>OZ004715.1:45556861-46936861 GCA_963924515.1 Vespertilio murinus | reverse complement strand
TGATAGGGATTGCATTGATTATATATTGATTTGGGTGCTATGACATTTTAACATTATTAAATATTATGACCTATGATGTCTTTCCATTTATTTGTGTCTCCTTTAATTATTTTCATCAGCATTTTATAGTTTTCAATAAAAGACTTTTACCTCTTTGGTTAAGTTTATTCCAAAGTATCCCACATTATCATCTTTATATGGTTTTTTAGTTTCACTTTTACTAATGACTTTTGCAACACCATTTGTTCTTAAACAAACAAACACTTTTTTTTCATTTATTTTGAAGATATTTAAAGGATGTTTTGTTTTATCGTAGTGTTAGGGGATATTAAACATTAATGAGGTGATGGGGAAGTGCTTGCCTAAGCTATGGAGCCAGGAAAAGGCATGGGGGACCTTACATGCTTATTTAAACATTCCAAACCAATCTTTATCGTGTGCCACCCCAACCAATGACATTCTGGAAAAGGCAAAACAATGGTGATGATCAAAATAGCAGTAGTTGCCAGGAAACAGGGTAGAAGGAGGGATGAATAGTGGTACAAAGAGGATTTTTGGAGCAATGAAAATACTCCATGTAATACCATATGATGGATACATGTTATCATATATTACATTTATCTAAACCCATATAATATACAACAAGAGTGACTGTAATGGAAACTATGAACTTTGGGTGATTATGACATATCAGTATAGCATACTCAGTGGTGAAAACTGTGCCGCTCAGGTGGTGGGTGTTGATAAAGGGGGAGATTATGCATGCATAGGGTCAGGAGTTCATTGGAAATCTTTGTACCTTTGGCTCAATTATGCTGTGAATCTAAAATTATAAAGTCTTATATTTTAAAAAGTTAATCACTACTTAGTTCTATTATTTCCCTAGTCAGGGACCCGTTACGCTTAATGGTAGAGTAAGAAAGGGAACTTGTTCATGAAATTCTTCTAGAGAAATGAATGTTGAATTACTTTTTCTTTAGCATAAATTAACCCAGAGGAAAAAAATGTAATTTTCTCTGCAGGGCTTTTATCTATAAATAAAGATTAATTAAAGTTATTTTTTTTGTTTAATGTGTATGTTATGTGTATTTTTGTTTGTGGGGAGGTTAATTCGAGAAAATATAAGCATTAACAATTCTGGGATTTTTCTTCTGTTTGTTTTACAAATATTTATAAGAGTAACACATATGACATTTTAACATTTCAAATAATATAGAACTGTATAAGGTAGCTCTTGTTCTTCGCCTCCCATTTTCTTTGCCCAGGGAAATATATAATTTCACATATATCCCAAAAATATAACACACACATTATTGTATATATTTCAAATAGCACATATATGCCCTTTTTATAGAAATAAAGATGATACTATGTAGATTTTTATACATCCTTCTTTTTTTCCACTTACATTTTACCAGTTACTTTTTCATCTACATCCTTTCTCTTTTTCTGCTGACTGGGATTCATATATGAGGACAGGAGCAGGAGAGCCACCTTGCATCCAAAGATGAAAGTCATGTTAGGAGGAGGGTAGTCATCTGCGCTTTGACCTGACACATGGTGGTACTTTGTTTAGGCTATTGTAATTTAGAGTTTGTTTTGGGCTTTGTGAGAGTGTCTTAACTGTACTCAACTACAATGTCCCTCGTGCTAATTCCAGTGGCATCTATTCTGGAAGGCCTCCAGATTTCCACCTCCTTCACCCAAATGCCAATAGGACTGGTCACTCCTATCCTAGTGCCCAAAGTATTGTCGGTTTTTTGTTTGTTTGTTTGTTTTTTCAGCACTTATAATCCTTTGGTTTTATTAGAGAGGTTTTATTTTTTTATTTTTTAAATATATTTTATTGATTTTTTACAGAGAGGGAGAAGGATAGAGAGCTAGAAAAGTTGATGAGAGAGAAACATCGACCAGCTGCCTCCTGCACACCCCCCACCGGGGATGTGCCCGCAACCAATGTACATGCCCTTGACTGGAATCGAACCTGGGACCTTCCAGTCCGCAGGCCGACGCTCTATCCACTGAGCCAAACCAGTTTCAGCTATTAGAGAGATTTTAATTTGGTGTCCGTTGTCCAACATAGAAGTCTTACCTAGTTCCCCAAACTAAGTTAGTGGCCATCTCAAGTGCTCCCCTAATACCCTGTACTTCTCTGTAGCAATTTTGCCTATTTTTTTTTTTTAATATTTGTCTAAACACTATGTTTTCTGTGTAAACTCTATGTGGACAGAACCTTGGGTGCCTTTTTGGTAACTGTATCTCCAATTCCCATAGGAAATCTAGAATAAATTATTTCCTTAAAGGTAGAAAATATAAATTACTCATATTTGTAGCCTGCTCATTCCTAAGCTCAATATCAGCCACCTACTACCCTGTTTCCCCGAAAATAAGACATTGTTTTATATTAATTTTTGCTCCCAAAGATGCGCTAGGTCCTATTTTCAGGGGATGTCTTATTTTTCCATGAAGAAGAATATGGTACACATTTATTGTTAAATGAAAATAAAGGAAATTTATTACCTGTATACAGTATGGTACAGTAGTACGGTAGTAGTCAACACAAACCAGACAAACTGTGAATCCTACAGTATCAAGAATTTACTCATTTATTCAATGACAATCATGTCATCATCTTCTGGAACATCATCATAACAATCCAATTCCTGAATTTCCTGGTGAATTTCTTGTGACTCCATTTCTTTCAGAATCAGTGGACCAAATCTCTCATGATTAGCAATAGCACTGTCTTTAAATGAGTACTTCTTGTCAAGGTAGCCTGCTCACAGTGCATTTGCAATGCAACTGTCATTGATTTTCTCCCATGAATTCTTCACCCAAGTCACAACTTCTTGCAGTTTAGGTTTCACAAAGTTTCCACGCTGATTTCTCTCCATTCACACAGCAGTGAGGTCAGGACTCTGCTTAAGGTCACTGGTTGCTAGACGCCAGTTGGGGCGGCCCTAGCGACTAGTTTATGGTAAATTAATTTTCATTCTGAGACAGAGCCTGGGGGCCTCATTTTCAGGGAATGCCTTATATTTCACTCAGAAGGAAACCTGTAAGTAGGTCTTATTTTCGGAGGATGTCTTATTTTCGGGGAAACACATAGGCGACAAATTAGTGCAGAATGCAACAAAGTGGGTTTGAATGGGAGGGTATTGGATAAGATGGGATGTGCTTAGAATATCAGTTCTATGAAGGTCACTTTGTTGGTATTTTTGGCCAAACAAGTTCTTACAAAAGGCTCATCTAGTATGTTTTCTTTAGAAAATATTTTTGTTATTTTAATTGAGATGAAACTATATTAGTTTCAGGAATATAACATTATATATAGAAAAGCCCAAGTGACTAAACAACCAAATGACCAGCCAACTGGTTGCTATGACATGCATTAGCCACCAGGGTGGTCACAGTCAACCTCCTGTGGCCCCTCCCCCTGCCAACCTCCCTCAGCTCTGAATGCTGGCCAGGCCAAGAGACCCACCCATGCATGAATTTGTGCATCAGGACTCTAGTCTATATATATAAAAGCCAAGCAACCAGAATGCCAGAACAACAAAATGACTGGAAAAACTAGTCACTATGGGCAGATCAGCCATCCCAACTACCCACAGCCCCTCCCCTGAGCCAGCCCTGCACCTGGTCAGGGGCGAGTCTGGTTGGCCAACTGCCTATGATCCCTCCCCCACTGGCCTGACCCCAATGGCCCCCATCAGGGTGGGTCAGCAGTACACCACCTGTGCACAAATTAGTGCCCTGGACCTCTAGTAATTAGATAATTATGCATTGTGACATGATCATCATCATAAATATAGTTAACATCTGTCAGAATACATGGTTACAATTTTTCTCTTGGGATGAGAACTTCTAAGATTCATTCTTGTAGCAACTTTCAAATATGCAATAAGGTAATATATATATATATATATATATATATATATATATATATATATATATACACATATATATATATATATAATTTCCCATGCTGTACATCAATTCCTATGATTTATTTCTTTTATAACTGAAAGTTTTTATTTTTCATTAACAAATGTTTTTAAATTTCTTTATAGCTAAAAAATTATTAGCAATAGTAATTTTTAAAAATGAGCCAGAAAGGAATGCCTATTACATAAATTTTAAGATGGGCCTTCATATCTTAAAAGCAGTTGTCTGAATATTTATTTCAACTTGAACCCTCCCACCCACCTTTCATTGTCAAGCTTTTGGAAGTACTAAATCCATCAGGCTAATTATATCCTCATTATTTAGGAAAAAAGAATTTATGCTTATATGATAATTAGGAAAAAATATATACAGAATACTTAAATATATAAATGGCTTCTCAGTCATTTATGATTATTAAAGTTATTTCAAAAGTGTTTTCACAAATCTTTTATATAAACAAAATTACCTAGAAATGGAAAGAAATTTCTAGGATTGACACTGTGCAGAAATTTAACAAAATAACATATTTGGGCCACTCACTTTGCGCACTAAACAATTCCATTCAACTCCCTCACACTAAAATTGGTCAATATTAAGTTGTCTAAATTCTGACAGAGCAGGTTCCCATTATTGGCTTTACCATCTCCACTGTTGAATAGCCTTGTATATCTCACAGAAGGGATCTAGACATCAACTCCCTTTTTCCAACTGAAGGGACACATTCTGAGCTCGGTGTCCCCATCTATGGGTTTCCTTGAAGCCAGAGCACTTCTATAGCTTTGTAGGTCAAGTCTTAAAGCACCCAAGAGCCAGCTAACATCCTGGCTGGCGTGGTCTTAGGCAGTTTTGCCTTAATGGGCCCTTTCTCTAAAAAATAATATTAAAAAAATGTATTTTATGACTGTGTTGGTATAAAAATGAACATAACCCAAACTGGATTGTGTTTGCTGTTTTCTTCTAATTGAAAAAGAAATTGAAACATCTTCATGGTTTCTCGGCCCTGAGCCCCCTGGGCTGAGTGGGAATCCAACCCTGAGCGACCCTCCATTGATAGAACTAGCACACTGAACAAGTGAAATTCATGGGATGCTGTAACAGCACAATATTATTTTTGTTTTCCTATCAGCAATTATTGAACGCTTACCATATATTAGGCACCATAGTAATACACATAACAGAGACCTGATGTTGTCAACATTTGAATGTATTAACTCAAATAGGTGGAGTAAAGATGGTGAAAATAATAGCACAATAGTACAGAGGGAAGGAGAGAGGGAGAGAGAAATCACAAATGCTTGGATTCATTTATGTGGTAAGTTATTCTCTTTTCTGAGCCAAACCCCATTTGGGGGAAATGGGCCCTGTCTGGTTTGGTAAAGAGTGGCCAAGTTTCCCTTTCCTGTTAGTAAGGAGTGTGACCAAGCTCTGGGTTCCTTGGATGGGGAGCTACCTGGTTTGGATCTCTGCAGCATCTGTGGACTCTGGCCAGGTTTGTTAAGTTATATGTTTCTTACCTCAATTTCTTCAGTAGTGAAAAAAGCTTAGAAGAGATGTCCTTACTGCTCTTAGGAAAGCCAGGTAAGATATATTTTAAAATACTGATCAGTCTGATTAAATCCATCAAGAGGACACATACTGTGACTAAATATTATTTCTTGAAATAAATGCACAGCTCATCTAGTCAACAACTGTTTGTTAAATGTCTACTCAACACAAGCACTGTACTAAGCATTGGAGTTACAATAGGGAACACAACAGGCTTTTGTCCTGGCCACATGGAATGTGGGAGCCTTGTAATCAAGCCTTTTATACAAGCTAATGTATTGAACACTGTGTAAGCAAAGATTTTTATTACTGACTAAGAAATGAAAATAGCCCTTATATTGTCTGTTAGGATTAAAGAGGAAAGAAAGGTGTGTGTGTGTGTGTGTGTGTGTGTGTGTGTGTGTGTGTGTGTGTGTTTTAACATAAGGCACATATTTCAATTAAAAAATATCATTACCCCAATACAGTATGTAAATTTTGGTTCAGGCTTTGCTTTGTAGAGAGCTCAGTTTAGACACTATCCTTGTAAAATGCTCTGGGCTTTAAAAAATATATTATTATTGATTTCAGAAAGGAAGGAAGAGGGAGATAGAAACATCAATGATTAAAAAAATTATTGATTGGCTGCCTCCTGCACACTCCACACTGGGGATTGAGCCCACAACCTGGGCATGTGCCCTGACCAATAATAGAACCCTGAGCTCCTGATTCATTGCCCAACCATTGGGGAACAGCAGCCCAGCTGGATTTATTTTTAACCTCAAGAATAAGCTCTCAAAAATCAAAGTTGTAATGGTAAACCCCTGAATTGGGATCAGAGGTCCTGAGTTCTTAGTCTGAGCTCCACCAATAACAATGAATAGCAGCAAATGATCATTCCATGAAGATGGTCTGCAGTTTTCCCATCTCAAAAGTGGAAGGAAGCATTGTACGCTAGCATTATGACATTTTCCAGGTGACAGCATGCGGAAAATGGTATTTGTGCAGTACTTTGGAACACTGGTTCATGGCCAGAGGGGACAGGGGCATATGGCTTCTGTCTCTCCAGGCTCTCTGGGTTGAAGAATCAATATCTTGGCACATCTGTAACCCAATCATTACACACCAGTGTTATAGTGGGGCTCACAGGTGGGCTTTTCAAACTGTTTGACAGCAATACTCCAAAAATAAATTACCTTTACATCGTTATTCATACAACCATATACATCTAAAGCAGTGGTTCTCAACCAGCTGTTTTTCCCTCTAGACAACCTTTAGCCATGTCCGGAGTGATTCTTGTTTGTCACAGCTGGGGAGTGGTGCAACTGTCAGCTAGTAGGTAAAAACCAAGTAGGGTTGCCATAACGAAGTATCATATACTGAATGGTTTGAATGACTGAAATTTATTTTTCACAGTTCTGGAGGCTGGAAGTCCAAGATCAGGGTGTCAGCAAAGTTTTTTCTTCTTTTTAACTTGTAGATGTCCATCTTCTTCCTGTATCTTCTCAAGATCGTCCCTCTGTGTGTCTGTGTTCTGATCTCCTCTTTGTATAAAGACACCAGTCATACTGGATTAAAGCCCATCCTAATGATTTCATTGTAACTTAGTTATATCTTTAAAGATTCTGTCTCTAAAGATAGACACATTCTGAAGTACAAGGGGTTAGGACTTTGCCATATGAAATCGGGGGTGGGGTGGGGAAACACAATTCAGATTGTTACACCAAGGATGCTTTTAAACTGTCCTACAATGGACGGGACAGCCCCCTACTCCCCACACATACACATAGTAAAGGATTATATGGCCCAAAATTTCAGCAATGGCAAGACCCTGGTCTAAAGCCTAGGATACAGTAGGTGCTCAGTAAGTTTTTACTCAGTAATGAATGTGTGGCTAAAATATATGACAAAGTTTGGTTAAATAATTATTACCCCTATTATATATGACACACTCTGATATTTTCTCTTCCGCATTTTAATATTGATTGAAACCACTAAATTTGTTTTTTAAATCGTGTAGTCTCATATTTTAAACACATTATGATATAGAAAATAGTATTCTAAGTCACTGGACTGTTTTTTAACAGAAAGGCTAAATTATTACTTTAAAGCGCCTCTCAGGAGGCAATACAGTTCTTCAAATGGTGCTGTGGTTTTGAAAATAGGCAAGACCTTCTTTGGAGGAATAGATGCTGTCTAGTTCGGAGTCTGTGAGACAATCATGTTACTTTATAGTTACATCACATTTTTTTACCTAAAATTTATTACCTAAATTGAGCGATTGTCTCATTCACCATCCTTGACTCTACAGGGCCTTTAGCTACTATTAAAATTTAAAGTCACCCTCAAATGGGGATTATTGCCTTCTGTTAGGTGTCTTAGTATAAGTAAAAGATGATGTTGAAAGGAGCCATTCTTACTTGCATAAGTAAGGCGACGTGTTCAGTGACCATTGCCTGAATGCATGACCAAATGCTGGGGGATGTGACAATGTGTGACTTTGTCCAGTTCTTCAAATCATACGTCCCTATTCTTGTTATGAGCACACTTTTCGGACAGTTTTTTGTAGTGTGGGGTTGAGAAAATTCCCATGTCCACTTTTACAGAAATGACCGGGAGAGAGGAGTTTTTCTTAAAGGCTTAACAGGCAACACCCTTTGTCACTGAAAAAGGAAACCAAATGAATTCTCTTTAGCAGCTTTATGCTAAATTTAAAAGATATCAAGGCACATTTTTCATTCTTTATACCAAAATTATGAAATAAATGCCACATAAATGTAATTTTGATTCAATGCAATGGGTCACTAAATGGCATAAGGATGAAAATGATATTTATCATATATTATAAAATTAATATATCCTCTTGGTTTAAAAGATATCTTGCTAAAGTGGTATAAAATAAAAAGCCTGTATCCCTGAAGGAAATCACAGTTAAATGTTTCTTCTATATCTTCTGAACATTTAGAACATACGTTTTCATGCAAATGGAATGCACACTATTCAAATTGTTCTTTCCCTTGACATTTTAATTTAAAATTTATCTTGTAGATCTCTCACATTGGTGCACAATTTACTTGTCTCATTATTTTCCATAGATACATATCACTCCATAGTGTGTGAACTGAGACACTAACTCATTCCACTAACTCATGTAAGAAAGACATTCAGATATTTTATTTTCGTCAATTCAATTAATTTTGTCTCAGGATTCTATTCCCCTGGGTGGTCAAAACCAAATCTTTTCTAGTTCACGGTTTTCCTGCATGGAATTTATCTGAATTCCATGAGGCTATGGAGGACAGAGGTGTGGCATGGATGGGTCATGGGCGTGGCGCCTTGTGCTTGGGTGTCTTTCCATGCTGACAGGTGGCTGAGATGTGTAATGTCCCACCTGGTCCTGAGTCACTGCTCCATGGAGATCTCCAATGGCCACCCCTGGCTCTCACTTCAGCCCCTGAAGGTCCTTGGGCTTTCCCTGTTGTGTCTATGTCACTTTCAGACACAGGGATTACTCTGCCATGCTGGGATTTAAGAAAGACCTTACAAACTATCTCAGCTCCATTTTTGTGTTCCACCTCACAGCTAGTCCTCCTTTACTCCTTTAGTACTATGTCAGATACTGTCAAATTTTAGGGAAGCACTGTTTCTGGTCATTTGCAGACATTTACCTAAAAAGCAAGTCGTTGGCTCAATGGATAGAGCGTCGGCCTGCGAACTGAAGGATCCTGGGTTAGATACTGGTCAAGAGGACATATATTGGTTACAGGTTCAATCCCTGACTCTGGTTGGGATGCGTGTGGGAAGCAATCAATTGATGTGATGTTTCTCTTTCTGTCTCTCCTTCTCTCTTCCACTCTCTCTAAAAATGTCCTTGTATGAGGCTTAAAAACAAATAATAAAATCCCCACCCACTGCATATCCACACTTCGTAGGCCCTTCATCCTGTCTTACTTTTTTATAAAGAATTTATCACCTGACATATTAAGTATGTACTTAGGCATTGTATCTAGAAATGCAATCTCTATGAGCTTAGGAATTTGAATCTGTCTCCTATATCTCCAACACCTAAAAGAGTGTCTGGCACACAGTAGATGCTCACTAAAATATTTGTAGAATGGATGATTGAATAAATTAATGAATAAAATAAGTAGCAATCCTATCACCATCACTGGCCTTATATATCTGTCACATGAGCCTCTGGGAAACTCAAGGGAGTCTGATTTTAAAGATATTTGAGTTTCTTTTAAAAAATCCAATTGAGCCAAGACCGGTTTGGCTCAGTGGATAGAGCGTCGGCCTGCAGACTGAAAGGTCCTGGGTTCGATTCTGGTCAAGGGCATGTACCTTGGTTGCTGGCACATCTCCAGTAGGGGGTGTGCAAGAGGCAGCTGGTGGATGTTTCTCTTTCACTGATGTTTCTAACTATCCTTCTGTCTTCCTCTCTGTAAACAATCAATAAAATATATATTTTTAAAAATAAATTAATTAATTAAAAATCCAATTGAATAAATGTTCAATTGTGAGAGTGGCTTATATTGAATCACCGGGAGCATAAATTTTACTTCAAGCACTGACAGCTGGGAGGAGAATGTGGTAGCCGGCTCTCCCGGGCTGCCCTGTGTTCCCTTCCTTCTGGCAGAGCTCTGTATACAGAAGAGCCATTGGGGACACTCATTCTGAGAAATGTGGAAGCAGCATTTTTTCTTTTCACAAGCCCAATACTTATTCTCAGTGGGTTACATTTAGCAAGGAAGTAGCTTTTGACTCCAGCATTTCTCAGTGTTTCTGAAATGGACAGTATAATTAA
The DNA here is from genome assembly GCA_963924515.1 of Vespertilio murinus. Taxonomy (NCBI): domain Eukaryota; kingdom Metazoa; phylum Chordata; class Mammalia; order Chiroptera; family Vespertilionidae; genus Vespertilio; species Vespertilio murinus. The sequence continues at coordinate 46,926,582 of OZ004715.1, read as the reverse complement.
ATTACGCAGAGGTTGTGCTGTAATCAGCAGCAAATTTAATAAATATTCAAGCTGTTCATTGTTAGAAAATAAGAAAAGATTGTCAGAATATTTTTATTACAGCCTCAAAAGTCATCCAGAAGAGGGTGCTGGTGTTCTTTATAAAATATACCACACATACACACACACACACACACACACACACACACACACACTCACACACACATACTCAGCAAAGCTTTCTTATATACCAAGTGAAATTAACTATATGTCATTAAAATTGGGGCAGTTTACAAAATCTGCTTCAGTTCTGGATAAAATAGTTAACAATTAACTACATCACCACCAAGAATACTGTATTTTCCATGACCAAAAATGCCCACCAGAGTTAATACTGTGATACTTCATTAAATCATTAACCTCTTGCAAAGCTAAGAGAAGATGAACAGAAGATGAATATTTTGGCTAAAATTTAATATTATAGACAATGATCTGTTTTAATGAAAATGAATACTTCTTTCATTTGATTAATTGCAGAGTCTTCATTAAAAGTCTTTTCTTTCAAGGGTAAAGATGATGACCAGTTATTGCGTAACTGGGATTCAAGAAAAAACATATGTAGGTTCTGGTCATTTACCCCAAAAGAAAACAGAGTCTTGACATTGACAACTTTTCTGGTTCACTTGGTCAAAAATAAAATTTCAAAAAGGATGAAGTTTCTATGAAGTAAATAACTCAATATTCCTCTCTACTGTGCTTTGGAGATATAAGTTGAAGATAGCCATGGAAGAAACATCTTTATTTTCTTTTTATTTTATTTTAAAAATATGTATTTTATTGACTTTTTACAGAGAGGAAGAGAAAGGGATAGAGAGTTAGAAAAATCCATGAGAGAGAATCATCAATCAGCTGCCTCTTGCACACCCCTTACTGGGGATGTGCCCACAACCAAGGTACATGCCCTTGACCGGAATCGAACCCGGGACCCTTCAGTCCACAGGCTGACGCTCTATCCACTGAGCCAAACCGGTTTTAGCAAAACATCTTTATTTTAAAATCTGTCCTAATTTATCTTCCTTATCCTAGGTTTTCTGAGCTCCTGTCTTTATAGTTCAAACAATTTGTATTTTGATTATTTCTCTGAAGCAGAGCAGTCATGTGAAATGCAGATATCCTCTGGGGAAAATAAATGCAAATAGAGAAACTTTTTCTGTCTGCCTAAATGAGCTACTTAGAATACAAATAAGAAAAGCCATGCCCACAGCAAAAACTATTTTTACATCCCACCATTAGCTTCTAGGCATCTCAGCTTTGAGAGGGTGTAGCTGTTGCCAAAAGCTCAGTAGATGGATGGTCTGAAACGAAGCTCCCATTTGCACAGCTTGTAGAACAGGGCGCTCCTTGGAAGAAAGCAACCTTTATGTGAAGGAGTCTGTTTGTCATCCACACATTTGCAAGCCCACACTGCCCAGCAAGCCAAGGTGATGGAGGAGTTAGAGAACACAGCAGACATGGACCAGGCCTCTGATGCCCAAACGTCTGCCTCAGGCTAAGAGCCATTGCAGCGACTCTCCTGAGAGTGAGTTGTGTAAATCTGTTCTCAGACCCATTCTTTGTCCTTGTCTGCCCAGCTGTGTATTGTGGGAACTTACATCTCCCAGGCTGCCTTGCAAAAGAAGGATATAGCCAGAGTATTCCTTCCCCTTCCCGCTCTATTTCAGATGGCATGCCTGGGAGTAGCTGAAATACCTGTGTGGCTCCAATTCCTGGAGGGTGTCCCCTCCCTCCAAGGTGTCAGTTTCCATAGGATAGGCTCACTAAGTGACCCTGACTCTTGGGGTCTGATCCATCCACCTCCCACTTTTCTCACTGGAGCCCCAGGTTGGCAGTAGTGTCCTTGGTTTCACTGAGCGCAGGGTTGCTTCCTAGTGCTGTTTGGTGACTTAGCTATTCTGTCATCTGAGTAAGTGACTCCCTGTGTGAGGTTTCCTTGGTTTGAAATACTTACAGGGCTCTTCTACTGAAATGGAAGGCCATATTTGGTGCTGTAGGACTATTGGGAAAGGACTCACCCCCTAGAGTAGCCTGCATGTTTTACTCCACAGCTTCTTTAACTCTATCTGGCTGGACAGTGAAAAACAAAGATTTGATTAAAAACATATCTTTCCACCAGTCTCTACCCTGTTCACTGCACATACAAAATGACCACTCAGATAACTCTGAGGAGCTTGTGATAATGTGACACCGTTAATGTTGGGATTAGCCAGGTGTTACGAATAGGAAAGGAGTGAAAGGGAGACCAGATAGTATAAAGGAGGTCGACTGGGCAGCTTCACAGGAAGCTCCAATTGTACTCTCCCCAGAGAACCACGGGCCCATTCCCCACAGGTCACTTGGGGGAAGAAGGGTTTAACAAAGGGGAGATGGATGCAAGCAGAGTAAAGTCAGAGTGACCTAGGAAAGGTACATGTCCATCTAACCTGGAAACAGATCATTGCCTATTGGGACAGCCAATGCAAGCCCATGAGAATGTGGAAACACATAATCCCCAGGCTCTCGTGTTGTCTCCCATTCCTCTGGCTTTGCTCCTGCCTGTGTTTGCTCCAAAACCACATGGTTCTGCACGCACTGTACCCATGGATTGCAGCTGGGAACACAAACTAAGCTTGTCCGATGCTGGATTGGACTGCGCAGGCAAGGAGTGGAAGCTTTGGGCAATGGCTTTAATCCAGCTCTGCTGAAAGCAAAATGGGACTTATTCTTTGGCGGGGTGGAAGGAGATGGACCTTGGAAGCTCAGAGGTCTAATCCCATGCAAATAAACCTGACTCGTTCTCCCATGCAAGTCTCAGAAAATTCCTTTTCTCTTGACATTTCAAGAAGCCTTGGTCCCCTGGCAACAGGTGGGGACACAAGGAGCTCCCCACCAATAACACTCTGGTTCGGTTATATTGAACATATCTTCTATTTGGTTATTCAACTCTTTAAATGTTTATGAATGTTTAAATATGTCAGGTAAGAAATAAACAACCTCCATGCTACTTTCTTAAAGTTTTGGTCAAAGACAGATTTAAGGGTAGAATTGTTAATGACCTCACATGCATGACTGAATATATTATTCCATTGGCTATGTCCATCTGTGAATTGGGAATAACAACAGAATCTTTCTCATAGGTGGTATGAATGTTAAATGAGAGATCCTCAAAATGATACCAGACCCACAGCAACCTCTCAATAAATAGCAACTGTCATTGCTGACTAGAAGTGATCTGCCCACCTATCATTCCTTTGTGGGATTTACCTTTTAATCTCTGGTAGCTTTTAAGAAGTTTGCTTGTCTTTGATATTTGCTCCTTAAATCTTAGGTTATTTGATTTTTTTTCCAGTTCTTGACAATTCTCAACCATTTTCTTCTTATAATAATATTAGGTCTCCCGTATTTACTTTATTTTCTCCGAGAATCCCTATTAGACATGTACTAGACCCTGTCTCCCTACTTTCCACGTCTCAGCTTCTCTTGTTTTATTAGTGCTCTCCTACACACTAGGTCACTTCCTTAGAGCTGTATTTCAATATATGCATTATTTTTCATGTGAATTTATATTTATTCAACTAATTAATTGTTTTTTTAAATATTGGTGTTTTTGTTTGTTTGTTGGTTGGTTTTGATTTGTTTTGATTCAGTGTGGGGAGTAATTCTCACACAAGAATATTTTTTTTCATTGCTTTTCAGAGAGAGGAGGAAGGGAGGAAGAGAGAAAGAGAACCCTCAAATTCAGCTTTTAGGGCCACTACCAGCTGACCACAATACTCTAATACATTCAACCTAAGCTTCTTTCCACCCTTCTGATTTTGAGTTTGCTTTGCATTTCTGGAAATGAGTTTTGAATTTTGGTTTTGAATTTTCATGTGCATCAACCCATCTTTTATTTCTTATAGAATATTTCATGAATTCAGATCTATTTAGGGGACTCCTTTCCTCAGTTCTAGTCTGATAGTGATCATATTAAAATAAAATGAAATCCTTGATAATTAAAGATTATTTTTTATTTATTGGTTGATTTCTTAAAATTTTTACTTACTGATGAGAGAGAGAGAGAGAGAGAGAGAGAGAGAGAGAGAAAGAGAAAGAGAGATTTTGTTGTTCTACACATTTATGCATTTACTACCGTAGTTGATTCTTATATGTGTCCTGACCAGGGATTGAATTCATAACCTTGACATATCAGAAATATGCTCTAACCAATTGAGCTACCCAACCACAGCTTATAGACAGATTCTTCTATGAAGTATATGCATTCTCAGAAACACCTGGAAGTAGGTGTAGATATAGTCATTACTAGAAAGAAAGTAATATTAGTCTTAGCTGATTATGAATCCACAAAACATTCATGAAATAATGCAGAATATTTATTCTCCTATCAGGTTATTGAATCAGTTGATATGCTTTTGGCTAGAAGTAACAGAAAATTAAATTAAAATTGGTTTAAACAATAAGAAAGATTTACTTTTGTGATGGCTGGTGGCTCAGTTGGAGTGTCATCCCATACACCAAAGATAATTCTGGTCTGGCCCATATGGCAGGCAACTGCAACCCACCCAAGTTTCTCACATCAATGTCTTTCTCTCTCTCTCTCTCTCTCTCTCTCTCTCTCTCTGTCTCACAGATCAATAAAACATATGCTCAGTGAAGATTAGATAAAGAAACAAATAAGATTTTCAAAGATTTAAGTCCATCTCATAACTTATTTCTATCTCACTTGCTTTTAAGTATTAAATAGATTCTCAATCCTAGTAGAATAGGATCATGACACCTGTCACTCTTTCCCAATCAAGAGGAAATGAAAGTGGATTTTATTCATTTAGTTATTGATTGATTAATTGATTTCAGAGAGGAAGGGAGAGGAAGAGAAAGACAGAAACATCAGTGCTGAGAAAGAATCATTGATTGGCTGCCTCCTGCACACCCCACACTGGGGATCAAGCCCACAACCTGGGCATGTGCTCTTGACTGAGAATGGAACCACTGCCTGCTGGTTCACAGGTCAACACTCAACCACTGAGTCATGCCAGCTGGGTAGGAATGCGGATTTTTTTAAAGGAACAGTTGATGAGAATGTCAGCAAATTGATGTCACATGTAAAAAAAAAGCTGGAAAACAGTAACCCTCATACTGGGTGGTTGAGAGCCCGTGCCTATAGCTAAGTGATGGTCAGCCCACAGGAAGCTGAGTTTGTATCACTGCACTTTCCAAAACAGACTGCTCAGTCTTGGTTTGGATCAAACCCTCACACCTTCATAACTCTCTGAAGTTTCTGAAGGTTCAGAATAAGTGAAATACTATGGTTAAAAATATAGCAACATGATGATAATTTTGAAATCTATTCTTTAAAGATAATGCACTTTTCTCCAAGATATAAATATACTGAATGATGCCTTCGCCACACTTCAAAACTCACTGCAATGAAATTACATCCTCACTTACTAGCTATCCGAAATTATGCCTGTAGGGCTGTATTTTGTTTCACTTTGATCCATATTAAATACAAATAACCTCTAAAAATGTTGAAACATATAAACACCATCAGACATTAACAGTAAGTGCATGAATGTCAGATTGCTTCTTATTTTAAACCACAGAATTAATTTAATAGCAATCACAAAACTGCTGGCACTTAAACTGCCCTGTTTTACAGCTCCCCTGTGTTTACCGGAACACGAAGGCTGCCTGTTTTGTGTTTCTGCATTTCTTCCCCTGCTTTTGTTTTTTCATATGTTTGAAAACCACTCCCAAATTATACCTCAGCAGAAGAGAGAGGGAAGGGACTGCTGAGAGGAGCAGAGGAAAGAATGTGGGGGGGGGGGGGATAAAAAAGGAAGTGACGAGCAGAAGAGAGGGACCAAGCCAGTACAGCAAGTGCCCTGCCTCTAGGGCAGGGAGACACTGACTCAGAACAAAGCCATTTTTCTAATGATTTACTGACACGACATTTCTTTCTTCTTTCTTTCTTTCTTTCTTTCTTTCTTTCTTTCTTTCTTTCTTAAAATGAAATAGACGGCTGCTGGTCAGGACAAGATGGTGTAGAGGAGCCCCTCCCTGCTCTCCTACTGCCACGCAGCCCACAAGGATATGGCCCAGGAGGAAGCAAAGGAGGATGCTGAGAACTGGCAAGAGGAAGGTGGAATGGTTTTCTCAGAAATTAAGGAACCAAAAAGTGACAGGATGTCCCCCAACAGGGGAAGGTAACCCAGGGTCATTGTTTCTCAGCTCCTGACTAACAAGAGAAGGAGGCTCAGGGAGGCTCATTCTGCCCCCAGATAGAACAGGAGCCCCCCACAACCTCAGCAGGCCCCCGCCACTGGCCAGGAGGAGCACTGGGAACCCGCCAAAGACAAGCAGTGAGGGAAGTGCTCTCCTTCCTTGTGGGTCTGAGACTTGCCAACCTTTTCAGAGGCATGCGAGGCCAGGCCTGAAACACCCCTCCTGGCCCACCAGCAGGAACCAGCCGGAGCCTAAGGAGTACCATAGAAACCATACAGACCAAAATAACACCACGGAGGCTAGAACAGCTGTGGGCAAACTACGGCCCACAGACCGGATCTGGCCCATTCGGCTGTTCTATCCGGCCCTCAAAGCCGAATGAGCAGAGGGTTCTCTTGCTCTACCCTCTGCTCCTTCACCAGCAGCCCAAGATGAGAGTGCTAGCATGGTCAGGTTGCTTTTGTTCCGGCCTCTGGTCCAGTTTAAGAACCCATTGTGGCCCTCAAGTCAAAAAGTTTGCCCACCCTTGATCTAGAGCCTACTAACATAATAGATAAAATGTTCATAATGCAATTTAAAATCACTCATCCGATCAAGAACCAAAAAATTCACACTTGAATGAGAGAAGAAAGTCACAGGTGCTGACATCTACAGACATAAATCAGATGTTGGAATTGTCTGACAAGGATTTTAAAGTAGCCATTATAAAAATGCTTCAACAATCAATGATCAATTCTCTTGAAACAAATGACAAAATAGACAGTTTTAGGAAAGAAAAAATGATTATTGGGGGAAAAAGCCAAATGAATATTATAGATCTCAAAAATACAATACTAATAAAACACTCACTGGATGGGCTTATGAGTAGAGTAGAAATGACAGAAGATAGAATTTGTGAACTTGAGGACATAGCAATAGAATTCACCCAATCAGAACAAGAGTGAAATTAGACTAAAATAAGATGAACAGAACATCAGGGACCTTGTGATGACAACAACAACAAAAACAATACATACGACATCACCATGCCAACAAGTTAATGAAATCATGATCACATCAATTGACCCAGAAAAAACATTTGACAAAATTCAATATCCACCCGTGATAAACACTCTCTGCAGATGAGGAGTAGAAGGGAATTACTTTGATAATGAGCACCTGTGAAAAGCTACAGAGCTAGCATCATAGTTAGTGGTGAAATGCTTTCCCCCTAATATTGAGAACAAGGCAAGGATTGTCCACTCTCACCACTCTTATTCAGTATAGTACTGAAAATTCTAGCCAGGGAAGTAAGTCAAGTCAAAGAAATCAAATACATATAAATTGGAAAGGAAGAAATAAAACTGTCCCTATTAGCATCCAACAGATTTGTCAACACTGAAAACTCCCAAATAACAAAATATAAAACACAATAGCATCACAATCACTCCAAATAAAATTAAACATGTAGGTATACACTTAACATGTAAAGGATCTGTATGCTGAAAACTACAAAATGCTAATAAAAAATCAGAGAAGACAATTAAATGGAGAGACATACTGTATTCAGGGATTGAACACAACATAGTTAAGATGTCAGTTCTCCCCAAACTGTTCTACAGGCTTAATGCGATTCCTGTCCAAATTCCAGCAATCCCAGGTATTCTTAGATAGATACAAGCTTATTCTAAAATTTATGTAGATAAGCTAAGACATACTTGAGAAAATAAAATTGGAGGCATTACTCTTCCCAATATTAATGATTGCTGTATAGCTACAGTAATGAGAAGAGTGTTGTATTAATCAGCAGATAATGCACAGATCAAGGGAACACAATGGAGAACCCAGATAAAAGCTCAAGCAAAACACCCAACTAATTTTTCATAAAGATGAAAAGGTAATTCAATGGACAAAAGATATCCATAAACAACAAAAAAATACCTCAGCTTAATATGCTTACACAAAAATTAACACAATATAGATCATGGACTTAAATATAAATATAAAACTATAACACTTGTAGAAAAAAATTTGAGAAAATCTTTAGGATCTAAGAGTAGGCAAAGAGTTTGCAAATCTCAACACTAAAAGCATGATAAAAAAAGGAAGAATCAATAAATTAGACCTCATCAAATTAATAACTAGTTTGGTGTAAAAGCCCATATGAAGAGGATGAGAAGAGAAGCTACGGACTATGAAGAAATATTTGCAAACCACATGTCCAACAAAGGGCTAGTATTTATTTATTTATTTATTTATTTTTAAAAATATATTTTATTGATATTTTACGGAGAGGAAGGGAGAGAGATAGAGAGCTAGAAACGTCGATGAGAGAGAAACATCGACCAGCTGCCTCTTGCACACCCTCCACCGGGGATGTGCCCGCAACCAATGTACATGCCCTTGACCGGAATCGAACCTGGGACCTTTCAGTCCGCAGACCAACGCTCTACCATTGAGCCAAACCGGTTTCGGCAAAGGGCTAGTATTTAGAATATAATGAACCTCAAAACAAAATTTTAGAAGTGGAGATCAATTAGTGGTTGACCAGGGTTAGTGATAGAGGAAGCATCTAGGGGGAAGAGGTGTGTTGTAAGTGAGAAACCCAAAGGGCCATGTGATGTTGGAACTACTCAACATGGGTATTCAAACTGTAAAGAACTTAGTCCACACATATACGCACCTGCAAACACACAAATGAGCACAGCTAAACCCGGAGAAGTCTGCATAAGCTCACTGGATTGTATCAATCTCAATATCCTGGCTGTGATATTGTTCTATAGTTTTGCAAACTTCCTCTGTGGGAGGAAACTGGGCAAAGTGTATAAGGATCAATAAAAACTTCATTAAAAGAAAATAGCCTCTCACCATCACATTAATAATTGACATCTTGACTACTGCATTTAACTATCTCCTGTACCAGGTACAAAACGGCATGTTTTACTAGAATCAGGCAGATCCGCACAGGCCAACCGGCCCAGAGCAGAAGAGTCTGCCTTCTATTAACAAGGACTCTGATTATAAACAAGCCATCATTTGAACAGATGTTTTAAAAAGCATTTTGGAGCTTCGAAAATGTGCTCCTCTCATCTAACAATTCCACAGAGGGCACTCTAAAATATGTACAGCTGGGGTCTCTTGGAGGCAACTCTTATTCATTTGCGGAACTGGGGACAGCAGTGTACTAAAGGGCTACCACTCCACAGTATGTCTCCTCTCCTTCCAACTTCATACAAACAGTGCAGGCAGCAGCTCTTGTGTAGTGCCTTCCCTCCAATGGTACCTAAAGGTCTAGCACAGTCTCCAACCAAATTTTTATAACAAATAATGTAGACATTTTGATCTTTGTTTATATCTGCCCAACATCTATTTCTCAAGTATTTCTAAACTTGGATAAAGAAGAAAGGGCCTTTAGATTAGCCATTTTATTGGAAGGGGAAATAGCCATTGGTGATATTTCTATAGGCTGTCTCTGAACAGCGAATCTACAAGGAAAATGGGGAGTGTGGAGATGGGGTAGACTAAATGCTGCCTGCAGGACAAGTCTTAATACTCCTCCATCGATCTAAATGTCCTGCTACATTATCCCTTTCAGTTCTACTTACAATAACTAAAACTGGTATATTTCCAATCATACTGAGGTGAGGGAAGACCTATTCCAGATAGAACGAATAGCATGTTCAGAAATGCAGACTCAATTGCACAGGTTTGTAGGGATTCGAGAGCCCCAGGTGGAATTCCACGGTGGCAGTGGTGTCCACATGGGGCAGAGGCACACATGGGGCAGTGACAGGAGGAACTGGGCCTGAGGCACACAGAGTGACAGGAGGAACTGGGCCTGGTGACTGGAGTCACCGGATCTGGACCATGAAGGGCCCGTGGCTTATTCTGAAGTTGATGGGAACTTGGGGGAGTATTATCAACTTGTTTTAAACCTGAACCTGGAGATGAAGAAAAGAGAATTTGAATTTCTATCCCTCCTCAATGGTTAGAGATTTACTTCTAACTGCACACCAGATGTAAATGATGGCCACATTCAGACCAGGCCTCCCAGGGAGCGAGAACATTGGTTTTCAGTGGGCTTAGGAATGAGCAGGATTCTCTGTGAACCATGCAGACTGCTGGGCCTCACTCACGGAGCCTGGTGCAGTTGGTCTTGAGTGAGCTGAAGGAAGCAGTGTGAACCACGTGATTCTGATGGCCCGGTCTGTGGACTACACTTGGAGAAGGGCTGTAAAGGATTACAAAGTAAAGAACCACTCCCCAATCCTTACTCCTGTTCTAGGAACAATAGATCTAAATGCAGTGGAATTAGCAAAAGTGGGTCCTATCCCCACTAGAGGGGAGAAGATCAAAATTCGAAACAAAACTTGTTTAAAGTGTATATATTTTTTAAAGAATCAGAGAATGTAAAATGATTTGCATGCATTTCCTCTCCAAATGAAGATATTAAAAGAAAAAAACATTGTTTGGAAACCTGGTATTTCACCCCCTACCCCCTTTTTTGTAGCTTAATGACTATCACAGACTAAAATATTTTCTCAATTGCTAACACATTGTTGTTCTAGGTGGTGCAATTATAGGACTTTAGCAAAAACACCTTCTGTCTTACAGATGAGGGATGTGGGCCCCAGGAGGAAGCCAGCTCTACATCTTCACAGTTCCTAGCAACTTGGTACTTATCCCAGGTACCCAGCCCATCAGTCTGATATCATTGCTAATAAACCACCCTATAAAAAGGTTAGATGATTTTTGGCAACGTTGGGGATGGAGACAATAATACTGCAATATAAAATTTTAGTTCTTTTTGCTATAGTTTCATAAAAGCCAGAATCTGAACTTTTCATTTGAAACAGTCTTAGAGCCACGTGAAGTAACGGTTTTTTATTACTTTATAAATCTGACATCCTCTGTAGATGAAGTTCCTTCCCTATTTCTCTCCCCTTCCACTGGATTACTCTAGCCCTGAGTTATAACTCCTTGATTTCTGCCTTTTCATCTTGTGCTCATGTTTTTGTTGTTGTTGTTTTTAAATGGTTGATATATAGCTGCCCAAGCAAATACAAAATAAATTAAGATTAAGAAGAACAACAGCTGAAACCAGTTTGGCTCAGTGGATAGACCGTCGGCCTGCTGACTGAAAGGTCCCGGGTTAGATTCCGGTCAAGGGTATGTACTTCGGTTGTAGGCACACCCCAGTAGGGAGTGTGCAAGAGGCAGATGATCAATGATCCTCTCTCATCGATGTTTCTAACTCTCTATCCTTCTCTCTTCCTCTCTGTAAAAAATTAATAAAATGTAAAAAAAAAGAATTAAAAGAAGAAGAACAACAGCAGAGTAATCTTAATTTGTTCACCTTGTTAAAATAAGGAAAACAGGAGTAAATGCTCCAGTAAACAAGCGTGTGTGTGTGTGTGTGTGTGTGTGTGTGTGTGTGTGTGTGTAGTTAATCCTCACTGGAGGATACTTTTCCACTTTTTTTTTGAGAGAGAGTGGAAGGGGAGGGGGTGTGAGAGAGAGAAAAAAACCATTAATGTGAGAGAGATTCAACAATTGGTTGCCTCCTGCACTTATGGGGGATGAACCTGCAACCCAGGTACATGCTCTTGACCAGGAATAGAATGAGTGACCCTTAGGTACACAGGCTGATGCTCTGACTACTGAGCACAGTGACCACGGCACCAGTTTATATTTTAAGTGGCCTTGGCTTTGATTTAAAAATTCTATATAAAAGGGTTGAACTTTCTCTTTTTCCCCCTGGCATGCAGCATTTGCCTCACCGAATGGCTTAGCATCTGGTGAAGCCAGGTGCTTTCATGGCATGGCTCTCTCCCTAAGAGCTCCTAAAGTAAAATAAAATAAAATAAAATAAAATATGAAATGAAATAATAAATAAAATAAAATAATAAATAAAATAAAGACTTTTTTTCTAGAAGGAAGCTGACTACTTCTGATGTAGGGCCTAGCGTGGGCAGGCCCAGTGGTAGTTGATCCCTATGAAGAAGTAGCAGTGGTATCTTTGCCCTCTTGTGATGGAAGTAAGCTGAGCTGGAAGGCTTCAGAATTTAATTGGGACATTAGAAAAAGCCCTGGATGTGAGTCTAACATTTCCCCTTTTTAGTGGGAGACCACCGGTCATTCCATGCCCTTTGACAAGGTATCCATCTCCTGAGCATCCCACTTACGTGTAATGAGGGCCTTGAAACTCCAACTTCCCAAGGTGCAAACCAGCCTTACTGTATAAAATAAAAAAAAAAACAAACCTAAGTTTGTCACGCTCCTGGTAAGTCTAATGCACTGTGCTAAGAGGCTTATCCATGGGTCTTATATATCCCTCATAACAATGCCCACTTGCTATTTGTACACTAGTATACCAAAGCATTTCCTACTTGCTATTTTTATTCCAAATAAAAAAACTGAGACTCAGGTTGGGTAAGGAGCTAATATATATTAAAAATAGAGATGGATGAGTCTTTACTTAATGCAGACAGTCAAAGTACAAGGGCCTGAGTCTACCAGGGGTGGGCAAACTTTTTGACTCGAGGGCCACAATGGGTTCTTAAACTGGACCGGAAGGCTGGAACAAAAGCATAGACGGAGTGTTTATGTGAACTAATATAAATTCAAAGTAAGCATCATTACATAAAAGCGTACGGTCTTTTTTTTTTTTTTTTTTAAATCCAATAGTTTTATTCACCAGATCCGGCCCGCGGGCTGTAGTTTGCCCAGCCCTGGCTCTAACCTCTGTGCTTCCCTGAGCCTAATTACACAGAGCTCCTCACAAGGCAACAGACAGAAAGGATCCCATGAATGTTTGCATGGCCAACCCCTTTGAGACTTAAAACATGATCTGTATCCACATTCTTTTTAAGGCTAACGTGTTCTAAAAGGAAAAATAAAGGTTAATTACTAGCTACGCGTTAGCTAGTGAAAATAAGCCTGCAAAAACTGAGATAGGGTTAATGACTAGGAAAAAACTCCATGCCAGGCCTGATTTTCATGCTCTATTTCCTGTAGCAGACCAGAATCCTGCCTTCAGAGTCTCTGGAAACAGAAATAATAAATGAAAATACATTAAAAGGACCAGGACCTAGACCAGCTGGGCATATGCACGTTAGCGAAGGTGCTATTTCAGATGGATGTTAAGTTTCTGAGATGTCAAAGTCTGTATTTTTTTTATTTTTTATGAAGAGTTTATTTATGAAGCTCCGTCTTTAATAATGCTTATGCTGAGCGCTCACAGAAACGTACATGTGAGAAAAGGAAACCACTGGAAGGAAAGAAACACTCAAAGTTCTACTCCGAGAGTCATTGGGCTGGGTGGTCCCTGTACCACGGGTGGTGCTGGATATGATTCTAGGTGGTGCGTGAATAGATTTTGTAATACTTGAATATTAACTTAATGGCTATTGGGTGAGGGATACCTAGCATCTAAAACCAGTGATTTTGTAGATGTAGTTCTTGGGACAAGGCTGTTTTAAGAAATGAGCAAATGGAAACTTGACTTGAGCAAAAGTATTAAGTGGATAATAGTAATAGTGGTAAACAGATATGTACAAAACTTTGATGGTGCTATGCAGAGGGATTGGAGTTTGAGAAACTTTAGTGTGGCAGACTCAGCATATGATAAAAGCTCCAGACACTTGGGCTTGATTTCTGGCTCTGAAATGGAACAGCCACGTGCCCTCGAGTAAGCCTTTCATACCTCTAGTCCAGAGCAGCTCGGACTGTAAAATGAGAAGGGTGGAAGAGACCAGGGGGCCCCTTCCAGGGACATGGACCCCTGGAGGGCCTGGGGGTGTCAAGAAGGCTCTGAGAAGCCTTGCACTCCATAAGCCCTGATTGAGGATGGAATCAACACATCTAACCGGCAAACGTACGACTGAGCACAGAGATGCTGTCATGATGGATGATGCACTTAATTAATTTGAACTAATGCAAGTGAAAGCTCTACTGAGTGCAAGATACTTGAACTAAAAGTGCATTTTCAAGAAGACAGATAGGAAGGTACAATTACGATGGATATTTTTTATATCGACCACCATCCATGCAGATTTTTCCCTATGAGTTTAAGCTTCTCCTCTGCAGAGAAGTTACAATTATGCACATCACAGAGGGTGGCCCAAGGCACTACATACAGAGAAGCTAAGTGGTTCTCCTGTGACGATAGTGCTGAGGGGAACACCCCCCCACACACACACACACACATTCTATTTCAGACCTAGAATATCAGCTACACACATCCTCATGACTCTAAGGAGCCAGGCCAATATTAAAAAAGGAGGTTTGTCGACAGTAACTGTTTCTGATGGAAACTGTTAATGATAACAATGGCAATTCTGATGTGAATCACTCCCCTTTATGTACAGGATAACGTGTGCGTGCATCAGATGCTGTGCTTGGTACTCCATGTATCTCTATCTTGCCATGTCTCTGAAAACTAAGTATGCATACCCCTAATTTGTAGTTGATGAAGCTGAGGTTAGGGAAGAGGTTTCACCCAAGGCCACAACTCTCTAGGTGGCAATACTAGAATTCAAATCCCAAATTCTTTGGTTCCAAAATGCCAACCATTTCTACTGTGCTGCCCTCTTTTTTGATATAATAAAAGTGGAGGATTCGAAACAGACATAGGCATAGAAGACAAAGTTGTAAATACAGGTTGAGAATAATTTTATTTAATTAGGATAAAGGCTCTAAGGTTAAAAGAAATGATGATGCAATAACCTAAGATCCATTGGTGGCCATGGTGAGGATTTGACAAGGATTGAGAGAGAGTATTACATTTTCACAGCTATGGACACATCATTGCACCACCTGCCAGTAACTGAAAAAGGTTTTCTCAAAAGTTAAGCCACTGGGATAATCACAGGGCTCCAGGGGCTGTCCCCACATTTACCGAATCCTTCAGACATATTTTCTGCAGCATCAATTGGCATCATCCAACAGCTTGGCACTGTAACAGACTCGCTGGTACAGAGATGGCTTGAATCAAACACAATCATTGTCTTTCTGTAATTGTTATCCTATGACAAGGAGATGCCTCTGAGACAAGCCCAGTGGGAAAGGGGTTAAGTAATACTCTGGATACATGATCATCTGTATGATTCTCAGATGTGGAGTAGCACCATTTAGGTGGAATGGGTTGAGGCATGATTTATTTCATCCCAGTCACTATAAATGGACAAGAAAAGTAACATATTCATCCATTCATTCGATATACATTTGATGAGCTCCAATCCTATTGAAGAGATTAATAGCTGTAGAAAGTCAATAAATGATAGGGGAAATCAGGGTTATCAAAGTCCTAACTAGTAATTGCACTTTATCCATCACCCGTCATAAAGACTGACTATGCATGATTTCTTCCCGTCTCTGTTGCCTATATATGACAGTGATTTATGATACCGCCATTGTCAGAACACTGGACAAAGAGCCAGGAAGAAGTGATTAAATCCCAATTCCCATGCTTATCAGATATAGGACCTTGTGTAAGTTTGGGCAACTCTGGGTTTCAGTTTATATGGGGATAAGAACACATCAAATCAGCCTGGCTGCTGTGGCTCAGTGGTCGAGTGTTGACACAGGAACCAAGAGGTCACTGTTT
Source organism: Vespertilio murinus (assembly GCA_963924515.1). Lineage (NCBI taxonomy): Eukaryota > Metazoa > Chordata > Mammalia > Chiroptera > Vespertilionidae > Vespertilio > Vespertilio murinus. The sequence continues at coordinate 46,910,756 of OZ004715.1, read as the reverse complement.
GATTCCCGGTCAGGACACATGCCTGAGTTGCGGGATCAATCTGCGGTATGGGGCATGCAGGAGGCAGCCAATCAATTATTCTCTCTCATCACTGATATTTCTATCTCTCTATCCCTTTCCTTTCTTCTCTCAAAATCAATAAAAAATAAAATAAAATTTAAAAAAAAGAACAAATCAAAGAAAGATCTAAAGCAATGATCCTTTTCCTCCTCATATAAAGACTGCCTCCTCTCTTATATACATGAGAGGATCCAGGGTTCAGAGAAGCTCTTGAAATAACTTCACTTAAATATGACAGCAATCAAGTTATTATCTGGTTCTCTACCAGAGACTCAGGTGGACAGGAAGCAAAAATAAGTTTTGCTCAGTTAGTTGGAATGTTTAAATCAAAAGGTTTAGGATTTGATTCCCCGTCAGAATACCTACCTAGGTCGCAGGTTCAATCCCAGGGAGGCAACTGATAGATGGTTTCCTCTCTCCCTCCCTCCCTCCCCTCTTTCTTTCTCTCTAAAAATCAATAAAAACATGTCTTGGGTGAGGATTAAAAACATTTTTTTTTTAGTTTTACTTTTTTCTTTGCAATTTTTGAAGTAGCCACTTGGTGGTGCCATAGGGTCTAGTTTTGTTTACATGCAGGAAAAATTTCCAAAAATATATTTTTTTCTATGTAAGGCTACCAGAGAGGGAGTCCTCTCCTCTTTGCTATTTATACATATTTGTAGTCTGGATTTAAGCCAAAAAAGGTTTAGTAGGAAGGGTCTGGAAATCTTGAGAGTGTGGTAACTGAGAAGAAAATACAGGGTGGAGCTAAATTAGGTTTACAGTTGCTCCTAAAGAAAATAATACAATAATTAATAAATAATGATACAAGAATAAACTATGTGCTTCATTCACTCACAACTGTAAACCTACTTTTGCCCCATTCTACAAATAAGGTAGAAAGCTAGAGACTATCTAAAGTAAATAAAGGTGATACCAGCAAAGTTTCACAAAGGTCAGATTCAGAAACAAACATGCCTGAATTAATTGCTTTATTTATTTTTGTATTGGTAGCTTTTTAAATTTGTTTTTATTGTTGACAGTACTACAGGTATCCCCCGTTTTCCTTCCATTTTTCCTCCTCCACCACCCAGCCCCCACCCCACCCCAGGCCTTCACACACTATTGTATGTGTCCATGGGCTATGCATATATGCATATTTGTCCTTTGGTTAAACTATTCCAATCCTCCCTCCCCCCTCCTCCAACCTCTGAGACCTGTCATTCTGTTCCTTGGATCCATGTCTCTGGACATACTTTGTTTGGCAGTTTATTTTGTGCATTAGATTCCATATACAAATGAGATCATGTGATATTTACCTTTTGCTGACTGGCTTATTTCATTTAGCATAATACTCTCCAGGTTCATCCAGACTGTCTCAAAGGGTAAGAGATCCTTCTTTTTACAGCTGCATAAATTGCTAAATGTACCACAGATTTTTTTATCCACTCATCTACTGATGGGCAGTTGAGCTGTTTCCAGATGTCAGCTATTGCAAATAACCATTGCTATGAACATAGGGGTGTGTATATTCTTTCTGATTGGTGTTTTGGGATTCTTAGGATATATTCCTAGCAGTGGGGTCATGGGGTGAAATGGCAGTTCTGTTTTTTTTTGTTTGTTTGTTTTGTTTTTTTTAAGAAACTAATACTGTTTTTGATGGTGGCTGCACCAGTCTGCATTCCCACCAGTGGGGTACTGGGGTTCCCATTTTTCCACCTCTTTGTCAACACTTGTTTGTTGGTATGTTGATGGTAACTATTCTGGAAGGTGTGAGGTGATACCTCATTGCAGTTTTAATCTGCAACTTTCTGATGATGACTGACACTGAGCATTTTTTATAGGTCTCTTGGCCATCCGTATGTCCAGTTTGGAAAAGTGTCTATTCAGGTCCATTGTCCATTTTAAAAACTGGATTGTCTTCCTGGTGTTGAGTTGTATAAGTTATTTATATATGTAGGAAATTAACTTCTTATCAGATGTATCACTGGTGAATTTGTTCTCCCAAGCAGTGGATTATTTTTACGTTTTGTTGACGGTTTCTTTTGCTGTGCAGAAGATTTTTAGTTTGATGTGGTCTCATTTGTTTATTATTTCCTTTCCTCTTACCCTAGGAGATTTATCAGTGAAAATACTGCTACATGAGATGCCTGAGATCTTACTTGCTTATGTTTTCTGCTAGGATATTTGTGGTTGTGCAACTTGTAGAAATGATAATAATTTTGAAATTAATAATAATAGGTAAAATATAGAATAGGAAAAGCAAGGTAGAAAAAACATTTTAAAAGAGAAAAAATAGAATAAAAGAGAATAGAAATAAGAGACATGAGAGAAAAAAAGAAGAAAAACAGTACAAAAATAAAACCCAAGAAAAAAAATAAAGAAAATATTTAAAAATAAATAAATAAAATAAGTGGCGTTCCCATCCTCAGATTTCTGTACCTTCGGTGACTACCCTTTGGATCGGCTCTTTGTGGAACTAGCTGGAATTTGCATCAATGTTGGTCACATATGGCCACTTGGTGTGCCAATCCCAGTTCTGGGAGGTTCTCTGGTCCAAGCCAATGTCAGTCCTGGTGCCTGCCTGGCCCTTGGCAACCTGACTGAAGCAAGTAGTCCAGCGGACAGTGCCTCCACAGACAGCAGAAGGGCCTAGAATATGCCCACCGTTCTCCCAGACAGAAGTCCACCCCAGAGGCATGGTCCCAATGCCTTGGCTCTGCCAAGCTCCCTGGCATCCCCTTGCTGCCACACCAAATAGGAGGAGATTTTAAAAAATTAACCCCACTTAGCACTCTGATCTTTCAGCACAGCCCACTCCCACTTGGACAGGAGCCCTGACCAGCCCAAATGCCCGAATCCTTCTTGGCCCTCAGACCTAGCCGGATGGACAGGTTTCCTCCTAAGCTGTTCCCTTTTGCCTTGGGTCCCACCAGATGAGTCAGACCCAGCCCTTCTGCAGGTGGGGGGTGGTGTGACCTGTGTGCTTCAGGAGGGCGAGCGTGATTCTCTTTCCCAAGCCACACAGCCCAGCCCCACCCAGCCCTCTGCCCAGAGTTCTTCCAGAGAATTAATGGCCCCTCAGATTCACTGCTTTGCTGGGCGGCCCCTCCCACAGGCACAGATTGGAGTGAACATCCCAGGCTGGTGGTGTAAAAAAGCAATCACTCTTTGCCTGGAATGGTGCACTCTGAGTCACCCTTGTGGAGCCAATCTTCACTGATTCCCACCCAATGCTACATGGGCTCCCCTTCTCTTCTCTGTTGCTCTGGATTGGGGATCCCTACATGGGGCTGACACCCCATAATCCCAGGAGGAAGGGGCTCCACTGCCACCCTTTCCTTCCTGCTTCCAAGCCATGCAGGTGCGTGAGTTCCCACAACCTCTTGACATCGCCTGTTTTTTCTCTGCTTTCCCCACTCCCAATATTCCAGATCAGCTACACTTTGACTGGTTTTTCAAGCTGAATGCTCCCAGTTGACTGAAATCCCAGCTGGTGTTGAGAGTACGAGGACAGAGCTTCCAGCTACTCTGCAGCCATCTTGGAATCATCTAATTCCTTTTCATTAAAAGTCCATGAGATGGTAAGTCATTTGGAGTTTCAACTGTTTCATTTGTAAAAGGAAGATAAATGCATGACTCCCCTCCTGCTTGAAGGCAGACAACATGATTTCGTAGGCTAGTTTCTCAAATCAACACCACAGATTTGGTTAAAGGGAGTGATCAGATTGATGCTACATTTACATGTCAGATTCCTCCCTTCCTACATGGTAGAAGGATTCTATGGAGAATGTTTATCAACCAATGGCAGTTTAGAGAGTCTTCATAAACCCAATATACTCTCCTACTCCTCTCATGTGAGCCCCACATCTCTCTTTGATCTTCCTTCTAACTCTCTACAACCCATCCAATTGCCTGAAAAAATTAAATCACATCACTCACCTTCTTAAAACTCTTTGATGGCTATCCATTGCATTTATTGTTATTTATTTAAATTTTTTTTCAGTTGGGAGGATGGGGAGGCAATGGGGGGACAAGGACACACATATAATACTTTAATCAATGAAGAAAAATATTTTCAGTCCTACAACATTGTTCTTATTATTTTTATATTATTTATTTTATTCATTGAAAGAGAAACAATTCTTTTTTTTTTTAATATATTTTATTGATTTTTCACAGAGAGGAAGAGAGAGAGAGAGAGAGTTAGAAACATCGATGAAAGAGAATCATCAATCAGCTGCCTCTTGCACATCCCCTACTGGGGATGTGCCCGCAACCAAGGTACATGCCCTTGACTGGAATCGAACCCGGGACCTTTCAGTCCGCAGGCCGACGCTCTATCCACTGAGCCAAACCAGTCCCGGCGAGAAACAATTCTTGATCTAAAGGGAAAAACGAATTCAATTTGGGGATACAATTAATTTTTTTTCTTTTTTATTGAATTTATTTGGGTGACATTCTATCTAATAAAAGAGTAATATGCAAATTAACTACCACTCTGCTACAACCACAAGCCATGCCCACCAGCCAATCGGGAGTGAGTATGCAAATTAACCCAACCAAGATGGCTGCAGTCATGGAGCAAACAAGAGCCTTGGGTTGCCCACAATGGAGGAAGCCACGCTTTCCACACACCCTGGCTGGCCAAGGCCTCCACTCAAAGATACAAAGTTTCAATTATAGAAGATAAAGAAATCCCAGATATCAGAGCCTCCGCTTGGGTCACTGGGGGGTGTAGCCAGCCTGCAAACCAACACAAGCCCCATGCCTAGGCTTCCCCAAACTCCAAGGGAACACCCCCCACCCACCCACCCCCTGCCAATCTGGAACACCCTTCAGGGCAAACCAGCTGGCTCCCATCCATGCACCAGGCCTCTATCCTATCTAATAAAATAGTAATATGCAAAATTGACCATCATTCCAACACACAAGATGGCTGCCCCCATGTGGACATAAGATGGCTGCCACAAGATGGCCAGCAGGAGAGGGCAGTTGGAAGGGACGAGGCCTGCAAGGGAGGGCAGTTGTGGGTGATTAGGCCATCAGGGGAGGGCAGTTAGGGGTGACCAGGCCTGCAAGGGAAGGCAGTTAGGGATAACCAGGCCTGCAGGGGAGGGCAGTTAGAGGCAAACAGGCTGACAGGGGAGTGGTTAGGGGGTAATCAGGCTGGCAGGCAGAAGCAGTTAGGGGCAATCAGGAAGGCATGCAGCTGAGCAGTTGGGAACCAGCAGTCAGATATCCCTCAAGGGGTCCCAGATTGGAAAGGGTGCAGGCTGGGTTGAGGACTCACACCCCCGTGCATGAATTTCGTGCACTGGGCCTCTAGTTGGTTAATAAAACTATATAGTTTTCAGATGTGCCATTCTCTAAAACATCATCTGTATATTGTATTGTGTCTTCACCACCCCAAGTCATGTCTCCTTCCATCATCATTTATCCCCTGTTTACCCTCTTCTACTCCCCCTTTCCCCTCTGGTATTCACCGTATTATTGTCTGTTTCAATGAACTATTTTTTTCTTAATCCTTTTACTTTTTTACCCAGCACTCCAACATCCCTCCCCCCTAACAGTTGTCAGTATTTTTGCCATGAGTATGTTTTTATTTTGTTTGTTAGTTTATTTTGTTCATTAGAATCCACATATGAGTGAAATCATATGGTAGTTGTCTTTCTCTGACTGTCTTATTTCACTCAGCATAATGTTCTCCAGGCCCATCCATGCTGTCACAAAGGGTAACGTTTTCTTCTTTTTTTATGGCTGAGTAATATTCCATTGTGTACATGTATTACAGCTATTTTATCCACTCATCTAATGACAGACACTTGAGCTGCTTCCAAATCTTGGCTATTGTAAATAATGCTGCAATGAACATAGGGGTGCATATATTCTTTCAAATTAGTATTTCAGTATTTTGTTTGTTTTTTTTTGTCATTTCCCTCCCTCCCCCCACAGATAAATTCCCAGATGTGGAATTGCTGGGCTCTAAGGCAGTTCCATTTTTTATTTTTTGAGGTAAATCCATACTGCTTTCCACAGTGGCTACACCAATCTGCATTCCCACCAATAGTGCATGCGTGTTTCTTTTCTTCACATCCTCAAAATCAAGTGTTGTTTGTTGATTTATTGATGCCACAGCTGGTACCACACCCACCCCTACTGAGGCTCATCAGGTGGGAAATGCCGAACAAGGGAAAGAGTTCAAGAGGCCAAGTAATCAAAATATTACCACTATCAGGCACAACACAACTTAGCTTTACAGGAAATGTTAGCTAAATGAATGAATCAATGGGATTTACACACTGGTATCTGAAATCAACTCAGGGTCCTGGTGGGCATTACCAGGGCTTGCTCACATCATTGAGCTCCTTGACTTCGTGGGCAACAGAAGGGCACACACAGCAGTGAGGCAGGGTGATGTAACCAATACTGGCCAATGAAGTGGAGCAGAGGCGACCTGTGTCCCTTCTGGACTCACAAAGTAGACACTCCCTATGCAATTCTTGAATCTCTCTTCATTTCTGTGAGTGTAGAACTTGGTGCGAAAATGGTGGGGAAGCACGATCACTGAGTCACTGCATGGAGTGCAGGAGCCCAGGGAGTACTGGTCTGCAGCAGATTTTGAGTGAGCCAGAAATTCATGTTTATGTACTAAACTACTGAGGTTTGCAAGTGTTATCAAAGTTCTGACTACACAAACACAACAAAAACTTCCTGGCACTTGGTATTTTGAAATGCCTTTTGCCCATCAAGATAAAAATAATGTGGCTAGTCTCTTTTAAGTCACCTATTGACACCCCATTACACCCGAGTTAAAACTCACAGAACAGAAGTCAGGAGGCGTTTTGAAAGAAATGAGAATCTTTTTAAAATTTGAAATGGACCCTTTTACTAAAACATGAGACATAATTCTGGTCTCCTCTGGATCAGTCTTTCTAAATCTCATGAGAATATCTATTCTTAGGTTTTGTCATTTATCACCTTCCTTTCAGGTTTGGCTGAGCCATGAATCATCTAGAAACACTGCAGTACACTGTTGACCTCTTCCATCTGGGACAGTCAGCGCCATACTCACAGCTGTTCACTGCTCTTCTCTTCATCAGAAGAATATTTTGCTTCGAGAGTCTTCTCTAACATGGCAAAAGCTTGGCACATAACTTACCGTTAAACAAGTTCATATTCAGGAGCCAGTCTTCGTGCAGTCTTTTTCAGGAGTCAACGGGTTATGGTCTCACGCAGAGGCACGCAAGATGCTCTTCCACTGCTTTGAGTACTGCCTCCATGACCGCCCTCACCACCTATTCATCATCAACCATGTGCGTGGTCCTATGCTAAGCCTTTAGAGGTAGGGTTTAATTTTTTGTTGTTCCTGCGGCATTTTGTGGTACAAATTCTTACACCTATTTTAGAAACCAGGCTCAGAAAAAGTGAACTATAGTTTGACAGTGTGACTGGCAAGATTCAAACCTGGTTTTGCTGACTAAAGAGCCGATGCACTTAACCACAAAACTCTACTGACTCCCCGTGGGGAAGCAGGAGGTCACAGCTAAAGCGCAGAGCTGCTCCTCTCCTCTGCCCATCTGTGCACCTCCTGGCTGCTCAGTCCTTAGCTCAGGGTCACAGAAGGTACAGCACAGGAGATTTTTTTTTCGGAAGAATTGGTTTTAAATAAAAAAATATTAACTCAATAGGCACTTTAAAGCTAACACATTAAAGTCACATTGCCCCTTGATTTCAGTATTAAATGGCTCTGGCAAGGATTTCCTGAAAGTTGTTTTCCCACCAGCCAGGTTTTGGCTGACAGATTACCTATCTGCCTGAGAAGATGCCAGGCTAACCCCCTTCACATTGGTGCTCCCTGTGCCATTGGCGTGCTGTCAGGGATGAGGGTTCAGCCAGACAGCATGTCCAGAGAGGCTTAGAATATACACATGATCTGCTGGGTTGCTTCACGGTCTTCTCAAGGTCAATCTTTAACACTGGGGTATTACCCAATAGGCCCGAAGAAGAAACTCACTTGCCTATAAGACACACTCTGTTGGGACTCGTGTTCACCTGTAGCTTTATTAAACTGTTGGCAACACAGCAGAGAAGGCTTGAGAGCTGTCGGATGGGACCTAGGTAGACAAATGCTGGGTAACGTCTGCTACCTTACACAACCAGCCAGTGTCTGTACACATTTCATGAGCAGTTATTTAAATTTTTTAAAAATTTTTTACTTATTTTTAATTTTTCATTATAGTTTATCATCAGTGTTACTAGTATATTAGTTTTGGGTGTGCAACATAGTGATTCGACATTTATATACCTTATGCAGTGATTATTACAAGACTAGTAACGATGTGTCACTGTTATTATGCCATTATTGACTCTATTTCCTGTGCTGTGCAAGAGGAATGAACTTACACATACGATTCTTTTTAAAAAATATATATTTTATTGATTTTTTACAGAAAGGAAGAGAGAGGGATAGAGAGTTAGAAACATCAATGAGAGAGAATCATTGATCAGCTGCCTCTTGCACACCCCCTACTGGGGATGTGCCTGCAATCAAGGTACATGGCCTTGACCGGAATCGAACCTGGGACCTTTCAATCCGCAAACAGATGCTCTATCCACTGAGCCAAACCAGTTTCAGCACACACATACGATTCTTATTCTTTGTCCTGCTCTTTTTCCCTGTGAGGGTGCCCTTCACCTTTTGGGTCTAAGAATGCCCATCGGTCCAACATAGACTGCAAGGAGAAGCATGTTCTTCGTGGTCCAGAGGAGACTGCTGCTCACCAGACTTCCATATAGCAGAGTTTCTCGCCTGAACAAGGAAAGGCAAGATGGATTGGCATTTCCTAACATATATTAGATTCTTTCTCATAAAAATTGTTGATTCATAACTAATATGAGCACAGCTACTTGATCCTCGGGCCCCTTTTTCTTTTCTCTCTAGGAAATCTCTTTTAACCTCTTTACATTCTTTCTCTAGGTGAAGTCATCAAGCCCTGTGGCTCCACATACATTGAAAATTCTTGAATTCACAAATTACTTTTCAAGTTTAACCTTCTCCTATTGAATTTATTTACCCAAGTGCCTGCTTGCAAGGCACCTCAAACTTAAGATATTCACATCTGAATTCTTCATTTCTTCCCTCTGCACTCGACCCTTGTATCTTCCTTAAACTCCTGTCAACCAATTCGGAGCCTAGAGCGCTGTTGGGAGACCAGTTCAGAGAGAGAAACCACACCAGCTATTTAAACAGAGAACTGCTCAAATGTGAAGGCCTGTTAACTAGATATAAAGTTGTTCACTGGTGGGGACTTAAAAGACCTGTAATACCATAACTTGTGACCCCGCAATTGGATTTTTGTAGTTTGAGCTCTGAAGCTGCTTGAAAGGCATTGCTTTGCCCTTTTGGGCTCTGAAACCACCTGCAGAGCAAGCAGCCCCCTGTGCTGATTGTACTGTTTGATAAGTCACTGATAACTAATACTCCTTGTACTGTAATTGCATGACCAAAATCCAGCCTTTTGATCTACAGGTGTGTGCTGGAACTAGGAGGTTGATAAATGCCAAATCATATATTATCCATTGATCTCATCCCACAACCCCACTTGTGTGACCACTGAGCCAGCTGATCATTGAATGCCCAGTTGGCCCACAATCAGAAAATGAATAATGTACGTTTCTAACCTCATTTCCCTAGCAACCAAACCATGCTCTTTGATAATCAGCTCCTTGCAACTTAAGCCTATTAAAACTCAGGTATATAACCAATCCTATATAATAAAGAAGTAATATGCAAATTGACTATCACTCCAACACACAAGATAGCCACCCCCATGTGGTCAAAGATGGCCACCCCCCTGTGGACACAAGATGACTGCCACAAGATGCTGGCAGGGGAGGGCAATTGTGGCAATCAGGCCAGCAGGGGAGAGCAGTTGGGGGTAACCAGGTCTGCAGGGGAGGCAAGTTGCGGGAACCAGGCCTGCAGGGGAGGGCAATTAGGGGTGACCAGTCCAGGAGGGGAGGGTAGTTAGGGGTTGGCAGGCAAGCGGTTGGGAGCTAGCAGTCCTGGATTATGAGAGGGATATCCTACTTCTGGTTTAGGCCTAATCCCACTGAGGTTCCAGATTGGAGAGGGTGCAGGCTGGGCTGAGGGACCCCCTCACCATGCATGAATTTCATGCACCAGGCCTCTAATAATCTGCACTAATAAAAGAGTAAGATGCAAATTGACCATACCTTTGTGATGCCCACCACCCAATCAGTAGTGAGCACGCAAATTAACCCAACAAAGATGGCAGGTTAATTTGCATACACAGCCACTGAGTGACCAGGGGTGGGGCAGAATGCTTATGTCATTGCCATGGTAATGATGCAGGTGTTCTGCACCACCCCAGGCTGCTCTGGGCCCCTGGGCAGCGTGGGAAGGTGGAAAGGCGGCTCCAGCTAGAGTGGCAGTGCTGGCAGCCAGGGGAAGGAAGGCCCATTCTTGCATGAATCTTCAAGCATTGGGCCTCTAGTATAATAATAACTATGTGTGGTGTCAGATGGGTATTAGACTTACCAGGTGATTGCTTTGTAAGTTATATACATGTTTAACCACTATGTTGTACATCTGAAACTAATATAATGCATGTCAATTATAGTTGAATAATTAAAACATTATTTAAAAACAAATAAACACTTGTTCTCTCCCCATCCCACCTCAGAATGTGTCTTTGGCTCATGCCACGGCCTACATTCTCTGATTTATAAATCATATATGAGTAGAGCTCTTATTAAATATCTTCTGGAATTTTTGGTTAACACTGGTTAACTGAAAAGACCAAAGAACACTCAGTTATCACTCCAAGTAGCAACTGAAGGAACAGCCACCAGCTCTAGGCCTGGAGAACAAAGCAAAGGTCAGAGTTGATGAGAACTGAAAGCTGAGGGTGGAGCTGAAACTTGGATACCTGAGGAGGGAGCATCGGTTGGTGCTGGTGTCTCTGAGAGGAAGCAAGGAGGCTGGTTGGTGGGTGTTGGAAAACTGCCATGAATTTAATCTCTGTTGTGAGAAGGAAGAGCTTCTGTTGGGGTGAAGAGGGATGTTGGGGCAACTTAGGACAGAAAGCCCACAGAAGTGTCCAGGAAAAATCAAGTGCCTTCTCCTTCCTTCTATTTAGTCCATTGCGCCCCCTATTGGCAGAGCTGCACAGGGAGCAGCTGGGAAAGCAGATAACCTGATAATTGGATTATCCTTAGTTCGTTCTTCCTGTTTAACTCTAGCATCAAATCCATCAAAAAGTCCTATTTTTGCTTTCTCTAAAATAGTTCTTTGTTGACTTTTTCCCTTTCCGAACATAAACTTGCTCCAAGGCTCCATCACTTCCAACCAGGATTCTGACAATATCTGTCTTACTGGACTTTTTAATTTCATTCTTTACTCACCTCCAAATTGTACTTTCACCTCCCAATAAATAAATAAATAAATAAATAAATAAATAAATAAAATGGGAAAAATTTCCTCAGGTGAGTATTAAAAAAATGAATTGTGGAGAAACAACCCATACAAAGGAAATAACTAGAGAGAAATATGCTAATAGGCATCCAAAGTTGTTAAGAAAGGAGGCAAAAAGGTGGAAGTATCTTAGGTTTCTCTCACAAGGCAGCCTCTCAGGCAGCCTCTCAGGCAGCCTCTAGTAAGTGAGAGTTTAACAAATGCTTTTGGAAGGGGTTGCGGAAATCCACACAAATGAAATGAAATTCTGATTTAACAATCCCAAGGCCGTGGCGCATGTTAAGGAGCCTGCGCTCATAAATCCCCGAATCAAGAAAGGTCTCAGCACCTGACTTCTCAGCAGTGCTTCATTACAGACCCCGGGAGGCTGCAATGGCAGGCTAATTTTTCTTCTTCCCCCAAATTGAAAACAGCTTGAGATCTCAAAAGTCCTTGTCATCAACCAAGGCAGATGGAAACTAAAGAAGGAAACAAGCTTATAACGTAATAACAGCAAGATTAACCTAGGGGGAGAGAGTGAGAACTCAAAGGGGTTCAACAGCTTAACTGTTCCTGCAAAACACTATATGACCTTGGGTCTCCTTGGTGTAGTTCCCGGCACCATGCTAAAGGGTGGAGGAAAAGGTGAAGTGAAGGAAGCCCTGGCACTATCTTTCCCAATAGCCCGATTTATGAAAATATCTCTGATTACATCAGCAGTCCGAGGAAGAGGCAGGTCAGCAGCAGTGAGAGTCTACTTGTTGCACACTGAGTTTGAGGTCTCAGCGAAGCACAAATAAAGTTGTCAAGTATGAAGTTATTGCACAAACTGATATTCGTCTAGAATTAATATAATATTAGGTCGGTGTGTTTAAAAATAGGTTTTTCTGGGCTTTATAATTTATCCAGGGAGGAAGGATGCACCCTGTCGTGTGTCCTGCACCTCCCACCCCCCCCAGTCAGCCCAAGTAGCTCCAAGCTATCATTTTAATATTTGGACTTTTCGTCTGAAAAATGTGTTTCACTGCTTTAAAAAGACTGAAAGCCGTAGAACTGGGTGATTTCTGAGGATTCTCTGGTTTCTAAGTGCAAATCTAAGGAATTGGGAGAGTTTCCAACACAAAACCAACCATCCCTAAGGTTCCCCTAACGAAGGCCGCTTTCTGGACCCAGGGCTTTCCTTCTGCATTTTTTAACTTCCCGATGGCTTTCTGACTTGATTGCAGCTTTCCATTTGGAAAGGCAGAAATCTGAAATTAAAAAGACATTATTAACAAAGAGAGAAGTTTTCACATGTGATTTGGCAGGTGACATAAAGAAAATCCTAATTTAATGAATTTTCTAATGATTCCTCTTTTGGTTTTTGTTGGGAACATATCTGGGGCATTCGGGCTCTACAGAATTTGCAAAACAATGTTAATAATAATCTTGGTGAGAAAGGCAGCAGCTAATACACACCTCAGGTATCTACTAAGAAGATTAAGAAGAGGGTCAAGGGAAGATAGAAAGAAAGGGAAAAAGACAAAGAGAAAAAGAAAGGAAGAAGGAAGAAAAGAGAAAAAAGCAGAGGAGAGGAAAGATAAAATCAGTTTACAGAAAATCAATGTGATTGGCATATTTTTTTTTGCTTACACTAAGTGGTTTTATCTTCTTTCCATTATTCCTTTTGTCAGTCATTCTGTTACTGAATTCTCTGGACAAGAACATTAAAATGCAGGAGTGGTGACTTCAAGAATATCTAAAAAGCAAAGGGAAAGAATGGAATTAATAAGTTAAGTTTGTAGGAAACCAGGCCAACCAAATCTATTCTGCTAGCAGCAAACATGATTTAGAGAGCCCTTGCAAACTCTGATGACCCTGAGATAAAGAGAAAAAGGGGAATTAAAAGGAGAGGTCTTGTATAAAACCACTTTTGTTCACGATCTATTTCACTTAGATTGAATGAAATTTCTTTTAGGCTCTGATCAATCCTAATTTCCATCAGGAATCTGTCAGCCTGTGGCCAGATTACCCACTCTCTGCAGTAAGGGGGGACCACTAAAATTATTAGCCTTTTCATTATTCTCAGCACCAAGAACATAGTAAGCCTTGAAGCTATATTTATCAACCAATGCTGGCCAGGGATATATAAGTACAGAAAAGAATCATTTTCGTTAGTGAATAAGAGGTGCAGTGAACTGAATCTCTATTTTGATTAAATATTCAAATGGTCTTCACATTACATAGATACTGTTCTTCTCTTAGTAAGGACAAGATTCTGATACAGAAAAAAAAATTGTTAGCTAGTATGATCTCCACGAATATTTTTAGAACCCATTTAGCTACAAAATAAACTCTACATTCATCCAAGAAATACTGAGCATCCAGAAAGCACATCATTTGGGGCAGCAGTGAGTGAAACTAATGCCATTCCTGCCCTCTGGAGCTTCCAGTCTTCAGAGGAGGCTGATAGTAAGCAACGAATTACTTAATTAATTATTTGATTACAATTGCGATCAATTCTACAATGAGGATGTTTAAGATGCTAATTGGTTAAAGACTCAGGAATTCTTTCCCGAATAATAAATTATGCTTGAACCCATATATGAAGGTTAAGGAAAAGTTAACTAGGTGAACAGGGAAAGGAAGACTAGTTTTCAGGCAGCTTAACTGAAAGGCTAGGATATGAAGGAGCTATCCTCAGCTGTGTTTGTTTTTGAAAGCTGGACCACCAGATGACTCAGAAAGGTTTATACAGTAAGCCTTGAATTGCACGTGAAATTGTTATAATCTTAAACTTGTGCCCTAGCTATTCTGAAGTATAAGGACTTATCCTTTCTAAGTTCTTTCTACTGTTGTTTACATTTTCCTGACCTTTAAAATATAAAATGGCCGAAACCGGTTTGGCTCAGTGGATAGAGCGTTGGTCTGCGGACTGAAAGGTCCCGGGTTCGATTCCAGTCAAGGGCATGTACATTGGTTGCAGGCACATCCCCGGTAGGGGGTGTGCAAGAGGCAGCTGGTCAGTGTTTCTCTCTCATCGATGTTTCTAGCTCTCTCTATCTCTCTCCCTTCCTCTCTGTGAAATATCAATAAAATATATTAAAATAAATAAATAAATAAAATATAAAATGATGTGTATATTTCCACACCAGACATATATTTTTAAATACTTCTTTTATTGAAGGGATAAGATAAAATGTAGAAGAGAAGGGAGTGACAATGATCTAAGCTACCATTTTTTTTAATCATCACCTAAGAATATGTGGTTTTTTTCTTTATTGATTTTTGAGAGAGAGAGAGAGAGAGAGAGAGAGAGAGAGAGAGAGAGATGTTGATATGAGAGAGCAACATTAATTGTTGCCTCCCGTAATCACCCTGACTGGGAATGGAATCTGCAAGCTAGGCATGTGCTCTGACCAGGAATCAAACCCAAAACCTTTTTTGTGTACAATGTCCCAACCAGCCAGGGTGATCTAGGCTACCATTTGCCAGATCATGTTCTGTGGATTTAATGAGGCGTTGCCTTAAAAATATTTTGAGTCCTGTGGTCAAACCTTTGGAGGGTAATAGTCGGTTAATTAAAGGTAAATAGGTTTCCTTACTGAGGTATTTCTCAGAGCCTTTACTATTCTATCTCACCATTTTCTCACTAGACTACCATGTGCCAATCTTATATGGAACCCAGAGATCTAGAATGACTGTGGGAGACACAGCACCTGGCTTCATGGACCTTGCAGCCTATGCAACAGGGACTGTGACCCTCCAAAAGGGAGATCGTGTTTGCAGGACTTTCCAACCATATTTGAACACAAAATACTTTTCAGCAGAGCATCTCTCAGGACAATATTTGAAAAATGCTTGTTAGTCCTATCTGGAAGAATCGGTATGAGGCATCCTTAAAACACTTAGATTGACTTACATGAAAATATTCTTTTTAAATCCAGACGAGACTTTGTTTCCTGGAGGACAAACCAGACAACATGCAGTGGAAGGTCCTTTTAAAATGGCACAGCAGCAGCAGTACAAGACCATATGTGCCCCCGAGTGAGAAATGCTAACTCCCCGTGTGCTGGATGTGACAGCCAGTTAGGGAGTTCTCATGGTAAGTCCCAGGAACCCACATCTTTCCTCAGACTGACTCTGCAGACAGGCCAGTTCATCTTTCCTAAGCAGTTGTCAGTTAGGGAATAACTGAGTTTCCTTGTGGTATCTTATTTTGATGCAATTTTAATTCAAAGAAGGCTATCACTCTAGGTATGAGGCTAATTAAGACAACCATCTATTCACTTGACAAAAGTATATTCTGGAAGTCGGTGATTGCATGAGGCTGCATGTGTGTGTGTGTGTGTGTGTGTGTGTGTGTGTGTGTATGGACACCCACATGCATGTAACACTAATGAGAAATTTTCTTTATCTTCTGACCATCTCTATCCAAGTTCTTCTCTAAAGTGGTCTTCCAGGAGAACAAACACCAATGGCGTTGCCCAAACAACTAAAAGACAATGGATAGTTTGCTGTAGTAAATCAGTGGAAAAGGACTTTTAGGTTTCATATTATTTTAGGTTCCTTAAAATTCATCATGCTTGACATTAGGATTTGAGTAGAAAATTTTCTTTTTTTCTTTCTTTTTCTAAAATGCTGCAAATAGTAATTAGACAAGAGATATCAAATGGCTTGTCTTTCAATTATAGCATCTCAGAGTTTTCCTTTCTGATGAACTATTTTTTTTCTCTCTCAGGATCTTGTAGATCCTCATGATTCATGCTATGTTGAGTTATGGGCATTATGTTGTGATGTCATTTAGAAATATACAAAAGATTACTTATTTTAGATAAATCCATGGAATGAAGCTGTCTTGGTACATAAAGTACTCAAGATTACTTACAAACATTGTTAGTGACGAATGTTTCCTATGACTCATTTTCCTTTGGTGATAATGCCATCAATTAGTCAAGTCAAAGATTAAATCCACCTGTTCTGATTCCTGATTTTAAATCCACTTTTAAGAAAATTAGCATTTTCAGATAATGTGAGTGTAGAAACTAGACCAGAACACATTATAGAGCAAAATTAACGTTAAGTCAGAAGATTTAAATACATGCCATATGTCCTGGCACACATCACTGAGTAAAAACACAAAGAACTGTGCTGATCCTCCATTCACCCAGTAAACTCTGAGCTTTTATTAACAACTAGTGGCCTGGTGCATGAATTTGTGCACATTAAAAGGAAATTAATTAGGAGAAATATATTAATATTGCTATTTTCCTTTCTCCATAATAGAAGTGTCAACCAAATTCACAATGGACAATGACAGCTCAAAACACACGCATGTGATTGGCACCAGCGAGAGCTTTATATGTATAGCACATGAGTGAGTCAACTTAGCCTTTTATATATAGAATAAACTTGCTTAATTAGACCTGCTTTCTGATTTAGCTAAATTTTTTCCAACCCAGTGAATCACCCCAACTTCTTTTTCAGGTAATTGTCAGAAAACAGCAGTAAAAACAACACAAAGCAGATTATTCTTGTAGATCATACAAGGAGAACAAAGGGTAAAATATTTAACTTCTGCAGTGTTTGACTATATTCTGAGCTGTGAGAAAACTTGAAGCCATTTTCAAGGTCCACCATTTCTTACTTCTTTTCAGTTGAGTCAAGTTACTAAGCTTTCTAAATCTCTGTTTTCTGGCTAATGAAAACAAGATTCCATCTAATCTCCTACCTACCCACTCTTGGACTTCTGTGAGGATCAAATTAAATGAGGCATGGGAAAACACTTCATAGACATTTGGTTAAAGTGTAAAATGTTTCTACCTGGCTATAAAGCAAGTTGTGTTCTTAGGCTGAAGAAACTCCAAGGAGGCTAGTCACTAGGGAGAGGAAGCCAGTGTTGATATGTGACATTATTACCTGGTTCCCACAGTGACCGTTTCTGGGCTGGGCTGGCCTATGGGATGCATTTTGCATCATGGGGTCTCAGCAGCATTGGCTACAATTTGGTGGGGTGTCACTCCAGGGTGGTGACGGGGCCTATGTCCCATTTGGGGGAAGCCAAGTGTTGCTTTGTGGATGCCAGGTCCATGATGCTGTTACTTTGTAAATGGCCAGTGCACTTCATGGCAGCTCCTGAATTGAGTGTCTGCACCCTGGTAGTCAGTGCATATCATAGCTACTGGTTGGACTTAGCATATTAGCTATATATGTGTGTGTGTATATATATATATATATATATATATATATATATATATATGTGTGTGTGTGTGTGTGTGTGTGTGTGTGTGTGTGTGTGTGTGTGTGTATGGCACCTCAGCTACAAGGATGACAAGAACACAAAAACAAATGTAATTCCTTTACCAAAAAGGCTGTATACAGACAGCCTTGCTTATTCAGAAGATCAAAGATTAGTCAGGAGACTGTTGACTTAGAAGGACCTAGAAACCAGAGGAAGATAGCGTGTTTGTGTAAGAAAGTTGGTGGGGTGAAAAGATTAGAAACCCGGTAGATTTCAAAACTCATTGTGCTTGCCTGAAGTAAACAATTCCTCTTACAGAAAGGTATAAAAAGGCTTTGAGAAATAAACTCTGGACTGTAGACTTTGTCTCAGTCCTTCCGACACCCCCCCCCCAAAAAAAAGGGCTTTATAGCCAAAACCGGTTTTGCTCAGTGGATAGAGCATGGGCCTGCAGACTAAAAGGTCCTGGGTTTGATTCTGGTTAAGGGCATGTACCTTGGTTGCAGGCACATCCCCAGTAGGGGGTGTGCAGGAGGCAGCTGATCGATGGTTCTCTCTCATCGATGTTTCTAACTCTCTATCCCTCTCTCTTTCTCTTTGTAAAAAATCAATAAAATATATATATTTTTTAAAAAAATAAAAGGCTGTATATTGTCATAGGACCTGGAACTAAACTCTCCCCTACTTCTCCCTCAGAGCCCAGTGTTTCTCTTTACCTTTGCATGTCAACTGCATCTTGTTCTCCTTCGGAAGGATAGTTTTCTCTTCTTTTTCATGAAACTAGAGCAAGATGACAGCCATAACTTCAACTCCAGCCCCAGCCCAGCCCCAGATCTGTATAGTCTCCTAATTCTTGTTTTCAACTCTCATTTCCATGGTCCAGAAGAGAGACTCTGAGTGGCCCACCCGTTGTGGCCAGGATCAACGGGTTGTGTGTTTTGCTCTTCCCACAAGGAGAGGCATGGTATGCAAACTGACTGACCCATCCATTCTACTTTTCAGGCCTTTTCAAACCTACGTATTTGCCGGCGTATAAGACGATTTTTTGGCCCTGAAAAATATGCCTCCAAGTGGGGGGTAGTCTTATACGGCGAGTATATAACAAACTCTGTATTTTTTGTGGAAATGTTAGGGGGTCGTCTTATACGCCCAGTCTCTTATACGCCAGCAAATATGGTATTTTTCAGGGCCAAAAAATCATCTTATACACCGGCAAATACGGTAAATTTAAATTAGTCTCTCCATCACATTCAAAAAGCTTTGGCTCCACAAACAATTTTGTCATGCAAAATTTAAATGATTAACATAACTCACATAAAACCTGTGTGATTTTCTTCTGGGTTGTGTTTATAAATGTGCATTGAGAAATCTTTCCATAGCGTTCATCCTAAATTGGTCATTATAAGCAAGTGGTTCTTAAATTTTAGGCCACAAAACAATCTCATATAGATTTTGTGAAACGTGAAAATTCCTGTGCCCTACCTCAGAAAGTCCAAGTACACCTGGGGGGAAATAAAGATGTGTACACACTTTCTCTGGGCGTCTAAGGTATAAATGGACTATAGAGGTGGAAACTATCTAAGATTAAATATAAGAAAAATGGACATAGGGGCTAAGAATTTGAGAGAAAGGTCTTTTATAGAGGAAAGAATGGTAGGAAACTGGTAATTTATTATTTTTAGGGGATCCTTTCCTGGCTGTAGATTTTCTCAACCACCCAGAGAACTGCCAACCCCTTATTCCTGAACCAAACTTTCTCAGTGGGTTCCACTGTAGTATTTATCATGCTCCTGGGATTTGTGGCCAGAAATACCCAGATATTCCCAAAAAAGGATGTGCAACATCTCACTTCAGTGAGAACATTTTCTAACCAAGATAAGTAAGGCATTATCTACGCCTGCCAGGCTGGTAACTGATAGAGAAAGCTATTGCTCATGCAGGTTCTGATTATGAAACCAGCTTTGCAGGCAGACAGAGCTCCGATCTCTGAGATCAGCTGAATGAAAACGAGACAGAGTCATTGCAAGCATCTGTCAAGGGAAGAATACAAACACTCCACAGAGGGGCCACAGAAATGAGCTTGCACTCAGAGACAAAGCAGCGTGACAATCACTTCATTCTGTCTTGCAAGATTCAACTTCAAATAATAAAAAATAATACCTATAAAGTTTTATGTTTTAGTTGTTCATGTACTACATAAATTATTTCCTTTACGGTTCCAAAAAGATAATCCCTTTAGACATTTTTATATATTTGTTATATGTTCTCAATTTTTGGTGAAGATATATTTTTTTTAAATTCTCTCTCCTTCCCTTCTGCAGTCTGTGGTTGTAGCTAGAAAGATGTCTCCCGGTGAGGAGAGTCATGGTTTGCTCTCTCTGCTTTTTATCTATCCAGGAGGCTAAGAAGCCTCAATGTATTTATGGAAGGAAGTTTCAGCTTGCTCTGTCATTGCTGCCCCACACATGTTTTGCAGACATGATTCTGCAACTAAGCCAACAGCCTTTCAGACAAGGTGATGGGCACAGCCTCTGGGAAGATGCCAACAGTGCATCAGCCCTACTCCCGAGTGAGCTGGGCTGGGAGTCGCACATACAGTGTTTCTCCTGGCGTGCACGTCTTACACACACCTGAAGAGCAGTAGAGTTCATGCAACACGGTCTCACACACAGGCCAGCTTCTTCACCTTGTGCTCAGCGGAAGAAACAGCGATCTGTTCTCATCCTGAAGCATAACCAGGCTAAGCGGACCCTGGAGACAACTATTCAGTCCTCATTGCTCCTTCCTCAGGAATTTTTGAGGATCCATTTGGCTCGATGTTGTTTACTAACTAGTTTTAAAACCTACTTTACACATGAAACATACACTTGTGGGTGCAATTTCATCAAGATTAAACAGGAATGGTGCCACACGGAGACATCTAGGCTTACTATTCCCACCTGATCCGTTTTGCTGCTTCTATTGAGACAACACATGGATATCATCATTCTTGGGCCAAACTAAAAGCACATCCAGTTATATAGTTTCTCATCTCAGAAATCAGATACACCTTGCAGAACACCTTCCAAATGCCCACTCCCCTGACAGTAAATACCACAAGTTACAGTCAACACCCTAATTTAGGCAGCAGCTCACTGTAGAGAAAAACTGAAAAATTAGAGAGAGAGAGAGAGAGAGAGAGAGAGAGAGAGAGAGAGAGAGAGAGATGTCTAAATCATAGTCCCACTATTAAATTATCAAGAGACCTTGGGCAGATCCCTTCATCTTTCTGAGCTTCAGTTTCCTCACCTAAAAATTAAGAATGATAATATTTACTCAAAATGTTGAGAAAGCAACTGAGGTTTACAAAGTACTGTTACAGTTGCAGGCACATCAAAGCTCTCAGCCTGCAGCCTTTTCCTGCCTTTCACTGGCCCCTTTGAACTTCAGTATTCAAGCCTACGTAGCTTCAGAAATCAAATGCCAGCTGTGCATCTAAAAGAAGGTTCTTTGTCAAAGTTTAACCTAAAAGAATCTCCCATCCAGGGTACATCTAGCATCTAGAATTGGATAAAATGCCACGAAAGCAATGCAATGTGGAAAATTTTAGAATAGACTACAAGTGGCCTCTACAAAATGGCATTGTGGTGCTATGTCCATGAATAAGAGCTTAAGAAAGTAAAAATATTTAGTCCTGTGTATAAGTCATATCAATTCCACTTCAAATAATAAAAAAATCTTAGGGATATAGGACAGGCCAGAGGCTATTAAATGGAGTGCCTAACAGCCCAAGTATAGCGTCAGATTCAACTGTGTTCCCATCCCAGCCCGCCACATCCTAACTGTGCTGTCTTAAGCAAACGGTTTATCCTCTGAGAGCTTCAGTTTTTTTTCATATATAAAAGGGGGTAATGTAATAGTATTTAATTTATGGTGTTTTGTGTGAATAATAAATATTGTAATGGATATACAGAGTGGTACAATATCAGCCAAGTAGCAAATGTTCCATAAATGGTATCAATTATTATTGCTCATATTTTCTTATTTTTTTCTAGACAATGCAGGTCAGATCCACTTATAAGCATAGAGTTCAGCCTTCCAATGCTCCAGAATGCACAACAGGAACCTGAGGTTTGGGTACTGAAACAAAAAGAAGAAGAAAATGCTTTTTTTGTGATGTAAATGGCCAGAAAACACTCTGGTGGGGATCAGTAGAGAAAGATGACACTGAAGAACTATTTCTAGGCGTCAATAAATATCCAGTCACCTGGAGGCCACACTCTACAACTATCAGGCGACACGTGAATTTTATGAATATCTCATTGAAGCTCAACTACAAGCTTTTTTCCGAGAGCAAAACTAAGATACTCAGCCTGTGAACAATGGGGAAGTTTTTGTCTTTATCCAAGACAACTGGCTGGAGTGACCACTGAAATAATATCACTTTTCACTGCCATTATTTAGATACCTAGAAAAGGTAAAAAGTCTAGTTCTTCTCTGTGTTAAATGCCAGGTAGTCATTGTGAAATCCAGCAGGTATACCAATACCTTCTAGGTAAAAGCAATGTTCTCAAAAGGATTCTAGGTTTTCTTTGCTTTATGGGACCATCGACAGAAAGTTTACATCATCACGCTGCAGAAGACTGAACATGTCAGCCCCAGTCTAGAGCAAGGCTGGGGCTACCAAATAAGGTCAGTGTGATATGGAACAAAACCAAAGGGAAATAATTATGGTAATATTGTTTTGAATACCAGTGGGAAAAGAACATTGATGGTGGTGGTGGTGGTGGTTGTGGGGAGAGGGTATCCAATGAGTGAGTTCAAATCTCAAGTTCAAAAGCTATTGTTGATCCTGGACTGAATGTTTCAGGAGTCAACAGCTGAAAACATTTTAATAATTTTACATTATTTTAAGATAGCAGGTAAATATGGATATTCATGTCATTTAAATATAATATGCTCAAGTGTGTATATGTGTACATATTACTTGACATATCAGGGAGACCAACAGAGCATGCAGCACAGCACTGTGAGATGATGAGATTTATAAAATTCAAATTAGAATGCTTCTGGGTTTTGTGCACAAATGTTCATGGAAGTTTTATTTCTAATTGACAAAAGATGGAAACAACCCACATATCTTTCGACTGGTGAATGGATAACCAAAATTCAGCATATTCATAGTGTGGAATATTACACAGTAATAAAAAGAAACAAATTGATAATACACACAATAGCATTGATGAATCTCAAATACATTATACTGAACGAAAGAAAGAAGATTCAAAGGCTACATACTCTATAAATCTATTTGTATAACTTTCTGGAAGCAGCTAAACTTCAGGAGCAGAAAACTGATCAGTGATTGCCAGAGGCAGGAGTGGGGGTAGTAATTATCCACAAACTAGTGTGAGAATTTGAGAAGGAAATGTTATACAGCTTTATTGGTGGTGGTAGCTATAAAAACTCATAAAACCATACACTAAAGTGAGTGAATTTTACACAACAATGACTGAATCTCAACACAAATAAAAGAAAAAAAAATACAGCCGTGCTTAACAAAATTCTATGGAGGACTAGCATTCTCAGACATTGCTATAAACAGCTGAGGCGACTCACTGAAGAAGCAAGGCCTTGCTGAGTTGCAGTTAACTAGTGGTGGACCAGGCCTTACTTGGGCCATCCCACTGCATTGCACAGCCCCGAGCCCCAGGGAGAGGCAGCAACAACCGCCCACTTGACACTGACTTTCTCCCGCTTTCCATGAGTCCCAGTGCCCACGCCCCAGCTGGCCTGCACGACCTGGCTTCTTCCCAGCTTCATCAGGTTAGTGACTCAGTTCAGATTCTTGGGCACTTGTTCCCCAAGACTTCTCTTTGTCTCCACACATCCAAAGCACGGGCAGGAGAAACCAATGTCCCAAACTTCCAGGACCTGGCCAGGCCTTAGCCCTGCAAATGCCCCTTAGTTGGCAGAAAAACTATTGCAAAAGATCAATCAAAGGAAGAAAACAAGATCGGAACTAGAGATCGGGTGTGTGAGAAAGATGAGTTCCCCAAGACCTCCCACTGACAATGTCTGAATTAGAACTCAGTGTTAAGAAGCAGGAATGACCTGGAGGTAGAGTGGTGATATTATATCTCAACTTTTATCCTCTGCTTTCTCTACATATCCTTCCCCTTCTTGAATGCCAAGGCCACTGGGTTTCCTCTCCTCATCCACACGGAAGAAAAACAAGACTGAAAGATGCCACTGCCAAAAGCATGAGGCAGAACTATTTAAATGCATGTTTTCCCTTTAACAGTGGCTAGTGAAAACTGAGACATGCTAGCAGTGGAAGATACATATCACATATTTTGAAGAGTCAGTACAAAAATTATAAAATATTCATTAATTTATATTGATTTTTATGTTGAAATGGTAATCTTGAATATATTATATTAAATATATCTTTAAAATAACTTTACTTCTTTTTTTATACTTTTTAATGTGATTCTAAAAATTTAAATATCTATGTGACTTGCATTGTAGTTCTATTTGATAGCACAGTTCCATAAACCTTGGCAAATGACTTATTTTCAGTTTCCTCACTGTAAATTGTTGTAAAGATAAAAAATAATAAAAATTAAGAATTTAGTGTTGAGTCTGGATCATGGGAGCTTTAAAAAATGTAACAACAAAACTATAGATTTAAGTAATTATTTGCATATTATACAGGGTATTCAAGAAATGTCAGATTATAAATAACAATTATATCTTATCTAATAAAGAGATAATATGCAAATTGACTGTCACTCAACACACAAGATGGCTGCCCCCATGTGATCAAAGATGGCAGCCACCATTTAGACATAAGATGGCCACCATAAGATGGCCTATGTGGGAGGGCAATTGTGGACGATCAGACCAGTAGAGGAAGGCAGTTGGGAGGGACCAAGCCTGCAAGGGAGGACAATTAGGGGCAATTGGGCTGGCAGGGAAGGGCAGTTTGGGGCAAGCAGGCCTGCAGGAGAGGGAAGTAGGGGGCAATCAGGCTGGCAAGGGAGGGATGTTAGGGGTGACTGGGCCAGCAGGGGAGGGCAGTCAGGGGCAACCAGGCTGGCATGGGAGTGGTTAGGGGGTGATCAGTCTGGCAGGCAGAAGTGGTTAGGCAATCAGTCAGGCAGGTAGGCAAGTAGTTGGGAGCCAGCAGTCCTGGATTGTGAGAGGGATGTCTCACTGCCCATTTAGGCCCAATCTTGGTATTGGGCCTAAATGGGCAGTTGGACATCCCTCAAGGGGTCCCAGATTGGAGAGGGTGCAGGGGTGCAGGCTGGGCTGAGGGACACCCCCAACTCCCGTGCATAAGTTTTGTGCACTGGGCCTCTTGTCCTATATAATAAAAGTCCAGCAACTGAATAGCAGAACAACCTGTCAACCAGTCACTATGATGTACACTGATCACCAGGGGGCAGACGCTCAATGCAGCAGCTGCCCCCTAGTGGTCAGTGCGCTCCCACAGTGGGAGTGCCATTGGGCTGACCAGAATGAGTGGAGCTCCCACAGTGGGCCCATCCCCACAGGCCATACCCCTCACTAGTGCATGAATCCTGTGCCCCTAGTGGTAGTAAAGAAATAAGTTTAAATAGAGTAAGAGCTAGATTATTGAGATTAATTACCTGCCTTTGTAATTCATGTAAAAGCAAAATACTTTAAAAGGTTTCATGAACAAATTGGAATTGTCCCTAAAGAGACTGGTGCTGGTGATGGGCTGTAAGCAGCATGGAATGGCTCTATTGGAAGAAGAAGGTAAATTCTCTAGAGTTTGGAAGAGCTGGAATATTAAGTGGTTCTAGGAAGGGTAAGGACTTGCATGCCATTCTGCAAACCACACACAGGTCACCAGCCTCTGAAATGGGAAATCTGCCTAAACCAAGGCCCCAGGGAGCTGGGCCTGGGCCGAGGAGCTTAGAGTGTTTTGGAATCTTGTCCATGCTTGGCACAGAGGGTGTGAGACCAGTCTGAGAACACAAGATAGGTACCCTGGGGACCAGGAACACACACACACACACACACACACACACACACACACACACACAAAAGACAACAAAATGCCTGAGACAGGATGTTGTACCAACTCTGGCAAATGACTGAATTGGTTTAGAAAATTAAAAGAATGTAGTATTTCCTGCACTCCAGGTTCTGTCTTATATATCCATGGTGGATTCTCATATACAATTTTGTACACTCATGAGAAAATGTTTTGGAATGATATATCTCCCAGTGTTATATTTTCATTTGGGGGGAAATAGTAAGTCCACAGAAAAAGCCTCTCTATTTGAGTAGCCGGCAATGCTTCAGCATCCTTCCCAGACTTAGATTAAGAAATGTTTTGTGCCCTGGCCAATTTTTCTCAGTGGTCAGAAGTGTAGGCCCTTGGACTTAAAGGTCCCGGGTTCAATTCCCAGTCAAGGGCAGGTACTTTGATTGCAGGTTTGATCCTTGGGCCCGGTCAGGGCCAAGTGCAGAGGCAACTTCTCTCTCACTCTCTCTCCTTTTTTTTCACTCTCTAAAAAGTCAATGGGTGAGGTTTAAATTTTTTTCAAAAGGCAGGAAAGTAAAAAATAAAGAATTTTTTGTTAATCTCTGAGGCTCCTAGGAGAATGTCCTCAGGTATTTGATCTGTAGCTGCTGACTTTGACATCCCCGTCTCTGCCCCGCTCTGAGTGTCCCCAGCATCAGCTGGCTGAAACGTGACTGACAGGGCGCCAGCTCCACACTTGCCCCTAGCGGTGTGGGATGCACGTGAACCCCCTCTGCTCCACAGCTCAGGCAGCTCAGGCTTCAATGGCCAGGCACCTGCCCAGGACCTCGACTTCGAAATTGCCTGCCAGAGTGCGTTCCATGTTTCTGCTGCGTCAGCTGCACCTCTGGACATAGGGGTCTGGGCCAGACACCCGACTCAAAGGAGGGCAGTCTGTCTGCCAGAGGCTAGTCAAGGAGCCGAACAGAGTGTTTGTCCCACAGAGTACCGCGATCTCATACACAATCTCATACACAACTTAGAACTTGGTGGCAGCAGAGAAAGCTAGAAAGTAGAAAGAAAAGATGGGCAGATGGAAGCTGGGTGAGAAATGGCAGAGAATAGAATGTGGATCTGAGGGCTCATCTCTGCCGGGTTCCGGTCTCATCCAGTGCCCCATGGTCTTTGGGTTCTGTGAGACACCCATGTACCTTGAAGTAATTTCCCAACTCTTGCTTGTCGACTTAAGAGCATCTAGCCTAAGCATGTCAAACTCTCGGGCCTGCGAGCCGCGTGCAACCACAATGAATATTTTTGTGGCCCAGCCAATATAACGGTATGGAAGAAACCTTTTAATAAAAATTTCATAACTTAATTTTTACAGTATCCTGTTTAGATAATTATTTTTAAAAAAATATATTTTATTGATATTTTACAGAGAGGAAGGGAGAGAGATAGAGAGCTTGAAATGTCGATGAGAGAGAAACATCGACCAGCCACCTCCTGCACACCCCCCACCGGGGATGTGCCCGCAACCAATGTACATGCCCTTGGCCGGAATCGAACCCGGGACCCTTCAGTCAGCAGACCGACGCTCTACCACTGAGCCAAACCGACCTCGGCCTGTTTAGATAATTATTAATAAGGGACTACAACATTTGCTAAAGACTAATTACTATAATCGTGTTGCATTCATTTCCCTTATGTGGCTTGTGCACAGGGGAACCATTTTTCTCCACTAATACCAGCAGCGAATATTTTAGTAGTGGTTGCCACATCATTGGTCTTGGACTGACTTGTTTGGTGTGCATAACAAGAAATATTTTGCTTTTTGAGAACAAGAAAAATAGGTTTATTTGCCTTACGTTTATTAATCTGTGCAGTTATTCAGTGTCTGGTTAAGTTAGTATTCAAGAAAAAATATTAAATTTTATTAAAATGTTCTCTTACTTTATGTTAATGATTACTCGTTTATTTCAGCCCTTTGTATTCAGCTTGTCTCTATCAAAATAAACCTACATTTTTATGAAAACTGAAGCTTTTGGGGATGTTTTTTGCAGCCACATACACTTCAACCTTGTTTATTTGGCCTGAGTTAGCCTTTGAGTTTGACAGGCTTGCTCCAGCCTATAGAAAAGTTTTACAAGAGTTTCTTTGAGCCAACTGTTTTAGAACGTGCCTGGAAGCAAAATCTCAATAGATTGGGGAAATGCTCCGGAGAGCAGCAGCTTTGTTTGTTTGTTTGTTACAGCACAGGCTTTTTAAAGAACAGAACACATTTCCTCACATTGTACTCAGTCCAGCAGAGCCCAGGCTGTTGCTCTTACTCAGCAGTGAAATTCCAGGCTTTGCCACTTAGCACTTTCTCTTGGGCTCTGGTTACCTAATCAGCACCAGAGTTGTTCAAAGAGACATTCTTCTCTTGGCCAGATGTTTCACGGGCCCAGAGTTTGTGCTGCACATCAGAGCACTCACAGCTCAGGATGGGTGGCTCGGGCTCACCTTCTTCAGCTCCACATAGCGCTTCTCCATGAAGTCCCTGACATTCTGGCTGCCAGGCGAGCCTGGCAGAAGTGGATGCGAGTCTCTCCTCTACCCGGCTTGGCCCTGATCCCAGGACTTGCTAGAGCCGCCGCCATCTCTGCTAGTGCAATTGATTTTAATGCATTTAGAATCAAAGAAGAAAACATAAGGAAGGTCCACGAAATCCATTGGTGGTAGATTAAGGAGGTGGGAGAAAGCAAAGCAGGAAAGTCTCTAAGATTAGACAAAAAGCAAACTGGAAAAACATAGTTCTTTTACATTGGTGTGTCCAGGATAGTTAATATTTACAGTAAATACAGATGGTATGTGGGCAACAAGATAACAATGAGGGTTCTGTGGTCTCCTGCTCTGGGGCAGGCTACTTGTCTTTTAGGGGTCTGGAAAAGAAAATCACTCTGACATTTCAAAGGTATGTTATCCATGACTTAAGGTCAACTTTGACCTTTGCTGAGGAAGTGAAAGGCCTGCCCTGGGCTGCCCACTTAGAAAGTGTGCTCAGACCATCTTGTGTGCTTACTTTTGGTCACCGAGTTTGCAAGCCCTGTCATGCTGTCCTCCTGAACTTGTCAGGTTGAGTATAGGGCCACCTTTTCACTCACATGCTCAAATTAAATTCAGTTTCAGTTGTTAAAGACAAAGATCAAGGGCCCAATAAGCCATCACTTGTGCTAAAAGCCCATGATACCAAATCTAGATTTAATACCTGATCTACTCAAAGTTTTAGCCTCTCCCAGAATCATAACCTATTCAACCCATCTGGAATTTTCTGGTCCAGCACCAGTTAAGGAATCTGTCGCATGGGCCCTCTCCTTCCCCCCTAGAAAGGAGAGGTAATAAGCATGATCACCCCAAAGAAAAGATGTCCCTGCCCAAAGAGAATTCTTTCTTTTGTTAACTCTCTTGCCCCACCTTCTCCATATGAAAACCTTTCATTTTATGCATCTCCTGGAAGTGCCCTTCCAGTTGCTAGATGGGGTGCTGCATAATTCATTGATAACTTACTAATGCCAATTAGATCTTCACATTTACTCACTTGAATATTTTTTAACACAATCAATGGGAAGGAAGGAAGGAAGGAAGGAAGGAAGGAAGGAAGGAAAGAAGGAAGGAAGGGAGGAAGTAAGGAAAAGATCCACCTACACACAGGTTTTCATTATCATTTATGGATCCATAAATAAGAGTAAAAATGTATCTTCATCTTTTCACCTATAGTAAGAGATCACAATACTTTTCTTTCCTGCCAACAATATGAATTTAGAAAAAACAAAGATACTTGCTAGAAAAATCTGACGAGCAGTAAGACTGTTATGATGTTATGACAACCCTGTGTAAACCATCCTGTTCATCTTCACATGCTGTAGCCCCACTGCTACTGGAGTGGATGCTAACACTACCCTCCCTTCATACAAATCTTATACAGAATAATTGCATCTGACTTTGTAAATGTTCACACTTCTCCTCCCTAGCATATTGCTGGTCATTTGGTTTAGACCCCCTGACCCTTCCACCCTAGAGATAACATCTAGGCCTCAGTGGTATTTCAGCTCCAGGCACAGACAAGCTCACCTCAGGACCAGCAGTATTGAATAATGTCCCTCTGCCCTGGTGCCGACCAATCAGTGGAGAGCATGGCACTGAAAGAGCATACTGGAAAGCTGATGAATATTCTTTGGAGAGCCTCATCTAAAATCTCCCCTAAGATTCCTGCTTGCAAGAAAGAGATTAGGACCTTAACAAAAAGGACCCAGCTCACACCTCCCCCCCCTCAGGAGAGCATGCCAGTACCATTCCCTTTTCCTCCCACTTCTCTCTAAGGGACCTCATAGGACTTGCAACCAGGGGAGCAAAGGGCAATGGCAGCTCATCCCAGGCTAAGCCCATGAACCAGTCTCCAAGGCTCCCTTTTCTCTGATTTCCCAGTAGCTAAAGTGGCCAGCCTGGGCTCTCCTGGTGCTTCTTCTATGTCAAGCCCCTCCTCGTTTCACTGTCCTGAGTGTGCTTTAGTTGTGGCAAATAAATTCTTGCTTGCTTAGCTGCATTTTGTCTCTTGACTGAAATCTTTCAAGAAGAACCAAGGTCTCTTCATCTCTCCAGTAATATCACCGTCAGGAAACAGAAGAGGGCGCCCTAAGAATATCTAAGCAATGGCAATCAGTAACTGGAGCTTGCTTTTAAATACTGCCATGAATGCTTTCTCTCTCATGTAGGAAAGCAAAGTATGGTCACTTTTGCAACTAAAAGTATTCAATGAAGGCACATGATTAAGGTATAAAGGGGCGAGAATGTCTAAGTCAGTTTTTGAGAAAAAGGCAAGGAGGCCTAAAATAAAACTTAGTATCTGTTGTGGAAGAGAAAAAAATTTTCCCTCTACCCTTTTAGGATCTTGGCTGAAATACCGCTCTGCAATGAGAAACAGAATAACAGGAGAAAGACAAATAGAAATTTAGTATCACATATACACCTCTATATACATGGGAGACTCTCAGGAAAACTGAGTAACTCCCCAAAATGGCCCAAGCCATCACTCTAAATATTATCTGTAGTTAAAGACAAAAGAAGATGTTGGGGGAGCAGTTACGGGAGGTTATCAGATAAAGCAAGGTAAATAAGGGTAAAGTTATTATGCAGATTTAAGTTCTTTCTTTCTCCCATTGATAAGAGATTCTGGAAATTTAGAGTCCACCTTCTCCTCCAGTACAGAGTAGGAGACACCATTACAAATGGAGATGTCCCTTTTAAATGTATATGTCTCTTACAAAAACCAACAACTACTATTTTTAGAGCTTCCCCTGGGGTTTCTTAAAAATAATTAGATAAAAATAATCAGTATGTCAAAGAGGCATATTTTGGGGGGAAGGGGATGAGATATTCTGCTCTTCGATGCTATTAAAGGTGCTATGGGCAATAGCAATAGTAGCTCATCCCAGGCTATATTCCCAAATAATAATCTAATTTGATTGTCACAATGGTACAATAAAAAGGGGTGATCAGAATTTATTATGTTTAAACTTAACCAAGGAGGTAAAGGACCTGTACTTGGAAAACTACAGAATATTGGAAGAAGAGATAGAAGATATAAATGAGTGGAAGAATATAACATGTTCATGGATTGGTAGACTTAACATCATTATAATGTCCATACTACCTGATATAGTATTAAGATAAGATATATATGAACCTTATATAAGTATATAGAATCTAAAATAAGTTGTAATTGTGTGAAATTGTGTGAAAGCATTATAAAATGGAGTAAAGGCCTGAAACCTAGCATGTAAGCTTGAGTGGTGACAGGGCAAAGCACGGACTGCTCACAGACCGAAGACCTGGGGGCACCACTGGCTGCGAACTACAGATAAGGACAGAAGGTCCACTACACCCTGGAAAATGGTCAGGCAAGCCCTGAACATACTGCGAACTACAGATAAAGACAGAAGGCCCACTACACCCGGGAATAAGGAAAGGCCAGCCCTGAAAAAAGGGCTATATAAACTGAGACTTGAGAGCTTCACTTCGGTGATCACTCGCCTCCAACCGGACCACGTCTCCTCGTCTGTCTTTACTTCACGGTCTGTGACGCATCCGTTGCTGAGCCCGGAAGCCACCGAGCAAGGTAATAAATTGTGTCTCACTCCAATCTCATTTCTATCTCTATTTGTCTTTGTGTGTGGGTCCGACCAAGGAAAACAAGTTGGGGGCTTAGGAGTTTTAGCTTGTAGAACTCAGACTAAGCTAGTTACCTGACTGACCTGCATGTTCCAAGCCTTGGTTGTGTAAAACTGGAACACTACCTAAGACAATCTTCAGATTCAATGATAGGGACCTCCTGTCCTAATCATTTTAACTAGCAACACTCTTGGTTTATCCAAAGGATCTTCTCCATAATAATAGGTAGACTATTTAAGAAATCTATATTGAATTAAGCAGGTTGAGAAAAAAGAGACAGAAGAGCAATTAAAATAAAGATGAGCTAGGACCAGGAGGAAGTTGAAGTGTTGTGGGGTCGAACTCTGGTTTCAAAATAAGACAACCGGAGGCTAATGATTGATTAAAAAAAGGCAGGCAGGGATTTACTGAAAAACTGGCCAGGACAGCCGCAAGAGCACCACATGCTGGTGGCCACATTCATGACCGCACCTTTCCAGTTGTAGGCAGTCCTTTTAAAGGTCCAAACCACAAGAATTTTTCTTTGTTCTAAATTCTAAAGGCTGGGACATTGGAATGTGGCCCTATCTTGCCATAGCAGATAATTCAGAAGCAGAGCTCAGCAGTTAATCTCTAAAGGTTATCTACAGTTTCTACCCCTGAAGCTGGTGAGTCAGTGGGAATCAGTCTCCTGTAGTTCTGGTCCCAGGCACAGGAAAATTGCCTTAGCCTCTAGGTCTCCACCTGAAAGCTGAGGTAACTACCATATGTTTAGGCAGGTGCAGAAGCCAGAATAGCATTGTTAAAATTCTAACAGAAGTTTTTACCCAAGTATGGTTGCTTCTATATTTCAGAAGGAAAAGAAAGTGGGAGGAGGAAAGAAAGAAGACAAGAGCAGAGAAACGAGGAGAAAGAGAGGAGAGTAGGGTTGGGGGCGGGGTATTGGAAATAAAGCTAACGAGTCTTCAAAAAAAAAACCCTCATGGAACTGAGTGACCAGCTTCCCTTTATTTTTGTGCACACAAACAGCCTAAATACACATATTTCAGAGGCCTAAGAACACATCAGACAATGTCAACATAGGCCACACTATCCCTGTCTCAGAGTTAATGCTCTGAGCAGCTGAAGGCAGCTTTCAGAGGGGAACAATGAAGGGAGGGGTATTGACTCAGCAAGCTCTGAAAGCAGCCTTCCCACAAAAACTTTTCCTGTCTCCAGCTGCTCATTAGTTAATAATATGAACTATTGACTGAAGGATGGTCCCACAGGTGTTCAGGGAAACAATTTCATTTCAATCCAGTCAATTGCAATAGCCCATAGCCAGAGGTTGGTGGGTTCAGAAGGGCAGCCTTTTTTCTTCTTTTCCCCTTCCCAGAGCCTGAGGCTAAGGTGGGTCTTTGAATCCAGATTCTCTCCCCCAACAGGGTGGGCAAGTCCTGAAATAAAGACAATAGGGCACTCCTGGTCCTGTCCTCTATAAACACTTTAGGACAGGGAAAAAATTGAATTCCAATTTTGGTTACTGGTAGGTAAAATCCTTTTTATTTTTAATTAACACTCATGGATTTATTTTAAAGGGTATCATAAAGCCATCAATTTCACAAATATTAGAGGAAAGCCAAAAGAGGAATGTATATTTCATCAAGTCAATATTGAAACCCAGAGTACTCCTAATTCTGACTTGATTTAAGTTAGTTTTAAAACAATAATTGGGATGGCCCTGAGGCTACCTCTTCCCCTGGTTCTGGATGCTGGAGCTGAACTCGGGCCTGAAGAAATGATTTATTACCCTTGTTAATGAAAAAACCATTGAAATCTGTAAATAATTTTTGTGAGTTTATTTGAGCCAAACTGTTGACATATGCCGGGAAGCAGAACCTCAACGGATTGAGATAATGCTCCAAAGAATGGCGGGTTACATTCCTATATTTATATATTGCAATCAAGGGAAAGGGACATAGGTGAGTTATAAGAAATTCATTGGTGATAGATTAGGGAGGTGGGACAGAGTGAAGCGGGGAAACCTCTGGGATAGGGTAAAAGGTGAAATGATGGACATGAGCTCCTTTTATAGAGATGGATACAGGATACTTTAACACAGTGCTTCCCAAACTTCTCTCATGATGAGAATCACTTGGTGGAGTTGTTAAAATACAGATTCCTAAATCCCAACTAAGAAGTGCTAAACTAGAATTTTTGGGAACATATAGGTAAAATTGTATACCTAATTAACAGTTGACAATTAACTTGATAACAATAACAATGATGTAATGTCTCAAGGCCATTTGTTGTGCCCTGAGGGGTCCCGGGTAAAAAGGAAAGTACAAGTTACCCAGACATCTCATAGATATGTTATCTTAGAGCAGTGTTTCCCAAACTTTTGACATATGTGTACCCCTTTTATAATTTTCCATAATGCTGAGTACCCCTCGTCAAAAAAAAAGGATGTATTTTAATAACTCTCAAAATATATTTATTTTTTCTTTTTTGGGTACATACACGAAATAATAATAAACAAAAAATAAAATTATTCATAATAAAATATAAATAAAAGTTATATTATAAATAACATTTATTTGCACACTGGACCATCTCATGCCTCACAAGTCTGTCTTAATTTGACTCATGAGAACATAGAATTAGGCGCAGCTAAGCACAATGCAGTGCATATTCCCACCAAACTCCAGTGCAACGTGTACCCCCACCAAACTCTTCCCGTCCCCCTTGGGGTATGAGTACCACACTATGGGAAACACTGTCTTAGAGGAAGGAAGGCAAATGGGCTCTGTAAAGAAGATCTAAATTGATCTTTGTTAGGTGAAATATCGGTCTAGGAAATGACTACCCACTATAACCTGTTTGTAGTTAGATATTTAATTTTCAAACCATCTTTTGTGGTTATTTTAGGCCTCTGAGTTTGCAAGACTGCCACACAGGCCTTCCCTGAGCTTGTCAGGTTAGCATGTGGCTCATTTCTTCCACACCCTTATCTTGGAACAGGCCAGTAAGCCTTGAAAGTGGGATTTCATTTATTTATTTATTTATTTATTTATTATTATTATTTTTTTTTTTTTACCAGAGCACACAGGCAAAACAGAGCAAACTTATTATTTGGCTTTGAGAATAATGTTTTTAAAAAATATATATATTTTATTGATTTTTTACAGAGAGGAAGAGAGAGGGATAGAGAATTAGAAACATTGATGAGAGAGGATCATTGGTCAGATGCCTCTTGCACACCCCTACTGGGGATGTGCCAGCAACCAAGGTACATGCCCTTGAAGGGAATTGAACCCGAGACCTTTCAGTCCACAGGCCGACGCTCTATCCATTGAGCCAAACCAGTTTGGGCAGAAATAATGTTTTTAAATACTTTACTAGGACAAGCGATGTGCAGATAGAACTATAAACTCTGAGGCAAGAGTGTTCATGGCTGGAGTTTGAGAAACATGGATTTAGGGCAGATGAAACAGGAGGGTTGGAAGAGTGGATGGATATGTTGTAGGCTTTGGGAATGGCACCAGGTGTCTGACCAGTAGGGTCAGACCAAACCTGGGTTTAGCAACCTCAACACTTGGGTTCTGGCCAGGAAAGAATTCAGAGAATCCTGAATCCAAAATGTAAGAGAGCATTTATTGGGTGGATTACAGCTGTAGAAAAAGTAATTGGTGAACAAGTTATGGAGGTAAAGAAAAGGCTCTTGGAGCTTGGGAGTGAGGAAACTGGGGCTAGGAGGGGGAGGAGAGAAAGGGGAAGGGAAAGGAATGGCATGGGGTGCTCCCTGGAGGGAGAGCTCACTTAGTCCTCCATTCCTAAGGGTTTTAAAGGTGGGGATTTTAGGGGTGGTCCCAGGGGAAGATCTCAATAGAATACTCAGCAGTTTTCCAGGTGTGTCCTTTCTGGATGTGGTCTCCACTGATTGATTGGTGGGCGCCAGGACTGGGTCATTATTCAATGCAGCTGGCCCCGAGGGCAGGTTTTGTTGCTTATCTGGGCCTGGAGCTGAAATACAACTTGAGTCCTAGATGTTGTCTCTACAGAGAAAGGTCAGGGGGTCCGACACTCATGACCAGTGATATGCTAGGGGAGGAGAGGTCACCATGGTGTCAATTGATTGTCCATTGCTAGGCACCTGGGGCATTTCCACCATGGTGACCTGTACCTGGCCATCATGCTTTCTGTGCTCATGTCTCTCTAACTGCCTACAAGGGGATGGATGGGATGGATGGATGGGTTGGACAATTGGGCGGTTGAATGTGTGACAAATCAGAAATGCCACTTAAGATATTCCCTTAGCTTCATTAATTGCTAGTGGAAAGTGGATGCCATTGGATTGAAGGGAAATGAAAGTAGAAATGTGTCCATCTGGTTTCCAACCAGGGCATTGCAGCAAATTGGTGTGGGCAATCCACTCACAAGTGGGCTGTCAACCTATGTAAATTAAAATGGCCATTTTTCTTATGATCTCAGGACCTCACCAAAATTGTTAAGAGCATGAGCTCTGGAGTCAGTTCCCCACATTAATTTCTAGCTCTTACCTGCTGTTGATTTTGGGCAATTTGCCTTCTCTCTCAGAGCCTATGTTCCCTTAGCTATAAAATAAGGTTGATCATAGAACCTACTCTGAAGGGTTGCTGTGAAGTTTACAAATAAAAGCAGCCAAAGAAATCGACCAATAAATCCAGATGGATATTAATTGTTGGATGATTTTGTTTTGCTGGAATTACATTGATGATGTTGAGCACAATAAAATGAAAAGATACTTGCATGTTTTAAGATTCATTTGTTAGTTTGAATATTTTAGCTTCAGGGTAGCATTATTATTAATTCTGTAGTTTTTTTTTCATTTTAATCATGAAGTTATTTTTATTCTTTAATCATTAGTTTGATGAGTCATTGAATTTAATTATGTAACCCAAAATACAATATTAAATTTTAAATAACTGTTTAATAAAAAAATATTTTGATTTATATACTACTTTAAACATAATTTTTTCTGTAGGCAGCCTCTAAAATCGTTCCAGCTGATACGGAATTTTTGGACTGCTGGCTATCCTCTGTCCATGGAAGAATGAATTCATGGACAGAGGATAGTATAGCAAAGGTGGCAATTTATTGAAGAACAAGTACAGACTCCCACAGGGGGAGTGGGAAAGAGTCCCAGAGACTTTCTGTTTCCATGGTTTATAAAAAAGCTGTAGTTCCTGTGTCCTGATATCTCCTCTGATTGGTCAATATTCCCTTTTGAATTGGCTACTATAGTGCTGAGGCCCTACTCCCTCATTGTCCTTCATTCCTTTGGGCTTTCTTCCTCTTTTATTTTGTAAATATAGACCTTTCTTGGCTACTTCCAGTTTCCTTGTCTTATGAAAATGTATCTACACCTGGCTAAATCTCTCTCTCTCTCTCTCTCTCTCTCTCTCTCTCTCTCTCTCTCTGTCTCTCTCTCTCTCTCTCTCTCTCTCTCTTCTCCTTGATCTGGGGAAAGTGACCTGCCATGTCATGGGAAGCACTGTAAGAGGTTTTTTGATCTGGCCAGGAGTGACATCTCTGGCCAGTTGT
Source organism: Vespertilio murinus (assembly GCA_963924515.1). Classification (NCBI taxonomy): domain Eukaryota; kingdom Metazoa; phylum Chordata; class Mammalia; order Chiroptera; family Vespertilionidae; genus Vespertilio; species Vespertilio murinus. The sequence continues at coordinate 46,873,289 of OZ004715.1, read as the reverse complement.
TCACGAGGGCTTGGACCTGCCAACCACCCAGTGAGTGATGGTGGAAGGAGGTCTTCCTCCAGTTCAGCTTTGAGGCAGTAGCCCAGCTGATGCTTGACTCCAGAGGCTGGAATCTGTGGGAAAACATTAGTTCTTGTAAGATGCTAAATTTTGGGGTAATATGTTATGCAGCTGTTACAGAAAAGAGAAGAACAAAGAAATACTTAGAGAGATGGAGTTACATTTATTATATCTAGGTCCAGAGGAAAATGTCTCTCAAATTCTGGACCCCAGCATGCAGGAATTCTCCCTATTTATATGATTTTACCTTCTTTGTCTCCCAAATATGGAGTGTTACAGGCCCCTTTTGCAAGTTCTTAAAGAGCCCATATATACTGAGGCCTTGAGACCTCAACCAGAGGCCTGGCCTGGCACCGACACTGATAACCTTGTCTGGGGCAGGTTTAATGTCCTCTCTGAAGTGGGAATAGTCTTAGCAAGCAAGAATTTACAGAAGCCAAATAGCAGGGTTAAAATTTCAAACAGCAGTGGTTTTTTTTATATATGATAGATGCTTCACAGCAATGGAGAAGTAATGCATTACTGACATTTAAGAATTCTTATAATAACATTCAAGAAACATTGAACTAAGCCACCAAGGTTCCTGTATCTTTGCATGTGAGCTTTGACAATTAACTCACAACTTTTCTGACTTCCATTCCCTTAGCCATAATATGGTGATTAAGCCCTGCAGCCCCACAAGACCTTTCATTTACTTAGTGTTTGCTGTGAAAGTTATAAGATTATGAGTGTCTTACTCAGCAAAATGTTTGCTCCATCCCATTAGGGTAGAAAGGAAGCACCTCTGCAGAAATTAAATACCAGTTTTTGAAATGGGAACTTAGTCTTGGGAAAACTAAACCTAAATCAATGTGCTCATCCTGACTTGGAATTCAAATAAGTATTCAAGTCTGTGTTTGTTGAGTCCTACTCAACTGTCACCTCCTCAGGGAGGTCTACCCTGATAAGCCTGGGTGAAGCAGCTCCCTCCACTCCTGCCCAACCCATCTTCCTGCTTTAATCAATTAATTGCACTTATTAGTAATGAAATGTATTGCATTCACTTGTTTCTTCTATGCTCCTTTCTTAATAAAGTTTTTATTTTTATTTTTTAAGGGACCTCTCTATCTTCTTCATTGCAAGTGCATTGCCAGCATGCAGTAGGAGCAAGGTATACTTATTGCTGCCCGGCATGGGTTAGGAAGGTGAAAGAATCACTGAGCCTTTCAGGTAAAGTACTGTATTTAAAATAATGAAATCATCTTTAAGTTCAACTTAGAATGTTGGCGGGGTGGGGGTTAACAGAATTCAGGGCTCATAATAGTAGAGAGGCTCTGGGTAGAAGCCTGAGAGGAGTTGGCAATCATTGCAAATTCTCTAGCTCTAGAGCTGTAGAAAGTGAGAGATGGACCACAGCCTTGAGGCCCTTCTATCTGCTAACACTCCTTGGAACATTTATTTTCTTCAAGGGGCCAATTACCATTTATGTATGTATGTATGTATGTATGTATGTATGTATGTATATATGTATGTCATTGTTAACATTTGTTTAGGAAATAGAAAGACCCATTACAGATATTAAGAACCTTCAACTGAGAGAATAAGAGCCTATCTTCCAAAATTCTTATTTGGATGGCATCATTTTTCTTCTACTGAACCTCTATTTATTCTCCTCCTACTGCAACACATTGTTTAGCATGTGTATGTGTGCATGTGTGGTTGTGGGTGCTTATGCATGTGTGTATGTGGGTCTGGGGTGAGAGAGCTGTGAGAGGAAGAATGAAGGGAAGTATGGATGCATTTGGATTTTTAAATTTTTTTCTTAAATATATTTTATTGATATATTACAGAGGGGAAAGGAGAGAGATAGAGAGCTAGAAACATCAATGAGAGAGAAACATCGACCAGCTGCCTCTTGCACACCCCCTACAGGGGATGTGCCTGCAACCAATGTACATGCCCTTGACCGGAATCGAACCCAGGACCTTTCAGTCCGCAGACCAACGCTCTACCACTGAGCCAAACCGGTTCTGGCACATTTGGATTTTTTAAAAAGTACCATAGTTTAAAAGTACTTTTATGTAACATTCTGGAAAAAAATTGGATCACTTATGTCACTTCATTTGAGGCTCAAAGGGATAACATAAATGGATTTAGAAAGAAGGCTTAAAAAATAACCTTAGCTCTTCTTAATCTCAGGGACTTCCCTGAGTCTTTAGCCTAAAAGAAGTTTCAGCCTTCATTTATCTTATCTTCTAAAGTAAACCACACAAGATGAAAACATTTATTTCAAGTTTTCATAGAAGTGGAAAGGGTGGGGAGGGGCTATTTTCCTTCTTACTTAACCCTTCTTCCTTCAGGCGTGATTCTAGAGTCGAAGGAGACAGTCTGTTCCAAATTGCCAATCACATTAGTCTCTGTGTGGGCTGCTTAAAACATGCAAATGGCTCTGAAAAATGTTTCTCCTTCTACAAAGATAAATGAAAGTGTGCACCGCCATCAATTGCAATGGAGTCAAAGGAGGACACAAAGAGTTGATGAACGAGGAATCATTTTCTTTCCAGACAGACATGTTGTAAGGAGACATGAGTGTTGATGGGTTTTATCCATCTCCTGACTGGACACATACCTGTAAACTCCACTTTAAGTATATTCCCTTTAACAGAATGTCAATTGCCTTTGGTCCTTGCTTATCTCTCAAAGTAGTCCACACGGTTCCCTTCCTGCTGATTTACCATCTTTCTATTGCGACTCTTCATCCTTCCGGGTACAGCCGAAATACCATTTTCTCTAAAATTTCTTCCCAACCTCCTCTAATAAAAAGGAGTCTTTCTTCTCCAGACACCAAACAGACTTTGTTTGTAGCAACTCTGGGACATCTCAGACACTGCCTTGAGGTACAGATGCCGAGGATGTCAGTTCAGCTGAGGGTAGCTTCTATAGAGTTCTCATTCACGCCTTCGTGCAGCTAATATTTGTTGAACTCTTTTTTATGTATGAATCGGTGCTCTAGGGCCTTGTCTCTGTAAACCACATCTATGTTGAATTCTATTTGCTGAACAAAGGGCAGAATAACTTTTGTGTCACTTAAGTAAGGAGAGATGTGGACTTTTCATTGCGGACCCGTTACAAAGGGAAGGTTTCCCACGGGTGGGGTGCCTCCCGAGCTGGGGAGCAGCACACTGGCCACCCCCCCTCCACGCCTCTCATCTTAGCCCTGCTGCTGGGTGTGGATAATGCGCAGCCCAGCCTGTCGGTGGCCAAACACAGACGTTGACAGTTGGTGCTCTGATGAAGGGTTGTGGGGTGGAGCTCCAGGCCCATCCCTGGTGAACCCCACAATTTGTTTAGGGTAGTGTCTATGGAAGGGTAAAGCTGTTTCTCTAAGCCTGATTCCAGAATCCTTCAAGGAGAGGACAGAGAAGGTGGTTCTGAATGGGCTTTGTAACACTGATCTGTGTTACATGTCAATCTTTGTAGAGAATCCAGCATTTAAAACCAAGCAACAGAGAGTTTAATGGTCCTGACTCACTTGATGACTGCGACACAAATGCTTACACGCTTCGATGCAGCAGTGGGGACTGTAATGGGGTGAGCAGGAGATTGCATCCTCCTTTTAAAGGGATTCTAGTTTAAATTTTTGTAAACATGTGTGTGTTTAACACCACGGCATGCCAGTTTGCAAATCCTAATTTAGGGAAACAATGAATCTGTATTTTTTAAAAATTAATCTTTATTGTTGAAAGTCTTACAGATGTCCTTTTTTCCCCCATTGATTCCTTCCACCCTCCACCCTCCACCCTCAATCTCCTCCACTGCACTACTGTCTGTTTCCATGGGTTATGCATATATGTATATAATGAATCTGCATTTGAAATTATTTTCAGTTTCATTCATTCATTAATTCCTTCATTTTGCAGATGAGGCATCTTCCTATGATCTCTTTGTATCAGGGACATTTATTTTCTTATGAAAAACATCCAGTTTTTCTACTAAAGAAAAAAATTTAGACATATTATCCTGGAGTTTTAATTGTTAAACTTCAAGCTTGTGTATGTACTTAGAACCAGCCTTGGGGCTCCAAACTGATTCTTGCAATCTGTACCAAGGTAAGGAACGAGGCTCAGAGGCAAGCTAAAGGAAGCCCAGGGCCCGGCCCAGGGTGTGCCTCCCACCTTTGGGAGAAGACTATGGAAAGGTATGCCCGGGCCATCAGCCAGAGCCTGTCCGCAGTGAGGAGGATGCTAAAGGGAAAAGCCACTCCTTCTTTCCCAGAAGAGAAAGTTTGCTGCAAGTTTAAGTAGTTCTTCACCGGTGGGTTCACAGGGACTGTTTCAAAGCTCTACTGAGAGGACAGAAGGATGGAGGCAGAGAAGAAATGTGACCTAATTACTCCCCTTCCTTGTACTGCACAATGGGTGAGATCTTGGTGTTCACTGTCTTTAATCAAGTTCTTAACTTGCTGCACAGTGGAATCACCTAGGGAGCTTAAACTAACAACCGAAGTGTCCCATGATAGAGGACTGGATAAAGAGGATATAGCACGTACATACAATGGAATTCTACTCAGCCATAAGAAAGGGTGAAATAGTGCCACTTGCAACATGTATGGGCCTTGAGAACATTAGGCTAAGTGAAATGTCAGACACAAAAGCTAAGAAACATATGACTTAATTCACATGTGGGATATAAAACTGAAATTTATGAACACAAACAGCAGTGTTGGTTGCTGGAAGGAAGGGGGCAGGTGGAGAAAGAGGTTCTAATATAACATGACAGGAGAATATTTGACTCTGGGTGGTGGGCACATGGTGCAATAGACATTTCTTGTAACATAGAAATCCATACATGTTCATGTTGACTGATTTAACCCAATCAATTTAATAAATTAAATAAAAAAGAAACAAACAGTAAAAAAACAACAACAGCATACTCATGCCCTAGCCAATGTGATTCAGTGGTAGAGCATCAGCCCAAGGACCAAAGGGTTGTGGGTTCAATTCCCAGTCAAGGGCACATGCCTGGGTTGCAGGTTTGATCTCCAGTCCTGATTAGGGTGCATGTGGGAGGCAACCAATCGATGTTTCTCTCTCTCTCTCACCCTCCCTTTCACTCTCTCTAAAAATCAAAACTATCCTCAGATGAGGATTAACAAATGAAACAAAGCATCTGATCTGATTGGCTTGATAGAACCTGAGCATCAGGATTCTTGGGGTGATTCCAATGTGCAGCCAGGGTTGAACAGCACTCACCAAGACTAGCTTGTGTGGTAGGAGTGGGTGAAGGCTGGGCTCTGTGAACACTGTCATCTAATGCCTTTCCTTACTCACTTTCCACTGTGTTTCCTTAGCCTCTTTGCATTTTATCTCTTTTTCCCCTCCACATATTGGGCAGCCTTAGGCATCCCTTGAGTGTTAAAACTTGTGTTTTAATATTAGATTGTGCAGCATTTTTTCCCTTGTCACTAAATATGTCATAAATGTAACTGTAAAGGCTGCATAATATTTTGTCATGTATATATATGATCATTTATTAAAGCAGTCCCCTACAGTTATACATTTCAGTTATTTCCCATTTTGTGATATTGTAAATAAAGTCACTTTATATAAATAAAAGTATTTGCTCACTTCTGTGGTTACCTCCTTTGGAGAACTTTTTATCAGTGAAAATTACTGGTGTAAAGATAATAAACTGTTTTAAGGCTCTTGGTATATATGACTAAAGCACTTTTCAAAGGGGCTGTACTGATGAAACCAGCCAAGATGATATTCTGTAATTAATTCGTTCTCTGTTGCTGAGATGGGTGCATTTCAATTGTGTGGGATAATTTAAACAGAATTCAATTAAGGACTCGCATTGTAGGCTGTACATTCAATAATGCGTATTAAACATGCTGTAATATTAATAAATATTTATTGTACACTTCAGACAGAGCTACATTTTATTTGTTCACTGCAAGACTTCATTAGTTTACTGCCACTCAAATCAGCGAAGACCTTCATTTATTTTCATCTTGAGTAATTTCCTCTATAATTGTAACAGAATGGAATACACTCATGAATTACAAACCAGGTCTGTGGACATACTACAGAAGAGTCATCTAGATAAATTTCAAACAACACTCGTTCCTGGGTTCCTTCCAGAGAAGACTCATGTTTATTAGATTTAATCTAGACTCTCGGAACCTGTAGTTTAGACGAGGTGGTCCAGGGATGGGCAGTCTGTGTTCAGGCTTGGATACCATGGTAATGTGTTACTGCCGGACTGTCTTCATGATTCTCATGTATGACAATGTCCTTCTTAAACTTTATACCGCTTATCAGTAGCCAACGATCCAAGAATTATTTGACTATAGTATTCCTTTTAAAATTGCAATGGGTTGATAGAGCTTTAAATGCTTATGAATTAAAATCCATAATAGGTTTAAAGTAAAATGTTCTTGCAAATGAACTAACTGTGGGAAAAAATAATATTTGACTATTCTGTTTACTATATATTGAACATTAAATAACGTGACAAATATGTCAGAATTATAAGGCATCAGATACATAGCAGAGACCAGGGATTATCAATAGGGTGACCTACCACTCCAGGGTGAGCTGGGGTTTCAAGCATCAATTTACAGATTACTGTATCATGCACTGACGGACTGGGTGCAACCTTGCAGGTTCCTTCAATTCTTGGGCATGCAAACCCTGCCCAAGCCAGTTGCCTCTATTTATGATGATGATGTGGATTTGATATACATATTTATGTGTGAATTTGTACGCAGGCACATCTATTAGAGGAACTTCAGAGAGAAAAATTCAATGTTGGTATCTTTCTCTGAAATGCCTGTAGAAACTACAGAGAGCATTAGGACTGAGATATGCAATTTGGGAAATGCTGACTATCTTAATGAAGGCATATATTGTAAATGGAAATGCAATCCAACTGACTGATGAAACAAAGTTTACAGAAAAAAATACGAGAGCATCTGACATTAACCAGTGCAGAAATGACAGCGGGGCTTCAGCAGGCCTGACAACCACTTCCCACGATGCATAATGATCTCACATCTGCCTGCTTTGAAATCCAGCAATTTGCTCACTTCATGTCTCTCTCAACAAGTCACAAGTGGCTCATCCTAGGCCCCAGAGCTTCCAGAAAGGAGTGCAGCCCTGCCAACATCTTGATTTTAGCCTAAGACCTGTCAGAGTTCCCACCTCCTCAACTGTAAGGTGACATAACTGTACTTTTTCAGCCGTGGAGCTCCTAGGAATCTGTTACAGCAGCAATCGAAAGCTAATAAATACAGTATTCCTGCAGGACCTGATGCGGCAGGGATCTCCCTTTTCCGTGGCCAGCATGGAAAGAGAGATGAAATTGGTTCTTCGTAGAGGCTTCCGAGGATTGAGAAATAATGAAATGAAGAGTTGATGCAGAAATAGGTTCAAACTGGGTCCCAGGTGGGTCGCCGACCTCCTCTGCTGGAGAGACAGACGACTCACCTGAGCCACACAGCACATCTATCTATTCTCCCATACACAAGGGGGTTTCACCGGAAAACCCAAGACCAAAGGAGCCTGGGAGGGCCCAGGTCCTACCCACTCCTTCCTCTCCGGTGCCAGACGGGTTCCACATCTCAAAGCCCTCTTCCGGAACCCGGACAAAGGCAAGCCAGGAACTGACAACACCTCCGCACTCCCAGGGCGGGGGTGCAGCTAACATGACTCCGCCAATGTCCCAGGCCCAGCCAACAACAATCTAAAGAATGTCCCTGTGTCTTCCCAGGGGGCCCTCTACATACTCCCAGGTTTATATAGTCAGGTCAGCGTCAGTTCCTAACGTGTTTATTTTGTGTTCCCCATTATAGGGAAAGGATGGCCGGAGGGGTCTCATTATACCATGGTACTAGCCACCTCAAAAGTGGCCGTCAACATCACAAGGGGTGCGATTTGGGAGGCTCTTGGGTGTTATGATTTGGGAGGCATATGGGTGTTATGAGTCTCGCACAGCTAGTTGAGAGTGATAATTTTGCCCCGTTTCTCTGGGTTTCAACCTCTTACCCCACCGTGTCTCCCATCCTCCCAGTGATGACAGACTAGATGACTTGGCTGAGTGGCCAGCGACACTCCCTTTGTCCTGGACGTCACACACGTGCACTAGAGGCTGTGGAATCCTCTCTGCTCTCTTGAGTGGAACCAGATATGTGGCCCAGGTCTGACCAATGAATGCACGCTGGCCAGCACACCCTCTTTCCTCTTTTTTTTGTGTGTGCCTCCTTTGAAGACATAAAAGCTAGATCTCTAACATCCAACTTCCAGTCATCAGGAAAAGACCACGAGATACCAGATGCTGGCCTTAACTTGCTGAGTCCCTGAACCAATAGCCTAATTCCTATGAAGCCTCTACTCATTTACCGCCTAACCCAAACCTGCTTAGATTCCTTAGCAGTGAGCGCTGTTTCCTTGTCTTGTCAATTACTCACATATTCAGTGTTGTGGTGTGTGTGTGTGTGTGTGTGTGTGTGTGTGTGTGTGTGTTTTGTCAAAAGTCAAAAGGTGCCTAGTTCATTCATTTCTTTGAGCCTCATTTTATGATATGTGCATCAGATTGTGATTTTTCTTGTGTGTGTGTGTGCAGGTATTAAATTACTTTTCTCCTGTTAGTCTTGTATCAGTTTTATTTTATTTTATTTCTTATAAGCTCAGCCATAGGAACTACAGCAGGGGAATTCTCCCTCCCCAACAGTGCCCCAAGAGGAATTGTCTGTATCTGTTGATCCAATGTAACAGTTACAGGCACATGTAGCTGTCAGGCATTTGGCATGTGACTAGTGCAACTGAGGAACAATGTTTTAATTTTACTGAATTTCATTCTCCACAGCCACCTGTGGCAAGTGGCATCAGCTCAGTACTAACGTGGCAACTAAAGAAAACGACAATGAACACATTTTTGCCGCTAGCAAAGGAGTCCACAGTAAATCATTCTTAGAGGACTGTGGGTTACTCCATATTGCTCACAGCTGTGGTTGCTAAGCCATTTCCTACTGGATATGAACAGGAGGGTAAAGAAAATAAGTTTTCCAAGTTTGGCAGTGGGGAACGGTGGGGACTGGCTAAGGCTGTCTTAGGGGGAGTGGCTTTCTAGCCCCAGATGCTATTGCCACAGTGAAGGGAGAAGCAATATGGCCCAATATTCCCAAGAAAATCTGGAAACTGGGACAGATGGCTAAAAACATCAGATTTTCAAATGTTGACAATTCAACATGTAAAAGAAAATAGCTCTGGGTGGGTAGCACTCATAAAAGACATGTTGTTGGAGGGCCACCAATTTGAGGCCTGTGACCCACAAGATAAATTTCAGATTCTTTCCAAACAGGTGAGCTGCTGACATCCCAGTATCCTCTGCTCTGGCAGCCTGGGACCACACCCTGCACTCTCACACCTTTCTGCCTTTCTTTCTGCCATTGTCATTGTTTCTACAGTACTCCCAGCATCACTCAACCCCATGTCTCTTCTTCAGGGCTCAGCTCAGAAGTCTTTTCTCCTATAAAGCCTCCTCTTAATTTTCACAAAACAGCGACTATTCTATTTGTTAAACAATATTAGACTAAGTGGCCAACCAACTTTAGTAATTACTGCCAGTTTCCAATCACTGTGCCAAATGACTTGCACAGCCAATTGTGCTAAGGGACTTATATACCACGCTATCTGTTCTCCCCCGGGGTTAAATAAGTCTCTGCTGCTACTTCCTTCTCTGTACAGTATGGGCAATAGTGATGACGGCAAAGAATAAAAGAGATATTGCATGTCAAGTGCTTGGTAAGTAGCCGGAACACAGTAAGCACACAATAAGTATTGGACCTCACTGCTATTTCTTACCCTGGAATATGCCATGTAGGGGTACCCATATGATCATTTGGTCTGACTGAAATTTCTAAGACCATCCAACTAACTTAAGATCCAAATTCAGTGGAAAATCCATGCAATTTTCTTAATCTGAAGTAGCAAGTAGATAAAACAATTTTATTCAAGTAGAATTTTTCTTTATAGCAATGCTATGGTTTAATATTATAAATTTTACCTTTCAGGTTAAAAAACAAAAGCACTAACAAGTAGAATGGCTGTCCGTCCTCACATGGGTGTTGGAGCAGGGATGTAAACTGAGGTCTGTTTGAAATTGAAGCCCAAGAACGCTAAAGCCCAGGAGAGGGGCTGCTCACCTCTTCCCCAGGCTGGGAGAGGGACTGAAACCAGGATTGGTTACATGTCTTGACAATGGTTCCAGTGCCAGAGCAGGGACCCGGATCTCCTGACTCAATGGGCTCCTTCCATTCTAGCCGATGCCTCTCCCTGCCAAAGAGACTGCCTGCATACCTGACTTCCTTAAAGGACGATAGTTCAAAACCAGTTTGGCTCAAAGGATAGAGCGTTGGCCTGTGTACTGAAAGGTCCCAGGTTCGATTTCAGCCAAGGGCATGTACCTTGGTTGTGGGCACATCCCCAACAGGAGGTGTGCAGGAGGCAGTTAATCGATGTTTATCTCTCATTGATGTTTGTAACTCTCTATCCCTCTCCCTTTCTCTCTGTAAAAAAATCAAGAAAATATATTTTAAAAAAAGAATGATGGAAGTTCAGAGATGCCTTTGCATTCCCAACCCAGAGTCTTTTGGGAGAATAGCCTGGGGCAGGCCCAAGGATTCTCCTGTGTGGCACTGAGACTCCAAAGATGCCGCAGGGCACAGCTGCCCTCCATGACAGCCAGGCCAAAGGGCAGGTTCACTTTTCTATCTTCAAAGACAACCAGCAGGCCTCTCAGGAGGCTCGGCGCAGCTCTTGGCTTCTTCCTGCACCTTTGAAAAACCTAAAATGTACAGGAAAATCGGTTTCATGTCAAAGATAGCAGGTCCTGTGTCTTCCAGAAGACTGCCTTCATTTCTTGGAAGAATGGCATTCCTAGTGCTGTGAGGTCTTTGGCTCATGAGAATTCTTACGAGTGGGCAGAGAGTCACAATAAAGCCCTTCATATTTCCTTGAGGAAAATAGATTTATTTTATTTTAATGTTTTTATTGTGGTAAGACTTTCACATGAGATCTGCTGTCCAAACAAATTGTAAGTGCACAGCACAGTCTGTGATCTGTAGGCATGTAACACAGCCAATCTCTAGAATCTACCACTGAAGAGCAATGCCCCGTTATGCCCAACCTACAGCCCTGGCAGGCACACTTTACTCTCTGTTTCTGTGAACTTGACTATTTTAGTCAAGCAATGACAAGAGTGTTTTGAAAGATAAAACTGATATATTCAGATAAGTGGAATCATGCAGTATTCACCCTTCTGTGACTGGCTGATTTCACTCAGCATTATGTCCTCCAGGTCCATTCTCCGTGCCTCGTAGGGCAGGATTTCCCTCTATGTAAATATCTCACATTTTCTTTATCCATTTGTCTGTTGATTAACATTTTGGTTGTTTCCACATCTTGCCTATTGTCAATAATACTGCAATGAATATGGGAGTGCTATTTCTTCAAGATCCTGATTTCAGTTCTTATAGATGTGTATTCAGGAGTGGGCTTGTTGGATCACAGAGTAGTACTATTTTTAATGTTTTGAGGAACTTAGATACTGGATTTCATAGTAAGCACACCGTTTTATATTCCCATCTGTACCCGATTTCCAATTTCTTCATATCCTTACCAACACTTGTTATCTTTTATTTTTTGACAACTGCCACCTTAAAAGGTGTGATATAATATCTCATTGTGGTTTTGATTTACATTTCTCTGATGATTAGTGTCCATTTTTAAATATACCTGCATCTCATTGTATGTATTTTATTAGTCTACTTTAAATTGAGTTAATTTTTATGCTATTGAGCTATAGGAGTTTCTTATAAATTTTGGTTGTTAACACCTATTAGCTATGTAGTTAGCAAATATCTTCTCCCATTTCCTAGGTTGTGTTTTCACTCCATTGATTGTTTCCTTTGCTGTGCAGAGCTTTTTTTGATGAAGTCCCACTTGCCTGTTTTTGCTTTCCTTGCTTATGCTTTTGATACCACATTCAAGAAGCCATTGTCTAAACTATCATCATAAAGCTTTTCCCAGAGGTTTTCTCCTAAGAATTTTATCAAAAATGAAAACAACATATTAAAACTTATGGGATACAACAAAGGCAGTATGAAGAAGCTTACAGTGATAAATGCCTACATCAAGAAAGAATAAAAAACTGAAATAAGCACTTTTATATGTGAAGAACCCATAGAAATAAGAAACTGAGCTCTAAGCAGAAAAAAATGATTAGAACACAAATAAAAAAGATAACTGAAAAACAATACAAAAATCAAGAAACCTAAGAGTGTTTTGAAAGGTAAAATTGATATACGCTTTGTTAACCAAAGAAAATTAAGACTAAAATAAATAAAATAAAAATTTAGGAGGGGCCCTGGCCAGTGTGGCTCAGTTGTTTAAGCACCTTCCTGTGCACTGTAGAGTTGCCAGTTTTATTTCCTGTTAAGGCACACAACCAGGTTGTAGGTTCAATCCCTGGTCAGGGTGCACACTAGAGGCAACAAATCAATGTTTCTCTGTCATATAATTTTTTTCTCTCTCTCTATCTCCCTTCCTGCATCTCTAAAATCAATAAAAATATGTTTTAAAAAATTTAAGAGGAGACATTACAACAATGCCATGAAAATAAGAAGGATCATAAAAGACTGTTATGCCAGTAAATTGGTTAAACTAGAAGAAATAGACAAATTTCTAGAAAATACACCCTCTCAAGACTAAATCATAAAGAAATTGAATATACAAACAAACAAATCATGAGCAAGGAGATTGAATCAGTAATCAAAAACCTCCCAACAATAAAAAGCCCAGGACCAGATGGCTTCATTGGTGAATTCTACCCAACATTTAAAGAAGAACTAACCCAAATCATTCCCAGTTTTTTCCAAAAAAATTGAAAAGAGAACACTTTCAAACTCATTTTATGAGGCTAGCATTACCCTGACCTGGAAGCCAGACAAAAACTACAAAGAAAGAAAACTAATGCCAATATCTTCACCTGGCTTATTGGCATTAGTTTTCTTTCTGTAACAAAATACTAGCAAATCAAATCCAAAAGCACATTAATAGACTCACACACCATGACCAAGTGGGATTTATCTTTGTAGTTCAAGGATGATTCAAATACACAAATCAATTAACATAATGCACCACATTAACAGAATGAAGGATAAAAATCACATAACTGTCTCAGTAGATGCACAAAGGGCATTTGGAAAAAATCAAAGCCCTTTCATGATAAAACTCTTTAAAAAACGAGGTATGGAAGAATTTTACCTCAATAAAATAAAGGACATACATTAAGTCCAGAGTATCATCATACTCAATGGTGAAAACCTGAAAGCTTTTTCTCTAAGGTCAGGAACAAGGCAAGGATGCTCATTCTCACCACATCTATTCAGCATAGTGCTAGAAATCCCAACCAGGTCACCTACACACAAAAAAGCATTCAAATCAAGAAAAAAGAAGTGGCCCAGCTGGTTGAGTGATGACACATCCACTAAGAGGTCACTGTTTCACTACCAGGTCAGGACATGTGCCCAAGTTGTAGGTTTGATCCCCACTTAGGGGATACACAGGAGGCAGCTGATCAACGTTTCTCTCTCCCTCTCCTTTTTTTCTCTCTCTAAAATCAATAAAAACATATAAAACAATAAAGAAATAAAATGTTCTCTATTTACAGAGGACATGATCTTACATGTACAGAATCCCAAAGGCTTCACCCAAAAAGTGTTGGAATAATTGAATTCTGTAAATTTGGAAGCTACAGTCAACATGCAAAAATTAATTGCATCAAGCACTGATAACAACCTATCAGAATTATATATAAAGATAACAATCCTATCTATAATAATATAAAAAAAACCCACAATCAAATGCTTAGGAATAAGTTTAACCAAGGAAGTGAAAAACATGTCCCTGAAAACTACATAACATGAAAGAAAGAAATTAATGAAGATTTAAACAAATGGACTGATACTCATGCTTATAGATTACTAGAGGCCCGATGCAAGAAATTCGTGCACTGGGGCAGCGTGGAGGGTGCTCAGCCCAGCCTGCACCCTCTCACAGTCCAGGACCTGCTGTAGGGAACAGGCCTAAGCCTGCAGTCGGACATCCCTCTCACAGTCCGGAACCCTTCACTCCTTACTGCTTGCATGCTCACTGTTTCTTACCTCTAGGCTCGCTGCTCCTTAACACTGTCATGGAGGTGGGAGAGGCTCCTGCTACTGCCTCTGTGCTTACTAGTTGTGAGCCTGGCTTCTGGCTGAGTAGCCCCCCCCCCCCCCCGCCTGTGGTAATGCACTGACCACCAGGGGGCAGCTCCTGCATTGGGAATTTGTCCCCTGGTGGTCAGTGCACATCATAGTAACCAGTCATTCTGGTAGTTCTGCCGTAACAGTTGCTCAAGTTTTTATTATATAGATAAGTCTTAATCTTGTTAAAATGTCCATACTACCCAAACAGATTTAATGCAATCCCTATCAAAATTCCAATGGCATTTTTTTTCACAGAAGTAGAAAAAAAACAACAACCAATTCTAAAATTCATATGAAACCACGAAAGACCCCAAATAAACAAAACAATTTTAAGAAACAAAAGCAAAGCTGGAGGCATCATACATTCTGATTTTAAAATAAATGACAAAGCTACAGTAATTAAAACATTATAGTGCTCAATAAAGGAAACCATTAACAAAATGAAAAGACAACCTACTGAATGGGAGAACATATTACTCAATGATACATCTTATAAGGAGTTACTACACAAAATTTATGAAGAACCAATGCCAAAAATTAAGCAATTCAATTAAAAAATGGGCAGAGGACCTCAATAGACACTGCCAAAGAGGACATACAGACAGCTAATATACATATAAAAAAATTCTCGATGTCACTAATCATTAGAGAAATACAAATTAAAACAACAATGTTGGCAAGGATGTGGAGAAAAGGGAACCCTCATACTGTTGGTGGAATGCAGATTGGTGAAGCTATGGAAACCAGTATGGAGGTTCCTCAGAAAATTAAAAATGCAACTGTATTATAACCCGGTAATCCCACTCTGGACATATATATATAAAGAAACACCAATTCACAAGAAAATATGCACCCTTATGTTCATTGCAGCATTATTTGCAAGAGTCAAGATATAAAAGCAAATCAAGTGCCTATCAACGTTGGACAAAAATGTGGTAGCACATATGCACAATGGAATATTATTTGGCCATAAGAAAGACTAAAATCTTACCATTTGCAACAGCATAGATGGACCTAAAGGTTATTATGCTAAGTAAAATAAGTCAGATCTTACTTTTTTTATGGAATGTAAAGAACAGAATAAACAAAATTGAAGCAGAATCATCAACACAGAGAACATACTGATGGTAGCCAGAGGGGAGGGTGGTTGGAGGGATGGGTAAAAAAAGGTGAAGGGATTAAGAAATACAAATTGGTAGTTACAAAATAGTCATAGGGATGTAAAGTACAGCATAGGGAATATAGTCAATTATATTGCAATACTATGTATAATGCCAGATGGGTACTGGAAATATTGGGGGGGAATATATATGTTTCAGAGAGGAAGGAAGAGGGAGATGGAGAGGGGGAGAGAGAGAGAGAGAGAAGAGAGAGAGAGAGAGATCAATGATGAGAGAATCATTGGTCGGCTGCCTCCTGCACATCTCCTACTGGCAATTGAGCCCATAACCCAGGCATGTCCCCTTGACTGGAATTAAACCCAGGACTCTTCAGTCCACATGCTGAAGCTCTATCCACTGAGCCAAACCAGTTAGGGCAGGGGAATACTTTGTAAAGTATATGATTATTTAACTACTATGCTGTACACCTGAAACTAATAGAAAATAAATTTTGGATGTAAACTGTTATTGAAAGAAAAGTGAGCTATGCCGAAACTGGTTTGGCTCAGTGGATAGAGCATTGGCCTGTGGACTGAAAGGTCCTGGGTTCGATTCTGGTCAAGGGCATGTACCTTGGTTGCGGGCACATCCCTGGTGGGGAGTGTGCAGGAGGCAGCTGATCGATGATTCTCTCTCATGGATGTTTCTAACTCTCTGTCCCTCTCTCTTCCTCTCTGTAAAAAATCAATAAAATATTTTTTTTTAAAGAAAGAAAAGTGAGCTAAATTAAAAAACAACAACAGTATGTGGCTGACATAAAAACATACCTATAGACCAATATACAGAAAAGGAAGTCCAGAAATAAAGCCAATCATATATGGTCAAACTTGATCTTTGACCAGGGTGCCAAGAACACAATAAGAAGTGGTTAGTCTCAAAAGATTGTGTTAGGAAAATTAGATATTTACATGCAAATGAAGGAAACTGGACCCTTTTCTTGTACCATACATAAAAATCAACTCAAATCATAAGTAAAGATTTAAATGTAAAAATGGATTTAGATAAACCAATAAGGTGATAGCACAAACCATATGTTGGTGAGTACATTTTGAAATTTAATATTCTACAGCAATATCTCCTCCATCTCTTAAAAAACAAACAAATAGTTGTTGTAATTCTCTCATTAAACATACACATATCCACTGGAGGAGACAGAACAAGCAGAAAAGTGCAAATAGAAAAAAATTTGTATCAGCTAATAGTCCCATCACTCAGTGAACCAGAATTAATTTTTTGGCATTTGCATATTTTGTCTGTTTTTTAAAAAAATACATATTATACTGTTTTCTTTATTTTTTTAAACTTAAAATAGTATGAATACTTTGTGATGAAACTGTTATACGCCTTGACTATGATAGCCACACAAATCTATACATGTGATAAAAGTGGCTTGAATTTACACACACACACACACACACACACACACACACACGTGTGCACGTGTGTATGTAAAATGGAGAACTCTGAGTAACGTTAGTGTCTTATATCAGTGTCAGTTACCTGGTTGTGATATTGTACTATAGCTATATAAGATGTTATCATTGGGAATAACAGGAAAATATTATACTGGACCTCTCAGTACTATCTTACCTAATAATAGACAAACATGTAAACTGACCGCACCTCCTGCTATACCCACAGCCAATCAGGAGTGAGTATGCAAATTAACCCAGCAAAGTTGGAAGGTTAATTTGCATATGCAGGCATGGAGCTGTGGGCCAGGACCGGAGGCCTCCTATAAGGGGGAGGAAGCTACAGGAGTAGTGCTCTGGCTGGGAGTGGGGACTTGCTGGCTCCCGGGCAGCCAGGAGCAAAGCCAGGGGAAGGAAGGCCTATTCTTGCATGAAAATTGTGCAATGAGCCTCTAGTGTCTTATAACTATGTGCAAAACTACAACTGTTCAAATTTAAAAATTTTAAAAATAACTTAAAACATTATAACACCTTCCTCATCACAAACATTGTTATATAATATCTTTTTTGGATTTTTAGAGTAGCATATAATTTTTAGAAAGTAGACTTTGTTTCTTAGAGCACTTTTAGGTTCACAGCATAATTGAGCAGAAAATAGAGATTTTCTGTATCTTCTTGCCCCCACACATGCATAGCCTTCCCTGTTATTAACATCTATCACTAGAATGATACATTTGTTACAGTCGATGAACCTACATTAACAGACCCAAAGTCCATAGATTACACTAAAATCCACTCTTGGTGTTGTACATTTCATGGGTTTGAACAAATGCATAAGTCCTTGTAGCTACTATTTTATTAGGATAGTGAAACTACAGTATACTACTAATGGAAAATACAATATGATTTCAAATGGCTGCCCACTTTTCCAATATATGGCTATACTATACTTAATTTAACCAATTCTCTAGTAAATTCCCTTTGTATAGGTATCAGGGACCATAAAAATTGCCCAATGAAGACATAGCTCTAAATTATCGACTGATAAAACCAGAAAAGCCCTGATAATTGCCTAATTCTAGCACACCATTTTACAGAAGGGAAGATTAAGGCCAAGAGAGGCAAAGTACTCTGTTTAAGGTCAAAGAAGCAGTTAATGGAAAAGTCTAGCTTAGAACCTTGGTCTCTAAACACTCAGGTCTTAGGTGACATCTCTGAAAAGGTGAAACATGTACTTGCATGAATTATTGAGCACTGTACCGCCACTGAATACAGTTAAGTAAGTTCTGGTCTGAAAGAGCAAAATCTATTATTAAGTAAAAACACCAAGTAGCACAATGCTATGAATAATACAATAGTTTCATTCAAATGCCTACAGGGCAGGCAGTTAATGTGACAGTGGCCTGAAAGGGTCACAATAGAGTAGAATGAAGTGATGGAAAGATCAAGAGACACCCTTCCTCATTTCCAGTTAACTGTTGACATGCCATTCTGCAACAAGGAACAGAAAGAAACAGGGCCAAACAGAGTAAAAGATAGATAAATGGATAGATAGATAGATAGATAGATAGATAGATAGATAGACAATAGGGGGGGGGAGGTGGGAGGAACTGCCTGAGTTTCAAATTTCTTCTTCCAGTCATTTGAGAGGCCCAGCTGCCTTGGCGTTCCATGGATGACAGTGTTCTCTCAATAATTCCCCCTTTCCTAATTTGAGCTGTGTTGTTTTCTGTTAATTGCCACTAAGAGTCTTAACTGTAAACAGCTTGGCATGCAATCAAAAGGCAGCACTGGGGAAACAGCAAAAAGAAAGCATACAACCCCAAAAGTACCACATTATGGATTTTGACATATTTAGAGACCCCCTTATGCTTCTCTGTATCCACCCAAACACCTAATTATCTGAATTAACAACACCTTCAGCAGCTAAAACAATTTCATTCACTCTGCCACTGGGAATGACAATTAAAAATCCGTTTGATATCATCATATCATGGGTAGAGCAAGAGAATGCATCCAAGTTCGAAGGAAATGGAATGGAGATTGCTAAAGAGAACTGCAAGCCAGAGCCCAGGCAAAGGTGCTGAAGGCTTCCTTGAGAAAGTCCCTTTGGAAACCAAAATGGGAGCAGGGAACACCAGAGGGGCTCAGCCAGGCAGGAGCAGATGAGTGGAGATGAACACAGTGTCATAGCTGTACACTGTGTATGGCATCGCCTGGCCATTCTATACATTAGACTCCCCTGGACTAGCCCTTTGCATCAGCACTGCTCAAACACAGCATTCATTTCCTTGCATCCCTCCATCTATTTCTGCCATTCCTTTTGCCTGCAATGTTCTTACCTAACTCCTTTAGATAAACCCTGGTGTCTACTCCTTATAACATTGCCTCCTCTGGTGCCTTGCCCAGCCACCCTGAACAAATTTGGTCACCTCGTCCTCTGTCGCTTACAAATGATTATTTGGCACAATCATTATGCTGAACACTGTTCTAGATACTAGGAACAGAGCAAAAATCAAAACCCTTGCTTTACTGGTGCTTACATTCTACTTTGGGAGAAAGATAGTAGGCAAATAAACAAACAAATATATAATTTTCAGTATTAATAAATGCTTTTTTTTAAAAAAAGGTAGTAAGCTGTATAAGGTATTGATTGATGGGGGAGGAAATGGGATCTTATTCTAGTAGTTTATAATGTTAGTTGTCCCTGTGTCTGTTCAGCTGACTATAAGCTCTGAGTAGGCTCTTTGTCTGGCACATAGCAAGTACTCAATACATTTGTAATAAAATTAGGGTGTATCAGGACCACCGATTCAGTGTTTCACAGTCAACAGCAGGCTCTCCAAGGTTGTACAGACAGCAGGTAAACAAGAGAGTTAACCACTTTCCCAGTGAATGATTGAAAATTATTTTGTTCCCTGAAAAATATAAGTATCTATTTTCCTCTGACTTCACCCAGGAATGTAATTAACCAGAAAGCTTTCAGTACTGGTACTAAACATCAATTTTCCATTTCTGAGTTTCATAAATTGCTGTCCACTTTCACTGGCTTCAATTATTTAATGCCACACTTTGTGTCCAAACCCTGCTGTTTATTATAAGTGTGTCTTTCGTGTTTCTTTAGCCACTACCTAATAAGGTTATAATCCAGTACATTGCGATTTGTTGTCTGACTCCATTCCAAATACCAATTCTCATTCTCCCTTGAATTTTTAGGTGGAAACAGGATGCATTTTATTGCACAAGAATATCCAATTCATTTCTGATTACTGGCATAATGATGGAGGTATAGAAAATGCTCTGCATAGGGGCTGCTGCAGATTGGTTTGAATTCCTGTTCTCTTCTGAAGTATAATATTAAGGTGTTCTTGGACAAATCAATCCCTGGTTCCTTCTCTGAAAGGCAGAAAATAATTCCTACTTTGCAATGTTGCTATAACAATCAAATAAAATGTCTGCAAAACACCTAGCAGAGTAATTCACATGTGGTAAGCACTTAACACATAAAATTAATAGACCTTGCCCAGCCAGCGTTGCTCAGTGGTTAAGTGTTGACCTATTAATAAGAAAGTTCTGTTCAAATTCTCGACCAAGGGCACATGCCCAGGTTGTGGGCTCAACCCCCAGTAGGGGCATGCAGGAGGCAGCTGATCAATGATTCTCTCTTATCATTGATGTTTCTCTCTCTCTCTCTCTCTCTCTCTCTCTCTCTCTCTCTCTCTTTCTCTCTGAAATCAATAAGAATATATTTTATAAAAAAAGACCTCAATCAAAGTGGTCGGTATACTCTGAGACCCTCACATAATCCCAGGCTCACAGTATGAGAAGGTCTATATAGACTTGGGATCTCCTAACATGGACAGCTAGGGCTTCCCGGAATTGACATACACCACAAGTAAACCTGGTCTTAGTAATTTTAAAAACATTTAAATTTATTTAAATATTTTAAATCTCTCTCAATCATAAAAAAAAGTTATCATTTCATTATAAAGGGCTAATTCAAGTCATAGAATTGAGACACTAACAAATTCAACATTCTATTTTTTAATTTATCCTAAGCATCTGGCTAAGAATCATCTTTTCTTTCTCTTTATTGACACCTCAGGCCTTGCTATTTCTCACTAAGACACTTTCATTAATTGTTCTCAATTGTCACTCCATGTGCCGGTAGAAGGAAGAAAGAAAGGGAAAGCCTCACTGGTGTGTGGATGTTGGGCATCAACTAGATTTAGTCATTAGCCAAGAGACCGGCTCAGCATCAGTTGATTTCTTTGGTGACAGGCAACATAACCAAGTTCTGAGAACATTACATAGTAATGGTACAGAAAACCAAAGAAGAACAAAGAAATACTTAGAGAGATGGAGTTACAATTATTATGCAGGTTCAGAGGAAAATGTCTCTCAAATTCTGGGCCCCAACATGCAGGAATTTTCCCTATTTATATGTTTTTACTGTCTTTGTCTCCCAAATATGGGGTGTTTGCGGTCCCTTTCGCAAGTTCTTAAAGAGCCCATATGTGTTGGGGCCTTAAGACCTCAACCAGAGACCTGGCTTGGCTCCAGCACTGATAACCTTGTCTGGGGAAGGTTTAATGCCCTCTCTGAAGTGAGAGTAGTCTTAGCAAGCAAGAATTTATGAAGCCAAATAGCAGGGTTAAAATTTTAAACATCAGTTTTTATATAAGATGGGTGCTTCAGTAAAAGGAATTTACTTAGATGAATATATAGGGAGATCACAGAATAGGAGGGAAAAGCTGTGAGTCAAGTAGTTGAGACAAAGCCCACAAGTCCTAAAATATTTACCAGCTGGCCTTTTACAGAAAACATTTGCAACCTACTTGAAATAACGGGAATAAATGGCAGTATTTTTGGGATACCATGGCAGAGCTACATCTGCCCCAATCATTTTCCATCTTTATATCTCTCATTTCAAGATTCAAATTCCTTGGAGAGAAAGTCTGACTGACTAAACTTGGGTCACATGCCCAGACTCTTCTCAGGGGAGGGCTGGTTCCTTGACTCGCGTTTCCACTGAGTCAGTATCCAACGGGTGAGGCCCAGTGCCCCACACAAACCCAAGGTGCTACTACAGAAAAACGCAGACTAGTAGGTACCAGGCAGCCAGAAACTACGGAATCCAGGGCACACACTCACACAGCAGCCCTCAGCGGATTCAGACAGGCCCTCAGGCACCTGCTGCAAGTCATGGAGCTTTATGTTGTTCACGGTCAGAAACAGACGTGATAACCATGAATTCCAAGGTTTACTGTATTCCACTTCCCCTGGTCCCCAAGCCATTTGAAATAGCCATGAGGTTAAAAACAAAACAGCAGCACTGAACAGGCCTGGCCCTGATAAGGAAATCAGGCCACTTCCCTGCGACTCAGTTTCCCCGACCTTCCCAGCCTACCTAACGGAACTGTGGTGAGGTTCAGCGTCAGAAATAGGTACTCTGTAAACATTTGTAAAATAGCTTAGGATCTCACATAAATAAACGGGCATTATGTATGGAAAATCATTGGACAAAAGTAAGGTGTGATTTAAAATCCAAACGAAATCATTTATAGCAGCGTCTGAGTGTAAATGCAACATGCTAAGTTCACAAAAGGTTCTTTGCTTCTCATCTTTTTTTACAGCCTGCGAGTAATGAGACTCCTCTCCTCCTCCCTCCCCCCAGTGCTGTTCTCCTCGCTGTGTGTGTGGTCTCCTTGTGGTCACCAGGGTAAATGGTAAACTTGGCCAACAACCCAAGTTGTAGGAGCCTAGAAAATCCTACTGACTCCATGATGCCTAGGGCTTTCTTGGGAAGTAGCTCAATTCACCGGAGGAAGTTTTCCCAAAAGTTTATACAGGCTGACTCCTCTGCACATCATCCCCCTTCACTACACCCTCCAGGTCAGCATTATCATCACTCTCATAGCAACCCACCATGGCAACATTAACCTGATGGTTTTGTATTCCTCACCAGGACTCCTAGACCCTGGGTAATTCAGCCCCAAGAGTCATCAGTGCTTTGGGCTTCATCTGATGACAATAAACAACTGCAAACCCCTAACACTGTGCCAAGCATCCTGTTAAGGCTGTATATATGCATTTACTGCATACAAGGTACTTACTACCATTTCACAAATGGGAAAACCAAGACAAGGAGAAATTACACAATGACCTCAAGGTCACAAAGCTTGTAAGTGCCGGCACTTGGATTCAAATCCAGACTGGCTCATTTAGGGATCCTCTTGGCTTGGGGACAGTGCTTCATCATCTAAGTCATCAGCAGTTCCAAATAGAATGAGAGCACTAATGTTGCTCAGAACAGGGAAAAGGTAAATATGAAAAACAATAAAGGGCTCCACTCAATCATAAAATAAGATGGGAGCCCTGACCTGGTGACTCAGTCGGTTGAAGCATCATCCCATAAACCCAAGGGTTGGGAGTTCAATCTCCAGTCAGGGCACATACCTAGGTTTCAGGTTCAATCCCCTGGGGGTGGGGGTGGGGCTTATGGAAGACAGGAGATCAATGTTTCTCTCTCACATCAATCTTTTTTTCTCTCTCTCTAAAAATCTGTGAAAGCATAGCCTCAGGTGAGGATTAAAACAAAGGTGGGAAGGAGAAATGCAGACCATCACCAGGTGGCACCAACTACACATAGAGACCTGCACAGGTCATAATTACTTGCCACCCCTACATGTGGACTCAGCAGGCCAAATGGGTAAAGTCCTTTTGAAACCTGCATTGCATGTCTCTGCTTTAGGCTCAGTGGTCAGTAGAACTTATTCTAATTAGTCTCACTGTTTTTTACCACTTCCTAACACAGTGTTTTTGGGTTCTGGGGAGAGAGAGAAAGAGAGAGAGAGAGAGAGAGAGAGAGAGAGAGAGAGAGAGAGAGAGAGAGAGAGAGAGAGAAAGAGAGAGAGAAATAGAGAGAGAGAAATAGAGAGAGAGAAATGGAGAGAGAGAAATGGAGAGAAGGAGGGAGAGAGAGAGAAAAAAGAAGAAAGGAAGAAGGAAGATAGAAATGAAGATCCACCAGTTGCTTTCTCCACAAACAGGGCAATACTGCATCTGTCTGAAAAGTAGGTCCTACACTCAGATCAATGATGTATGAGTTGAATGGACAACTTGAATGAGGATATTGGGGAGGAAACAGGAAGGGAAGGACTTGATGCTAGCCTGAAAGACAGCCACTTCCTGGAGTCACAGGTAGGACTAAGCCAGGCAGCAGAGCAGTAGCAGGGTCTCTGGCTTCTCACTCAACCTGCCCCAGAGGGCATTAGGAAGCATGGATCTGCAGCCTCATGACTTTCATTCCTCTCTAGTCCATTTGAATGTGAACTTCAACATGCCATAATGGTATATTTTATTTATCTTACATGCGTATTTATTCCAGCTCCCCCATCTCTGTAAATAGCAAAACCATCCTTCTAATTAATTGCTCAAACTAGAAACAGTGGAGTTCCCCCTTTCCCTTCCCAATTATAATTATGACAAATCTACTCAGTCCCATCTTCAAAATAGACTTAAATCCACTGCTAGTTCCCTAACCCGAGCCAGCCCCTTCACTCTCCTATCCCTCCACAGTAGCTTCCTCTTTCCATTCACAACCTTTACAAGCCAGCAGAAAGAGTGACCATTCTTCTCTTGCTAATCCTCACCTAACGGTATTTTTTCCATTGATTTTTTAAGAGAGAGTAGAAGGGGGTGGAGAGAGAAAGAGAGAGAAACAGCGATGTGAGAGAGACACATCTATTGGTTGCTTCCTGCACTCACCCTGACCCAGGGATTGGGAATTAAATCTGCAACCCTTTGGTGTACTGGCTGATGCCCTAACCACTGAGCCAGCCACCACAGAAAGTGACCTTTCTAAAAATAAATAAATAAATATTATTATTGTTGTTATTTCAGAGAGGAAGGGAGAGGGAGAAAGAGATGGAAACATTAGTAATGAGAGATAATTACTGACTTCCTCTTATTGGTCCCCTACTAGGGATCGAGCCTGTTCCAATTCTTTATTGTGGAACATATGCACAGGTGACCAAGGGCTCCTCAGCCATGTAGTGGACTTACTCAGAGTTGCCAAGGTACTTAAAACGGGCCGAGCATAAAATCAAACACAGGGAGACAAACATTAAATGCACGAATTACACAGGGTTTATTTAGCTAAGGCCTGGTGGGTTCCAGAACTCGGCAAGCCACCGGGAGATCCACGCTGACAGACACACACAGGACACGGTTGCAGCTGCAGCTCAACGTTGGTTGAGGCCTCAAGGTTCACGGCTCACGGAGAGTTCAATGGAGCTCTGGCAGAGCTTACGACAGGAGGAGAGGGGGGCGGAGAGGGACTGTCGGTGGAGGAGCCTTCAGGCATCTCTGGTTGATGCCTCCAATATGGCTTCTTTTATAGCCTTTTCTGGGCATTCTCCTTTGAATGTTACCAATGAATCTTCACTGTGTCTTATCAGGGGTCTTAGTTCTGGTCTCAGGCAGGAATTACTAGGGTGTTCACACAGTTACTAGAGTGTTCACAGGGTTGCTGTGTAGTTGTTAGGGCGTTCACACAGTTACAAGTTACAATATTCACTCTTAATATTTCTAATATTATTAATTATAAACCACTAAATTACTAAATATTGATACTAAAAACACTTTCACACATTTATAACTATGTTAAAAACACTTCACGCAATTATAACAGAGCCCAAAACCTAAAACCCAGGAACAAAATTATTATCTCCTGGTTCATAGGTCGACACTCAACCACTGAGCCCCATTGCCAGCCCACCCTGTTTCTTGCTCTCACAGTGTCCTATTCTCTTTACAGCACTGATAGATATTATCTGGCTGTTTACTTGCTTGATATACGTCTTCTCTGTCAGGCTGCAAGCTCCACAGACAGGGGGACTCACCTGACTTCTCACCACTAAACTCCAGTCCTGAACACAGCGCCCAGCATACAAGACACCAGATAAATACGAAATTAGTAAATAAGGAATGTCACACCGACATTTGACTCTTCACGGTTTCTATTGTCTCATTTATTGCCTCACCAATTTTCCCCCCTGTCTGTGTAGAGGCTTCCTGTGTGCAAAGCCCTGCCATCGTCTTGCCCTCATCTGGAAAGAAAGCAAAGAAGCGGATCTCAGCCTTCCCATACATCCAAATGAAACAAGGTCAGGCTGTTTGATCTTGCTTAAGGCTTAGGAACAGCTGGTATGGAGCAAAACCAAGACTAGAACCAAGATTTCAGAAAGAGCCACTCAGTGCCTTAGCTCTTCCGTCCTAAGTGGTTCATTGTTATCAACAAAGAATTAGAAATACATAGAAATACTGGAAAGGGAGATTTAAACAGAGCTAGGGAAAGCTATAAGTCCTATTTAGACTTCTTTATTTGCATTGTCTTTTCAGGTTAATAAGCAAATTGGGCTTGTTTATGCGTTCTCCTCCAAGCGAAGCCAGACAGAACAACCTGTCTCTGGAATTTCATAATTTGAGACCCTTTTCAGGCTTTATGAAGATTTATTACAAGCGAGGCATGATAGTGGGTAATAAAGCTAGTTTCATTGACCGCAGCAATGATGGAAAGTAATTAAAAGCTGTGGCCATACTAGATTTTAATTAGTGTAATGGAATGTCTAAAATGCAGGAGCTATAGCTATTCATTATTCTGTTAGTGTTCCATATTCTCTAAGACATTAATGTGTAAAGGTATGCCCCAAGATATAATGGCTACATATAATGAATTATTTTAAACATGAACATTATTTTAAATTTTGTGAGGACAGTTAATATTTTCAGAAATATCATCCAGGTAATTTTTCATGAAAAGTTTCTGCTGTCATAGAGCCACACTAGCCCCTTATTTCTCTATTAGCTTTCTACAAAATCAACTTGTTCTTTTATTATTTGCAGGAAAGTATAGTAGTACCATATTCTGAGCATGGCTATTCAAATATCATGATTGATTGTCCCATTCATTTTTTTTCTTTGAAATTAAAACAACTTGTGTAAAAGAAGGTGCCCTCCCTGTTTACACTTCTGGACTCATCCAAGAATAATCTAATTCACAAAAAATAAATATTCCAGATGAAAAATGTCAGACTGGAATGATCTGGTTTAGTTATCCATAGCGATTGAATGATCAAGTGTGGATCATCCATAAAAATGGACACTAACAATTTCTACCATCCCTGTATGCACATGCCACTACTCTCACCAGGAAATGGAACTACTCTCTTGAACCCAGGCTGGCCCAATAGAATGTAACAGAAGTGGCATTGTGAATTCTGAACAACAGGCCTTAAGACACTTACCAGCTTTTGGTTTTGTCCTCTTGGGATTTAGTTCCCATGTACAGGAGCTCAGGTGATGCTTCCAAATGCTGACAGACCAGATGGAGAGGAGACCCAGCCACCTCAGCCATTGCTGCCATTCCAGGTGAGGCACCAGTCACCTGACTGACCTTAGGTGCTCCAGCTCTCACTGAGTTCTCAGCTCAGTGATGCCACATGTGTGACCCCAGCCAACACCACATAACGTAGTGACAAGCTATAGCCACTTGCCATGTTCAAATTTCAGAATCATGAAAAAATGGTTGCTTTTTAAACCACTATATTTAGGGGTGTTTTTTAATGAAGCAACAGATAATTGAAACACTAAGATAATCATTTATTTTTGCTCCATGTAGACATAAGCTAAATTGATCAGTTTAATACACATATATTGAGCAATTACTGTGAGTGCTAGGGGTACAAAGATGATTGATAAATAGTTTTAGTCTTTAAGAACATCTTGTTTAAAGGAAGTTATAAAAGTAGAATCACAAAATTATATTTTTAAGTGTTAACGCTGAGCTGTACAGTTAAGAATTTTAAGGCTGAGGAAGGGGACAGCTGAGCTGAGTATTGAAGAATAAGTAGGAATTATTCAGATGTAAAAAGAACAGAGGTTATACAAACCATTGGGGTGGGGGGTTGTCAGTGAGTGAGGATAGGAGAGTAGGGGACATAGTAGAGGAGCAGGAAGAAATTTGGTGTGACTACAGTGTGACACGAAACAGGGAATGATGGGAGGTAAGCCCTGGGAAGATGCCAGAATATGGGTAACCTCATGTCCAGTAAGGAGCTGGGTCTATGTAGTATATGAAGCAGCATGTACACTGGGCATGGAGCAAAACCAACTTTTAAAAGAGTCATCAAGGTATATAATTAACAGGACCCACATCTATCATGGTAGCAGCCTGGACTCTTTTAATTGTGATGAAACCTCAATTCAAAGTGGATTGGTTCATGTGGCAGGAAAGCAGGCTCAGGCAGATCACAGAGCTGAAAAAAAGCTGGAGAAACCAGGGACGTAGAGGGCAGAACTAGAAACCCCAAATCCCCAGGGCACACTCAACATCCCAGGAGACATTCACTTATTATCTGTTCATCTCCCTGAGGCAAATACTTTAAACCCTGTACCTGTTTCTTCTGGTTATTACCTTATATTTCTAAAAAATATGACTAAACTCTCTTTTCTTGAATTCTCCAATGTAGACATCGTCCACTCATTTCCTCATTAGCTAGAGAAAGATTTTGGTTCCTCTGCATTCCATTTTCCTTGTCTCTACTCTGTCAATATAATTAGATTACAATTCTTGATGAACTGCACATCAGTGTTTTACTATTATGACCACGTATCTATCTCGCTGCTCAGTGAAGTGGTGTACCCTCATTACATTTGTGTTCTTTTTCTACTTTCGTTTTACTTGGAATGAAAATGGACTTCTTTTTTATTGTTTGGTTTCATATAAATCAATGAACTCTTTCCACATCTTCTAGTAATTCTTCAAAGACACTTGTCAATACACGCTTTCCACTGTCAGACTTACAACTTTGGTTTCCATAGTCTCTCCACTTCGCTCCCTGAGCCCACGGCCTGCCCCTCCCGCCCCAGCAGGAGCCCAGGTTCCTCTGAGGCGCCATTCTGGGGACTCCCTGGGTCTGGGTTGGAGCTCCTGTCTTCTGGATTCATTCTTCTATCTTAGCCATCCTTAGAGTGAGTAGCTGGAGCCAGGAGAAAGCTGCATTGAAGATCCACATTCCCAAGCAGCTCTGCTCTTTGTGCTGTGTGATCTTGGATCACTCACTTCCCCTCTCTGGGCCTCAGTGTTCTCTGCTGGAAAGTGAAGCAAGTGGTTCTGGTTCACAAGGTGCTTGGGAAGATGAACTGGGTTTACTTGTGTAAAGTGAGTGGCTCGGTGCTGGGTCAGTGTGAGCTTAGTTCCTGCCGAATTCCTCATCTTCAGCTTTCCTTGTCTAGTAGGTGTGGCTGATGGCCTGTGTGCCACTTACACTCCACTGCCGGGATCCAGAAACTTGGTCCTGCATGTTACACGGAGGACATCGTGGTCTGTTGACTGCATCCCATCACCACCTCCTCACCCCATACCCACTGAACTCAACCCAGAGAGCATTATCCATGAGGTGTGAAGTGCTAAACTTTCACAACCTGAATGCAACTCGATGGTGGAGGTACCATCTGCTGAGGCAGGTTAATATGGGAGAAAAATGGGCTCATCGGGGCTTTTTGCATAAGCAGGGAAATTTATTATCTGGTTGACTCCAAATGTAAGACTTTCACAAACAAGCACTGTCTCATTTGAGGTACATAACAGCTCCCAAAGTGGATGTATCACTTGTTATAATTCTCTTTGTACAGAAGGAGGAACAACCTTGGAATTGGTTTAGGGTTTCCCCAGGGTCATATTATGTAATATAGAGCCAGCCTTCTGAACTAAATAACACATGCCAATCAGACACACCTACTAGACAAGGACCACTGTGGACTGTTCAAGCCCCTTACTTGCATATTACAGTTCATTTCCCCAAAACACATCTCTAGGAGGAAGGTAACCCCTCTGAAGCCCTGGACCACCAACTATACAAACTCTGGCTCCAACACATGGACCCTCTCAACTGCACCAAGGCCTCAGTAGCATGTGCACCAGGAAACCAGCACGGGGCTGCAAACAAGTGTTGCTGAATATTCCCACTCCTAGCTGGCTGTTCTGGAAGCACAGGTTTTGAGAAGTCTAGAGAGAGTGGCAGAGTGAGCTAGCCTTTCATCGGGACTGAGTCAGGCCCACCTCAAAGACCTGCCACCAGTGAGGTCAGGGTTTGCCTGACCGCCTTGGTTTTCTGGGCCCCACCCCAGCCTCTGATCATGCGGCCGTGCCCGCCCACTCATAGGACACACGGCATGCTGGGCTGCTTTCATTCTTTCCTTCATTTTTTTTCGGATGGGAAATGGGCCATGGCAAACAGCTAACATTTCTAGAGAATTTAACCTGAGGCAGGAAGTTAGGATAGATCTGGAGAAAGCATTTTGCAACAACTGAGGAGCTGCTTTGGGCACACCATCACAGCAAGAACTTGCCTTCATTCACTCGGCAGATATTTATCACAGTGCTAGGCGCTGTTCTGGGCCGGGGGTAGTCAACAGACAAGAGTCCATATTTTAATTTGTTTACTTATTTTTTGTTAATCTTCACCTGAGGATTTTTTTCCATTGCTTTTCAGAGAGTGGAAGGAAAGGAGGGAGAGGGAGGGAGGGAAACATTGATGTGAGAGAGGCACATCAATCAGTTGTCTCCCTCAGCCCCTGAGCTGGGGTGAGGAGTGAACCTGCAACCAAGGAATATGCCCTTGACTGGGAATTGACCCTTTGGTGCATGGGTTGATGCTCTAACCACTGAAAGGCACTGGCCAGGGCAAGTCCATATTCATAAACACCAGAATATAATATTTTAAGTCATCTATATAGCAATTGGAATTTAAATCCCAAGTTAAAAGCACTGACCTCAAGTGTATAATCTTAACTACACCATTTACAACATTCTACTTCCCGCCATCTTTCCCCTCCCCTTTTACTATTTTGATTACTTATTTTTTGTTTACACATCTAAAAATCCAAGGTTTTCGCATGTAGCATTCACTGTGCAAAGACAGACAACCTTGTAATTTCTAAGAAATGAAAATGGCTGCACTTGGTATTTGCTGGAATAATGGGATTAGGCCTTCGGCATTGGGAGAGACATGGCACAGCTTGTGATCCAGTGCTGCCTCCCTCCTTTCCCCCTCTCTCCTGTTCCATTCTTTAACCAACATACTAGGGTACTCTGTGCGGGTCACCCATCTTCTTACCCACCCTTGTTCACCGGGAGCCTAGTCCATTTTTGAACAGATTGAGTGCTAGAATTCTATTATTTACATTAGCTACATGGCCTGCCTCCATGGTCTGGCTCCTGTTTCATTCCAGTCTCTTTTTTTCAGTGTCCCCCTTGCTACTTAAACCACTGGCTTCCTTTCAAGTCCTTAAATGTACCAAGTTCTTTCCACCTTTTTTATTCCCTCTGCTTAGAATGCTTGTCCCTATGTTCATTTGGCTATGAGGAAGGCATACTTCAGGCCTTTATTTAAATGTGACTTCCTTAAAAAAGCCTTTAATGAATTCTAACGTTAATTTTGTTCTTTCAGAGTTTGTTCCATAGATGGGTGGATGAAACTGATAAAGTGAGATACACTCATCACTTTTGATCTCACCTTTAGGCTTAACTACATAAGCTTGGCTCCACTTCTTCATGAGGTTCCCCTTCCGTTACATGCAGAATGAGTTTATACCCTAGCTGCCTCTTTTGCAGCTTAAATATCCTCGGTTTCTCCTGGGTTCCACCACATACCAGAGCATGTATAGTTCATAAAGCACCTCGCATGGTCATATTCGATTTGAGCTGAATCTGAACAAAATGGAATTTAATGCATGGAAGGAAAAAAACCCTCGACAGAGGCCGGCTGTGAATGAAAGGATCAATAAATAATGGAAACAACGACAGGAGATCAATATAGTGATGTTGCCAAGAGCAGCAAAGTACAAAAAAAGACTCACATTTATGGCATTTATACCATTCTTACAAACGCCTACAGACATTTGACCAATCAGCCCTTTCCCTAGGAGGCCACGGAGGCGGGCCACCCAAACCTCCCCTCCCAAGAAACTGCCACGGGTTCCTAAGGCCAACAGTCTCCGGTCACGGCACCTTTAAGCCCCCTGTGACATCCCAGCAATGGCCTCGCTGCCCTCTGGTGCTGGCCAATGACTGAGCGCTGGTCCTCTAACAAGTAGTTTTGTTCAGGGACAGCCTTTTGGCCTGGCCAAGAATTTGAGTAACTTAACTATGTTCTAAGGCACTTCCTAACCAAACCTGATTCTCCTTCTTTCTCAGCCACAAGTCTTCCTTCTTGCTCTCCCTTTATCATCTTACCTAGCTAGTTCTTAATATTAATAATGGGAAGAAAGCTATGGACAGGCCCGGCGTTATAAGCAAGGCCATCTTGGCAGCTCCCCAGGAAGCTGCAACTTCACTCCCCAAGGAACCACCTGTCCACGTCCTGCAAACCACGGGAGGAAAAGATCCAAGAAAGGGGGAGACAGGTGCATGCGCAGTGAAGTTGGGTGATGTGGGGAAGGTACTTGCTTGTCAGTCTAACCTGGGATAAAGACAACTGACTAGATGGGTAGAGCCACTGCAAGCATGTTAAGCTCTTAGTCTTAATTCATTAAGCTCTCAGTCATAATCCCCAGACAAAGAATTTTCACTCTCACCCTAACAGGTTTGGCTCAGTGGGTAGAGACTGCAGACTGAAGGGTCCTAGGTTTGATTCCTGCAAAGGCATGTACCTTGATTGCGGGCACATCCCCAGGAGGGGGTGTGTAGGAGGCAGCTGATCAATGTTTCTAACTCTCTATCCCTCTTCCTTCCTCTCTATAATAAATAAATAAATAAATAAATAAATAAATAAATAAAATATATTTAAAAAAATAAAAGAATTGTCACTCTCTTGCTTTGCTCCTGCTCCCTTACATTCTCTTGCTTTGTGACCCACACTTACCCATATGCTAGTCCACCATCTGGCCTTAAGCAGCCACATGGCCATGTGGCTCCCACATGCAATGGACTGCAACTGGGAACACAAGCTAACCCAGCCAGATGCTGGACTAGACTGGGCTTTAATATGGAGCACACACTCTGGACAGCGGACTTAATCCTAGCCCAGCTGAAGACAAGATTGGACTTTTCCATGGTAAACAGAAGGAGATGGGACATTGAAAGGAAACTTCTCTAATTTTATATCACCCACGAAGCTTCCCACAAAAATCCCATCCTCCCATGGGAGTCTTGGGAAATTCTTTTCCCAGCAGCACCCCAAGAACTCCACTTGAATTGGTAACAGGTGGGGACCACGAATAACACCTTCATAGGTGTCAGAACTGCATTGCCAACTAAAGTCTCTCCCCACCTACCCTGGCTCCCTCTGACCTTTATCTTTCCTTCCATAAACCTGGGCCACATCTAATTTCTCAGTGTCTGCTTCTCACAGGACACGAACTGAAACTCAGAGCCTTATTTGAGAAAAATGAATCAAAATCAATGGAATGCAAATTTAAATGCACATCCCTGAAAGCAACCTGTACAGAAATGAAGAGCTCAGAGATATTCAGCATCGTTAGAATCACCACAAACCCACCTCTGTCAGAGGTTCCACTTCCAGGAACCTTGGCTACACTGTGGAACCGCCTAGTTCTGATGCCTGCTTCCCACCTGGGCCTGCTGTGTGGCTTCCGCATCGAGGTTTTCCAAAGCTCCCAGGGAGTTCTGATGTTTGCCAGGATTGAGAACCACAGCTCTGCCTGGATGCCTGGAGGGTTAATAAGAATTTGATTCCTGGCCTTCCTTCTTTTGAACATATGACAAAATCCTGTTTTGGTGTTTCTGCTTCTAATTAGCTTGTGGTGCCGAGCGAGACTGGTACTGTCTCTGAGATTTCCTGTCCAGACCTGAAAAGTATGAATTTCATTACCTATTTTGCTGAATCAAATGAAACAATGAATATTAAAACACTTTGAAATTACTTTGTGGTTATTACTGATAGTTATTCAATATAGACCTAGGCAGATACAAGACTTTACAAACATGATAGTGGAATAAAGATCTTGGGTAGAGATATGTGAAACTTCCTGATCACTTCACTCTGCGAATGTAAACTCTTAGGAGGCGAGGATCATCTTGTCTGAGTGTTTGGTGGTATTCGTAACAGGTAATGACAACGCATTGTAAGAAGGCAATTA
This sequence comes from Vespertilio murinus, assembly GCA_963924515.1. Lineage (NCBI taxonomy): Eukaryota > Metazoa > Chordata > Mammalia > Chiroptera > Vespertilionidae > Vespertilio > Vespertilio murinus. The sequence goes on along the minus strand of OZ004715.1, from coordinate 46,839,201 downwards.
GTTTTGCCCAGATGAGCTAGACTGGTATTTCTTAATTTCTTATTTCACTTGCATCAGATTCTCCTTGGGGTGCTGGTTAAAATGCAGGTGTCTGGACAGGAAGGCATACAAAATACGAATGAAGGAAGGTAAGGGATTGGGGGAACAGTCTGCATTTATAATAATCACCCCACTAATTCTTATACAAACCAAGGTGCCTCCTCACTCTGCTGTGCCTGAAGCCCAGATTAGTCTCTAATTAAAATGACCATGCCCTTCATTCCTCTGAGAAGAATTCTTTTCATCACAAACTTATTTTAGCACCAAATCCAACCCACTTGATTGCAAATTATTTGATCAGTGTAGATCTTACACATTAAAGTGGAAAACAATTTAAGAACGGGTTTTAGGAACGCAATGGACACAAAAATAAACATTCAACAAACATAGTTTTCTATTTAAAAATATATAAATGAAAATTTTTCATTATTCAGTAGCATAAGTAGAGACATAATCAGGAAAGTTAAGGAATAGCTCTTCTTACTTCTCCCAAGCACAACACAGTCAAGTTGACTCACTAGATCTGATACTATTGTAATTAAGTAGTTATTAATAACAGGAAAAGAGCAAAGAAAAGGCCAAATGTTATAGGCATGTCATTTGGGCAGCTTCACCAGGAAGCTAAAGCTTTACACTCCCCAGGGAGCCACCAGTCTATTCCCCCCAGATCACTGGGGGAAGGGGCTGGACAGAGAGGAGGATAGATGCTTGCCCAGTAAAGTTGGGGTGATGCTGGGAAGGTACTTGTCTGTCAGTCACACCTTGGAACAGATCATTGGCCAGAATAGGTGTGGACACCGCAAGGGTGAAAAATTGGGGATATTTACTCCCCTAAACAAAAGAGTTCACTATCTTGGTTCTTCTTGTGCTTTGATTCCTCTTTTGGAGTTCTTGGGGTGCTACTGAGACTTTTATTGTGGGGTTATGCTCTCTCGGCTCCTCTGCATTTGCCCACACAACCCATGGCCATGTGGACCTCCACACACAGTGGGCTGATGGACTACAACTAAAAGTCAGTCATCCTATTGTGTGAGTCTCAGAAAACAACCCCCAGTACCCAGTGGGAAGAGGGCACCCCAATTTCTCTGATAACTGATCTACTTTCTGCTTTCATCATTTCTCACATGGATCCTGAAGTTTCTTCCTAGCTGGTCTCTGCCTAAGTCTTCCTGCTTCCTATGCCTCTAGGACCATCCCTGCACAGCAGGGTGATCTTTTAGGAATACTGTATTATTTTCTAATTCATAGTCTTCAATGCCCCTTTGCTTAAATCCTTGTTACTCAAAGCGAGTTCCCAGAAGCACTGGCATCACCAGAGCTTGTTATAAATGCAGACTCTCAGAGCCCACCCAGGACCCAGAATCAGAATCTACATTTAGAACCATTTACATGTGATTTGTATGTTATTACAATGTGAGAATGCCTTAGTCTATAGCATATTTTACAAGCTGCTGAGCCTGGTAGGCAAAGATACTTGTGGCCCCTTTTCCTTCCTCTAACTTTGCCCCACACCTTACTCTCCTTCCACTTTCAGCAACGGCAAATTATCTGAAGCTCCGCAAACTTAGTGTGATATTCCACTTACTCCCACTTCCACACTTGCTGCTCCCACTGCTGGAACTGGCCTGGGCATCCCTGCTCCGGGAAGCCTCCCCTGGGCCTCCCTGAGGGAGTTACTGACGGTCCCTTTTGAAACCTTTCTGTAGCATCTATATCACGTTATGTTACGTTTTTTGTTGTCTGTTTTCCTAGATTGTGACCATGTAGACCTATTTTTATTTTTAACAATACTTAATTGATAAATTGAGTTGAAAACAGGGAATATGTTGCTTAAATATTTAATTAATGTGAAGATCAGTGTCACCACATATGTGATATAATGTAAATTATGATGTGACAAGCACCCCCTTGTGTTGTGCAGTGTACAACTGTACATGGCAAATCTGGGAAAGATTACATTTGGTCTCTGAACTAGCCACATGCCAGTGATGACAAGTGACAGAAACCAACTCAAGCTCGTTTATTTCAAGAACGAGAATTTAATAAAAATGGAATAATTTAGGGATTATGACCAGAATTTATGAAACTGAACTGGAAACAAATTCAAACAGTTATATGACTTTTTATTTCTTATGTCTATTTCCCTTTGCATATCAGTCTTTTTTTACATACCATTTATTTTTTGAAGAGCAAGTTTGTGACATCATTAGACTTACACCCTATTTAGCTTCCTCCCCCTTAACAAAATTTTAATTGTACAGCAGAATATTGTTAACTACATGCATAGTGTGATACCAACTTTTTTCCCTTTTCTTTTTTTTATTGTTTGAAGCATTACAAATAATAGTACATATGTCTCCTTTTTTCCCCCTTTGACCTCTCCCCAGCCTTCAGCCCCCCATGTCTTGTAACCAATGGTTATGTTTATATGCATGAATACAAGTCCTTCTGTTGATCTCTTACAGACCCTCACCCCCCCCCCCCCCGCAACCTCCCTTGCCTTTCTGCTATAGTTTGACCACAATGGTTCTTTATCTCTATACCTATTTTTCCCCATTTCTTCTTCAACAGTTCTGAGACCCAGTTTCAATGTCTGCATATCAGTATTAATTGTCTTCAGAAAGGTTTTTTTGACCACTTTATGGCCCCCAAGTTTTGGTATTACTGGTTCAGCCACCCAGACAGACAGAGATAAGTTATACAAAATTATCAGGGGAGATAATCTGATTGGCTTAGTTTGGATTAGTGTTAATGCATTGACTAGCTGGCTATGAATTGGCATGGGGCTGTGCAGTCTAATATGGCTGATAGGGGCATATTTCTAGGGATATGTGTGTGGCAGTGTCCCCTGAAAGATGGGGCTTATCAACTGGTGATTGGAACCATATCCCAAAGGAAATGGTGTCCATTACAGTATAATTATGTAACAGCCTGGCTTGCTTACTTAATACTAAGAGTATTATTGAGGAAGGGGCCATAGGCTTCATCCCCCTATGAGCCTGGAAGATTTGCTTGGTTCTTTGCCAACGATCACATTGAGCTCTGAATCGTTGTCTCAGTAATGCCAAGAGTCCCCCTTCATCCCTTTCCTGGTTCAGCAACTATAAACTGTAGGGAAAGAATGAGGAATGGAGAGTACAGACCCCCACAAAGACAAAGAGTAAAATCTACTGATAGGCTTTGCAATCATCAAGAGCAAGAAATAGATCTTATTTATCTCTGTCCTTTTTCCCTCCCAACAGACTAAAACACTTCATGAGTCTCCTAGTGGATTGCATTAAAATGGAGTAGACCTGACAATTTTTTATTCTAGACACAGGCCGATTAGAACAGTATTAAAAGTAATGTATAAATAGGATGTCATGAGTTGCTTAATATGAAACTATTACATTATAAACTTTGATTCAGTGGCTTTCACATGAATAAACCTTAATTTATTGTTAATGTAATAGTGGTTTTGGGTCAGGTACACTGAGGTTTATACAGACTTTACCATGTATTAATCCTTGCAAATCTTTTAACCCTCTTCTCTAGGCAAATTATTTAACCCTTGCAAATCTCACTTTTCTTATCTATAAAATAGAGATAATAATAAAATTTACTTTGTAAAATACTTGTAAGAACTGAAGGGGGTAAATGTATATATATCTTGTTGTTGGCACAGTGATTAGTATATAGTGAATATTCTATAATTGATAACTATTATAGTTACTTATGCATTTATTTATTTCAAATATTGACTAAGAAACATTTTGCCAAGACTCTAGGCATCTACATTAGGAGATTAATATTTCTGGGTTGCATCATAATCCTAAAACATCCATGATGGCCTGGACACAATAATAACTCTTTAAACGTAGCTAATTTGCCACTAGGGAGCTTACAAGGATAATGTTTAATGAGAACAGGTACAACCAATCCACATGTGTTCTTTCTAGAGCTTGCCCAATTTCCAAGGGACAAAAGTCCAACTCAATATTAAAGTTTTTGAGCACTAAAAACACTGCAGTAAAAGCTAGTGGCAGAATAACCACTTTTCTCTTCAGTGTGCTCCAAGCATCCATGTCTCTCTAATCTCCTCTAAATCACCATGACTAAATCCTGTCTCTGTTTGGGTCAGGAGGAAATAAATATCATTCTTTGTAGTTAAAAACTCTAGTATTCCAGAAATCTTGACCAAACTACCCTGGTTTATTTTTTAGCATCAATCAGCTGACAGGTTCTCAGTGCATTCTGTAGTGTTCAATTATGTCTCCAAAATAGATGGTCTAGTTGCCAGTGGAGGTCTAAAACCAGAAAACTGCAGTCTAAATGATTTCCTTCATAAAGAATGAAGAGGCAGAGAGAAAACTCATTGAAGTGAAAGAAAACCCAGTGATAACTGGCTGGACACTATTCAATAAGCAAGTTCTGTCCAAAGGGCCAAAGTAAATTGGTTTGGGTTAATTTACTGAAGGTATATGATATATTAACCAGTCAATCACATCAGAAACTGAAGAGCTTCTACTTAATTTTGCCATCCATATTCATTCATTTGCCTGTTTTGTCCATTTCTTTTACTAGACCTCAAGCTCAACACCACAGGTATATCATTTTACTACTGTAACCCCACTACATTTTATGACATATAATAGGTACTCAAGAATGCGTTGAATAAGTCTGAATGATTTCAAGCTAATGGGGACTTATGTTTCTGCCATACTCGAATTCTCTGGAAGTGGATACCAAGTAAAAGGTTGGAGTGCAAGATTTTTTTATTAGATATCAGCACTTCTAAAAGGAAGAAAGAGGACAAGATTGGGAATAAGAGAAAGTCAAATTGTGATGAGGCCTAACAAACCCTGGCCAACTTGGCAAGGAGTCTTTGGAGCAAGCTGTCTACTAGAATGTCTTGCATCACCAAGATAGCTGGCTCTTCATGTCACCACTTTGCTCAATCAGTCCTTGCAAGCTTCCCCAGGAAAGGCATCGCCTCAGGTAAGGAGACTCTGCAACGGAGGGCAGCCCTGAAAGAGTTGAAATCTAGAAGCTGTCTGCTGACCCCATTCTCCCAGAGTTGGGCAGCAAGCCCTTCGTTGAAAGGGTAACTATGCGATGCATCTTCGGGTATGCCTCTGTTTCAGTTACCTTTTGTCTCTGTATAAGAAGGTTCTCTGTTGGCTCAGCACAGATGTACAAAGAGAGACTCAAACTGAGTTTAGAGGTTAACCTATAAATAAACTATTCTTTATAATAAAGCAGGAGACTTTAAAAAAATTTTCTGAACAGTGAGTAAAGAATGGATAAATATAGAGAGGTCCAAGAAATTGGGCTGAAGACTAATATCTGATATAAGAATTTGAAGAAATGATGAAAGGATTTTGTTAAGCTCTGAAAAAATATTTAATTTTAATTTACCTGCCCTATCACTTCTCATCTCCACTGGCCCCTGCCCATGATAGTTACTCTGTTCTTTTATTAAAAACCTATTCTTCTGATCCACATGTATCTTGTTAGTCCACTGCAGTACATTCAAAAGGTCAAGGTCTACCCATTTAGCTCAAGAAAACATACATTATACTTAGTGTAAAGGATGGAGCAGAGACAAGGTGTCCACCCAACAGAGACCTTTGGAAGTCTATGAAAACAAATCGATCAAGATAGCAAAACTGGAGCATTTCCAACTGAACCTGGCAACTATTCAGTCTGAGCAGGCTTTGTTTCGCTCTCATTTCCGGTGTTTGAAGGCCAGGGAACAATGGTTACTGCCATAGTCTCACTTGGAACAAATCAACTAGCTAAGATTCATACCAACCATTGACTTCATATATGAGTGCACATAGCTTATGTCTTCCTTTATTGACTATCCTTGTAGGGTTCGTAGCATGGGCATGTCCTCTGTGTCCACTTGAGCTCCCAACAATGATTTCATGGAAATCCAGAAAAGAAAACTGCGTTTTGTATGTAGGTCACACACAACAGTGAAGCACACGCAGGGGAAATTAAATATCCATTGAGAGTAGGAAACTTCAGTATGGAGACATGAGAAACAATCCCCAGAAGTTCTGGGATAACATGGGTTGTCAGTTTGGAAATGACATTTATGTCATAATATTCTTCAAGGCAAGAGTTCAGAAGTCTGTTAACTCAAGGAGCAATAGTTCAAGGATAATCTCCTCAGAATGAATAACAGTTGCAAAAAGGTGTCATTTGAATCTAAGAATTTCAGTAATTATAGCAATACTTGCACACATAATATTAAATATTTGCAAGCCTTCAAAAACACAGCTCAAACTGGTTGAACCCTAGAACAGTGGGTGATTTTGCACCCAAGGGACTTTGTCAACATCTGAAAATATTTTTGGTTGTCACAAGTCAGGGGTGACTGACTGGTATCTTGTAAATAGAGGTCAGGGATACTGTTAAACAGCCTGCAAGCTACAGGACAGCACCCACAACAATAAATCATCCGGCTCGAAATTTCATCAGTGCAGAAGTTGAGAAGCATGAATTGGTCTAGAGTAAATTTTGGAAGACATTTATTCCTGGTAAGTCCAGAGGCAGCTGAGCTTGATTCAGCAACTCAAAGAAGGTCACCAAAGAGTTGAGTTCTCTCTGTTTTGTTTTGTTTTGTTTGTTTGTTTATTTTTATTGTTGTTGTTTTGTGTCTTGTTTCCTGTGGCTTTCATGTAATCCCTTGGGCTTTCGCCCTGCCTGCCAGCTCCAGACACTGCCCTGTGGCCCCAGGCTGGCAGCAGAGCTCATATCATTATTGCTCAGGGAGAAAGATCTCTCCTGGTAGCTCCCACACAAATTGGCCACTCTCAATCTAGTGGTTCTCAATCCACTAGCGTCAGAGTCACTAGGAGGCTTTGTTAAAACACCGATTTCTGGGTCACACCTTAGTAGGTCTGGGGCATTTTTTTCTAAAAGGATCAGATAGTAAAATTTTAGGTTTAGCAGGTTACACGAAGTCTTTGTTTTTCCTTCTTTTATTCTTATTTTTGGCAGAAGCCTCTACCTCCACCTAATCTTCTTCCTTCTTCTTTATCCAACTCTTCAAAACTATAAAACTTCTTGGGTCATAAGCTGTCTATTAGCAGGCCCCTGACTGGACTGGGCTCTGGGGTTATATTTTGTTGACCCTGGGCTTCCCCTGTTTAAATAACCGTGTGCTTTATAGGAAACTTTTGCTGATTTCTATGATAAAAGAGTCATTATAAGAGCTAAGGAGAATGAAAGGAGATCTGAGGGAGAGTACTTAGAACAGTCCAGTGTGGATCCCTTCCCAGGGCTAAGGCTCAGACCTCACAGGAAGTATGGCTGCAGCTCACTGGATGGTAGAGCTGTTACCTGGTTCTTTGAGCCAGAGCTGGTCCACATTGCGGGGCAAGCAAGAAGCAAGCCTGGGGCACAGGCAGGGGGTAGCTGGTAATTGGGCATGCACACTTGCAGAGGACCAGTGGGGTGGGCAGGAAGCCTAGATGTTCAGTGTTCTGTTGAAAGAACCATGGGATGGTGAGACTAACTGGGTCTGCCAGGTCACTGAGGAGCTCACATTCTGGGCTCCTACTGGGGAGAGAGCCCATTGGCTATCATCCCCTCCATACCAGTGACTGTCAGTACAGTCTCTGGAACCAGCAGGAAAGCCCTTTCCTTCTGCAATGCCCCCTCCCCACAGTGTCCTCCACTAAGAAAACTTAACATGGTGCTCACTGTGAAAGGGAAATGCTTAAAGGACCTCCATCCATTACTGCAGAGCAGCTATTGAAGGGTGAATGTGGAGCTGAGGGGGAATCAAGTGATAACCAGTGCACATGTAATTGTCATATCCTCATAACAACCCAGTATGGAAGGAATGAATATTACTTACATTTTATAGCTGAGGAAGCTGATCAGACAGGCTAAATAATCTGTCCAAAGTCATACACATATATCTATATTTGTACATAAATCTATATGCCTGGAAGGTTTAAACCCAAGGAGGCTGATTCCAGATCCCGTGTTCTCACTGATGCATTGTGCCATTGATCATCCTATACAATAAAAGCATAGTATGCAAATTGTCCCCTCAACCGGGAGGTTGCCTGGGAGTTCAACTAGGGGGCGTGGCCGGCCAGAGGAAGGGAGGGAGGCCCAGGCTGGCAGCTGGCAGTGGCTAGGGACCCTACCAGTGCACAGATTTCATGCACTGCTCCTCTAGTATCATATATACATGCATATATACCACTCCGTGTGTGTGTGTGTGTGTGTGTGTGTGTGTGTGTGTGTGTGTAGAATGTATACATACATGTCGCCAGTTGACTCATTATCAATTGAAGAATTACCTATTTTGGGGGACAGAAGGGGATTGTATGTGACCATGAAAGCCTTAAAAATCATTTCCCAAATGCAACAAAGTAGTGTGCACCTGGGCGGCCAACTTAGTACCTCTTTCCGCAGGGCCTTCTCTTCCTTTGGGTTTGATGTTGCTATGCCTGGTAAATGCCACAAAAGAGGGACAAGAATGGGGGATCCCATCACTATTTCTCTTTCTCTTTGACTTTCAAGAAATCTTTTTGTTCCTTTAGTCAAAAGCATTGAGATGCTTAACATAAAACACAAAAGTTTCACTTTTCTAGAGCTTCAAGGAGAAATGATGAAAGAATGCTTTCAAAATTCTGGTCACAGACACATCTCTATTTTATTCAATTTTATCACTGTCACAGATATTAAAAGTATTAGAGAACATGATCTGGGTTTCCTGGAGTTTTTAGCATCTCTGAACTGTGATCTAAAGTCTCATCTATCACTCCATTTATCACTTGGTCCTTGGACACTAGTATTCTGTTTTGCAAATCTCATGAAATGATTATTTCCTGACTTGCTAAGTGCCTCTCTCTCATGAATCATGTTTTACAAATACCAGCAGAAGCTGAAAGCAGCCCTCAGGAAATATCATTTATGAGGGGTAAAGTGAATGTCAAGGTCCCTCCATTCTCACAGCCATGTTTTTTCTCTGACATTCATATTACACAGACATTTGTAGATGTGGGGTTTCATTCTCTGAATTTGTTGGTACTGGATCATCTTACTTCTACCTTATTAATACCTATTTGTTTTAAAATAAAACCTTCAAATTAAAAGTTAGTAGGTTAAAATCTATAATAATAAGAAGGCAATATGCTAATTAGACTGGACATCTTGTGGATGTTATTCCAGACATCTTTTCTGATGAAGCTGGGACCAGAGGGAAGCCAGCCTGGGTCCCGGGTGCCTGTGGGCAGCTGGAGGAGGGAAGTCTGGGTCCCAGGTGCCAGAGGAAAGCTGGTACCGGCAGCCAGGGTAAGTAAGGCCTACTCTTCCATGAATTTTCATGCAACGGGCCTGTAGTATCTTTATACATGTAATACATGTGACCCAGTCAGTGTGGCTCAGTGGTTGACCATCAACCCATGAACGAAGAGGTCACTGGATTGATTCCTGATTCCTGGTCAGGGCACATACCTGGGTTTCCGGCTCAATCCCCAGTAGGTGGTGTGTTGAAGGCAACCTCTCAATGTTTCTCTCTCATTGATGTTTCTATCTCTCTATTCCTCTCCCTTACTCTCTTTCTAAAATCAATAAAAACATTAAAAAATATGTGCATACTGCAGAAAATGTAAACAATGCAGAAAAGTATAAAAATAAATCCAGCCACTTGGTTAACCCTTTGTAGTCTTTCATTTTAGGCTTATTTTTTCTAGGTATGAAAGCTTAGCACATTTGAGATAAAATGCACAATGTAGTTTAAAATTCTGCTTTTATACAAGTGAGAGTTTTTATTTTACTTCCTCTGACCCTTTATATTGGAACAGAGCAGTACATAACTATATAGGCTGATGAACATTTACAAACCGAACACGTCCACGTGACCAGCATCCAGATCAAGGAACAAACGCTCACTCCCATTCCCCTCCCCACCCCTATCCTGGGCCCTGCAGCTGCTAACCTGCTCCACGAAGTAACCACTATCCTGGTTTCTATCCCTGTAGATGAGATGGGCCTATTTTATAACTTTGCATGAATAGAACCACATAGTATGCACTTTATTGGGTTTGGCCTTTTTTGCTTAAGACTTTATATGTGAAATTCATCCATGATGCTATGTGTAGCAGTAGTTTATTTTCATTACTGTGCACAAACATCTTTTGTTAAAAACCATTTTTAAAATGATTTTTTAAAATTGATTTTAGAGAGAGAGGAAAGGAGAGAGATAGAAATATCAATGAGAGAAAGACACCAATTGGCTGCCTCCTGCAATGCACCCCTCTTCCTCATGGGGAATCAAGCTCGCAACCTGGGCATGTGCCCTGAGAATGGAACCAGGGGCCTCTTGGTTGATGGGTTGATGCCCAACCACTTAGCCACACCAGCTGAGCCACAAACAACTTTTTAAAAATATGTGGAATGAGAAGAGTAATGTTCATGGAAGCTGATCTCTGCCATCCCCAGTCAACAGTGCTACCCAGAATTCTTATTTGAGTAAAGGGTTAAGGGGGAAAGTATGGAAGATGACTTTCACAGAAACCTTCCACGATTGTGTACAGTGTATGTCTTCAGGATTCCTGAGCATCCCTCACAAGGTAAGTATCTTATGTCGGAAAGGGTTTTCTTTCGGAAAGATGTGTTAAAAGCAGAATGTGTAAAACACTGGGATTTGACAAAGCAAATAAATGAACTCACAAGAACTTCTTTCATCCTGGGTGCTCAGGATTTGTTCCTGTGAGAGAGTTAACTCCCTGGCCCTGTAGAGCCTAGTGTGGTTAAAAGTGGCTCTTCCACTGGCTGCAGCAGCTTCACAGCAGAGCTGGTTAGAAATGCAAGTCCTTGAGCCCCATCCTCCACACGAAGAAGCAGAAGGTCTGGGTTTTCATGAGCCCCGCAGGTGATTTTGATGTTGATTGAAATTAGACAAGCCCCGTTCTAAAGCAGCACAGAGTGGTGGTGAAGAGCATGGATTTCAAAGTTGAGGAAAGCTGGGCTTAAATTCCACTTCTGCCATTTACAAGAGCACGATCCTGGGCATATTACTCCACCACTTTGAGACTCTGCTTTGTTGTGCATAAAGTGAGATCAAAACCCCTCTCTCTTAGGCTTTCTGTGAATTTCAGACAAAGACAATGCCTGTGCAGAGCTCACCGCATGCTCAGAAAGGGGTTCTCACCATGAGACCTCGGTGTCCTTGGATGGATTTGGACTTCAGGGTTTCTGTGAAATTCCTGATTGGTCACCAGCTGGACAAAATAGGCCACCCTCGACCAATCAGAGACTCTTTTCTGGGATTTGGAGTCAGACATATGAGAGCGTAAGGCCTCCCTGACTGCTTGACTTATGAACGTCAAGGGCAGGGGAAGGAGGAGCCCGGGCCACCCATCTTCTGCCCTGCGTGCTGAGATGAAGATTCAGCAGGAGTGTTGGGAGGAAAAAAATACAAGAAAAATGAAACTGAGCTTCAGAAATAAGGGGAAATGAGAGACCATATGGCCTCACAGAGCCAGAGAATAGATGTTCAATTTATCAACCCAGTCTCTTTAGAGTCAGACTATAATTAACACCCTGAGTCCCAGAAAACACTCCTGCATCCTTATACTATAACCCCTTTTCATGTTACAACTAATGTGGGAGAGCATATGTTAATCGTAACAGAAAACAAACCTTGACTAAGACAAAGCACGTCTTTCACCTTGTCCCATCAAAGGCCTGCTGCCACCACCGTGGGAACCAGCATTGGCAGCGGGGACAGTCTTACTGGTGCCCTGATGCTCCTATCTTCTCTCATCAACATCTAAAAAAGAGAGCAGCTCTGGCCAGCTGCACTGCTAATCACAGCAGGGGCCGAATTTGCATGTTCAACACATGAGCCTGGAAGAATGAAGATGGAGACAAGTTCGTCTGCGGCTCACCGAGAAATCGAGAAATGGTCCATAACTCCTTCTTATAATAATGAGGGCATTTACTCCCTGGAGTCTCAGACTATCCAAGTGGCAGAGAAGGCTGATCAGTATGCTATTCTTTGGGTGAATTTATTTTGCTAGTTCCTGGAGGAGAAAACAGTCCTTTTCTTAAAGTTGCAGATCATTTAATGGATCCAAGTTCAATGGACTCTGTCCTATGTGTGCTGCATCTCCTGCTAACCTGATTGTCAGCTGACAGAGCACTTGGACTCCTAGCTGAGCTTGCTCATGCAGACTTTTTTTTTCCTTTCTCTTCAACCAAGAAAGGAAAAATATTTTGATATTTTTTCCATCCATTGATTTTTAAAGAGAGAGTGGAAGGGAGAGCGAGAGACAGAGGGAAACACCAATATAAGAGATACATCAATTGGTTGCCTCCTAAATGCACCTGACTAGGGCCCAGAGCCTGCAACTGAGGTACATGCCCTTGACTGGAATCTGGAATTGAACCAAAGACCCTTCAGTCCGCAGGCTGACATTCTATCCATTGAGCCAAACTGGCTAGGGCAGTGGTCCGCAAACTCATTAGTCAACAGAGTCAAATATCAACAGTACAATGATTGAAATTTCTTTTGAGAGCCACATTTTTAAAACTTAAACTTCTTCTAATGCCACTTCTTCAAAACAGACTCGCCCAGGCCGTGGTATTTTGTGGAAGAGCCACACTCAACGGGCCAAAGAGCTGCATGTGGCTCTTGAGCCATGATTTGCTGACCACTCGGCGAGGGCCAGAAGTTGGTTTTTAGCCAACTTCACAGGTAGCCCCATCCTCGACCTGCAGAATCAGAATATCTGGGTTATAATGAGCCTTGCAGGTGATTCTGATGTTGATTGAAATTAGACAAGCCCTGTTCTAAAGCAGGAGAGAGTGGTGGTACCGATAGATGATGCATTGAATGGATGCTGGGACGCTGCTCCTCTCCCTCCCACCATCTGTGGACGCCTTGAGAGTCAGGATTCAGAGTCCAGCACAGTGCCTGGGTTACTCAACGAGACTCTCCATAGAGCTGCTAACATCTGATGTGGTTAATCTCTTGCCCTTGAAGGGGAAGAATAATATTAACAAAATATGGCTATTGAACTTTATGGGTCCAACCAAAGAAGTTAAATTAGACCTAAGAAAGGAAGTAAAATGTATAATACACGCAGGATTGCTCCAAGAAAGATCTTTTGTTCAGAAGTTAAGCCTATTTGCTGTTCAATCTTTTCATTAAGAGAACTTGCCCAAGTGCTTCAAATGAAATCTGAGTGCGAATAAATGCCAATATTGCCTAATATTTCTGCTCTTGACAAAGTGACAAAAATGGGGGTCAAAAGCTGGGTGACCTGCTAACCTTCTGTGTCCACCAGTTGGTATAAGTGACGACGCAAGGCTTGGGGAAGGAGCAGTGAGGACAAGGGCATCTAATCCCGCTCAGGATTTCAAAACAATCACGCCTTCATCAGAGGGCAGACGAGATAAGGTCATAATATCTCAATGAGGATTTTCATTTGTCTAAGAAAAAAAAATTAATAATAAAAAAGATTTTCTTTTTTTAAATCTTTACTGTGGAAAGTATTATAGATGTCCCTCCCCACACTCTCTGCCCATTGACCGCTTCCACCCTGCTCCCGCTCCCTCCCCAGGCCTTCACTGCACTATTGTCTGTGTCCATGGGTTATGCGTAAATGCATATGAATTCCTTGATTAATCTCTTCCCACCTCCTGTCACCACTTCTTCCCTCTGTGGTTCGGCAGTCTGTTCTATGCTTCCATTACTCTGGATCTATTTTGTTTTGTCAGTTTATTTTGTTCATTAGATTCCACATATGAGTGAGATCATGTGATACTTGTCTTTTCTCTGACTGGCTTATTTCGCTAAGCATACAACTCTCCTGGGCCCTCCGTTCTGTAAGACAAGTTTTCAACTGATATGCTGCAGCACACTGCTATGTGGCAAGAATTTTTAAAGCATGTGTAACCAGACAAACAAGGGGTCCATGGTGCCTGTCGCTACTCGAGCCAATCAAGCAGAGACAGGGTTGAATCATATATGGACATTTATGCCAATACTGCCAGCAGTATGGGAGAAGTACAGGTTATCCACAAAAATCTGCTCTCCAGCCCACCATAAGCCAGCTGCTTATAGAGATGGAAGTACAAAGGCAAAGTAGGCAAAAGAGCAGTTTACAGATACGCAAATGGGCTGGGGGTCTTCAAAGGGTTTAGTGATACGCAAGGGCTGGGGTTACATGGGAAAAGAGCAAAATGGAGACCCACAATTAACAGGTAGGAAGGCTAGAGATTTGCAAAGACCTTTTCAGAGGGCTGGTCATTCTGGTTTTTGTTAAAATCTTTGTTAATCTTTCCATGGTAATAGGCAGCTCCAAATGGGGAGGAAGTCTGCCTCTCCAGGTCAGTTCCAGCCAGGGTAGAACGTGTCTTCTTTCATTAGAATAAAACAATCATGGTTCATACTTCCTATAATACTAGCTGGTTCCCCAAATTCTATTTCTGTCCCCTTTCATATGCAATATCTGACTAGACAGGGGCACTAACCTCTTGTCCCTTAGATTCTCAAATTAAAAATGACAACAACCAACACAACAGCCATCCAGTGTGAATGAATCAATATTATACCTCTTTTTTGGTCAGATATATTTTTGGTGTGCCACAGAATTTTAGTAATCAGATTATGTGTGCCATGAGATGGAAAAGGTTGAAAATTGCTGGGTAGAACAGAACAAAGATGCAATTAAAATAATTAAAAAATGTATTTGATTGGCATCAATCTTGTCTATTTCTGTATGTACTGAACTTATATTTAAATGGATGAAATTAAGGCTCATTCATAGAGTGGAGTTTGGATTTATTAAGCTTTAAAAGATTTATTCATCTTCACATTTACTTGTGTGTTTTTTTCATTAGACAGTATGCAGTTCAACATCCTCATCACATACATAGCAAATGTCAGAGTTTGGACCCAAACCCAGTCTTCCTGATCCTGAGGCCACTCTGCTGTTTCTTGGTCATACTTCAGGCTGACCCTTTTTCTGTCCACGATCTGATTAACAGTTTTAAAAATCCTGCCAATGAGATTTTCTCAGTGAGTGCAACACCCATTGAGAGCTCAGGATCTTACCCTGGAACACCTTTGTCCTGTCTGAGACATTCTTTGTGTAAGGTGAGTCTCAGAGCAGTGAGCTTCCTTCCTTTCAATACAGAACCAGAGCAGAGCCATGTCCCAGGAAGGTAAGCTGGAGGTGACCTGAGGACCCTGACTGTCATCCCTTAGACTAAAGCTACACTAAAAAAACTATTTTATATCAAGAAGGTGCCTATTTCTAAACTTTTTAAAAAATTAAAAATTGTATATTTTGAAATTAAGCCTTTAGCCCTGGACAAAGGTTTGTCTTGTTTTAAACACACAGTATACACTTGTGTCATACATATTATTTTTTTCTTTCTGTTTTCTCAGCACCTGTTGGGAATTTGCCCCTGACTCTGACCCCATGTGATTTTACCAGGATGTTAGTCATGGGGTTCAGAGTCCCTGACCCACAGCGTAGGCAGAACACTCAAAACTGGACTTGATGACAAATCAAGACTCTCCCTCTAGGAATTTGAATCTGGGACCAAAACACACTGAGGTGGCTAAAGGCTCTGTTGTCAGAATCCTGGGGAGACACAAATGAGTTCCTCCCACCCAGACCACTGAGGATGCCCTTTCCTACCTCTCTGGATGCCTAGGACTTCAGTTCTTTTTTCCATTCATGAGTTGTCCTTACTTGTCTGTCTGTTTTCTTATCTGTCTATTGCTTAAGTTACTACATTGGGTTGTTTTTTTGTAATCAAAGTACTCTAGTCTTGCTCATCGACTGATAGGGTAGTAATGAACCTTAATATTCTTACTTATACAATGGATATGATTAATTAGATTGAGTGACTTTATAAGTGGACAAATAAGGAAGTGGGAATGAGATTACAGGCAAATTTTTAAAAGAATTGCTATTTTAAGCTTTGTGCTATGCCTGGAGGACTACAAAGGCAAATGAGATACAGACAAGTGTCAAGATTCCTCATTGTTGTTCTGGGCATCCAACTTTTTACATAATTAGCATAGCAGAGCCAGTATTCCTAAACTTTTCCTACTGAACTAAATAATTTTACTGTATAGAATTGGTAAGGAATCAAATAAGGGCTCACAGGGGCCGTGTGCCTCAGGTGAGCCGTGTGTCCCAGGGGGCCATGTGCCCCGGGTGAGCCGTGTGTCCCAGGGGAAGCAGTGGGACCCGGGGGTAGGGGCAGTTTGAACCAGAGGAGGAGCGGACTCTATTCATGTGGTCCTGAGATAGTCACCATAAAATAAGCAGACTGCCAAATGAGTAGTGGATTCTATTCATGTGATTCTGAGATAGTCACCATAAAACAAGCAGATTGTCAAATGACAGTGGGGAGGGGAAGGAGACCTGGGGGGAGATAAGAGAACAACCGAAGGACTGGTATGCATGAATATAAGTACAACCAAGGAATACAGAACTCTGGGGAGTGAGGGCATGAATGGGAGGTGGGGGGGGGCAATGGTAAGCTATGTACACATTTAATACCTTAATTTAAAAAAGGGGGTGGCTCACAGAGGCGAATTGTGTGGCTATTTGGTGCAGGTAGCCCCTTGTCCCTATTAGCTCTCCTGCATCCCTGGTGGGCACACTGTTGCTAGCTTGATGCCTCTACAGCCAGTGATTCTCTTACTATAGAGACACATTTCAAAGCCTCGAACCTTCGCTCATCAATGCTGGGTTACCCAGGCAGCTGTCAGTGGTTTGGCACTGCTTTATTCCTGGCATTGATGCAAATAAGATCTTGCAGCTTTTAAAGCTCTTACAAAGCTGAGTACACAACCTGAATTCAGGAAAGAAAGACAGTAGGAAATGCCACCAAACTGGTCACTTGCCTCCATATTGGTCCTTTTCATTTCTCCTCATCAGATCCCAAGTGATAGCCACAAGCGCATGAGTCTGAAACTAGTAAAATGGTGGAGTCTCTTTTGAAAATGTGGCTTACAGCCTACCTCACATCTGGTTTCTGGCCCACAATCACTTCACCCCACATCTGGGCCCTCATGTATCTTCAGCCTCCAAAGGGAGAATAGATAAGGTAAAACATTCTTTTTTAGATCCATAGGAAAAGTCAAGATTTATTGAACACCATATTCTCCATATCTTAGTTGTTTTAAACTCACAAGAGCATAGTGAGGTAAGCATTGTTCGCTTGGTTTTTCAGTGGGAGAATATGAGACAAAGAGACAAAGCCAGGATTCGAGTCCAGCCTATCTGATCCCAACATCTTGGCTTATCTTAACCACTATACTTTCCTGCAATTGCCTCTTCCCTTGGTAATGGAAACTGGGTGAGGAAATAGCTAAACAACCAGAGACAGGAATAACTATTGATCTTTTGTATCTATGTGACATCATTATGTTATTAACAAGCCCTGGCAACACTCTTACCTGAGTACTGTATAGAAATAAATATTAGCCTCGGTAGTGGAGATTTTGGTGTGGCAAGGCCACAAAGTAATAGGCACCAGCCTTAGTCTCTCATTTTCTGCACCTTCAGATATTCACAGTAACATTTTGAATTCCAGATGGTTTTACTCCAACACCCAGGAAACTAGGGAGCTAAATTTCTTTCTTCCTCATTTCCCACTAGGGAACAAACTTTATTTAAGATTGAACTGTGAAAATATTACATGGAATCTCAAACAATACACTCCTGCTAAATCCTATCATGCATTACAAAGTTGGATAAAAACATTTTGAACAACTGATTCTCTGCTAATCAATTGCACTGGCAGGAAAAAAATATCTACTCAACCTCCAGGCTCAAATAGAGTGAGCATACAATACAACTGGAGAAGTCAGTAAGAGCATACTTCTTACTGAGTTTTATTAAAGCCTCCATTATGAATCTCATTTCTATATATTATAATTATCACCACTTAGTAAGCACTAATTATATACCAGATACTATGCAAAATTCCATACAAATACCACAATCTTAAAGAGAATAACAAGAAGTAGATGATAGCCAGAACCGGTTTGGCTCAGTGAATAGAGAGTCAGCCTGCGGACTGAAGGGTCCCGGGTTTGATTCCGGTCAAGGGCATGTACCTTGGTTGAGGGCACATCCCCAGTGGGGGGTGTGCAAGAGGCAGCTGATCGATGATTCTCTCTCATCAATGTTTCTGACTCTCTATCTCTCTCTCTTCCTCTCTGTAAAAAAATCAATAAAATATATTAAAGAAGCAGATGATAGATGCCTCTGTTATCCTGAGGAAATAAGGGCATATACATTTGCCCAAATAAATGGCACAGTCGGGACTCAAGCCCAGGCAAACCTGACTCCAAAGCTTATATTCCTAAGCACTGTGCTAGATGACTTCCACTCTCCCAAGAAAGAAAGCATTGCTAGGTTCTTAAATCATCCCACCTAAGGATTCAATGTCATACACTTTAAAAATATTCTGATAAATTCCACCTCCTCACTCCTATTTATCAGGCAATAGAGGAAACGTATAAAAACATCCAGCCACATTTGTCAAACATGGTCTGTTTTCCCTGAGTGCAGTAGAGACTCAGTAGATTTCCACTGATATCAGCTGAGGAAACAATCAATTCTGCTGCAAATTCGCCTTGCACTTAATGTCATTCATTTGCCCTTGTAAATAGATGATTTATTAGAGTTCCTGGGGTCTTAAGTATGCATGCTATCAAACGCTAACACTGAGAGACAGGGGAAGGTGCCAGGAAATTCTTTTTATTCCATGTGAACTGGGTGCTATAATTAATAGCATGAGTGTTAGGGACTTTGGTTGGACTAGGATTCTGAGGGGCATGAGCTCCTGAGTCACTAAGGGGCAGTGCCTCAAAGATTGAGATCTCAGTCAAGGCTCTGTCCTTCACTTCTTTGGAATATACAGTCTTCTCTCTCCTTCTTCCCTAGGAATCAATGCTGTAGCAGCTCCAGAACAAATAGATTCCCAGTGAAGAAACCCAGCAGGGACATTTTCTCAATTTATGACCTATCTGCTCGATATTTGGTCAATTACCTCCTCTCTATAGAACATAGCTTAGGTTTTCCTCTTATGCATTTGCTGAAAGCAAAACTAACTACTTCAACATCTCTCACATCAGAAACACATTTCTTTTTACTCAAACAAAATAGTACTTATCGTAGAAAACCTCAATAGCAATGAAAATAAAGCAGCAAAAATACACGATACGCTTCAGCAGTCTAGAGTCCTGCAGTGCTGGGATCACCTGAAGTGACTATTGGTATGCCTCCTTCCATTACACATTTCTTGCCATTGGCTGCTGTTAATTGAGTCTATTATTCACCTATCAATAAAGAAGCCAAAAAGGGAGTTATGAGACAGGTCTCATTATACAAAGGTCTAAAGCCTGCCTTGCCTCCAACAGTTTATTCGGGTTTCCAGTGTCTTCAGAATTTAAGAGCTATTATTCAAAATGACCCTTAAAGGGACTTCTTGAATAGGCTACAGAGAGCTGGGGGGTGCAAGAAAATCTAATGAACTAAATTCCAGAAAGTAATAAGATCTTCCTACGAAAGAGGAGAACACTGATTTCACCCCTGGTAGAACTGTGGGAGGGAGAGAAGTCTGCTAAACATAGATTAGGATAAACCAGTCAAGCTTTTAACATATTAATCAGGGTGGCTTGTGAGCTGGCATGAGCAATGAGAAGCCTAAGAAGACTCAATCAAAGAAAAGTTCTGCCCCATCCATCACCTCTTCCCCTCAGGCTCTCACGGGTGCTTGAGGGTATTATGCTGAAGACTAGGAGTTGTTCTTCCTGGGGATCCCAGATTTTTAAGAGATTGTACTTCAGTGGTCTTCCAAAGGCTGAAGGTGGGAAAGAGGGCTGAGAAAAATTCCCCAAGGAACCCAGTACTGGAGAACAAAGAGAACTTCCAGAGATTCAAAATGCTAGGAGAGGCTGGAAAACAGAGAGAGATCCGGAAGTATTGTCAGTACTCAGAAATCAAGTTTTGATGAAGGGAAAAATTGTCAGATAAACCAAATTTGACTAAATCTGCATTAAAGCTAAATGAAAGATTAGATAGACTCATTATTAATCCTACATAATAAGAATCATACCATTTTCGGGAGGCAAATAATACTTAACTTTCTGCTGATATTTTACTACAGTATGTAGGACACAATAAAAAAACTGACACTTTTGAAGAAGCAAGAACATATGAGTCATGATCAAATAAGAAGTAATCAATAGGAAAAGACTCAGAGATGACTCAAATGTTAGTAGCATATGACAGGGAATTTAAAATAATGATAAAAATAGGTGAAGATATAGAAAAAATGGTGGACAATGTGTGTGTACAGGTGGAGAATTTCAACAGAAGTTATTTAAAAAAAAAACCCAAATTGAAATGGTAGAAATAAAAATAGAATGTCAGAAGTGGGAAGTTTATTTGGTGAGTTTAACATCAGACTGAACATAGTAGAGGGAGGGATCCGTGAGTTTAAAGATAGGCCAAGAGAAATTATTCAAGTTGAAACCCAAAGAGAAAAATACATAACAAAATAGCAATCTGTGATTCACTATATATGTAATTCGAGTCCCAGAAAAAGGTGAAAGAGAGAGAGAGAGAGAGAGAGAGAGAGAGAGAGAGAGAGAGAGAGAGAATGAATATAGGACAAAAGAAATAGATTGATAAATAACTTTAACTCACAGCTCTAGTCAGCAGGGTAAATTCAAAGGAACCTATTATCAGACATAGAGAGGTCACACTGATTAAAAAAAAAAAAAAAAAAAAAAAAACACCCACCAAACAAACCAAAGATTAAAACGTTTTAAAGTCAAAGGAAGAAAAATAAATATTACATATTGGGGAACAACAATAAGAATTTCAGGTGACTTCTCAGAAACAATAGAGGCAGAGACAATAAAACATCATCTCTTAAAAAAATACATTTTATTGATATTTTAAGAGAGGAAGAGAGAGGGATAGAGAATTAGAAACATCAATAAGAGAGAAACATTGATCATCTGCCTCCTGCTCACTCCCTTCTGGGGATGTGCCCGCAACCAAGGTACATGCCCTTGACTGGAATTGAACCTGGGGCATTTCAGTCTGCAGGCCAACACTCTATCCACTGAGCTAAACCAGTTTTGACAAAACATCATCTTTTAAGTACTGAAAAATGAACAGCCAAGCTAGACTACTCTGCTCAGTGAAAACAGTCTTCAAAAATGAAGGCAAAAGAAAGACATTTTGACTTATGAAAATAGAGATAATTCATTTTCAGCATACCTACACTGTTTGAATGCTAAAAGAAGTCCTTCAGGCTGAACGAAAATGAGGTCAGATGCAAAGCCTACAACTTCAGGGAGGAATGAAGGGCACCAGAAAGGATAAAGGTGCAGGTAAATGTGAAGGGCTTTTTATCACCTATCTATATATCTGCAATAATATATTTCTTTAAGTAATTTTAATTGTTCAAATGAAGAAAGAATAATCATATTTGGTGGGGTTTATAGAATATGTAGAAGTAAAATATGATGACAAGATTTTAAAGAATGGAGGTGGGAACTGGAATATATTGTGAGGTAGTATTCCATCACAAAGTAGTACAATATTACTTAAAGGTGGCATCACCAAGTTAAAAATGAACATTGTACTCTCCAGATATATAACTAAAAATGCATAAAGTATAAAACTAATTTTTTAAAATAGATAAAATTCTCATAACACACTCATCCAAAGAAGACAGAAAGGAAAAATGTACACACAGCCATATATATATATATATATATATATATATATATATATACACACTATACACACACACATACATATAGATCAAATAGAAAACAAATACCAAGATGATGAGCTTAAACCCCATTAAGTCAATAACTGCCTAAAATAGAAGCAGATTATATTCTACAATTTAAAGTATGAAGTTATCAGACTGAATTTTAAAATGATTAGAAGAAGCACCACTTTAAATATGATGACATGAATAGGTTGAAAATACAAGGGTAGAAAAAGATAGTATGTAGACTCAGGTAAAGTAGAATTCAAGAAAAGAGTATTATCAAACATAAGGGGGCAAATTAATTAAAAACAGTCAAGTCATTAAAAAGACATGAAGAACAATAACAAAAAGACATGAACATCCCAGATTGATATGCATCTAATTTTAACCTAAAATGTATAAAGCAAAATCTGATAGATCTAAAGAAATAGAAAATTCTTGCCTCCTGAGTTAATAGATTATACAGACCAAAAGCCCAGTGAGCATAGAGAATATAGCATAGAGAATATTTAAACAATGCTATCAAACAACTTTGCCTAATGAGTCTTTATAGAACACTATACCCAACAACTGCAGAATGTATGTGCTTTTCAAATGCTCATGGAAGTTTATGCTAGGTCATAAAAAAAGTATTAGAGCAATAAACAGAATTGAAATTCTCTGAGCATAACAATATTGTTAGAAATAATTAATAATAGGATGTCTAGAAAAATACTCAGATGTTTGGGAATTAAATAATGTCCTTATAAATAATTCATTGGTTAAAGAGGAAATCTCAAAGGAAATGAAAACATATTTTGAAGTATAGTAAAAGAAAAACACAGCAAATAAAAATGTGTGGGATGCAGCTAAGTAGAGCTTGTAGTGGGATATATAGATTTTAATGCCCATGTTAGTAAACAAGTTCTAAAATCAATTAGATAAGTTTCTTTCTCAAGAAGCTAATAGAAGAAATACAGTTTCTGCTGAGTCATTCCCTCATATTACAGAGGACATCTTCGTCAGGCAGACCAGCTTTTGCCTGGGGGAAGGGGGAGCAACTGCCCTGCTCACTGGAAAACTTCTGGCTCCACCCTGTGGAGTTGATGCCTTGCTGTGTTTTACAGCCTGAGGCCTATTAAGAGATTGAGATTAGCAATCAGCCTGCAGTCAGAGATGGATCTTTGGCTGCTTTAAGTCTCTGCCTGATCTTCTTCTGGACCTGGGGCTAGGTGCGCATCTTGGTCCTCTCCAAAGGCACCCAGCCCCAGCAGAGGGAGCCATAAGCTGTGGATCTCCGATAGCTCCAGACAGGGTACTCAGAACCAATAACAAACAGCGCCTGCTATTGGCATGCACCAGAGACTCTTCAAAAAGACTGGAAGCCATGACAGACTTAGCTAATACAGAGAAACAAACCTAAACAGTCAGTCAAATTGGGGAGACAAAAAGACAAGCCCCAAAAGAAAGAAACAGAAAATTCTCCAGAGGAAGAGCTAAATGAAATGGAGCTAATAGATCAGATGTAAAGTTCAGAGTAATGATTTTAAGAATGCTCAACAGAATGAGGAAAGATATAGAAACTATGAAAGTTGACCAGTTGAAAATGACACAGGACAGCAGTTGCCAACCGTTTGGACCACCAGTTGGCGACTGCTGACATAGCAGAAAAAAAGAATACATTGGAAGAAATAAATAGCAGATTAGAGGAAGCTGAGGATTGGATTGATTTAGAAAACAGGGTATAAAAAATCATTCAACTAGAGAACCAAAAAGAAAAAAAAATTAAAAATCAGGTGGACAGCTGAAACTGATAGAGCGTCAGTCTGCAGACTGAGGGGTCCCAGGTTCGATTCCGGTCAAGGGCATGTACCGTGGTTGCGGGCACATCCCCAGTGGGGGGTGTGCAGGAGGCAGCTGGTTGATGTTTAGCTCTCATCGATATTTTTGGCTCTCTATTCCTCTCCCTTCCTCTCTGTAGAAAATATATATATTTTTTAAATTAAGGAAGCTGTGGAACAACATGAAACATAACAATATCTGCATCATAAGAGTAACAAAAGGAGAGAAAAGTGAACAAGTAATAGAGAACATGTTTGAAGAAATAACTGCAGAGCCCTAGCCAGTTTGGCTCAGTGGATAGAGCATCAGCCCATGGCCTGACCCTTTCTCTTACCCTTTGAGACAGCATGGAGGGACCTGGAGAGTATTATGCTAAGTTAAATGAGCCAGTCACATTTAAAAGACAAGTATCAAATGATCTCACTCATATGTAGAATCTAATGAACAAAATAAACTGATGAACAAAATAGATCCAGAGACGTAGAAGCATGGAACATACTGTTGAGCCTGAGAGGGAAACTGGGGGGTTGGTAGGTGAGTGGGAAGAGATCAACTAAAGAATCTGTATCCATATATGCATAACACACGACAATAGTATAGTGAAGGCCTGAGGGAGAGGGGTTGGCCTGGAGGAGGTCAATGGGGTAGAAAAAAGGGGAGATATGTAATACTTTCAACAATAAAGATAATTTTTTTAAAAGAAGCACAGTTTAAACTCAAACACAAGTATAATAAAGGATCAAGTTATCCAATTCCATTATCTTTCAGAGCAAGGAACTGATGCCCAAAATTGCTAAGTAATAGAGGTCATGCAACTAATCAGAAATGAAGTGAAAACTTTAAAAAATCCATTCCCTTCAGATGTTCTGCCTCTTCCCACACTCAGTCTTCTGTTCTTCCCTCTTTACTTCTTGTGAGATTTAAAATTCTTCCTTTAATGGGCCTTCTTTCTATAGAACTCATCCCACCTTGTTAAGATGAGGGGATTGGCTCTCCTGTGGCAGTGGGGCTGTCACCAAGCTCACAAGCTCATGTCTGGGTGGTGCTCTCACCTTGTTATGTGCTGAGTGGAAGTCTCGTTACAGGTCTTAGTCTAGGGTCCATGAAGAGAAAGCTCTATTTCCTCTATATCTCCTGGTTTCATTCATGATTACACTAGTTGTGAATGGTAATCTTTATTTCCTTTTAGGCTCAAAACCTAGTGTCCTAACCTGGAATTGAAAGATTCATTCAATCTTTTCCTGAGGCAAGACCCCTCATTTTCTCCTGAATACTCCCTCTCCCCTCTGACTCATTTAGAGTCTATAATATTTCTGTGGCACTGATTTTAATTCATCTTTAATAAGGTCCTCACTCTGACCTATTTGGGCATTTTATTGCCTCCACACTTGTCCCAACCACTGTGATTGAATCAGGAATGAGACATAAGCCAATATAAGCCATTAAGACACATCTGGGTTCTTTTTGCTAGGACTTATGTTTTATTCAAAGATAGAGGCATAGCTTCTTTTTCTTGCTAAACTTAGAAATGTAAAAATGTAAGCTTTCCGCTCCCAAGGGCTATATATGGGAGGGTTTTTACTTGCTAGTGGCAAACAGGAAAGATGAGCCAAGAGGAAGAGAGAGAAAGACACTGGCACGAGCTAGCACAGATAATACTCTGAATCAAGGACAAATATTCCATTTTATTTTAAAATTATTTCTTTTATTAGATTTTAAAAAATCACCTTCAACTAAAAGAGTCCCAACTAACTGATAAGTAACCCCAAAAAGACAATGCCATAGAGACATGTAAATTTCTACAGTCCCCAAACTCTAGAGAGGCTTTGAGTCAGTTCTGTTCTCAGGTTAGTGGGTATCCTCCTGAAACCCCAGTGGAGTGGGCCTGGGTTAGCCATTTGATATAGAGGCAGTCAATGAGTGGAACTAAACAAATTCTTAATTTTACGGATTTGAATTAGAGAAGTTAACAAGAAATGTAGACAGTTGGTGCTATGATCGGAGTGTATCCCTCAATTGTAAGATTTAGCCCTATGCCCCAATGACAGTATGAGGAAGTGGGACTTGAGAAGTAATTAGGGGTAGATGAGGTCATGAGGGCAGAGTCCTCATGAATGGGATTAGTATCATTATGAGAGTCACAAGATAGTTTGGCCATTTCTCTCCTTTGTATCTTGGGGATACAAGAAATCAACCACCAGCTGTCTGCAAAACAGAAAAGGGTTATCACCAGACCTGATCATCCTGGCACTGGGACCTTAGACTTCAAGCTTCCAGAATTGCCCGAAATAAATTTTGTTGTTATAAGGTACTTGTCTGTGGTGTTGTTGTTTTTTTATAGCAGCCTGAAATAAGATGGTTGGTGATCAGAACTGAAGCTTAAGGTATTGAATAGACAGTTTTTTCTTAAAAATGGGGGTATAAATTAGATCTAGTCCACTGGAGTAAAATTAGGATGCAAGAGTCATGGTATTCCCAGTTATGAAGCAGCAGAATCCATAAAAATGCAAAAGTCAGGAAGTACAGAAAACATATTCAAATTCATTATCTTCATTTCCTTATTTTTTATGAATAATCAAAACTAAAAGTTGCTTTTTCTGCCAGAAAATGATACATTTAAAAAGTTGTGACTCAGATATCTCAACTTCCAAAGAGAACGATGCTTATGATGATCTTTAGTCTTACATTCTATTTATTAATTTAATTCCAAAAAGAAGTCTAGATTAAGTTCAGCATCAGTCATAATTGTGGAAATAATGCTCTTGACTGCTCTTGT
This sequence comes from Vespertilio murinus, assembly GCA_963924515.1. Lineage (NCBI taxonomy): Eukaryota > Metazoa > Chordata > Mammalia > Chiroptera > Vespertilionidae > Vespertilio > Vespertilio murinus. The sequence continues at coordinate 46,812,773 of OZ004715.1, read as the reverse complement.
TTTTAACCATGCAGCATCAAAACTCAGTAAACGGGCATGTCAGAGGCCAAGTCATTACACAAAGACTATTGAGAATGAAGGGAAGCAGACTATACCCAACTCAGTGAATTACAAAGTAGCATTTCTCAGTGGAGATGAGCGTCAAACCTTGGATCAGAAGAATTCAGGTTGATTCTTGGTGCTATTCTTGCTTATGAGCAAGTCACATCACATGCTTAGTCTCTATTTCTCCTTTGTAGGTTGAGGGATATACTTATTATCTGTGAGGTTCAGCATCAAAATGAAAATGTAAACATGTCTCAAAAACAATAATTCTGTAGTAAATAGAAAACACTATAAAAAGGGAAGGTATTTGAGACAATTGAGTAATTTCCATAAGAGACTTCAAAAAAAAGCATTCAAGTAATATTTTCAAAAATATACTTTTATCATCTGGTTGGTGTGGCTCAGTGGTTGAATGTTAACCCATGAACCAAGAGGTCTCCAGTTCAATTCCATTCAGGGCCCATATCCTGGTTTTGGGCTTGATCCCCAGTAGAGGGAGTGCCAGAGGCAGCCAATTGATGTTTCTCTTTCATCATGTTTTCTTTTCTCTATCCCTCTCCCTTCTCTCTCTCTCAAAAAATTTTAATTAGCCCTAGTAGATTTGGCTCAGTGGATAGAGCATTGACCTGCAGACTGAAGAGTCCCAGGTTCGATTTTGGTCAAGAGCACATGCCGGGGTTGTGAGCTAGATCCCCAGTGGGGGCATGCAGGAGGCAGCCAATCAATGATTCTCTCTCATCATTGATGTTTCTCTCCCTCTCTCTCTCCCTCTCCCTCCCTCTCTCTCTATCTCTCTCTCTCTCCCTTCTCCCTCTCCCTTCCTCTCTGAAATCAATAAAAAATTAATTAATTACTTAGTATATTCTTATTGATTTCAGAGAGGAAGAGAATCATTGATTGGCTGCCTCCTGCACATCCCCTATGGGGGAATCAAGCCTGAAACCCAGACAAGTGTCCTGACTTTGAATGGAATTGTGACTTCCTGGTGCATAGATCAATGCTCAACCACTGAGCCACACTAGCTAAGCTAAAATAATCTTTATTACAGCCATGGCACTAATTTCCTGTTGGGTTTTCTACAAGTTCCCTAACCATTGAGCCTCAAAGTCTCATATGAACAATAGATAAAAATGACAAACCTCAATCATCCCTCCCACACACACATACACACAACCAGATGAGTACTAAATTTCATTTAAAAAGTCTATATTCTGTCATTCACTAAATTATTCAACAAATATTTACTTAACTTCTACTGCCTGCCCAGCACCGTGCTGACCACAAAGAGCCACAAAAGAGAAAGCAAAGAGCCATCCCCAGTGCTCGCCCCTCTTGGAATTGGCATTGTAGTGAACTTGGACTGCAGAGCACACGGTGGCTGGTGATGGGTGATTGGACCCATAGTTCTTGTCCTATAACATATGTACTGTTAGAGTCCCATGAGCCCCAACCTTTCTGGGCTCTGGCTTTTGTAGGTAAGAGTTAAAACCATCCTTGGACTAGCAGTCTCCTTGGACTCAGCTGTCTGCCGTGAATGAGAGTTGAACGTGACATCTGTCACTGCAGATGACACTGGCTGTCAGAAACAATTGCATCTTTAAGAAAGGATGAAGAAAATTTCCCCTCACGCTCCCAAGGGAGTGTGCCAGATGTAATTGTTATGCAAGAGGGGACTTTTCAAGTCAGCAGCAAAAGCAGAGCTCGGGACAGAATGGGAAGCAGCAGACCCATCCATCAGGTGCTGACAAGCCTCCCTTTAGGGAGAACCTATATTTTTTCCCAGGGATGGAATGAGCTTTATTCCAACAGTGCACACATCTTCCTGAAGAGAAGGTGCATGTGTAGAATTTTGGGGGTTTGCCTGCCTACAATTAACTCATCAACCCCCTGTCTGTCCTAAAAATTATCCAATTGTCTCTAGGAAATTGCTCTTCCCTATGCAGATGCGACATGATTTGTGGGGGAGTGAAGCACAGAGCTAGCATCCTCTTTACCCCAGTAATTGGTTGAGTAATGGAGACATGACATAAGCCAAGTCAACATGTTCATTCAAAGCTTACCCCAGTAATTTGCTTTGAAAACCCAAGAAATAAAGCATTCCGGCTCTGAACTGGAAACTGTGTGAGCCTGGACCTGCCTACAGGCATCCACATCGGGAGGGCACGTCTGAGCAGAGACACCAGAGAACAAAGAGGAGCCAGGTGGAGAGACACTCCAATCCCAATGAACACTGCTCAGCGTGGAGCTCACAATGCCTACAGCAGAACAAAATTTAAAAAAGAAGTTTGTATTAAATTTTCTGTTACTTGAATTTGAGAAAATTATAACGGATACAGATGGTACATACTTAATTACCACTGAGGACAAGTGGGTTGGGTGACAGGATGGTTTAAATCGTCTTATCTGTCCTCTCTATACCAACCATCAATTAGGAGATAGCTGAGTTTGTTCCCAGAGCTGTATGAACTCACAGCCCAGACATGTAACATTCTGTTGGATTTGACTTCCTTTCAATTAATTCTGTTTAGTCATCCCACCCAAGGACATTTGAATTTTAAAAGATGACTTACATATCCCAATATTTGTCAGGTGATTGAACTACCTTCCCTTCCTCCACTCCTTACTGTTAGTCACTAAATTGAAATACATCTGGAAAATCTGAAGAGAAATATAAAATAGCTTTCCAAATCATACTACGTCAGACCTTCCATTCCACCCTCTTACTTCTAGCCAAATATTGACAAAAAGGCCAATGTCTATCACAGTTTGGGAATTGTGTTAGTAAATGACTGTTACCTTCTAGTTTAATGGGGATGATACATCTTATGAAGACAGGTAGTGCTGAAATATTCAGGAGCTTGTGAAGATCCTCGCTGTACTTTGGCCTGGCTGGAGCTCTCTACCCTGCCCCATAGTCCAGGAATCAATGAATCAGAGCCTTCGATTGCTGACAATGGGTATGGCATGGCATATTGTCTAAACACATAGGCTTTGAAGTTAGACAACCCTCAGCTCAAATACCAACTCAGAAAACCAAAATTAGAGGAACCTTGGACAAGTTACTTGATCCTCTAGAGCTCCAATGTCCTTCTCAGTAAAATGGGTGTAATCGTAGTGCCTGTCACAGAGGGCTGTGGGAAGATTCAGTGAGAGATAGGTAAGGAGCTCAGAAGAAGGGCTCATCAATGCTGACCCTCATTAGAGCCTACAAATTCTGCTTACAGCCTTTGAGGAGTCCCAGGTCACCGGAGTCACACTGGCATTGCATTTGGTTTTTAAGAAGGGATGGGAAGGCTCTGTGAATGCTCTTCCCATGGCCATTTGCTGTGGATCTGTCTAGAAACTCTCTGAGCTCAGAGCTCACTGTCTCTGCACTGAAGCAGCTCACCTGGGGCTCCTCCACCATCAGAAAAGCCCACACTCCTCCCATGTTTAAAAAACACAAATACGTGATTCTAAACAATAATGGTATACATGTGCATGTATGTAACTGTTTACATCAACAATTCACAGTGTGCCTCAGGCAATGTGGCCCAGCCAAGGCTGAAAAGTGAGCCTTTCAGTCTTGTCACTGTGCCTCCACAGCTCCACTTTCCTACCCACCCCATTTCATAGGACCAGAAATAAAGTGTATCGGTAAACGAAAATTATTGTAACATCACTATTAGCCAGCCATACAGTCATGCGTTAGATTTTTTCCTTGCCTTTGAAAACGTTATGTGACATTTAAGATGTAGCACAGGTATATACTACAATGCAAAGGGAACTGTGTGCTCATTCCCCACGGTAAGAAATACAGCATTGTTAATGTAGCTGAAGGTTCCTGTCATTACATGTTTAAAAAGCAGGTCTACCTGAATTGCAGAGAAACCGAAGGCATATTATGGTGGGCATTTCATTCATTCTCTCTCCCCCCCCCCATTGCGGAATCCACAGAGAGCACATCTAACACACAGCCAGCAAAGGTGTTGTCTGCCACTTCTGAGGCCAGAAGGCTTCCTGGCTCCACAAATTATACCTTCATCTCCAGATCTCCCTCTCTTCCCCGAGGCTTAATAACAGCCGGAGCCTCCTCCCCACACCAGAGAAAACTGCAGCCTGAGCCGCTGCCCTGGGAAGTATCGATCCAACGGCAATCTCTCCAGCCGAGGCAGGACCCAGTGGGACGTGGCTGAAAATGGCAAATCATCACACCGAAGGACTAAACTAGAATTTAGGTGCCATCCAGATCTAAACTTCTATCCATAAATCCTCTAAGTCCCCTCTAGGCTTTTCAAAGGCACCAGTGTGTTAGCTGCTGCTGTAAAAACAGCTTAGATCTGGAGGACTGCATCTCAGGGCTGGATTAGATGTGATCTCCACCTCTGTCTTTCAGGAATGGGTATGTCTCTAGGTATCGGAGTTGTCTGACAACTCCTCAGTCACACTCAAGCTTGTACCTCAGCTGAAGGATGAAAAATGAGTGCAAACTTAGGGTCCTGGATGAATGTAAATTAGGGCAAAGGTAGTGATGTTTGAGATGCTACCTGGCTCTGTGGTCTTTAGGTCCTGGTGGGTGGGCTATATTTACTGAGAACCCACTAAGAATACTTTAGTCTGTGCTATCTGGTATCTCATAAGAAATGAAAAACTTGGTTATATGTATTTATATTTCAGCCTATTCAGCTGGCATCTGAAAGTGTGCAATATCTCTGAAATCACTTTATAAACTCTACTCTCCTTGCCGATGCAAGAGATTTTCATAGTTATCAAAGCCATTTTCATTGACCTCTGGATCATTCAATGCAAATATCCCGTGACCAACAAAAAGTAGGAGGGTGGTCAGATTTGTGAGCCCTAGGGGAGTCAGTGAAGCCTGAATCAATCATACAGGATATAAATCTCCACAATGGCAGTCTCAAATACAATTATTAAATACTAGGGGCCCGGTGCACAAAATTCATGCACTTGGCTCAACCTGCCCCTTCTCACTTACTGGGAGCCCTCAGGGGATGTCCTTTCTGGGAGGCAACCTGGCTGATCAGGGGAAGGCACCAGCCCCATCACCCCACTGCTGCAGCCACTGCCAGTCACCACGGCCACCAAGGTGTTTTCATCAACACGGACTCCAGTCCCTTCACCAAGAAAAAAATGATAACTTTCTTTAGGCATTTTTCAAGATGTATCTTTCATAGGATATGCATTTCTTTCTTTATTATTATTATTTTTAATCCTCACCTAAGGATATGTTTCCATTGACTTTTAGAAAATGTAGAAGAGAAAGGTTGATTGGTTGCCTCCTGCATGAGCCCTGACCTGGGCACCAGCCAGGGAGGAGCCTGCAACCTAGATACATGCCCTTGATTAGAATCGAACCCAGACCCTGCTGTCAGCAGGCTGAGGCATTATCCACTGAGTTAAACCCTTGAGGGCAGGATATGACATTTCTTAGCCCTACAGCAGCAGACCTTTGTTTTTTTCTCCAGAAGCATGGTGGAAAAACCCTAGATCACCTTTTGGGATTCTTATTACCCACGTTACTAAGAATATTACCAGTGGCATACAGGGAGCTTAGCCAATGTGCAGTCAGAAAAGGCATTTGCTCTATAGTTCACACCAATTGCAGGCTGGGCCCTGCCCAGGCCAAAAGCCTCTTGGCCTTGAGCAGGAGTGGAGCCCAGCTCTCTAAGATCGATCGCAGGGCATCTGCTCCTGCACCAGGCCTTGAGCAGGAGCAGAGCCCAGATCAATCGCAGGGGCTCTGCTCCTGCTTCCTGCGATCCATTGCTGGGGGTCCGCTCCCGTACCAACCAAGAGCCTCTGCCTCATTCTTGAGCAGGAGTGGAGCCCAGCTCCCTGCAATCTATTGCAGGGGGTCCACCCCTGCCCAGGCCTTACCTCACAATGAACTGGGTGCCAGGATGTTCCTGTGACACAGGTGCTGGGCGCCTAGGTATGCAAATTAACTTCCATCTTGTTTGGATTAATTTGCATAGTCACTCTGATTGGGTATGGGCATAGCAAGGTATGGTCAATTTACATGTTTGCCTATTATTAGGTAAGATACCTTTGTGTTGCTGAAAGTCCCTAAATGTTAAAATGGATTGTAAGTCACCTTCTGTAATGTTTTGCCTGATAAGTAGTTTATTTTTAGTAAATAACTACATTTTATTGGTAAAGGTATTTAAGATGATCATTCCTATTAGCATGCAGCTTATTTGGTTTGACATTTGTTCATTTAGCACATACTATATCCCTGTCAGTTGTGCTAGGCATTATAAGGGATACAGTTGTAAAGAAGATAATTCTTCAAAGTCAAATAAGTTATACTCTGGTAGTTACACTCTAAACCAAGAAAGCAAGTTAAAAAAGAGATGTTCTGAATGCTATTAAGGATTCAAAGGATGAATAAAACATCATGCAGGACTTCAAAAAATTGTTTGTTCATATGATATAGACCTTGAAGAATGGGTAAGATATTAACACACAAGGATGATAAAGAAAGACATTATGATCAGAATGGAGAAATAAATGATGCCAGAAAACTGGACAGCTTTATGCAAAAGAATAAAACTAGACCACTATCTTATACCATACACAAAAATTAACTCAAAATGAATTAAAGTCTTAAACATAAGATCTGAAATTATAAAATACATAGAAGAAAGCACAGATAGTAAGGTCCTAGACATAGGTGTATTGATGTTTTTGTGGAGTCCACTCCAATGGCAAGGTAGACAAAAGAAAAAATAAACAAATGGCACTACATAAAACTACGAAGCTTTTGCACAGCGAAGGACACTAGCAACAAAACAAAGAGCAACCTGCTCCATGGGAGAAGATAATTGCCAATCATACATCTGATAAGGGATTAATATTCAGTATATATAAAGAACTCATACATCTCAACATAAAAAAACAAAATCCTAGCCTCCTCAACACCCTCCCTCCCCCCCAAAAAATGGGCAGAGGATCTGATAACATTTTCCAAAGAAAGCATACGGATGGCAAATAGACACATTAAAAGATGTTCATCACTAATTATCAGAGAAATCCAAATCAAAACCATAATGAGTATCACCTCACCCCTGTTAGAATGGCCATCATCAGGAAGACAAGCGATGCCAGCTGTAGAAGAGCATGTGCAGAAAAGGCACCATAGTGAGTGCCCTGTTGGTGGGAGTATGAATTCGGACAACCACTCTGAAAAACAGTGTGGTGGTTCCTTAACTATGAAGGAACTACTATATGATGCACCATTGCACTTCTTGGTATTTATCCAAAAAATACAGAAACATTAATTTAAAAAGATATATGCATCCCTGTGTTCATTGTAGTATTATTTACAATAGCTAAGAAACAGAAACAACCTAAGTGTCCATTAAGGGATAAATGGATAAAGAAAATGTATAATAAAACTAGGTCTCCTCCTAATATTCAAAAAGAGTTCAGAACCTCCCTTAGGGGTCTTAGATTCTAAGAACTGACAAAGAAACATTTTCCTTGTATTTCTATTTCTTCCTGGCTACTATAATCCCCCCCCCTGTTTATTCTCCCTTCTTTTCTTTTGTCCAAATCATATTCCATATCTGCTTCCCTTCTCCCCCTCCCCACCCCCCCCACTGCTCTGTTTTGTGCTCTATAGGAATCACAGCCTAAGGTGATTTCATTTTTCCCCTTTTAGTCACTTTCAATCAATACCTAGCAGCAAGGATGCAGGAAACAGTACACGGTGGGAGAAAAAAAATGTCCTAAAATCCTATTAGAAGAGTGTTCAGAGCTCCTTTGTTCATGACACCCAAAGCCGAGTTCTGTTATTTTCTCTCAGCTAAGATCCCGGAAGCCATTCTTGAAACATTAGAGCTGGAATAGTGATCACGGCCTGCTGAGATCTCAGTTACCAAAAGCCAAAGGGTAACTGGAACCAAATGGACGTGGAGTAACACATAACCTTCTCTCAGATCTTCTCCCGAAGCAAGTGCTCAGGGTGGTCCTTGCTTTATTCATCCATCCATTCCTTTACTCATCACGTTTCAATTGACCACCTATCATGTGTGTAACAGACCCTCTGCCAATGAAACAAAGGTAAGCAAGGCTTAGAACTGAGAGGCCGTGGAGAAAAATGGCCTCCAGTAAAAAAAAAGTCATACATAAATTAGTCTCATAGGAACAGCTGCTGTGGAAAAATTAACATCATGGCCACTGTCAGACACAGACACAACATGAATTCATTCAATCCTTCCAACTCTGCAAGGAACGTCTTAAATATCCCTGTTTTCAAATGAATTAAATGAGATTCAAAGAGGCTAAAAAAAAAAAAACACCTACATATACAAAGTCACAAAGCTCAGAAGCAAAAGGACGTGGTAAGAATCTGTCCTCAAATTCTAAGCCCTTGGTGCCACAGATGAGATGAAATAAAAGAGAATGTGTCTCTACACTTTAGGACAATTTGTTGTTTTTTTCCCTACTTCTGAGAGGTATATTCCAACAATAACTTCCCTAGTTTGAATGCCTTGAGGAAGCCGAAAGGCAAGATGAGAAGGACAGAATGACGGTCAAAGACATGACCTATTCCCAGTTTCCTGGTCCCCAAGCCCCTCTCCAGCAAATGCGTGTGTGTGTTGGCTCACACCATGCTCACGACTTCTCCCACTCATGGCATTATTTTCTCTTCCTGGAATACCTTTCCTATATTCCTCGGTCCTGGTAATGTAGGCAAATCCAGGTTGAAGCTCTGATTTTAATCAAATTCATATTTAGATTATTCCTGATTGTTTAATTTCACAGAGCTACCATTTTCTGAACCAAAATTCTACTAGCTCCTATGAAATCCCGCCATTCAAATGGCCTTGAACTTTTACACCGACATAGCTTGTCTCAGCAACTCAATCCGAATAAGCCATGTTTCACACGTCCATAAATACTTCCTGTTTTATGGTATAGTTAGGCATAGAGAGTTGAAAAAAAATCTTCATTGAAAGATACTCTAGAGAACAGGAGGGGAAAAACTGACAGTGCAATGTGAGTGGGAGCCAGATGTCAATCAATATATTTGGCCGGGACATGCCTACCATCTTTATAGGTAATCAATCACAGCCATCTCCAGGAGGCACTTGATGACTGGTAGTCTCAATGTGGAGGAAACTTGACTGACAGCAGGAATGGGAAACAGTCCAAGATACCGCTGGTGTCCCTGCTGAACTCTGTCAGCGGCAGCACAGGAAGCCGTAACAGGGCCTGAAACTTGCGCCAGGAAGGCTCAGCAGCGAACGGAGGGGGCCCGGCTGCACCTCATCAGCATTCTCACCAGGTGTTTTATTTCTGCTTTTAAGTAACCCGGAGGATTCTGAAGGTGGAGGATTTTGTGCTTGAGACTGTGGAGAAAACATTGATGGTCTGACCCATAGGAAATGCTGAACTGGATACAGTTTTCAAATACTGAAAAAGATTCTCTCAAAATTTTTGTTCTATTCACAATGTAACAGCTATTGAATGATGCTTTTAAGCTTCATTGGCATTATCAGTATCCTTTCTGGAACTTCCTCACGTTTAGACAGTCAAGAAGGCCATAAACCAAGCCCTATTTATAGCACTTGCCGGTTCCTCTGGGGCCTCATGCTCCCACCATGAGCTGCCTCGGACTACCAACAGGCATCGCTAAGAGGGAGGTGGGAAGAGGGAGCCAGATCCACAGGGACAGTGGATGTGTGCAGTGAAGTAATTAAGAAACTAGGTTTTGACTATTCCTCACCTTTGTCTTCAGTACAATTTATTAAATTTTAAGTTTTTATAATTTGCATTTTAATGAAGGCTGTGTTCAAAGGCCAGCTTAAAAAATTCTGAAATTCAACAATTAGCTCTTGCAAGCTATTGAAGCTGACTTCAGCACTCAACTCTTTCCTCTTGTACTACTTCCTCTCTATCTCATTATGTTGAGACTAAAGACCTGGTGCATGACATTCGTGCACTGGGTTGGGGAGATGGGTCCCTCAGTCTGGCCTGCACCCTTTAAACAATCCAGAGATCTAGGGGGATGTCTGACTGATGGCTTAGGCCGTGCAGGGAGTGGGCCTAAGCTGCAGTCAGACATCCTTAGCACTGATATGGAGGTGGGAGAGGCTTCTGCCACCGACACTGTGCTCGCAAGCCATCAGCCCAGCTTGTGGCTGAGCGGCGCTCCCCTTGTGGGAACACAATGACCACCAGGGTATAGCTCCGGCGTTGAATGTCTGCCCCCTGGTGGTCAGAGCATGTCATAGAGACTGGTTGTTCCACTGTTAGGTCAATTTGCATATTACTCTTTTATTATATAGGATAAGTTTCATCACAGTACTCATCAAAATATAATAGTATTTATTGTGTACAGTGCTGTCAGCTTCTCACATATCTATGGATCAGACACTCATGAGAACAATAACCTTGTTGCTTTTTACTGTATTGTATTCTCAGCACCTGGAACAATCTGGCACCATAGTACATGCTCAGTTAAGATCTACCAGAGGCTGAGTAATACAGAATATATAGTACTGCTCAATTGGTGAGAAAAAGACAAACTAATGGAACCTGGTCTAAGGAAATAGTAGGCATTACAAGTGAAGAAATTTGTAAGGCCAATGTTTAGAAGATGTCAATCTCTGCGGAAATGAAGAAAATGTCTTTATTATAATCACTCTGCACCCCGCCCGCAGCAGGGACTATTTCTCTCCACACATCCTAGGAGCTAATTTTACAAGGGTGATCCTCAAATGTGTATGTGTCCATAAGAGCTTCTGACTCAGGAAGCTCGTGGCTATATTTTTAAACCAGAACCTTAGATGACTCTGATTCTGGTAATTCAAGCATCTCTCTGTGAAAAGCACAATTAAGGGATGCAGTGTTCTTAACACTGGCTGAGCATATGCTTATGGGGAGAGGGGTGGGGTACTAGGGGTGCTAGAAAGGTATTAACAATACAGATGCCTGACCACCATTGCTTCTCATACACTTTCATTGAAGATTTCCCCTGGGCATTTTAAGGATCATTTTTTTTAATGTGATTTCTTTTTGCCTGATGAAATCTAAAATCTAACATATAGCCAGGGTCCAACATTTGAGAAAACAGTCTTCATTAGCAACACTTCCTGTTTTATCTTCATAAGTATAAATACTACCTAATGAGTGAGCTTACAGAACTAGAGAATTACAAAACCATATATCTTAAAAAATATAGTTCAGATTTTGAATCATTTATCCCAGCCTTTTCCACTGTCTCTTTTGAAATATGCCTACACATTAACCACACAAATATGTATGTCTCTGTAGAGACAGTTGACTATGGTTATTGTGAACAGGGTCTGCCTGGGGTTAAGTCCTAGCTCTACCCTTAGCCTGTGGTGTGACCTTGAAGAGATTCGCTAACCTCTCACACCTCAGTTTCCCCACAGTGTGGTTGAAAGGATTAGAGACTCAAAATGTGTGAAGTGCTTAGCAAAAGTGAGGAGTTCTCTTTAGTGCTGCTGTCACATCATTAACAACCATAGAAATGTATGTCCTCAAAGGAGAGGAACAGGCTGATACTGAAGAAGGAATACCACCTATTACATCAGCATGTGTACTGGCTAGCCGATGATAGCTTGCTAATAATTGCAATTTAGCATTTACATAAACTGCATGAGGTGTTGTCTAGGTTCTCAGTGACACTCCAAAATGATACAATTCCCTTCAAATCTCCTAGTGAGATGAACTGGGGGGGGGGTAAGGGGGGGGAGGATCTTCTATTATCCTGGACCAGTAAAGAACATTTCAAGTGGCAGCCAGCATCATCTTTCAAATGGTTTCTCGGAAATGGGGAAATTACATCATTTTACACCATTTTCACTGCAAACCAGCAGAATGAAGCAGGTTCTGAAAGGGAACCCAGGTTGGCAGAGGAAAATTCTAAGACCATTATCATGGTACAGCCATGATGATTCTGAAGATAACTGATCAAATTCCCTTGTATCCCCCTAGAGGGGAGTCAAAGGGGTTTTTGATAATCCAGTTTACAAAGTGAAATTATTATAAAAACAAAAAAAGGCAAGGGTATGATAAATGCAAGATTCAGGATAGTGTTTGCTCTGGGAGGTGAGGAAGGCAAATTGGCATCAGAAAGAGGGCTTCAGGACAACCAATGGAATGACAACATTCTACTTTCTTAAGACGGGTAAATAGAGATTTATTATGTGTGTATGCATTTAATACACATGTAATATATACATACAGAAGATATACTTGAAAAAAGTTTTCAACATTTTTCATATCATAGCACACATAACTAATTACTCAATTTCTGCAGCACACCACAAAATATATTTTTTGCTAAACTGACAAAAAAACAACAACAACCCTATGATTTCATCCATTTATACCAGACAGCTACTGTTGTGTTGGCTGTTGTAATTTTTTTATTTGACAATCTAAGGAAAAAAAGATCAGTGTTTCTAACCTAATAGTCAGATATTGAATGTTTTAAAAATTCTTGCAGCACACTAGTTGAAAATTGCTGAAATGTAGTACATTATTGCAACTAAGAAATTGCCCTTGGTACAGTCTATAGACCTGATTGAAATCTCACCCGTTTTGCATACACTCTTCCATGTGTATGTGTGCGTGCGTGTGTGCGCGCGTGTGTGTTTGTGTGTTTACTTCTAAGCAATTCTATTGTAAATGTAGATTCCTATAACTAGTACCCTTCAAAGTACAGAGCAATTTCATCATAAATGTCCCTCACTCTATGCTTTTACAGCCAAAGCCACCTCCTTCCTCCCTGATCTATTATAATCCCTCACAACCATTAATATGTTCCCCATTTTTATAACCTTATCATTTTAAGAATGCTACATATATCTATACTATATATATATATATATATATATATATATATATATATATATATGGTATATAACCTTTTAGATGGGCTTTTTAAACTTAGCAACTTTAAAAATGTATCCAAGTTGTGTGTAACAATAGTCAATTCCTTTTTATTGCTGATAATAGTGCATACACATACTTTTAAATTGTACCATTATAAAAAACTAGAGGCCCGGTGCATGAAATTCATACAAGGGTAGGGTCCCTAGACCAGGGCGACAATCAGGGCCAATCTGTGGGGTGACTGGCGGGGTGATTCGGGGGGCCCCCACTGGCACCCGCTGTGGCTGGCCTAGCACTGCCCATTCACCAGCCCTCTGTGGAGCTATGGATGGAGCAACCCCTCTCCCCCCCCCATTCACCTGCACTTGCCTTGGCTGCCTGGGGCAGCTCCTGTGTTGAGTGTCTGCCCCCTGGTGGTCAGTGTGCATCATAGCAACTGGTCATTCCATTAGTCATTCTGCCATTTGGTCAATATGCATATGGGGCTTCTCTTATATAGGATGAGTAATAAATGACTGAGTTAAAAGGTTGAGTTAAAACAACGAGAGAGAAGATTTTCACTTAAATAACCTCTTAAATCACCCACTTTGAAGTAACAAAAAGAAAGGTATAATTGGCTACCTGGGGATGTGTGGACTAAGAAAAACTCAGGAGTCCAACTTTGAGATTTTGACTTCTGTAAATATATCATCATGTTAATACTATCAAGAATTTTTCATTACTATGATGATGAAAACACAGTTGTGTGTATTTTTTTGTGTTTTTTTTTAAGTAGAAGATAGTGGCGATCTTATCAAGCTCACTACCTAGAAAGTACTCTGGTAGGATGGGCTGGTAAAATGTGTAAGGTAGTGATTCTAATACAATTTGCCAATTTTAAGAAGATATTTAAGTCAAGGGGTCAAAAGTTTCCTGGGGCTTCTGTCATCCCATCATCTTTGTTCATTCATTCATGTAAGAATTCATCCATCCATTCATTCAACAAACATGTCTTACATGCCAGCTGCAAGCCAGCCCTCAGACCTAGTTCCTGCCACAAAGTATCAAATCGTTTAATAAAGGAGAAAGACCAAGAGTGCAGTTATCTCTCACCAAGTCATATGCTCTTTTACCAACCCCAATATCCCTCTCCAGTTCACAGATGAGAAAACTGAGGCACAAAGAAGGGAATAATTTATCCAGGGTCACTCAGATGAAAGTCATGAGTCATTTAAAATGCCAATTCAGTATAGCCCTGTGACATTTAACAATGGGGGTATGCTCTGAGAAATTTGCCAACAGGCAATTTCACTGCATGGACATCATAGAGGCACTTACACACATATAGATGGCATAGCCTATTACACACCTAGGCTAAAAGGTAGAGCCTACTGCTCCAGGCTACAAGCCTATACAGCATGCTGCCGTGCAAAACAACAAGTGATTATTAAATCAAGCACAAGAGAAAATGATGAAATGAAGAGACAAGGTAAACATGAGACATATGAGGCTGCTGCCAGCATGACATAGTATACTGGTTTACAGCAAATTTTAACTTTTTTTATAAGTAGAAAGACCATACTCTAAAATGACAATAAAACGTGTAGGGTAGTAAATATATAAACCAGTAACATAGTCATTTGTTAGCAATATCTTGTACTATGTACTGCACGTAATGGTGTATGCTATACGTTTATATGGCCGGTAGTGCCGTTTACATCAGCATCAGCACAAGCACATGATGTTAGAGCAGCTGTGAGGTCACTAGGTAATAGGAATTTTTCAGCTCTGTTACAGTCTTATGAAACCACTCCTGTATATGTGGTACCTCATTGACCGAATGTCCTTATGTGGCATATGACTATACAATAGCTACAATGAAAAAATGTTCATAGAGAAGTAGCTCTGAAGATTGGTCCTCAGACCCCACCATAACTTTTGGGCACTGGTTAAAACTGAATTTCTGGGAAGGCTGAGATTTGAGCAAGCATCCTAAGAGTTTAGGAACTGCTTCCAGGGAGTTTCTGTTGACTATTCTATTATTGGAAATCAAATTAGCTTAGGCAATCCTGCTATTTAAAAGAAGAAATGAACAAACCACTGCAACCCCCAGAGGCCTTTGTTCTCTTGCCTTTTTCTTTGTTCTTTTTCTAGTCTCTCTCAAGAATACAATGAAAGCGCCTTCCTTTCATTCCTTTGTTTTCAATGAAGCAGAACAGCCCCATTTCTCACTCCATGGACACCCTGAGAAAGAAGATCAGAGGCAGCAGACTAGTGATAAAAATAGGACACCTCACCCATGTTGCTTAGGCAAGACTCTCTCCATTTTTTTAGAGAGGGAGGTGTGGCATCTCTGACAACTGCTGCCTCCTCAGATTCCTTTAGGAGAAATTACCCAGAGTTCTAGAACAGTCTAAGTCTAGCCAGACGGCACACAGAAGAGGTTTGTTTTGTTTAGGCTGTCTGCACCTCCTGGGTGGCACAGCTTCCACTGTAATGTGTCGGCATCTGATACAGGCAGAGATAAATGGACTGGGCCACCTGCTTTGTAATTCACTGGTTCTCAGGAGCCAGCCCCAGGAACTTAGGTGAGCTGGTGTGGAGTGCATGTGGGCATCCATGTTTTTGGAAAACTACCTGAATACTCCTAATGTGAAGCTTAGGTTGGGAGACATTGAACTACATCAGTGGTTCTCAAACTGTTACCACTTTAACTAGCTAGTTGATATTAGTAATAGGAAGAGAGTAAAGGGGAGACCAGGCATTATAAGCATGGCCATCTGGGCAGCTTCACCAGGAAGCTACAGCTTCATGCTCCTCGGGGAACCACTAGTCCATTCCCTGCAGATCATTGGGGGAAGGAATAAAACAAAGGGGCGATGGGCACATGGCAGTGAGGTTGGGTGATGTAAGCAAGGAGCTTGCGTGTCAGTCTAGCCTGGTGAACAAAGATCATTGGCTAGGAGGACAGGCTACTCATAGGGTGCAAAATCCTGGAGGCATAATTGGTTAAGCTTCCAGTTAAAGTCCCCAGACAAAGAATTTGTACTTTCTTTCTCACTCTTGTGCTCCTGATTCTCACTTGCTCCAGGGCCTGCACTCGCCCATGTGCTAACCTGCCATGTGACCTTAGCAGCCGCATGGCCACGGCCATGTGGATCCCACACGTGATGGACTGCAGCTGGGAATAGAAGGTAACCTAGCCAGATGCTGGACTGGACCCTGCTTTAATACGGAGCAGACCCTCTGGGCAGTGGCTTTGATCCTGGCCTTGCTAAAAACAAGATTGGGTTTTTTCTATGGCAAGATGGGACCTTGGAAGGGAGCCCCTTCATCTCACATCATCAAAAAGCTTTCAACAACATGTCATCCACCCCTGTGGGCTTCAGGGAATTCTTTTTCTTGTGGCACACCAAGAACTCCACTTCCACCAATAACACTGGGGATGCAGAAGGCACCCCCACTGATAATAAAACTTCAGTGTAGCTCAGAATCAGAGAAGCTGGGATCTACCCTCAGAGTTTCTAATTTAATACACTTGAGGTGGGGCCCAAGAATTTGCATTTCCAACAAGTTCCCAAGTGATGTTGCTGCTGCTGGCCTTGGGACCACACTTGGAGAACCATTGGACTGGATAAAAATGTAATTACTGGGGAAGGCAGACTCAGGGTGCAGTCTTTCAATCCTCACTGGGCTGCATGAGAATGGGCTTGGGCCTGGGTCACTTCCTTACCAAGAGATAAAGAGCCCGTGTAGCCTGTGATGGCGTATGACTGACCTTCTGTGGGAATACCTTGAGCACTCTTTTGTCTCTGCTGAAAGGGTGTGTGTCATGTGGCAACTGGCCAACCCCACTGCTGTCTGCTCTCTGCAGGGAGGTACAGGGTTCCTTGCACTGTGGACGAAGGATGCACATAAATTGCTCTGTGTTGACCACTGGGAGTGCCCTCACATGCTACTCCAACCCTCCGCTTACAGGCTCTGGGGGACCAATGCCTACTATCAAAGTTGTTCTTGCTCTGTTTCTTCCTTAGGGAAGAAGAATGCTCTCCCATCTAGTACTGGGCTGCATTCTGTTTCCCTTGGTGACTCCAAAATGAAGATGCAATGGGCAGATGTGTTTAGATTCCTCTCTGGGATTGGTAACTGGTACATGGTATCCTGCTTGACAGTAATAGTACATCATGGTTAAGACTCCCGAATTAAAATCTCAATTCTACCACTTACTAGCTCGTAGAAGATGAGGAAATCACTTACCTTCTTTAGCAGTGATTTTCAACTAGGGTGGGGAGTGGGGTTCACTCCCCCTTACACACACTGGGGGACATTTGGTCATATCAGAGAACATTTAATTTCCACAGCTGACAGTTTATCTCCACCTGGCATCCAGTGGGGCGAGGCCAGGGATGTGCTGCTAAATAACTTACAATGACCAGAAATTAGCCAACCTCACATGTCAATAGTAGCAAGGTTGAGAAACACTGCTCAATATAACTATAGTTTTCCCATCTATAAAATGGGGATTATTAGTTATCTGTCTCATAAAATTAGTGTGAAGATTAAATGCGATATGGCATGTAAAGGAATTGGTGTTGTACCTAGAGACTGTTAGTTACTGAGGCAAATCTCTTTCATACATTGTCACCAGCCTAAAATTTAAATGCCAAGGATCTTGATAAGAAATGGGAGGAAGGCGATTCCTTAAGTGTAGCAATTGGCACTATAGTATCTAGTGGATGGATTTGGGGTGAAGAGTAGGAACATTTTGCCCCAAATGCAAGCAAATAGAGAGTGCACTGTCTTTAGGTAATATTGGTGTAAAAACCATAGCAAACTGGACTAACATCACCAAACACTGGAAATTCTAAACAAGGTTGTAGGTCAAATACTTCTCTCACCCCTGAGATGCATCACTTACATCTCTACACCCTCCCCTTTCCACTAGATATAACAGCTGATGAAGAACCAGGCACTTGTCTAAATGCTTTATGTATTTACTCATCTAATAACTTTAGTAACAAACTAAAGTTTGTTGTGAGCAAGGTATTCATGTTATTCCTGTTTTATAGATGAGAAAACTGAGGACCAAAGAAGCTTGATAATGTGCTCATAATCTCTCAGCAGTAAGTAGTGGAGAGCTGGACCTGAACCCAGGAGTCTTGCTCCAGAGTCCATGTTCATAGCTACAGAATCAAGTAGCCTTCTGCCATATGTCACTGCCATCCCAAATTACCTCTAAATAAACCTTTAGAAGAACCGGACTTCAGTTCTCCTAATGCATTAGGCATCTTTCTATCAGAAAATAGGCAGCTTCAGTGCTGAGTGAATTTCCCTGCAATATCGTGTTTCCCCGAAAATAAGACATACTCCGAAAATAAGACCTACTTACAGGTTTCCTTCTGAGTGAAATATAAGGCATCCCCCCGAAAATAAGGCCCCCAGGATTCACAGTTTGTCTGGTTTGTGCTGACAACTACCGTACTACCGTACCGTATTCAGGTAATAAATTTCCTTTATTTTCATTTAACAATAAATGCGTACCGTATTCTTCTTCATGGAAAAATAAGACATCCCCTGAAAATAAGACCTAGCGCATCTTTGGGAGCAAAAATTAATATAAGACACTGTCTTATTTTCGGGGAAACAGGGTACTAAGGCTGGGAAAATTTCACAGTCGGTAAGTTGTTGAGGCCTTGTTCTCCTAGGCCTATAGGTCAGAACCATGACTGGGTAGACCAGATATTCTATCAGCTGACACAGAGCAGGAACCTGAATAAACCTTAGTTGACTGAATTCATATTTGTTGAGCTCAGATAAGTGTTCAGAGGCCTGGTTCCTATTGACATATTTGCTTGTTTGTGGGCAGAAAGCAAGATGTGCACTCCAGATCCCTATTTATTCTTCAAAATTCGGGGTGCCTTTTCACGGGTTGGTTCGCCTCAGTGTGAGTAAACATGTGCCCCAGCTTCCTTTGTGCTGAATAATGGCTTTGTAGGGTGTAATTTCACAGATAAAAGGCAGAATCGATCATTCTATTTTAGGATTTGGTGCAGAGGTATTGAAGCAGGAATTGGCAAAATGCAACTCAAGGGAGAAATAATTTAGTTTCCCATGGAAATATTCCACTTCTAAATTTTTCTCTTGAAGACAATCCAGGGAAATCAAATGTTTGAATTGGGCAAGATTGAAACCATTAGCTCTAAACCATCTGAATGACAAATAAGATTACAAAGGGAAGGGTTAAATTTGGGACATTCTTCAAGGAGCCTTCAGATGTGCCCTCACATGCAGAGCTGTGCAGATGGTATATTAAAGCATTTTCCCACAAGGCAGATAAACTAAGAGAGGTTTGAAAGGGCTTACCTCTCTACCCATGGAGAGGTGGTATCTATTAGACCACGTGTCTAATTTATCAAAGAGGTGAGCAGCACCATCCAATTGTACTAGTATTTTCAGATAGCAAAAATATCAAAATTTTACTTTAATGATTTTTTGTTTGGGGGGGGATTCTTTAAAATATATTAACCATTTTTCCACCATCTTAAAAGCAGACAGCATTTTTGTGCTCAAATAATGAATTGTAGCTATAGGATTATATATAATAAGATAATACTCTCCAGTATTACCCTCGCATTTTTTCCTACACTTAACACTAAAGGCTCAGCCTGCTATTCTTTGTGTCCAATTGATCTTGCTGTCTCTGCCAGTCACTCTTCCCCCTAATACCTATAGGTTTGTTTCTGGTGGTCGTGCCTTTTTATTCTATTCTATTCCTCTTGCCCGTTCTGTCCTGTTGCAGTCTGGGATTCCAGATAACTAAGCTTGTTAGAACAGTCTTGAACACAAGAGTAATGGGTTCTAAATGAAACAGTGGAGGGTTCTCCTATGAGTAAGGGGAAGAATAACATAGTCATTATTTATTTTTTTTTTCTTTTTTATGTAATTTATTGGGGTGATATTGGTTAATAAAATTACATGGATGTCAGTTGTACAATTCTATAATATATCATCTTATATTGTACTGTGTGTTTGCCACCCCCAGTCAAATCTCCTTTTATCACCATTTATCCCCCCTTTACTCTCTTCTACCTCCCCCACTCACTTCCCCTCTGGTAAACACCATGCTGTTATCTGTCCATGAAGTGTTTGTTTGTTTTTGCTTATTCCCTTCACCTTTGTCACCCAGCCCTGCCAACACCCTCCCTTCTTAAACTGTCTTCATGATTATTATTTTCATTTTTTAGTGTGGTTAGGTCCCAGGATAATGTGATCAAATCAACTTCAGGTTAGTATGGTTTTGCTGTACCCTTAAAAAAACATTGAGGTCAAATTACTAAGCCTCTGACTCTTACATCTGGCAACAAATTATAAATACAGAATATTCTTGAACTGGTGAAGCAGATATTCTCGTTCCATATTTTTAAACAATGAAATGATGACTCAAAGGGTAACTGATTTTCTAAAGCAGGCAAAGAGTTAGATCTAAAGGACAGGTCCTCAAACTTGTATACTAGAACACTGGAGCTGGGGACTCATCCCAGATGAATTCTATCAGCATCTCTAGAGCATGTGGTCTATGTCTTAGCATTTAAAAAAAAAAACAAAAACATGTTTTTATTGATTTCAGAGAAGAAGGGAGAGGGAGAGAGAGATAGAAATATCAATGATGAGAGAGTATCATCAATCAGCTGTCTCCTGCTTGCTCTCTACTGGGTATCAAGCCTGTAACCTGGATATGGGCCCTGACCTGAAATTGAACCTTGACGCTCAACCCCTGAGCTACACCACCTGGGCCACCTTTTTAAAAAGCCATTGAGCTGCTCTGGCTGGTGTGGCTCAGTTGGTTGGAGCATTGTTCCATACCCTCATAGGTGGCAGGTTCTATTTCCACTCAGGGAACATATCCAGGTTGTGAGTTCAATCCCTGGTCTGGAGGAGGCTAATTGATGTTTCTCTCTTACATTGATGTCTATCTATCTTTCCCTCTTCCTAAAATAAATTAAAACATGTCCTTGGGTGAGGATTAAACCAAAAAAGAAAGGGGGGAAAAAGCCATTCAGGTACCATTTTTAAAAGCTTCAAAATGTATCAAACACCAAAGAATAATTCTAACAAAATATATGCAAGACTATTTTCTACTGAAAACCATGAAAATTATACAGAAAACCTTAAGTAAATATGCCATGTGCATAAGTAGGAAGAAGAGAATATTCTAAAATTGAGAAGTCTTCCAAACTGATCTATATATTTAATGCAATCCTAATCAAAATTCTAGAAGATTGTTTTTGGTAGAAATTGGCAAGCCGATACTAAAATTATTATGAAATAAAAATAGGCATGCATAACCAAGATTATTTTAAAGAAGTAGGAATTGCATTCAAACAATAAGACTCATTATGAACCTATAATGTTTAAACCAGTGTGCTATCAGTGCAGCAGTACACACAGAGAAAGTAGAACAGAAGGGAAAGTCTGAAAACAAACCCATACATGTGTGATCACCTGATACGACAGAGGAATACTGCTGTAAGCTGGAAAGATAAGTAAAGCTGGGTTTGCTATATATCTAAAAGGAAAAATAACAACACAGACCCCCACTTTACACTGTATACAAATGCTAGTCTCAAATGGGTTGTTTTTCTAAATGAAGAATAATAAAACTTTTAGAAGAAAAAATAATAAAATATATTTATGACTGTAGAGTAGGTAAAATTTTTATGAATTGATATTAAAATTACTACCCATAAGAAAACATAAAATATCAAACTATATTAAAATGAAGAGTTTCTGTTCACCAAAACACAGCATTAAGAAAGATTAAAAGCAGAACCTAGACATTTACAATATGACTTGCAAATTTTAGAATATTCTTTTCTACTTATGCACATGGTATATATAAATCCAACAAAGACACATATCAAAAATGCATTAAGAACTCCACAAATCAAGAATATAAAGACAAAAAAGTCGACAGAAAATTGGGCAAAAGACTAGAGTAGTAACTTTGACAGTGTTTATACAAATGATTAGTAGGCATAGGAAAAAGTAACCAATTTAATTAGTCATCAGGAAAATGTACTCTAAACCACAAAGCAATGTGGCCACATACCCACCCAAACAGTAAAGATGACAAAGACACTCAATACCAAATGAAGATGAGGGTATGAAGCAACTGGAATTCTTACACATGACAAGTGGGAATGTACAATGGTAGAACCACTTTAGAAAACTGTTTGGCAATATCTACTAAGTGGAACATATACATACACTATGACCTAGAAATTCCACTCACAACAAACATATATCCCAATAAAAACATCCCTAGGTACACCAAAAGACATGTCCAAAAATGTTCACAGCAGCACTATTCAAAATAGCCTAAAATAGAAAATAAATCAATTGTCCCTCAAGAGTAGAATGGATTAGTTTTATATCCACACAAAGGAACACTATGAACAATTAAAATGAACATATTAATACTACACACAGTACAGAGAAATGGCATAAATGATCTTGAGTAAAAGAAGCCAGACACCAAAGAGTACATTTCTAATTACGCCATTGTATAAATTTCAAAAGCAGCCCAACTCATGTCGGTGTTGAAAGTCCAGAAAGTGGTTACCTCTGCTGGAGGAGATGATGAGGAAGGGGCAGAGGAGGAGTTTCTGAGCTGCTGGATCATGTCCCAAGGTGTGTCCATCAAGCTGCACCTAATGGAGACTTCTCATTTAGTAAGAATTAAAACAGAAAGCTCTCTAGCTTTTTGTGTGTAACCAGAGTTGAAAACCACCCGTCTAGAAGTCAGACCAAACTTATTCCCTTCTTTCTTTCTTTCCTTCCAGACCTACCCATCCAAGTCTTCCTTTCCCGAACTCTCTGGCTCCAAAGTGTCAACCTCTGTTCCAGGTACAAAGGACACAGAGGAAAAAGCTATCATCCTTCCTTCAATAAGGGAAGTGTTTTCTTAGCTGTTAATGTCAGCCTGTGCCTGCAGAACGCTGCCCTTGCTCGCACTGCAGTGGGCACGCGGCGGCTTTATCACCAAGTGTAGCTGCAGGGCTGGATGAGCTTCCTGAAGAATTCTGCTGCTGGTGAACGGGACACGATCACACTACTAGCAGCCTCGGCTGCACCCGGTATTAAGTGCCTCGGAGTGTACTGCATAACATTTGGCCCCAACTACAACAGAGTGTTGAATGCTGAACTGCTGGCCCAGAGTTCTAGGGCCTCAAGGTTTCAGTTGTAACTGGCATAAGGATTATTCCACTCCCACTGGGATGGTTCTATTCCCAGTCAACACCACATGCTTTCTGGAATATAAATGATTGTCATCCTTATGCGTTGTGGTTGCTCTGTCTGTTATAAGCAGTGTGTGAAAATTGGACTTTTCCTCCTTTTTATTATTTCCTCTCAACTAACTCCCTCTCTCTGTGTGTGAAATAAATAATAAGCAACATCACTGCAGAATGTAGGCTTTGCATTTCCAAAACACATCCACAAGCTCATGTCTTTGTCCTCAGGCACTTCCGATAACCAAGGCACTGGCTGACATGGGAAGTCAAAGCAAATCATCTTTGTCTTTCACAGACACTCTGTCTTTTAAGAGCGTGGCCATTGATTATTTGACCATGGGCATTATGCCAAGGCTTTCCTTCGTAAACAAACAGAAGATGAGCTAACCTTGGCCTGCATCCTGTCTTTAGTGTATCCTCCCTCTGACTGCTGCAACCAGAACATCTAAATACGAGGGACCAACGTGCCCTGGGAAGTTACCAGTGACTTCACCTTGGACACTGATTCTCCTTTGCCTATACCTTCCTTCTAAGCCAGGTGACCCATCCTGATAAGAACATATAATATTTCCAAGAAAGGGGCTTTTATTTCACTGATTTCTCCTCAACCTCATGTCCCAGACTACTACTTTCCAGGGTAGGACTCCCTAACCCATCCAGAATAGTTGAGGTTGGCATATTATAAACGTTCACAGAATTCTATGATTTTCTTTTATAGCACTGAGTCCAACTGTAACCAATCAATTTTTGTGATTGTCTCAGCCACTGATGTATTACCAGAACTTTACAAAATGCTTAGCTCATAGTAGATGCTCAGTAAATACTGTTGAGTGAATGAGTAAACGAATGAATGAATGAGACCCTCCTAAAATGTTCTGTTGTTGACAAATTTTCTTTCTTCTCTAAGATTATTTTCTGTTGCTGTAGATGAAGCACATCACCTTTGTCTCTGCATCAGTGGAGATGGATGGCAGACAGGTGGCCAGCAGTTCCCTGTCAGAGCCCTACAGATAATTATAAATTATAGCTAAGATACTTATTCTGAGGTTTTATGTCTTGGAGATTTTCTCGGAAGGAGACTTAGGTTATGGGGACAAACTCCAAAAGGAAGGGAGGGTAGGGAACATGCCATATATAGCCTCTGTTTACTGGCATTAGAGTCGTACTTCAGACTTTTTTTTTTTATATACCAAATCCTTTCCAACTCTCTACTTATAGGTCTCTTCTCCACAAATCACAAAACTAGACTGGATCAAACCAGGGGCTCCCTGCTCTACACCTTTGCTTATTGATTCATTTAACAAATATTTTTAAGAGCGTAGAATGTGCTAGGCACTAGTGACTCAAAAGTCATCTAGAGAAACGGGGTCCTGTCTTCAAGGCATCCGATTAGGACTGGGGAGAAGAGAATGATTAGGGAAGTCTTTCTGGAACAAAAGTTGACTGGATCAGTGATTTACCTCTATCATCATCGACTGCAGGTCTTGAAAAATACAGATTTGGTCCCCTCCCCACTTTCTGATTGTCTGGGGTGGACCTGAGGTGCTGTATTTTTTTTGGGGGGGGGGCAATTCCCAGATGATGCTGATGCTATGATATGAGGCCCACTGGCCTGGATGACATGAAATGTTAAGGTAGAACATAGACTTAAGAAATATTTGTTGGATGGATAAATGAATGGGTAGATGAATCAGCCAATCAGTGCAAATGCATCACTACATCAACAGTATAAAACCCCACTGGGTTTTGTAGTGGTTTATTTATTGCACAGCTCTGTGCCTTCTCTCCCTGCGGCCCATAACATGACTCATCACGAACAGAAATCATATGACTGGAATCAATCAAGCTGTGTTTTCCTATTTACGTCTTGCTCTATCTGGAGTTGCAATGGGTACTGACTCCTCTGGAGTGTAACTCTCGCTGACTCATTTCCAAATCACTGACAGAAAGGTCAGTGTGGCTCCAGGCCACTGCTGAGGGCTCATCCGGAGCTATTGATAAGGAGTTGCACATCAGGGACATTAGCCAGATTCATTTGGGTTCTTTCTTGGCTGTCTTGCCCAAATCTATCAGAATTAAAGGTAAAAAACTCACATTGACATATGTGTGTGGATGGGATCTGCAGTCAGCAGCATAGAAAATTACATTAGTCCAATTGGAACGCTCAAGTGCATGGGCTTTGTTTTCATAAAGATAAAGGTGTGTGTCCTCACCTAACAGTTACATGATGAGCACCTCTCACCCTCAGTTCCCTCATCTGTAAAACATGCATAACAATGATAATTAACTCATAGGATTGTTGCATATAAAGTGCACAGCGTGTTTAGCACAACACTGATCTCATAGTGATCATTCAACACATTTTAGCTGGCACTGTTGTTATTCATTAGCTTCTCAAATGTTTTTCCATCACAGCTATTGATGCTTTTGTAAATAATAAACTTAGAGTTGGCATGTACCTTTCAATTACCTTCAGACTGGGTCTGTAGGAGGAATTTCATTGCTTGGGTTTCACTTCTGAGCCAAAGAATGGAGCGATTGGAGTGATTCATACACAGCTAACTTCCCTTCACTACACAAGGTAAAGATTTCCATACCGCACCAGAATTCAGTCCTGGTTAAAGGAACCAAGAAGTGAGCTGTGGAAGATAGTTGTCTTCCTTCAAATCACTTATCAAAGATAGTTCTTATCTTGAATCCAGCCATGTTCCCTAAAATATGAACAACTGAATGAGGAGTGTTTCATATCAGCTTGAGGATAAGACACCTCTAGTTTCCAGTCCCAACTCCCCTACACCAAGCTGTGTGATCTTGGAAAAGTTACTCAAATCTTCTGTCTCTGTTTCATCATTTTAAAAATCATAATAAAATGTCAGGTATGTAAACTCAGCATCTTATCCTGTTGTGACCTTCATTTTAATATCTCTGGATTCATTAAAGGAGTTCATGCCCTTCGGGATTGGAATGATTTCAAGTCTATGCCTGTCCAACCTCCTCTGTTTAATATAAAGCCCTAAGCATTTTAGAGGGTCCACATCTGTTCCTTCCCTTTGAATGTTTCTTCAGTTTTGCTGGCAACACTAAATAAGAGCTTTCCAAGGTAGGCCTTTCATCTATGCTGCCCAATGCAGGGCCTTGTCCATAATAGGCACTCAATAAATATTTGGTGAATAGATGGATGAATAAATGCAGCCAAGACATTAAAAAATAATCATGGCATTGAGCTAAAAATAAGGCAGCTTTCTTCCTCTGTAGACATGCAGTGGGCTAAATCACCACATCCCCTTCAAAGACATGTCCCATATCAGTCACTTACAAGAAATAATGGAGAAGCCTTCTTAATCATGATGCTATTGTAGAATACAAGGGTGGGGAGGGGGACCGGCCTCTGCATTAGGCATCTATCAGTCTTCCTCTGGCCAAAAATCTGCATTATCCAGACAGAGCTAAGATCAAAGGAAAAATGCTTGGGCTCTCATTGCCAGGTGCCTTTATTGACTGAAAATTGGCAGAAACCCAACTAGTTTAAAAACCCACAGACTGCTAGGGAGCTTTTAAAAAGATAAATTAGGTCATTTCCCTCCCCTCCAATCCCCAGCCCCCAACAGTTTAAAACTAGTCAATGAGATTCTGTGACACTTGAAACTTACTCCTCATCATGACCTAAATGGTCCTACATGATCTGGGTCCTGCTTAGCTGTTTGCTCAATTATCATCTTTTTAGAAGCCACCTCTCACCCTACCACCAGACACTCCAGCTCCTAAGACACATGCATGCAAGCTTTTCCAGGGAAGAGCCAGACAGTAAATGTGTTAGACTTTGGGGACCACACCATCTCTACAACAATTACCCAACTTTGCCACTGTTGTCTAAAAACAGCCATGGGAAAGGCATACATTCATCCGTATGGCTGTGTTACAGTGAGGTGTGATTTATTTGCAGAAACATGTGGCTGTGTGTGTTTGGCCTGTGGGCTACAGTTTATTGATCACTTCCCTAACATAAGACCCCTTTTATTACTCCCTACCACACATCCCGCTTGGTTTTTGTCACATATTTTTACGTGTTTGTTACGCATCCAGCTCAGTCACTTGAATATGAGCTCCAGGAGGCCAGGACCCTTGTTTTGTTAACAGCAAAGTCTAGGGCACCTTGGACAGTTCCTAGCTCAGCGTGTTTTCTGTAACTTTTTAAAAATTTAATATTATTTTATTTTCTATCACCATTTATTTCCCCATATCTTCTTCTTTCTCCACTCCTCCGTCCCCCACAATTACCACATTGTTGTCTGTGTCCCTGAGTTCTTTCTCTCTCTTTCTCTCTTTTTTGCTCAGTTCTTTTACCCCCAGCCCATGAGAGCTGTCAGCCTGCTCTCTCTGAGTCTGACTTTATTTGTCTTTAGTTTATTTTGTTCATTGGTTTCCACATGAGTGAAGTCATATGGTACTTGTCTTTCTCTGACTGGCTTATTTCACTTGCAAAGGGTAAAATTACCTTCTTTTTTATGCGTGATTAATATCCCAACGTGTAAATGTACCATACATAGTTGTTTTATCCATTCATCTACTGATGGACACTTGAGCTGCTCCCAAATCTTGGCTATTGCAAATAAGGCAGCAATGAACATAGGGTTGCATATATTCATTCAAATTAGTGTTTCGGGTTTCTTCCGATAAATTCCCAGAAGTGGAATTGCTGAGTCATAAGGCAGTTCCAGTAACTTCTTGTTGAAGGAACCACCTCATCTTCTGTTCCATCTGCAGTCACTTACTGCTCCCTCCTTTCAGTTCCTAGCACACTCCAAGCTCATTCTTGCTTCCTTGTCTTTCCAAGTGCTATTCCCCTCTGCCTAAGCGCTCTTCCCCTATCTTTACGTCTGCCTCTTCCATTCATTTAGGTCTCCATTCCTTGAAGTAGTAGCCTTTCCCATCATGCTAAACAAAGTTTCCCAGAAGCCTCAGCCGCTCTTGTCTTATTTTCATCATAGCACCTATTAAGAAGTACAATTATTTTTTCACTTATTTCTTGTATATTCTCCCGCATGGTTCCAGAACATTTCTCAGAATGTTTTACCTAGAAAAGTGTGTGACATGTAGTAGCTTCTGAATGGATATGTCTAGAGCAGTACTTTTCAAACTTTAATGTGTATATGAATCACCTAAGGATTTTGTGAAAATGAAATTTCTGAATCAGGAGGACTGGGGTGAGCCCTGCCATTCAGCAATCCTAACGGGCTCCAGGAAGAAGAGGCTTCTGCTGTGGGTCCATGGACACTCTGTGAGCAGGAGAGTCCAGTGAACATTTTTTATTGCATCATTTTTAAGGCAGGAAGTGGACTGTTAGGTGAGGATCCTTTAAAAAACATTTGATATGTTTACTAGCCTGAGCCAAACATCAAAGTGAGATACCAGTCCCATCCTTAAAAGTCATATGCAATGCAAAATGGTAAGGACAGATTTTACTGAGTCACTTAAGTGGTTTTGGCCTCAGGCACCATGTCTTCAGTGAATGAGAAATGGGAACATTTCTCGTATTAAATTCACCTTAAAAATGCTGAATCATCCATGGGGAACCAAAATAATTCTGTCTTCATTCCCTGATCAGTCATATTTATATTTCTTTCTATCTCCATTTCACTCTATTGCATACATTAGGGGAGTTACCTGCTCTGCACTGCGATGTGGTAACCCTGAGAGACCTCATGTTAGGTAATATGGTGCTGGCTTGACCTAAAAGAGGACTCCCTCCCCATCTCAAAATTGAAAGGGAATCTATGCAGGAGGAAAATAGAATGTGGCAGAGTGATCAAGAGCTGTCTTCTGGAGTCTAATTACCACCTAAACTCTGCGTGACCTGGAGCTCTGTACACACACTTTTAATGCCTCAGTTTCTTCCTCTTACATGGGAACTTATGGTACCCAACTTAAAGCATTCTTCGGATGATGAAGAGAGGTAATTCTAATAAGAACTTGGCACAGTGCATGGCACATATGCACATTAATTAACATTAGCTGAATCTTATTCTACCCCACCATAGAATATTATTGTTGTATTTATTGAAAGTCCTCTCACATTTTATTTTAACACATTATTTTAACATAATTATTTTTAATAACACAATTAATTATATTTAACACAATTATTTTTACATAATATTTAAGACAGGTAATGCTTACTATGTATTTTAAGTGCTGCTTTGTCTCATTTATTCCTGAAAAGAAATCTATGATGTATATATTGATGTCTACATTTTGTAGATGAAGAAACTGAGTCTTGGGATGGTGAAGAAGTTTGTTAAATATCAACTAGTAGGGTCCTAACTGGTTTGGCCCAGTGGATAGAGAATTGGCCTGTAGACTGAATGGTCCCAGGTTCGATTCTGGTCAAGGGCATATACCTTGTTTGGGGCACATCCCCAGTAGGGGGTGTGCAGGAGGCAGCTGATCTATGTTTCTCCCTCATTGATGTTTCTAACTCTCTATCCCTCTCACTTCCTCTGTAAAAAATCAATAAAATAAAAAAAAATCAATTCGTAGGGTTAGGAGTAAAGATCCAAGTCCAGGTCTGGCTGACCTCATACATATATGTCTTGGCTTCTTTCTGAACAGTAGACATCACAAGGTGATTATCTCTTTGGGTGATTATATATTCTGAAGTAAGAGAGTCTGGTTGATGATCATCAAGCATACTTTCAAGTCTAGTGAGCTGAGGTGCTGAGTTCTATTCTGATGGGATTCATTAGTTTGTTTTCCATTTGCTTTTTGTTTTATTTTTTTCACCAGAGATGTGTCCCATTTGACAGAGCTTTGGCTCAATAAACATTATGTCTTCTACCCTTAAGAATGCTCCTTGAGCTCAGCCAGTGTTGTTCAGTGGTTGAGCATTGATCTATGAACCAGGAGATCATGATTTGATTCCTGGTCAGGGCACATGCCTGGGTTGTGGGCTCGATCCCCAGTAGGGGGCATGCAGAAGGTGGCCAGTCAATAATTCTCTCTCATCATTGATGTTTCTATCTCTCCCTCTCATTTCCTCTCTCAAATTAATAAAAATATATTTTTTAAAAGAATGCTCCTTGATGGCTGTCCTGCATGTTCTAGTTATTGACATTAACGATTAGCAGCCATCCCCAAATTTAGTGATGTGAAACAATATCAGATTCTGCGTGCCAGACATTTGGAAAAGAGATAGTAGGAACAGCTTTTCTTTACTTACAACATCCAGGACTCTGGTTAAGAACACTTGGGGGGTGAGGGTGACTGTTAACTAGAGGCTGGAGTACCCAGAAGCATCTTCACTCGCATGTCTGCCACTTGGACCAAAAATGACTAAAGGTTGGGATCATCTAGGACCATGGACCAGAACAACTACATGTGGACTCTCCATGTCTCAGTCTTGGCACATGGTAGCTCAGTTCTCAAAGGTGATGTCTCAAGTGGGAACATGTGGAGAGCAAGAATTTTCTCTTCAGACTCATCCTCAGGAGTCAGGTATGTTACTTCCTTTGTACTCTGTAGTCTTAATGAATTACCAAGAAATGCCCAGAATTAAGAGAGGAAAATTGAAGTCCACATCCTGAAGGGAAGCAAGCTCCCAATGATGAAGAGCATGCTGGGTGGGAGATACTGTTGTGTTATCTTTGGAAAATACAGTCTACTACAACCTTCAACTCCCTTTCCTATGTCACCATACTAGTACTGAACACCAAGCATTTTGAAAGAAGCCAAAATGTCTCATCCACCTCAAATGACAATGGCTATAAGGAGAAAAAGAACTTGCCCAATATCTTCAACACACTCAGAAAAAGTTACCCTTTGGTAATTTATAAATGGTAGTATATAATGGAGTATCAAGAAGTATCAAGTATCAAGAAGTTTTTCTTAGGAAAAAGGAAAAGAGTTGTAAAAGGAAAAAAAAATTATATGAAAGAACTTTCATGAATAACTTCCCTTTATCTGCACCTTCAAACTACTATTAACATGCACATAATCTTCATTACTCAGTTAGATAAATAATATTTCAAGTTTTCTTTTTCTAAAAATATTTTATTGATTTTTTTTACCGAGAGGAAGGAAGAGGGATAGAGTTAGAAACATTGATGAAAGAGAAATATCAATCAGCTGCTTTCTGCACACTCCCTACTGGGGATGTGCCCATAACCAAGGTACATGCCCTTGACCGGAATTGAACCCGCGACCCTTCAGTCTGCAGGCTGGTGCTCTATCCACTTAGCAACACTGGCTAGGGCTCAAATTTTCTATAATATGAAGAAAAAATGGGAAAATAGTAGGTAGCAGTTCAAGTTTCACCTGGATAGGAAGTGGTAGAGTGAGGATTCAGGACCAACTTTTACAGACAGCTATAGCCACGCAGTGATAACCTGGTCATCTTCCTTTTTCTCTTTTGACCTTTTTCTTTTTCAGGTGATAAAAATACAACCAAAGTTAGTTTATGTAAGAGGCAAGTCATGCCAGTGACATTAACTTCAGGCATGGCTGGATCTAGCAGCTCCAACAATGTCCTTGTGAGTGTGACCCTCTCCATCTCTAGTTTCTCCTTCCTTTTCTTTCAGTTTCATTCTTAAGCAGCCTCTCCTCATGTGGCCATCATCAGCAATGAGCTGTATCATAATACTGGGCAAAGCTCCAGTCTCTATAAATTTATGAAAGTGTTCCTTTTATTTCTTATCTGAACTAAACTCTAACTCATCTCACTGTGAGCAGGGAGATGAAATAAGGTTGTTGGCCAGGTCTAAGCCAGGCTTTCACCAGCAATATAGACTGCTCATGGTGAAGGAATGGTTTCCCCAAAAAATATCAGGGTGAACTATTCAGTGGCAAGGTTAAGGACACAGGGCAGGAAGAGCATCAGATGCTGACTACGTCCTCATTTTGCAGAAGGATAGTCTTGTAACTGGCAAGACAGCCTATTCCATTTTTATCAGCTTCTTCCAGGCCCCTGGTGTTCTATTATTGCATCTGTTCCTCCTTCCTTAGAGGAAAAGAGTTGACAAATTTATTCACACTAAAGTGTGAGTCACTCAATCACCAAGAATCTTTGCATTCTAGTTTCTATAATGAGCGTTCACTAACCTAATAGCTTTTGAGCATTCATCACGTGGCAGGTCTGTGCTAGGTAAGCACTGCAGGTGCAGAGGTGAAATAAGAGAGGCATGTCTTGCATAGATGTGAGCAGGTATTAATATTGTAATGAAAAACAGACTATATTTTCATTTGTTAAAATGTTAAGGTCATCTGGCAAAGGGCAAATACTCAGGCATTTTTTAATTGGAAGTTCATTAATATTGCTCGGTGCTGCTTTCTGTCTCCCAACTCCCAGAGATCAATTCGGCAGGTCTGGAGCAAGACCCAGGCATTTGAATTTGTATTAAGCACTCCCAGGCAGTTTTGATGAAGATAGTTCAGAGGCCTGACTTTAACTCCCCCTGGCTTAACTCAAAGGAATCATTCTCTAACAACTGCATGTCTGAATGCAGAAACTTCTGAATCTCTCCCGAAAGAAACAAATCTTGGAGCAAGGGTGCCTCCCTCTTCACCACATCCTGCACAGAGCAGCTGACCCACCCTCATCACGGAGCACCCACCCCTCTTTCTGCATGTCAGGATGCACAAGGCAGAAGAAGGACGCCAGCAGTGCCGCCCGTGGTACCACTCTCTTCACGCTAAAGGCTGCCACTGGGGTCTATGGAGCCTGTCTGAGGGGTTGCTGTCTGACCATCAGAGCACTCTTGGCTCAGCCATTGTCCAGTTGGCATGCTGGAGAGTGAATGTCCCCAAGGTGGCCCTCCACCAATGTCAGAGGAGGCCTTGGTGGAGACAGACCCAGTCTCCTACCTCTTCACTGGGGTACCTGAGTCATGTTCTAGACTTTCTCTCGGAGTGCCCCAGTGGCATTAAGCTCCACTTGTCCACAGTGGTAATGGGCTTGTGAGGTTCCCTCCCTTTGGTTTCCTTCCCTCCCCATCTCACACCCCTCCCTCCACCCGTGTTTCCTGCGCTCCTCTCTGCATAAAGGATCAGCATTCTCATTCTTGTCTCAGAGTCATCTTCTTGGGAAGCCCAAAGCAATTGCCTGTGTATCTCACATTACTATGTGCCCTCAGCTAGCAAGCAGAAGATGGAGACTTTATTATTGTTATTACTATTATTACCGTTAGCTTGGGAAGAAGCACTCATGCTAAATAGCTGCTCCGAAGAAGAATGTGTGGAAGGAACAGACTGATATTAAGATGTGATTGTACTAAAATAGTCCCAGAAAGTGTAGACTGTAGAGGATGTTTATTATGCAGAATGCGCCTGACGATGATGAGATGTTTGGCAGAATAAAAAATAGGAAAGAGTGGAGAAAGCTGCGCAGAACACCAGCCAGACCCAAAGGTTTACTAAAGAAGGTAAATGGATAGAAAACTAGTCCTTGGGATTTGAATGTTGATGAATAACTGGCATTTTCCTTCTTCATCTACTTTCAAATGGTGACAAATCATCCTGATTATAATTACAGAATGTGTCTATTTTGGGCAATCTGATGGCTATGGAGATCATCCCATTTTGTGTTCTATTGATTACCTCCCAAACTGATTCAAATGTGTAGGAATAAATAGTAGCATCGAAGCTTTGTTCCCTGATGTGAAGAGAAAAAGAAAAGGAAAATATTTCTTGAATGAACCCATAAGGAGGAAAATCAGTATTCAAAGAAGCTGGAGGATAAGCTAACTATGTGAATGGGCTAGGAGGGCTCTTTCAGACCAACATTTCGAATTGTCTTTTGTTTTTGCTGGAACCCCAGGGAGCGGTCAGTTGAGAAATCTGTTTCCAGTTCCACAGCTCAGACCTTCATTGGGTTACAGAGGAAAACACACAGTGGAAAAGCTCCTGAAATCAACTTTGCTGTATTGTTTTATTCTGAGAATTTCAGATAATGCTATTCTTCTGCAACTACTTATTAGATATTTTCAGAAATCAAATCACTAAATCCTTTCTTCTACATCTAATGGTAGCAAAACCAATTATATCCGTCAGGATTCTTAGCTTCCAAGTAATAGAAATTGATTGAGTCTAACTTGAGCACAGAGTAATTCATTGGGAAATGCTGGGGAAAACTTCCAGATGTAAGGGAAAGGCCAAAGAGCCAGACAGAGAAAAGGTGACCAGGAGCCAGGGATGCTCTGGGGACCCTGGTAGCAAGAACAAATGGATGGACTCATTGGCCACCACAGCTGGGATGAACCAGTGTTTGCTGCCTTCGTGTTCGGGGATGTCCATTAAAGATTCGGGATTCTGGGGAAGAAAGAATAATTTGTCCAGCTTGAGTTACACGCCCACCTCTTGTCAAGAAGAGAGCAGTGCACCTCGAATGACAAATCCATCAAGATGGCATGCAATGGGAGGAGAAGTCATTCCCAGAAGAAAATGAGGTGCTGGACCCAGAGGCAGGGGGCTGTGGAGCTTGAGGGCCAGGCTAGCGGCAGTGATAAATGATTAGTGAGATAACAAGCTCGTAAAATAAAGTGCCAGCAGGAGAGCTCCTTGTCTCACTACTTCATGGTCCCGCTATTTTACTGCCTTGTCCACAATGCTTTCTTTATAGCCCTAATAACGCCGAAACCGGTTTGGCTCAGTGGTAGAGAGTCGGTCTGCGGACTGAAAGGTCCCAGGTTCCATTCTGGTCAGGGGCATGTACACTGGTTGTGGGCACATTCCCGGTAGGGGGCGTGCAAGAGGCAGCTGGCTGATGTTTCTCTCTCATCAACGTTTCTAGCTCTCTATCTCTCTCCCTTCCTCTCTGTAAAATATCAATAAAATATATATATATATATATATATAGCCCTAATAACTACCATGCCAGCCCAGCGTAGGGGACGACGTCCCCTTCTCACCACTGGCTGGCTTCTGCCCCCAAGCCCCGGGATGCCACTGTACTTTCTTAGTTATCCTCCAGACTTGCAGCGCAGAAGCAGCCCTGCCAATCTGCCCCATCTCTGCTGCGGCACGTGGTGCCTTCCAGACTCAAGTTTGAGGAACAACGGTGACTCTCTGAGCTCTAACGTGTAACCAATTGCTATGTGCTAGGAATCTGACATATTCCCTGTATTAGGTACTTTCCATGTTATTCACCTCTATGCAGGAAACCCTATAGTATAAAACTAAGATAATAATGGTAATAAAACAGCCATTGAGAGCCCAGTGGGATGGATTGCAAGGCCTTTGAAAACCACCAAATTTTCAAATATATCTTTTCGAATCATATTTCCCCCCGACAAAATGCAGTAAAGCATAACTGAGAAACTCTAGATAATTCTCTTGGTCTTTAATGATTCTATAAGTATGGGACAGAAGTCATTTACAAAGCCATTAGACTATCCTGGCAGGAACACTCACTGACAATTTCACAAATCACTTTCTCTTGTTTGCCTAATAGAGAGTGTGGATTTCTGACTCACTGCTGAATGTATCGTTCCCCTCTTTGATGTCTCCAGAGCATGTGATTCCAGATGAGAACTCGAGTTTTGTAAACCTCTTTATGCTCACCACCAAAGCTGGCGGGCGGAGGTAGGCAATGGACCTCTGCACTTGGACTTCTCAGATTCAGATCCTGGCTCCATCCCTTAGTTCCGGGTGAAATTGGCGAGATCTCTCTGTAGTAAGCCTTGTTTCCCTCAGCTGTAGAATGGTGTAATGACAATATCCCATGTGACAACTCATTTCAGCACTGAGTGTCTGGAATTCCATAAATGCTTAATGTACATTAACTATATTTTCTTAAATCTTTAAAAGAATTACATTAGGAAAACAATTGCTTCTGCAAAGATGAGTGAAGAAGAACAAAGTACATTAAAATATACAGGCTCGCCGAAACCAGTTTGGCTCAGTGGATAGAGTGTTGGCCTGTGGACTGAAGGGTCCTGGGTTTGATTCTGGTCAAAGGCATGTACCTCGGTTGCAGGAACATCCCCGGCCCGGGCCCTGGTTGGGGCTTGTGCAGGAGGCAATCCATCGATGTGTTTCTCTCACATTGATATTTCTCTGTCTTTCCCTCTCTCTCTCTCTCTAAAAACAAACAAACAAAAACCAAAAACACATACAAAACAAGTAAACAAACAAAACCCCAAAACTGTACACACACCCCAACACACAAGCTTTGGGTTCAGCATGGTTCATTCACCAGTGAGGGGACTCATTCCACACACGATTCATATTTGTGTCCCAGAGAAAAAATTCCTTTGCAGGTTCAGCCTTCAGAGTCACCTACAAATAACTGAAATACTGAATCCATACACACCAAGAATCTAATGCAGATTTGACAAATAATTGGGGATCAAAACAGTAATCTTTTATAAGGAATGCCCTTAAAATGTCATCTGATTTTGTGAAAAAGCCAAAGAACCAACAACAACAAAAAAAGCATATTGAAGTCTGTAGCAAAGCATTTCAAAACATAACTGAGCAAAAAAAAAAAAAAAAGTAAATTAAATTTAAAAATAACTGAGCTACAGAAGGCCATACATGAAATTATATAATCCTCTGAGTGACTTATTAGAACTTCGGGGTTAATACAAGACCAATTAAATAGTCAGCTCACTGAAGCAATCATCCCATAATGATAATGTCGAGTTCCCAGGAAAAGCGTCATCGTTGCTGAACTGCAGGCAGAGCTCGAAAAATGAATAAAGGCCCAACAATGTTTTCTCCTCACCAGACATTTGGCTTTAAAATGTCATAGGAAACACATCCATCCTGAAGTCCATATTAATGCTAATAAATTAGCACCAACGTAAAAGCACTGATGACAACTATTTGGCGACAAGAATTCGGCATTCAGCCGAAACCGGTTTGGCTCAGTGGTAGAGCGTCGGTCTGCGGACTGAAAGGTCCCGGGTGCGATTCCGGTCAAGGGCATGTACATTGGTTGCGGGCATCCCCCCTGGTAGGGGGTGTGCAAGAGGCACCTGGTCAATGTTTCTCTCTCATCGACGTTTCTAGCTCTCTCTCTCTCTTCCTCTCTATAAAAAAATATCAATAAAATATATTTTTTTTAAAAAAGAATTCGGCATTTGTTTTCATGGAAAGGATCCTCCCAAGTTCATCATGGAACGCGACACCTGCTCACGCCAACACAGGGCCTGTCTGTGCACAGAATCCGAATCACTGGGAATGTGGTGCGGTGGGTAAGTGGCCTCAGGGAAGATGAAATAAGGAACCAAAAAGAGTCAAATAAATATTCCTAACAAGGACTGCTCTCAGCCCAAGAGGCCCGGGGAGGGGGAGGGGGGATAATGGCTAGAAGGAAATTTACTAGGAAGCACTTTCCCTCTGGGCAGCACCACAGAGGAACAGCTTCCTGACAGCGGGGCTGTCATCATCTCAGGGGCCTTTCCGCCCTGCAGGGTCTCAGTGCTCAGGACGATGAGCACAGGTCTCTGTCCCCACCCCTGGGGTCTCATAGGACCTGAACTGTCAGCAGGATCCTTCAGTCCTTGAGGTTACCCCTTCTCCTGCCAGCAGACCTTATTTAAAATGCAAATACGCCTGGGAGGAGGCAATGCATCATGACTGCCCCTGAGTGTGAAGTCATTCAAAGCAACCAAATTCGACCGACCTGTGGGGAACAGACACAGAATACGTGCGTGTGGGGTGGAAGGCTGGCAGAGGCGCCATGAAGAGAAGAGGAATGCAGCTGAGACGGTGAGGTGGACACCTAAGGAAAATGCTGTTTTACATAGATGACAATTTTCAAATTGTGACAGATGAGATTACTTTCAGTAAATATTGCCTCCCCACCTTCCAATCCCACTTGGAGTGGAACACTGACTTTGGGCCTATCCACGAGACTAATTTTACCCAATACAATGTAGACATGATATAAGCATCTC
The DNA here is from genome assembly GCA_963924515.1 of Vespertilio murinus. Classification (NCBI taxonomy): domain Eukaryota; kingdom Metazoa; phylum Chordata; class Mammalia; order Chiroptera; family Vespertilionidae; genus Vespertilio; species Vespertilio murinus. The sequence continues at coordinate 46,774,693 of OZ004715.1, read as the reverse complement.
ATGTGCTGCTTGCTCTCTTGCACTTCACATTGATTGTAAGAGCAGCATCCTTCGTAGGCATGGATCCAAGGAAGATGAGCAGAACTGAACTCAACCCACAGCCTTGCATGAACCTGGTCCAGTCAACCCACAGCACAAAAAACACAGAACCATTTCAGCTGATCCTTGGGCCCGTGGGCAAGAAAAATGAATACTTATTATTACAAGGCACCGAGTTGTGACATGATTTTTTATGCAGCATTACTGGACATTAATTGACATATTAATAACAACTGCTAATGCCAACTGAGCCCTCACAGTGCCAGGCACTAAACTAAGGACTTAGCGGACATAATTTGTTTTCATTCTTAAACAAATGGGTGGGGTGGACATCATTCTCCTGGTGAAACATCACGTGATCGGCCTGAAGACACACAATTAGCAAGTGGCAGAAGTAAGATTCAAATCCAGGGTGCCCACCAGCCCTGTGTTCCTTAGCCTCATTCTAACAGTCAAGCCCACACTCGTCCATGGTCTGGAATTCATTTGTCTTACATTGCTAGCTACTTATTGTGTTTACCACATACTAGGCACTGAGTCTTGCAGGCAGTAAACACTCCCTGCTTGAATGTATGTCAGCTGTTATTACTTTTATCATGTGAATATGTCAAAAAAAGTAAACAATGAGATCTTAAAGCAATAAAGGAAGATACATAATGTGGTTCTAGAAATAATATATCTGATAACTGAAGAAAGAAACCACTTCTCATTGTTCACATTAAATCATTGATGATCACCAAAAATCTCAAAGATTTAATTTCATTTAGAACTAAAAAACATTTTATTCTCCTTCTCCCCCCCCCTCTCTCTCTCCCTCTCTCTCTCTCCTAAAATGAAAGGAACTATATGGAAGCCAAAATATTTTTAGATAGGAAAAAATGCCTATATCCCAAAACAATATTCTAAGGTATACAAGCAAGATATTTTTCCACATTTTTGCAGCATTGTTAAGAGTTAAAAGGGACAAAGTATTTAATGAACAACTATTTACAGATATCAGATACTAATATTAGTTCTGGGACACTTAACAGCATTTAATAAAACACCCTTATTTTACATTTCAAATAATCACAGAAAGTATCCACAGCATCCCTTGGTCACACAGCTGAACATGGTTCATGGAGACTTAGAATAAAGGCTCCTCTGATCTAGCAAATCAGTAACCTTATTTTGCCAGAACCAGAAAAGTGATAAAGATTGCTCTGGCCCTGAAGTCACACATACAAACACCCACCAGGCCCTTCAGGTGAAGTAAGCAAGTAGGGATGGCCAAGAGTGTGGCTACATTGTTTGGACAAGTTCCAGTCTCAGAAAATGAGAAGGCACAGTCCTCTCATGGCAAAGCCATGTGCAAGTCACAGCTTGGAGGGCTAAGCCCTCCCAGCCCAATTACAGCCAAAGGCTATATTTGTAAGCTTGGACTTATGGTCCAAACCTGTGGTCCCACGGGGCTGAGTGATGTGGGCTTGATAGAGTTCAGGTGCATGTAATTGAGTAGATTCAAAACACCCAAGAATGTTGTAAACATCTTGACCACGTCCTTACTTCGCCTTGTGACACCTGCTATAAAACAGACACAGCTTTCTAGCCATGGCGCTATGGCTAGCTCTCCATCAGAGAGGACAATGTCCCACCCAGACCCAGCTTTCACTCTCTTGTCGGTCTTTTCTCAGTCCTTCACCACCCCCTCTCAGGCTTACCGAACCTGGGGTTGAGTATGCCATGGCCGTGCTGGCTCGCCACACAAGGGTAAGTCTCAGGGAGTGAAGGGGACTGGGATAGAATGGAGAGCACAAATCCATGCAGTCCCTGTTGGTTGCCCACAAGAAGTCATTCCTGACACCCCGTGTGCTTGCTAACGGCACCCTGACTTTGTTCAGGCCACAGTATTCTCAATCCTAAGCGATAAATCTTGGTGTAAACAAATAATGGTGTCCCCATTTCCTGAACCAGAAATAGGGCTGGCCACGTGACTTATCTCTGGACAATGAGATCCAGAGAAAGCTTCCAGGTGGCTTCGGGAAATCATTCCCTTCCTTGAAAAGGAGATAAATGGGCAAGGAGCATGCCCTTGAATGATTTCTGTCCCTCCTGACTGATCTGATAGGAAGAAAAGAAAAAGCCAATGCACTGCAGATGGCGGCAAAGATAGAAAGATATTAATGATAAGCTCCGGAAGGAAGCGAACACACAGACTGCAGACTCCTTGTCAAACAAATAAACACATCCCTGTAGTTTAAACCTCTACGGTGTGCAGCAAAATGCAGTCCCAACTCAAGAGGCAGCTGGTAGGCAGCTCCTGCTGATGACCGAGTGCATGAATACAGGCCGAGGGTTGCCACACCTCCCAATAAGCCAGAAATCTATTATATTTTTTTTAAAAAAAAGGTAAAACACTTGTTTTCTTTCTATTAGCGTACAGTTGACATACAATATTATATTAGTTTCAGGTGTATAACAGTGATTTGGCATCTGTGTACCTTGTGAATTGATCACAATGACAATTCTGGAAATCACCTGTTTTTAAAATAGTGGCTACTAAATCAAATCAATAAGACATTGTGCACACCAAACAAAACTACTTTCAGGCCAATGCTGAGAGCTGTAATTCTGTAGTTCTTGATTATTGTTCATATCAAGTTTATAAATTCAGTCCTAAATTAACTACCCCCCCTTTTTTTTCCTGAGTGGTCTTATAGGAAACCCACAAAAGGACCATCAGAAAGTAATTATGATGAAAGCACTGAATCCTGCAGATATAATAAGCCAGTTTTGCCTTCCTAGCCATTAGAAGAAAAGAAAGGACGTTGCCATACCAATAGCCATGGATTTAAAAAGAAAGTTGAATTACCAGGTCACAGAGAGGATTGAATTTATTCAGACATTTCAATGGCTCTGTTTTCCACATTGATTTGTCATTCTTCTGAAAAGGTCCCAGAAACTGATTGCAAAGCTACATGGAGCTCAGGGTTCGTACAACTCTCATCAAAAGAGGGAGAAAATAAGACCTGTTAGATGTCAATAATCGAACCAGGGACTTGCTACCAATCTCAGCTCCATTGTGTGGCTTTGGATATTGCCTCAGGCTAGAATAAAAATAGCACCACCGCTAGTAACAGCAACAGTAACACCAATGGCTTCCATCAAATCTAAGCAGTGAGACAGACCTCTGTTGTTTTTATGTTGGGGAACTGCCTTCCCCTGCCCCATATGTACTCAACAAAACTAACTGTAAATCCCGTGGGCTTGCCTACCTTATACATGTAAGGGGAAGCACATGACCCGGATCTGGCCAATCATCTTCCGGTGACATTGGCAGGAGATGGAAACAGGGAAAATCAGAGGGAAAATGGATAAAATGAGAGTGAACGCATGGCAAGGCATTGTATTTTTCCTCCTCCACCACCCTCAACTATAAAGACGAATACTATGCAACACCAGGCACTATCTAATCACCACATGCATAAAGCCTGTCTGAAAAAGAAGCCAAGTGAAGCCAAGGCTACACTGACTTACGTGTTGCCTTGCACTAAAGAGAGACACAGCGTGCCCGGAAATAGTATTTAAACTCCGAGATCCAACTGTGCCCGAACAAACTTTACCCCTTGGACACTGCAATAAGCAACCTGATGAATTCCTTGAGAAATATTGCTAAAGGGTCAGAGCAAAAGGTTCAATGTGCTGGGAATGAGGTGTGACTGGATGTAAACCATGCCTGACTGCGTGGGATGGATGGGAGGACAATTTTAATTCATATGCTTACTAAACATTCTCAATGGAAGTACAAGTTTTGTTAATAGGAATCAAAACAAAACAAAAAATACAGTACATAGAAATGTAATTAAAAATTTCTGCTTCCTATTCTTAACAAGAGACTCTATATTAAATTGTTCTTTTCACTTCTTCTTTTCCCAGTGTCTCTAAATGAAATATATATTCTACAGACACAAAGGGCATGACCTTCAGTGAATGATGCTCTGCAAACAGGCATCTTACAGGCCAGGAAAATCCTGTGTCTGTCTTAAACTTTTCTCTTGCTCATTGTTAACAAATTATATTATTGCAATGACAAGAAAGAATAAACATCTTATTTGTTCTGAACACAGGATTTAAGATCAGGTAGGTTTTGTTTGGAGTCTCAGATCTGCCAATATCTAGCTGTTATTCTTAAATAAGTTACTTAAATTCAAAGTCTTGGTATTCTCTGGAGTAATACAAGTTTTGGTGGAAATTCCATACACCATTGGGTGTGACAGCACAGTGCTGTATAAGCTCAAATCAAGAGGTGTTTGAGACTCAGTCTTTCTTTTCTCTGTTATCTCTTTTTGCCCTAAGACATTCAATCTTGGTTTTATTTTCCTGTTATTTCACTCTTTATCCATGTTTCCTCTGACTGTATCTCTTTCTCCCTCCCCTCCCCCCCCCAGAATAAAGCCTAATGGAGAACCCACAGTGGGGTTCAATGACTCCCCTGCCCTCACTTACATCTTAAGCTCCCACATTTTATCAACTGCTTCTTTGACATTTCCACTTATATGTCCTTAGGGTTATTTTTTCATCCCCATAACACTAAAATTTCACACAAGCAAATAGAACTCTTGATTTTTTCCCATATCCCCAATACTGTTCTTCCCTCAGATATCCTCATCTGAGGAAATGGCATGGCCACCTACCCATGCCCAACTGAGTTTGTTCTTATATTCATACCCCACCTCCCAGTCATTCACAGTCCTACTGGCTATGCTTCCTGAATATATTATGAACCTTATTGCCAATGTTATCATCCAAGTTCAAGGTACCATCATCTCATGCCTGGTATCCTAGAGTCTCAAAAGTCTGTGATTGGGTTCAGAGTTGGCCTAAGTTGATTACCACAGAACTGATGTCCAACACCACCACTGTTTTTCCCTTGGACACTTTCAAGGTCATACTCTTCCAAGAAGAATTCACTGCAAGCTATAAAAAATCAAAACCCGGTGCCATGGATTTCTCAATGCAGCACAGAGTCCAGGAACTCTTGAGAATCAGGAATGAGACTCATGCTGGAGAAGCATGAGCTGACATCACGTGGTACCAACTCACATATTTTTTTTCAAGCTTAGCCATTCTTTCTAGGGTTATTTTTTTCACCCCCATAACACTAGGAGGGAGACCTGGCTTCTTAAGCTCATGAGAAGTTTACAGAAACCTGGTGAATTAATTACACTCCTGTCAAGTTCAATCAGTTACTGCCCAAAGCCCTGGAAGGGAAGGTGGTGATTAAGCTCAGGTTTCTACTGTTCAAACAAGAGCATCTGGGCTACTAGGTTACTAAGCATGGAGTCTTGGCAACAATTATAGCTACCCTTTAGGAATAATAATACTCAATTTAACCAAATGGAATTGCCATTTTTATAGGTCAAAATGGGTAAATAATAGCAATTTCTATTATTTAACCTAATAATAAAATGTAATTTTATTTATCATTTACTAAGTGTTAGGAACGGTATCAAATACTTTGTGTGTATAGTATGAAAGAGCTTAGCGCAATTTAAGAGGATTCATAATTACTGGCAATAAGTTTAATAGTTAATAATGTATCACTCAGACACACAATAATCCTAGAGTATTACCACCTCATTTTATAAATCAGGAAACTGAAAGTATTAAAGGCTAAATAATTTGAACAAATCTAAACTATTAATAAATGGCAGTCAAACAGCAAGTCTCTCAGATTCTAAATGCTATGGGTTACTGCTTTTATAAGTGCCTACTATGTACTGAGCGCTTAGAATTTCTAATTTTCTAATTTTCATAAAAGTGCATGAAAGATAAAAGTCATCCCCATTTGAAGCAGAAGGTAGCTGAGCCTCTCAGAGTTTCCGTGGCCTAAAGCCAGACAATATGCAGCGTAGCTGTGAATGTAAACCCAGAGCTTGCTTCTTTTCAGGATGCCAAACTGCCTTTCACATACGGAAGAAAATGGTTGGGTTTTTGTTTGTTTGTTTGTTTAGGGGGAAGGGATATACACATGTATGTATGCATACACACACACACACATACACACACACATCCATATGTACACACACACACACACACACATACATCCTCTTGGGACAATGATATAAATCACACAGTCTCCAGAAGTCAAAGAAAATAGGTTTTTTCATTATAAATCCAACTGAATGTTCTCAAAAAATGATACACTGTTCAGACCCATTGACTGGATATCTAACAAAAGAAACACATTTTCTTTGATTTCTGCAGACCACGTGATTTGTGCCATTGTCCCAGGAGTATTATGTTCATGCTAATCAACAAAGAGCTCAGAAATGCAAGCTGGGACCCGGCGCCCACATTTGTTCTGGATAAAAGTGCTCTGATGGGCTTCCAGGTCCCCAGGGAACTTTTGAGCCCTTCGCTCCCTGATGTGAAACCTTCCAGCCTCTTCTCACTTCCCCTCAGGGAACCAATGTGACAATGCGCGTGGAATGACTCACTGAAACATTATAGAAATGAATAGATCCTTCTGAGGCTGTCAGCCAGCGCTAAGGAATCTGGTACAGCCCATCAACCAAATGGAACCTGATTCATCTGTATTAGCATGATGGGAATGAGTCAACTCTCAGGAGCCTCGAACCTTTCATTTCAATTAGAACAAATAATGTAAATGCTTTTAAACCACTAAAATTCAACAAGCGGCCCACATTTCCCCCAATCCTTCCACCCCCACGCTTTTCCACTGTTCCTTTTCACAGACACAAAAGATTGCTAATGTCCAAGGACAGCCTTTGACTAGAGTCATTGTCTCCCTACCCATATACTGACTGAAGACTACAGCTGCCAGCATTCTGGTTCCATCGGCCACAATTCTTTCCGTGAGACGCTGGGTGAAGGACTCAGAAAACTGCAATGAGGAATCGCCACCAGAATAAAAAAGCATGTGTTTTAGAATGATTTTTTATATCCTAGATAAACACATAAATGCCAAATGTTTACTATTCATTATATAAAGTCGTTTTCTCCTTTTAATTAATCATAATGTTGAGTTTAAAAGCATGACTCTGAAATCAGACACACCTGGGTTCACATTCTGGCTCTAGCTGTGCAGACACAGGTAGCTTTCTCACCTCATTTCTCACCTATAAAATGGGGCTCATATTAGTTCCTACTTCATAGGGTTTTTGTGAAAATTAAATGAACTATAAAGCTTGTTAAGTGCTTAGAAAAATGTTTGTCACATAATAAGTGCTCAACAAATTTTATATGGTATTCTTATTATCATCCAGGTAGTGGACAATAATATTTTTGTTGTTATTGTTAATCCTCATCTGAGTATATTTTTTCCCCCATTGAGTTTTAGAGAGAGTGAAGGGAGGGGGGAAAGAGAGAGAGAGAGAGAGAGAGAGAGAGAGAGAGACCAATGTGAGAGAGACACATCATCAAACGGTTGTCTCCTGCATGCACCCCAACTGGGGCTGGAATCAAGACTACAACCCAGGTATGTGCCCTTGGCCACAATGGAACCTGCCACCCTTCATTCCACAGGCCAATACTCTAATCACTGAGCCAAACCAGCTAGGGTGACAATAATCATTTTGTTGCAAGCAAGAAAAACCCAACTTACACAGGTGTAAGCAAAAAATACAATTAATAAAGTAGAAATTTGTAACTTCTTGTAACATAAGTCTAGGAGGTCCAGCCAAGGCTGCATAAAAAAAAAAAAACTCAACTTATATCATGAAGAATCTGAGATTTATTAGCAGCTAACTTTTTCTCTTAGAAAGAGGGTCTTTCCCATGAGACCCACTGACAGTCAGTTCTGTCTCACACTAGGATAAAATTCTTACTTAACCATCTCTCAGCTGATCATGTGACTCTCAATGGGCAGGCCTGATTCCACTCTCCCTGCCCAGGGGCAGTGGCAGGGAGCAAACCCCACGGAACGCCATGGTCTGAGGGTGAGGGGAAAATGAGCCCCCAGAATAAAACAGATTCTATTATCAGGAAAAGGAGCAACAAAGTCAGAAAGGATTCAAGAGTTAAAAGTTTTGAGTCCCCAAGAGTTAAACCTGGCTAGAGATATAAAGGCCAAGCCAACCTAGTGTCTTGTGATTCATCACAGAGTAGTCACACTGTGAGGTTGGCATAAAGCACCTTTTTTTTTTTTTTCCAGAAGCCATTCTACTTTCTGAATCCACTCAGTACACTGGGTGAAGTAAATAGTCTTTAGATTATTTTAAATTCTTTTTTAAAAAATAAACATTTTTTTAGAATTGATTTTAGAGAGAGAGGAAGGGAGAGGGAGAGAGAAACATCTATTGACTGCCTCCTGCACGTCCCCTACCTAGGTATGTGCCCTGGCCTGGAATCAAACCAATGACCTCTTGGTGCATGGATCATGCTCAACCTAGTGAGACACACCGGCCAGGGCTGAATTCTTTTCAAGACTGCTAAAATCTGACTGGCCACACCAAAGATGGCATTTCTCAATTTATTTAAAATCACTTCTAAATGTATAAAAGTAAAAAGAGACAATATTCCCTATGGAAGGGAAGGTTACAGCCAGCATCTCGCCACACATTCTTTATTTAATCCTGAGAAGGAGGGATCTTTATCACCCTTCTCCAGATGAGGACATTGACACTTGGCAAATCTGAGTAAACAGCTAAAGCCATACAAGTTCACGTGAACATGCCCGGTTGTGTTTCTGATCCAACTTTGTCAGGTTTCAGGGTTTCTACTGTCCCTACAATAACTGGCCATCACTCTTCTCTGCAACATTCATGAGTAGTCTCTCCCCTTAGTGGGTCCTTGTTCCTACTTACAATGCTTTCTTCCTGAAGGAGGTAGAATAACCCTGAGTGAATCTCAGAGTCTCCACACACAAACCACCTTTGCGTAATGACGCCTTGTACAGGTGAAGAGCAATGTCAGGAGAGGATAGCCCAGGCTCTGCCCCTTCTATGAACAGCCCCCTCTTCAGACTGGAATGTCTCACTGCACGCAGCTCAGGGGCCAGAGGGGTAAAACACCCTAAGGAAACTCCCTTCAGCATTTGAGTCAAGTGTGGGAAGGCAGACATCTGTCCCTGTTCGGGGTGTGTTTCCCTCACATACTGTGAGGTCCCAGCTCTCCCAGCAGCTGGCTCGCCAGGGGCAGCGATTGTGCTGAAGTGAAATGTTGGTGGGCTAGGATTGTTGTAGTCATTGTTGAGAGCTTTTATACTTATTTTGGTTTGAATTTACAAGCATGGTGGTCATGGGTCCCTCTTGAACTAATGAAAATGCGTGGGGTATTTGGGGAAAATTTTCCAAATAAGAGGAATGTCCTATCCAGGAGATTGTCTGTTAGAGAAGCTAGTTTATGAGACAGCCGTTTTCCTTGAAATGCAGTTCAAATCATACTGTTCCTCGAGAGGTTCCCACCATGCAATTCCTCATTGCCATCCTCAGTTCAGATGTAGGAAGATTTAAAGTTGGACTTCCTGCCTCCAGAAGGACTGAAGAACATTCTAGGTTGCATCACTCATCCTGTCAGGCTGAGTCCTGAGAGCATCATCCATCCATCCATCCATCCCTTTATTCACTTCATTCCTAGATCTCCCAGCTACATGACTGGCCATGACCAGTTCTGCACATGGTGACCGACTGGGAGAAAGGCTGCTGGCATGGGGACCCTGATGTTACCTTGATTGCTCCTTTCCCAGGTTCTTTTCAGAGGAGAAATGGCTTGGACTCTGGGCGGCTGCAGGTGGAATATGAGATTATCAAATCCCTGTTTAAAAAGGACTAAGTGTATTTCCTTCCAAATGGGTGTGAGGTGGCACAGAGATGCGCACATGCACACACCGGATAGTAGACAGTCCACATAGTTAGAACTAATAGTGAGCATGAAAGCATTACCAGCCTACAGATATTTCTTCCAGGCCTGGAACTAACATGAGAAATAAGAATAAATAAAAATGTCCCTGTCTCACGACAGTCCATTAGACAAGGACTAGCGATAAGTAGACTTCGGAGTGATTCCAGGAAGCCCCAACAAGAGAGTGGAGGTGAAATGTGGCCAGGAAGGAAGCTAGTTAATGGCACTTTCTCTAACAGCTTAGCCCTGCGGCAATGAGCTCGGTGCCCCCTCGTACAGAGGGAAACAGTGTGGCCTCTGAGTCCTTGGGTGTTTTCTCAACTACTCCATCCTTTACTGATGGAGGCCTGCTCCTGGAAATACTCAGTGCTCAGCACCTGGGCTGTCCCGCTGAGGCAGGTATGCTCCTGAGCAGCGGTAGCCAACCTTTCGGACCTCACGGACCACCAGTGGTCCATGGACCACGGGTTGGCGACCACTGCTCATGAGGCCAGAGAAAGCTCTGGAGTGTTGCAGGTTCTCCTGGTAGAAAGCCATCCCATGCAATAGGATGGTGCATGCAATGCATACCTGCACTGTAGGCCATAGCAGACAGCCTCCTTATGAGCCCTGATGGTCCCCACCATTAGGTTACAGCTCTCTCTCTCTCTCTCTCTCTCTCTCTCTCTCTCTCTCTCTCTCTCTCTCTCTGAAAAGCTGGCAGTCCTGTTGTGAGCTGCCTTATGGAGAGGCCTATGTGAGATGGCAAAGAACAGAGGCCCTTAGACCAATAGCAACAGGGATGAGCCTGCTGAGGACCATGTGAGTGAGTGAGCCTGCGGGCAGACCCAGTGTTCAGACAACTAGAGCCCAGGCTGATGGCCTGCGCTCCTGAGAGGGACCCTGAGCCAGAGGCACCCAGTAGGTCACACCCAGATTGCCAACCTGCAGAAGCTGTGAGATGATACGTAGTTTTTTGGTTTAAGCTGCTTGGTTAGGGGATCATCTGTTACACAGCAGTCTGTAACACATACAGCTGCACATAGAGACAAAAAAAATGTTTCCACTACTTTCTAATGAACAACGTAGAGATGCCAGAGAGGCATTAACTTGTTACTGCCAAGGAGCACTGCCTTTGAGACTTTCAGGGGAAGAATGTAAGCAGGTCAGTGAAAGCCCAGCTGTTTATACGTTTCATTGATTTAATTGGGCCTGGCTTACCATTTAGAACAGCAACTCGTTCATTGGACACAGTGACTGAAGTCATAATCTGAACAAATGTATTTGAACTAAAATGTGTTAAAGCCAAAGGAGAATCAATTAACTTGACATAATCGATTCCTGACTTTTACATTTATTAGGTGTTTTTCAAAGCTATTGAGTGAAATCCCGACCCTTGCTAGTCTTGGCCTTAAAATAACTAAAGCTGAGAAAGTAGTCATTAACGGACATGAAGTCCGGCTGACACAATGCTGAAATGCAGTGTGGGAAGTCATGTGTTTGAGACCAGAGGGACTTGTTTTTTAACCTGGGACAGAGACAAGTAATCTTTCAGCCTCATTTCAAACATGAGCATTCTAATATAATCAAAAGAGCAGAGTGACTTAGCTCAAGGTGTTTTATTATGGGATGTACCTGTTTGGTCTCCTTCTCTTCACTCCATTGGTGAAGGGATCCCCATCCTAGGGCTCTGGGGATGACCAAACACACGATCTCGATCCTGGACCCATGATTGACAGCTGTTTATTAGTTACCTCTACTCACAGCCAGGGGAGGAGGACACCACATGCCACACAGGGCGACCTGGGGGCTGCTGTCAAGGACATGGTGAATAATCAGGAACGGGCTTTATGGTACAAAGAGGGTGGGGTGACTGCTTCCCTGGGAGGGTGTAGTTAGTTTGTTGAGTATTTCCATGGGTGTACTGGGAATGGAAACCTCTACTGAGGGGAGCAGGAATTTGGTCAAATTGATAAGAAGGCTGCAGGGATCTTTTCCATGGAGCAAAGTAGGGAAGGAGATTAGGCCACTCTAGACCCTCCTGAATTTACCAGATGTCAAGGAGGCACGTAATATTAATATCAGGACTCACACTACAATGCCCTTGGGGCATCTCCCCACAAGGGACCCTGGAGTGTCTATTCAGTTTCTCTTGAGATGCTATTGATGGGATAAATAGACTAGAGAAGCTATTAGACTAAAGATGTAATGAAATTGGCGTGCATTTTACTTGAAGATAATCCTAATACCTACAAAAGAATGCACATGTACCCTTTACAATTTCCCCGAGAAAATCCCCGTTTTGTTTAGAAAATTTGCTTGCTTGATTTTTATGATCTTATGGAAGAAGTTCAAAGTCTCAGAGTCATCCCTCAAGGTCACAGATGGCATTAAAGACTATTGTTTGAGGACGCTGGGGCCCACAATTTCTGCTCCAAGGGAACAATGGAGGTTACATGAATAGTCAGTCACACATAACCCCTCTGTGGTCTCGCCCATAGTGCCACAGTCTGGCCCTCGCTGGCATCTAAGACCCACTGGGGCAATCCAGAATCCAGAACCTGGAAACCTCCTGCATAATGCCACACACAGGTGAGAGGAGTATAAGAAAGAGAAAAGTTGCCGAAACTGGTTTGGCTCAGTGGTAGAGCGTCTGTCTGCGGACTGAGGGGTCCTGGGTTCGATCCCGGTCAAGGGCATGTACATTGGTTGCGGGCACATCCCCGGTGGGGGGTGTGCAGGAGGCAGCTGGTCGATGTTTCTCTCTCATCGACGTTTCTATCTCTCCCTTCCTCTCTAAAATATCAATAAAATATATATTTTAAAAAAAGAAAGAGAAAAGTTGAAGGGACTCTGAGTGTTTGGCTGGCGTTACTGGAAGGAGGGAGCTGCGTTTATGATGAGGGGAGATTTGCTGGAGGTGCAAATGAGAAGTAAGGAGTTTGGAGACACAAGTCTGAAATGCCAATTAAACGATCAAATAAAGGTTTCAAGGAGACAGTTGCTTGGAGTCTGGTTTCAGGGGAGAGAGCCAGATGAGAGAGTACAATGTGAGGACCGGAGCCTGGCTCGGGCTTCCAGTGTTTATGGGGGGAGGGGGGGATGAGGAGGAGCCCCTTGTATTCTCTGCGGGGCCCTGGGAAGGCCTGGCCGGGAAGCCTGGCTGCGGAGGAGAGGTTCTTGGGCAAAACAGAGACAACCCAGCAGGCATCTATCATGTTCCCGCACCCTGTGTCCAAGCTGGCACTGCTTTCCTTCCCCTTGACTTCAGGCACAGTGGAAGGAAAGGGACTTGTTTGGGAGCTTGGGGGACAAGAAGAAAGCTGCCGGGGTCACCCCAGCTCCCCTTCTCCCGCCCTGCACTCAGGACAGCTGTGTATTTTTCCACTGGCCAAGGGCTGAGCGGGTGCGGTGCTGAAACTCCTCCGTGGATGACTCAGCAGCTCTGGTCTTCTGCCAGAGTCCTGCCGGAGAGGAGGCGCTGGAAGAAGGTACCGCAGGGCAGGCGAGCACCTGCGGAGGAGGGATGTTCTCCGGCAGATCTTCACTTTTACCCCCGGTAGCCCCCTCTCCCCCCCTGTCATTGCCTAGGAATGACTCCTATGTGTCCTGCGCAGGCAGGTGCCCGATGCCAGAATGCCATCTCCGAGGTGAGAACAGAAGGCTCAGAGAAGCCAGGCAGCACCCCAACGCCCTCTCAGCCTGTGCTCTGGCCCACTGTGCCTTTGGCCTCCAGAGCAGAACCAGGTTCCCCCTTATCTCAGAGCCCGGGGCTCCCGCTGAGCCTGGCTTCCTCCTCACACCCTGGTCCCGAGGAGCAGGGGCTCATCCCCAATGGCTCAGCCGCTCCCTCCTGTGTACGGAGACAAGTGCAGGGCAGCGAAGGCTAGGCATGCCTCTGGATAAGTCATTTCATCTTTACAGCCCCCTCTTGGAGGTATAAGAAACCCGAAGCTCCAAATCTGCTTCCATTTGAACTAAAAAAAAAAAAAAAAAAAGAAAAGTAAAGAAAAAGAAAAAGAAAAAAGAAATGCGAGAATGACTCTGCATCTTTTCCTGGGAGAAAAAAACCAATGCCCTGACTGGAAAGTCCCTGTTTGCCTTGATACACAGCCCATCCTTTGTCTCCACGCCCTGATGTACTTCCAGCTGCTGCTGGAGATGCAGGTTGGCCCGGTAAGAAGGCCTGCCGTGGGAAGCCGAGGGCACGGGGAGGCCGGCGGGCTATGTCTCCCCACTAGGGCCCCAGCCTCCTCGCTGCTCCCACATCCAGATTTTTACCCCAAATGGGAACAATGTTACCATATTTCTAAACCTGAGAGACTCAGACACATCTGCTCTTATTTATATCAATTCTGTTGAGGCTGTAAAATTGCATATGCTATTTTGATGAAACTTTATCTTAATTTCATTACCAGCTTGAGAAGTCATGTGATAATTGTCTGATTTCCAAGTTACTGAGCAAAAATTCTATTTAGGTGTTCTTTTTTTTTTTAAGGCTCATGACTATAATAAAATATTATGCTATTTCACCTTCCTAAATGGAAGCCAAATTAATATATTTTCAAGCTACTTATGTGACTGCACGTTGAAGGGACAGAGAGGGTTGCCGATGGCAATCATGGTGGCCAGTCCAGGCACAGAGAGCCACACCAGGTACATTTGCAACCGGGAAAGCTGCTGCATAAGAGAGAGCTCAGCATTTGGCATCAGACCAACCTGCGTTAGAGCTCAAGCACCTTCACTAACTAGTCAGCTCTGCTACCTTAGGCAAGTAAATCACATAGCTTCTCTGAGCTTATTCTTTTAGAAAATGATGTATTTTTAATAGATAATTCTGTGAGTTTTAGTAATTAAATATATCAGGTGCTTAGGATAATGTCTAGCATATAGTAGGTGCTTGATCAATGAAAACTCTTAGTATTTTTATCAGCACTTTCCAAACCAATGCACTCTTTGTGGTATCCAAACTACATGAAGCGTTGTGGGCAATTTCACTCTGTTCACTGGCGGGAACAGTACCGGGTTTCTCTGAGTGCTCTGCAATCCCTTTGTTGGAACGAGAAGCCAGGGCCACCGTGTCCCTCAGCACCCCTCCACATATTTTATAAACCCAGTATTTTAGTCCACACTAAAAGATGGCCTTTCTTAGCATTAAGCATTGCAAAACCTGGAGGAACTTAGCCTGGAACTCAACACCTCCATAGATGTCAATGACCCCTTTTGCCTTCCAAGCTGATCTCTCCTGCCCGCAGGGTCAGGGACTACCCGCAGATCCCCATGGAGTCCAAGTAGTTACTGCGCAGGAATCTCCTGTTGCCACACTTCACTCACCAAGCTGAGTGTCCATGGACATGACCTGAGTCTGTTATGACCCACTGGGTATCTTCCTTGTGTGGCGGAGGCGAGCCCTACATCCCACAGTCTGATTATTTCTAGCCCCAGTTTGGCAAAGACTGTCCTACCTTTCAGGTCCAAATATGCATCAGAGGCTATACATGATACATGCATAACACTCTTTTGGTTTCAATTTAGGAAAGAAACTTTGAACTGGGAAGTAGGCACCTGGAGTTCTAGTCCTAGCTCTTCTACAAATCACATGTGTGATTGCAGACAAGTGTCATAGATTTCAAAACAATCACCAAGTCCTCTCCTGTCTATGTGCACACTCATTTACAACCTGACTGCATCCCACCCCATCAAGAGCTGTGCTCTCTTTTTGTAACCCTTGAAGCCAGGCTTGGCTGAGTGATGTGCTTCAGCCAATGAGACATGAGCAAAAACAAGTGAGCAGAGGCTTGAAAAGAGGGCCTTGCTCACCCTTGCTGCTGAAACCCATGCTGCCATACGTGAGCCAGTCCAGGCTGGCCTGTTGGAAAATGCAGAATATGAATGATGTCCCACAAGACTAACCAGCTCCCAACAAGAAATGTGAGTGAGACCACTCTAGATCATCCAGCCTCAGTTAAACCAACCCAGATCAGAGAACCCACCCAGGCAACCAACAGAATTATGAGAATGCATATAATTGTTGTTTTAAGCCAATAATGTTGAGGAGTGTTTGAAAGTAACTAAAGCCAACTGATATAGTACATCAACTTCTTTCTCTGGTTCTCTTTCCACATCTTGAAAATGAGGGTGTTGAACTAGATCAGTGTGGGTAAGTATGAGACACAGGAACCACTCTCCTCCTAACACCAGACCATGCAGAACATGGTTAATGATTACAGCACACTTCTTCAACCCAGGAGCAAGGAATAGAATGCTTCTCATTCCAATGTTCCAGTAGCTACCTGAAATCCAAAGCATCGGTCCTGGTTCAATACCCATTTGCCAGCTGTGTTCAAAACCAGTAATTCTAAGCTTGGACCAATTGCCCAAATCCCCCAGGGGAGGTATAGACTGTCAGATTGTCTGTTTCCACTTTGTTGACATCACATTCAGTAGGTTTGGGTCAAACTGGGAATCTAAAGCTTTCCAGGTGATTCTAGTAATGATGTAAGTTTGGGAACAGTAGACAATGATTTCTTAGGTGTTTCCCAACCCTATCCTTTGATTGTTCTGAGGCTGAGCAAAGCACTTTCTTTAGCCTTAGATTTGACTAGATAATAACAGTATCTTCTAGTCCTGATTTATTCCTTGAATATGTACTAGTACATATCAATCTTCAAATGAATCACCCACACCACTCTAAGTAACATAGGGTTCTCCTCTAATATTCTTCTTTCAGCATTTAGTAAGCCAGAGGAAAAGGTCCTCTTAGGCATTCAGAAGAAACAGAGAGGAAGGGAGACTATCCAGAACAAGGTAATTAACTGGATGCATAAGCAATGGCTCCTGCTCGGAAAAAGTTCACAGTATTATTTAGAAGAAATAAAACAATTTCTAACAATGACCAAACTATAAAATCTATACTGTCACATGGCAACCAGGTCAGAATATTGAAAGAGCACAGCCAGCGTGACTTAGTGGTTGAACATCAATCTATGAAACAGGAGGTTGCTGTTCAATTCCAGTTCAGGGCACATGCCCAGGTTGCAGGCTCAATCCCCAGTGTGGGCTGTGCAGGAGGCAGCTGATCAATGATTCTCTCTCATCACTGATGTTTCTATCTCTCTCTTCTTCTCCATTCCTCTCTGAGATCAATAAAAATATTTTTAAAATTTGAAAGATAACCTTATATTTCTAAAAACAACAATAACAGCAACAACAACAGCAGCAGCAACTAATAGTTATTAAGTGCCAAGCAGGGTGCTGAAACTTTGTTGTATTATCTCACTGGGTTCTCAATAACTCTATGAGTTCTCAACTGTCCCCATTTAATGGGTGAAGAAAGTGGGTTCCAGAGGCAAAAGTAACTTATCTGGGGGTCACAGAGCTAGTGAGAGGCAGAGCCAAGCAAGGTAAACATAGGTCTGACTCCAAATCTCACACTCCACACTAGCATGCCACACAACCTCGGGTGACACTGTCATTAATATAAAGAAATAAAAGCAAATTCCCAAAAGACATTCTTCCAAAACACAGCAACTCTGACAGAATTTTAAATTAAATTAAAATCTGTGCAAAAAGAATGAAGCCTTGGTACCTTTCTCTTACATTTTCTCATCAAAACTCACAGTCCCAGTATGTTTATTGCTCCCTCTGTTCTAGTTCTTCTTAAAAAGAAATTTTGATTGACAGCTTCTTGGAAGTCACTATAATTTAATCTACTTACCTTCACCTTAATCATTCATTATACTTTGTTTCCACTCTCAACTGTTTCTACAAAGAGGGGAAATATATCACCTTTGCTTTTTTGGGAAAATGTTGGAAGGCTTTGTATGTTTTTCTTTTCTTTTCCAAACTCTACCTTCCTGGGAAGAAAGTTATATGTTCAAGAGGCTGAAAAGCAGGAGAGCTTGGCTCCAATTATTTGTTTTGCAAATGAGAATGGATAAATCACTAACAGCGGCAAATATTTCCATTCATTTGTTCATTCAACACATATTTATTGATCACAGGGGGCTGACTCTTTGATAGGTTTCTTGAAACATTCAATCTCCTGGAGGAGAGAGACATAGATAAATGTGTAGCTGCACTGAGAGCTGTGAGAGAGAGAGAAAGGGTTCATGACCTTGTAACAGGGGAGTCAACCTCATCAGGGAGGCCAGGGGAGCTTTTCTGAGGTAAGCACTGTGAGCTAAGTTAACTAGAACAAGGAGAGGTAGGGGCAAGAATGTGCCAGGCAGAGAGAACAGTCCAGGGAGGGTCCTGTCAGGAGCAAGAGTTCAGAGAAGACCAACGTGGCTAGAACAGAAAATGAGCAAGTTGTGGCTGAAGGAGAAGACAGCTGTGTGGGCCATGTAGATCAGCACGTGGGTTTTAGATTTTATTTCCAGATTAGAGGCTCAGTACATGAAAATTCATGTATTGGGGATGGGGGGAGGGAGGGAAGGAAGAGAGAAGGGTCCCCTCAGCCCGGCCTGCCTCCTCTCACAGTCCGGGAGCCTTCAGAGGCTGGAGACGACCCGGCGATCAGGGGAAAGCCATGCCCCCATCACACCTCTGCTGCTGCCACTGCTGGCAATGCAAGCCTCGGCTGGCCCTGGTTACCTGAGCCTTGGGCTGGCCCTGGGAGGCTGGGGGGCTGAGGGGCTGAGGGGACTGGGTGACTCTGGAGGGAGGCACCTGGAGTAGCCAGGTCTGCCTGGCGGCAGGCCCAGCCTCAAAGTGTTCCTGCCACCCAGTTGGGGCTGAGTGGATGGGGTGCCGCCATCTTTGAGGGCAGGGTAGTCAATTAGCATATTCCCTCTTTATTAGATAGGATAATGAACAGATGGAAGGATAGTAATCAACGGGATGGCTCATGTGGATTTGTACTGTGAAAAGATCACTCTAGTTGTAGTGATTTATAAAACACTTTCCCATGAAAGACCTTGTTTATCATCTTGACTTGGCACAACCAAGCACCTCTCAAATTATTTTTTAACTAGGGGCCCGTTGCAGGAAGATTCCTGCACAAACAGGGCTTCCAGTGGGCTTCCTTCCCACCATTGCCACCTCTTCCACACAAACCCTTCCCCCCACCCCTGCTCTTTCCCTGCCGCCTCTGTACCACACTCCCACCCCATGCTTTTCCTCTGCCTGGCCAGCGATTGGGGCCAATCTGGATGTCTCATGTCTCACCCAGTTCTGATAGAGACCAGCTGGCTATTGTGGGGGGAGGGGCTGCAGGAGGTTGTCTGGTGTGGGGAGGGGCTGAGGGAGGTTGGCTGTGGGAGTGCACTGACCACCAGGGGGCAGCCCTGCATTGAGCGTCTGCCCCCTGGTGGTCAGTGTGCATCATAGTGACTGGTCAATTGATTGATCATTCTGATCCTTCGGTCATAATGATCACTTAGGCTTTCATATATATAGATGTTACACTATACAGTGTTATTTTGGGCAGATGATGGAAATGCCTGAAAATAAAAAAAGTTACTTTTTAGGAGCTAAAATTGATCAGGCAAATATTCTTAGTGTTTAAAGCATTTTACAATGAGGTAGGCATTATTATTATTATTCTCTTTTATATTGATGAAGAAATTGAAGCACAGAGATTAAAGCAATTTATTTAGAGCCGCTAAGCTGAAATGTGGCAGGACCAATATTTAGAGCCAGGTTGATCTGGCCTCCGAGGCAGCAGGCCTGGCACCTTGCAGTCTCCCCAGAAGCACTGGGATTTATGGAGTGATCCGCTCAAATGCGAAGACCAGGCCGCAAAGGCAGCAGGAGGGCACTGGGAGCAGAGAGTTTGGAAAGAGAAGCTTCTTAGAAATGAATGTTCCTTGTGGTTCATTGAGAAGTCTGAAAAAAAATTTAAATGCTAAGAATTTTAAGGACATACACAGCAAATTGTATATTTTCCTGTTTCAAGTTTTCATGGAGACGATGTGATAATGATTTCCTAATGGCTAAGGCTCTCAGTCTAAATGCAGGGCACATACATTTCAGTACTTCATACTATCAAAGCAGCATTTTACTTAGAAATACAGTAAATGCCAGATACCCTGTTTCCCCGAAAACAAGACAGTGTCTTATATTAATTTTTGCTCCCAAAGATGCGCTAGGTCTTATTTTCAAGAGGATGTATTATGTTTCCATGAAGTAGGTCTTATTTTCAGAGGATGTCTTATTTTCGGGGAAACACGGTATGTCTTACTGGGTTGAGTAGTTTTGGGGGTACAGGAAATAATCTGATGGCATAGTTAAAGGCATAATCTGAAAATAGAAATTTTGAAAAAGACTGGACCCAATGAATTATTTTGTAAAATAAAATTTACCACAGGGTAAATAAAAATAGGATTAAAGACAGGGTAATATCTATTAGAACTTAATTCACAAAAGAAAGCTGTGAGGAGCAAGAGTACAAGCCTAGCTACAGCACTGTGTGTGTGGTCCAGCACACTATGGGAACTGGTTTAAGTGGGTCTACGTAATTTTATAAATTCACCACATACTGCCTCTAACATATTTCCAAACTAGGATTATATTCAAAGTTAACTTCAACTGATGTGACTGGAGCGTTGGGTTCTATTACGTTTTTCTAAACATTTAATTCAATAGTTATACAGTGAGGCAATAAATATGCCCAAATTGCACAATTTTATTAATAAGAAAGTGATGTTATAAATTTCTTGATTCCAAGCATGTCTAGAATGCAGTGTTTTATTTTTGTTTACTAATCAATACCTTTTATCACGCTCTTTGTATTAAGTTTGCATTAGTATCAGCAGTAAACATAGGCCATCTATTCAGCAGAGTAATTAATTGTGTAGTCAACCTGAACAAAGTAATTTATTGATATTGGAATGGCAAAGGCAGTAGTGTATTAAGTGAATTTTGTAGTTTGTAGCTTATTATTAGGATGTTCTAAAAAATACTTGGAAAATACACAAATGCAGAAGCAGACATATATTAGATATGTGATCTTATTTTATATGGAATCTCCATGTAGCGTGAAAACATTGGGTGGATAATAAAGTTATTAAAAAATATAAATGCTTTAAACAAATGTATGAAATATATTGTTTAGTTAATCCCAATTGTAATATTAAATATGAATATTATTAAAAACCAAATGAAATAAAGATTGTCATAATCATAAACATTTTAAAATGACCGTGTAATATGCTGGCAATATTATCATGGCTTGATCATGTCCTTTATTTCATAACCATTATCATGTTGCCTTCATTAGCTAGCCTTACTTTGAAGTATAAATAAGGAGTATAATAAATAAGGAGGCATTTCACAAACATGCTAAATAATCCTCGATTATGATGCTAATGTAGCTGTATATGTTTGGCTGTTTTAAACAGATCTTACAATACATGTCAATACCCAAGTACATTTACCATTGATTAGGTAATAAGGTAGAATGTGAAAACATCTGTTTCACCTAAAAATAATCCTTCTTATACAAAGACTGATTATAACCAAGAGTTGTACACTGAATTTTCTTCCACTAGTACAGTGTTTCCCAAAGTGTGGTACACGTACCCCCAGGGGTACGGTAAGTTTGGTGGGGGTACATGTTGTACCGGGGTTTGGTGGGGATATGCACTGCATGGTGCTTAGCTATGCCTAATTCTTCATTCTCATGAGTCAAGTTAAGACAGTCTTGTGAGGTGTGAGATGGTCCGATGTGCAAATAAATGTTATACTTATAATATAACTTTTATTTATATTTTATTATGAATAATTTTATTTTTTGTTTATTATTTTGTGTATGTACCAAAAAAAGAAATATATTTTTATTGTTATTAAAATACATCCATATTTTTTTAACCAGGAATACTCAGTGTTACGAAAATTATAGAAGGGGTACATATATGTCAAAAGTTTGGGAAACACTGCTAGTAGATATAGGTCACAAAAATATTTTTAAATTGTGAAAGGACTTTAATACTTCTTCAAACTGCCATGACAACGGGCATGATTTCAACTTGGCAGATTGAGGTTAAGGGGGCAGTGAGCGGCCATGAAGGCTCAGTCTTTTTCCATGCACACTTGCTTAGCAGTCCAAGTGTCAAATTCAAACTTGGCCTCATTAGAATTCATTAGCTGAGAAACATGATTTTGTAGTCAAGGCCCTTCTGGAAATCGAAGAAAAACCCTCGATGTCTTTTATCCTACACAATAATTACCAGTTGCTAGGTTGGATTGTATGCATGTAAAAATAAAAAAGAATGAATTTGAGTGAGGCTAAATATAGAAGCCAAGACCGAGATTCTATTGTATTAGAATTCCACATGACTCAAGCAATTCCCATAGGTTGACAACCACCAGTCTAATTTTGAACCCAGAGACTTTATAGCAGTAAAAAGTGTTTCCTAATTAGGAAAGAAACTTGCCTATCATCCTCCACTCTTGGTAGTTATCATAAGAAAGTCATTTACATTTGAACTCAACATTCAAATTGAAACTTCAAGTTTCCCATTTTGTTCCAAGCCCCATTAGACAAACGCACCTAAGAGCTTTGGACACTGTGTGACCAGTAAACATGGTGGGCACTGAGCTGGAATTTCCATAAGCAGAGCTTTAGCTGCAGTGACAGGACTTCACTGTCATTCATGCTGGCCAAATCTCAAAGGCGTGATAAATGATAGAATCTCAATTAATTACCATTTGTTCTTTCATGGCAGTAAAACTTATTGTAAATTATGCAGATAAGTAATTCATCATGGGAAATATGTAAAAAAAAATTTAGGTCTGTAACATTAAATAAGTTGACCCAAGGCTTTGTGAAAATTAAAATTAATAGAGCAAGAGGGTAAAATTTGCCCTGATACTTAATACAAATGAAGTCTCCCTTCTTTGAATGTCTCTAGTTTTATCTACTTTTTAAAATATATATATTATTGCTTTTTTACAGAGAGGGAGAAGGATCAAGAGCTAGAAACATTGATCAGCTGCCTCCCACACACTTCCCACTGGGGATGTACCTATATCCCAGGTACTTGCCTCTGACGGGAATCAAACCTGGGACCCTTCAGTCCAGAGGCCGATGCTCTATCCACTGAGCTAAACTAGTCAGAGTAGTTTTATCTACTTTTTAATCATTGTTCAATTATGCAGTGCAAAGAGATACTACAAATTTTACAAAAATTTATTCCAAGCCAATTGGTTAGGTGTTTATTCAGTACCTACTGTGCACAAACCTGGCATTAAACTCTAGTTCATGGGGCCATTTTGGTATCATTGGAATTCAAGGTTGTGCTGCCAGTCCAATTCTTAAAGTGGTAACAGTAATAAATAATAACTTCTACCTTATCCCAAGAAAATGTCTCCTAAATATTTAATACCCCAGCTTTCTAAATCCAGAAAGATTTGTTTTTTTAAAATGTACTAATCTTATCAAAGCCTGGAGTTTCAGCTTGTATCTCAGTAAGTGAGATCTTTGACTCTAAGATCAGTGAGTTTCCCTTGTACAAGAAAGTCTCTTCTAAAGTTGTACAAATGGAACTGATAACGAGGGCCAATATTGTGACAAAGCAAAGCATGGCACAAGCAAGCTTTCTCAAAGGGCAGCAGTGTTTTATGGGAGGAAGAGGAGCTTAGTGGGGGTGTAGGAGAACCAGAGGGAAGCTACAGGCACATTGGAAGTCTAAGGAAACTACACTGAAAAAGAAATGGTGACAGCAATGACTAGCAAGAGCAGCATTTTTGAAGGCATGATGTTGCAGAAATTATATGAAGCACTTTACATGCATTATCCCATTAAGTCCTCCAAATAGCAGCCATTCTCTGCTGCTCATTGTTTAGATGAGGAATAATAATAAAAAACAAACATAGAGAGGTTAATAAACTTGTCCAAGGATACACACAGCTAGAAAGTAGCAGGGGCAAGATCCAAACCTAGCTCTGCCTCCAGAATTCAACTCTTAATCACTACATTCTAGTCCCTCACAACTGTAGATTTTACTAATCCAAGGGTTGGCACTGCTTTGATTATGACAGTACAGGAGTTAGTCTCCACTCAGTAAATAGCACCTCAACTGGCCCAAGTCAAACGTGGGAGTGATCTGTTCCATTATTGACTCTCAATTTATAGTCTACCTTGCCAGTTCTCCCTCCAAAGTGAATCCCAAATCTGGTCACCATTCTTCAGTCTTACTTCACTGTTCAAAACCCCAGAAGCCATCCGATCTTACTTAGACTACAATGGTGGCCTCTAAATGGTCTTGGTTCTCAACTCCCTCCTCATTCTGCCCTGAGAAACCAGGGTGACAAGTTTTAAAGGTAAATCAGATGACAATACTACCTTCTTTAGAATTCCCCAGTAGATTCCCCTTACAGAATAAAATCCAAAATTATTCCCACAGTTTACTAGGTCCTTCAACATTTGCTCTGTCTACTTCTTTATATTTATCTTCAATAACTTTCATCCCATTGACTATGACCCAGATATGCTGATGTTCCTCTTCCTTGACCAGACATGGGACCATTGCTCTTCCCTACACTGGGAGTGCTTTTCCTCTGTGACTTCTTCCAATATGCCTTCTTGGTAACCTAGGCTCCAGTTAAAACATCATTTTCTCCATGAATCTTTCTCTGAACCCCAACTGGAGACACCCTGTTTTTGTTTCTTCACAGCACTCATCACTACCTCGTAGTATGCCATTTATTATACATTATCCTCCCGTCCCAAAATAAAATACAATTTCCATAAGGTAGAGTCCTAGTCTGTCTTTGTCTCTCATTTTTTAGTACTAAGAGCATGAAATGGAACATATTAGTTGCTGAAAAAATACTGAAGATGTATGACTGAATGAATAAATGAAAGGAGGAAGCAAGGCTCAGAGAAGTTAAGTGGGACTTACTTAATCTATGGTTCCTTGGCTAGTACCAGGTGAAGCCAAGACAAGCAAGGTAAGACCCACAAGACACAGAGATCTCCAAGTGCACTGGTATTCGAGCTGAGTCTTACAGACAGTAAGTAGATTGAGACGTGCAGACATAGCGGCAAAAGCAACTTAAACAGAGGGTACAGCGTGGGCAAAGGCAGAGAGGGGGAGAAGTTCAGGGTGAGCATGTTCCCTTACAAGAACAAAATAGCAAATCGACAGAGATAAGCAAAGAAGAAAAAAGGGTTGACACATTGCCTCCCACTCTGCAGCCTTCAAGCTTGTGGAAGAGTTTTTGCAACTGACACTAGAGTTAAGACATTCTTAATTGTATCTATTTTTTTAGCTCATCTGTTACAATGCCTAGCCTACTGCTATTCTGTCTCCATCATGAAGCTCTCACCCAGCACAGATTCAATTACCACTAGGTTGCTTGGGATTCTGACAACACAGTTGGGCAAAAACTTGGAGATGGATGGGAAGGAATGAGAGTAAAGAGATGTGGGTTCCTAACTCACCTGAGAACCTTGGGGAGGTGTTTCCACCTTCTTTATATCTCAGTTTACTCACCTGGTGAGATCTAGCTGCACAGTAAATTTCTAAAAGTCCTTTGGTTCATGTAATGAACTGGTCAACAATCACTAAGTCCTTCTGAGAAGGCTAACCCCTATTTTATAAAACTACTGTTTGAAAGTCTCTGCTATTTTTTAGACAGTGTCTTATTAAAAACAAATAAAAAAAACTTTGCTTTCTAGCCTGCTTGAATAATGAGGAAGATAAACTTAGCTATCTGACCTTGTAGGCCAGAGACTAGATACACCCATACTCTCATGCCATGCCAGATGTATTTTTTAATTGGATAGAACTGTGTTATTTCAAGACCACCAGTGAGATAACCACTAAGCACACATAGGGCTGTTTTTATTTGTTTTGTTTTGTTTTTTTTTAAATAAAATGGAAAGTTCTGCTTATAGCTCTGCTTAGAATTTGAATTCATTTTTCTCTAAGCCCACTGGTGAATAAAGTGTGACTCCAAACTCTGAACTCTCTGAGCATTGTGTGATTTATTCCAGTTTTCTGTAACACTTCAGTCAGTCACTTATTGGTTCATCACAGAGGGCTCATTGGTTATCTTCTTTATGGGGAGTGTATTAATTTCTTAGGGCTGCCTTAACAAAGGGAATTTATTCTCTCACATTTATGGAAAGTAGAAGTCCCAAATCAAGGGGTTGATGGGGCCACGGTGCCTCCGTGGCTATAGGGAGAGGTTCCTGGTGGCCCAGGCACCTGTTGGTTTATGGTGGCAGAACTCTAACCTCTGACTCCATATCCACATGGCCTTCTTCTCTGTGTGTCCGTTTCTCTGTGAACTTCCTTAGCTTAAAATCAGCTTTCACCACTTCATCGTGTATGACCTTGAACATGTAATCATCCAGGCTTGATCAGAGGATTCAGTGTTATTAAACACATATACTTTGTGCTTTGGCATATGACTGGCACTCAGTTAGTATCCAATTAGCACCTTTTTGAAACTCTTATCCTCTTTGGTAAAGCACTTCCAATGTTGGGGTTGTCTCTATACCCTCAAAACAAATTTGTGTCCACATCAAACCACTACAAAAGACAGTGGAAGTTTTAACTGGGGGAAACAAAAAACTCACCATAAAAAACATGAGCCTGAAATACTCAGATTGACTCTGCATCAATTGCTTTATCCAGATAAATGTTCAGTTGCCAATGTAGTGACATCCAATAGATAAAGGCTAGATTTAAGGTTCATTTAATACTTAATTTTTATTATTATTATTTTTTTTTTTTTACTTTCTACCGGGCAATTTCAGATTCTCTCAGCACTCTTGGAAAGATGTGGTTAATACAGAAGATTTCTTGCTGTAATAAGCCTATTGTGCTTAACACAAACAATCATTTTTATTCCTTGAAATCTTGACAATAGGAACAGGAATCCAATTTCCAGAGTTTCTTTGCCCTTAGGATTCCATGGTTCATATAGCTCAAGCAATGCCCACTCCTATTGCAATGGCCCAAGACTTTCTGCTCTCTGTGCCTAAATACCTACAGTCTCCTTTTAAGATGTAAAATCTGGTCTCTGCTGGCTTCTCCTGCCTCATTATCTTTGCATTTATTTGGTAGATATTTGAGAGCAACAGAGATAACCTACTATGAGCCACGCACTCTTCTATGTCTTTTATGAAGGAATGAATGAAAATGTGCTGTTTGTTTAACAAAACTGGGATCATGTTGGGTATGCTAGGTTTTTAAAAATTATTCCCAATCCCCACTCTCCTCCCCTTTGATAAATATCAATTTGTTTTCTATATTTATGGGTTTCTATTTTGTTTTGTTTATTCATTAGATTTTTTTGTTTTGCATACAAAATAATATTATATTTGTCTTTGATTTATTTCATTTAGCATAATACTGAGCTGTGCATTCCTTTAGACACTGAACATACCTCAAGTAACTTATCAGTTTTTAAGTACAGATTTTTGTGGGATTTTTTTAGTCTGGCACGGGAACCTAACCACGGCGTCTGAATTATAAAACAAGTTATGATGTCTCTGGCTGCAGGGCAAGTCTGCCAGCCATTTTTGTCTCTTTTGGAAAATTATGTGTTACAATATGGCATCCAAAGGAGGCAGAGTGGGGTAGGGTCGCTGAGAATAGGTTCAGGAAGTTCTTCTTCTGAGACTTGTTAGTTCTCTTCCCTGGTGTCGCAAGTTTGGTCTGCGTCACTGTCCATGTTGTATGCCCTAAGAGCCTGATACCTGAGCAAATGCCTGAACTTGTGTTACCTCATGACTCTGGAGACCAAGGATAGAGCAAAGACATTTACTATTCCATCCCCTCCATTTCACTTAACCCTCCATAATGATGGCAACAACTGTCTTGTTTACCATCATGTCTGCCTCTGGGGACAGTAGATGTTCAGCACATATTTGTGAAAGAAAGGGAGCAAGGAATGAAGGAAGAGAGGGAAGGAGGAAGAAGAAAGGAAAGAAGGAAAAAAAAAGGAAGGAAGAAATCATAACATGTCAAATATTTGCAATTGAGCTATATTCCTATTCAGTTGTGACTTAGTAGATTATCTCTGTTGCTCTTGAATATCCACCCTGCTGATATTATCTTTATCTTATAATTTGAATGTGCTCCTGCTTTTATACCTCCCAGCTTCAGCTTACCGTGGTCTGACCCTGCTAGGGCCTCTCTATTCAACCTACAGCCTTGACTCCTGCTAACTGCCTCCTTCCCTCTCCATTTCCCAGTTCAAACTCCCAAGAGATAGAGAATCACATTAGCTCATTTTATCTTTTCTATTATTGAACCCTACCACCTCACAGACTATTCATCACTAATGGCTAGACTAACTTTCTGTAAGATGCTCACCTTTAGGGAAATCAATTGTGGTTAGATTTATTGAGCAATTTAGTTTTTTAAAAAATATATTTTTATTGATTTCAGGGAGAAAAGGAGAGGGAGAGATAGAAACATCAATTATGAGAATCTGTGATTAATTTGTTTCCTGCATGCCTCCTCTTGGGGATCATGTCTGCAATCTAAACATGTGCCCTTCCCAGGAACTCTGACCTCGTGGTTTAGAGGTCACTGTTCAATCACTGAGCCAAGCCGGCTGGGCAATATTTACTTTTTTTAAAATATATATTTTATTGATTTTACACAGAGAGGAATTGAGAGGGATAGAGAGTTAGAAACGTCGATGACAGAGAAACATTGACCAGCTGCCTCTTGCACCTCCCACTGGGGATGTGCCTGCAACCAAGGTATGTGCCCCTGACCAGAATCAAACTTGAGACCCTTCAGTCCAAAGGCCGATGCTCTATCCACTGAGCCAAACCGGTTTTGGCAAGATTTACTTTTTTATAAACATTTTTAGTAAACATTTTTCCAGAAAAAAAAAATGCAAAGCTTCCAAAGCTCACTCAATGGCATATCCATTTTTTAGTAGCAGTAGCAGTAGCTCATTACCATATTGGCCAATATATTTTAAAAAGACAGATACACATGAGACCCAAATCATCTTTTTAGAATGACAGTGGAGCCAATGAGGCACCATCCATATAGCTTAGGAGATAAGCCTGACTCATTCCAGGACAACTGGCCTGACGGGGGGCCGATAAAGTCCTCTGTTCTCCACTCTCCGCTCTGCAACATCTCCACGTCAGGGAATCATTCCCGTATGGAAAAACACTCATATAGGAAATGTTTACACATGTAAATATGCTCACTCCAATTTGAAGAGACTTGGTTTGCTTCATTATTTCAGAGTGTGCAATTTACACTGTTTTCTCCTGTTGCTCTAGCTATTGGCAACAGGGAAGAGAGGCAGATATGAAATAAATTGTCAGTTTTAAAGACATCACTGTCTTTTGCTTGAAGAATAAAAAAGGCTTAGTGTGTTGGGCCAAAACTGAGGGGGGAAAAACAGAATTTTTTGCTAATTTTTAAGTGTTTAGATATGTGCTTAAGTAGAGAATTTGTGACAATTAAGGGATCAACAAAGCTGAAATGATACAATGATTATGGTCCTCTGATTATGCTTCAAGTCTATGCTCAGCACAGCCTTGTTTCCCAGTCTCCAGACCTCCTTTAAGCTTACAAATGATATTTCATTTAGTTTAAATCAATCAAGTGTCTCTAGAGGATTTCACCAGAAACCCAAACATAATTACACAAACACACAAGCTTCCTAACTATGTATGTGTTATGCCAACAGAAAAATATATCTTAAGTGCAATGTAGAAAAAGTAAAGATTTATAAAGTGCATGTTGATGTTTCATGAATAATGAATAACAATATTATAATTAGAGTTGGATACATATATCCTAACCAAAAAATAAAAGAATAAAAGAACAGAACATATCATTATATATTATTTGACCTTTACTCTGGCTAGAATTACTCCCAAAGTAACCTCTCCTCATTTTTGTTTTTTAAATCCTCACAGAGGTTATTTTCTCATTGGTTTCTGAGAGAAGTAGGAGACAGAGAGAGAGAGAGAGAGAGAGAGAGAGAGAGAGAGAGAGAAACATTGACAGGAGAGAGACAGTGATTGATGGCAATGGCCTGAGGACATAGCTGGTCTTTCATTTATTCACTAGAGGCCCAGTGTGCAAAAATTTGTGCAAGAATAGGCCTTCCTTCCCCTGGCTACCAACACCAGCTTCTCTCTAGCACCCAGGACCCAGGCCTTCACTCTGGCCGCCACCTTCTGCCTTTGCTCTGGCCAGAGCATCCTTCCATCTTTGCTCCAGCCCTGCCGCCTTCCTGTAGCTCCCTCCACCTCCCCATCCCTCCCATAGCAGGCATCCTGCCCTGCCCTGGCTGCTCCACACCACGCACACGCTGCCCAGAGGCCCAGATTGGCTGTGGAGGGGCAGAATGCTTGCATTGTCGCCATGGTGAAGAAGCAAGTGTCCTGGTCTGGCTGCCACTATCTTTGTTGTGTCAATTTGCATATTCCTCCTTATTGGCTGTGTGCACCACCATCTTTGTTGCAGAGTGATGGTCAATTTGCATATTCTGTCTTTATTAGTTAGGATTAGATCTATGTGCTATCTCTTTTCCAAAGAGCTCCAAGCCCTATAGAGAATATTGAACTCATGCTAAATCAAAGTTTCCTGGGAATGAGAACTGTGTCTAAGGAGGAGGTGTAATGGAGAGAAACCAAGAAAGAAAAGTGACAGGCAATGGAGAACCTTTGGGTAGGCTGGAGGAGACATAAGCAGTGGGAAAAGATGCCAAAAATACCAGCCCTTGGTGGCTAGTGCAGATAGTATGATGGCAGAAATTCTGCTTCTATGAAGGGCAATATTTGAATCTCTCTTAGGATTACACAGGTAGGATTAGCTTCTAGGAAATCATTTTAACAGATATGCTAAATTTTCGTGCTATATACAGATAAAATTCAAACCCAATGAGATTTATATATCACATTTTGTATCTTTATCTAATAAAGAAAGCATTCTCTCACTTCTCCTGGGTCTTATGTGACCAAGTGTTTGTTTTATTTTATTGTCCACACCACTTGGAAAGCACTGTATCTCAGAAAAGAGAATGAAAGGAAGGAGCAGAGTTCACATTTATTAGATAACTAGAGGCCTGGTCCACGAAATTTATGCACTGGGGTGAGGAGGGGTTGTACCTCAGCTTTAATCTTGGACTGCTGGCTCCCAACTGCTCGCCTGCCTGATCACCCCCTAACCACTCCCCTGCCAGCTTGATCATCACCTAACTGATCCCCTGCAGGCCTGGTTGCCCCTAACTGCCCTCCCCTGCCAGCCATCTTGTGGCAGCCATCTTTGACTACATGGGGATAGCCATCTTTGACCACATGAGGGCAGCCATCTTGTGCAATGGCATGAGGGTAAATTTGCATATCACCTCCTTATTATATAGGATTATTATATAGGATAAGTAGTTAATTGAACACTCGTCTATGACCTGATCCCCACTCTTTCCTGGCCAAGGAGATGTAGAAGGGACTTGGAAGGAGACTTCTTCAGACATAACAGTTGTTGGACTCCACTTATGACATGTAATCTCTACAAAACTCATTGCATAAGTGCATCCAGTCAGGTTCATGCCAGTTTCCACATGAACAGAAAAGAGAAAGAACTAGATTATGATGAGACCATGAAAAATATTGGAATTTTAAAATGTTCATGTTGTGAAAGAAAGAGGAAATTAAATAATTTATGCATTTTATATCCTTGTTGATATTAAACATTATTTACTGAAGTACTGATAATCACTGCTTTAAAAATTAAACACTGACATTCCAATAATTAGATGTAAATAAGTCAGTCTAATACTGATGGGAGAAGTCAGAGGGATAGACCCCAGAGTCTTTAACACTTAGAGACTAAAAGTAGAAAATAAACAAATGGGAGAATGCACTGACCACCAGACAAATATCTTTCAGAACTGCATTAAAGACTCTCGGAGACATGTATTTTCTCCTGGACCAGCATTTTCAGTCCATTTAATTGAGCTCAGTTCACTACTTGGACAGCCGCACTGTGCTTGGAGCTGGGCACATCCCAGCTCACATTGCCTGGGATCCCAGAAGGGATGGTAGAGAAAAGCTGAAAATGCCATACTATGAAAATGTAGGCCTAACCAATTTGGCTCAGTGGATAAAGCATCAGTCTGTGGACTGAACGGTTCCAGATTCAATTCTGGTCAAGGGCATATACCTTGGTTGTGGGCACATCCCCAGTAGGAGGTGTGCAGGAGGTGGCTGATCTATGTTTCCAACTCTCTCCCTTCCTCTCTGTAAAAAAATCAATAAAATTTATTTTAAAAAGAAAATGTATATTTCCATTTTTTATCTTTTTCTTCTTTTGTATTTTCAAACCAGCTCTTTTATCAGAGCATTATGAAAAACCAGTGAAATATGTATCTTTGTTATCTGTGATCATTTACAAAAAAATGTTTCAAAAATTATGACAAATTTTTATTTCCATTAATTTAGAAAACAAATGATCTTTAGTGGCTCTCTGGAGAAAACTCTTGTTTTTATCAGAAATATCAATAAATGATTCCAAGTCAGTACAATTAATTCGCAATGGTTAATTTATTGTCATTTGATATAAATACTTTTCTAATTTATTATCTTCCAACTTACTGATCCTACAAAATAAATATTTAAGGATATTGATGGCAAATGAAACACAAGTAACTGAAATGAAAGTGGGAAATTTTAGCTCTTGTCCATTCTGTAAAAAGAAACTTGAGTCCCTGTAACTTCGGAGTCCATTGGAAAGCAGTTTAAACTGAAGGTGGTAGTCCTATTACCAAGCTCAGGCATGGAGGCTCTCTGTCCCAGGTGTTTGAATCTTAAGTAAACAGCAGAATGGCAGAGGGAATGCCTGGGGGGACTTCCCCCAGCAAAGTGCTGTGTCTCACGGCCTCTGTCCTAGTAATGGCGGCCCCACATCCCGTCTCTCTTGAGTTGCCTTAGAACCTGCCCTTGTCCCTGATCGTGGCCCTGAAACCTCTCACGGGCTCTGTAAACCTGATGGTCTTCAGTGCACTTCCTTTTGGCCAAGAGAGGATGCCCAGTGTTGCTTTCTGTTGCTTAAAACCAAGAAACCTGGACAAAAAAAAATTGTGAAATGGTCACCTCTTTGTTAACTTCCAAATAATTAGGTAGATGTTTAAAAGTGGGGGTACTGTATTTTGTGGGTTTTTCTGCCATGCTGCTTGGGAGCATTTTTACCTGGGGCTCTGTGTGTCAGAAGGAAAAGGGGCAAGTGTTACTCTGGAGAACTGTCGGGGACAGAGATCAGAAAACCTGTGTGTGTTCTGCACCCAACCAGCCGGCCTCCTTCATGGGGATTCCGGACAAACTTTACTCTTTCCTTTTAAACTGTCTCAGGAAACCAAAGCAAAGGGTCAAGGATTAGATAGATCAAAATGCATTGTGGAAGACATTTGCTCAGAAAAGGCCAAATCCAGATTATGATGGATAGATTGAAAACCAAGGAATGGAGCTTCCTGGTTCTGCCCATCAATTTTTTTTTTTAAAGAAGATGCAAAATGGCAGAATTTAAATATAAGCGTGGTGCTTTGGCATTTCTTGACAGTTAAAATGGTGTCACTTTGCACTCTTGTGATGTGTAGGGGAAACATAATGTCAAATTATGTAAGAAATGTTTAACTCTAGTAAATGGTAGTGTGCCTCTGGGGGATTTAAAGACACTTTACACACTTGGTTTAAAAGAGCAATCCTGAGAGCATTCCAGATCTTGCAGTGAGTGACACAAGTGTTTCAGAAGGTAATGCACCCTATTCTTAATTGTGCCAGCTCTAAGTTTTTCCTGTGGTTCCCTTGTTCATTTGTTGGTGGACAGTTCTTTTCTTACCAAGAATTCCTCCTGGACTTTTCTCCTTTATAGAGCAGAGTCAAATTAAAAAATGAACACTATTTTCGTATTACTACGTTGTTCTTATCTGCACTTCATCTCAATAGAGGTTTAATTAGTCATTTACAAGGCAACATGCTAAGATTCTAATTAATGGTCGCTTGCCTATCAAGTTAATGTCCTTGCAAATTATCTCCTTCTAGAGATTATTACAATTTGCAGATGCAAACCCATTATTTATTATATAGGGGGCTTAGCAGACAGTAATTTTAAATGTAATGCAGGGATGGCTCCGACCATGCTAAGCTTCCCAAGTGAGTATGTAAGATGAAAAATGAATGCAGTAAAAATTAGGCTCTTGACAAGCCCTTGAACGGCACTGTGTTACAGACCAACAAGTCTCTGTCCAGCAGTCCTGCACACCTCAAAGATCACATGATCATCCTTCTTTCTTGAACACAAGGTCATTGGCATATATGGGACACATTGAATGAGAAATAATTACTACTTTTAAACTCTAGAAATACATGAAGCATGGCTTTGTGCTCACACTTGTGAGTTAAGCATGAAAACAGTAGATTCACACCACATCCCAAGCTCATCCCAAGGCAGGAACTCTGATGGAGCATGGCCTGAGCTTCTTGCATTATTTAAAATGTTTAACTTTACTCTCTCTATTACCTCCCCCTTCCACCAACTCCACATTTCTCTCTTTTTGTTAAGCCTATGTAGGTGAATTTAAGTATAGAACACGACACCACTATCATTACTTTTAAGCAACAATAGTTTCATGGCTTAGATTTGACTTAGTTGTTTCCATTTTTTAAATATTTGTATTGTTTCTTTCATTAATGAAACCCATATTCTCAATTCTAATTCATTGCAAGAACCTATGTGAAAGTTTAAAGAAAAACCAAAGAACTTTATTTGAAATCAGTGGATTGTCCAAGATCTGAGGTCTGGTGAGGTCTCACGAGGATCCCAAGTTTAGTCTAGAAAATCATTTTCAAAATTGCTAAGTCATCCATTGCACAGGACACTGGCATTGTATAGGTTCTCAAAATATATTTATTGAATGAAAAAGAAGGAAAGGGAGAGTGAGAGGTAAAGTGGCATGGATGATGGAAGAAACAATGAGAGAATACGAAGAGGGTGGGAAGGAGTGTGAAAGGGGGAAGGAAAGGAGTTAGGACATAAGAGCATCAGTCTGAGGGCTGATTCTACACATCTGGATTCCTACGACCCTGAAGTTACTCTGCCCCTTTGATTCTCGGTTCCTCAGCTCAATGTATAGATAGCAATCAAATGTCTGGCACCCCTGATTCAGTGCAGGGCTGACCAGCAACCCCTGAACGATGGATGAGCAGATTGCTCTGACCCAGTGTCACTGTGCAGGAGGGGGCTAAGAGGCTTGCCCAGCTGAAGAGGCCAGGCCGCCTCAACTGCCTGCCCCATTAGGCCTTTATTAGAATTTTTATCTTTTGATACAATCAACAGGGTGTCTTTGGAGGACACAGGTGTTTACATTGTTCTTTAGGCAAGGGACCCAAAGATTAAGAAGATGAAGCTTACAGCATGAGCTGGGACTTACTGAGGATGCACTCGTGGAAATCAGGAAGTCTGAGATTTCCATTCCTTCTATGAACCTTAATCACCTCGTTGGTAAAGTATGGCTGGTAATACCTAACTACACCACTTCAAGGAGGATTGTCATGAGTACAAACACTTGGTAAGAAACACAAGTCTATTGGTTAAAGCACAAGTGCCCAAGCCAGACTGTCTGGGTTTGAAAACTGGCTCCACAATTCAGTAGCGGTGTAGCCTTGCATAACTTAACCTCTCTATGCCTCAGTTTCCTTATCTGAAAAATGGGGGTGATAATAGTAGATACCTCATAGGATGGCAGCATGTATAAAACAGGATAGGGCATGTTAATGGCTGGCAGGCATAATCTGAGTCAGCACTGGGCTGTGGCTGGCCCAGCAGCAGAAAGGCGCAAGAAAACAAAGCCAAAGCATGAAAACATACTTGAGGCTTTCTGCCTGATTCACGATAAACCCAGTGCATTTCCGGTTTATTTTTATGGCTGAAATGAGTGCTCTTCAATGTTCTGAGCATCACTGAGCCCTGCTCTTGGGGTTAAATAATGATCTTGAAACCTTGCAAGGAAATTAACACCTCAGGCTCTGTGGTCAGACAGACCTGGACTGGGCAAATGATCTAACCTTAGTCTTAGGTTAAAGGAAGATGATAGACCCAAACTGATATCATTATTATAAAGACTTAAATGAGAAAATACATGGAAATGAATGGCTAATGCCTAGAATGTGGTAAGTACAATAAATATTAGTTGTTGCTTTCATTTTATAGCTTCTAAGAGTAGCTAGTTGTGTCTCAGAAAAGAACACACATAGGGCAATTAATACATATTCATTCAGTTAAAATATCCGCTTAGAGTTGCCTAGAAGAGAGAAGGGGACTTGAAAACAAACATATATACAAAATTCCCAATGTAATTCATTTCTCATCTCAGTAGATTTGACAAGGTACTGCTCAAAATCCCTATTCCTGTGAGTTTACCAGGATATTGGATGATGGCATTGACCGTGGCTCTGGGTCACACCCAGTCATGCCTGACCTTGTCAACCAGCTACCTAGAAATCTAGAATCGAATACAGTAATCATAAATAAAGTTCACAGCCTTCCATTCCATGTTCTACTAAC
This sequence comes from Vespertilio murinus, assembly GCA_963924515.1. NCBI lineage: Eukaryota > Metazoa > Chordata > Mammalia > Chiroptera > Vespertilionidae > Vespertilio > Vespertilio murinus. The sequence goes on along the minus strand of OZ004715.1, from coordinate 46,738,331 downwards.
ACCCCATTTTACAAGACTGTTAGAGGACAAGGCAGGAAAGTGGTAGTTAAACTTTTTATGCAACAAAATAGTTTATACAGGGAGACAGTGACCTATTGCATAAAAACCAGAATACTGAGGGCATAATTCACCAGATTCATTTACTGTTGTGTGTATGGTTTATATGTTCCACTTGATACTTTATAAAAATAGTTCAAATAAATCTTTAACTTTATAAGAGTTGTCTTATTCATCTTACATTTCAATTTTTCATAAAAGAGAAAAACTGATCAGTAGACCAACTGATAAGGAAGCAGACAGGCTTTTTAGCTTGGTAACAGCAGGAATCACGGGGGATATAAAGCCAATGCACATTAAATTCTAGGTCATAGCTCCATAAAATACATACATTTTCCTGAAAATTTGATTCTTAATAAGCCATGAACAGGGCATGCTTGGCTCAGCTCTATTTTCTGTGGACTCTTATGAAAACCATCTTTAATATAGAGTTTCTTTGTGTCATGTACATTCAGCCAGGGCTTGCACTTGCTCTACAGGGCACTTGCTTGGAGTCAATAAATTGAACTCCCAGTATTGAGGAACAATCAGAAATCAGTTCTCAGAAAGATTATATTTCTACTTAGCTCCAATCAGAGATTCAGCAGGAAGGAGCTTGTTTTGTTGTGTTTGTTTTCATGTTGTTTCTAGCATACAGTAGTTGTTTTTGCTAAGTTTAGTAGTTTATTTATCCCTGAACTATAGCTTTCCTCTGTTAATTTGGTCACTGGCTTCTTAATGATGACTTTTGGTCCTGAATACAGTGATTTCTTCCTCCCTTTCTTTGTTCATTCACTCAGTATGTATTGAGGATAAGATATAATAGGGATTATGCTGGCTGCTGGATGCTGGGTAGGTGCAGAGAAGGCAGGTTTTTTAAAAAGTGAATTTTTAAAAATTAAGAAATATTGCCCCAGCCGGTGTGGCTCAGTTGGTTGGGCATCCTTGGGTGCACCAGAATGTTGCTAATTCAACTCCCAGTCAGGGCACATGTCCAGAGTATAGTCTCAGTCCCCAGTAGGGGGCATTCGGGAGGCAGTAGATTGATGTTTCTCTCTCACCCTCTCCCTTCCTCTCTTCCTAAAAATAAATTAAAAATATAATTTAAAAAAATTAAGAACTATTATTATGACTTCATTTGCCCTTAACTTAAGCATTCTCATTGCTTCACTCCGTGTGTGGCTCTGTGGCCCGGGAGTCTGAGGAACATAGATGAACCTGTGAGCCTATCTAGACTTCAATGCCCTCATCTCTAAAGTAAGTAGATAGGATGAGATATTACCTAAATTCTCTTACACTCTAAAATTTCAAATCAGTTTGCATTTCTGGTACAAATCTCTTAATTTATAGGACTTGTCCAACCAGGGAATGAAAAGGAGAGATTGAAATCTAAGCCTCCTGACTTTCTGCTAAGCCGCAGGCAACATCCTGGTAGGGAACTGTTAAATACAACCCACAGATACACATTTTTGGTGCTCTGTTTGCTTGTCTGTTTACTTGAATCAATTAAGTTTAAAACTTGGAAACTTCATAAAACATGGACTCAAGGCTTCTTCTACAAACCAGAGGCCAATATGAATTGTATTCTCATGTGTCAATAATGGACCTAGAGAATTAGCAGCTACCTCCTCAAGCAATCTGTTCAGTCAAGTCCTCACGACTCACTACTGTGTTACACAGAGCTCCCTCTTCTTTATATTACTCACCTTGTCCTTTATGACTATGCATGAAGAGGGGACAATCTAGTAAATTTGACAAGCTTCATGACCAAAACTAACCTCATAGCATGATTTGATCATAAATTCCTAACTGGGCAGGGCATGGTAGGTGACTAGTCACTCCTCAGGCTGTAATTTCCACCGTGAAAGGTTTATCTTTGCCTTAAGCAAGCTCTGTCCATTGCTATTGTGAATGTAGGTTAACACACCTTTGAAATGCTGCAAGAATCCTGTTTTTTAGTCCCCTCAAACCCCAACACATGACCTTTTTGCCTGTCTACCATTCCTATTTACTGCAAACGTTGAATATGAGCTAATCTGTGGGCACCAATGGGAAAGAAGTATGTATCTCTCCATTTTACTTTTTATCCCATCATAGGGATTTCTCCCCCTTGCTTTCTCCTGCCTCCTTAATCTACCACTAATGGATTTCAGATAATCTTCCTTACATTCTCTCCTTTGATTCCAAATGTATTAAACACACACACACACACACACACACACACACACCTACCACCACCACCACACCACCACCAACAAACAAACAAACAAACAAACAGCTTTGTAGAACTGCCATTTCCTCCAGCATATTTTGTCAATCCATTGAAATCTTATTTCTAGGCTTGTCTTCCTCCTCCATTTGACTCAAGTCAACTCTCAAGAACTCTATTAAACTTTTCTATAGATACGAATGTTCTTATGTCTACATGATTTAGTGTAAGGTTTGTAAACCTTACACTAAACCAGAAATGGATATGTGAATTTCTGTGCATGCATAAGAGTGTGGAGAGGAAAGAAGTTTATTCTCAAATAAGGTTTATAATCTAAAATAAGAAAAGAACTAGGCATAAAACACCGTAGATTTTTAAAGTTTATATTTTTTATTGATTTCAGAGAGGAAGGGAGAGGGAGAGAGAGATGGAAACACCAATGATGAGAGAGAATCCTGCATGGCCCACACACTGGGGATTGAGCCCACAATCATCGAACCATGACCTCCTTATGCATAGGTCAATGCTCAGCTACTGAGCCACACTGGCAGGGCTTACTAACAGAGTTTATCCTCAACTAATCAGAATTAAAGTTTGGGATGTAATACCTACTTAAATTATTGAATCAGCAGAACAGAAATGGAAATGCCATTCAGAACTGGTATATAAATTACTCACCAACATTAGCTTTTAGATATTTCTCCTTTGTGTCATCCAATCCAATAACCACAATATTTATAGAGAGACTTTCAGGTAAAACCCAGATGACAAGGATAAAAAGCCTATCATGAGAAATGATAGATTTCTTATTGTTTGAGCTTGTTTTCTTTAATTCCTGCCTATGTAAAAAGGATCACACAGCTAAAGAGGATTTTTGTCTATTTTTAAAAATACTTTGAACACAGATTGTCTTGCTACCAGCTCAGGCTGGTTAATTTAAAAAGAATATAAGAAAATATCTCATCTTAGTTCTTTAATTTTTTTAAGTGCAAGCCATTTTCTTTATAGTTTTATTCAGTATTTCAGTCTTGTATTATTTCAGTATGATTTAGTATTTATTTACTTTTGGTCTTCTATTTTTCTTTTTCTTAGTGGAAGATAAAGTAGTTAATTAAATGTTTATATTAAAGATAGAAAATGTGTTCAGGAGAAGAAAACACTTTTTTCTCATTTGAGTTTGCTCCCCTGTTGGACCAAGCTCTTTATTATTCAAATTAAAAGGCAATTATTAATGACACCTCATTTTTCTTTTCTTACATTTTTGGGGCTCTTCCAAGAAAAAAATATTTCTTACCTTATTGCTTACTACCACTCCCAATGTCCTCAAGATGCTTAGTTTTTCCTGTCCTTGAGTTGACTAAAGGAATTAACATTAAAAGATTAAAATATTATCAGTTAACATTTTTTGTTGTTGTTGTAACAACAGATTTGAAGCAAAGAACCTAAGAAATTCAAATTTTTCCTGTAAGGCAAAAATTCTCCTCTCTCCACGTAAAAGCCAGTCATTTGAATTCAGTGCATCCTCTCAAGCTCATGAGGACTGCTCTGATGCTGAGAATTTTTACAAATGTTATGCAAGGTCTTAAAACATCCCTGGTTTTTCCTCTGACAGCTTGTTGTTCTGCATCATTTACTGCTTTCAACAATGCTTTTTAAAAGAGATGGCAGGCTTTCTGAGGAAAGTGACAGGACATATAAGGCTTTTTTTTTTTTTTTTGGCCTAACCCACAGATAAGAAAGGCATAATTTTGAGCTTGAGTTTCTTTCCTCTAGCAACTGAAAGATGAGTTGCCCACAATATGCAATTATGTGGCTCTAGACTCTTTCATAGACACAGCTACAAGCTGTCTGGAGAAAAGACATTGCCGACATTTCATGTGAGCACAATGGGGAATTCAAGCAATAGAAGGACGCCAGAAAGAATTTTAGCAAATAGAGCTATTTCTTTTCAACATTTGCCCAACAATCACTTTCCCCCATATGCCAATTTGTTTGTTCTTCACTTCATCATCATAAAAATAAAGTTTGTTTCTGGGACAGATCAAGGCCCACTGGTAATGGGGGTAAATGTGTTTTCGGGCTTTTGGATAACTTCCATTTCTGTCCATTCTGCTGTTTAAATTTAAGGGATACTTCTTTTCAGTGTAGAAGCACAAAGAAAAGGAAGCAAATTACCAAAACAAACAAAAAAATCTGTTCACCAAGATAATCAATATAAATAGAATGCTTGAAGCTAGACGAAGCCACCTGGAAAAATGGCTCCTAACCCTGCATGTTTAACTGTAACCCTGGGAAGTTTCAGAAAATACTGAGAACTAAGCCCTAACTCAGACTGATTAACCCAAAACTTCTGGGGGAGGGGAACACCAGGACATTAATACTGTCATAACGCTTTCCAAGTGATTCCAATACTTATCTGGGCTGAGATCCATTGGCCTGGAGTCAAGGATAAGATGAAGTGGTGCTAGCACTAAGGCTGGAAGACTCTGGGGTTCCTAAACCAGGAAGTTGAGGCAGGGCCAGCAGAGGAGACAGTGACTGAGGCAAGAGGGATGTTGAGTGGTGGGCAGCAAGCTGTACGTGTAGAGGGAGCAGAGCAAACATTTTTGCTGCAGGCCTTACAAATGCCACTGCACCCACTGTCTCCTGACAGCCACCTCGGGCCGTCCATCGAGAATGTGTGGCTGTGTGCAGTGCCGGGGCCAGGAGGTGAGCATTAACAAGGAGCCCAGGAGTGGTGTGGGTCTCTCTGCAGTGACATTTATAAAGGTATCAAAGCCATTGGTGGGGCAGTCACTGAGTAATTATGTGGGCCCCTTACTCATATAAATATTTTTAAATTGTATTGATTCTATTGTGCTTAATATAATGCTTGTAGGTCAGAATTCAATAATTGGTATGCATTTTTATAATTTCAGAAAGGCCTTTTTCAAATAAAATACAACAACCTTAAAAAGACACGCAATCAAAAATGAATCCATTTGACACTGGGTAGTGTTTTCCCTTTAAGGTGACTGCACTGCTGTTCCCACAGGGGGTGCGGGTGCATTTTCTCTCAAGAGCTCCCCTTTGGGTTTGCTTGGAGAAGCGTTCTCCTTCTCTCTGCGTTTGTTAAAATGGGGCAGAAAGTATTTCCTCTTCTTACTGGTCTTGAGCACAAAGGGTGACAGTGCGTTTCTAACGTTGAAACCAGACCTCTGGAAAACCGGGGAGCCCATTGAAAATCCAGCTTCCCTCACAAGAAGAAAAAGCCACAAGGACAGTGATTCTTTGGAACCCAGACTTGCTTGCACTGCGTTAAAGCAAAGTCAGCTTGGCAAGCATAGTTACCTACGTTTATAAGACCTCTCACTCAACCTCCTCAGAGAGTAGCCCCACACCCTCCAGTACCCTTACAACGGAAACATCTCTGAGCTTAAAGAATAAACAGCATAGGCGGCTCTGGAAAGAGAGAAGAGGGCAGACTATCTTAGGACCTTGGATTCAATGAGTTGCCTGGGCTTCCTTAGTGCCTCCCCTCTATCTAGTACAGGGTATCCCAGAAGCCTTCAGCTCTGAACCATCAATCAGGACAGACAAGGAGCTCCAAGAGAAGCCTGTTCTGCCTAATGAAGGGCCAGGAAAAGAGCATACTAATAACAGGAAACCTTTATGGTAATGCCCACCCGCCCTCAGCCAAACACCAACAGAACAAATGCCCCCATCTCATCCCTCCCCCTCTGAGTTTAACAAGGTCAAACAAGGAGCCACCCTTTTATCCAAGGAGCCGGCCTTCCATCCCCACAGCAAATGGTACTCTGATTCCCCTGCCCCAGTGGGTCAGTGGGGCCAAGCGGGAAGCTGATTTATCCCTTGCCTGGGCGGTGGAGGCAGGCAGCTCTCAGATTCCCCTGCCACATTGTCATTGCCTCATGGAGTCAGTTCTGATGACTGTCACCGTGGACTAGCTCTGACACTCCTTGGCTTTCATTTAAAAGGAACCAAACAGTGTGTATTCTTTTATGTAGCAAACATATTTGAGATTTATCCAAGTAAGTTAGTTGTATGTATCAGTAGTTGGCTCTTTTGTGTGTGTGTGTGTGTCTGAGCAGTATTCTATTGCATGAATATACACAATTTGTTTATTCAATCTCCTGTTGATAGACATTTGTTTTATTTCCAGTTTGGGGCTATTATTAAAAGTTACTCTGAGTCTGTCTTCTTGTTCAGTCTTTGTATGGACATCACTGATTATGACTTGATATTTTAGGCAACATTCCACATAAATCTGAATCTTTTGGGTGAATTCATCTACTTGAGCTAGGTCTTCTACTAAATTAACCAGATAATTGTTCACTATTTTCTTATTTCAACCGCAATCTGAAGAAAAGGAATAGAATTGGATGGCATGAACACAATGTGGTTAAAAGACATTTCAGTTCAGACTAATTGTACAAAATAGAGATTTAGATTTTATTTATTAAACCCTCTTACTGAATCTAATTAAGTGGCAACACTTAAGATGAATGGAGTGCCACTCAGGCTGCTGATGTGCGCACAATCAAGGCACTCGATAGTATACATATTAAACCATTGATTTGAGGGAGTTTGGGGCGTATCTTATTGAATTCTCAGTCCTTGAGAATCATTTTGTATGAACCTTTCAGAAGTTAGAAGTGATGACATTTTATGCTGAGCAAAGAAATTGATAAGCTTTTAAGATCAACAAACTAAAGAGGATGATAAGAATTTAAATGGTTTCCATTTGGGGGAAAGTATGAGGTGATGCTATGTGATGGGTAGAATATCAATTCATCTTCATTTATGGGCAATTCCTCAGGTGTTCTAGTCTCTCCTCCATGAAAGAAAGTGAAAGAGTGATAGATGAGTTGTCTTCAAAATAGATCCAATGGCATAGAGACTCAATTCTTCCTAACAGTTTAGAAACCTCATGTACCTATGATGTTCCCAGTTGCTGTATGTAACTTGCCATAATTTAATCAATGCCACCCATTGCATTTAGATATGGAAAAATAAGACATTTTGAGTTGCAAATGTAAGCTAGTACTTGTTTTGAAGTATAAATTGGAATGCCTGGAATCTGTAATCAAAAAAGAAAAAAGAAAAGGCTCTTAAATACAAATGTATTTAAGGGAAGTAAACCCCATTAATAGCATCATTCTAATTTCTATCTCATCCGTAGACTTTAGCTTCATCCCTGCACCTCACCCCTTCACTAGGAGCCCATTAAGCTTCCAGTTATGACTAATGTACTAGATTCAGGGTTTACATGGCATTTTTCTGAAAGGCTCGGTAAACATTCCCATCTAGGATGGTTGTAAAGGTTCTGCAAAGCAAAGCGCCTCCTCTGAGATGCTGCTAAGTGCTCATCGTTTTTATTAAGAGAGACGTGGTTCCGCTGTGAGAGTCCTGCAGCTGGGAGCGTGCGCACAAAGGGCAGCAGGGCCAAGGCCTTTACGCTGATTACCCCGGTTCTCCGGGGAACACTAAAGGAGGAAGTAGAATTACCTTTTTCTGAGAAACTCTTTGCACTCAAGTCCTCAAATGCTATATTCTGACCTGACCTTCAGACTATGCTTTCCTATTGATATGAATCTGTGTTGTTAGCTGGCATTGAAGTACAATAAAGGCTTGATCAACTAGATTAAAGATAGAGGTTGCTTCTTTCCCATACCTTCTGAAAATTGCTTTTTGCCCATTAGCTGTTAATGGTTTGCCTTCCATTTGCATGGCTTTGCAGTTTTCCGGATCTCTGAGCCCTCTCTGCAAGCACTTCCATGTTCTGCTTTGGACTATCATCCCTGCATCGTTTTTTGTTTACCTGTTCGCTAGGAAAGAAAATCTCCCAAATGTCACAGTGGGAGAGCTATCCCCTGTCAGACAGGAATATGGATGCATTTCTGACCATGGAAAACCATGAAGATCACTCAGTCACACACCTCAGAACCAGAACAATCCCATTAAGTCATAATCAATCATTTTCATTGGCCCTGTGAGGAATGACAGTGAGTTTCTGGGCTCCCATGTTGGTCACAGATGCTGTAACTGGTTCTTCCTTTGAACCCTCATGTACCTATGATGTTTCCAGTTACTAAAGGTTTAAGGACATCCTTTAAACCTCTTATCTGTGCCAAATGCAGTTTAAAGTTTAGCCTGACCCAATGTCAAAACCAGCATCCACTTTGGAAGAACATTCTACCTCCTTCTTATCTGTAACATCTAACAGCGGAGAGACTAGGGCAAACTTGAAACTGCACCTAGAAGTCAGAGGGCCCCACACTATTGCTTCCTATTCTGCCTAAAGCTGAGCTGGAGGCCAGGACCTGCACGACTCCTGGAGACTAAGTCATGACCATGTACTTGACCCCAGGCCTGGACTGGGGGCTGGCTCCTTCAGACCCATTTATTTCCCAGACAGGAATCCATTCCTCCATTTTCTTCTCCCATGTATCAATTACTATTGAGCAACTGACAAAAGAAAGATGACAACTGCCCCCAGGGAGCTTACATTCTGCTATAAGAAGACCATAAACAGATAAATAATAAATTGACACTACATTTCTAGATCATAAGTGTTCCAAAGAGAAAAACAGGATGCCCTGATAGATGATAATGGCAGGACCTCTATCACAGATGAAGTAGTCTGAGAAGATCATGGGTTGTTTCAAGGAACTAAGGTAAGTGAAGATATTGTACAAATGGGTATTTTATTGATGTAGTCTGGTGTCGGGGCACGCAGAGCTACTAGGAAACGTGATACACTTAAGTGGGTATGGGGAGAGTTTGAGAGTGACTCTAAGGTTGTGGGTAACTAAGGGAAACCGAGAAGAACTGGTGATGATCCCCCATCACAACTAGGCAGGAGGACACAAGGAGAGGGAGGAGATTCTGGAACTTAGAATCGGTTGCTATAATTTTAAGAGTCGTGCTTAACAGAAGCTATAAGTTAAATGAACAAACAAACAAAAAAAAACCCAGCTGGATTGCGTCTTGGCGGAAATAAAACCCAAAAATTCACACTCCTTCTGTTTTTTAACCTTTCCAGTGCCCCCTTAATTAGTGAAACTCAGCCAGAAGTCCAAGGGCAGGAGGTCCAGAACAGTGCAGTCCACAGAGGTTGGCCTCCAGGGCACAGAGCCCAATGGAGAAGGATGGAAAATAACCATCATGAGGTAGGGAAAACCAGGTTATGACACTGCTAGATTGTGAGCCTCTATTATTGACACACCAATGAAGGGAAAATTCAGCTGAAGGCTGAGGAAAACCAGGGTAAAACCACTCCTCACCATGAAACTGCCCTGGGTAGGCTGGGGTTCCATGGTGTGGGCCACCAAGACTGTCTACCTTTCAGGAGATACCGTAGTCTTTGAAACTCAGGAACTACAGTCTTTCCAAGGAAGTATCATTCTACAGAAAATCCTGTTATAATGAGATTGCACTGAGCAACATTTTAGAAAAATCAAGGCATCTTGGCAATTATAACAACAAACATTCTAAACAATAGGGAACCTACTTACTTGAATGACTATTTCAGACATTCCAGATGACAAGTTTTGGTAGATTAAGGTCTGATTTATCCTAGGTAAAATGAAAATTGCCTCTAGGCTGGTCTTGGATAAATTCCGATTGCAGGTAATAAGTGACAAGATGAATTTCCTTTCCAATCAAATCACTTGTCACACTTCAGTCCACCTTCAATTACTTATGCTATCTTTAGCTTTCAAGATACATTTCTATTTATATACCAAGTTATGGGAAACTATTTAAGAGCTAGAAAGAATTTTCTTTTCCGGATGCATTTTGTATCTCCGTAATTTCAGAGTTATATTATTGGTAGTATATTTTGATTCAAATTAACCCCACAGCTTAGCAAACATTTGTTGAATGCCTATTCTGCTGAGACAAAAATTACGTACACTAAAATTACTTTTTAAATGCTCCTAACTTACCCAACGTGTACCATACCACATGTGCAATTTTGTGTTTACAGCCCTGTATCTATGTCTATATTCTTTTTATTTAATGTTACTCTAATACAATTAACATTTGAACTTCTTCCCTTGAGGATATTGATAGGGCATTACCTCCTATTTGCCTGGCCACTTAATCAATGCTTTTCCTTTGATCAATGCTTAGCACACATTACAGTTATTCACACATTTTCTTCCAAAGGTTTTGCCAACATGCACTGACTGTGGGCAGCTTACCTACATCCACTGGCTATTTAAAATAGCTAATGTGATGGTGGCATTGCAGCCTGGCATGGCTGAGATCCTGGAGGCTGGATTTGCTTATGTTGTGACTCCGCTGTGCTGTGTCAGGCACGTGGTGACCCAGAGGTGAGCCTTGCTCAGTGTCTGAAGTCCAGGAGAGCCCAGCCTTATGTAGGAGGGAGGCGGTCCAGAATCACGGAAGGACTAGGGGAAGTAGTCAGTGTTCAGGCAGAGCAGAGGAAGAGGTCAACTCTGCAGACTGTCAGAGGGCTAAAGGGAGGAGGTGGCATCTGAGCAGGACCTGAAAGGATGGGTAACAATGTAAGGGGCATGGACTGAGGGAAAGGAGAGTCTAGACAGAGAGAACATAAACTCTCAGAGCTGGGAAAGGGCAGGGCACTTGGGAATGTGAAGGTCTGGGAAGTGAAGAGAAGAGCAGGGGTGACAGGGGCAAGAGTAAGGCCAATAGGTTAGAACAAATCTGGATGTGAACCCCAGCTCTGCCTCTTTCGTGTCCTTGGGCATGTTACCCACCCAACCTTGCTAAACACTGTGACTCATCTTCTGAACAAAGAAAGCAACACTGGCCGAAACCGGTTTGGCTCAGTGGTAGAGCGTCGGTCTGCGGACTGAAAGGTCCCGGGTTCGATTCCGGTCGAGGGCATGTACATTCGTTGCGGGCACATCCCCAATAGGGGGTGTGTAAGAGGCAGCTGGTCGATGTTTCTCTCTCATCGACGTTTCTAGCTCTCTATCTCTCTCCCTTCCTCTCTGTAAAAAGTCAATAAAATATATTTAAAAAAAAAGAAAAAAAAAAGAAAGCAACACTGTCTCTAGGATGGTTGTGAGTGTTAAATGAGCTAAGGTGTTCATTGAATGCTAATACCCTACCCCCCATACCTTATTTTTATTTATTTATTTTTCTTTTCTTTTTTTATTGATTATGGTATCACATAATTGTCCTCATCCCCCCATTCCCATCCCAAACCCCTCCCTATATATGCCCCCACCCCCTGTTGTTCATGGCCATTGGCTAGGACCATATGCATGCACACAAGTCCTTTGGTTGATCTCTTCCCCTTTACCCCCACCCTCTCCTACTTTCCCTCTGAGGTTTGAGAGTCTGATCGCTGATTCTCTTTCTCTGGGTCTGTTTTTGTTCATCAGTTTATGTTGTTCATTATTTCCTCTAGATGTGTTTTTCTTCTGAAATCACTGTACCTCCAAAGCAAGCAAAAGAAGGATTCAAACACTGATTTTTAAAATTGTACAATAACTATATCTATTGAGAATTTAATATATGCTGATCCTAAGCTTAGTGTTCTGTATGCATCCCCTCCTGAGCTGTTTGTTATCATATGCACTTCCAGATGAGGAGGCAGGGCCCCACAAGGGTGAAGTAAGTGTCCCAAGACTAGTAAGTGGTAGAGCAGGATTTTGAGCCAGGCAGTCTGGCTCCGTGGTCCCCGTCCTTAAATACCACACTAACTTACATCCTTTTAAACCCTATCCCTCTATTCAACACAAATTCTTTGAAAACATATTATGTGTCAGACACTGTCAGTAAACCAAAGACACAATGATCTCTGGCCTCATAAACCTATGGTCTGTACAGGAGAAGATATATAAACAAACCAGTAAGTTGTACAGTATTTTAGAAGGTGATCATTCTATGGAGCAAGACAGAAGTAGGAACAGACAGTAGGGAGGCGAGGAGGGATTACACTGTTTAAAAGTGATGGCCTGAGCAAAGAGGATGCTGGTTTAAATATAGTGATCATAACAAGGCTAACTAACATCGAGCAAAGGCTCCAAGGAAGTGAGGGAGGGCCCTGAGGTGGAGCAGACTGGGCATGTTGGCATCAGTGTGGCCCTGGCTGGTTTGGTTCAGTGGATAAAGTGGCAGCCTGTGGACTGAAGGGTTCCAGGTTTGATTCCCGTGGGGAATATGTGCCTTGGTTGTAGGCTTGATCCCCAGTAGGGAGTGTGCAGGAGGCAGCTGATTGATATTTCTATCTCTCTGTTCCTCTCATTTCTTCTTTCTAAAATCAAATAAAATATAGATATAGATAGATAGATAGATAGATAGATAGATAGATAGATAGATAGATAGATAGATGAAGGTCAGTGTGGCTGAAGTGGAGTGAGGAGGAGGGGGGCCAGCCACACCCGTAGAAGAACCTTGGTTTTTCTAAGAATGAGCTGGGAGCAGACTTTGGGCAGACTTTGAGGAGAGGAAAGGCATGATCTCACATTATAACAGCCTCAGTCTGCCTGTGCTGTTGGGGCAGGGCGCTGTCTGCAGGTACTACAGCCAGCCATAGTGAAGATGGCACAGATGGCAACAGCAGCCGAAGAAGTGACAAGTGGTCGCGTTCTGTATATATTATGAAGGCAGAGGCAATAGGGTTTGCTGATGGATTAAATGTGGGGTCTGAGAGAAAAGTGCAGTCTACGATGAAGGCAAGGGTTTTTAACCTTATAAGCAGAGTGCTCTGTGGCACTGGTTCATCACAGCTGCTGCCACTAACCAGCTTTCCACACCAAGCAAGGGGTCCCCACTCTCCCAGGACTCTCGAACTCAGGGTAAGAACCTGAGCACAGAGAAAACAAGCCTCAGAGGAGTACAGGTGTGCCGGTGAGGAGCATTGATGGTGGGTGTGAAGTCGGGAATTTTTGCTGTTCTACAGGCCCAAAGAGAACAGTAGACTGTTTTCAGGTTCCCCAGGGTGAAAAGCTGCTCAGTCTGACAGGAAGTAGGAGTCACCGAGACAGTGGGAACAGCTCTCTGAGAGTTGTGCTACCAGTTTTGCTTTAATTACTCTACACTTTTTTAAGCTGCAGAAAATATAAAGGCATGGCCCAGGTTTCCCTCTGTGTCTGAAAAAATAGCCATTTCCTTCCTCCTGGTCTTCCCCTCTCCTCCTCCAATGCACACATGTTCTCTTTCTGGTCTTCTCTCTTCTCTAAAGCACACATGTTCTCCTCTTGGTCTTCCCTCTTTTCCTCTAGTGCACACATGTTCTCCTCCTGGTCTTCCCCTCTCTTCCTCTAGTGTACACATGTTCTCCTCCTGGTCTTCCCCTCTCTTCCTCCAATGCACACATGAGCAGAACCTTGAGTTTCTGGACACAGGAGCATTAGCCACATATCTGGGTGGACTCCTAGTACCCACACAAGTTAAACAAGGAGTGATGCCACTTTTCCACATAGATTAGCAAATGAGCACTTACATATAGAGACTGGCTCCCTGACACCTGCTGTATGATCTGGGCCAAGTTAACCTACAACAGCTCCTTTTCTTAATTATGTCAGGGGAATGCCTCTTAGAGTTTTTATGGAGAGTGAAATAAAGCATGTAAGTCCTTAACTCAGGGTCAGACACATTGAAGTCCTTAATAAACTTTGCTATTTTATTATCATATGGTTATGTTTGCAATTAACCTTATTTATAAGCTTAATTAAATGCCTGGAATAAAGAAGATGCCCAATGTATGTTCATCCATCTCCTTTCTCTCTCAACAAATCTGGGTTCTGAATTTTCTAAAACTGGAGCCAACCTTACTATTCCTGGAGGAAAGTGCAATGGTATCAGACGGCATGAGAAGCTTCAGCAGATGAAATCGAAGATGAGGTGCTAAGGGAGCAGCAGCGATCATGATGAGTAATGAGTGAACTAGAGAGGTTTCCAGTACAAGAACCCGAATAAGACCTGGGATTCACATACTCTCTACTCTTCCTGCCAAGTGGCAAAGCTTTTCTGCACCTGGCGCCAGTTATCTACTGCCAAAGTAATGCTGCACAACAAGCATAACAAGCAGCCGTAAATGCTCAATGGCTTGTAATAAACACAAATTTCCTCTCGTGTACTCGTCAACCAGGTAGCACTGCTGGTCTGGACCAGCCTTGGCTAACCTCAGCTGGGCTCACTCACTCATCCTCGGGCGGGGTCTCTGGGACCTCACTGGTTGACGATGACCGGATGTTGACTAGGGCAATGGTGTGATAGGGCCATCTCATTATCTAGCAGACCCCCTGGGCTTGCTCACACAACTGCATCAGAGGGAAAGCAGAAACACAGGCCTCTTGAAGCCAAAACTTAGAGCAAACACTGTCGCTCTTCTACCACATTCTATTTCCCAGAGCCAGTCTTTGATAACTATTGGCCATGCAATGGGAATGGATACGGGGTATTAAGATTTGAGTACATTTTTGTAATCAATTCACCGCCCACATCAACTTTTGCAAGTCAACACCTGCACAGAAAGGAGAAGGTGTCAGCTGTGCTCAGCTGGATCACCCTACTATACATTTATGACAGACTGTCAATCATAGGACTTATCTGTATCCTTTCTAATGACTGAAAAATTGAGTTTCCCAGCAACTAAATGCAGATTCCCTGTTGGAGAAGCCCACTTTTCAGAGGCAACATTAAAAAATTGTATGCAGATCACATTGTTATAAATTGATTCTATTTCCCCAGAAACACGTTATTTTTATTTGCATTACTTCTGATTGATTTTAACAGGATCTGTCAGTCTCTGCTACCCTCTAACCCTGAGCTCACAGATTTCTCTGATTTCACCCTCTCTGACAAGCTGATTTCTAATGTGTTTTTTTGAATGCTTCCACGTATTGGAAGTACTTATTTGTAAAGCAATTCAGAGACTTGCCAAAAGTGATAGCCAAGAGGTTAGAACAAATCTGAATGTGGATCTTGCTTAAGTTATTTGTCTACTTTGAAAAATTAGGCAAATTTTAAATAAAATCCTTGCTTAAATTATTTGTCTACTTTGGAAAATCAGATTTTTTTTTTTTTTTAAGAAGTCATCCCTGGGCATTGTTCCGGCAGATGCAAAAAAGCATAAAGCAACCTGAGCAATGTTTCCACTGAGGTCTTACCTAGAATCAAAAAGTCATCCTTAAACCAGTAAACAACTGCTTGGTGACTAAGTGAGTTAGAGAGCAGACCCTCTCTCTCCCTCCTCTCCCCACCTCTCCTCTCCCCACCCCTCCCCAGATTATGAGCTTCCGGAGAAGACAGTATGTTCCTTCCTATTGTATACCTAATACCTACTAGTCAGGCCTTTGGTTATTGATTAATTAATGCTTATCACATAAGGAAAGAAGTGAGTTTAACCAGAAGTCATGTTCCCTTTGACAATTTTCAAGGAAATAACAAAATGCCAGGGATTTCTAGAATAAAAGGCCCAGATATAAGTTGGCTTCCGAAAATATCCATGCATCTGTGGGGAAGCACGGGACTTGGTTGGAATGTCGGGAAGGAGGATTCTCCAAAAGTCCAGGGGCCTCTGAGGGGACCTTGCCGAAGGCGGCAGCCCCTACCTTTACTTTTACAAACAAGTCAGATCCCCCTGCCCTCTGGGTTGTTTTGCTAGAATCTCTATGTTTAGTCTTTAAAGACCCAACCTTGTAGAAGCATATACCTTTTCAAGGATACTTACCCTGCTGATTATCTCTAAAGGTTAATTTTAGTTCAAGCTATTGTGACAATAAAAGCCTAAAAAGACAGGCTATCAGAACTGCTTTTTACTTTTAAAGTAAAGGAGTCCCTTAGCCCTCTCTTTCACAGAAATCTGTGTCAGAGCAATCTGTTCCTCCGCTGCTCAGGGTCTGCCGGTCAGCCCCAGCATGCATCCACTTGAAAAGAAGAGCCATTCCAAACTCCCGTCAACATCCCACCCTCCCTAACAAGTGCATTAGGCGGAAAATGGCCAGAAGGAGAGCAGGGAAATTACAGGGTTGTCTTGGACAAGATGCTTGAATTTAAATGCGACTCCGCTTCACCAGTGACAGACTCCTGGCCTTTGTCTCGGACATCATTCATTTGAGGGACAGAGGAGAGACCTGCAGCTGCAAATACTAAAATAACAAGAGAACATATTCAAAGAAGTTTGCCTCAGGGAAAGTACAAGATGCAAAGTTGATTGTTCAGTATATAGCTTTCAAAAATAAATCCATGATATGTAAGAGTTCTCATTCATATACTTGGTCCATTTTATTTCTTTTCAAAATCATAGCCACTCAGTCTCCAAACACATATTAGATTAATTAGGTGTCATATTCTTACCCAAATTGATATAGGGCTATTTGGGGGAAGAAAGTGATGGGGAGGGTGTTAAGAACAGACTGCCTGAGCTAAATCTTTGTCCTGCCACTTACCAACTGTAGGACTAGCACAAGTTATTTCATATCTTTGCGCCTCATTTTTTTCATTGTAATTGGGGGTGATAATAAGAGTACCAAAGCACCCAAACCCATTCGGATGCTTCAAAGTTTGATGGAATGATTTATGTAGAGCTTATAAAACAGTACCTTGCCCAAGTAGATGCTCAAGAAAGGTTAAATATCATTACTGATTTTTCTGCCATTATCAATCTACCTTATTTCTTTAGATCTCATTTGGAATAATGTGGGTTGAGAGGGATATACCATTCAAAAGTTAGCTTTGATAATAAAGCTGTTACACTATTTTCAAATTTGAACTCTTAGAGATACAAGTTCCATGTACAGACCAGATAAGATGCTATTGCCATAAGCTCAATTTAAATGTACCTGAGTTGCTTGGGACTAAAACAAGAAAATGAAGTAATTTACCTACCTATATGTAGAAATAATGACAGTGATAAATTATGATTATGTACTATAAATGGGATCATTATATACTTTCTAATCATCACCACCTAAAAAGGTAGGCATTATTATCTTATTATAAAAGTAAACCGCAAGGCTCTGAGAGGTTAGGTAATCAGCATCAGGTCACACAGCTAGAAAGTGACTAAGATGGATTTAAACCCTGCTTTTTCTGACCAAAGCTCACTTTATATTACATCTTCATATACCCCTTACTTAGTCAGCTGTCTCAACTTTGATAACACATGAGAATACCTGGGAGCCTTTGAAACTACCAATACCCAGGACCCATCCAAAACAGTCCAATCACAGCCTCAGGGGATGAAGAGAAAAATCCAGGCACCTGTGATTTGTAAAGCTTTGCAGGTGGTTCTAATGTGTAGTCAAAACTGAGAAGCACTTACCCAGACTCTGCTGTGGGTTTGGAATGTAATTAATTGAAAGGGGCACCTTTGGCATAATATATTCCATTATTTAGTTTAAAGCAGCTTAATAGTAAATGGAGACTCATTTGCATCATTTATATAATGCCTAATTCCCCCTATTTGGAAAGTCGTCCCTCCAAATTTGGGCAAAGAATCCCACATCACTAACTCTTTCAATCTAGATTATGAGCCATGTAATAGCTTCTGGTTATTTCTCTTTCTCATCCAAAAAGTATTTTTAGAGCCCTCTTTGTACTTATTATCAGTTATTACAGACACAAAGGAAAATGATCCAATTTTATCCTCAAGGAGCTGGAGATCGTTATTGCAACAATTACCTAAAAAGCATTTTATTGATACTGGCCATGGTAAAAGCCATAAGGTACATAGTAGCAAATAAACAACATGTTAATTGCTGCCTCTTGAAAATTAGAGTCTAAAAAAAAAAAAAGAAAGAAAGAAAATTATAGTCTAGTATAGAGTCAGGAGATCACCATGGTAATCAGTAAATAAATATAAAATTACAAATTATGGTAAATGTTATGAAGAAAATAAACAAAGAGGGTCTCCATTGGATTGGGTGGTCAAGGATAATTTCCACGAAACAGCTTTAAAATCATGAGATTGTTTGATAGTTATATGGTGTATGCTAATAATAGTCAATTTTATAATAATGAATATACCAAATGAATACTTTTTATGTTTGACTTCTTTTTCTCAACATAATATTTTAGAGATGTATTCTTGTTGCTGAGTGTATCAATAGTTCATTTCTTATTATGACTAAGAATTAAAGTGTGGAAATATATCCTTGGTGATTATTATGCTCATGAAAGTGTAATATCACTGAATTAGACTATTGGTTCATAAAGAGCAGGAAAAATGCCTGATACATTTATTGTATTTTTCAAAAGTTGGCCCAAAATCTTGCACTTAGTGAGTATACAATACACATTAGCTGACTAGATAAATTTGGATGCTTATAGATATATTTTTTAAAACACGAAGTTTGAGTTTAGCAGAGAAACCTAGATGGTGCATAGGTAAATGCCGGTACTCACCGCTTGCCACAACCACATCAAAATTACAACTAACATACAAAACAACTATTCCTAACTACCTGAAATCTGGCTGAATGGAAGTCCTACAACTAGAGAAATAAAGAAGAAAGTACATGAGACCGGTAGGAGGGGCAGACGCATGGAACAGCTAGTCTGACATCCACATGAGGTGTGGCATATTTTTTTTAATTTTCTCTATTCTTTTTTTAAAATATATTTTATTGATATTTTACAGAGAGGAAGGGAGATAGATAGAGAGCCAGAAATGTCGATGAGAGAGAAACATCGACCAGCTGCCTCTTGCACACCCCCTACTGGGGATGTGCCCGCAACCAATGTACATGCCCTTGACCGGAATCGAACCCGGGACCCTTCAGTCCGCAGACCGATGCTCTATCCACTGAGCTAAACCAGCCTCGGCAGCATATTTTTTATTGTGAGGACTATCTGGGTGGTGGAGGCCTCCTGTGAGGAGCAAGGAGTCGCAGCCCCACACCAGACCCCCCTGCCCAGGAAGAGAAGTCCCTGTAACTTCAGGCTGTAAAAACCAGTGGGGAGTTGTGGCTGAGTGACAGGAAGACTGCTGGAGACCCAGACAGTGTATCTTAAAGGGCTAGCTCATGATTCCTCTGAGCTCCAGTGCTGGGGCACTGGCTTTGGGGAATCCAGGGACATATGGAGAGAAACTGGATTGTCTGACATTGGAGCCAGAACTCAGGAATAGCTTTCTATTGAACAGGAGTGCTTACAAGGGTCATTATTCCTATACTGAGACTTCCCTCATTACAGAACTGACTGACTGGCAACCATCTCTGAGTTTCCATCAGCCTGGCTCACACTGTTCACTCTATCCTGGTGATTCCCTGAAACCCTGCCCCATCCAATTTGCAGTCCCACCCAAACTGGAAACATGGAACAGACTGACAAATCTCAGAGGGAAAGGGGTAGGGAGCGTGGAGCGATATTAACCAAAGAACTTAAATGTGTACTAGATGCCTGGCACATGAAATTCGTGTGGGTACAGTCCCTAGGATCTGTGATCAGGACCATCTTCCCAAGCTGCCCACAGCCAGCCCCACCCCCACCGCCCCCCACCCCTGGTTCCCTGTTTGCCATCGGGTGATGGGTGCCTGATGGCCAAGGGAAGGGACCAAAAGGTCGGCTGTTACTGCCTGCTTGCTGGCCCCGCCCCCGCTGCAGGTGCCCATCACGTGATCGGAGCCTGCAGGCTGGGGAAAGGGACCAAAAGGTGGTCAGTGCACCTCATAGTGACTGGTCCAGCAGTCATTCTGGTCATTTTGTCATTAAAACTTGCATATTACCCCTTTATTATATAGGATAGAGGCCTGGTGCATGGGTGGGGACCAGCTGGCCTGCCCTGAAGGGGGACCCGATTGGGGTGGGGGGAATCTGGGAGTCAGGGCCAGCCTGGGCTTGGGGCCGCTGACGGTTTGCAGGTTGACAACATCCCCGATCGGTGTGGGGGGTCTCCGCTAGGGGTCAGGGCCAGCCTCAGTTTGGGGCTACCAAGGGTTTGCAGGCCGGCCAAGCCCCTGATCAGGGTGGGGGTCCTCACTGGGGGCAGGGCCAGCCTGGGCGAGGGGCCACTGGAGGTTTGCAGGCTGGCCACAACCCCGACTTTGTCAGGAAGGACAGCCAGAAGATGTCCAGTCTATCTGGTCTAATTAGCGTATTACCTTTTTATTAGTATAGATATTTATTACCTATGGACACGGACAATAGGGTGGTGAAGGCCTAGGGCAGGACAGGAACTGGCTAGAGGGAGGGGCAATGAGGGCAAAAAAGGGGGACATCTGAAATACTCTCAAAAACAAAGATTTAAAAAAAAAAGAAGTTTAAGTTTATTTAAACAACAAGATGCTTGACTTGGAGAGAACACTATCTAGGATTCATTTCTTTTAGAGTAATTTATCCCTAATTAAAGACAGATTGCCCTACATGTAACAGCTATGTTCAAAAAGTTATAAATTGTCCTTGGCTTAACAATGATAAATGAAAACCATTAAATCTCCCTAAGCAAACAAGGTACGTAAGGATATTTATTTTGTTCTTTTTTGTTAAACAACGAGAGCAAAATAACTCATTGGAATATAAAGATAAGAGCTGAACGAGCTGCTAACGGAGAAAGGGGTGTTTTCCCAGAACCGGTATTTTCCCCATCCCATCTCCATTTGATGTCAATCAAAGCATAGCACTGGCCAGTTAGTTGGAAAAATAATACAAATGCTTGTACACATACATCAGTTACTTTATGTCCAGTAAAGGAATGGGAAAGGGGGAAATGAAAGAAGAGAAAACTGCTGTAATAGTCAGGGTGTGGTGGGACCAAAGAGCGGTTTTTAATGGAGAGTGTCTTCTTGGTCTGGAGGAGCCGAGTTCTGGAGTAAAGTAGAAGTTCCCCTTTTAGCAGATGCCTCCGGTCTGCTGCTGGAACACATCACTTGTACCTTCATCCTTGTCCAAGTGTGCAGGGTCCGTTTCATTGATTGGCTGCCTGTCAAATCGGAATCGCATCTGGCTAACTGACAAACCCTGTGGTCCACAATAGGCTTTCATTAGTTTGCTAAGTGGTTTGTGCCTCTTAATAGTAAACTGCACCCCAGAGCCATCCTGTTCCACCACCTTCAAATGAATATGATAATTGTTCTCCATTGTGATGAGTCTCCTCAGCCACCCTTTCACAAAAGAGGTACCAGGTGGGCCCCGAAGGAGCACACAGGAAGCACCAGGAGCAGCGGAAGAAGGAGGCAGCAGCGGTGGAGGAGGGAGAGGGCCATGCATATTTTGTGCCTGGCTAATATATTTGATTCTCTTTGCAATGTAGCTACCCACAATATACAAATGATTTTTTTAAAGTAGTTGTTAATTTGAGCTGATAGACATGTGAAACATTCTTTTAAGGTGAGGGCAAGTTTGCACATCAACAGCATTGAACCTATTTATTCTGAAGATTTAAAAAAATGAAATGTGTCTAATGCAGGCAGACCTCATTAAATTTATAAACATGCTCACGATTGAGTTTTACACTTTAGCAGTGATGTTAATACTATCTAATAAAAGAGTAATATGCAAATCAACCATCACTCCGCTATATCCACAAGCCACGCCCACAAACCAATCAGGAGCAAGCATGCAAATTAACCCAACCAAGATCGCTGTGGCCACAGAGAGAGCATGAGGGAGGCTTTGGTTTCCCCGGTGATGGAGGAAGCCAAGCTATCCACACACCCTGGCTGTACCCAGGCCTCCCCTTAAGGCTACAAAGTTTCAATTGCAGAAGATAAATAAATCCCAGATGTCAGAGCCTCCACTTGGGTCACCAGGGGGTGTGGCCAACCAGCCTGCAAATCACCACAGGCCCCTCACCCAGGATGCCCACACCCCAAGGGAACCCCCACCCTGATCCGGGACAACCTTCAGGGCAAACCAGCTGGCCCCCACCCATGCACCAGGCCTCTATCCTATCTCATAAAAGAGTAATATGCAGATTGACCATCACTGCAACACACAAGATGGCTGCCCCCATGTGGACACAACATGGCCACCACAAGATGGCCAATAGGGGAGGACAGTTGGGAGGGACCAGGTCTGCAAGGAAGGGCAGTTGGAGGCGATCAAATCTGAAGGAGAGGGCAATTAGGGGTGACCAGGCTGTCAGAGGAGGGAAGTTGGGGGTAAACAGGCTGGCAGGGGAGCAGTGATACATCAATCAAGCTGGCAGGGAAGTGGTTAGGGGGTGATCAGGCTGGCAGGCAGAAGCAGTTAGGGGCAATCAGGAAGGCAGGCAGGCAAGCAGTTGGGAGCCAGCAGTCCTGGATTGTGAGAGGAATGTCCAACTGCAGATTTAGGCCTGATCCCACCAAGATCAGGTCTAAATGAGCAGTCAGATATCCCTGGAGGGGTCCCAGATTGGAGAGGGTGCAGGATGGACTGAGGGACACCCTCTGTCCCACGCACGAATTTTGTGCACTGGGCCTCTAGTTAACTACATAAAATTCCAATTCATAGAGAGGTTAGGGTACTCCTGTAAGACCCTAAGACAACCTGCTTACCTTTATTTCTCTCTGCCTTCACTATAGCTCAAGTCACAGCACCCAGCATGTAGTAGGTGAAGTTTCTGGAATTGAACAGAATGTAGACTAACTGCTATAATATAAAATATAAATGCATACAAATGTGCATATTCATAATAACTGCTTGGGAGGTGTTAGAAGAAATCCTAACCCTGCCTGCATTCTAACACAGGGCACATTGCTGACCCACAAATGACATTCTCCTTAACCTCTCCCGTGAAACAAGATTAACACTGTATACAGTCAGTATGCCAGGGGCAGTCTGGGAAATGTCACTGTGGTTTACGATTACCAGTTGGTTTAAATGAAGAAAACAGGCTCCCCTTAATAAACTGAGCTTACCCAGATTGGGGAAACCTATTAAAATGAAGAAAAACTGACTTGGCTAAACTAAAAGGTTTAGACATATTACTGCCTGTTAAACTCCAGTCATTCTTTATGGGATAAATGATGATCCAGCAAGAATGGATCCATTTTGATAGGAGGCAGTTGGAAGATAGTTCTTGAGTGTTCAGGCTCTGGAGTCAGATTTAGACCTGCCTTGTTCTATCAGAGACCTTGAGAAATCTCTCTCTCTGACTTTGGTTTTCTTACCTATAACAGGTGATCAGACTAGCAATCTGGCTGAGTTGCATTCTGACTGAATTATACAATGCATCATCATCAAATTAGTTGCTGGACAAATTGTGGCTGGAAGTCCAGCATACCTGCATTATCCGAGAGCTTGTCAGAAAGTCAGAGTCTTGAGCTTCACCCAGACCCACTGAATCAGGAACTTCGTTTTGGTGAGATCCTCAGGTGACTGGCATGCACGTTAAAGTCTGAGAAATGCAGGTCCTAATTACACCTACCTAATTACACAGTGAGTGCTAGATAAATATCCACATTCTATAAACAATTTATTTATTTTTAAAAATAAATCTTTATTGTTCAGATTACTACAAACGTTCCTCTCCCCTCCCTCAATTGCTCCCCTCCACCAGGTTCCCACCCCACCCTCTGCTCTTTTCCCACCTCCCATTGTTCTCATCCATAGGTGCAGTTTTTATTCATTGCTTCCTGCACCCCCTCTCCCTTTTTCCCTGAGAATCATCAGTCTACTCCCCTTCCATACCTCTGATTCTATTATATTCACCAGTTAATATTGTTCATCATGATTTTTTACTTACCTTGGCTTTTAGTTTCACTTGTTGATAGTTATGTATTTGTTGTTCATAATTTTTATTTTTATCTTCTTCCTTTTCCTAAAGAACCCCCTTCAGCAATTCATATAATTCTGGTTTGGGGGTGATAAACTCCTTTAGCTTTTTTTTATTTGTGAAGCTCTTTATCTGGCCTTCGATTCTGAGTGATAGCTTTGCTGGGTAGAGTATTTTTGGCTGTAGATTCTTGCTATTCATCACCTTGAATATTTCTTGCCATTCTAGTCTGGCCTGCATGGTTTCTGTTGAGAAATCAGCTGACAATCGTATGGGTGCTCCTTTATAGGTAACTACCTGCTTTTCTCTTGCTGCTTTTAATATTCTTTCTTTGTCTTTTGCTCTTGGCATTTTAATTATGTTGTGTCTTGGTGTGGTCCTCTTTGGATTCCTTTTGTTTGGGGTTCTGTGTGCTTCCTGGACTTGTAAGTCTATTTTTTTCACCAGGTGGGGGAAATTTTCTGTCACTATTTCTTCCAATATTCTTTTGGTATCATACTTTCTCTCTTCTTCTGGGACCCCCATAATTCTGATGTTGGTTCACTTGAAATTGTCCCAGAGGTTTCTTACACTATCCTCAACTTTCTGGATTCTCTTATCTTCTTGCTTCTGCAGAGGAGTGTCCTCTGGCTCTTTGTGTTCCAAATCTTTGTAAATTATAAATAAAATGTAGTTCCATTCTCTCCCAAGGGATAGTCCGGTGTATTTATTTACCATATTGTATATGTCTTTCATCGTCTTAATTTTTTTTGTCATTTCAAAGATCAACTGTTCTTTAATGTACAGCATTCAATGTAAGCACTGACTTTCTTAGTTTGATTATCCTAACCAGTGTGTAATAGTAGACGTTCATCACTTTAAAAACAGACCAGATTTCTTTGTGGGATACAAATGTACAGCTTCATGAAAATGGGCAGGTTGATGCTAAAATGAAATCATTAATTGATCTTTTTCCACTGCACAGCCATGAACAGAGATATTGGTTTTAAATGGATTCTTCACACTCTGGAAGCTTGGTTACTGCTCTGCACACCCATATTTGACAGCAAACAATGAAACATAAAGAAACAAAGGGTAAACAAGTTAGAGGTGGTCATTTCTAATTTGCTTGCGTCTATTTGAACAAAGATTGAAGATGGTATAAATTAGGTAGAGAGCAGCACAGCTTTTTTTTCCTCGTGGATTGTCTCCTCTCTGAATCAATACACTGGTGTGTGTTGCCTGCAAACCTCTAAGAGAAATAAGTGGCTCAGCATTTGGCTTTGAGAATTCTCCTTTTCCCCTGAAAAGTAGCTGGGAGCACAGCAAAGGCAATGAATGCATTGCTTATAAGTCTCCAACAGAAAGCACAAACCATGGAATTTTCCTGAGCAGCCTGCTGGCCCCAAGTACATGGCCTGGAGATGGCGTCAGGCTGTAAACATGAACTTACTGGAGTCTCTTTCAAGAACAGACATTTGTAATCCGGATGCATTAGAATTTCTGTTCCTTCTTTCACAAACACAGATTAATGAAAACAGAAGAAATAGAAGGCATTTACGATGGAAGCTTTAAAGCATGGCAGGATCAGAAGTTGGCCTTCTGGTTAGCATGAGAAAGGTTGTTATTTCTCTCTGCCTTCTTGGAGAATAATATTTCTGGTCTCCCAAGATTTGCAGCCCCTGCGTGGTGATTAGGTCTCCCCAAACATCCCCAGACATTGTTTGTGTACTGTTACCCAATCATCAAGTCGAGAAGTATAATTTGTCTTCAACGACCACTCCCTACACACAGATACACATGCACCCATGCACACACACTCCTTTACTTGTGTCATTTCTCCCCACGTTAAGTAACTTTACCTCAAGTTGCCCCGAACCCCTCTTATCCTAGAGGTGATGAATCCAATAAAATAATTCAAATAGAATGATCTGTGCCTAATAATGTCTCTATTTTTAAAACCTTATTATGAAATGTTGAAGGCATACCCAAAAAAGCACAAAGAATAGCACTTTTCTACGCAGCACACTCAAAGCCCTCCTGTTTCATAGAGAATGAAAGGCGCATTTCCAGCACTGACCTCCCAGCTCTGCACGAGACTCTCCCCACCTCCCAACCATTCTCCTCTCCCCCTCTGCTCAGCCATTTCCAGCGTCTGCTCCAAGCTTTAGCCCACTATGCTCCCTTTGCCTGCAACATTCTCTTCCAAAAAATCTGTTTGACTCCATTTCTCATTTCTCAGATCTCTCTAAAATGTCTCCTCATCAGAAAGGCCTTTCCTGACCACACTAAATAAACTAGGTTTCTCCCCCCACTTCAGTCTCAGAATTTCAGATCCCCTTATCCTGATTTCTTTTTCTCCACAACACTAAGCATCACATACAGACTGCTTTGGAGTATGCTGCATAGAAAAGTAATTACTTATTGCCTGGTTGCTCTAACTCAGTGGTTGGCAAACAGTGGCTCACGAGCCACATGTGGTTCTTTGGTCCCTTGAGTGTGGCTCTTCCAAAAAATACCAGGTACGGGAGTGCATGTACAGTGTGATTAAAACTTCGTGGCCCATGCGTAGAAGTCAGTTTTCAGCCTGGGCGAGTCTATTTTGAAGAAGTGGCGTTAAAACACTCCAGGTGCCCACAGCCACAAGATGGTGGCGCCCAGTCCCCTTAGCCCTGCTGAGATGGCAGGCCTGCTTCTGGAGTCCCCCAGTCCCCTCAGCCCCCCAGCCATCCAGGGCCATCCCAAGGTGCAAGCAAGACTCAGATGGCAGCTGCCCAGCTGCCCAGCTGCCCAGGGCTGGCCCGAGGCTCAGGTAACCAGGGCCAGCCAAGGCTTGCACTGCCGGCAATGGCAGCAGCAGAGGTGTGATGGGGCATTGACTTACCCTAATTGCTGTATCGCCTCCTACCCCTGAAGGCTCTGGGATTATGAGAGGGGGCAGGCCAAGCTGAGGGGGAACACCCCCCCCAGTGCATGAATTTCTGTGCACTGGGCCTTTATTCTACTATAATCATGTAGGAAAATCAGTGGCCTCAAACATCAATGCACATCAGAATTACGTGGGAGCTTTAACAAATCTATTGCCCAGATCCTATATGAATTTCATTCATCTGAAAATCCCAATGGTGAGGCACTGGCATTGTTGCTTTAAAGCTCGGAGTTTCCAATGGCAGTCCGGTTGAAGGACCTGTGGTACTGCCCACAATTGAGTATAGTGGTCAGGAGTCAGGCTCAGGAGCCAGCCTGCTGGGGTATTCATCCTCCATATCTCTCCGGAGTTCCTTAAGCCTCCTAGATACCCAGCTACTTTGTATGGAGCAGAATACAGAACCAGTTCTCAGAGATATTGACACAATGCTACACCTTCAACTAATCTTTCTTAGGCATTTTTCTGAAATATTCAACTTTCAGTCATGCTAATGTGGCCTTCATCTAAGTCATTGGCAATCTCCAAAATAAGTGGTCAATTCTGTGCTTTAAAACACTCCAAATGCTTTGAAGTTTGTAGGATTTTATTAAAGTACAATACTATAAAGAAGAGTGCACAATCAATTCTATAGCAGATAAATTTTCATAAATTCAACCCATGTGATGAGCACCTTGACCAGGACACAGCACCTCAGCCCCAGAGTTCTTCTCTGGGTCTTTATTATAAAAGATATACTCTTTTGTCTGGGTCTTTTATTCAACATAATAACACAAAACACATTACTTCTTAATACTTGTTACATTTTAAAAAGGAGTCTAACATGGAAAACCAAGAAGAAAAGAAAGTAAAAGGCACTAATTCCTAATAATGTGTTTGATTCTCTACCTAGAAAAGTCAGAGAAATTATGTAAAGGGTTCCATAACTTATTTTTTTAATACAGCCATTTTTCTTTCAAAATAGAGAAACTATAACATTGCCTGCTACTAACTCATTCATAGACCTGTCAGTGTGCTTTCACATACTACATTTACTTAGAAAACAATGTGAATAGAGATTATTTGTAAAGGCTTCCTAGGAAGGCAGGTGAGGCCCTGTTAGTAGATTAAAACAGTCCATCATCTCAAATTCATTTTTATTTCACTGACGGTCTATGCTTCAAATTATAATCATGAACTCATAGTGATAATTTTAAGCTAGTAATTATATTAGTCTAAAATACCTTTAGATTCATTTATCCAACAAATTTTTAGTATCCTGTTGAGGAAAAAAAATGGTCCCTTCTCTAATGGATCTTACAGTCTAATGAGTAACAGGTATTAATTGAAGAATAATGCAAATTCATTTAAGCGATGCTAAGAGCTGGTGGAGGCAGGCACAACTCTGTGGGAGCAAATCCAAAGGAAAAACGGACTTGATTAGGAAAGTCAGAGACAGTTTCCCAAGAAGTAATGGTGAAGCTCTTAATTAAAAGCTGGGTAACCAAAGAATGGTACTAGAACTTAAAACAGCCCTGCAAACTTACAAGCTACAAATACAGAAATGGAGCACTGACACATTATCTTCTCCCGCATCCCTAACTACAGAGGAAGAAACTGAGGGCCAGTGAGTGGAACAAGGTCACACTGTGAGACTCCAGCAGCCCAGGGATGAACAAACACACCCCTTGACTCCAAACACAGTGTTCTTCCTAACATTCCCCACAAGGTCCTAACTGCTTTGGGTAATATTGTGTCAGCCATTATTTATAGTACAAGCCAGAGGAACCTAGCCACCTTAGAGTGGGAAATATAGTAATAGCTTCTTGGTATTTCCCCAAATGAAAATTACATCATAGGTAATAAATATGCAAATCAATAACACTTTATACACATTAAGTGTATTAGAAACTAATATTTATTGCATATTATGATGTGTCATTGTGTGAAGCACAAGGTATCTATTAAATTTTGTTATCCTTTCAAAAAACAACAACAGGAAATGAATATTGATATCATAAGTCTCATTCAGCCTAGAGAGGTTGAGTGGGTTGGCCAACGTCACACAGCCTGTAAGAGCTAAGATTTTAACCAAATGATTCTACTAGAGCAGTGCTTTTCAATAGAAATATATGCAAGTCATATAATACAATTTTAAAATTTCTAATAACTATATTTAATAAGCAAAAACAGGTGAAATTGATTTTAACAATAATTTCTACTTAGCCTAATATATCCAAAATATTATCACTTAATATATAACCAATATAATGGTTATTAATAAGATCATTAACATTCTTTTTAATCATATTAACTTTTGACATCAGTGTATATTTTACACTTAGAGCACAGCTCCATTTTTTTAATTAAGATTTTTAAAATATTGATATTATTGCAGGAGTCCACATTGCCATTTAAATGCTAAATTTTCAGAAGAAATACTTAACCTTTATTTAGATTTTATACACTTGAAAAAGAAAATTCACATGCCAAAATTGCTTCAAGCATACTTAAATGTTTCCAATAGCTGTACTGGATATTCATTTTTTTAATTTAAACTTAATTTAATGCTCAATTAAATTAAAAAATTCAATTCTACAATCCCTGTAGCCACATTTCAAGTACTCAGTGAATGCACATGACATGCAGGTATGGTATTGAACAGCACAGCTCCTGAGCCCATGTGCTAGCCACTAGTCTACTCTGCTTCCTCTATCACTACCCTAAAACCATCATATTGCTGTATGACCAGCGCTATGGGATCCAGGAGAGTGAGAATTGCGTTCTACACTAGTTTTCATGCAGGGTCACTTCATGCACCTTGAGTTCTCCTCAGCCAAGTTAACTGAGGCCCATGAACCTTGTCTGGACTCCTTGGGAAAGGCCGTAAATTAAGAACCCAGGGAAGTCATTCAGAACAGTGTCTCAGCCAAAACCGGTTTGACTCAATGGATAGAGCATTGGTCTGCGGACTGAAAGGTCCCAGGTTCGATTCCGGTCAAGGGCATGTACCTTGGTTGCGGGCACATCCCCGGTAGGGGGTGTGCAAGAGGCGGCTGGTCGATGTTTCTTTCTCATTGACGTTTCTAGCTCTCTATCTCTCTCTCCCTCCTTCTCAGTAAAATATCAATAAAATATCTATATATATTTTTTAAAAAAGAACAGCGTCTCAGCAGAAGGGAGAATATGCACTATTGATATGAGTCTTCCTACAAAGACACTAGCACCTGGCACTTCTGAAGGGAAGAGCAGAACCTCTTAGATAAAAGAAAAGTAACTATTCCTTCTGGGGCACCTCTCCCCTTTCAATTTGAGAGCATGTTTAATTAGTTAGGAATGTTGTGTTCTGATCATTCCAGTTAAAAATCCTAACATAGAAGAAGGAGGTCTGGAAATGGAGCTATTATTCCTAAGGCACTTACCTTATCACATGGATCATCTAGGACCTCAGAGAATTGCTTCTTTCATTAACATAGTTAGTGATGTACCTATTTCTTAAACAATCACATAGGCAAGGGGAACAATCCTTCAACTGGCACAGGCCTGGGTCACAAGATCTACACCTGGAACTAGGGACAAGCTTGTTTTTGCCCAGAAGCACTCTGCTGAGAATGGAAGAGGATTCCCAGAGGAAAGGCGGGATCCTGGTCGAATGAGCAAGTTTTGCTCTTAGGGAAATCTAAGGAGGTTGGCCACTCGCTGCCCCTGACAACACCAGGCAAGAGGTGTGGCTTTGCCTCTATATGCTTAAGGCCATGGTCAAGTTTTGATGTGATTTAAAGGGGGAATTTCCTTCTTCTTCTCCATTTTTTTTGAACATTTATGTTCTTAAAAAGATAAATAGATAAGGAAATGGGTGTTTTATTAACTAGATGGGGGAAATTCTTTTACAATTTATACTTACATCAAATCGTCAAGACACATACTTTAAATATCTTACAATTTTATAGGTCACTTATACCTCAGTAAAGCTGATTTTTTTTTTAAAAGAGAATGTTCAGAAGTAGTAAGTGTCCCACAGGATACTACGGTTGGTGAGTCAACGGTACAACAAAGGGCAGAAGGAGAATAGGCTGGGTATGGTTCATCATTTCTATTAGTCAGAAGACAAAATTCATCAGTCTTTCCTCAAAATTGTACCCATAGCCAAAGGACACAGTCCATCATCATAATTGGTTGGCCCTTTTTTATAGTGGCAGTAGCAATTGCTGTGTTGGGAACTCACAGCAAAATGAACTACCATTCTCAGCTCTTGTAAGGAGCCATAAATTTCAAAGGAAAAAGATGATTATTTCTGTAAAACAAAACCAGCAAATATCTCCAACTAGAGAAGTTAGTTCTAAAAAATAACAGAGAAATGAAATTTTAGTTTCAGTCAGTGAATTACATGTTTTATTTTCCATGATTGATTTTTGCTAGTTAATTAGAATGATTCATTATTAAATCAAACATTTTCCCCCCAGGGATGCTGTAAATCATTACCTTTTTTTCTGACAAATTTGACAAATAAAATTTCCTTCTAGTAGTGTTTCTACTTTTATGCCCTAATAATTTTTATGATAAATGCTTAATAGGAACCGGCAGTTTATAAAACAGATTACAATGGAATGATGAAAGAAGAGTTTCTAGTAGAGCCAAATTCACTTAGATTGAGAAGTTTAAAATAAAATAAAGCTTAAAATGAAATTTTATATAGTTTTCATATTATATTTTAGTTTCTGTCTTCATGCAAAGTAAAATAGAGGAATCATGACACCAGGGCAAAAATAAATAGATGTACCACATTTTATTGCACCTTGATGTTAAGAGCATCTGCATGATAAGGCTTTAAAATTCATATTTAATTTCACTAGACTAAACCAGGAACTTGATGAGGATAGGGATGACTCTGCTTATTTCTACTATATACATGCCTTGCCCATAATACAAGTTAATATGTTGAGCAAATAAATTTAAGATGAGGAAACCAATATTGTAAGGGTTAACTGAATATGCAAGTTTTGGAGCTATGAGAAGATCAAAATTTTAACACGAATTTCTTAATTTACACTAACACAATGTTCTATTATCTAATTAAAGTAATAATAATGAAAAATAATATCCTTGCACATACTGTTGGATCCCAGCATCATTTTCTCTCTGCTTTTCCATCAGCTCCCAATTTTCATAGGAGATTTCTAGAATCTTTAAAAATTTGATTCAATTACAACTTGAGGAGCATAAGACCTGAGTTAAGCCAATCAGTTCATTCCACCTTCTGGTTCCAGTGATTGGTTCAAGGACAAGTATGTAACCTAAGCCAATCCAATCAGATTGACTCTTAGAACTTCAACAGGAAACATTCTTACATATGCTTTCTTTCTCTAGTCTAGATAGAATGGAGTGAGGTGTGAGGCCTGGAACCCCTGTGGGGATGGGAAGAATAAGGCTGTGTCATATGAAGCCATCTTTGCCATTATGTGAGTATCCAGTCAGATGCAAATGCAGAATCACCTGGAAAATATAACTAAAGGAATTAAGGGAAAGAGACCAGAGTCCATTGTAAATCTCTAGATCAAACCACACCTAATAGTTTAACTATCTTAGAATGTTCTGCCTTGTTACACATTTCACTTTATTTTCTGAGCTGAGTATTTTGGGGGAAAAGAGTTATGGTTAACCCAATGGCATTTGTAGAGCTTCTACCATTATAGGTAATGGTGATAAGCACTTGATATAAAATATATTATTTAATCTTTACAGCATCTACATGTGGAAGTAATTCTGCTACTCCACTTTACAGATGAGGAAATTGCAGGTCCCAAAGATTAAAGATGAGCCCAATATCACAAAGCTACTAAGTGGTAGATTCTCGCTCTAGAGCCCATCCAATTAACCACTGTACAATATTCCTTAAAACCACACTGCCTCTAACACAACAGGCTCTTTCCTACTCAGGGCCTTTTGATATGTATTTCCCTCTGCTTAAGAAGGTTGTTCTTGTCATTCAGGTCCATGATCACCTCTGAAGAGGCCTCCCCTGACCACTTTATCCAAAGTAAGACTGGCCAGGTTCTCTGTAACATACCCCTCTATTTTCTTTATTATAATAAAAAAACATTCGTATTTATTCCCCATCAAAATGTAAACTCTGTGAAGGCAAAAACCTTCAACCTTTTTCATTTCTGTATACTAGTATTTGACATAGGACAGGCCTTTAATAAACATTTTATATTTTTTTGAGTAAGTAAATACCTCAAGTAATAAGAAATGATTGTGATCATTCAGATCATAATATCACTCCCATTAATATATGTTAATAACATTAAAAAGGGATGGACAGAGACACACAAAGAGAAAGAGAGAGAGATACTTCAGAGTCCTTGGAGACCATAATCACTGGACAATTTGTTTTGCTGTGGCACCTAAGCAATGTGATGACTCAGCAGGTCTGCGTCATCTGAGAATAGCCAAGTTATCATTTTAATGTCCTCTGAGTCCAGTCATATGCTTGGCTACCCAGGCAGCTATTTAAGGGAAGAAAGCAAGGAGTTGACTCCAGGTTCTGTGTGATTCATGGGCACGAGGAGACCAAGGGGAAGTAAAACGGAATGAAAATGAGTGCTGAACAATATCAGCTCTTGGCCGGTCTGTGTAAGCACAGGGCCTCCTTAGCATGCCTCTTCCTCAAACCCACTTTTGCTAGAGCACTCTTGGCAAAACCCTAGCCTACAACCATGCCCTGAAACACTTCCCTTAGCCCACCCGACTTCAGAACCACTGTGATGGACAGTTCCCTGTATAACACCAGTGTCCACCTCAAGCGCATATTTGGAGAAGTCTATCTACTTTTCTGCCTCAGAAGTGAACTGGCCCTAAAATGTGGGATAATTGGTATCCAAGGGGAAAACTTAAACCAATGGAGGATTGAAGTATGTGAATAAGTGACATGCTCTCCTATTCTCTGACTGACAATTTCTCCAAATTTTCCTCAGAGGGTCTGCATTGCAATTGAACTCTAGTTGCCCAAGTTTGATACGCATAGTTCATTAACTTTTTCCTCCCTGCATCACTCTGTTTTCACTGTGCTTCCTGATACCTCTTCCTGAATAAACTATCTGCACCCTTTTGTCAGGATTTGCTCTCAGAGGAGACTTTGAGAAAATTACAAAAAGGTTCTCCCAGAAGTGTAAATGCAAACAGAAGCCCTCTCTGGTGGAAAAATTACAAAAAGGAAAAAGGCATCCCTTCCTCTGAGTTGATATAGACACCCTTGAAAAGTATAAGCTCTGTTTTAGCCCACCTCTTCAGCCTACAGGGTTGGGTAATCTTGTGCAGCTCAAAAGTAGTCAGTTCTACATGGTTTTCCTACTCTAGTCTCTTTCTGCATCTCCTCAGAGGTAGCAAAAATGTTTCTAAGGTTTATTAGCCTTAGAATTTATCAAATTCCAAAGTGGCCTTATTCCCTCAAATTCCATTTTCTCCCAGAGTGGATTTATTAAACCTCTTCTTCCTATATAACAAAAGCCCAATATGTTAAGTCTGATCATCCAATTGTCTGTTCGACCAATTAAAGCATAATATACTAATTATATGCTAAGGTTGCTCAACCACTCTCTAGGACCACCAGGAAGCAGACAGTCAACCAGTAGATCAGTTACTATGACATGCACTGACCACCAGGGGACAGACACTATGACCAGTAGGTTAGCTTGCTGCTGGGGTTTGGCCCATCAGGACTGAGCTAGATGGGCCAGACATACCCTGGAGCCCTCCTGCAGTCCCTCCGTGGCTGGCCAACCTCCCACATCCCTCCCTGGCCCCAGTTGTGCACCAATGGGGTCCCTCAGCCTGGCCTGCACCATCTCACAATCCAGGCTGAGGGACAACCCCTTCCCCCCAAGTGCACAAATTTCATGCACTCTAGTGTAGATAATAATCATCATTATAATTATTAAAGATTGCATGTGTTTAGATTCCCAATTACTCTGTCATAGATTACCTCACAAGTTTCTCATATGTGTGTACTATTCCCATTGTATAGATAAGAAAATTCAGATTCAAAGAGGATAACAAACTTTCCCAAAGCAAAAATAACTAGTAAGCTAGGATATAATTTACCTAATATTTAAAACAACATCTTCTAATTTCAAGTCCTAAAACCTATTCACCAGCCCAGGCCTCAATATGCAGTTAATGAAATACCTGGATGTATTTGGAACCTGAATATTCTTTCTCTGAGGCTACTTAGTTCTAAAATTTCCTATTGATTTGGAAAGTAATTCAGAGGGACGAATATCTGACATGTATAACTCAAAATATATATATTTAATGAATGGATGAATGATAGAAAGGATGAGTAGTATAGAAGGAAATGGATTCCCTAATAATGAAAATTAAAAGCCAAACAAATGCCCTTACTAGTGTGGCTCAGATAGTTGGAGAATCTATTCATAGTTTGATTCCCAGTCTGGACACAAACCCAAGTTGTGGGTTTGATCCCTGATCAGGGCACATGAGGGAGGCAACATATTGAAGTTCCTTTCTCTGCCATTATACTAAAAAGACTCAAATATCTAAAGAAATGGTGGGTTTGATGTCAGACCAGGGCTGTAATATTGCTACTTACTAACTTTGAGACTTCGAGCAACGCATTTCAAGAGTTGTTTAAAGGATTAAATGAGATATTTTCCCCAGTGCCTAGGGCAATTTCAGGAACATAGTAGACTTTTAATAATGAAATGTTTTAATTAATTAATTAAATATGTTAAGCGCCTGCTCTATTCCGTCACTGTGTGAGTCACATGGGGAAGCCAATAAAAGACGGTGCCTGTCCTCAACAAGCCTAGCGGGGAGCTGGGTTTATAAATCAGAAGACAGATTCAAAATGCTCTTCAGTTCGGAATGTCCCCCAAACATGTGCTACAGAAATGTGCCCCTCGTTGCCTCATCATTCTCCAGCAAAATCACTCAGCCACTGCTTTGTTTGGGGCTGTGTGTAAGTCATGGTCTGTGCTAGGTTTCTCTGTCCCTTTCTCCAAAATGAGAAAGGGACAGCTGGCTCAGAAAAGTGCTGGGACAAAGAATCAAAGGAACACTTCCAAGCTTGACTCTCAGAAGAGGAGTGTGTGCTAAGTGAACAGAGCCAGAAGTCCTGCACCAGTCTTAACTGGTTCCTGTCTTGTAGCTAACTTAGACAGCAAGAATGACTCTCAGTTTGTGCACTTAGGTGTGCAAACCAAACCAAAATAAAACTACATTTTCTTATCTTTTTTAAAGCCACTTGGTGCCAATTCAGAGTTCACACCTCCTGGCTGACTGGTGGGAGGTAGGCTATTAGTGTTATCACATACTGTTCTTGGGTCCCCCAAAATAGAAATCAAGATGAACCCCAGAAAATTTCCAGGCAGATTTTACTAAGCTTATGCTTGAGCACAAGGGAGGAAGCACAGAGGAAATGGAGTTTCTCCGAGCTGCCTCGGGTGCTGGCTCTGAGTGGCTGGCTGCTTTTATAAGCTGAGGACAAAGTGAGCTTGTGTGAAAAGGTGGGCTTTTTGAAAAAGGTGGGCTTGTGAAATTGTCCATTTTCAGGGTCGGTGACTTACTTTCCCAGCTGCATTGCATGGTAACTATGTTCACACCTACCCTGGGGGGACAAGATGGCAGACCACTCATTGTCACTCTAGGAAGGTGGAATAGCAGTCAAAGGCTGATCAACCTTGTAGCAGTTGTTTACTAGTAGATAGACAGTTGGAAGATAAAATCAGCTACCAGTGCATTTTTTAGTAGGGAGAGGCATGGGGGGGGTGATATTTTTGTAGTCACCTTATCCTTTCTGACCACCTGGCCTTAACTTAGCTTCCTGCCACCCCATGTTTTTCATTCCCGGGCCCATGTCCCTGTGCTGTCTCATTAGAGATCCCTCTTCCTTGAGATGACCAACATCCTAGAGCTGTGTAGCAGCACAAACTCTGGGACACCTCTCTGGTTATCACTGAGGGCCCATAGTGCCTACAGCCCACATTGTCCCTTCTACTTCTGATCCGATGACTGCCTGAGAGCCAGGCTCAGAGCCTGTGAGCTTTGGGAAGACCATGGCCTCTGGTGTCTCCTGGTACCTCCTGTGATCATCCTGCTCGGTGGTCTAGATACTTCTCAAGGGCACTTGCAAGGAGAACAGCCCAAATCTCCTCTGCTTAGGTCTCTCTCATACTCACATATTTCTGTCACCAAAAATCTCTTGTAATCCCAAGTAAAATTTTTTTGCTTTCCTACTCTTGCTCCCCAGAGAGGCCCCCTTCCCTCTTGTCTCCCTGGCAGAAGTCTAGCATCATTTACTCAATGGATTTAGGTTTTTGAGATCAAAAGCCCAAAGGGGGACAGAACCCTCTTTTTCTTGTTTGCTGCTTACCTTTCATGAGGCAAGAGAGCAAGACTTGCTACCTGCTTGAATGGAGGAAGGAAAAAATACATGGGAAAAACATGTAATTTAACATGTTTGTAAATGATTCTAACAGATCTCTCTATTACTTGAGTTTTAATGCAACAAGCATGGTACATGTCTGCTGTCATACATCAAAGGAAGAGACTCATCTTAGAAAAGCATGTGTTTATGGATAATTAGAAGTTAGATTAAAAGGAAATTGCTCCTGCAATGTTTGTGTTTGAGCAGAATTGATTATGATGAGGCTTGAGAAAGACAAATTTGCCAGAAAGTATCACAAGTCATCCAACACCTTTCCCAAGAGAACCTGAATTGGAATCCAATACCACATGAGAGGAAGATACAGACAATGGCCCTCATTAACTGGGCGTTCACTATATGTCAGCAACTCTACCATATTCTCTTATTTAAACTTCACAAAAAAGTGAAATGTGAGCTCCAGGAGGAAAGGGACTTTGTCTCTTTTACCCCTAGCCATAAACAGTGGATGACACATTGTAGGTACTCTATAGATATTTGTTAGGTGAATGAAATATTTTATTATCTCCATTTTCTAATTTAAAAACAAGATTTAAGGATAATAGTCACACGAAAGAGATATGATTCAGTGCCAAATCAATGTAATACACCATGTCAATAAAATAAAAACCAAATCTCAAGATCCATTTAGTGCCAAATATCCTTCTCTTTCTAATCAAAATTCTTGGGGTTCAATGCAGGAGCTTCTTCCTGGTGCTCAGTGTGCTCCCACTGTGGGAGTGCTGCTCAGCTGACTGACAGGAGCCAGACTCAGGGGTCATGGCTGGCTGCCGCAGCCTGGAAACTGCAGTGGAAAGGGCAGCAGGCACAGCCGGGCCAGGATGAGCAGGAACAGCAGACGACGTTGGACTGCCAGTTTCGGCCCCATCCCCGCAGGCCACCTAAGGGACCCACCAGTGCATATATCCATGTACTGGGTCTCTAGTAAATTTATGATCCCTTACCAATCTTGGCTTTGTGCCTTTCTCCTTTGGTGACCAAACAGTTACCATAGGTCTCTGAGTTTACCAGAATACCCTGCAGGCCTTTCTGAGCTGCTCAGATTTAATGTCTGGTCCCTTTTTCTCCACAACTGGATGTTGGATGAAGGTTGAAAATCTGTTCTGTGGACCAAGTTTTCAATATTAAAGGAAACATTCAAGGCAGGGCCCTTTCTCTGTAAAGGGCCAGGGAGCAAATAATTTGGGCTTTGCGACTAATACTGCCCTTGCAGTGGAAAAGTGGCCATAGATGACACATAAACAAATGGGCATGGTTATGTTCCAATGAAACTTTATTTTCAAAACTGGATGAGGTCCTGAATGGCCCAATGATTGTAGTTTGCTGGCGGCCGACTAGAACTTTGTTACTCAATGTGGGGTCTGTGGCACAGGCATCCGCTCCTCCGGAAATGCAGAACCTGGGCCCTGCTGCAGACCTTCGGAATGAGAATCAAAATTATACAATCAATCAGGGCCCAGGGATTCCTATGCACAAAAGCACTATTCTAAGAGATGTGAATAGTGTTGGCTCTTAATCAGAATAGTTCTATAGGTTTCTAAATAAAGTTTTACTTTCATTCAACATTGCATGCAATGAGTGCGGTGACAGCAGAAATTTGCTTGGTTTGATGTGACCAGGTCTGCATAGACACTCCTCCTTATCAAATAAGGGGCAGAGAGACAGAGAAAAGGCCGAGGAAGAGACCAGTGCAAGGCTGCCAAATTGGAAGCGATTACCTAATCTGGACAGTCAGTTTAACACAACTCACAAGTACTAGTAACCTCACCACTCCATAGAGCCAAGACCTGTGTTTTCGCTTTTTCTCCCCTAAAAGCAGAATAACTTCTACTGAACTGAACCAATCAGCCTTGACTCTGACTGCGCAGATATGCCTACAAATAATTTACGTGGTTTTGCCGTCACAGATCATTAATGCCCACAAAGTACACGGCTGTGCCCATGAATGTCAAGTTCAGAGCCTTATAAAAATGTGACTACTTCTCTCCAAGAGTTGAATTGCCTGCTTGTTAAATTTAGCAATCATTTCATGTTCTATCAAAGATGAGCCCAGCCCTAGCTGGTTTGGCTCAGGGGATAGAATATGGGCCTGCGGACTGAAGATCAAATCTGGTCAAGGGCACATACCGGGATTGTGGGCTCCATCCCCAGTAGAGGGCATACAGGGGGCAGCCACTCAGTGATTCTCTCTCATCACTGATGTTTCTATCTCTCCCTCTCCCTTCCTCTCTCTGAAATCAATAAAAAAAAATTATGATGATCCACAGTGGAAAGGACAGAGGAGGGTGAGTATGGGGTTGAGAGTCTCGCCCCGTCAGAAAATGACTGGCAACCTGCTCCACCGCCTGCTAACCGCCCACGCCTGGGCCAGGCACTCGCATGCTCAGAGCCACTGTATTCCCACTGGAAAGGGGATTAAAACCACCAGCTCCTGTGTTCTCAGTGACTATACTAGTAAACATTTTATCGGTGCATAACCCTTGACCCTTCTAGGAATATGTTTTATAAAACATTCATATAAGTCTTTACATATGTGTATGACAGTTTATACTGGTACCGTGTTTCCCCGAAAATAAGACATCCTCCGAAAAAAAAGACCTACTTCATGGAAACATAATTCATCCTCTGAAAATAAGACCTAGCTCATCTTTAGGAGCAAAAATTAATATAAGACACTCTCTTATTTTCGGGGAAACAGGGTATATGCTCATCCAGTGCTATTTTAATAGTAAATTTGAAATTACCATGGTGTAAATAATATGAGAACAGCTAAAAAAATTGTGGGCCAGATAACTATGTCATAATATGTGACAGTTTAAAAAGAGGTGATGCAATTGTAAGGAAAATATATGTGCTATGCCGTTTAAAGAAAAACAATGCAAAACAATGTCATACTCCATTGGTTCCAAGATGTGCACTTTTTCACACTTTTATAAAGTGAGTCTTATAATTTATGATATCTTGTAATTGCTATTAGCTAGGCCACAGTCTTGATGTTGTATATAAAATAATGACAGATTACATAATCAGCGACATCTTAGCTTTAACTCAGTAAGCAAAAACCCCACGTGCTTATGGGAATGGATATGCTCCTATATGTTTCTTTGACGTTGTGTATGGAATTAAGTAAACAGGGCTGGAAATGAGATGGGAGAGGAAGTTTTGCTTTGCAGATTTTACACTGCTTGTACTGGCAGCAAACAGGTTTCATTTTTTAAATTTGAAAAACAGTCTGGTAATGTCTTTATTCTTGTCACACCAGGCAGGTGGAAATGTTGTCTGCAAAACTATTGCAGCCGAGCTAGCTGTGTGGGCTCGACTTTTCTCTCTCACCCACAGAGACTAGGCATAAGACACAGAACCTGCAGATATTCAGGGCCAGGCATAAGACACAGAAACTGCAGGCATTTGGGGCTGCCACTTTTTTATTTTGCCTTGAGTACAACATTTATTCTGTGAGAAAATGAGACAGGATGGCCCATGGCAACAGGAGAAGCCAATCTTTGCTCATTGGGATAGCAC
Organism: Vespertilio murinus; assembly: GCA_963924515.1. Taxonomy (NCBI): domain Eukaryota; kingdom Metazoa; phylum Chordata; class Mammalia; order Chiroptera; family Vespertilionidae; genus Vespertilio; species Vespertilio murinus. Next base: position 46,697,572 of record OZ004715.1, on the reverse strand, counting down.
TTGTGATCATGCATGTGCCATGAGGCATGAGGCAAATCAGCGAGGAAATGTCAAAACATCAGCAAATTGTGAGTAAATAGACTCAGACACTTTGGTGGAAACTTGCTGAGAATAGAGGCTGGGGTTTCCATATGCCCCGACAGACTCCCCTGGTAGAAGCCCTCATGAATATTAACCACGTATGCATTGCGGGGTGGATGCCAGTGGGGGAGCACAAGCACACTTCTGAGAGGGTCTATAGTTAGCTCCTGGAGCCCAGGGCCCCTGCTTCACGTAACAGGGACTCCGCCCACTATGACAGGCACCAGACCTAACATACCCCATATGCTAGTAAGCAGCTGGTTTACGGGTGGATGACCTGCTGCTGTCAACCTATTTATGGAAATAAACACTTGTATATGATTCAACCCTGACTCTGCTTAATTGGCTCAAGTAGTGACAAGGCAGACCAGACCCATTGGTTGTCTGGTTTCAAAAATATGTCATATTTTCCCCCACATGCTTTTTTAAGCTTCTGTGTCATCTCTGCTAACATTCCCAGGGCTAAAGCAAGCAACTAAGACAGCTCAGATTCAAGGCTGATGAAGTAACTCTGCATCTCTAGAGAAAGGAATTACAAAGTTATACAGCCAAAGGTAGGAAAACAAGAAAGAGGAAAGAATTGAAGCCCTTAAAGCAATCAATATGCCATATAACTTACCTAGTAAGAGCTAACATTTCTCTGTGATTTGTATATTTTGCAAAGCATTATTATATCTTTCTATATGTACAAAAAGCCAGCTATCTTAATGACCAGAGACCAGAACACCATGGCCCCTCGCCCAACCTGGCCCTACCCCCCAAGAGTGGTTAGGCTGGGGCACTCCTAGGCTACATGATAGGGTGCGAGTTTGATGGGGGAAAGTCGAAGAAATAGAGGGGAAGACCTTTAGGGTCTGTGGGGTGGGGTGGAAGGCCTGGAGTAGGTTTGGAGTGTGCTGGGGAAGGAAGAGGAAGATGCGATTGGAAAACGGCCCAGCACCTACCTTTCCCATTGGGAACCAGCCATGGACTGAATGGCGGTTGTCCCATGAGTGCGCTTGGGACAGATGTGTCCATGGAGCAGCAGGGCTCCCGAAACTGCACTGATTCCAATAGTTCCAACTTCAAAGAACAGAAAACCCTCTGCAACCAGAGGCCAGGGATGTCACAACGTGACTGAGGGAAGCACCACTGAAGGAGGAGCTAGAAAACCGGAAGTGTGCCCCAGAGGATTGTGGGATCTGGGGGCCGCCTGGCGCCCACCCAGACCGGAGCCTGTTACTGCGCATGTGCACAGTCGGCCTGCAGCCCGCAGTCCGCAGTGTGTGGCCTGGACTTCGGGCGGGAAATCGTTTCTGCGGAGGTTTGCCGTTCCCTGGCGGGAGGAAGAGGGAAGTGAAGGCTTCCTTGGTTCCTCGGTTAGAAGCGGAGGACCAGAGCCCATGACCAGCTCCGGGCGGAGCGCACACCCTCCGGGAGCTGCGGGTGAAGCGCCGCCATCGGAGCTTCAGGGAAACCACCCGGATCCTTGAAGAGCTGCCGACGCCGGAGAAGGCCCAGGAGGACCTGAGCGCTCCGCCGAGGGCAGTGAAGACGGATGAGGATCCCGCTGAGCTCAGGACGGCTCCGGCTCCATCGCCGAGACCCACGAGCCGCACGCGGCTGGGACCGCAGCCAGGACCCGGGCCTTGGGCACCAGGACCGGTGAGCGCGTGCACAGCCTGAGGCCGGGCCTCGTGCAGCTGCGGTGGATCCGAGGCCAGAACCGGGCGCGGCTCACCCGGAAAGGCGCCGGCAGGAGGAAATGAACGCAAGGGAGTCACAATGAGCCTGAAGACCAGAATGCGCTGATGGAGGACGAGGATGGCCTCCCCACCAGGAGGAAGGACCCTGGTGTGTGGGCACGATCACCGCCCGCGGGCTGAGGACGTGCTGAAGGGCCAGCGGGGTGGTACCTTCCTCCCCGTGAGAGCAGCCAGCGGGGCTGCCCTGCCCGCTCACTGGTGGGGATGGCGGTACCAAGCTCTGTGTCATCTATGGTCCCCCACTGGCTTGGGCTTTGTGGAGCCCTAGGGCCTGTGCGGCCTCTGAAGGAGCTGGTGGCAACGCCAGCACACCGCCCTCTGCGACACATGATGCCCTTACCGTCACACTGCACATCCCGCCCGTGGGAGCCCAGCCCCTCTCCTCCCCACAGCCTGCTGGCTCCTACAGAGCAGGACTCCCTCTTTCTGTCTGTCTGTCTCTCTTCTTTGTGAATCTTTCTCTGTCTCAATCTCTCTCTTGCTTTCTCTGAATCTTTCTCTTCCTGTCACTCTATCCCCATCTCTGTCCTCCCTGTATGTCTGAGTCTCTGTACCTCTAAGTCTCTGTTAGAGGAGCATACCCCCCCCCATGCCCCCTTTCCCCATGGCACTGCCCTCCCCTGGCTCTGCTGCCCCCACAGTTCCTACAGTTCCCCCAGGCTCCCCCTCCTGTGCCTGCCATGTTTACAAAGGCCCCTGGGTGCTCAGCCCAGCCTGGTGCCTGATTTTTAAGCCATAGGCCTGGGGTCAGGGCAGGAAGGAAGTTCGCTGGACCACTTCTAAGAACCTCATCTGTGACATTTGGGGCCAGGCTGTCCCGCCCCACAGATCCAACTTCCCTCCAAACTCTGAAGCGAAACCTGCACTGGTTACCCCCCACCCCCCGAGCTGCTGCCCAGAAGCCCTCCCTCTCCCAAAAGCAAAATTATTGAAAATAACCTCAAGAGCTGGACCCCATCGGACCCCAACCTTCCCAGGAGCCAAGGCCGCTGCAGGCACTGCTGGGCCAGCCCAGGGGCACGCTGCCCACCGCACCTCCGCTCCATGCAGTTTCAAGGCTTCTCCTCCATCCTGTTGGGCTCTGATTTTGTTTCCTCGACTGTAAACCCAGTTTTTCCTCTTTGGGGACAAGAACCCCGGTTTTCTATGCTCCTGTGGGCCCCCTTCCTGGTGCCCAGCTAGGCTGGCAGGTGGGTTTTGTATGGTACATTGATACTGATGTGGATATAAAACATTTAACTAACTAACTAAATAAATAAATAAATAAAAAGGAAAATGGGATAGTGACAAATAAGAAACTTTGGGGACAGTGAAGGGCAGTTTGTCCAAACGATTGAGAGCTAAGAATCAGAGTTTAACTGGGATAGAAATTCTGCTAACAGCACCTGATGCCTGAAATCTGAGCACTCTCATTTTAGGTTTTCCAGTTCAAGTTTTTGGAGACTGCCTATTAAAACACTCCTGGTTGGAAAGTGTTGGTATGGAAGCCCATAAGTATTAAGTATTTGCTGTGTTTACCATGCTAAGCTCTCTGTAAGGAATAAGGGATAATGTTAAATGCCTCATGTTCTCAAGAAGTTTGACTTTTAAAATAAAAAATAAAGAAGAAATGTAAATATTAAAAATAGAAAAAGAAGCTTGAGTTTTAGGGGCAAAATCAGGCAGCCAGGCAAGCAGTTAGGGGTGATCAGGCAGGCAGGCAGAGTGGTTAGGAGTTAGCAGTTCTGGATTGCAAGAGGGATGTCTGCCGGTTTAGGCCTGATCTGCGGGATCAGGCCTAAACTGGCAATTGGACATCCCCTGAAAGATCCCAGATTATGAGAGGGTGCAGGCTGGGCTGAGGGACCTACCCCCTCCAACCCGTGCATGAATTTCATGCATTGAGCTTCTAGTACTATATAATAAAAAGCTAATATGCAAACTGTTCCCTCATTTAGGAGTTTTACCAGGAATTCAACCAGGAGGGCCAGCCAACCAACTGTCCATGGCCCCTCCCTCTGCCTGCCCCACCCCTGATCACCACCCCCTTATTAGGTTAGCCAGACTCCACTCATGCACAAATTTGTACACTGAGCCTCTAGTATATATATAAAAGCCGAAGTGTCCAGCCAACCTGTAGCTATGAGACACACTGACCACCAGAGGGTAGATGCTCAACAGAGGAGCTGCCAAGCTGCTGTGAATTGGCAGTTGGAGTTCTTGGGTGACACACCTGGAACCAGAGAGGAGGGAGCTCAATTCTGGGGTGTATCACCTGAGAACCACCCTCTCACAATATGAGACCCCTAGGGGGATGTTAGAGAACGAGTTTCGGCCTGATCCCCATAGGCCAGGCCGAGGGACCCCACCAGTGCACAAATCCGCACAAATCCTTGTACCAGGCCTCTAGTATCTTCATATAGCTAAATACATTCCTAAGGATTAAAGAGAATGAATTATTTTAGTAGGGCAAATGTGAGTTGTATCAATGCTGAAGTTCATTTTTACTTCTAGCATCTTGGTCCCTAATTTGAATGTATATGCTATGGTAGTCTTAAATTCTAGTTCAGAGATCAGTGAATAAAATTATTGGGTTTTTTTTTTTTGTTTTTTGTTTTTTTTTTTGCTTTTTTGCACATTAACTTTATGATTGCCTGATATTCACTTTAGTTTGCCTGATAGACACCCATTTATCTTTCAAAACCTACCTATTATATCATCTTCTCCAGGAAGCTCTCAGGTCTCTCCAGATAAAATAAATCCTGCCCTTCTCTGATCTATGTTTGTGCATTATAGTTGAGTCTGTTTTCACCCTTGTCTGTTGGCGTAAGCTGAGATCTGCCTTCTGGAGTCTGAGCCCATTGAGAAGAGTAAGGAGTTCTTCAATCAGGCTGTTGCTTCATACAGGTGGGACCTTGGATAATTCATTCAACATAGGCTCTTTACCTCCTTATTCTCATCTGTATAATGGGAATCATAATTGCATTTGTTCAAAAGGGGTATTGAGAGAAATAAGCATTAAACATTTGGTAAAAATACATTGCAGTAAATTGATAACACTGGGTCTAGACTGCTAAAGTAACCCTAGATCCTTGAGTTCTAACAGAGTCCTTTCAGGTCCGACGTTTAGGTACAAATTATTACTGATACAGCACTCAGGGCCTGAAGAAGGGGGTGGAGAGAGAATGGATAACTGGCAGTGTAACAGCCTCTGAAGACGACCTCATTCTCACCCTGACTCATAATTCATGAAGATAAAGAAAACACAGAGCCCTGACCCAGTAGCTCAGTTGGTTAGAGTGTGGACCTCCTAAGCCACGGTTGCAGATGTGATCCCCAGTCAGAGCACGTATGAGAAGCAGCCAATGCAGGTGTAAATAAGTGGAACAACAAGTTGATATTTTTTCTCTCTCTTTTTCTTTTTCTTGCCTGTCTTCTCTCTCTCTCTCTCTCTCTCTCTCTCTCTCTCTCTCTCTCTCTCTCTCTCAATCAAGTTTAAGAAACCACAAAGAGGATCTAAATGTACCCAATTAATATTCGTCTTTATAGATCTCATTTCTAGGTATTGTCTTTCTGTTCCTCTTAGCAGAAGGTTTACTTATATCATCTCAATAAGCTCTATTCATCAAAAACCAAAGAATAAGATGTTGGGACAATGGGAAATAAAATGAAGTGGCATAGCCCATCCCTGAGGCTGAAGAGGCAACAAATGGAATTACATAAGCCACCCCAAGTCCTTAATTTGAACTATGCATTCACTTTGAGACATCTCATCTTCAACAGGGGTGAGCTGAGGATTAGAGGAACCGAACAGATGGCATCTTGATAAATTAATACTTGGAAAATGAGGAAGGAGAGATGTTGTCTACAGAATTCAGAAAGATTTTCTAGTAGAATAAAGTGTACAGTATATCTTGAAGATATCTGAAGATTAATTTAAATGTTTGTGTCATCATCATTGTTTTAGCACATTGTAGGGCAAAAAAATGAAAAGATATACTTTGGCATCTATTTACTGTGTCACAGTGCTACCAAATATTAAATTCAAAAGACAAATTTGGTTTGTAAATAATAAGCATGCTATTGTTTATCAAAGAAATTGTCTTTGTAGAATTATATAATTGGGATTTTTAAATTGGTTTTCAGAGAAAGATGAAGGAGAGAGAAAGGAAATAAAACAAACCTTAATGTGAAAGAAACATTGATCAGCTGCCTCCTGCACACCCCTCAACGGGGATGGAGCCTGAAACCTGGGCATGTGGCCTAACTAGGAATCAAATCACCAACCTTTGGGTGCATGGGACAGTGCCCAACCAACTGAGCCACACTGGCCAGGGCTATACTTGGAATTTTTAATAATAAATGTATACATAATAAAAATACAAATAGTACAAAATGATATACTGCCTTTCTCCCAACTCTATTCCTCAATAGAAACATGATTATCAGTTTCTTACATAGCCTTTCTTTTCTTCTATATGCTTATATATTCTGATAATTGCATTACAACTGGATAGAATTCAAGGTGTGCGGTTTTTTTCAATTTATTGAAATTTATTTTTAATTTGTTTTGGATATTTTTTAAAAAGTGACAAATAAGACATTGAAGTTTAAACAACTTTCATGATTTGGGCAAAGTTGGTGAGTGGATGGCAGGATTTGATTGGTTTCAAGTAACTGAAAGAAGGCTGGTTAAAAAAATTTATCAGCTCATGGGTAGATCTGACAGCTTCAAACACAGCTTAATGTATTGGCTATTCCTTCTCTCCTTTGCTGTTTTTGGCTCTGTTCTCCACAGGTTGCCTCCATTTTTAGATGCCATGAAACAGTGGTCAGCAGCTCTAGCCCACATTCACCCAGTTTTAAATCTTATCAAAATGAACAATTTTTTGATAAACAATAGCATGCTTATTATTTACAAACCAAATTTGTCTTTTGAATTTAATATTTGGTAACACCGTGACACAGGAAATAGATGTCAAAGTATATCTTTTTATTTTTTAAGATTCCTTTTTGCCTTACCATGTGCTAAATCTATCAATATATCTCCTTCGCTGGTCTCTTCTTCACCTATTCAAAGAAAGTCTGAAGCTTAATTCTTACTGGTCCATATTGTCTTATTCCCATCCCTGGACCAACCCCTGTGCTAAGAAGAATGTCCTTTTACCCAAAAAGCTCTGCTCCCACAAAACACATGATCTAAGAGTGGGAGAAACTGGGTTGCCCAGAAACAACTAGGGTGTCATTATCAGAAGAAGGATGAATTGATGGCAGACAGATGGAAATCACAGAAATTCACATCACTTATCCAATTAGGAGAAAGACAGGAATAGGTATCTCTTGCTTTGTAGTAGAAACTGGTCATAGATAAAACTAAGATTGGGGAAAACTAGAGCCTACTCTTATAATACCATGTAGCTGTTTATTTTCAAATCATATTTTTATTATAGGATAAGCCTCAGTTGAACAAAGACTATAAGTTAGCCAGTATAATGTTCCTGCTTTCTACAATTCTGACTTGAATTCAATAGAACAACAATTCAGATTTGGGCCACTTTCCAATTACTTTCAGACCTGTTCCCAGTAAATATATGGTGATAGCTTTATATTTTTTCCCTCTCAGGAAATTCATTATTGAAATTCTTCTTAGCCCAGAAAACAAGAACATATACACAAAACCCTAACTGAAATAAAAATGATGAAATAATATCATGACTTCCATCAAATTAGGGAAGTAACAGTTAAGACTCAAGTAGAAGTACATAAAGGCAAAATATCCCTTTTTAAATGCACATTTCAAGTAATATTTAAGAATGTTGTTCACAAAAAAACCCACCACCCACTATTCACTAATATTGAAATTATATTGCTTTTAACTCAATTCACACAGAAATAAAGGTCACCTAGTCTAGTGATGAGGTATGACAAAGCAGACCATTGGGAAGAGAATTAACTCAGGTGCTAACTTAAAATGCAAATTGTTGGGCATGACCTAGCTCTAATGAGTTAATGATCGGCAGGTGGGATCTGAGAACTGCATATTAATTACCCCAATTGGTGATGCTTATGCAGCCTAAACTTGGAAAAAATGAGAATGGCCAAAATTCTTTTATAAACAGGGCCACTGAAGTGCAGAAAGTGGAAATAATTTGCCAGTAAATGGCATATCTGGATAAACTCATGTGTCCTGAATGCCATATGCTGACCTCTTCTCTTGCTTTCTACCTTTTCTTTCATCCATATCCGTTGGGTCACTGAGAAGAACTCTGGCTGGCCAGATTCTCCAAGGTGGTGTGAAATTCTATTAGAAAGATGTCTGGTGGGGAAATGATCATATCAATGACCTTTAACTGTACCTTAGCGAATTCATTTTCCTGACCATTCAAAGCATCCATCTGGTAGTATGCTTTTTAAGCAAAATTGTGTGTGTGTGTGTGTGTGTGTGTGTGTGAGAGAGAGAGAGAGAGAGAGAGAGAGAGAGAGAGAGAGAGAGAGAGAGAGAGAGAAAGAAAGAAAGAAAGAAAGAAAGAAAGAAAGAAAGAAAGAAAGAAAGAAAGAAAGAAAGAAGGAAAGGAAAGATCAGTGCCTCACATATCCCCAGCTGGGGATTGAATCTGAATCCTAGGTATGTGCCCTTGTTCCAGGATAGGAGAGGGCCTCATCTCCCCCAGTTGCTAGTGTAAGTGGGGTTATGGGGTACTTCTGGAATAAGTAATTCTGGAGGCCCCAATAGAAGGATGAATTATAGTAGAAAGCTTTATTTCCATGGAATTACATCCCTGAGTTTCCAGTGTCCCATTTCCCTTAGTCCAGTATCCAGAGTTTTCTTTCCATGCTGGAGCCGGTTCCAGTCCAGCACCAGGCTAAATTAGTTTTTTTCCAGCTGCAGTCCATTAGTCCCTGGGGTTTTGGGTCTGCAGGGCCACGTAGCTATGGAGGAAACAGAACAGGAGCAGAACAAGAGAGCCCCACGAGCCAAGAACCAAGCAGAGCAAGGAGCAACAGGAGAGCAAATTCCTTTGGTTAGGAGATTATGTGTTCCCAAATTTCCCAGTGTTTGCAGTGGCCAATCCATGGTTTCCCAGGTGTGATTGACATTTGAGTGCCTTCCCTAGGTCACTTTATTGGGCATGTAGTTATCTTTTCTCTGAAGATGGCAGAGGGGAGATAAGTTAGGAAGCAACTTTAGTGGCCCAGAGGTTACAATATATATTTACAATGGTTTCTTTGACCTAAGAGGCAATAGCAGAAGCAATTGGATATAAACAAAGCCAAGAGGGCTTGCTGGAGGAATGAGAGTCCTGGGAAGCAGAGAATTTTAAAGAGTCCTCCAAGGTTTGATGTCTAACTGAAAGGGGGGAGCCTGGGGAACAATGAACACATAGATCTGATAATGGCTCAGTGTTCAAAACATATAAAGAATTCCTATGACAGAAACACAGGTAGGCCTTTATATTTTCTTGTAAAATTTTTAAAGCATTGCTTTTCACTGCTAGGTATTTAATAAAAATTGTCAGCATTTCTCTTTATGACTTGTGACTTTCAGGTTTGGTTTTCATATATCTCCAATGGAAGCAGCGGTACATGTACAGCAATACCTAAGTCACATCTGGTAAGAGAAGTTAAGTTGGTGAAATTCTGTAATAGGGCCCAAGATTTCAGTGTGAGACTTGATCACAGGGTCTCTTCTTGGGATCCTACAAATTCTTGGAGCAAATTTGTCATATTATCAACGTTGATGTTAATTTTTGCCTTTTTGTTTAATCTTTTATTAAAATAACCTGCTACTTAAAAACAAAAGTCTGCATCAAGAAGCATGAGTATAAATTCTTATAATAAAAGGTAGTGAAGTGATTAGGAGAATGAGCTTTGGAATCAGAACAATCCTGCTGTGTGTTCTGGGCCAGTTACTTAGAAATCTCTGAGTTTTGGGGGTTTTTTTGTTCATAAATTGGGGAAAAGTTTAACTACTTGTAGATTTTGGAATGAGAGGAGCAGAGTGAAATCATGAGCTAATCTAGTGATTTTTCTATAATAGGTACTTAAAATAATAGCTAACATAGTATTCAATAATATTTTCTTTGTTGTTAATAATATATTATTATCATCATGAATTGACTCCCATTTCTGCACCAATTATTCTATGCATATAGTTTTATTTAATCCTCCCAAAAAACATGCAAATGCTTGTGTATACCAGGCTAAGCACTTTTCATGGTGTGTGTGCTAGGGAGCATATTGTGTGCACGCAGGAAAGAGGGCAAGCATTCACATTTGAGGGGACATTAATAAATCATTATCCACCGAGCTGAAGGTAAGTCTGAAGTAGCCAGGAGAAGGAATGGGTCCCCAGAGCTTAGTGAGAACTGTCTAAGAGACTCAGCCAGGAGGAACTGTGACCTTCCCTAGAGGCCACCCAGAAGGGCAGAGCTGAAGAAATACCGTATTTGCCAGCGTATAAGACGACCCTTTGGCCCTGAAAAATATGCCTCCAAGTGGGGGGTAGTCTTATACGGTGAGTATATAACAAACTCTGTATTTTTAGTGGAAATGTTAGGGGGTCGTCTTATACGCCCAGTTGTCTTATACGCCGGCAAATACATATTTTTCAGGGCCAAAAAATCGTCTTATACGCCAGCAAATACGGTAATTATCCTGACCTCCTGCTCCTCTTGCCATCATGTCTCCCACTGACTCTAGAACAATCAGAGGATGAGGGAGTCCATCAGTGTCCCTGTTGTTCAGCATCCAGGCCCAGCCCAGGGAAGGAAGACTCAAGAACAAGTGCATATATGACTGATATGTTTTTTGCACCAGCCCTATTATACCATGTGTACCACTATTATCCCATTTTCACATAAGGAAACTGGAGTGAGAAAGGTTAAATAATTTGCTGACAGATGGCATGGGATGGGGATGGGGACTAGGTCTACACCAAGCATGTCAAGCTCAAAGGCTAACATAGGCCAAATAAAGGAGGTATGAGGCCGGCAGGCCTCGAGTTTGACATGCTTGGTCACAGTCCTGATCATGTAGCTCAACGCAAATGAGATGCTCATGCCTCCCTCATAGTGAAGAGACCAAGTCCAGATAAACCAGGCAAAAAGCTGGACCAAGATTCAAAGAGAGAGCTAGAGTTCCTCAGTTCTGCCTGGCTTCCAATGCCATGTTCCTCTGGGATGACCCCATGTCAGGACCTGACAGCGACTCACAGGAGGCAAACACTAGGGATTTTCCTCCTAATAATGCAGTGGAGAAGTGAGGGCACCAATGGTACTAACTGAAGTGCTCCCCTGGATGTCACCTGACAGGAGGGAACAGTCATCCTTAAAAATGAGGTCTTCACAGAGGCATGGAAAATGCCCGGAAGAGCCGGTGTTTGCAGACCAGCATTTTGCAAACTCCCAGAAGTCACTAGATATGTTCTGAGGGTTTGCATGGTTTGTAGATATTGGGAGGATATTCACTCATTGATTTTTTTAACGGCCATAATATAATTAGGAAAAGTTAATGATAATAAAAAAAGGAATAGTCTGAGGACTTGCAGCTTTTATCAGGACACTTTCAAGGTATGTGGCCACTTTTGCTAACAATTTTTGGCATAAACAGGGGCTTTACAGGTACACAGCTGTATTTGTTTTCTTTCAACTTAATTTATACTTTTATTATACAGGATAAGTTAGGGAGCATTTAAAAAAGTAAGAAATTAATGATCATGAAAATGAGGGTAACTCTACAATTTCCCTTCGAATTGGTACTTTCTAGATTCATACTTTCTAGATTGATTAATTTGATCAGAATTGTGTCTACTGCCCCATCTTCCATTGCTTGGTAAAGGCAAGTCAATGGTGATTATAATAAATTTGGATTTTGATTTATTGGAGATAATAATAACTACCCATATGATGGGTCATATGCCGAGAAACATTGCAAGTAAAAGCCCTGAAATATTTTATTAACTTTTCATTTGGAAACAAATGAGTAAAACATTAAAAATAAACTTAATCAGTTAACTGCCACACATCCAAAACGGAAACTATCCCCACATGCCAGGACGTTTTGAATTTAATTAAAGAATCAATTACAATTCGGGTGTCCATGAATATTTCCAGCTGAAAATTGTCATGAAAAATGATTTTTAAATTGGTCAGAGCTGCCACTTAGGAAAAACATTTTTTTAATAGACGCTCGTGGCATGTGGAAGGTCCACCACTTGCGTGTACAAATGCTTATGACGTTCAATGGGTTAAAAAAAGTTCAAGCATTCCAAACAATCAAGTCATGAAGCCATTTGTTCATAAATTGGGGAAAATAGAAAAAAAATCTATTTTCATGCTATAACACCTGTTAAAAACCAATTTCTATTTTATGTAACCCTCAAACTAAATAAAATATAATGTCCTTTTAAAATGTATTTTTATTCCAGAATTAATTCAAAGTACATTAACTGGAATGGAGTTTCTTTAAAGGAGAAATGTTGGCATTTCTCTTTACATAGGAAATGATTCCTATTGGTGATTATTTAAAATTTTGTTTTATAATACACTACAGGTTGAAATGTTTATTAAATAACTTTTCTTCTCTATGATATGCCATGAATGAAATAACGAAGTTATTCATTAACCTGACAAGAGGATTCATGAGACATTGCTGTGTGTGACAGACATGTGTGCTAGGAAATTCAGCATCGTTTTCTCTTCTTCCGGCAATGTTGCCAGGACGCTCCTCTGGGAACTTCCTCTCCCAACCACAGTCCCATAGAGTGAAGCTGACCTGACTCCCTGCCTTGTTGACGGGCACCTAGAAGCAGATCAAGAAAATAAAAATCTAGAGCCACCCTCACTAGACTAATGACTTTTACTGGAACCAGGAGAATCAAGAAGCCCTCTTTTGACTGGAGCCACTGAGCTGGATGGACCTAGGCTGGGATTATCTTAGGGCTGCATGGTAAGAGTGAGCCTGAGAAGAAGCAGCACCCAGGAAAGCAGAGCCAAGTGACAGAGACAGGTTCCTGATGACGTGAGTGAGCCCCTAGATGCAGCTGCTACTGCACTCAGTTGGGTTTCACTCCTAGACTTCTCAATTACATCAAGCAATCACTTGACAGATGACTTGAGTAAACCACTTTATTTTTCTGGACTTCAATATCCTCATCTATAAAATAAAAAGTCATTACACTAGATGGCTGCCTAATATCGCTTTCAAATCTTACATCTTTTGAGATTGTGATTGACCATGCATTAGTGATTTCATTGATAGAATTCTTATATTGACCTGGTTTCAATTAACAACATAAATGGTGCTGATCATTTTTGCCCTCTTCATAGACTTAAAACAAAAAGGGTGATTTGTACAGTAGTTATAATTGTAGGGAACTTGAGAGGTCATCTAATCTTACTCCTCAGTCTCTAGTTTTTTTTTTTTATAAATTAAAAAAACTTGGAAATGTTGTTTTATACACAGTATTTTCATTTTGATGGTGCTCAAGGTCAAATGTCTGAATTAACATGATCAAAGGTGCTATTTATAGCCAATATTATAGCCTAACTATTCCTGCCACCATTTCAATGGGGAACCCTGGCAGTTATCCATTTTAGTCTTACATGTATTTGATGAAATTCTTTTTGTGCAATTTAGCAAATGCAAAGAAAAAAATCCCCTTTATGTAATCCTTCATAGTTTCATAATTCTTTGATGGACAGCATCTTTATCCCCTGCTAATTATTTTCCCTATAAGGCAGAGTATTAAATTTCCCAGAAGATGTTTTACAGCTAGGGAATCTTTTGAAAATATATAATATTTTGACCTTTTGAGATAAGAGATTTGTTGTAAAACTAGTCCTTTTTATTACTAGGGTGTCATTAAAAATAAAAGAATGTGTTTAAACATGTTGCAGCAATTTACTTGCTATTACTCAAATCTTACCCTCTAATTAGAAAGAGAAATATGAAGTCTCATCAGTACATAATTTAACAAACTCAGTGTCATGAAATTATCATATTTTATTCTTGCCTGGCACCAAAATTTGTGGGCACAGAGAAAAAATGTTCACTTCTAAAATGTAAGATATGGCTTTTAACAAAAGAGTACTTGAAAGGCAAGAGTACAGGTTCAGGATAATCAGAGGTTTTGGACAAGTTCCAAAAGGCCGATTTAAAAAAGTGATTCAATCTTCAGATCCCAGCTGCTTTGGGATGCAGTGAGAAAGATGTGTAGTCATTAGGGGAGAGAAAACTGTGAAAACTAGGACTTTTGAAACTCCTGATGGAAAAGAAAATGGAGTGGTAGGGGTTCCAAGAAGAATTCTCAAGGGAATTAGGATTTCTTTTTCTTTTTCTTTTTTTTTAAAAATTGATTTTTGACAGAGAGGATGGGAGAGGGAGAAAGAGTTAGAAACATAGATCAGCTGCCTCCTGCATGCCCCCTTACTGGGGATGTGCCCGCAACCATGGAACATGCCCTTGACAAGAATCGAACCTGGGATCTTTCCGTTTATAGGCCAAAGCTCCATCCACTGAGCCAAACCAGTTAGGGTGGGAATTAGGATTTCACCTTCGGGTAAAGAAACACAAGTCCATGAAAATGTCAGAGATCTCTGTCCACTGGAATTCAAATTTAGCCATATTACAGTAGGTTAGAGGCTTCACCTACCAACCCTAAAATTGTATTATGTGACAAAATCAAGGTTATTTCTTATTCACATCACAATCCCTTCTACTTGGTCATTTTCTTTTGTGGCTCCACCATTCTCCAGACCCCCAAGGGTCCTCTGCATTCTGGCCAGCAGTGAGAAAAGAAGACCTAAAAAGCACACCCATATCTTAACTCCTTTGACATAGAAAGGAAACAAATCAGTCCTCTTCACACTCCATTGGCCAGCATTCACTCATATGTCTACCTCCAGGTATAAAAGAGGCTGGAAAATATAAGCTAACTCTGTGCCAGGAGAAAAGGGAAAAGGTTTTGTTGAAATTTTCATTGTTTCTGCCTAACTGCCTCACCCTCCCTCCCTCCTTCTATCATCTTTGCAGAAGCAATATTACAAAACAGTTAAAAATGCAGAGTTAAGTACGCTTTGAAGTCAGAATACCAAGAATCAGACGTAAGCTCTGCTCTTAGTAGCTATGTGATCTTGGGGAATTATGTAAACTGCCTTGTTTACTCTTCTGTAAAACAGAAATGATGAAAGTACTTACTCACAGTATCACTTTAAATATCAAATAAATTAATGTCTGTAAAGAACTTGGAATGTGCCTAGAGCTGTTACTTCTCAGTGTCTATACCAGGCAGACTTCTGGATTGCAACAGAAACAATTTTGCTTATTTAAGCAAAAAAGAAAGAAAGAAAGAAAGAAAGAAAGAAAGAAAGAAAGGAGGGAGGGAGGGAGGGAGGGAGGGAGGGAGGGAGGGAGGGAGGGAGGGGGAGGGAGGGAGGGAAGGAAGGAAGGAAGGAAGGAAGGAAGGAAGGAAGGAAGGAAGGAAGGAAGGAAGGAAGGAAGGAAGGAAGGAAGGAAGGAAGGAAGGGGCTTATGAGGAGAGTAGGAAGGCTGAAGAACCAGGCTGAGAAAACATGCCAAAAGCAAGCAACCTCTGGAGGCCAGGCTTTGGGAATCAGAGTGGTTTCCCAGTGGGAGCAGATCTCTCCTGCTCCCTTCCCCCAACCCCCTCCACAAGCCACCTCTGCTGCTGAGCGGATTTCCTCCAAACCCACCGCACCCTGCAGCACTTAAATTCCAAGTGCTACAAGAAACTGTCTGATTGGCCAAGGTGAAGTCTGATGCTAGTCCTTGAACTTGCCAGAATGGAGATAAAGAGAATTTGGCTCCATTTGTTCTCCATTTCCCAAGAATGCACACAATGGCACATGTCTAAGAGGAGAAATAGCTTTAATGATTGCATTAAATGATTGGATGATTAGATTTTAATGTTAGGATTCTGGACAATAACAGAAACAACAAAAATATGAATGTATATTATGTGACCCATCTTCTCTTCTATTCATCCATCCACTTTCTATCCATCTATTCAGCCAGCCATCCATTAGATTTTAATGTTAGGATTCTGGACAATAACAGAAACAACAAAAATATAAATTTATATTATGTGACCCATCTTCTCTTCTATTCATCCATCCACTTTCTATCCATCCATTCAGCCATCTATCCATCTACCCATCCCTCCATATACTCAGTCAGCCAGTCAGCCACCCAGCTACTCAGCCAGTCAAACTCCCATTTAGCCAGACACCCATCCACTCACTCACTCACTCACTCACTCACTCACTCACTCACCCATCCTCCCATCTAATCATCTCTGTTCACCTATCCAGCCAGCCGGCCATCTACCCATCTATTCAGGCAGATATATTTTTCATAAACACACATCACCAGATTTCAGTCACGATCTTTATATCCAAGTGCCCATAAAAAAAATGAATCTTTCAGAGGAAGTTTTTATAGACCTAGTTCTCCCCAAGGCTTATGTCTCCCTGAGCAAGAGATGAAAAATATTGAAGCTTGCAAAGAATTGACTTGAAAGAATTAGGACCCCTGCCTAAATGCCTAATGTGGTATAGGATGACTCCCGCCCCAGGGTGAATGGAATCTTATGTTTCATAAAGCAAGATATTTGTATTACTCAGGACAAAATGACCATGGTCAAATCTTAAATTCAAGATTCATCTAAAGCAAGAATGTTTCTTTCAAATTCAGATCCAAAATTTGCATTAAAAGCAAAGAGTGCATATGAATTCTATTTAAAATTATCTTCATAGACTGGATTAAGGTTGAAACTAAACCAAATTTCTATTCTACCTGAGATGTACTTAATGTTTTGAGGAGAGTTTACAACTTTCTTCTGAACTAATAACCTCATTTAATTTACAGTTTCTGTGTTAGAATTGATGTAGTCAAAATAAAGAAAAAAATGATGCTATTTTCTTCAATGAAATTCTAAATTAGCTCTTAGGATCTCTAGCTATGACAAGCTCCATGAAAGATTCTGTATTTTAAGGGAGTTAACAGTCTTGGCATTTTAATGACATGTTTTTGAGAAACTAAAACTCAGTCACTAAAATGTGCTGTGACGCTATTGTAATAGATACCTTCTTGTGTCTGCCTTCTCCCATCCCCCCACTTCGTTAATGCTATTTATATAAATCAGCTTTTTTTAGTCCTCACAACAACCTGTGACATAGGCCTTATAGTTTCCATTGTATATTTGGGAAATTGAGATTTATAACATAAATAGCTTTTCCAACTTCCCATGCCTATGAATGATGAAACTGGAAATCAAATCCAGTAGTCTGATTCCAGAACCCATGTTCCATCATTGGATAGCTTGCAGATCCATGGATCTGCCTCATTCAGGTTGGTTCATTGGCAGCTATGCTTGGTATATGTGACCCCCACCATCTTGATTACTATTATTAAGGTTAGGTACCTCATTCAAGAAGGATTAACTGAGAGTTGTTCTGAAAATCTGGAATTGAGATTAAGAGACTCCTATTTATTCTATGTCAGCTTCAAAAAATGGAAGGGACATAATCTTAGAAGTACTGGGTGGAATATTTCCACATGATTTGGGGCTGAGTAACAGAAAAACTTGAAGACAGAGGGCAGAAGAGTTAAGAGGATATGCCAAGAGAAATTTTGCTTATTTCTTAAAATATTTTAGAATTTATTGAAACATCACTTGGAAAAACATGGGTGTAATGGCAGCCTCACCAGTAACAGCAATGTTGCAGACACCCCTTCCAGGATTTTTGGAAATATAATTATTTCAATATTTAAGAAAATCTGTAGAATCTGATAAGTTAGACAATTCTCCTGGAACATTTGCCTGTTATTTGCTTCACTATTATGCTGGTAATTGATATTTTTAGCACTTTATTTAACTTACGTTAGCAGTCCCAAAGGCATCTTAATCTGTAGTTTGTTATTCTGAATAAAGCATTGCTAATAAGGATTCTCTCTTAAAATAAAGTGCCCCTTTTCTTTATTATAGAACTCTGTAAATGCTTCCTAAACTTTATAAATTTTGTTTTAACTATTATAAACATTATGTCAAGCAATTATTACTCATGTTTGCTTTGTCTTTTCAGTAGTTCAAATCCCTCATAAACCCATTGCATCTTTTCCTTTGAGTTCTGGAATTGTCCCTGCATCTGTACAGTGTATTTCCCAATGTGTGTGACTTAGCTGGAATGACCGTTTTGTTGCTTGCAACCCAAGTACCTAACTCTGTAAGAAGCACGGCAGGGATCCAGTGTTTATTAAAAGCTTACTACCTGCGAGGCCATTTGCATAAGTTTACTGTTTTATTTTTTTTTTAATTTATTTATTTATTTATTTATTTATTTTTATTAAGGTATTATCTGTATACATAGCTTATCATTGCCCCCCCCCCAATATATGCCCTCCCTCCCCAGAGTTTTGTGTCCATTGGCTATTCTTATATGCAAGCATACCAGTCCTTTGGTTGATCTCTTATCTCCCCCAGATCTCCCTACCCCCCCCCCCGCTGTCATTTGACAGACTGCCTGTTGTTTTACTGTCACTATATCAATCTTTCTGTTCATTCGTTTATAATGATATTTAATATCCATAAATTAGTGAGGTCATGTAGTGTTTCTCTTTTATTGACTGGCTTATTTCACTCAGCATGATGCTCTCCAATTCCATCCAAGTTACTGCAAATGATGAGAATTCCTTCCTTTTTATGGCAGCATAGTATTCCATGGTGTAGATGTACCATAGTTTTCTGATCCATTCATCTGCTGACGGGCACCTAGGCTGTTTCCAAGTCCTAGCTATTGTAAATTGTGCTGCTATGAACATAGGGGTGCATATATCCTTTCTGATTGGTCTTTCTAGTTTCTTGGGGTATATTCCTAGTAGTGGGATTACTGGGTCAAATGGGAGTTCCATTTTCAGTTTTTTGAGGAAGCTCCATACTGTTTTCCACAGTGGTTGCACCAACCTACAATCCCACCAGCAGTGCACGAGGGTTCCTTTTTCTCCCCAACCTCGCCAACATTTGTTGTTTGTTGTTTTGTTGATGTTGGCCATTCTGACAGGTGTGAGATGGTACCGCATTGTTGTTTTGATTTGCATCTCTCGGATAATTAGTGACTTGGAGCATGTTTTCATGTGCCTCTTGGCCTTCCTTCTGTCTTCTTTTGAGAGGATTCTATTTAGGTCCATTGCCCATTTTTTAATTGGCTCATTCATTTTCCTTTTATTGAGTTGTATAAGCTGTCTGTAGATGTTGGAGATTAAACCTTTATCAGTGATATCGTTTGCAAATATGTTCTCCCATACAGTGGGTTTTCTTGTTGTTTTGTTGATGGTTTCTTTTGACGTAAAAAAGCTTTTTATTTTGATGTAGTCCCATTTGTTTATTTTCTCTTTAGCTTCCATTGCCCTAGGGTTAGTATCAGTGAAGAAGTTCTTTAGGCATATGTCTGAGATTTTGCTGCCTGTGGATGCCTCTAGTATTTTTATGGTTTCCCGTCTTATGTTTAAGTCCTGTATCCATTTTGAGTTTATTTTTGTGTATGGTGTAAGTTGGTGATCTAGTTTCAATCTTTTGCATGTATGTGTCCAATTTTCCCAACACCATTTATTGAAAAGACTGTCTTGACTCCATTGTATGTTCGTGCCTCCTTTGTCAAATATTAATTGAGCATATTGATTTGGGTTGATGTCTGGATTCTCTAATCTATTCCATTGATCAATATGTCTGTTCTTGTGCCAGTACCAGGCTGTTTTGAGAACAGTTGCTTTGTAATACAGCTTGAAATCTGGTATTGAGATTCCTCCTACTTTACTCTTATTTCTTAAGATTGCTGAGGCTATTCGGGGTCTTTTATTGTTCCAAATGAATTTTTGGAGAGTTCTTTCTAGGTCTGTGAAGTATGTCCATGGTATTTTCATGGGGAGTGCATTGAACTTATATATTGCTTTGGGAAGTATGGACATTTTGATGATGTTGATTCTACCAATCCATGAACATGGTATGTTCTTCCATCTGTTTACATCTTTCTCTATTTCTTTTTTCAGTGTCCTGTAGTTTTCTGCATATAGGTCTTTTACCTCCTTGGTTAAGTTTATTCCTAGGTATCTTAATTTTTTTGGTGCGATGGTAAACGGGATTGCTTTTTTAGTCTCTGTTTCTGTAAGTTCACTATTGGTGTAGAGAAATGCCATTGATTTCTTGGCATTTATTTTGTATCCTGCTACATTGCCAAATTCGTTTATTAAGTCTATTAGCTTTTTGATGGAGTCTCTTGGGTTTTTTATGTACAATATCATGTCATCTGCAAATAGTGACAGCTTTACTTCTTCTTTTCCGATTTTGATGCCTTTTATTTCCTCTTCTTGTCTATTTGCGATGGCGAGTACTTCCAGTACTATGTCAAAGAGGAGTGGTGAGAGTGGGCATCCCTGTCTTGTTCCTGTTCTTAGAGGGAATGGTTTTAGTTTTTGCCCATTGAGCATGATGTTGGCTGTGGGTTTATCATATATAGCTTTTATTATGTTGAGGTATGATCCTTGTACTCCCACCTTGTTGAGAGTTTTTATCAGGAAAGGGTGTTGGATTTTATCAAATGCCTTTTCTGCATCGATAGATATGACCATATGATTTTTATCTCTCAATTTGTTTATGTGATGTATCACGTTTATTGATTTGCGAATATTGTACCATCCTTGCATTCCTGGTATAAAACCTACTTGGTCATGGTGTATGATCTTCCTGATGTACTGCTGGAGCCGATTTGCTAGAATTTTGTTGAGGATTTTGGCATCTATGTTCATGAGGGATATTGGCCTGTAATTCTCTTTCATTGAGTTGTCTTTATCTGGTTTTGGTATTAGGGTGATGCTGGCTTCATAAAAGGAGTTTGGCAGTGTTCCTTCCTCTTGAATTTTTTGGAAAAGTCTGAGGAGGATAGGTTTTAGTTCTTCCTTGAATGTTTGGTAAAACTCTCCTGTGAAGCCATCTGGCCCTGGGCTTTTGTTTGCTGGAAGCTTTTTGATGACTGCTTCAATTTCTTCCCAAGTTACTGGTCTATTGAGATTTTTAGATTCTTCCTGATTGAGTTTTGGAAGGTTGTATTTTTCTAGGAATATGTCCATTTCCTCCAGGTTGTCCTGTTTGTTGGAATATAGTTGTTCATAGTATTTTGTAACAATCCTTTGTATTTCGGCGGGGTCTGTTGTTATTTCACCTCTTTCATTTCTAATTTTGTTTATTTGGGTCCTCTCTCTTTGTTTCTTGGTTAGCCTGGCTAGAGGTTCATCAATCTTGTTAATCCTTTCAAAGAACCAGCTCTTGGTTTTGTTGATCTTATGTATTGTGTCTTTGGTCTCTATGTCGTTAATCTCCGCTCTGATTTTTATTATTTCCTTCCTTCTGCTTACAGTGGGCCTTTCTTGCTGTTCTTTTTCTAACTGTTTGAGTTGTAGGGTAAGATAATTTGTTACCATTCTTTCTTGTTTTTTGCAATAGGCTTGTAGGGATATGAACTTCCCTCTCAAAACAGCTTTTACTGTGTCCCATAGATTTTGGATTGTTGTGTTTTCATTGTCATTAGTTGCCATGATGTTTTTGATTTCTTCCTTGATTTCTCTGGTAACCCATTCTTTGTTCAATAGCATGCTATTTAGTCTCCATGTGTTTAATTTCTTTGGCTTATTATTATTGTAGTTGATTTCCAATTTTATGGCACTGTGATCTGAGAAAATGCTTGATAAGATTTCTATCTTCTTGAATTTGAAGAGACTTTGCCTATGTCCCAATATGTGGTCTATCTTTGAGAATGACCCGTGTGCACTTGAGAAGAATGTATATTCTGTGGCTTTGGGATGAAATGTTCTGAAGATGTCAATTAATTCCATCTGGTCTAATACGTCATTTAGAATTGACGTTTCTTTACTGATTTTTTGTTTAGATGATTTGTCCAGAGGTGACAATGGAGTATTAAAATCTCCTACTATGATAGCATTGCTATTAATCTGTCCCTTAATGTCCTCCAGCAGTTTCTTTATGTATTTGGGTGCTCCCAAATTGGGTGCATATATGTTTACCAGGGTTATTTCTTCTTGTTGGATTACACCCTTTAGTATTATGAAGTGGCCTTCCTTATCTCTTGTTATGTCCTTCACTTTGAGATCTAGTTTGTCAGATATAAGTATTGCTACCCCAGCTTTTTTTTCGTTTCCGTTTGCCTGGAAAATCTTTTTCCATCCTTTCACCTTCAGTCTGTGGGCGTCTGTTTTTCTGAGGTGGGTTTCTTGTAGACAGCAGATGAATGGGTTTTGCTTTCTTATCCATTCTGTTACCCTATGTCTTTTAATTGGAGCATTTAAACCATTTACATTTAAAGTAATTATTGAAAGGTAGGTATTTGATGCCATTTTTATTCTATCCCCCTGTGTTCCTTCTTCACTTCCTATTTCTTTATTATTACAGTAGACCCTTTAGCATTTCTTGCATTGCTGGTTTGTTGGAGATAAATTCCTTTAGTCTGTTTTTGTCGGTGAAGCTCCTGATTACACCTTCAATTTTGATTGACAGCCTTGCGGGGTACAGTATTCTTGGGTTCAGACCCTTCCTTTGCATGACTTTGTATATGTCATCCCATTCCCTTCTGGCCTGATGAGTTTCTGTTGAGAAATCAGTTGCTAGTCTGATGGGGTTTCCTTTATATGTAACTTTCTGTCTCTCTCTGGCTGCTTTTAAGATTCTGGTTTTGTCGATGTTTTTTGCCAGTTTAATTATAATGTGTCTGGGTGTTGATCTTTGGGGGTTCATTTTGTTGGGGACCCTTCGAGCATCTTGGATTTGTGTTGGTTTTTTCTTCTCTATCTCAGGAAAGTTTTCTGTCATTATTTCTTGAAATACTTTTTCCATATCTTGCTCAGTTTCCTTTCCTTCTGGAACCCCTATTATTCTAATATTGTTTTGTTTTGTATTGTCCCAAAGCTCCCTTAGGCTCTCCTCCTGTTTTTTAATTTTTTTTTCTAGCAACTGCTGTAATTGGGTATTTTTTTCCATTTTGTCTTCTAGCTCACTGATGCGGTCTTCTGCTTCATCTAGTCTACTCTTGATGCTTTCTATTGAGTTCTTCATAGTAGCGATGTCATTTTTCATTTCTTCTTGGGTCACCTTCATTTCCTCTTGGGTCACCTTCATTTCCTCTTGGGTCTTCTTCATTTCCTCTTGGGTCTTATTCATATTGTCAAATTTGTCTTCCATTCTTTTTAGCCAACTTATGATCATTACTCTGAATTCTTGCTCTGGTAGGTTGCTTGCCTCTAACTCGTTTACTTCATTTTCTGGTGATGGTTGATTTTCTTTCACAGGCGGGTTGTTTCTTAGTCTCCCCATGCTCTCTCTTTATAGGGTGCCTGGTAACGTAGTTCTCTCCCTCCTGCTTTGATTTAAAGGCACAAAATACAACACAACCAGGTACAACACACAAGGCACTGGACAGAAATGCGTTTGCAATATTAATATCCTCCAATAAAGGTGTCTAGAACCCAGATAACAAGAACATACAATCCAATAAAAAGAATAAGCAAACCAATCTTACACACACACAAAAAAGCATAAACCTTTGATATAGTTAGCATTCAACATACAACAACAAAGGGGTAGAGAGAAGGCTTTTTTTTTTTTTTTGGTGGGGGGGCAGTGGCAAGGTAGGTGTGAATGGGATTGGAGCAGGGGGTTGGGAATTATATATACACAGGACAGGAGAAAATTTTGGAGAGGGTAAACAGAAAGAGTAAGGAAAATCTATAGCAGTAAAGGGTTAAGATAAGCAGGACACCAAAGGTAAAGGGTTAGGAATAGAGAGATGTCATAAAGGTAGGTTTGAGATAGAATAGAGCGTTGGAGAAGGCAAGGTATGAATAGTTTTTAGAATAGTAATCCTGCAGGAGGAAATAGAGAAAAAGGAAATAGAGGAAAAAGGAAAAAAAAAATAGAAAGCAAAAAAAAGGATTATAATATGACACTTAAAAAGTAGTAATAAAAATAAACAAAAGAAAATAAGATAAAAAAGATAAAAAAGGTAAAATAGTAGTAGTAATAATGTTGATTACCTATAAAAATGAATTAATTAAAAAGGTAAAATCTAGTGATGGCAGATAAAAAAAATTTCTTGAGTAAACTTTGCAATTAAAGTAGGTAAAAAACAAAAATTCAACAGTTAAAAAAATAAAAATTGAAAATTAAAAATTAAACAAAATTTGCAGTAATGAAGGTCATTCACTTTCTGTGTTGCTATGTCTCGCACGCCTGTTCCCAGTCTGGGCGGTAGTGGCAGTTCACTGTGTTTCACCGTTCCTCCGTGTTGATTACAAGACCTGATTTTTAAGCCAATCTAGAGACCCTATGTGCTTTAGCCTCTGGGTGGCAGTGTTTCTGGATGACTTCCAGGACTCTAAAGCCTTTCTAGCTTTTTCCTCTTCTCTGTGTCTTTGATGGCTGGGGGTGGGGCGGTCTGGAGCTGGCTGCACTCCCCTGTAATTCTGCGGCTACTTCTTGGACTCAGATCCAGCTGTGCTGCTCCTTAGATATCCCTAGTCTTAGGAGCCCTGTCCACAGACAGGCGCGCCTCCAGCTGAGAAGTAAATCCACGACCAGTCCCTCAGCCTCTGTGCGCCGCGCGCGCTGGTGCGCAGGGGGGGGGGGGTGTTGCTGCGCCGAGTGGAACTCAGTCAGAACTACCGGTCTGAGGGGAACTCACCCACCGGATCGCTGCGAAATCTGAGCTCCTCTGAGATCAAGGGTTCGCGCCGACTATGTTCATTTGGTGTTCCTTGGGGCTGGGGATAATCAGGCCTCCGACACTCGAACCTCCTCCCTTCCAAGATGGCGAGATTTCCCGTCCGCGCTGGCAAGTATCTCCGGTAAGGGACCCAGCTGTGGGTGGTCAGCTGTTGGAGGCTCCCTAATCAGCAGACCCCAAATTTCCTCTGGTGTTTGCTAGTCTGCTGGCTTGTTGACGAGCACTCCTAGCGCGATCCTCAGCTGCTTTCTCTCTCTTCCTCTGGACAAGACTCAGAAACCGCCCATCTGCTCTTCCGCCATTTTCTCCTCCCCCAAGTTTACTGTTTTAATTCGTCTGAGGTCTCAGGTTCAAAGCACTTAGTGACTTAAAGAAGTTGAGTTTCAGCTCTGGTCTCCTGGATGTTAGAGCCAAGTTCTTTCTCCTACATCATGCTGTAATCTACCTCAGAATTTAGAGAAAAAAGAAAAGGAAGAGAAAACTGAGAAATGTTGCTCAAAAGCAGAACTTTTTGAATAATGAGGGTACAGGTAAAATATGAAGACTGCTGTTTGCTTCTAAAACGTATCACCACCCCCTCCAAAGCATTGAGGAGTGAGTGCCTATTTCTTTACGATCCTGTGTACCTGATGACTGTCACAAATTGTGCAAATCAGAACAGAGCCTACCTTTCTGAAACGTGTAGGCGTTAGGCAAGGAATGGAGAAAGAGTGAAGAAGAGAAGCCAGGACCTGCAGAACTGCAGCACATGTCCAGTTGTACATCTATACTGCCCACAAGGTACTGACTCTGGCCAAATGAAAAAAAAAGCAAGTTCATTGTCAGGGAGGCAGGGATCTCACTACAGAAACCCAGGAGAGTGGGCCTCAGAGAGGCAAGAGGGGAAGCCAAAGCAAGGAGACCTGGGCAGAGGCCTGCTCACATCTTCCCACCCATGCTCCATCCGTCCAGGTGGTCTGACTGCTCTCTGTCCATCTTGGTGCCTTTTGGCCCTACCCTCACTGCCAGCTAGCTGGCTTGCCTCATAGGTTCCATTGCTCGTGGCGCCTGCTTTCTAGTGCCTTCTGCATACTGACAGCTCCTGGCCACTTCTGTTCGTCAGGATGCCAGATGCTCCCCTTCATACCTTTCAACTTAACCTGAGATCCTTAGCAATGCAGTGGGATCCATACTTTCCAACGCAAAGTCCCAGGCCAGAGCTTGATGCCTGGACTCACCTTCACTTCGGCAGAAGTGTTTGTTTGTTTTTGTTTGTTTGTGGGTGTTTTTTTCTAGGCCCTCTCCTACAGACCTGCCTAGTCCATGGATCTCCAGCTGTGCTCATCCCTGGTCCATACAACTCTAGGGAGTTGGGGGAGAGGAGGGAGCAGTGGAGCCAGGACACACCCTGTAGAAATTGCCATGGCTAAGGCTGCCCCTGACCAGGAGCGGTGGTGGTAGAGGGTGTGGCGACACCAGGAAGAGGTGCTTAGCCTGGGTTTGGCCTGAAGTCTCTCCATGTATAAGTAAAACAACAGGTGGCATGTGCCAGCCCTTAATATGTGGTTGGAACTATTCTGAATGGCTGTGCACACGGTCCTTGTACTGCTGATCATAATTTAATGAAGCAGAGCCCCATCTTGAAGTATTGTCCCATTTTAGAGATGGAGAAACTGAGACACAAACAGCTTCCACTCTTGATCCCTATGTAGATCATGAGTGAGATGTGCCATTGAGAACATGAAACAGGGAAGTTGTTTCTTGTCTTTGGTTTCTGGTCCCTGATGAGACTTGGGTGTTTTTCTAGCACCTAAACAAACAAGCAAAAAGCCAAGGATGGAGGGTGTCCCACCGTAAAAACGACATGGTGTTGCTCTCAGCGTGACAGTCAGACTCCAAATCAAGTACCTGACCCAGAGACAGTCTGCAGAAGGGTCATCTTTCCAAAAAGAGTTTGGGAAAGTGGACTCAGTGGAACAATGGAGGTGTAGGTGGACCAGGACACTCAAGCCTCCCTCCTCCACCTGGGCCCTTGGTTGTTAAAAGAACGCAGGGAGGACCAATTCTGCTCCCACCTGGCCGCAGGATGTGATATATTCTCCTCCTCCAAGAAGACTTCCCAGATATTGTGGATCTCTCCTGCCTCGGAAAGCTCATTTCCTTTATTTGGGTGCCAACACCCGAATACTATCTGCAAAATAGGAAAAGAAGAAATAATTTTGGGTCCAAGGTCTGAGCCACTCTGGGGCGGGTTTCCCTGTGGCAGCAGCAGGGGCACAGCTGAAACATCAGCATAGCATGCGGGTCAGACGCCCAAAGCCAAAGTGGCCATGTGTCTGGGGCTCTTTGCCGTCCTCGCCACAGTGGCTGCTGTGTTCTCTCCTTTCTCTGTGGAGAGAGGACCGGGTTTTGGTTCCGAAGAGGCTGGGGGAGCTTCGTGGCCTGGTCCACGTGCACTGAGCCATCAGCGGGGAGGGAGGGCAAACAGCCAAGACACACGCTGCCAAGTGAACGGGAAGGAAGCGGAACGCCATAAGGAGGCCGCGGCGCCCACTGTGCATTTGGCAGCTCCCCCTGACGCAAACTGGGAGCCAGGGAGCTGGCCTTCCTCTCAGCCTCAGCGAGTGCCTTTGTGCAAAGGGGGTCGTCTCCCAGCCTCTTGAACACAGGCTGGGGAGCTGCAGCCATACTGCCTGGATATGAAGAAATGTGCGTTATGTGCAAAATCCATCCCTCGTCCTGTTTTTCCCTGAGCAATTCATCCACCGGGAGAAGAGGCGCTTTTGTCTTTCTCTCAAACTTGAGAGTATTTTTAAAAATATATATTTTATTGAATTTTCACAGAGAGGAGGGGAGAGGGATGGAAAGTTAGAAACATCCATCAGCTGCCTCTTGCACACCCCCTACTGGGGATGTGCCCGCAACCAAGGTACATGCCCTTGACAGGAATCGAACCTGGGACCTTTCAGTCCGCAGGCCGACGCTCTATCCACTGAGCCAAGCCAGTTTCAGCAAACTTGAAAGTATTTTAAAATGTATTTGTATGCATGTGTTTTCAAGGGACCAATGCCCTGCAGAAGCAGAGTCAAATATTTCCATGACTGTGTTTCATACCCATCTATCAGCTATAGAATCAGAACATGTAGACTTAAATCTTGATATGGTATGTGTGTGTTTTTATTAAGATCAAATCTCTTTCTGGGCCAGAGGATGTCTGTCTTTCAGAAAAGAACCACTGAACTCAAGTACGATTTTTGTTACTGGTCTTTTATTTTTGTTTTATTTTTAATATCCCAGCTCTTTGGAGGATTTTTTTTTTTTAAATAGACACCTATATATCTTTTCTTTACTTCATCCAAGGTTTCTGAGCCTTGCACATGCGATGCTTTGGGCTGGCACTGTGTTTAAGGGACAGTCCTGTGCATTGTCAGGTATTGAATAGCACCTCACACTCTGTCTACTAGATGTCAGCTCAACTCCTCCTCTCTCCCCCTGCCTGTGACAACCAAAAATATCTCCAGGCATTGCCAAATATTCCCAAGGGGGCAAAAAGACCCTTGGTTCAGGACCCCTGACCTAGAGTAAAGGCCCAGGGCTTGTACACATTGGGCACTCAATATCTAGACTTGATTGTGAATAAACAAAACAGTATTTCCCACTGTTCCTGAGGAAAAGGCATGGCATCTAAAGTTCGCTATTTTGGCTAATATGGCCTGGTCATCACTTCCTTGTCAACTTGGATCTCAAACCATGCACACCCTCCTCTCTGCTCTGCAGCACACCCTTCCACCAAGGTCATGCCTCTGGGTGCAATGGCCTTCCCTCACCTTGTACACTCCTGTTTGTCCCTGGAGTTCAATTGAGTGACACTTCCTCAGGAAAATGACAGGAAGGTCTTCCCTTCCTGGATTTCAGCCCTTATTACAGCTACTCTCCTACCTCAAATCTCTCCTCCTTCACTCTTGTTAAAAGTTTACATTTGTCCATGGATTTTTGAGAATGGTCTCTCTGCCCCGCCTGGCTGTAAACTCCCCCCAGGGCACGGACCAAGGCCAGGGGAATCCTGATCTTAGATTCCCGCTTTGTCACCATTGTTGCCCAGCACCCAGCCCAGATCTTGGATCACCTTGAGGTATAAGTTATTTGAATAAATGATTGTATAATTAAATGACCCTAAGGACTGTTTCCTAACAGACTGATAATTGCAAATATATTGCTTCCTTGTTCCTGTCAGCAAAGAGATTTTAATTCAAATAGATGCTGATTCCTTTTTATTTTAAAGCTGTCTTTTTATTTTAAAATCTTGACTTAGGTTAATCCATTCAATTGCAAGAATTTGCACATGACAATATGGATTAGGACAGTGCTCTTGAACTATAGCATCAGCATACCAGAGGGCTTGTGGAAACAGACCAAATTGTTGAGCCCCACATTCATGGTACAGGGTTCAGGACTTGCTTCAGTGGGGCTCTGTTGCCCACTGAGCCTGCCCTTGTGGAGGTGTTTAGGTGTGTCACTGGTGGAGGTGTTTAGGTGGTGCTTGCATGTGGTCTAAAGCTATCCACCAGGTGTGGCCTCCCAGGAGGCACAGACCAAGGTCAGCCACTGCCTGTGTTCTACCTAGGGCCTCCCAGTATAAGCAACAAAGTGATCTATAAATGAATGCTACTTGTGGTGGGCTTGGAAGTGCCCAAGAGAGAAAAAACTTTGAACCAAGGCTTGCTGCCTCTAGTGCCAGACTGGGACCATTTAGTGAGAAGTACAGGGCATGCCAAGTCTAGATGCTGCTTATTTGAGAGATTTTAGGAAAGTCTGAACCATGAGCCAAGATAGGGCATTCAAATGGAAAAGCCACTGGAAACAGCTTGGGTGGGCCAGCGAGTTGGGTGGGATTGGGTCTTGAAATCACCAGGGTGGGGCAATCACTGATAGCCAAGTTGATGGGAATTCAGACATGGCACTGCTTGCCAGGTCTGTGCAGGGAGGGCTCAGCAAAGGAATAACAGCCCCTGCCAGCATTTCTGTGCCTTCAGCCTGGCCCTGATGCCAGATAATTCAGTTCCTCCCTGCATGTCCCTGTGCTCTTCATGCTGCTGCCCCAGTACTGGAATGAGTCTGAGTAGATCTGTAAGTGGGTCCTTTAAGAGGAACTCCAGCAGCCTCTGTCTCACTTAGTCACAATCCCCATGGGTTTTTAGAGCCAGAAGTTGTGGGGACTTCTCTTCCTGGCACTTGAACTTTTGGCAGGGAGGCCTGGTGTGGGGCTGGGAGCTCTCACTTTTCAGGGGGACCGCTGCAGTCAAAATATCCCTCCCATTGTATATCAGCCACGCATGGATGTGGGACCAGCCTATCCTGCGTCTCCACTTCTCCTATCAGTCTTAATGTGGCTTCTCTTATAAATCCTTAGTTGTAGGACTTCTGTTCAGCTAGATTTCAGGTGGTTCTGAATGATGGTTGTTCTGTAGTTTAGCTGTAATTTGATGTGGTCCAGATCCATTTCTGATTGTTAAGCCTGCACATGCCCATGTGTCTCTTAGTTGCCTAAGGGTGAGAATCGCTGGAGGCAGTTGTTAAATATATAGGTGAGTTTTTCGGTGAAACAGGTTTGGGAAACACCACACCAGCTTTACCTCCCACCTCCCACTCTGAGTTGCAGCTTCGTGACTGGGGCTTCCCACGACTCCATCTTCTTCCCCAACCACCTCCAGGCTGTGCTGTCACTCAACTGTGATACAAACCAACCTACTTGGTACTTCTTCAGCTGGGATCTCTCCAGAGCTAAGCAATTATGCAAAGAGCAACGTAAAAAAAGGCCCTTTTAATTTATTTTTGAGAATCAAGCTTCCTTGGTAAGCAACTTAAAACATCAAAAAGCAGAGCTATTGTAGATGTGTGAGAGTAATTGTGCGTGTGTACACGTGCTTAAGATGAATTAATTATTCTTTATCATACAGCCCTTCTTTTCTGCTGCTGGGGTAATATTTGTGCTCTTAGGGCAATTTGGTGACAAGTTTAAAATGCTTTCTGGCTCAGTACATGAGAAGATTATTATCATCACTTTCAGGGAAATAGCAAAGACACCCAAGGAGAATTCACTACTGGGTTTGAAGGTCCCTTTCATTCCTGAAAAGCAGATATTAAGGCGAGTCAGTCATAGTTCAGTAGCCTCCTTATCTGCAGTTTCATTTTCTGCAGTTTCAGTTACCAGCCATCAACCTTGGTCTGAAAATATTAAATTGGAAAATCCAGAAATAAATAATTCATGTGTGTTTTTTAATTGATTTTTGAAAGAGAGAGAGGAAAGGAGAGAGAGAAAGAGAGATTTGTTGATGCACCTATCCATGCACTCCTTGGGTGATTCTAGTATGCACCCTAACTGGAGATTGAACCCACAACCCTGTCATATCAGAATGATGTTCCAACCAGCTGAGCCACCCGGCCAGGGAAATTCGTGTAAGTTTTCAATTGTGTGCCATTCTGAGTAGCATGATGAAGTCTCACACTGTTTTGCCAGAATGTGAATCATCTCTTTGACCAGTGTCTCCTCCATACATAGATGCTCTTAGTAGCTGTCTTAGTTATCAGGTCAACTGTCTTGGTATCACAGTGCTTCTGTTCAAGTGGCCCTATCTTACTTAATAATGCCACATTTACAGAATTTTTATTACAGTACATTCTTACAGTTGTTCTCTTTTATTATTAGTTATTGTTGTTAGTCTCTTAACGTGCCCAATGTATGAATTAAACTTTATCATAGGAAACCCATAGTAGAAATAGGGTTCAGTACTACCATAGTTTCAGGCATCCACTGGAGGTCTTGGAACATATCTCCCTCAGATAAGGGTGGACGACTGAACCTAATTTTCCGAAGTTACAATCTGGTGTGGCTCAGGTTGCCAGCTAAAATGCATGATGCTCAGTAAAATTGGAATGTCAGATAAGCATACCTCATGCAATATCTAGATATATTAAGAAGATGATGAATTGTTTAACTGAAATTCAAATTTAACTAGACATTATCGTCCCCTCCCCTCAAATGTACCCTTAAATCTAGCAGTCCTAAGTGGGACAGGAGGGCAAGTGCCCATACAATTATAACACAATTCCAGTGCTGCTTGGATAATGAGCACTACTTACATGGAACGACTGAGGAAGTGGTTTGAGCCTGAAACTGACTGTAAGAGTAAGAACTCCCAACTTACGTTCCACAGTTCATTCACACATATATGTATTTGTGTATATATTTGTGCAGAGAACATTTATTGTGTTTCCACCAGGTGCCATCCCTGTGCTAGCCATTGGGCATTTAAAAATTAATAATGATGACAATAAAAATAACTAATATTTATCAACTGTTTAACACAGGCAGGTACTAGGCTAAGCACTTTTGTTGCACTAATTTTACATTTATTTTTTTCATAAATGTAGGAGGTGGCTATGATTATTACCTATTTTACAGTTGAGGAAAATAAAACTGAAAGAGGGTGTCGACCATCCTAATAGCCACGCAGCTAATAAACAGTAGGACCAAGACTCAACCCCAGATCTTTCTAACTCTGGAATCTAAATATTGAGCTCTCGTTTCCTACTGCATCTCCAGAGTGAGATCTATACAGTCCCTGCCCTCAAGCAGCTCGCTCTCTAGAAGAGGAAACAGATGTGTACCTACAATTAAATGCACAAGGAGAGTGTGGTGATGGAAGATGGAAAACGGGTCAATCTCATCCAGTTGGTTTACTGTCCCCTTCCCTGCCCCTTCCCTCCCCCCGCCCTGGCCTGGGGCAATTGGGTCCATTTCTACCTTCTGCTTTTACAACTCAACTTCTCTCAATTCATCCACATATGTGTGCCCTCATAGCTTCCCTTCCCACTGCAGACACGACTAATTATACGTGAGGGAAGCCTTTCCTGCCTAAGCTGCATGCACCTCAGAGATCTTCTCAACACGGCCTTCAGTGTATGCAGCCATTATTCATTAGATTTAGTACATAAAGTACATATATATCGTCCATCAAAGCTAATCTATGAGGATTCGTCTTATAAATGAGGAAGGTGAGGCATGATGAGCTGGAATGACTGCCCAGAGGTCACACAGTGAGTCGGAGACAGACAGAGGTCTAGGAGCCAGGCGTCCTCCTTCCCAATCCAGGGCTCTTGCTCCCACCCGCAGCCTCTCATTCTCAGCTGGCCCAAGTCGTCTGCTGCCCATCAGGGGGAATGATGATACAAGGAGTGCAAGTAGGCAGAAAGGAAGTAAAATGCCAATTACTGAGTCCCGACGGTTGGGCGCCTGCTTGCAAGTTGCGTGGGGATACAACTACAGAAAATGGCTTAATTAGAGGCAGATTCTGCTGAGAGGTTGGCAGTGTCTCTGAAACTCTTGTTTGCACATAAGTGCATGGAGCACTATGCATTTATGCCATTGCTGGGCCCTATTTGAGTTGAAGGTCCCTTTCATTAAAAAATTAAATATTTATTCTTTGTCAGTTTCTAATATGCTGCTCCAATTGACTTTCCTATTTACACCGCTCACGGATTTAGTCCACAGCTATATTTCCAGTTGGATATTTGAAACATCACTTCCAGAAAATTCTTAGGTATTTAAAGAAAAGTTAAACTACAAGCAGAGGCATAGAAGGATAGAAAGTGTACACCTATAAGATAAAGTACAGGCCTAGTCGTGGTCATTTAATCTCATGGTGTAGCAAGAAGGGCCTTTAGAACCAAAAAGATTTGAAGTTTGCACCAAAATTCTGTCCTCGCCACCCGGGTGACCTTGGACAACTTAATTAACCTTTCTGATCCTGGTTCCTCATCTCTCTCAGAGATGCAAGATTGGTGTAAGATGACAGGGACTGTATTATGTCTGACATTTCCATTTTCTTGCTAAAATATTACCTTTTTGTCTACTTTATGCTAGGGTCATAACAGCTGATAGCTAGTAGGTTCTTCCTACATTCTAAGCCACATGGGCCTCCTTGTGTGATCCCTTTAGGTGTGTTAGTTTGATTTCCTACTTTGGCTACACTCTGCTGGTTGGAGCAGTCACAGCTCACTCAGGTATGAAGGGAGAGAATTAGGAGAATTAGATAGAGAGGTATCTTGGATAGAGAGAGACAAGGTTCTGGGAGAAACGTGGGGCAGAATATTGCTGGGACCTTTCAGGGGAAACATAATCTTGCTGTGGGATATGAGTGCCATGAGGGCAAGCCTTGAGGTATGTTTTATTCTCTGTTTGGCCCCATTGTCTGGGAGGGAACTGACTCCCAGAGTGCATAGTAATGTTTGTTGAGAAAATGGCAGTTGGTAAGACCTGTGACTTGTCCAACTCCTTATTCTATGGAAGATAAAACAGACCAACCGAACAGAACGGATCTGTGCTAAGGCAAAGCTGGAACTAAACCTGAGATTCCTGTTTCCAGTCTCACGTCCTTTCCACACCCAAATTCTGCCTCCCTTGGGAAATTCCGAGGGTAAAAACCACCGTCACTCAGTGCATGGCGATAATGACCAGCTTTGGAGCTCCTGGGAGTAGCAAGCCTTCTCCCAGCTAAATATCATGACTACAAATTGCTACTTGCTAAGAAACCTGTGTGAGTGCACCATATTGAGAAATATCTGGAAACCAAGGAACGATTATTGTAGAATTGCTCGCACATGGCTCTAGCCCAGCGGTCGGCAAACTCATTAGTCAACAGAGCCAAATATCAACAGGACAACGATTGAAATTTCTTTTGAGAGCCAAATTTTTAAAACTTAAATTTCTTTTAATGCCACTTCTTTAGAATAGACTCGCACAGGCCGTGGTATTTTGTGGAAGAGCCACACTCAAGAGGCAAAAAGCCACATGTGGCTCGCAAGCCACAGTTTGCCGACCACGGCTCTGGCCAGTGAGATTGGGATTGTCTCTTCCTGTGAGGTGCCAATAAATCAGATGCTGCGATGTTTTGAAAGGACCATTGATTGCCCTCTGAATAACATTTCAAGCAATTTGGGGCCAAAAAAGCATCCCACACGGGCCTCCTGCTGAACTTTGGATGCAGCCCCTGGGCCATATGTTTACAAAGTAACTATGAGGCTGGTTGTGACGTTTTACTGCTCTGGTTTCAGAAGACGGCACTGGGTTAGGTCATCCAATTAAACTACTTCATTAGCAGGTTAGCTTTAGGTACCATGACAGAGACTCCAGAGCTGAGAGAGAATAAATCAAAGGTAAGAGAAAACCCCACCACAGCTTCCAATTGGAATAGAGAGAAGATACAAGAGAAAACCTGGGAGTGAGAGCAGAAGAGTGTCTCCAAGTCCCCTGGATCCCAGCAGCCCCTGCACTTCCGGCTGGTGGCCTGAGCTTTGCAAGCTGCTGAACCTCGCTGTCCCACGGCTCCTGTAATGGAGACACTCACAGCATTTGTCCATGCCTTTGTTTGAACATCACAAAAATGAACAAATATAAAGCATTTATTTAGGACGGTGCTTGGGACATAACAATTGTCATATAAATGTTAGCTGTGAACCCTAGCTGGTTTGGCTCCGTGGACAGAGCGTCAGCCTGTGGACTGAGGTTCAATTCCGGTCAAGGGCACATGCCAGTGTTGTGGGCTCGATCCCCTGTAGGTGGCATGCAGGAGGCAACTGATCAATGATTCTGTCAACATTGATGTTTCTCTCTCCCTCTCCCTTCCTCTCTGAAATCAATAAAAACATATCTAAAAAATATTAGCTTTGATTTTCATTATGAATCTGAAGAGTTGATCATTTTCCAACAAAGAGTTGTTAGCATCAGCTGCCACCTAGCTAACAGGCGGTGGAGCTGAGATGCCAACTCCAAAGTCCAGAGTTCATTCTCTAGACCTTGACATCCTCCACCAAGAAGGTTCATTTTTCCCTTCCCCGGGAGCTGCATTTGCAGCCATTATTCGTTTGAAAGAGCTACCCACAATGTGGTTCGATAGACCAGTTCCCCACAGACACTGCAGACGGGGAGAGGAATGTGAGACTTCCAGAAACCAGTGTCTGAGGTTCACTGAGCTGGGAAGTTTCCCTGAAGTGAGGCTGTGGGAAACGGGATGAGAGGAAGCAGCCTAAGAGCAGCCAGCCCTGGGAGACAAAGAACCTGGCAGAGGCACAGGCTGTCTGCCTCCCTTTAATGAAGGCCAAGGTCACTCCTCCTGCCTCCTCCCTGTGGCGGCTGGGTGGATGGATGGTCTCCTCTGTGCTTGCCCATACTCTTCTCTTACTTAGATGGATGTAGACAGACCGAGGGCTCACCTCCTCTGACTTCCTTGCTCAATCCTCCTTTATCGAGAGTAGCTATTGAGAGTTCAAGTGCAACTTCCTGCCTCTTCCCACAGAATAACTTCCAGAGTGAGCAGAAGTCTGAGTTGGCAGATGTGTGTTACTTTCTGCAAAATTATAGTGAGCTCTCATCCTTGCTAAGTGTTCCACGGTATTCCCGGGACAACCTCATAAAGTAGGTGCGATCCCTGCACAAATGTCAATGATGAGGAAACACTGGCTGGAAGAAGGTAACTGCCTAAAGTAATAGGAAGCACAAACCCGAGATTTAGACCAGGTCTGCCTAACTCCAAAGCTCCTGTGATCAAGATTTGGGTGAAACTGTGCCCATGATCCAGACTTCTTACAGTGGCCTACAGTGCCCAGCATGCCCTGGCCCCCACTTCCCTCCCTGACCTCCCTCTTCTTTCCCCCTCCTCATGCCATTCCAGCCACACCGAGCTCCTCATTATTTGAAGATGCCAGGCCCAGCTCTGCCTTAGGCCATTTTTCTAGCTGTTCCCTCAGTTTGCAACATCTTTTCCCCAAAGATCTGCTTGATCTTAGTCTCTCATTACTTATTTTCAGGTTTATTGTCTGTTTCCCCCACAAAATGTAAGTCCAGTGAGTGCAGGGATCTTTATTTAGTTCACTGATGTATCCCAAGCACCTGTAATAGGACCTGATATAGTAGGAGCTCAGTAAATAGTTGTCAGGCAGAATTGAATATTCCATCTCGCGATGCACACATAACTTCTTCAGCCTCTCTCTATCCTTTCTTCTTATCCTTAGGAGTTTTCACATGCCTGAATGATCTCCTACAAAAATTTTCTAACATCTCTGAGTATTTATTTATGGAAATTGCATACATTCTATTTACATTATATACAAAATTTTCCTTCAGTCATTCAGGTTTTACTTCTTTCCTGCCTCCCTCCCTCCCTCTCCTTTCCCTTTTCCCCTCCCTCTCAACCTGCTTTCCTTCCTTCAAGATTTTCTGAGGCACCTACCATCTGCCTGGCTCTTTCTCTTTCTGGGGATGAGATAGTGAAAACTTCACAATCTTTGACTTCTAGGGATTCACTGACTGTCTTACATCAGACTCACCAGAAGGAGACCCTAAGACTAGGATTGATGGGCAAGTGATTTATCCAGTGCTCCTAGGACAACCAATGAAAGAGTAGGGGACCCAGGAGAGCAGGTAGAGTAAAAGCCAATCACAGGGGCCACCTCAGGCAGAGTCTCGGCCTCACACTGGTCCTGCCAGGCAGGACTGGGCTCTAAAGTACCACTGGAAGCAGAAGAGCTGGCCTTTCACACCCCACACCATCGTGGTTGGTCCTGGCCTTAAGGGTGCCCTGGGGTGAAGTCACCCCTCAGCCACTTCCACTTCTCTACTTGAAGCAAGTTTGGTAGCTCCAGGCCAAAGAGCTGTAGGTGTGGCTCACACAGCAGACAGGGGAGGGGACACAGGCAAAGGGGAATTCTAGGAAGCCTGGCTGGAGCACAGACAGTGTCCACACCACTTAATTGTCTTTAACATTAAATATAGAACTTCATCACTTTCTATTTGGTTCTATATACTGTCTCCCCATCTCATCACACCCCCCCCCATCCTGATGTCTTCCAGGTTTCTCCCTTCTGCCCCATAGGTACATTTATTGAATGGACCAACCACTATGCCAGGGGCTGAATGAACAGCCGTCCCCATGGCGATCACAACCACTGCTGTCTACTGACCCATGCAAGTGTCTGTGTCATGTATATTTATCACGTGAAAGGTTATCACATCATCCCCATTCAACATGTATTTTATTGAATACTTTAACCAATTAGAAAACTTTCTATCACCTTTCTTTAATATATGTTTGATTTTTATCTTTTTAGGTAGTCAGCACCTATTAGACTGCTTAGAATTCCTCTCAGTTTTTTTTTGTCACCTATAGATTGGTGCAGTTTACAAGTCATTAACAAAAGTGTTGACAGAATCATACTGAAGACATGTATCTATACATGGGTCTCAAAGTTGGCACTAATGCAATTAAATAAAACTTCTGGAAGTATGTGCATAATCCACCCCATCTAACTATACTATTGTTTTATTCACTTCTTTCTTTCTTTTTCTAAGTTTTATGACAAATTTTTGCACAAGCATTTGATACAATTCAGATATGCTACACCTAGAAGAAGATCGCACAGAAGGAAGACCATAAAGGGAAGCAGGATATAATATTTGGGGATTTAACAAGTTAATATACATAAAACACTCAGCATGGTGCCTGGCACAGAGCCTTCAGTAAATGTTAGCTACAGCTACAGCTGCCACAACTAACACTATTCCTCAGTGCTAGTAATTTATTCATTTTCTGCCTTTTCTCTAAAACCTTTGGCTGAATGAGGTAAGCCAAATTCACCAAGCCATTCATTGGCCTCTTAATTTTAACCACCTTGGTGCGTTACACTAGAAAGACTAAACTATTAGCTATTTGGCAA
This sequence comes from Vespertilio murinus, assembly GCA_963924515.1. Classification (NCBI taxonomy): domain Eukaryota; kingdom Metazoa; phylum Chordata; class Mammalia; order Chiroptera; family Vespertilionidae; genus Vespertilio; species Vespertilio murinus. The sequence goes on along the minus strand of OZ004715.1, from coordinate 46,659,216 downwards.
TATTCATCATGGTGACTGATTGCCTCCTAAGACCTGGGTCTCCCACTGAGCTTTCACCAGGAGCAGTGTCTCCCTGGGATGGTAATCTGTTTCTCTCCATAAGATTGCCATCTTCAGATGATTAGAAGTGTACCTGTGTTCTAAACCAAAGAAGTTTGTTAAAAACTTTACAGTGTGAAACATGTTTGGCTTAAACCCAGGACAGGAAAAAATGGTACACAGAATTTCTCATCAGCTAGAAATGGGTGGTGTGTTCAACAGGGCCAAGGCCATGATCAAATTACCAACCAATAGACATGCAACAACACAGTGTCTGGCACACAGTAGATCATCAATAAATACACATGAAGGCAGGCGAGGGTGAGTGGGTGGGAGGTAATCAACCAAGGACCTTGTTTGCATGTATGTATGGTCCATGGACACAGACAATGGGCAGTGAGGTCTGGGGTGGGTTACAGGTGGTCAATAGAGGGGAAAAAAGGAGACATTTAATACATTCAACAACAAAGAATTATAAAAAAAAATACATTTGGGGAGGAGGAAGGAAAGAAGGAAGGAAGGAAGGAAGGAAGGAAGGAAGGAAGGAAGGAAGGAAGGAAGGAATTAGATTATAATCAAACCCAAAGTTTCTAATGAGAATAATATTGCAGGTCTTAAGCCACTCTGAGTTCTTTGAGGATTAAGGCAGGATATTAATTAATTGCTTAAATTCCCCAATTTACCAGTCTTATGGCTCCCTCAAGAAAAGAATATCAGATTAGATTACACATAATTACCTTAACAATCTTCCTCTAGGGATTGCTCTAATCCATACTACAAATAGCCACCAAATTAATCTTTGAAGTTTAGTCTTTTATGAATGTATTCCTAACACCACCTCTCCCAACTTCTCCACTCATTCATCAAGTATTCAAATTGGACAATAATAACTATAATTCTAGGTAATATTTCCATTTCAATGGACATAAGTGTTGATTTCTATGTCCAAGATAGAAATGTTTCAGAAATGCACTGTTTGATGAGAAAGACAAATTTCTCTCACAAACCATGTTACCCTTTCACTCTCTTTGGATGACAAGTTATTTAAACACTTAGAATGGTGGTCCCTGAAGAAAATAGCATCATCCAACTTATTCAGATCCTCCCATGGAATATGGCGGAAAATAGATTTATGCAGCTACTTTGAAAATAGAACATTTAGACTCAGAAAACTACCTCTTGTGGAAAGCTAAATGTTGCACAACTCTCTTACAATAGCTTGATCTATTAAGATCTTATGAAATAATGAATAATTGTTTCCCAGAAAATAATATTTATACTAATGCTAATATCACCTACCATTTATTGAGTACTTTTTTGTATGCCAGTCACTATGACAAAGGTTCTAGATCTATAATGTTTCCCCAAAAATAAGACATCCTCCGAAAATAAGACCTACTTACAAGTTTCTTTCTGAGTGAAATATAAGGCATCTCCCCCCCCCAAATAAGGCCCCCAGGCTCTGTCTCAGAATGAAAATTAATTTACTGTAAACTGGTCACTAGGGCCACCCCCACTGGCATCTAGCAACCAGTGACATCACTGCTGTGTGAATGGAGAGAAATCAGAGTGGAAACTTTGGGAAACCTAAACTGCAAGAAGTTGTGACTTGGGTGAAGACTTCATAGGAGAAAATCACTAACAGTTGCATTGCAAATGCACTGTGAGCAGGCTACCTTGACAAGAAGTACTCATTTAGAGACAGTGTTATTGATAAACATAAGAGATTTGGTCCACTGACTCTGAAAGAAATGGAGTCACAAGAAATTCACCAGAAAATTCAGGAATTGGATTGTTATGATGATGTTCCAGAAGATGATGACACGATTGTCATTGAATAAATGAGTAAATTCTTGATACTGTAGGATTCACAGTTTGTCTGGTTTGTGTTGACAACTACCATACTGTATACAGGTAATAAATTTCCTTTATTTCATTTAACAATAAATGTGTACTGTATTCTTCTTCATGGAAAAATAAGACATTTCCTGAAAATAAGAACTAGCGCATCTTTGGGAGCAAAAATTAATATAAGACACTGTCTTATTTTCGGGGAAACAGTATATCAGTTTATTTAATCTTTACTTCTCTATGAAATAGTTACTGTTGAAATCCCAGTTTCATAGATGAGAAAACTGAAGCTCATAAATGTTGAATAATTTTTAAAAATATATTTTTTATTGATTTCAGAGCAGAAGGGAGAGGGAGAGAGAGAGATAGAAACATCAATGATGAGAGAGAATCATTGACCTGCTGCCTTCTGCACACCTCACAATGGGGATGGAACCCACAACCCAGGCATGTTACCCTGACAGGGAATCAAACTAGGACCTCCTGGTTCATAGGTTGACACTCAGCCACTGAGCAAAATGTTGAGTAATTTGACCAAGGTGAACACATGGCAAGAATGGAATTTATTTGACACTACCTCCTCCCTTTTAACCCCTCATTTTATTGACCCCATACATTTCTTTAAATAGCAGAGAGTTGAAAGAGAAATAGCATGAATATTTCAGTATTTCTTCTTTGAGTTGTTGTATAGACATGGATATCCACTGCATCAGACACTGTTAATCACTCTGATCAATAGATCAATATTTGACTGTTCATAAAGTATAAGGGAAGGAATGCAACAATTTTTAGCATTGAACACGTATCAGATACTGTGCCAAGTGATTCCCAAAGTTATTTCTTTATGCACACAGCAGCACTGCCCAGCACAGTGCTTGCCACAGAATAAATATGTACTAAATATATGTTGAATCAAACAGGCAAACTAATGCTTTAAAGTAGGAGCATCAGATGACAAATCTGGGTGGGGGGGACCCAAAGATTCCTCTCTTAGTTACTGTAGTCAGGAAAACTGTGAAAATCTTGTTCACAAACTTGGATTGTTAAATAGAAAAACAATAGTTAAAAATGTGAATATATTTTTAGACCCGTGATATAGCTTAAGTTTACCTCTGTAAAGAACTAGAAATAGTGGCAAAAGTGTGTTAATTAACATGTGAAGTATGAATCAGATCTATGATGAGTCCAGGGTAAATTTTCAGGGATCACGTGTGAAGGCAGAGTCCATTGATGGTGGCTGGAATGATCACAGGGACATAAGGCTATGAAGGGAGCCCCACTCTTGGAGAGAATCCTAATATGAGAATCCAACAGCAGTGGCTACAAACTTGAAACACATTTCCACAGACAGAGCAGATTGTTGACCATTCCACCCATCACCCAATTAGCTGCAAAATGCTCCTCCTGCCAGCCCACCAGGGCCCCAGCCTATTCCAGGAACCCATATGAAACCAAACACTTGGGCAATGGTCATGCATCCCTTTTACCTTCACCCATTCTTTTTATTCTTCAGGTATTTCATGATGATGGAGGAGAAAGAGAACCAGAAGCAGCTATCTGTATATTTAGAGTGTTTCATTCCTGGCTAACCATAGGGTAATAGCAAATAGATACAAAGAGAACAATTCAGAAAATATTAAAGGTTTTGAAAATCTAATCCATAAGACCACCTGTTCCCCCGTTTTACAGATGAGGAAGTGGGGGGCTCAGAGAAGATAAGTAATTGCTTGAGGTCTTAGTGTGGGTGGCAGAGCTAGAATCTGAGTTCAGTCTCTTTGCTTCCAAAGTGTGTACTCTTAGCTTAATGTAAAGAGGATAACACAGAACGCTTTCAAAGTAAGTGCTCAACTTAGAATTCAAAGCAGATGATATGGAGAGGTGGTGACAAAAATCAAGCAGCAAGATTGATTTTGGACATTCTGCTTCGGCAACAACTTCAACACTTAAATAGTTGGAGCTCAAACAACAGATTGGGGCATGGAGCTTGTGGGGTGGTATCAACAGATTGTTTAAAAAACCTTGTTAGAGGAAACTACTATCTATTTGTAGAGTACTGAAGGTGGAGAGGGGGAAAACCCATTGCACACAATCTGTCATGGTGGTATGAAACTATGTGGATACTTTGGAATTGAAGGTTTAAATTACTTGTACAATTAGTTAAGTCAGAACTAAGATTATGTGCTTACCAGCCAGAAACATGCCCTTGTTGGTGGTCACGACTGCCTACAGTCAAAGGATTCACATGAAGCAAACACACCAGACATATCATTTGCCATGTCTGAAGAGTCCTGAGGACTATTTCATCTGCCATAGGAGCCACAGCAAATACAAAAGAAGCAATAATGCAACAACTTAACCTCACTCAAAGGAGTAAACTTTTATAAAATTCTGGGCTGATTACAACCCTTTCTAAAATAAAGACTGAGAAATTGTCAGAGGATGCAGAAAGCTTGGGGGCATGCTGGAGAGATGGGAGGCATAATAACTGAAGGCATTATAGATCCCTAAAGTGGATCCTGGGACAGAAGGAGGACATCAATGAAAAAACATGGAATCAAAGTCTGAAGGTTAGTTGATAACAACAAGTCAATGTCAGTTTCTCGGTTTTGACAGTGTTCCATGTAATATACATGGGGGGGTGGTGAGTGAGTGAGGGGTACATGGGAGCTCTCTGTAACTATCTTTGTAACTTTTCTTACATGTAAAATGATTGCAAAAATAAAAAGTCAATTAAAAATACCTGGTGTAGCCAAAGGCAATATTTTTCCAGTGCTCTCCCAATTCAGCATTCTTGTCCTCATCACCATAGTAACAGGGTTCCCAGAGAGGAGTGAGAAGCATGTAGACAATGTGACCTTGGTTCCCAGTCAAGAACTTTGCCCACAGAGGGCTTCTCCAAAAAGTTTGTCTTTGTATTGTCAGTACTTAGTATCTCCGGCTAAAGAACACCTGTCAATGAACATCCCTGTTTGTGCTGCTGATAGTCTTGGAATTTGAGGATATTGCTTAGTCCATGAGTGTGGTGACTGGTTTCAAGGACTCAATGATCATAAAAAAAATTTATAGTACATAAAAGTACCCATCCCAAAGGGGAAAAGGTTGAACTTTCTAAGAAGAGACTATGTGGGAAGACCCTGACCTTAGAAGTAAAGATTTCCAAAGTTAGAAAACTACTATGGTATCCAACTTAGAGATCAAAATGAAAGATAACTACCAGCCACATTCTAACTCTGTAAGAGAGAGGAAAAAAGACACAAAAAGCTCTCACAACTGGGAAAAGCCCCCAAAACATTTAGGACATAGGCTGCTGTCTTCTGGGAATTTTATTATTTAACATCAACTAATTACTTACTAACTCCCCACTGTGTGCTAACTGGACTCATCGATATGCATGATTCTTTTCATTTAAAGAGTGATTAACAGCTTTTAGGAAAAGTCTATAAAATAAATTGCTCAACAGAAGTAACTGATTTGAACAAAAAACTAAGATGCAACCTGCAGCATAAATGAAGAAAAGTCTGTAAGTTCTAATGTGGTAGACATCCAAATGGACTTTTGGTTTTAAATGTAAAGTGATACAGAATATTCTGTGATTTCCATTGTTATATATATATATATATATATATATATATATATATAAATCAATGAAGAATATAATTTAAAGACTAAATTGCTCACTTCTTTACTTGCAATCCAAATAATTGAATGAAATGATTTAAAATATTAAATAAATAAAATTTTAAGAAATAAAGGCAGAAAGAACATTAGAAAGAGAGAGAAGGAGGGAGAAAAGAGGAAAGAGGCAAGGGAGGAAAGCAGGGAGGAAGAGAGGCCAGAGGGAGGAGAGAAGAACAGATTTGTTCAGATACTTCCAGGGGCCTAATTTAATCCACCAGCATTTCTCTTCCCACTCAAAATGCTTAAACAGTGCTCTTCTTCCAGGAATACTGAGTTTGGAAAACACTCCCACAGTTATATAATGCTTTCTAAGAGGGAAGGAAAAGAATAGATTTGTCTACTCGGTCCTTGTTAGGCAGTAACCATTCTGCTGGTCTCATTGAAAATGCTATTATGAAGGAGAACCTGACCAGATAACAGCCCAACCTCTCCCTTTTCTTGGATTTGTTATTGTTTTGGGTCATAAGATGCAGGTTCTAAAGAGCAGAAGAATCTCAGCCAACAGCACCTGTGCTGGCTTGCCAGATCACTGGCCAGGAGAAACATCCAGGCACAATGGTTGCCTTAAAACACCTTCCTTTCTCCCCCTCCCTTTATTATTGACTTTAATTTATTAGATATTTTAGAAATATAAGTTGTACAGTCATGCATTGCTTAACAATGGGGATGCATTCTGAGAAATGCATTGCTAAGTGATTTCGTCCTCATGCAATATTATAAAGTGCACTTGTACCAACCTAGATGGTCTAGCCCACCACTACACACTATGCTGTAGCCTATTGCTCCGAGGCTAGAAAGCTGTACAGCATGTCACTGCACTGACCACTGTAAGCAACTGCAACACAATGGTAAGGATTTGTGTATTGAAGTAGATCTGCACACAGAAAACGTACAGCCAAAATACAGAATAAATGGTAACAATGGTGCACCTGGATAGGGTACTTACCACAGGTGGAACTTGCAGGACTGGAGGCTGCTCTGCGTGAGTGCCCGCGTGAGGGGTGAGTGAAGGTGATGGCCCAGGACGTTGCTGTGCACTATTGTTGACTTTATAAACACTGTGCATTCAGGCTACACTGAAGTTATAAAGAACACCAGATCAAAGCAAGAGCAAGAGAAATGATGCAATCAAAAGACATGATGTCTGAGGCTGCTGCTGGTGTAACACACACACGATTTTACAACAAACTTTCTATTTTTTGTAATTTCAAAGAGTACATTTTAAAATAACAATAAAACATATAGTAAAGTTAATAATAAACCAGTAACATAGTCATTGATTCTATTTCCAGGTATTGAAGCACAATAGGTTTGTTTACAGAAGCATTGCCACAGACACATGAGTAACACATTGAGCTAAATGCTATGACAGCTGCTAAGTGGCTAGGCCATGGAAATGTTCAGCTCCATTATAATCTTACTAGAGGCCTGGTGCATGAAATTCATGCATGGGAGGGTGTGTTTCTCAGCCCAGCCTGCACCCTCCCCAATCTGGGACCCCTTGAGGGATGTCTGACTGCCTGTTTAGGCCTGATCCTACCATGAACAGTCAGACATCCTTCTCACAACCCAGGACTGCTGGCTCCCAACTGCTTGCCTGCCTGCCTTCCTGATTGCCCCTAACTGCTTCTGCCTGCCAGTTTGATCACCCACTAACCACTCCCCTGCCAGCTTGATTGATGCCTAACTGCTCCTTGCCGGCCTGCTCACTCCTAACTGCCCTCCCCTGTTGGCTTGATCGCCCTCAACTGCTCTCCCTTGCAGGGCTGGTCCCTCCCAACTGCCCTCCCCTGCTGGCCATCTTGTGTCCACATGGGGGCAGTCATCTTTGACTACATGGGAGCAGTCATCATGTGTGTTGGAGTGATGGTCAATTTGCATATTACTCTTTTATTAGATAGGATTAGATAGGATGGGATCACCATCATGTATGTGATCTGTAATTGACTGAAAGGTCAGTATGAGGTTCATAACTATAATTATCATATAAGTCAAACAAAAATTAATAATATTCCCTTCCTTCTAAGCATCCTTCTTATTCTGAAGCTTGTCTTTTTCATTTGACAATTATATCATGAACATCCCTCCAGGACAATTCACACAGATCTAATTTACTTTATTTTTGTTTATACATATGTAGTACTCATGATATAAATGTGTGTCATAATGTAATCAACCTGTTCTCTATTGGTGGACTTTGTTTCTGCCTTTATTTTCCACTATAACAATCCTATATAATAAAAGGCTAATATGCAAATCGACCAAATAGCAGAATGACTTGTCTCTCTGATGTGCACTGACCACCAGGGAGCAGACACTTAATGCAGGATCTGCCCCCTGGTGGTCAGTGTGCTCCCACAGGGAGGAGAGTCACTCAGCCAGAGGCTGGGCTCATGGCTGGCGAGTGCAGGGGCCGTGGCGGGAGCTTCTCCCGCCTCTGTGGCAGCACTAAGGATGTCCCACTGCTGGCTTAGGCCTGGTCCCCAGGGCCTAAACCGTTACAGGACATTCCCTAAGCACTCCTGGACTGCAAGAGGGTGCAGGCCAGGCTAAGGGACCTCCTCCCCAAGTGCATACATTTTGTGCACTGGGCCTCTAGTGTTACAATAAATATCTATATCTATGTATATCTATTTATATATTGGATATCTACAATTTTATATAGACATAGATGCTTTATTTCTATAAGAAAGATACCCTGAATTGAGATTATTGTCTCAAGAAACAATCCACTTTCCAAGCCAGATGTAGAGGCAATTACAAGTATCCATTGTTCCTCTTTTAATATTTGAGTCCCCCTGAGAGTCACATGATAACATAAAAAACAATGTTCAACGTGAATTTATTATCACAAACACTCTGCACAACATTCAACCAAGCAAAGTCCCCAATTGAGCGTGATGGAAAGAGCTTTTCACAGAGATTTTGTAAACCAAAGTGCGATGGTAACTTCACTAGGCCTTGCTCCACCATTGACCATTCTTATCACCATGACAACTTCCTCCAGAGAGTAGGAAAAGAGGTTTCTAATAGTACCTTAGTCAGGGTGCTTGTCTCCTCCTGGAAATGCTAAGATTTATCCATCACTAATTTTTCCTATTTTGAATAATCATAGACTTTCTTTTTTGGGGGGAGGGATTGTGGCAGCCTTTGAAACTAGCAGCAGTTATATAAATAATGAGTTAGGGTTGATACAAATGACAAAGGAAAGTCATCTGGTCTATAGGGTGACGTAGACTCCTGTGACCTCAAGAAGACTTATCAGGGAAGGGGGAAAAGGTCATTTTCCTAAATCAGAGCACATTTGAGATATTAGATTCCTTATAAAGAACATCAATTTCTTTATGATTATTAACGGTATAGCTCAACAGAATCTTTGGCATAGGGATGCCTATGAAAACAGATTAGTCCCCTTTGGTCTTTCCAAATGCCCAGTGAAGAAGAATTTCTGTTATAAAAGTCTGAGCTAGAATCTTAACTCAGCCACTTCTGCTCAACATAATGGCAACTATTTAGATTAGAACTCAGGAGACCCGGTTAACATTGAGTCATATAAACTCTCTGAGTTTACAATTCCTTTTTGCAAAATGAGGCTGATACTGCTTCTTGCTCTCCTTATCTACTGTGGTCAATGGAATAGCACACCTGCAAGATCACTGAAACCCATATAAGGGTAGAGCTCAAGCACTCAGCCTGGAGTCACCCCATCTCTGACTGTGCTGCTCCTCATTACCCATGAGCAATCTTGATCCTGTTACCTGCCCTCGGAGCTTCAGCTTCCAAAAAGAGGATAACAGACCTAATCTTACCACTGATTTAAGGATGAGATGGGATCATACCTTCAAAAGTGCTAGCTCAGTGCCTGGTGCATCATGAGAGCTCACTGAATGAGAGCTGTTATTTGTAACGCGCCACTCCGAGAGGATAATTCCTTATGGGAGCTCAAGCTTTCCTCTATGAAGGCCACTTACCCATTGTCTTCATTCAGTAGCTGCTTTTCTTCCTCTCCTGAGCCCTCTGTTCTTGCTAAGGCCCATTTGTCTGGTCTCTTAAAGGTAAATAGAGGCCTCAGTGATAGAACCAAGACTGCAAAAAAGGGGTGAGAACATGAGATCCGGCCTGTGGTTTGACACAGGCCACAGGGCAAACACCACATGCACTGCCCGTTGCTCTGCATCTCAGAGCAAACCAAGAGATCAAAGAGCAGCGAGGACAGCCAGATGTAATTAGAAAAACTTCCTTCAATCCACTCTGAGATGCTGTATGTTGGTTTGGGGAACTGAGGAATCAGCAATGTATTCCCCTGCCTCGCCTTTCACCAGCTTCCATGTCATCTTGATTTCTACTTATTGCCCTCAAATCAGGAAGTAGAGATTATTTGTCTGAAACAGTCACTTCTGAATAGATAAGGAGGCCTATTTTATTTTATTTTATTTTATTTTGGCTCGCCTGGGGCTGGATTATTCTACCAGCCCTGAGGTAAGGGACAACTCTGACTTTAGGTTGTATGACCTGAAGGCGGTCATTTGTCCCTTGTAACACGGTGATAGATTAGGGAGCTGGGAGTCCTTTCTGGAATTACACAATTTATGGACACTACAAGTAGTAATAGTTATGATCCAATATTAAACTTCTGTTTTCTGCTTTGTAATTTCCTTCCTTAAGTTTATTAAATACCACAATCTTGTTATCATTGTGTTTTGGAGGGCTTAGAGAAGGCCCCGTGTTTATTTTTGGCAAGCATAAAACAAAGAGGAAAACATATTGCAAGGCAATGAAATGAATTAACCCATATTGTGCTGAAAGTGTAGTTCAGACCAAAGATGGGTGCCAGGAAGTCTCCAGGACAGATTTCAGAATGTCCCAGAAATTACCGAGGGAGGTGATCATGGTCTACTGAGTTTGGCTCAGGGTATTGTCTTGTCGGTCTTAAAAAGATGATCCCACAGACTGGAGAACTCTGTGTCCTGTGAGTTATGTAATCATTATAACAGTGACTTCAGCAGTTGCCAGTTCTTGGCTATCAGACACCGTGTCAAGAATACCAATGAAGATGTAAGGTGAGTGGTCAGTACCATCTTAATCCATTTTATAGGTGAAGATGAGAGGCTTGAGCCACTTATTTGAGGTCCTTCCAGAGAGGTATGTGGTGATGTGGAGTTCAGACCCAGGTCTGTTTGTCTCCAAAAATGAGGCTTTTCACCGCACAGCAGTAACCTGTAGATGATCAAACTCAGACTCTTATGTTCAGGCCCACCTTTGCCAGGGGTTCCTGCCAACAAAGCAGCCAGATTTTCTGCCTGAAAACTCCAAGGGGAACTATTGACTTCTGCCTGCTGTGACTGTAGAGATGCCCAGAGCAGTGTGCAGGGGGCGGGGCATGGAGGGGTGTGGCTGCCCATTTGATGCGGAAGGACACTGCAGATAGGGAACGGCAGCCAGCTTGCTTCATTGAAAACGGTCAGTGCCCCCTCCTATGTCAAGATTGAAAATGACATTTCAAATTCATCTACTATTGCCACCCAGTAGAATTTTCTGTGAGAATAAAATGATAACATTTTTCTGTATCTGCACTGGTCACCTGTGGCTATTGAGACCTGAAATTTAACTAATATACTGAAAAACCAAATGTTAACCTAATTTCAATTTAAATGGCCTCCTGCAGCCAGTGACATACTGGAGCAGGGTAGGTGCTGGCCATTTCTCTGCTGTCCAGTATGGTGTGCAGGTCAGGGAACTAGGTGCTGATCTCCATGTCCACACCCCTGAGACTTGGTTTAGGGGAGACTCTCCAATCAGGCTGTCTGGGCTGCAACACGGATCCTGTATTCACTACTGTGTAACCACTCTGTGCTTCAGTTTTTTCTTCTATAAATGGATATTAACAACTGTAACTACCTCATAGGGATTTTATGAGGATTAAGTTAGGGCTTAAAAAGTGCTTTACATAGTGCCAGAACCTAGTAAAAACTGAATAGACTAGTTTAGGTGGGCATTCATTCAACCAATATTGAACATGCCAGACCCTGTGCTCAGTTAAATGATATAAGGATGCAGAAATGAATTAGATAAGTTGATATATTTTCTATCCTCAAGGTGTTCTTTTAAAAATCACTACTGTTTCTTTAGAATTTTTATTTCTTTCACTACCCCAATCCAGTGTGTCTAAATAGTATGCATACATCAGTAGTATGAACCTAAATAGTTTGTATAGATTAGCAATACCTGATGTGTGTGTGTGTGTGTGTGTGTGTGTGGTGTGTATACTTGTGTGTGTGATCAGACATGGCACCTGGTCCATTGTAGGAACTTGCTAAATCATAGAATTTTTATCTTGTTGAAAGAGATTATGTGATATGCTTAGCTTCCTGTGCACTGGACTCAGTGGTAGGATAAGCAGGTGGTAGCAAGATAGGGTTTGCTTTCCTGCTTCTTTTCCCTTGGCCATATTTTAGAGTCTTAATGAGATCTGGAGGTGAGAGGGACCTGAGGGTAGTAGCTGCTTCCCCAAATTCAGAAGGCCAGCAAGGGACTGACAATCACTATTTGTTTTGTCTAATCAAGTAATATTAAGTTGTTTTTCTTTTCCCCCCAACATCCACTGATTTTCCTTTGAAGACCAAACACTTATTTTCCTTAAGAAACCACTCTTTCCTCTCCAAGTTCATGTCCTCCCATAGGCAATTCTGTCTCTGAGGCTGGGTGTGGGATTGCCTCATCAGAGCACTGCACGCTCTTAACCATGGCCATTGAACATGAGTGGCATCTAGCCCAAGTCAGTCCAGTGAGGTTCAAGTTACAACTTTTGGAGGACTCTTGAGAAGAAAGAGTATTTCTTTCCAAAGGACTTAAACTGAAAGGACATTGTCCAGAGTTGCCAGTGGACCTCATACAAAGAAGATCTGACCTTGAGTAAAGTCAACACAAGGTGAAGCAGAACTGAGAGAAAAGGAATGGAAGGAGTCTGGTGGTTTCTCTTGAGCTCTAGACCGGCAGTGCCCAAAGCTCTATCCTGCACATCAGGGAGGTGAGCCAATACATTCCTTCCTGTGCTTAAACTACTTTGAGTTGAGTTTCTATTCCCTGTAACCACGGGCTGCTTCCTGTGCCATTTCCTCTGTGCAGAGTGTTTGCTTCCGGGAACTCTGTAGGAGTCCAGGCCAGATGACCTGCACTCTGCTTCCCTCTGGAGCCCTAATCATAACAGAGCAAATGGCCAAACTGCTCACGTGCTCGTGGCAGCAATTTTAAGGATGTCCTGTGTAGGACTGACCCTAAGAAGGGATTCTAAAAAGGCCTTGCTTATGTAATTTAAATTCTTAAAATAGCTGCAGATGGCGTATGAGAATGCCGCTGGGGCTCCTGCCTGCCTAACCTGGGATGGGGAGGTTAGAGATTCTCAGTGAATGAAAAATAGGCTGACAGCAAAACAGGCTAAGAACGAAATGCTCTCTGATCCTCGCCGAGCATGAGTCAGGGCTCCAAGGGGCAAATCAGTGACCTTGCAATTATCTAAGGACTTCTTAAAAATACCTTTAGCAGCACAGGAGGAGAGCTGACCCATTTCTGGGTCTGGAATCAATAGACTAATAAAAGGAATCCTTAAAAATAGCTTTCCTGTCTTAAAATATATTTCCCACTGAGCAGTAATCAGAAGAAAAAATTTATCTGGGCCCTGGCTCATTTTTTTTTTAATAGTTTGACAGAAGCCTTGGTGTTCTGGGTGGTTCTTTGCCTGGACACTGTGCACAGGGACTCCATTCCTGAGTGGAGACTCCAGCCCAGGTTTCACACTGTCTATGGTGAGCAGCTGTTTCTCCCTCAGGTGGGGAAGGGGGCCAGGCCAGAGAGGCTCTCAGAGGTCACTTTGCCAAGAGGAATGAATCTGGTGTTCACATCCTGTTTCCATCAAACTGCAACCTGGAAGCTAAGAGTAAGAAGCAGGGTCTGAAGTGCTGAGAATGATGACTTGAAGTAGGCATAGGAAGTCCTACGGGAGGGAGGAGTGGCTGCTTAGATGATCCTGATGCTGAGTGGACAGAAGAGGGAGGAAACCAGTCTTCAGAAAAGGGCAGATCCTTCAGGACTGGTGGTAATTTGTGGACAATGTCCTTTTCCTGGGCTTCAGTACTTCCTGATTCTGACTCCCTCAGAATGACACTGTTATGAAGACATTCTGCACCCCCACCACCACCACCATGGGCTCTCTTTCCTGCATATGTAGATCAAAATGTCTTTCCTCCTTCCAGGTTCTGTCCAGTACTTCTTGCACAAATATTAATTTGGGATCTTGTCTTATGTTCATCTATGTGTCATCAGAATGAAAATTCCTTAAGGAGGATTTTCTAACAGGGACGTGGACCATTTGTACCAATACTTTCTAGGGCATCTGACAAAAATGTGTATTTCAGAAATCTACCACAGACAAAATACATAAAAAACATGAGGATTGGAGTCCCAAAAGTTCCATCTTTAAGACTGTTTCCAGGCATCCTTTATGCACACTAAAATTGGAGAGCCATGGCCCAATGGTAAGAGCAATGTATTATGCAAAGTGGGTCTTCCTATCACCAGGCCCCTCTGATCTCTAGGGAAGGCCCCACATGAAGTTGTGGTGCTCACATATGGTTGAGAGGGGAAGTAAAAAAAGAAAGGACAAAAGTAGTGGAAACCTGCATTTTCCTTCCCACCTCATTGCCAAAGCAATGAGTCCTGTTTCTTCCCAGTTCAGGGGAAGAGACCTTAAAAATTCCAGAAGTTCCTTCCTAAATTCAACTCAGAGTCACTTTCATGAATGTCGTGGTTAATGCTATTTTATGGACCTGGGAGGTTTGTCTCTCATGCCACACAAGATGGCGGTGTGCTCTGAAACTCGCTGTATTGCAGAGCATAATGTGGATTTTTGTAATGGGGACAGAAGTGATTTCACAGCCATGCCTTTTTAGTTCCGAGGCTAAAATAATGCCCATGGGAGGGACAAAAGAAAAATGAAAAACTTGTGTCTTTCAAGATTTCTTAATGGAAATTTGAAAAGGATGAAAAATAAAGGTGAATAACTACAAGTTACTGATGGGACACGGAGTACAAAATTAACAGATACAAATTGAACAAAGGGGGCTTTCCGGGAAGTAGACAAAATAAGGACAAAATAAGGTAAGAGTTGTCCATAATGTATTTGAATGTTGTCTCATGGAGGCAATATAAAGGTGGCACAATGATGATTAACCACACAAGTTCAAATATATGTATTCAGGAACTTTCCCTTAAAATGAGAAGACTGAGAGAGAGAGAGAGAGAGAGAGAGAGAGAGAGAGAGAGAGAAGAGAAGAGAAGAGAAGAGAAGAGAAGAGAAAAAAAGAGAGAGAAAAACAAAGGAAAAGTCTTTCACTATGCTGTTGCTATAGTAGCTATATCCATCAGTATGAAGAGAAAAGCTAAGAGATGATTATGATAAAATCAAATAGTTACATTTATTTAACCTTATTTGAAATGATCTTTTGAAGTCCCATAGCAAATCAAAACAGGGGCCTGAACCATTAGTATCTTGCTCAAGACACATGTATTTATTTATCAGGTAGCATGGCCAGGATCTGATCCAGGTTACTGTGGTAAAGGATTTGACTCATATCTTTTATTATTTCTTTACTTCTTTTTATCCTCGTCTGAGGATATGTTTGCTGATTGTAGAAAGAGAAATGGAGAGAGACAGAGATGTCAGAGAAACGTTATTGGTGGGGTGTCCCTGTGTCCCCATATGCTACTGGTGGAAGTGGAGTTCTTGTGATGTCACAAGGAAAGTGTTAGGTCTGATCAAATAATTGAATCAACACCCCCTCCCCTGGGAACTGATCTTTAGACCACTTCACAATGACAATACCTTTTGCTTAGATCACCTTCCATTTGCTAAGACCATCATTATCTTTCCCCTCTGGACTTGCCTAGGATCCAGACTGGCCCAGATAATTCCCTGCTGAAAAAGCCCACCTAGAGTCCTTTAAAATCTCCGACTCCCTATCCCTGGCGCCATTTTGGGGGCTTACCCATCTAGGTTTCCAGGCGACCTAATAAATGTGTAATTCTCTACCACTTTCAGCCTTGTGAGTACCTCCTTCAGTGACTAATAGAAAGGAATTCCCAGAGACTCACACAGGAGGAGAAGTGATCTTTATATCCATGAACTTAAACCTCTGAGTTTCCAATGCTGCATTTTCCTCCATTCCACCATGGAAAAGTTCCAATCTTGTCTTCAGCAGGGCAAAAATTAAAGCTACTACCCAGAGTCTCCATTCGTATTAAAACAAAGTCTGGTCCAGCATCCTGCATGTGGAGTCTGCATGGCCTTGGACCATGTGGCTGCTCAAGGCCGTATGGCTATGACCAGAGGGTTGGTGAGTGTGGGTCACGAGCAAGAGAAAAGCAAGTAGGCAAGAACAAAGCAAGAGAGAGAGGCAACTGTGTGGGGTTTATTACTTCCAAGATTCCCTACACTTACAGTGCTCCACCCCCTGGCCAATTATCTTTTTCCTCACGTGGGATGGACAGGAAGGCACCTTCCCTACATCACTGTGCAGGCATCCACCTCCCCTTTTGTTTGATCCCTCCCCCTAGTCATTTGCAGGGAATGGATCAGTGGTTTCCCTGTAGCTTCCTGATGAAGCAGCCAAGATGATCATGCTTACAATGTCTGGTCTTCCCTTTGCTCCCCTCATACTATTAATACCAATAACTAGCTGATTACTACGATAACAAAACAGCAATGAACACGTGCTTTTAGAACCTCATTTGCCCATGGTATACGGATGGGTGTCAAAACAAGTTCAAATCAAGACCACAAGAGGCTTTGTTAGAAAAAAAAAAAAGAGAGAAAACTTATATAAACTCCTTAGTGTCTACGTAGACTAAGCAAACACCTCATTAATGAATGCCTTGTTCATCATCATTATCTCAACAACAACACTTGTCATTATGAGTATTACCATTATTCCCCAAATAGGACACATTTTAAATCTTACTAACCTTAGACTTCTCTGCAGCTCACAATAACTCTAAATTGAAAAGAGAAAATTAAAGTGGGTTGTGAGACGATTCAACTGCTCTAGGAAATTTCTACTCAGTCTAATGTTAAGTAGAGAGTCACAGAGTCGGGATTTGAACCCAGGCCCACCTGATTCCAGCATCTGAGCAGATCCTTCCATCTACCATTCTATTTCACATAGCTCTCCCTACCCAGAAAATCCCCTCTGCCCCTCTCCTTTTAGAAAGCTATCACCTCATGACCTTTCTGCCACTATCATGGAGATATATTTCTAAATAGCGATTCTCTCCAGATAATCATCTTTGATATACTTTCCAATTTTCAGACACTTTGGACTGTATAGCCCATCGTCAAATGTGCTTTTATAGTTCCTCGTTTTATTTCACATCCCACTTCTAGGTTCCTCCTAGCTGGTCCCATAACACCAGGGCCTATAGCTCTCTGCTTGGACCTCCCAGGGGACATTATCATTTTCTTTACTATCTTCCCAGCTAGACTGTGAGATCCTTGGGAGCAGGAAAGTTGGCTCATTTAACCTGGTGCTCAGGATCCAATCCAGAAGCTGGTACCCAATAACAGTTCAATGTGTGTTTATTAACCAATGAAAAAAGAATTAGCCGAAACCTGTTTGGCTCAGTGGTAGAGCGTCGATCTGCGGACTGAAAGGTCCCCGGTTCAAAACCCGTCAAGGGCATGTACATTGGTTGCGGGCACATCCCCAGTAGGGGGTGTGCAAGAGGCAGCTGGTCGATGTTTCTCTCTCATCGATGTTTCTAGCTCTCTATCTCTCTCCTTTCCTCTCTGTAAAATATCAATAATATATATATATATATATATATATATATATATATATATATATATTTTAAAAAAAGAATTAAACTCTAAAGTCCAGTTACTTACTAAGCATTAGAAGTTTCCATATACCTGCCATAAATGATAAAGTTTGTCAGAGCCTCTGCCCACAAAAATCTAACTTAAATGACAAGGGATGCCTGGTGCAATGGTAAAAAGGCACTCACATTTTAATGGCAGAATTGAAATGCCACGAGGGCCTGGAATGCCCGGTCAGGGCACACACACCGGAGCTCTTGGTTCCCTGGAAGATTTCACATATATTTCTTGTCACTTAGCATCCCCAGGCTTGAAAACTGGTGCCTGCTGAAAGGGATCTCCCAGATAAGAGAAAATCCCGTTCCCTGCCCTGTTCCAGCAGGGACAGAAGGATTGCAGTTTCATTTCCTGCCAATTTTTCAATTATGAATATTTTGGTATGATTATAAGTAAGCAAGACAAGCCTACCAGGGAATCAAATAATCCAGGAACATGAAAACATAGATTATTGTTTTCCTTCCCCTTTCCTCTCAACTTGATTTGTTTTGCTTTTGCAAAAGAAAATAAGGTCAGGTGGCATGAAAATTACTTTGGGAAATTTAAAGCTACAGATTCACAGCAAAAGAAAATTTGTTCTCTCTTCCTCAGTCACACCATCCACGTACATAACTCTTCTCTGGTGTCCTTAGAATTACAGACAAATTATGTAATAATTTTAAGCCCACTTTTATGTAAAATAAAAAAATCACTTTGCTTGACCCCCCAAATACCTCTGCAGATGAGATGAATTCCTTAGGAGCCACCTCTTTGAAATATTCATAGTAAAATGTAGACAGTTTAAGAAGAATTCCTAATTCAGAACAATTAGAGGTGACAGCAGACTTCCTTTCAAGTTTCTGGAATGAAATAGAAAAGCTTAGCTTTTATGGCATCTTTTTGTAGTAACCTGAAGCACGGGTTTTGTTATGTTAATGAAACACGTTACTATTTGAGGACTCACTATATTTTCCTTTCATATAAAAGCACGTTCAGAATCCAGACAGATTAGGTTAGGGCAAGACTACCTATGTTTCCCATCACCATTTTATAAGCAAATCTACCCACATCCACCATATGTTAGTTGAGTTAATGAGAGCAATAAACAAAGAAACCAAGATTAGTGATGAACACAATCAACAGAAAACTTCACTTTGCTCTGAAGTCTTCCCTTGTTTTTGTCATTTGAATGTTATTGCTAACCATAAGAGGAGAATGCTTTCTTGTGTACTCCCCTTTATGTTCACAGACTTTCTGACTCACCGCTATTCATGATCAAACACAAATTTCACAAAGGGTTTAATTGCATCTAGACTTTAATAAATATTCTATTTGGGATCTGCAACTAAGACTATAGGATGGTGGGGGGGATCTTTTGTTATGCAAATGCAAGCCAGTGGAAGCTCTTTCTGAAAGCTATTTAGCTGAGCCCTCAGAGAGCAATGTTTGAAAGGCCATTTCTTTCTTTTTTTCTCCTAGGAATGTCAACCTCATTACAAGTCTGGTTATAACATCTTTATTTCATGGACATTTGGTAAATCAGTTCCTTTTGAGATGACTTTTGATAAAATATGTAATGATAACTTCATGTATTTTTATAAGCTAGTATCTCAAATGCAGTTCTTTATTCAGGGATGGAAGGTCAATTTCTTGATAACACAGAATTTTTGCAGAGGTTTCTCCAAGAGGACTTATCTTTCTGCAGAAGGCAAATGTACATATATCTCTTCTTTTAGTGTTCCCATTCAGCAGGACACAAATTCATAGCCTCTTTCCTGAACTTGTGCCAGACATTGTGCTAAGCATTTTAGATGGAGCATGAACTTGATTCACCTTTATAAAAACTCTATGCATTATTCCTACCTTCATTGCCAATTTTGAGGTTGAACTGAGAATCAAAGAATGAACTATCTTTTTCCAACTCACACAACTGGTAGAATCAGTATTTGAACCTCAGTATGTCTGACTCCAAAGGCACAGCCTTTATGAAAATGAAATGATTTCATTTTCAGCTTGAGTATTTTTTTCTTGAATCAACCAAGTGAATAAAACAATAGGTACACAGACACGTTTTATCCAGTGAGTTATGTCTATAAGAATAAGAAAATATGCAAACAATGGCAATAACAAAGGTAATTAAGAAGACAAATAATTATTTGACCTTGGGACTTAATAATTATGGAATATAAGGTTGATATGGGGATGTCAGAAATTTGCCGATATCATCTAGAGGCCAAATAACCTGAGAAAACTTAGGGGGCAGAAACTCACAACAACAGGCTACAATTTCTCTAATTTTTAAAACTCCATGAAAATTAATTTTAAAGGTACATATTGAGTACCATAATTTTGGGCACAGTTTTAATATTCATCACTTTTTATCGCCCAATTGAAAATGTCAACAAGGAATTGAAGATTCAGTTGCCCTGAGTAGGTCATTGAGCCCCACGATGAAGTTACTCCATGAGTGGTCATTCCTACCACATTTGAAGTCTCCAGAGACTATGCATATGTTTGGGTGGGGAAAAAATGATTACTGGCTTTTATGGGATTACTCAACTGACTGTCTGAAGGCATCATCACACAGGTAAGTTTTCCCTTTTTTTCACAGATATGTGAACTAATCAAATAGAAAATGGCTGCTGCTGTAGGGCCCCAAGATTGAGGAATTGGCCTCCCCCACTGCCTGTTCCAGGATGTGACCTTTATGGTTATAGATTAGACAGGAATGAAGTCAGTTCTTTAAGGTTGAAGATTAGGCAAGAATGAAGTCAGTCCCCAGAAACTCCCTACCCTGAAATGCAAAAAGCCAGAATGCAATATTTTATGACAAAACATTAAAGCAGGGCTAGATCCCCAGGGAGGTTTCATCCTGTTGACCACTGTGGAATTCTCCCCCTGGGAAGTGAGCTGACCATCTCGGAATGCACCTGCCAGCCCTAACCTGTAATTATGGAAAAGACCACGCCCGGAGGTGCCTCAATAGCAGACTAGGACTTACCCAGAGGAATGGGAAGGGGGGAGGCAAAGGGGCTTGCAAGATTACCAGATGGGACTGTTGACTAAGCATAGACCCTGTCATAAAACATGTAATTAATGAGCCCAGCTTGGAATTTCTTTGCTCCTTTCCCCCCCCTCCATGTGTAACCCCACCTGCGTGTGGTTTTTGCCTTTATAAACTCATGTCCTGCAATTACTCGGCGCTCCCAGTCAGCCAGCACTGTTGCTGTCTGCCTGAGAAGCCCCTGCGCTGCGCTTGTACTAATAAAACCTCCTGCTTTTTGCATCAAGTTTCGGTCTCGGCGTTTGACTTGGGGGTCGTCGCCCCCTCCGTCGGACTCACCGGGGGTCTTGGGACCTTACACTGCATGGCAAATGTACTGTTTTAATGGCTAACAGTACAAATGACTCGGTGACTCATAGGCAGCTCTTTTAGTTGTGCAGTATAAATAATCCAAGGAGAGTTGAGGCCTTATCATGTAGGTCTAGCTTTTTGCAGTCTCTACTGTGAGTTGACTTCCAGTGCATCATTTACTGCATTTTCTGTGATGAGTTGATTAAAATCCAGATGGACTTCCTCCAATCCAAGAAAAGTCTGTATACTGGTCTTTTTAGGGCATGAAATAACATATTTTCCTCTGCAAGGGACATATAGGAAAGCATTTCTATGGCAGTTGATGTGCTCCACAGGTTCCCCTTAGAGTCTTTGCCAACTCTTCCAGCTTTCCTACTTTGCCACTTTCCTTCATTTAACTCTCCTCTTTATGCTGATGTACCTTTTCAAAGTATAAAAGTGGTCCAAGATATCAGAGTGGGTGAAGAAGGGGTATGTATTACATCTGAACTGAAAGAACACAGGTCCACTGCTTCCAAGACTTGTGCTGTGCCTCTGATGTTGACTCTCTTGGCTACTGCAGGTATTTAGTCTTAAGTAGCCTTTCTTTTAAGAGACAAGAGGTTTGTCACTGGCCTCAGTTAACTGTGTCCCCCAAAACAGGGTCTCGACTTGTTATTCGCAATAAATGTTTTATAGTAGTTAACTGCATCTCCACTATCATCCCAGAAGCTTACTATGGGCTAGAGTTTATTCTCAGCACATACATGCATTATCTCCTTCAACGATATTGCCAAAGTAGTGCCAAAAATTCCAAATAAGTACAACCGATGAAGAGAGATCTGCTCTTGAGGAACAGGTACAGGGGCCCATCTGAATTCTTGGTTGCAGGACAATTAGGGGTCTGACAGCCTGATCCACTTGGTGAAAGGTGGTAGCTTGAGTTATGATCTTGAATGGCAGCAATTTTCAACCTTTCTAATTTCATTGCACACATACATTTTAGTTAATAAAATTCTGCAGCACATCAACATTGTTATATTTTTTTGCTGATCTAACAACAACAGAAAGGTATAATTTTTATTCATTCACACCAAATGGCTATTGTTGTATTGGTTGTTGTCATTTTCTTATCTGACAGTCTAAGGGAAAAGAGGTTGTTGTCCCCAACTAAATAGTCAGGTATTGCATGTTTTAAAAATTCTCATGGCACACTGGTTGAAAATCAAGGCAAGCTTCTAGCTATCTGCCAGCCTGCTTTGCTATCCTCTTCTCTCTCCTCCTCTAGAAGAGGGCATAGTAATCAGATTGATCAGGTGATGTTTGCCAGTTGGGGCATGTTTATGAGCGGTCAGGTCACCATGCAATAAAGTCCTCTGGAACCCAGGTATATATTTTTCGCTTTCTTTTTCCATGTGGCTGGGCCGAGTGGATTCAGGGATGGCAATCTTGGACAGGCTCTTCTCTCTCTCTTTTTGTAAACATGCCTAAATGTACTAAATGTTATTTCAGTTTCCTGTACCTTAGCACTGATAAGAAAGTGATGAATTCTGGATAGGAAAGGCTGAGATTTTGTTTAGATACAAAGCCTAAAATATATGTGTAAGTCTATTAAGTCCTGGCTCTGTTGTCCTCAAAATGGCATTGTGATTTTAACCTGCAACCATTCCTTGGATATCTCTCAGGAGCCACATGGGATGAAAGAATGAAAAGACAGGAGTTACACTGCTTGAAATAAACCAAAACCCCATCATAATACAATGCAAGGTTTTCATAAAAGTCCCTTGTTCCTCGCCATAAGTTGTTAGGTATGACTTAAAGTGAAAAATAACAGCATGACCGCATCTTCATACATAGTTTTTTGAATCAGCTTGGGGCTGAAATTTCTTATTAATGATAGAAGAGTAATGGCATTCTTACAAGCACTCGGCTGGACCAGTGGACTCCGCTAAGAAGACTCGGTGTCACCCGAAGAAGTACACTTAGAAGTAGAGCCCAGGCCATAAACTGTGAAATTCCCTTTTGCTAGTTTGGTTTGGCATTTAGGTGACGATAACTTGTTTAAAGCATTTTCCCCAATATGCTGAGGCTCCTGACTCAGATGGTAGTCTGTTATGGACTCATCTTTACTTTTTACTTACTTTTCCTTCATTCATCAAGCTTCTCCTGACTTCTTACTCCTACTCACTTTCTTCCTCCAAAAGATTAAAACTCATATTTTTTTTTTGAATAGCCTAAGTTGAAAGAACTCTCCATTTTCAGTTCTATAAAACTGAAACTCATTAATATGAAATGCTGATTCCATCATTCCCAGTTACAATCTGCAGAAACCCTTCCAGTCTAAAGCCACCGTAGTTTGTGAAAATAAATACAACTGAAACAATCAACCCAGAAAACTATTTTGAGAAGGTGAAGATGTAAAGGCAACATTTACTCAGGTAAGCCAAACTGAAGAATTAGGCTAAGCAAAGCATTTACCTAATATATGATCATGTGGGAATAGCTAGCTATTTGGGTATGCATTTCAATGTATACCACATCTAGCTACCCACTTCTATTAAAATAAATTGTGTATGCAAGAAATTTGGTTACCCCTGTGAATAGTTGATTTTCAGAATTCAAGTTAAATATTTATTGTAAAATACATTGTTCTAATTTTCTTTTTATCTTTTTAAATTGTTTTTTTGAGAGAGAGAGAGCAAGAAAGTGAGAGAATGAGAGAAAGAGAGAGAGAGAGAGAAACATCCATTTATGCATCCATTGGTTGATTCTTGACGCGAGATCAACTCCACAACCTTGGCATATAGGGACAATGTTCTAACCAACTGAGCTACTCTGCCAAAGCTCTTTTATATTTTCTTAACTAGGAAAACCTTAATAAGGTGCTTTTCCAAGACCAATTCCTGCAATTATCATTCCAAAGCATGTTTTATTGCCTACAATGAAAGATAATTTTGTGTGACTTGATTTTTATTATTTTTAGTCTTAAAACTATCCTTTAATTTCATCCTAACCCAATTCATTTCACATCAGCAAGAAACATCAGATGATAAAGAGTAATGATGAAGAGAAGGTTTCTCAAACACATAGACCATTAAGTCCCTGAAAATACTATCTAAAATAAGACAAGGATCGATTCAATAAATTAGCAAGTGAACATTGTTTTACTCAAGAATCTATTACTAGATTATTTGATTTTTTTAATTTTAAAAGTTTTAATTTTTATCTTCACCCAAATATATTTTATTGATATTTAGAGAGAAACATTGATATGAAAGAGAAAGCATCAATTAGTGATTAGTTGAGTCCCTGACCAGTAATCAAACCAGCAATCTTTTCTCTTTCAACTGAGCCACCCAGCCAGGACTTGATTTTTTAAATGTTGTTTTTTCCATTCAATTATTTATTTCCAATTTTGGTCATCTCATTTATTGCAAGTTCCTCTTTTACTAGTTGAAAAAATAATATTTAAGCATAAATCTATTCAAACATATTTTTTAATATAACATCTAATTTAATTTTCATGTCATTCCACAGTGAATACTATTATCCCTTATTTTACATGAGGAATTTCTAGCTAAGTCATTAAATAACTTTCTCAGAATAATTCTGCTATCGGGATTGAGACACCAAGCATTTAACTCAACAGAGACATACCATAAAGTTCAAATGACCATTTTGGTGCTTGTGAGCTATTCTTCAAATTACAAATAAAATATTGATTGAATGAGATTATTACCCTCTAGATAACAAAAAACTTTGTGAGATTTAAAAAAAATTCACTTAGTCAAACTTTTTTAGTAACAAACACACAAAAACATTAAAATAGGCATTTAAACTCAGTTTTATTTCACTGAAACATGTTATATGAGTAAAGATGTGATTGTTTTTCACCAAAGTGTCTATCAATTGCCAAAGAGTTACACATCCCCTCACACTTGAGGTCTTTCACATAATCACATCAAACACCACAGAGATGAATGGTAATAATCTAGGCTAGATTAGGAAACCTTGGTTTAGTGTCTTACTTATTTCCATATTCTCTAGACTTTACTCCTAGTTGGTGGGATCAAAAAAGCAATGTTATAACTACTACTTTCATGATATGGTCTCCAGATGGCTGACTAAAATTTATTCCATCACCTTGAGGTTATTCAAGTTATTCCAGGCAAAACTGGAGGAGGTGAGGGTCAAACATACAAATATAAAAGAACTTATTTGAGGATATAAATACTTGTGCATATTGGAATCTTTGATAGAATTGTATTTTTCTAAAATAAGAATATGGATGTTTAACAAAAGGTAGATTCTAAGAGCCTTTGAATGTGTTCTGGGTTATTTTCTTTCTTGTTTATCAGAATTTGAATCTAGGAAAGCCATATTTCCTTGTTAGATGCCTGAGTCCTCTTGGCATATCTGACCTTCAGCAGTAGAAGAGTTATGATATCACCAAGGACATTGACTTGGCTTTTAGCTAATGTACAAAATATCTTTGAAAGGATATGCATTTTAATAGACATCAAATAGACATTAAAATTATAAAAGTATTTATATTAAAATCTGTTAATGTCTATTTGAATATGTATGGGGTATTTAGAAGAGCATTATATTTGTCTAGTTTATGTTATACTTCATAACCAGAGATTTATATGATTGACAAAGGTAGATAGTGAATTTATATTTTAATTAATTTAATAGTCAAAACCCCCACAAATCTAAAGGAATTTGTAAAAATATGAAACTCTCTCAGCCAGCGTGGCTCAGTGGTTGAGCATCGGCCTATGAACCAGGAGGTCACGGTTTCATTTCTGGTCAGGGCACATGCCGGGGTTGTGGGCTCGATCCACACTGTGGGGTGTGCAGGAGGCAGCTGATCAATGATTCTCTCATCATTGATGCCATATATATATATATATATATATATATATATATATATATATATAATCACAACAAAACTTTATTATAGTACTTAAGAAGTTCCAAATGGTTTTGAAGACAGAAGTCATGGTCACTCTCTACCATTGATATTTCAATATCAAAAAGAAATATTTGATGAATGGCCCTTTTCTGACCATCAAGAGCACCCCTTCAACAAATCATCACATGCTCCTCCCTGTCTAACTAAATTCATTTGTGTCTTAAACATGACCCCTCCTTTTGGCCAAATGAGTTATTATTTCAGCTCTTTGTTTCCTCCTTATCTGCCCACACCCTATCTCCATAACCCTTTGTACCTCATTTGGTCCCTTGTCCTATCACTATGGTTTGGCAAGTCACTTTTCCCATTTGTAATATCTTCCCTTTGCACAATCCATGCATATGGTTCCTTCCTTTAAAATATAACTCTCTTCTTTGAGAAATATGTGATTCTGCTCCATTCTCAATTACTTTGTCCATGCAAGCTTTTAGCAGTGTACTAATTTGGATTTGTTGATATGTTGTCTTGAGGTACATGCTGTCTGTTATTTTCCCATTTGCTTATGTTTTATCTCCTAAAGAAGATTATAGACTCTTTAAGGAATGTCTTCTAAAAATTACATCCACCCTAAGTGCTGAAAAAAATTTATTGTTCAATTTTTTGGCTTGCTACGTTTTCTGTTCCAGGGAAACCACAACAATGTACTTTGAACATATTTTATGTCTTTAAAATAATTATAACGTGAAGATTGCCAAATTGTGAATATTTCCACATCACTTGACTATTTTAAATTGGTAGAGAATGAGTGATGACCACAAAAGTTATGTATGCCTTTGAAGAGAGTATGGTGGTAAAGTAAAATATATTACTTAATTATAAAAAAATCAAACAGGAGTGGTTAGGGTTAAGTTGAAACTCAGGTTTATTTTTAGTTCTCAATGAGACTAGGGAGCTTCACTTGAATATCAAAGCCTCTAGCAAACTCATGATGCACTTGAAGGTACATAAAGACAGATGTGATGTAAACTTTAAATTCCCACTGCACATTTACAACAACTCCCATAAGTACCCACGAAAAATTAGAGCATTAGAAAATACATAAATATAGCCCGTGGGTTGGAGAGAGGTCTCTAGAGAGCTTAAGATCCAAGGGTGGAGAGTGTTGGTTGTTTTCAATCCATCTGCGGGTCGCTGATTAGATTCAGCACGCTGGCCAGCTCCGCTCCGGACGGATTTATTGGCCTAAGAGCACGGGGAGGAAGGCACCATCTGCTGCTTTTGAATTAATAGATAACTGGGAGCCAGGGATGAAGACGGTGCGACAGAGTCATCGTATTAGATGTTGATGCCAAAGAGTTTTCTTTTTTGGGGGGAGGGGGTGGGGGGGGAGAGACTTTGCCTAATCTCGGGGTCCCCACGCCTCTACCCAGATCCTCCAGCGAGCTAGAATGGAGAAAGAGCTGAAAACCAGAAACCCTTCTATTCCTCTGCTTGGCTCATCAGGGAAGAAAGTGTTCCCAGTTCTTGGAACTGAAGGATGTCCATCATAGCTTTTTTTCCCCCCTACTTAAATGTCCGTCATAGCCTTTTTAAAAAAAATTAATTTATTTAATTTTAAATAAATTAGTTGAGCTGCAAGGCCGAAACACAAACCCTCCCCAAACTGACCACTTTTATTTTAAGGAAAGCGGGCGTATGTAAAGCCAATTGCCGGAGGAGTCCGAGTTTACGCAGGTGGGACACACGCGCTGCCCACGCCCCGGGTGCGAGGAAGACCGGGGAAAGGAGGCAGGCGCCTCACAACCTGCATCTCGCTGGCTTTCTCTCGGCGAGACCTCTGGATTTAGCATCCTCGCTACCAAGTCCTCACTGGCTGGTGTATTTCTTCCTCCCTCAAGAACTTTTGTCCGAGGGAGGGGAGGGGGGGAGAGGTCGGGGCAGCGAGAGCTGAGGATCCAGGAGGAAAGTGTCCGCAGAAGGAAGGGGGAGAAGAGGGAAGGAGAGCGTCAGGGTCGGCACGGACGGAGGCGCTGCGACTTCGGGGTCGCTGGCGCTCCCCGGCTCCAGCCCTCCGCAGCCGCCCTTTACGCCACGGACACTGGAGAGTTAAGCCAATAAACACGTAAGCGCCGCTCCCTCCCCAATCGGCAAGTTGCCTCTCCGGCTCTTGGCTGCATCGACAGCTTGCAACACTCGGCATCTTTCCTGCGGGCGCCTCCTTCAGCGGCTGCAGATGGCATTGGGCTGCGGGCTCCGGGCTTGCCAGTGACTGACTGCCCCCCTCGCCCACCTCGGGCCCGCGGACGCACCTCTCTCCTCCCTTCCTCCCCTCGCGCTCCTGCGTTCGGGCGCAGCTCCGGATCGCCGGGCGAAGGGAAGCAGTCGCGGCGGCCGAGGCGGAGCTGCAGGGCGCTCGCTCCCGGATTTGGGGAGAAGCGCCCATCCGGGAGAGCCGACCCCCCCCACCACCCCAGCTGCCTCCAGCGCCCCCCATCTCTTGCACCCCAAGTCCGGGCTCCGGGGACCCCCCTCTCCAGGCGGCACCATGCTGGACCCTTCGTCCAGCGAAGAGGAATCGGATGAGATCGTGGAGGAGGAGAGCGGCAAGGAGGTGCTGGGCTCGGCCGCGTCCGGCGCGCGCCTGTCGCCCAGCCGCACCAGCGAGGGCTCGGGCGGCGGCGGCGGCGCCGGGCTGGGGCCCGGGGTGGGCGCGGGCGCCGGGGCCGGGGTGGGCGCCGGCGGCGGCGGGGGCGGCGGCGCGAGCGGCGGCGGCGGCGGGGCCGGGGGGCTGCAGCCCAGCAGCCGCGCCGCCGGCGGCCGGCCCTCCAGCCCCAGCCCGTCGGTGGTGAGCGAGAAGGAGAAGGAGGAGCTGGAGCGGCTGCAGAAGGAGGAGGAGGAGAGGAAGAAGCGGCTGCAGCTCTACGTGTTCGTGATGCGCTGCATCGCCTACCCCTTCAACGCCAAGCAGCCCACCGACATGGCCCGCCGGCAGCAGAAGGTAGGGGCGCCCCGGAGGCCCAGCGGCCGCGCCGGGGAGTCGCGGGGCGGGCGGGGCGGGCGGGGCGAACAATGGGAGCCGGCGGCGGGGAGGCGCAGGGGGTGGAGACCGCGCCCTGGGGAAGGGGCTGCGGGGCCCCCGTTCCGCCGCCGGGACCCCGGGGGGGCCTGGAGGGCAGCGCGGCGCGCCGGGCCTCCCCGGGAGCGCGGGGGGCGAGCCCCGCAGGTCCTGCTCGGCGGCCCCGAGGCTCCGGGAGCGCCGGGCAGCCTGCGGCGCCCACAGAGGCCTGGCTGGCCCGCGGGCTCCGCACTCCTGGCGGCGGCGGCGGGCGGCGGGCGGCGGCTCTCCGCGCCGGGCCCGCCCTCCGGGGCGTGCGCTCGCCCGGCGGGGGCGCGGGCAGGCGGGGGCGCCCGGGCGGAGCCAGCGCTCGGAGCGCCTCGGCGCGGCGCGGGGCTCTCGGAAGCGGAGAGCCGCAGCCGCCGGGCCGGGCGGGAGACCGCAAGCTCGGAAGGCGAAGCTTCCAGTCTCCCCGGGAAAGGCACCCTCCTCCCTCCCCGGGGGCAGCAGATCGCCACTGGGGTCGCCCAAGGGCCTTGGGGCACCGCTTCCCCGGGTGCCCTCCGATCCCCCGTCTTCCTCCTCACTAACCCCAAAGCAGGGGCACCCCCTGTGGTTCCTCTGCCCGGGTCAGGCCCTCTACCGACCTCCCTATGACCCTCTGCCTCCCAAGGTGACTTCGCCGCGACCTTCTGGCTTTCCGAGGCCCTGGGTGCCTGGCCAACGCCGGCCCGTTAACATGCTGGCGCGGAAAGCCTCGCAGTTACCGGCTTAGGAGGCTTTCTGGGTCTGAGGCCTTTGATGTGGAAAGAGCATCTATTTCTATCTGCGGCTCTCCGCCGGAGAGAGGAGGGGGCGGCGCCGGCAGGAGGCGGGGCCGGGGGAAGGAAGGGGTCAGCGCCTAGGTGGAGGGAGTCGGGGGAGAAAGTCAGCGATGGGATGTGTTTTGTCTCCTCCCTCCGCAAATGTGCGGCACGTGAGCTCCCAGAAGAGCCAGCGCAGGCCCCGGGGGCGCTGTGCGAAGCCAGCCCCAGCCCCAGCCCCAGCGAGGTTGTGAGACCAGTTTCTTAAAATAGTGAATTTCTGGTTGCTGCCAGTTACGACGGAATTTTTATGTTGCCGTAGTCGAGTCTGAGGATTTCCTATATTTATCCACCCTTATCTTGAGGGAGCCCAGGTTTCTCTGTTTGCTTTGCTTACATTTGTACACACACCAGCCAGCACTGATGATTTATTCCGGCTAGCTCAAGCTTGAGGACCAGCTTTATTAAAAATAAAACTCAT
Source organism: Vespertilio murinus (assembly GCA_963924515.1). NCBI lineage: Eukaryota > Metazoa > Chordata > Mammalia > Chiroptera > Vespertilionidae > Vespertilio > Vespertilio murinus. Next base: position 46,629,155 of record OZ004715.1, on the reverse strand, counting down.
TTCCTGGTTGAGAAATAGCAAGGTGGACTGCACACTCCATTCTCCACCCCCATCACCAGCTCCTTGCTTTTCCAACCTGTATTTGGTTGGAAAATACAGTAAAGCAAAAGTACCCTCCGAACAGTCAAAGTTTCTTGGATATTCTTTCAATATTGGGTGAGGGGCCCACACATGGAGTCTGATATTTCAGGTTTCAGCTTGGAATTATTACGGTAACTGTGTCTGTATAGCAGGGGCAATTCCATCTATAAAACCAATCCCGTTAATAAATCACCAACCATCAAAGATGTCCTAGTTATTTGGCAATGAAAACTGTTGTGATTTACAGGAAAAATAAGAAACTTCCCTTTATCAAGCAAAAGGCTCTTGCGCCATCCTTTAGGTAGATGCTGACATCCAGCACTAGAGTGAGAGAAATCTGTTCTCAGAGACCCGGTTCTAAACAACTGTCAGCCACCTGAGAAAGATTATCCGGAGGCTCAAGTCTTCCCATCTGAATCCATTCAAAGCTGTGCTTTTGAGGAGCAAGAGGGTTTTGTTTTTACACATGACCTTAACATCAGAGAGGCCACAAAACAGATTGATAACACTGGTATTTGGTCAAACTATTTTTAGTTATTGCAACAAACTAGTGCTAATACACATCCTAGCAAAGCTGCCTCGGGGCTTTTGGCTGTCTTAGGAAGCTGAGTATGTCTTCTCATTACAAGAGAAGCCAAACTTTTCCATTGCTATAGCTTTGTTTTTAGAGTCTTTCTGGAATAGGGTGTGTTGCCATTCCCCCCCCCCCCCCCCTCGCAGTAGAAAGCTTGGGACTTTGAATGACATAATAATTTTTTAAAAGGATCCTGGCCAGTGTTGCTCAGTGGTTGGATGTTGACCCATGAACCAGGAGGTTCCCCAGTTTGATTTTTGGTCAGGGCACAGGCCCATGTTGCAGGCTTGATCCCCAGTGGGGGACATTGAGGAGGCAGTTGATTAATGTTTCTCTCTCATCCATGTTTCCATCTCTCTGTCCTTCTCCCTTTCTCTCTAAAATCAATTAAGAGCATTTTTTTTTAAAAAAAAGCAAATGACCCATCATTGAAAGTAACTAAACTTTGCATAATCACTGTGGTGAAATTCAAATCCAACAAATAAGAGTGATGAACTAAAATTAGTCTTGGGGAGAAGTATAAACAAGTTGTTAACTAAATATGAGTTTGTAGTAGACTGGAAATGAATGAACTAGAACTGATGCAGAGAAAGGGAACAGAGTGGTATGGAGGGAAAGAAAACTGCCTGTGAAAAAGAGTTGCTGAATTGGGGAGAAGAAGAGATCATATCAAATCATCATACTACGTGCCTTCAGCTTAGACAATGCTACATGTCAAGTATCTCAGTAAAGCTGGGCTGAAAATAGATCATATCATACTGCACATGATGCACATTACAAAACCAAAGAGTCTATATTTATAATATTTATTTTTAAGCACCTACTGTGTGCAGGACACTTCATTTAGGTCATATTTAAAAATAGACTTTTTTTAGACGTTTTATATTTACTAAAATATAGATAAAACTGTACAAAAAGTTTCTATATAACCCTCACCTAGTTTCCCCCATTATTGACATTTTACTGTAATACGGTACATCTGTTACAACAAAGAACCCATATTGATACTTACCATTAACTAAAATATATAGTTTATTCAGATTTTCTTAGTTTTTACCTAAATTTCCTTTTCTGTTCTTTGGTCATTTTCAATTTCTGTTCTTAGGTCATTTTAAATTAATCCTAACAACATACGGGCGACCACCCTCATTTTTAGAAGGGAAAACAGACTGAGAGAGGTTTTGTAATTTTCCCAAACCACTGTGCAAATGGGTGGAAGAGTGGGGACTGAGGCACCGGGCATTCTGATTCCAAATCCTATCTTTTTAATAAGCAGCACTGGCTAGAAATATTCTAAAATGAAAACAGAACCCTAGCATCCTGAGAACATCTCTGTACTTCTTACCCTGGGTTATTTCTGTTTGAATTGAGAGGGGGGCAGTGGACCCTCTCAGCCTCAGCGTAGGTCCCAAGGCCTCCAGGGGAGGCCTGAAACCACTTATGGTGCCAAACCCTATATGTAATTTGTTTTTCCTATACATACATTCCTATGGTATCATTTAATTTGTAAATGAGGCACAATCAAGATTAACAGCAATAAATAAAAATAAAGTAGAACAATTTTAAGTTATGCAAATGGCTTTGGGATCATTATTAAGTAAAAGTGTTCCTTGAACATAAGCACTGTGAAACCATGACTGTCAGTCTGATAAGCGAGGCACTCCTCAGGGACGCGTGGAGAGGTGGCATACGCAGCCTGGATACGCTGGACAAGGGGCAGTTTACAAAGCATGGAAGGGGGTGACATGAAATCAACATGCTACTCACAGAAAGGCACACAATTTAAAACATGAATTATTTATTCCTGGAATTGTTCATTTAATATTTTTGGACCGTGGTTGACCACAGGTAGTTGAAACCACAAAGAAGGGGGGACTGCATGGGCAATATATACATTTAGGTACTAATCTCACAGAGAATATAAAGGAGAGAAATGATACCTGATAAATCTGAACACCAGATTGTTGTCAGTCTTTCTATGTGGTTCAAGCTGGGGGGGGGAAAAGTATTTTAGCTCAGAAGACCAACAGGGAAGGAACAGAGACTGGAGGTGCTGTTGCTGGATAATTCTGATAGTAAATTACTTTGGTTTTATTTTTATTGGGGGGAAAAAGAGTTCCCGGGCATTGCAACAATTGTCCCAGTTAAAAGATGAACTTTGAGAAGACTAGGTAAAAACATAGTGCATCATTTACAGGTGCATTTTTCTGGCACTGCTATGAATCTAAATATAACATGCTGGTAATGGTGATTTATGACCCAAATAAAAACCTGACCGTCATACTGGCACAGTGTACCATGTTTCAGGAGCTCAAAAAATGATGATCTCTAAGACTCAGTTTTCTTCTTTTGTCAAAATGCAGAGTGAATACCTAGAAGTTGGCATGGCAAAGTGACACCATATGTTTGTAAATTCTGTAGTGGCGGCGATGGGGGGCTGCCTCCTGTGAAATAGCTACTATAGATATTGCTGCGGGAATGTAAACGAAAGCACTGTAAACAGTTGTGTACTGTTTAGATGGACATAACCCACTTTTTAAAAAGTGGATAGGAATTATTTATAATGCCTGGCTTACAAATGTCCACCATGAATATTGTGTGCATGTGTAGGTTTGTGTACATGTGTGTCTATACTGAGAAAAAAGAGGCAACCCTAAAATTATGCCTATTCTATATGAACTCCCATATTATTCAGGAGGACTTTAGATCAGGTGAGTTATAAGTTCAAGCTACTCACTTCCATGTAATTTAGCTTATATCTTGCCATGAAAGTATGACTAATGTTGAAATTCATCTTTCTTCACTTACTTACTTGACCTTGTTAGTTGGTCATGACTCAAGAGCCTATAGCCTATACCTTTCATAAAATTTAATACCTACTACTAGTTAACTATCTATATGTTTAATTAATTTTGTTAGGGTAAAATTGGTCAACATGATCGTATTGTATTTTAAGTCAATACTAGTGATTCATCCATTCAGATATGTTTTGAGGCATTTGGATTAGCTCCACTACTCAGAATTCTTAAGGGTTGCTTAGTCAGTGCAATATATGATTTGCATTTCAGAAAACAAATATTTTAATCTTTGAGAAAACAAAGTGACTATTAAACCAGGCTGCTTTTAAAATAATTACATGTTTCTCTCTTCATCAAGGAAAAGATGCATTCTTTAAATATGCTTTTTGGCACCCCCACCCCGCCCACCTCCTCGGTGCAGTAGGCAGGAACTGTTATGCACTGGTAGCGGCAGAGGCATTCTGAAGATGTGAAACACTGCAAAAGCAATAAGAGAGGTTCTTGCCTCATTAGACATTTGGAATAGCCTTGTGATTCTCTAAAAACTAGACTGAAGAACAAAGGAAATTAAATATTTCATTCCAGAAGGATTGTACTGTGAAAAGTGGTAAAAGTCAAATGATTCAGAGATCTTTCCCCTCTGAAGGCAAATCTAATACACAATAATAGGCTATCCACGAAAATATACTCAGTGCTTGGGACTTGGGGCAAGGTGTTTTAAGCTGGAGGGATCAGGAGAATTCTATTAACTTAGAACTAAGTTTGAAGTATGTGTTCTTGCACTAGGCACTCTCCCAGGATTGGTGGCTGAACCAGAAGATACCTGTGAGATATGCTTCTGAATTGGGAATCTATGTTCTAGTTTGGAAGACAACATATAAGCTGATAATTGGAAAGTGTCTTATCAAGATGTTGATGACAATGCAAAAGTAGTAGAGAATGTGCATGCCCACACAGGATTGGATTTAATAGTAGGAACATATTCATTGAGGAAGTTAGATCTTAAAGAATTTGTATGACTTGTAAGCATAAGGACAGACAGGCATTCCAGTCTGGAGAAGAGCATGAGATAGCACAAGTATGGAAAGGAGTCATTGCTAGGGGGCCACTATTGGTCTGATTCTTTTTTTTTTTAAATAAATCTTTATTGCTCAGATTATTACAGTTGTTTCTCCTTTTTCTCCCCCATAGCTCCCTTCCACCCGATTCCCACCCTACCCTCTGCCCTTACCCCCTCCCCCCCATTGTCCTCATCTATAGGTTATATGATTTTAATCCAGTCTCTTTCTGCACCCCCACAACCCTTTCACCCTGATAATTATCAATCCACTCCCTTTCTTTGCTCCTGATTCTATCATATTCATCAGTTTCTTCTATTCCTCAGATTTTTAATTCACTTGATCTTCTTCCTCTTCTTAAGTAATACCTTTCAGCATTTCATATGATATTGGTTTGGTGGTGATGAACTCCTTTAACTTTTTCTTATCTGTGAAGCTCTTTATTTGCCCTTCAATTCTGAATGATAACTTTGCTGGATACAGTAATCTTGGTTGTAGGTTCTTGCTATTCATCACTTTGAATATTTCTTGCCAGTCCCTTCTGGCCTGCATGGTTTCTGTTGAGAAATCAGCTGATAGTCTTATGGGTGCTCCCTTATAGGTAACCAACTGCTTTTCTCTTGCTGCTTGTAAGATCCTCTTTTTGTCTTTTGCCCTTGGCATATTGATGATGATGTGTCTCAGAGTTTTTTTTTGTTTGTTTGGTTTTTTTTTTTTTTTTTTTGATTCCTCTTGTTTGGGGTTCTGTAGGCTTCCTGTACTTGTAAGTCTATTTCTTTCAACAGGTGAGGGAAGTTTTCTGATATTATTTCTTCAAATATGTTTTCAGTATTTTGCACTCCCTCTTCTTCTGGCACCCCCATAATTCTGATGTTGGTGTGCTTGAAGTTGTTCCAGAGGCTCCTTACACTATCTTCAGCTTTCTGGATTCTCTTTTCTTCTTGCTTCTCCAGCGGAGTGTCTTTTGGATCTTTGACCTGATTCTTGTGTCCCTCCATTCTGCTGTTGGATCTCTGCATAATATTTTCCAATTTAGTCAGTTTATGTATACTTTTTAGTTGGGTCTCATGAAGTTTATCGATCTTTTCTAGGATATTCTTGCATAACCTTAGAACCGTAGTTCTGAATTCTGTATCCTCCATCTCTTTCATTTGAGATCTATTTCCTTGTCTCGGCATTTCGCTGTTTTTCAGAGTTGGTAGGCTGGCTTTGTGTGTTTGGTGTCCTATATGGCCCAGTGGGTCAGGCTCCTCAGTTATCTGAGGTAGACACTTTTGGTGTCCCCTTTGTGGACTGCATGCACAGCCTTGTTGTAGCTAAGTCTTTATTGTTGTGAATTGACCTTCAGGCCAATTGGATGTGGGTATAGGTGTGTCTACTCTGGTATAACTTCTGTATTGGAGACAGTCTTATAGGATCAGACTTGAAAAACTGCAAAAGCCTCTGCTCAGCTTGGATGGGTTGGAGTCTCAGGGCTGAACTGACAGTCTTGGCTTCCTCCCTGCCCTTGTGCACTCGCCTGAGTTTCCACCTGAACTATGCCTTCCGCGGTTTCACTGAGTTTCCACCTGACCGTCCAGGTTCCCCGTGCAAGAGCGTGGGTGCCCCAGGGGCTCACCCAGACTTGGGCTGGTCTCTGTAGTCTGGAGCTTCTGACTCCTTCTGCTATGGAGAGGCCGCCTCCTAGGTCAGGACTCAGTCCGCTATGGAGAGGCGTGGCAGGGCGGTGGCAGCCTCCTTGGTCAGATCTCTGTGAGTACTCACTGGCGCACTACTGTAGACCCTGCCGGCTGCGGTTCCAGGGTCCCCGGTCTCCCAGTCTCTGAGTCTCTGGGTGCCTTTCTCTACACTCCAGACTCCAACCGTATGAGCCTGGGACCATGGGGTTTCAGCTGGGGTTGGGGTTCAGTACAGTTGGAAAGGGTTCCATGCAATCAGGAATTCCTCCCCTCCCGCCAGGCAGGCATTGGGCGGCAGCACTTCCTCTGCGTACCAGTGTCTCCCTACCTCAGTGCTTGGTGGCTCCCAGTCCAATCTGTGAGCCTCTCTCCTTCTTTCTAGTTGTAGAAATCCCACTCCACCAGCTTTCCTGAGGTTTTGATGAAGTTCTTTTTGATTTTAGTTGTGTGTTTTGTTTGTTTTTTAAATTGTTGATGAGGCGGCAGCTTAGGAGACTACCTAGGCCACCATCTTGGTTCTTCTCCTAGTCTGATTCTTTTGGCTCTAAGCAACAGAAACCTAACTCCAGAAGAAAATAATGGGAAGGGGACAGATTTATTAGTGCATATAATTGGGAAAATCCAGCACAGAGGTGACTGTAGGAATGGCTGGATCTAGGAATTCAAATTACTTCCTCAACAGAATAAGAAAGCTGGCTGATGATGGAAAATGATTAAAACCTGTGTCTGAGCTCAAACTCTGCAACTTGATTGTAGGCGAGTCATCTTCTGTCTCTGTTGTCATCTGTCATGTAGAGATGGGCGATGGAGAAGCTTCAGATATTGTTTAATGTCCCCTCTATATATATAATTGATCATTTTTTTTTTCTGGACAATGAGGTTACTTATTACCAAGACTTACAATTTCATTCAAACTTGTATTTGGTATGTTTTTACATTACAAAATAAGGCAGTATCTTCAAAGAATCTGAGGGGGCTTTAGAAATGAAGTTAGAGTTCCCTTTGTCCAAACTATCTGAATTTTCAGACAAGGAGGTGAAATCTTAAAAGGTCACAAGACCACAGACTACATGAAAAATTATAAGCTGTGGCCTATGACCTGAAAGTGACCCACAATTGTATTTTGTTTTATCTACAATGGATTTTTTAATTTTTAAAATTAGTTATGGGAATTTAAAACTATTAAAATATTTCACATTTTAAAAATCTGTATTTCTGGCTTCTCTTATAATTGGAAGACATAGCAAAGCTGGGCCTACGCTTTCATGAGTTTGCAAAAAGCAATAGAAATAAGATTACCAAGACATTACTTCAATACTACTAGTGGCACATTGATCAGTTCTAACTAAAATTATGCTTGTTCTAAGAGATACACACACACCCACATCCCCCCCCCACACACACACACACTGAGTGGCCATATTATTATGATCTCTGAACACATAATAATCTGGCCACTCAGTGTGTGTGTGTGTGTGTGTGTGTGTGTGTGTGTGTGTGTGTATTAGAGGCCCGGTGCATGAGTTTGTGCATGAGTGGGGTCTGGCCAGCCTGGCCAGGGGGGGAGGACATGGGCAGTTGGCCAGTTTGCCTGCTGGTTGAACTCCTGGTCCAGGGAACATTTTGCATATTAGCCTTTTATTATATAGGATATACACTGAGTGGCCAGATTATTATGCATTCAGAGATCATAATAATCTGGCCACTCAGTGTGTATGTGTATATGTATATGTATATGTATATGTATATGTATATGTATATGTATATGTATATGTATATGTATATGTATATATAGATGCTAGGACTATCTGGTTCTTGCTAACAACAACTCTTCTTGCCAGTGCTGCACAGATATTGATGGTCTGACCTTGGCACCTATAAGGCATCCAAAAAGAGAAACTGGAATTTGGAACTCTATGTTCCTGTTTCTGGCAGCAGTTTCCATGTTAGGATCAGATTTATCTTTTCTGCAGAATCAGAGAGCTTATGATCAAAATTACTTTGTTACTTTTTCATTTCTCAGTCCAAGCATGTGATAGAATTACTTCTCTGTCAATTGCAGGTAAAGAAAGGGGAATGAGGTTATTCAGGGGTTGAGTTCTGATCATTGTTTTTGACAGACGATGGACACTGAGGAACAGTAGCTAAGAGCATAGACTCTGAAACACAGATGCCTTGGTTTGCTTCTTGGCTATTCACCTAACTGGCTGTGTGATACTGGCCAACTTAACCTCTCTGTGACTCAGTTTACTCAATAAAATGGAGGCAGTAGTGGTGTCTTCTTCACTGGGTACTTGTGAAAATTAAGATAATACAGTAAAGCTCTTAAAGCAATATCTGGCATGTGGTAAATGTTATGTGTTGTTATTGCTAAGTTGGTATGTACAATGTTATTTTATTTTTATTGGTGAAAGGATTAAAAAGTGTAATATATGTGACGTACTGACCATAGCAAACCTTGTTTGTTATTGCTGTCATCATTGTAATCATCATCATTATTGCTATGATAAGCAGACTTGCAAGGCAGTGGATATGATTACAGCTTTGTCTGAAACAATGAAGTAGAAGATATAATGTACCCCTATACCTCTTTTGTTGAGACATTTCACTAACTCTCAGTCTCTGGTGCAAATCCCTGGTCAGTTTTGTGACCTGGAGGCTATGTTGACCTTGGACATATTTTCCAATCTCTTTAAGTCTTACAAGTTTCTCCACCTGTAAAATGGGGGAAAATAATATTAGTGTTACAAGAAAGGAAAAGCATGTTAATTGCTTAACAAGTCCTTAATATGGGGTAAATGTTGAGCAAATGTTATCGGCAACAATTAAAATAGCCTTCTTGCATTTTTGTCCATCAAAGGCCCAATGCTATTTTATACTACAATTTCTTATTTTAGAACATCTTTCTCACCCTTTTCTCCCTGACTTGCTCTTGTTTGTCCTTTAATTAATTCAGGTATTATCTCCTTCAAAAACCTTACCAAACCTTTATATTGGACTAAAAGTTCCTGTAACTCCCTGGTTCATGCCCATGTTACATCCTGTACACTATAATTAACTATCCTTTTGTGTGGATTCATCTCTTCCACTAGACTGTAACAACCTCAAAGACTGGACCACACTTTGTTACCTCTTTATTCCTCATCTCCCAAAACAGTGCCTGGCACAGAGTAGGTGCTTGTAAACATTCCAACTGTTTAAACTCTGCTGCCTTTTTTCCCAAGGAGATTCCAGAAGAGGAAGTGGAGTCATAAATACAATCTGCCTCTATTAGAGAAAAACAACTTATTTACTTTTATCAAAACTTCTCAGTGGAAAACATGAAGGGTAAATAAATTACCAAATGATTTCAAAATTATTTATGTTGCAGAAACATACCATCAATTACTTCCCAACTTAGCTTCTTAATACCAACAGCTGATTAATTTCTAGATTCATTACAAAGAAAAGTCTTCTTTCAAAAACCATAAGCAATTACTAATTTCTAGCAATGGCTGAATCCCAGTTGAACTTGAATCACTGTAGTGCATGTTTAAGTGGCCAACGTTAAGTCAGGAAGAGCCCAGGTGAGCAGAATCTCTATATTGGAAATATGTTCTTTAGGATGTTTTATTTGCTTTAGTTCTTTATGAAGGAAAATAAGGCAGTCACAGTATTATATTGCAAGTTAGGTGTTTTTAATACCAGTCTCAATGTTGCCAAAGATATAGGATAGAACCTATAAGTTCTATATATTTAGACACAAGTAAATATGTTGCTTTTCTCTAATTTTATTCTCTGTAGGGTTTTGGCACTACTTTATCTCTTACATTGGAAGTCTTTTATGATTGCAGTTAGGATATAAATAAATAATAACTGTGGAATACTGTATTGGATGGGGGAATAAGAATATGATGGGTCTGAAATAGCTATAAAAAAGTAAAACCACTTAGGAATGGATTTTTCTGATGCCTTTAGTCAAAGGGAAAATTATCTCATTTCTTTCATTTTTAACAAGCATAGGAAACACTTGAGAAGTTTAAAGAATAAATTGAATTATCAATCCCCAGGTGGTCCATGCTTCCAGCTACTGTTCTAAAAGTGAGAGATATGGAGTAAACTGACAATGTGTTGATAATACTGATAATGATCATTGATAATGTATTATACAACAGCCAATGGGAGGAAAATATCAACCTGTCCTATGGTATTTCTCAGTAGTTCTGTGTGCAGTAGGAAAGTTTGGAGAGATATTGAAGTTAACTTTTAAAAATTATTCCTACGTGCCTAGTTTACAACCAGAGGCTGTAGTGCTTTCAAAAAATACAATAGGATTTTGGCAAACATGTGGCATGGTACAGCGAATCTACTGTGCCACTTAGGAAAGCAAACGATAAACACTGAAAATTTTTGCAAACAATTATGCCTTCTGTTGCCCAGGCAGGAAAACAGCCTTTTGGTGTGAATGATAGGCATGGAGTTGTTTAAGCAAATGAGTTAAAACATATCCTGAACATCTACTTTGGCGATTTTTCTGACAAGTACAGCAACTGTTGTCTATATGGCAGAGTGTCATAACATACTCTGTTCAAAACATTTCTTAGGGGCTCTTCCATATTCAATTTTTGTTTGTTACACATCATCAGACAACATTGTTTTGAGCTACTTATACATATAAGAAACTCACTAAATCCTAAAGGCAAAATATGCAAAGGCACTTGAGACAGTCTTCCTGATCTCCAAAAACCTATCCATCTGACTGAGAAGTTGAGGTGCACCAACTTAGAACACGCCTTGTAGTGTAAGTCAGGGTGTGATGAGTATCTGAATCTTAAATATTGGTGTTCTTCGGGTCTCCAGCCTTGGCTCTTGTTATGAGTTGTTTGTGTTCACATCCTCCCCCCACCCCCACCCCAAATCCATATGTCCAAGTCTTAACACCCTTCCTTCAAATTGTGACCTTATATGGAAACAAGATCTTGGCAGATATAATTGAAAGATGAAACAGAGGAGCCAGAGACCGGGACCAGGACACAGGCTTTATTGGAGAGAAGAGTACCACTGCCGGCTGCCTCCAGAGGAGAAAGAGAATGAGGGCTGGGGTTCAGGCACCTTTTAAGGGGGGGAAAGAGATGGGACAGGGCTTAGGGCACTCAGCACATGCTGATTGGTGGTTTCATGTAAGGCATATGATTAGGGATCTAGGGACTTAGGAATCGGGGGCTTAGGGTATTTGGCAGGTGCTGATTGGTGGCTCAGTGCTCAGGAATGTGCAGCTGCAGGTGGAATTTACATCATTCCCCGTTCATCAGTTGGAGGAAGGGAGGATCTAGCAATAATAGTTAAAGAAAAAGTTGTTAGGACCCTAATCCATTATGCCTGGCGTCCTTATTGAATAGGAAAATTTAACATAGACATGCACATAGGGAGAACACCATGGGAAAAAGAAGGCAGACATTGGATTGACATTTTTATAAGCAAGGGACACCAAAGATTGCCAGAAAACCACCAGAAGCTAAGGGGTAGGTAGGTATGGGTTATATTCTTCCTCAGAGCCCCCAGAAGGAACCAACCCTGCATACAACTTGATCTCAAATTTCTAGGCTCCAGAACAGTAAGAAAACAAATTGCTGTTGTTAAAATCACCTGGTCTGTGGCACTTGGTTACAACAGCCCTAGTAAACCAAAACAGCCCTCTTTTCATCTCTATGCTGTCTCTCAGCAACCTCACCTCTGAACAATGGTGGTAGCTACTAACATTTTTATGTTTCCATTCTCAGTGATCTCCAGCACAGGTCTCTCATGAGACCTCAAACCCATATATTTAGTCAAGTTACATCAGTGCTGTTGAAGGTGTGATCTCAGACTGGTCCTAGTCATGGGTCTATAAGAAGGTAAGGTAAGGAACTTGCATTCAAATGCAAATCAACTCTGCTCTCTTTAGGAAAGTCCCTACCAAAAATCATCAGTTGAATTGTTTAGTGATGAAGTTAATGTAATTTCCAGCACCAGAACTTTATCTTGGTGAAGACCAATAAAAACAGTTCACAGACTGGACAGGTCTACAGACTAGGAAGAGCACTGACCTCTAGGACACCTCCCCATGGAAGTCTTCAGACCATTCAGTAATAGAACTTCTCACCCCTGCTCTTTTCTAATTCAGCGAAGACACACATATTGTCTTATGGTTATGGAGTACTGTTCTGGTGCTACTATATAAGCAAGACAGAAATACCAAACTCAAAACCTTTACTGTTCCTCACCACCAAAGGGTGCACTTGTCCTGTTGATGTTCCTGCTGAGAAAATTTTCTTCTCTTTCCCTTCTTCTTCTTCTCCTTCTCCTTCTTCTTCACTTGTGCCCTGCTTTGGGTCCTTATGACTATTTACATGGACTTTTGAAATAACCTTCTAACTGTTCTCTCTGCCTCCTTTCTTGCCTACATTCCATCTAGCTTCCAGACTGATCATTCTGAAGCAAAGATTTAATTATGATCTTTCCCTGCTCAGAATTCTTATGTAGCTTTTAGTAGCATGCACAGGATAAACTCTAAACTTATTGGCATAGTACAATTGCATCCTACAACACCATCCAGCCTCAACTCCTGCATTTCTGTACGCAATCTCACCTTCAGCCCATTAAATCATGTAACATTTCTACACTGTTGTATACTGTTTTGTGTGCCTCATTGTCTTTGCACACGCTGTTTCTCCTGTGTGAAAAGGCCTTCCTACCTTGTCTTTCACCACTCTCCTTGGTAGACACTGGCATTCATACTATATAATAAAGAGGTAATATGTAAATGGACTATCAAACTCTCACAAGATGATTGCCTACTACCAGGCCAGCAGGGAAGTTAGTGAAGGACCAAATAACTGAACAAGCAGGCTGCATGGGGTGACTAGGCTGGCGGGGGCGGGGGGAGGGGGGGAGGAGGGGAGGGTTGTGAGGGGTGACCAGGCTGGTGGGTGGGAGGGAAGTTAGGAGCGACCAGGTCGACAGGGAGGAGGCAGTTGGGAGTGACCTGGCCAGCAAGCAGGGGGCAGTTAAGGGCAACCAGGCCAGCAGAGGGGATAGTTAGAGGCGACCAGGCAGGCAGGCAGGTGAACAGTTAGAATCTAGTGGTCCCAGACTGTGAGAGGGATGTCCTGGATTGGAGAGGGTGCAGGCTGGGCTGAGGGGACCCTCCCAACCATGCATGAAATTCCAATAATAGACAATCAGCAAGAATTTACATATGATTAACAGGTGGCTGTTGCTTTAATTACTAATGTCTCAACTAAACAATGAGTGATTAGCTCCGACCATTCAGAGCAATTAAGGTTGACCAGCCTTTTCACATTTCTCTATTAGTGACAATGTTAGGTTGCTGGCATATAGCAAGACCATTGCTGACTTTTGAAGGTCAGAACACATTTTTAGAAGGTCCACCTCAGCTCCTAGCAAACATGTACTTATCATCTTACTATCTTTTTTGTTATGAAAAAAAATGGGAAATTTTTTTAATCTTTGGAGACTGTTTGTCTACATAACTTGGTTAATAAATTACTATGATATCTGAGGAATCATGGTGTATTCACAGGGATCCTTGTGAACTGAAAAAAATCTCATCTATTGTTCTCAATTATTATTATTAAATTTAACAATTAGTAAATTTGACATATGTTTTAAAGTCATTTAATTGAACATTTAATAATTTCAATTTTCCAATTTTAGTTTTCCATTTGGGAAATAATATATTTTTATTTAAGATCTTGGGCTTTTTAGGGCCCTGGGAAGTTTGATGTCACTGGTCGCCATGCATCTATTGCTTAAGCCTTTGATGAGGATTGATGGAAGAAGTGGTGTTTGAGGTAAGTCTCAAACTGGGAAGATAAGGATAGAAATGTGATATGTTTTGAGAAGAAAGATACTTTCAAGTATTCAGAAATGAGATCATGCAAAGCAGGTTTGAAGACCTCTGAACAAATATAACTGTGTAAGATTCCAAAATTGGAGATAAAAGAAAAACCCCCCACAAAAACCAGAGGTTGTTTCCTAATCATGGATGAACTCCAGAGCAAAAGTGCTGGTGGAAGGGGTGGGGGCTTTATCTTGTAGGCAGTGGAGAACCACTGAAGAATTCAGAAAGAGCAGCAACCTGAGTAGTGTAGTGTTAGGAGATTGATCCAAGTGAAGTGTTCAGAGAGTATGGAGAAGGGAGAGAAAGAAGGAGCATGAATGTCTTCACCTTAGGAAAAAGGTCACAAATTATGCTTGAATGTCTTAGCCAGTCCAGGTTATCTTTACTGTTTTGTGGGGAAATTGGTGGAAAATCTCAGAAAATTAATGCTGTAGGTAAAAGTGTCTTCAATTACTAGTTCAAAGTCATTTCGTTAGGTCAATTGTTGATTCTTGTTTTTGTTTTATTATAGTATTTTTATGTATTTGTCATAATGTGTAAGGTATGAGTGTTCGTTTCTCTTCTTACAAGCTTAAAAATGCAAAGCAAGGTGCCTGCCCTCAAAATTATACTTAATTTTAGTGCCCAATGTTCTGATACCTTCCTGTGCAGGTGCAAAAACACTCCTGCATGACATTGCGGAGAACATAATGTTTCTTGGACAAAGATCATAGAACCAGACGTGGTGTAATTTCAGAAATGGCACATGTGATTCCATTCCAGGTTCCAGCTGACCTAGAGGATTCACATGGAGCTTAATATGGGCCTAAAAGGGAATGAGTCTCACAGTAAGTCCAGGTTTATATCAAACTCACAGGAGGATAGAGGAAGGAATCTGACTTATGGTATCAGTAAGGAATCTGGAGCGATAATTTCAAGGCGTACCCAACCAGACTAGAAGAGAAACTTGGACTTGTTCCTACCACTAAACACTGACGAGGTTTGCATAAACATCCAGGGCACGGGGTACATTTTTCATCCCTACCCTTCCTCATTCCTTAAGTAGATATATTTTGATCTTAGTGATGATTGGAGAAAAGTTATTGGATCACATTTATTAGTGATATAAGAGTCACATCAAAAGGGTAGCATAAGGTTCCCAATAATTTTTGTTCTTGCACATCCCATTATCTTTTCTATCTTTCATCTGTTAATAGAAATGGTAATTTGGGGATATACAAAACATATAATGTTTAGTATATGAAGGTGGGCATTCCTGTAGAGAAAGGTTACACACTTCAGCCCAGTCTCCTAAAGTTCTAATAATAAAAAGGTTTTTGTTTTTTGTTTTTGTTTTTAAATTTATTTTCCTTCTGTCATTGCTAGCTGTGTGTGTAGCTCTCCTGAGAAGATAGGTACTTCTGAGTCACCATGTCATTACACAAATCGTTAAGGCCTCAGGACACCACATGACTTACCTGAAGTGGCATTGTATCTGAAGAATCTGTACTATTTGAACAAGAGGAGGCAGGAGAATAGGTACTCCGGGGACATCATGAGCAAAGACAAAAAGCCATACAAAGCTAGAATAAAGAGCATACACAAGGCATGAGATTAGAAAGGAGGGCTGGGACCAGGTAGTGGTAAGCATTGACTACTACTAGACTTTGTCAGTTATCCTTTATTTAGGCAGCTGGCAGCCTTTAAAAATGACCTGTTCCCCTGTGTAGCCCCAATGGAAATACCACAGAACTGAGTTGTAGGCTCAAAGATAACACAGCCGTGTGGGTGACTGCCAAATGGGGGTGATTGGTCTTGCCCTTATCAGATGATGAGTTTTTCTATGAGGCACTTGGAAGATGAAAATTTTTCAAAGAATATTGTCAACAAGAGCAAAATGCCTATTTGCAAAGGACATGCTTTGCTCCAGCATTTTTGCATGGCCAGATTAGAAACAACCTCCTATGGGCATTGACAATGGCCCCTCATAATTTGCCAGTCTTCCTGTTTACCTGGCAGCGGAGAAAAGAAAAGGATTCTTTTCTTCTACTTACTCTCCACAGGCAGCCTATATACTACTGTGTATTATGATTCAGCATTAAGAGACCTTCAAAGGGAACAGACACTGGGTAAGATTTGTACTTGTTTTAATTAATCAGAAATACCTTTCCCAACTCTTCTCAGAAAGCAGCAGTTCTAAACCATTGTCAATCTGTCATTTAGTCCAAAGAGTTTTTCATATTTTCCCCTTCGTTTCTATGCACTAAGAGCTCAAAAGCTGTCTTTTAGTCAATATTCAGTGGCGAGCTGAGTCCGAAGGCCGTGTGGAGTTCTTATAAAGAGGCATAATGCAGCCACTTGCTCTCGCCTCCCTTTGCGTGTGTAGAAAACAACCCATAATTTTTCACTTGAAGGTCTGCTCCAACATAAGTTAAAAATTATGCCAAATTAAGTGTTTACTTCCTTATATCCTCGTAGTAAATGACAATGTCAGAAAAAAATTTGAAAAAAGAAAACCAAATTCAATATTATATGTTTTGTACATGCCAAAATGTAGGAGGATTTATGACCTAGAACATTTCCTTCTCTGTTCACAGTTAAGAACTCTGCATTTCTGTTTTGTATATAGGCCAAATTCCTTTATATAATGCTTTCTCTAATCACTGTCCTTTGACCTATTCTTCTGTTGTCAGAACAGTCTATTACTCAAGATTATCGTTGTCACTGAGCTATGGTATCAGAAACAAAAATAATTTATTTCTAAGATTTAACAAAGATTTCCTACAAATATGATAGCAGCAAAGATATTTGGAGAAGGCATTCTTTTAAAAATTTTTTGATTTAAGCTAAATTTACCTATTTTAAATGCCTTATCTTTAGGAGCAACCAATATGAGACATTTAAGTTGGATGAAAATTTATACTTGTTCCATGACCTCAGATTTATATAAGCAACACATAGCATTCAAGTGATGTGGATAATCCCCTAAATTACACAGTAATTTAAATCAATATAGCCAACCAATTGAAATATTCCAATAAAACTTTCAGTTGTACCTTGTAAACATATATAGATATAAATTCATATATCTTATTTTTAGTGGAAACTATTGGTATCTATTATTTACACCCCAATCCTAAACAGAATTGCAGTTTTTCAGGTAATTTTCTCCATACCCATTGTTAGAAATAAATGAAGATTAGTCCAAGCCAATCAACACATCACATTTTACTGAATGTACAATTGGCTCATGAGTAACCATGTGATCTAAGTGGATTCACTCATACTGAAGGGAAAACTTGTATTTTATGCTTGGGAGAAAAGTTTTACTCCTCTCTTGATGGACAGACCATGGAAGCATGTGCCATCAGTGCTATTACAGCCATTTTAGAACAATGAGGAGTCCTAATTTTGGCTGGAGTTGAGGTTGAAGATAGTGAAGTAGTTGAGATTTGGAAATAACTTGAGTTTCTGGTGACTATATTGGACCATTCTCTTATTGTGTAAGTCATTTTACAGTAAATTTTTCCTTTTTTCCATAAGGCTAGCATTACCCTATTTCCAAAACCATTTAAAGACATTATAAAGAAAGAGAATTACAGACCAATATCCCTGATGCACAAAGGCGCTAAAATCCTCAACAAAATATTAGCAAATCAGATCCAGCAATACATTAAAAAGATTATACACCATGACCAAGTAGAATTTATTCCAGGGATGCAAGGCTGGTACAACATTCACAAATCAATAAATGTGATACATCACATAGATTATAAGACAAAAAAAATCATATGATCATATTTATTGATGCATAAAAAGCCTTTATCAAAACTCAACACTCTTTTTCTTTTTTTATATAAACTCTTAGCAAAGTGGGAATAGAAGGGTCATATCTCAACATAATAAAAGCCCTATATGACAAACTTTCAGCCAACATCATACTCAATGGGCAAAAACTAAAACCATTTCACTAAGAACAGGAACAAGACAGGGATGACTGTTTTTACCACTCTTGTTCAACATAGTACTGGAAGCCCTAGCCATAGTGATCAGAAAAGAAGAAAAAAATAAAAGGCATCCAAATTGAAAAGGAAGAAGTAAAACCCTCATTATTCACAGATGACATGATATTGTACCTAGAAAACCCTAATAACTCCACCAAAAATTTTTACTAGATTTAATAAGTGAATCTGGCAACATAGCAGGATACAAAGTTAACACCCAGAAGTAGATGGCATTTTTACTATATACACCAATAATAAACTCTCAGGATGAGAAACTAAAAACACAATTTAATTTACCATTGAAACAAAAATATTAAGATACTTAGGAATAAACTTAACCAACGAGATAAAAGACCTGCACTCAGAAAACTACAAGACATTGGAAAAAGAGATAGAAGAAGATATAAATAAGTGGAAGAATATACCATGTTCATGGATTGGTAGATTACACATAATTAAAATATCCATAATTCCAAAGCAATCTATAGAATCAATGCAATCCCCATTAAAATACCAACAGCATTTTTCACAGATCTAGAATGAACATTCCAAAAACTTATATAGAACCAAAAAAGGACCTTGAATAGCTGCAGCAATCTTGAGAAAGAAGAACAAAATTGGAGGAATCACAATAACATATCAAGTTATACTGCAAAGCCACTGTACTCAAAACAATTTGGTATTGGCAGAAGAACAGGCATATGGATAAATGGAATAGAACAGAGAACCCAGAAATTGATTCAAGTCATTATGCTCAATTAATATTTGACAAAGGAAGCAAGAGCATGCAATGGAGTCAAGACAGTATCTTCAATAAATGGTGTTGGGAAAATTAGACAGGTACATGCAAAAAATAAAATGAAACTAGATCACCAACTTACACAAGAATAAACTCAAAATGGATGAAAGAGTTAAATGTAAGTTATAAAACCAGAAAAATCTTAGAAGAAACCATAGGTAGCAAAATCTCAGACATTTCTCATAGTAATATGTTTACAGATAAATCTCCTAGGCAAAGGAACCTAAGGAGAAAATAAACAAATGGGAGTACATAAAAATAAAAAGTTTCTGAACAGCAAAAGAAACCATCAATAAGATGAAAAGGAGGGTGGGGCTGTAGAAAAGGAGTGATTAACTAGGGAACTCAGATGCATATATGTATAACCCATGGACACAGACAATGGAGTGGTGAAGGCCTAGGAAGGGTGGGTCCAAGGTGGAGGGGATCAATGGGAAAAACAACAACACAAAGGGGACATCTGTAATACTTTAAATAATAAAGGTACATTTAAAAATATTCTTATTGATTTTTAGAGAGAGAGGATGAGAGAGGGAGAGAAAGAGAAACATTGATGGACTGCCTCCTACACGCTCTACTGGGGGATTGAGCCCCCAACTGCACATGTGCTCTGACCAAGAATTGAATCAGCACCCTTTTGGTGTATGGGATGGCCCTCAACCAACTGAGCTACACTGGTCAGGGCTGAGGTAGAGTTTTCTTTACTTATGTTTAAAATTAGTCTATCTATGTTCTTCAGAATAGGAATTCTAGAACTTGACTTAACTTTATTTTGCATATTTAGATTCAGGCATAAGTAGAAACAAAATCTTATTTACCATGTAAGAATAAAAACAAAAAAACCCCACAAACAAAATGAATTATTTCTTTCTAATTCTATAATTTGTCCAAATATTTATTAAGGTATTAATCATGTATTACCACAAGATAATCTTTTATTATAACTAAGAGGCTAAAGTGAATATTTTAAATATTTTTAATAAACAATATAAAACATGTTTATGATGGAAAAATCAACTAATATGGAAACATATAAAGTAGAATTAAAAGTAATCCCCTAGCGCTAACTGGTTTGGCTCAGTGGATAGAGTGTCCATTTGCATCCTGAGGGGTCCTGGGTTTGATTCCACTCAAGGGCACACGCCCAGGGTTGTGGGCTCTATCCCCAGTAGGGGTGTGCAGGAGGCAGCCAACCAATGATTCTCTCTCATCATTGATGTTTCTATCTTTCCCTCTCCCTTCCTCTCTGAAATCAATAAAAATTTATTTTCAAAAAGTAATCCCCTAGTTCCACCATCCAAAGACATTCACTCTACATGTAAAATATATTTTTATTATCTTCATGGATATATATGTATATATATATATATATATATATATATATATATATATATATATATATATATTAGAGACCCCTTGCAGGAAGATTCCTGCAATAGGGCTTCCTGCTGCAGTCTCTGCTGTCTCACCTGATTCCCTTCCTTCTCCACAGCCCCGCTTGCTTGCTTCTCCCCAACTTTTTCTGCAGCAGTTGGCTTCTTTCTATGCTGTCTTCAGTCTTCGCTCTGGCCTGGATATGCAAATTAACTTTCATCTTGGTTGGGTTAATTTGCATACTCACCTGGATTGGCTGGTGGATGTGGCTTGTGGGTGTAGCGAAAGTACGGTCAATTTGTATGTTTTTATTTTATTAGAGAGGATATAAATATGTAGATAGATCAATATTATATATACTTTTATATGAAAGTAGTCCTATATATGTATACTTTTTTATCCTGCTTTGCACAAAAATAATTTTTTTCATGTTAGTAAATATTAAAAAAATACAAGTCTTCTAAATGGCTTATAGCAATTCAGTTTATGAATGTACCATAACTTAACCAGTTGCCTGTTGTTGTGTTTTCCCTTACCACAGTATGTACTCTATAATGAGCATCTTTGTGAACATAATTTAGTACACGTCTACAAATGTGCTTGCCCTTAAATATAAAGAGTATGTTTATTTAAAATTTTGTTACCAATTTCCACAGCATCTATTAATAGTTACACTCCCACTAGGGGGACATGAGACTGTCTGGTTCCCTACATTAAACCTAGACATTCCTCCCCCCCCCCCCCTATATTGCCAACCTGTTGGATGGCTTTAAAATTATGTATTGCATTTCCTTTTTTACATGTTTATTGCCTCTTTTGATTTTTTAAATATAAATTTCCTGTCTCTTCCCATCCATTTTACTGTTTGTTTTTAAGAGCAGTTTCTATTTTAGTGGTATTAGCGTTTGGTCATATCTGTATAATTTATGTTCTTTCATTTGTTAGACATTGTTTTCTGTTTGTTATTTTGTTGGACAAAGTTTCTTAATGTAGTGAAAGTTACCCACTTTCCCCCTTTGTGGCTTATGGGTTTCATGCAATAAAATACTTTTTCCACCCAAAGATTATAAAACTGTTCATACATGTTTCTTCATGGTTTCATGTTTGCCTCTATATTTTTGATTCACCTGATATTTATAATGGTGTAAAGAAATGAAGTATGAAAGCAATGTCCTTTTCTTTCCAAACAACTAGCTAGTTTCAGCATCATAGATTAAATAACCTATTTACTCTTCAATTATGTTAAATGTCTCCTGATCAAATACACTAAATTCTTATTAATAGTTGATTTTATTTTTGAGCTGTGGGTAGAAAGTCATTATTATCCTTACTTTACCTTCCTGTTCAAAATTACTACGATTTTATTACTATACATTATGATAGGTTTTAGGGTACTTTAATAGGGACGTTTCTTCTATTACTTTTCTTCAGAATATCCCTGACTCCTCTTCTATTTTTTTATTCTTTGAGGGAATTTTTTAAATGATTCTCTCAGTCTAAATTAAAGACTGTTTGGATTTTGATTAAAATTCTTTGCATCTGTAGAGTAATATAAAGAAAGCTGACATTTTTGTGACATTTATGACTAATCATAAGAACTAAGAATATCTCTGCATTAATTCAAATATTTTTAATATATCTTAGCTTATTTTTTATCTTTCAACATGTCTCCTAAATATTTATTATTAAATTTATTTCTAAGTAAACTATAACATTTATTAGATGTGTGTCCTTTCCTGCATTAACCAAAACCCCCATTACATTTGCAAAGCTTAGGTGCTCAGGGCTAATGGGCTACTTTCTAATACACCTGGCACTTCTGCCCTATCACCTGAGACGTGTGCTCAAGAGTAAGTGTGTTTCCCAAACCTGTTGAACCTAGTTTCAGCAGTTATTGTAGTTTCATAATTTAATATTATATAACTTAATAAGATATGATTATGAAAGCAAAAATTGTGTTTATGTTAACCAAATTAATTGATTTGAGAAAATTAAATTACATCTAAAAATATCTCATTTTGTAGCTGGGAAAAACAGTACAATTTTGATGGAAAAGTCATAAAATCTAAAAATTCTTTGGTCAGATTACTTCACAATTTAAATTTTTTTAAATCCTCTTTAAGCAAATGAAAACTGAAAGTTGTAGACTATATACTATGGGTGTTAATGAGGTTGTGGAACTTTAATCAGTGAATCTATATATAAAGGCAAGGGTGTACCCCCCTACATAAAAAAATCAGAAAATGAATAATTATAAATTTTAAGTAAAATTAGATATTTGTTACCTTGTGTGCTAAGATTCTCTACTTAAGCTAATTTTTTAAAAAATTAACTCACAATAATTGCATTGAGAAGAATTCTACCGTATCTTTTTGTTGGCATGTAAAAATATATAAACTTCATAATATTTTTTGCTTGTCATTCTAAGTTTAAGGTATTTTTAGTGTTTCTTGTTTCTGAATTATTTCTATTTAAAATAATTTTCTTGTTTTCCTATATGTTTACCTTTGCTTCTAATTTTATTGGCTAACATTGACTTCTCTATCACTACTAACATGGCAAGATAAAATTGTGTGTACACTTTGGCATACATACATTTTGAAACACTTAAAATCAGGACAGTTAACTTTATTAGGGTCTATAGATTTCTTTGAAATTAGAATTTATATCTAGTAAAAATTGAGTTTTCCTCAAGAAAGGGAAGTCCAGTTTTCATGTGGGAAGATCTGTTTATTGTGAAGAGGACTCATTCTTAAAAAGCTCATCTATACTAATAATAGAGGAATATGCAAATTGTCTGGGACTCTGTCACAGTAACGACCAAACAGCAGACTGTGTGGGGCAACAAGGCTGGCAGGAGCATTAGTGAGGGACGACTGAACATCAGGCTGTGTGGGGCGACCAGGCTATCAGGGGAGACAGTGGGGGTAACCAGCACAGGTTGAGGGGGGGAGAGGGAAGTTAGGGGTGATCATGCAGGCAGGTAGGTGAGGTGAGTAGTTAGGAGCCAGCAATTCCAGATTGTGAGAGAAATGTTCGACTACTGGTTTAGGCCTAATCCTTGGGCCTAAACTGGCAGTCGGATATCCCTGAGGGGTCTCTATTGAAAAGGGTGCAGGCTGGGCTGAGGGGTCCCCTTGCCCCCTGTGCATGAATTTTGTGCACTGGGCCTCTAGTACTAGAATAAAAGCTTAATTAAATTCTTTTGTATGAAATATTTCCAGTTTTGAATCTTTGAAATATAAATGTATAAAATAAAGGGGTAACCAACTTTTAAAAAGTCAAGTAACTAGCACCTCATCTCCATTAAAACTTTACTATTATTCTACTGAAGATTTTATCATGCATTCACGGGGAAGTATTTTCAGGAGCTTTGTAATGGGAAGAAGAAGAAGAAGATGGGGAACACCATTTTACTATTGACTGCACAATCCTAGACAATCAAATGTTATATATCACCTTTTACAAGCTGGACTTTCCCACCTGGTCATATTTCTCACCCACATCCATGTAGGAAAGCTACATTTAAACTCCTGAGATAGGAGTAATATTCGTTTCCGTATTCCTTGATAGTTGAGAACACCCAACCCTCATAGGCATTTCTCCAAATCCCCTTTGTCATTAATGAGTATTCTCCCTCAGAAAGGTATGATTTGAAGCTTGAAATTACACTCCTTGTATTAGAGACTCCAGAATAAAATTCCTTGAACCAGAAAAGAAAAGATGAATGTGTCTGCCACCTGTCCATAGGTAGCTTGCTATGACCTTCACAGGGCAAAACTGTGAAAGAAGGGTATGGAGTGAAACTTATTGCTCCAACAGCGAGATTAATAATTTTATTCTACAAATCACAACCAAATTGGTTCTATCTCTAGTTTTCATACTTAAAGAAGTATTGAACTGTGGACTGGAGTTTTTAACAAACAAGTAATTTTTAAAACTTTCTGAGCTATGATTTTGATATTTTTGTTCATCCGAAATATTTTTTTTGAACAAATGGTCTTGAAAATGCAGAGATACATGGCATCGAGAGAGAATTCAACCTTTCAGCTTACTTATTTTGTCACTGTATTGTAGCTGCTCTCACATCAGCACTATATCCTTGACTGCAGACCAAAGTCCTGAAAACAGTGTACCTGAGTGTGATGGTAGAATTGTGTGTTATTTTCTAGAGGTTCTTTCTCCTTTTTAGCCTGCCTATGGAAAAAGGGTGATAAAAGTGGCAGTGATCACCGCCATGGTCTTCTGTTTAATTGGCAGTGCTTTTAGGAATTCGGTTCATTCTGTTTGTGCAAAATTAATATGTCAAGTGTAAGATAAAGCTTTTGAACCACTGCTCAGGCAGACTTCCTAGGGCTTGCAAGCTCATTTACATATCACTGGAGAATTGGGGCAAAGATGCCAGAAGATATTATCAATCTGATATTTTTTTAAAAAATGTATCTTTATTGTTGAAGGGATTACACATGTCCCCTTGTTTCCCCCATTGACCTCCTCCAGCCCCGCCTCCTCCCCAGGCCTTCACCACAGTATTGTCTGTGCCCATGGGTTATGCATATACTAGTAAGTTCTTCAGTTAATCTCTTTCCATCCACCGACCCTCACCCTTCTTCCCTCTGAGATTCCTCAGACTGTTTCATGCTTCTGTGTCTCTGGATCTATTTTGTTCATCAGTATATTTTGTTCTTTAGATTCTACATATGAGTGAGGTCATGTGATACTTGTCTTTCTCTGTTAGTCTGATTTCTTTTAAATGGTTCTTTTTTTTTCTTAAAAAGGAACAATGGAATCTAAAAAATATCAGTAACATAGCTCTGATCTGAGTATTTTAAGTTTGTAGTTATTTATTCATTAGATGCTATGTAGATATGTGGAGAAGTGCTTAAAATGTGAAGTATTAAGTATAAAATGTCACAGGGAAGATAAAAAGAAAGATGGTTTATGGATTGTAAAAACTCTTAGAGGAGGAGGCTTCTAACCTGTGTCCTGAAATATTTTGGAATTTCAAAAAGTGGAAATTATGATTAGCGTAGGCAACGTCATGAGGTAGAGAAGTGCAGGGAATTTTTGAAGAATTGGGGCGATGTAATTTGGCCATAGTATAGGAGATGCTTCAGGAAATTCAGAGTAAAATGGGGCTAATGGGTTAAATCAGGTGAACCTCAAAACTCAGTGAATTCAGACTTAATAT
This sequence comes from Vespertilio murinus, assembly GCA_963924515.1. Taxonomy (NCBI): domain Eukaryota; kingdom Metazoa; phylum Chordata; class Mammalia; order Chiroptera; family Vespertilionidae; genus Vespertilio; species Vespertilio murinus. The sequence goes on along the minus strand of OZ004715.1, from coordinate 46,603,736 downwards.
ATGTTTAATGAGGATGAGTTACTAAATATTTTAAAATATGGGTAAACTGCTTACTCATATTTTAAAAATATTTTGGTAAACCTATAGAGTGTGACTGAGGACAAGAGATTAGAGAAAAAAGGTCAAGTTAAGGAGTAAATGTTAACAATCTGTTGATGGGGCCATTTTGAATTGAACTTGCCCCTGGCAGAAGGAAAAGAAAGGACAAGAAAGTCATCTCAAAGGCTGCTGGTGGGATTTTGTAACTGGAAGTGGTGGGTTGGGAACATTTTGTTATATCAAAAAGCAAAGCAGTTATCAACAACGCCACAAGACAACGAGGAACCTGCCGGAAGGATCCGGAGTTAGTATAATAGACTCTGACAGGCCAGAGATGGGTCACAGAAGCACTAACTGAAGGACAATAACTGAAACAGTTTGAACCTATTAAATGTATTCAAATTCATAAGATTATGAAAATACTAGGAAAAATACTCATTTATTAAGTGGTCACTTTTGGAAGAAGCTAGAACACCATTAAAAAAAAACAAACAACTGATAAATGTAGGTAAAGGAGCATTTATCCTGACCTTCCTTGACTATATTTTTAGGGCAGTCAGAGAAGGGAAAGTTTTTTCTTACAGAGCATTTCATGTAACATATTGCAACTCCTAATTAATCAACGGGTCTAGGCAGTGATCTAAGTGTTGACAAAATAAAAAGACAAATAACTAGACATTATGTATCTTTTGATAGGAGCACAACACTCTGCCTATGGAGAAGTCTTGCCAGAAAATTGAACTCGAGTCTGATCAGTCATCTACATCTAACTATCAAAGTACAGAAAGTCCAAGTGAGAGAGGACCATGCCAGATGGGAATGAAATCAGGAGAATTTGGGCTGTCAGAAACTCTTCAGAATAAAATGTCAGGTCTCCTGAACCACAGTAACAAAATTGGAGAGATAAATGAGAATAAGAGAAAGGGGAAGGAAGCAGAAAAGGAGGAAATGTTGATAGATTAAAAGAAATTTAAGACACATATCAACCAATTACATCAATATTTTAGGGCATCACAGATTAAATGGAGTTTGGAATTTAAATTCTCAAAATCCAGTTATGATGATAACAGTGAAGAAAATTGTTAACGTTGGTGAAATCAACATTTTTCCTCACAGCTGTCTGTTAGGCCATTGAATGCTTACTATGGGCCTCAAAACTTAGAGTTGCATGTATAACCTCATTTGATCCTCAAAACGACCCTAGGAGATAGGCATTAATTATCTCTTTTATAGAGGCAATGTATTTGAGTCCCTGAAAGTTTATGTAACTTGCTCATGACCACACATCTGACAAGTTGCAGTTTCTATGTGCACAGCTACATTTTCATTGCTCAACTACTGGACACTCCTGTTTGGGGGACATAGCAGAAATGTGAGTCTTGGGATATGGGGCTGTCTTCTCCACCAAAATCTCAAAAGAACAGACTTCTGACAAGGCCTGAATACTTGACCTAAGATAGACCAATCAGATGGACATTTCTTTCTGAGCTGAAAAGTGTGGAACAGTTGAAGCAAAGGAATAGGAAGCATTTAGAATGTATTCTCCCCACAGTAATATCATTCTGTAGCCAATGGGAATAAGGGTGTCAGAGTTATAAGTCACTCTGCCTGTGGTGGTGAGGGTCCATGACTGTTTCCAAGTATCATCAGGCTTTTTTCTCAGGAGCCCAGCTTTGGTTCGAGCCTGTTTTCCAAGCCCATTCTACCTCCCTAAAAACCCTGAAGCCTATCCAAATTTTCCCAATAAGTTCTTTTCTTGATTAAGTTAACAGAATTAGTTTCTCTTTTTTTTCCCAATCAATAACCCTGATTAGCTTGGCTGGAGTTTGACCACATGCTTGCTTGTATGAGACTGAGCCTGTGACTTTGCCACACAACTAAATAAGATGAACAGTCAGCTATTTTTCCTCATTTATATATTATACTAAGAATCCATTTTTTTCAAAATATGTGCAAAGATCATAGGTAATAGCTTATTTAAAAGAAAAAGAGTATTAATCTTTTTATATTCTTAAGCTCTTATAGAGACTTTTAATTGCCTTATAACATCCATTTTTCTCTTCTTTCTAAAAGCAGGGTCCTAATTTTTAGCTGGAGACAAAATAAAGACACTTCCCACTTCCCCTCTTGTAGCTGGATATGGCCTTGGACTAAGTTCTGGTCAATCAGATGAAAGTACAGGTTTCTGTGTGATTTCCAGGATTTGTCATTGACAAAGGGCCCTCCCGTTCTCCCCCTCCTTCCTGTCTTCTGTCTAGAAAGCAGATGTGATGGCTGGAGCTTGAGCAGCCATTTGGGACCATCAGACAGAAATTTTGCTTTGAAAATGGTGGAGCAACAAAATGGTGCTCAGATGCGGTTGAGTCCAACTCTGTACCACTCTCCCAGGCTTTAGTTTGCATGTGTGTGCACACAAGTACACACATACCCATTCACACACACCTGCTATATGATATGTCACTGTTAATAATTCAATTGTATTTCCATTAGAAATATAAGCATGAGATGTTGTCTGTCTGTATCGTAGAAACCTCAGATAAATCTGTGTCATGGCCATGAGTCTTCACTAGAGGCCCGATGCACGAAAATCTGTGCAAGAGTAGGCCTTTCTTTCCCCAGCTGCCAGCACCACTGGCTTCCCTTCAGCACCCAGGACCCGGGCTGGCTTCCCTTTGGCCTTAGCTTTGTCAGGAAGGACATCCAGAAGACGTCTGGTCTAATTAGCATATTACCCTGTTATTATTAGAGATTGATTTTACTAATAATGGCAAAATACATGTGGTTTTAGATATAAACAGAATAAAGAAATAATGTAAACTTAATTTTTTTTCTGTTTAATAGTGATTATTAATAATCACTGAAATGAATATTTACATCTAATACTTGGAAGATTAATTTACTTTAACTTGAAACAGCATCATTTTGTCTCATGGAAAAGATCATTTTGATAGAATTACCTGATAATGTTTTTGCAGTTCAAAAAAATTGGAAATTAATTATCCCGTGGAAAATGGATAAAAAAACATTTCATTATACCAGAGCCTGATAGTGACACTAAACTTGATGATTAATCATCTTTTTATTAAAACACATTTGTCATGTTTTTTACAAAGTGCCATGCCTCCGTGGCTAGGAAGAACGTGAGTTCTCAACCAGGCTCCTTGGCTACAGCTCAAAGAAACTTGGAAGTAAACTTGGGTTAAGCAGTGTGACCTATAGCAGTGCACAAATATATATGCCTAGTCCTGTCCATTGTGAAGGGGAGTTTAAAATTTTATCATAACTCTAAGCCAAAGCTATGTCTATAGAGTGAGGTGGAAGCAATATATCATTATTGGAAGCCATGGGCTATGAGGTTGCATTCCTGGCTAGCTTTCTAACTTTTTGTTTTTGACCTTGAGAAAGGCACTTAACTTCTGGGAGCCACTCTTTTCTTATCTATGAAATGAGTCTCATATCTGCCTTGGTAGAATTTTTATTTAAAAAATCAATTAAATGAGGTAATCTAGGCAATGTACCTATTATAATGTTAGGCACATCATTGGCATGCAATAAAAAGCTCTTATGTTCATTATTATTTATATGGTGATGATGATTAACTAGATAATTGAGGTGATCATGCAGAAAATTAAACACATAGTCTTGTTGTGAAATAAAAAAAAAACAGGATTATCTTGATTGGCTGTATATTGACAGACTTTCAAAAATCCTCACAGTGGTTTAGAGTGCAGATTCTGGCACTAGATTACCTGGATTCTAATCTCATCCCTACCACTAACCGGCTGTGTGACTTTGGGCAAGTTACTTGACCTCCCTGTGTCTCAGTTTTTTCATCTGAAAAATAGGAATGATAGCACTTCACTGGGTCCTAGTGAAATTGGATGAGATACTATTTGTGAAGCTGTTGGAACCCTGCCTGGGCACTGCTAAGTGCTATGTAAATGCCTGCTCTGGTTATTGCCAAGTAGATGTGCCATGTAGACTGTGAACATTGTGCCCTTTTGACCGAGGATGGACCAGGTCCATGTGGGTTGTGACCCACATGTTGAGAACCACTAGCAGGGTTGCTTAAGACCATTGGAAAACACAAATATTTACATTACAATTGATAACAGTAGCAAAATTACAGTTATGAAGTAACAATGAAAATAATTTTATGGGTTGGGTTCACCACATGAGGAACTGTATTACAGGGTCGAGGCATTAGAAAGGTTGAGAACCACTGGGAAATAAATCATTTTTCTCAACCTTAATTTGCAGGGGGAGAGACATAATATATTGATGCATTTGGGAGAGAACAGTATAGTTAATAGACACAGTTTCAAAGCTCCTTCTTAGGGAAGTCCCGGTATTACAAGGGGATGCCACGTGACCATAGGATTTTTCTATTTTATATCCTACTGAGATTAATTATTTTATGTATTAGAGACCCATGTACCAACAGGAGTACTTAAAAGATAAGGATTTCCCCCTCTCCAATGAGATAGTAAGGTACTTATGAGAGAAACTCATACAGACACTTTTTATTGCTATTGTTAATCCTCGCCTGAAGATATTTTTTCCATTGAGTTTTAGAGAATGGAAGGGAGGAAGGGCGAAAGAGAGTGAAACATCAATATGAGTGAGAGGGACATATAGATTGGTTGTCTCCCATACAAGCCCCAAACCGGCCTGGGGATTAAACCTGCAACCCAGGTATGTGCCCTTGATAGGGAATTGAACCCACAGCTGTTTGGTGCATGAGCCAAGGCTCTAACCAGGGAGAAACACTGACCAGGGAACAAATTCATAGAGTGTTTAAACATGCCAATGTCCTCAGCACATGTCACTCTGAGGACTAGACAATGAAAATCTCAGCTAGTGGCTTTCCCTTTGTTTGTTTTCTACTGAAAGTCTTTTCATCTTACTTACTCACTAGTTGATAAGTTTTTCTCTGACCATTTTGAATGTTGGTTGGTGGCTAATAGTGGATTTAGAGTTGATGGGTGGTTATTATTCCCAATGAATGGATGGAAAATTTAAGACTGAGAGAGGTTAAATAAGAACAGGCAAGGCTCATGCTGTAAGCTAAGGGCAATAGTAATGCAGAGAACTAGTTTTTTTTTGTAGTTTACCAAGTAATCCATGTGCATCATCTAACTTAATCTTTATTAGTGACCTAGTCAGGACTCAATACATTTTACTCAATTTTCTCCATCTCACTATGCCCCATACTGAGCTCATGATTTCCCTAAAGATATCATTAGCTCCTACTCACTTTCTTAATTTCAGAATCGCCACACACCTAGTCACCCAAGCCAGAAATCTCAATGGTTATACTTGAATGCTTCTCCCTTGCTTCTCATGTATAATCTATCTCCAAGCCATTGAGATGTTTCATGTATCTTTCCTCCTTGTAGTATCTCCTCAGCTAAAAACCTAGTTCATGCTTGGGCCTTTGTTCTGGCCATCCTTGTTTCTTTCTTTAAAAAAAAAATATTTTATTGATTTTTTTACAGAGAGGAAGGGAGAGGGATAGAGAGCTAGAAACATCAATAAGAGAGAGACATAGACCAGCTGCCTCCTGCACACCCCCCACTGGGGATGTGCCTGAAACCAATGTACATGCCCTTGACAGGGTTCAACCTGGGACCCTTCAGTCCGCAGACCAATGCTCTATCCACTGAGCCAAACCGGTTTCGGCCCTTGTTTCTTTCTCTGCATATTTCAAAATCCTTCAGTCCCCACTCTCTTCTACCCATTCTTCACACTCACTGCCAGATTCACACCTCCATAGAAACCCTATAAAGTTCCCTATGAGACAAGTCTTAGCTCCTCTCCAAAGCATCCAGCCTCTTCTTGGTCTAGCCTCCCCACCCCCACCTTTTTCTCCATCTCCCCACTGCTCCCTTCTCACCACTTCTTGTCCCACAGTGTGGACTCTGGTACCATGAATCCACCTCAGCCCTTCACACTGTGCATTGGTGAACTCATCTCTTGGCCTTTGCTAATACTCTGTGCGCGTAAGACCTTTGCCATTCCCTTCCCCTAAAATACCACAGCTTTAAGAAAAGCTTTTCTAGACATCTCTTCCCACAACTGAATTAACATCTCTCATGTATGTCTCCATAAGCCTCTGAATGTCGTTCTGTTGTTGAACGTATCAGTTAATTATAACGATCTCTGCTTATTTTGCACTTATCTACCCATCTCAGACCAAGTTACTCTAGGGGAGGGCATACCTTACCTTTATATTTAGAGGTCTCACCCAGTGCCTGGTACAAAGCAGGCCTTGAATGCTGAGATATTAGAGCTGAGAGGCATCACATCATATTGGACATTTGGTACCCAGGTTTCTCAAGTGGCTTGTTCATTAATTTGAGGGCAAGGTTTATTCAGGACCCAGGGATAAGCAGTTGCTTCTACAGCCAAGATTATGATGATGAATGAACACTATGTCCCAGGCACTTTTCTGAGTGTGTTCTAAATGTTAACACATTTCCTTACCTTAACAGCAGTATGGGGTACATTTTATTAGTATTCCCAGAGAGATCAAGCAGCTTTCATAGCAATCACACAGTTAGAAATTAGGAGAGCTGGGATTTGGGCAGAGTCTGTGCCCTTAACCCCTTTGAAAACACGCTCTACCAGGTACATAGTCATAGGGTCTCTGAGGACCATCTCAGAATCCCTTGTTTGACAATCCCAGCTGAACATCCCTAATGTTGGATTTTCCTACTTAGAGTTTCTGAAAGCTACCGTGTTTCGCTGAAAATAAAACATCCTCCGAAAATAAGACCTACTTCATGGAAAAATAATACATCCCCTGAAAATAAGACCTAGCGCATCTTTGGGAGCAAACATTAATATAAGACACTGTCTTATTTTTGGGGAAACAGGGTATTTGATCTTCAAAGTATTGCATGGTGTATACTCTTTCCCTCCTTCCCTGTGACTTTGACCTTTAAGTTTATCTTCTAAAAACCAACCATTTTTCCTTCATCACATTTTAAATTGTGTGCCCGGCTTCTGTCCAACCAGGGACATGTTTCTGAGGCATCTCCAAGTCTCATCATTCCATTGTTAGTGAGGACAGTAGTACCCACAGCCAATGAGACCAGTCTCTGGGTAGACCTCCTGGTGCCCCCTAGGTATCATGTCTTCTCAAGTCTGCATAGATGCTGGCTCTCAGAACCCGCTCCTTGGTTATATATTTAAGGCGCATAAGGATTTCTCACCTGTATCAGAAAGCGACATCTGCTTTCCTAAAAGCTAATCCATTCATACAAAGTCAGTCCGCTCTGTCCACTTTAGCATGTCCATTTTGGAGGCTGTTTCACTAATGCAGAATTAATCCATCTTTAGTCATAGCAGAAGCAAATTCTATATTTGTTGAGGTCTCACAGTGTGACAGGACCTTGACTTTCATGTGTTATGTGGGCCACGGTCTCCAAGCATTTCACAGATGATGAAACTGAGAGCCACAGCCGCCAAGTCTTTTGCCCCAAGTCAACTCAGCTAATAAGTGGTAAAAGAGACATTTAAATATGTATTTGACAAAGACCATACTCTTTGCTCTATGATAGCTTGATCTGTGTTCTGCTTATGTCAATAAATATTTATTACTTACTTATATCCTCATATACTGCATTGAGTCACTAGATAATTTATTGTGAAACATGATATAGGGAATCTCAAATGATTAAAACAAACAAACAAACAAACAAACAAACAAACAAACAAAAGCAACAAGTGTAAAGAAGTTGAAATATTGAGTAGCCCACGCCATGAGTCAGGGACTATTGCACATTTTGCTTTGGCTATTGCACATTGCTTCTGGAAGATACATCGGCACATAAAGCTCCCCAGATTGGCCCCATGCCTGGGCCCTAATTAGCACTCATGAGACTCTGACCTTGTAGCTGAAAGAAACTGGCCATGCTTTCCTCACCTTCCCTTTCTGACCTTCATGGCAGGGCTGTTATTAGTGTCTTGGCTGGTGGCTGATGCTGTGGAGTCCCCACCTGCTGGCAGGCCATGGGGATCAGGGGCCCCCATTCTCTGTTGTGGGATGGGAACTGAAATGTGTGAGATGAAAGAGCCCTAACTTCACAGTCAGATGTGAGTTCTCTCCCAGCTCAGTCACATACAAGCTGTGTGATCTTGGGTAAGTTCCTGAGCTTCACTGAGCTTCCATTTCACCATGTGTAATATTATTATTTCTGTTGTGTTACCTGAAAGAGGAATTTTAATATCTTTCAGATACTAAGACATGCTGAAAGGCTTTCCCTTGCATAGAGACAAGTAAACTACAAAAATATTTAATAAATTCAGGGTGGGCAGCCAGTTGTCCACATTGGCATAAAGATGGGCAGAGAAATTGAGTACTGTAGAGATTTGGCATGAACAACTTTGTTCCTGATTCCTTCTTGTATCAAAAAAAGGTTCCAGGATTTGCTTCAAAACCTGGATCTCACTAGTTTCAAGTCCTGCAGAGCTTCTCCGTAGCCATCAGGGCTCAGCTTCCATTCCTGGGTGAGGCAAACAATACATTATTATAATCTCACTCTTGCTTCTCTGATTGTGCTCCCACATGTACCTTTTACTGGTACGTCAGTCCCATTGACAAACCCATGACTCAATAGATGCACAGCCTTCTTATCTGTATGCCTTTTTGCACACGCTATTCCTTTTCTGACTATAATGCCCTTGATAATGTATGCACACCTATGTATATACAAGTGCACATACACATGTATGGGCTAATCTAGTTGATCTAAATTTATCAAAAATAAATTGCACATAAAGCTCCCCAGATTGGTCCCCATGCCTGGGCTCTACATTTGTTGAGGGATCACTATGTAACATTCTGTGAGGTGTAGCTCCAAGATCTCATGAATGTTGGCTAACACAGGGCTGGACCTGGTCAGGGCTCACAAATTCTACCATGCACATTCTGGTCACATATTACCTCCTTAAAAAGACTGCTCCCTAAACCTACATTCTGAATGGCCAAAGGACCCTCCTTTTGACATCTCTTTGAATTCAGTGCTTACCTTTCTCCTCACCTTATTTTTTAAAATATTTTTTATTGACTTCAGAAAGGAAAGGGGGAGAGAGGAAGAGAGAGATAGAAACATCATTGATGAAAGAGAATCATTGATTGGTTGCCTCCTGCATGCCCCACATCGAGGATCAAGCCCACAACCCAGGCATGTACCCTGTCTGGGAATCAAGCCATGACCTCCTGATTCATAAGTCAATTCTCAATCACTGAGCCATGCCAACTGGGCCTCCTCACCTGATTTTGATTGCCTCATCCTCCACCAGATTGTGTACTCTTGGGGCAGAGGTCAGTGTCTCTGTTGCTTCAGTTTCTGTCATATAACAAAGATACAAGACATATTTGAATAAAAGGAAGGAAGGAAGGAAGGAAGGAAGGAAGGAAGGAAGGAAGGAAGGAAGGAAGGAAGGAAGAAAGGACTGATATAGGAAATTTTTTGGTTAGTTGTTGTTTGTTTATTTGGATCTGATTTAGGCTGAAGATTTAGTAAGTTACTGGAGAGGAGAAATGCCTGATTTATCTTTGATAAATCTCACATATTTAGATCAGCTATTCTCAAACTTTTACACACTGAATTAACCCAAGATCTGTAAGAGATGAAGATACCCTCGCCTCAGTACATCTGATAATCTCCCAGGTGATTCCAATGTGCATCCGAGTGAAGAAACACTAGATTAACCAGGAAGTGCTCAATAAGTGTACAGTGATTGAACATGCCATCAGTAAAGCTCACCTGGGCAAGGTGTCCAGATAGATACAGTTGTAGATAAATAAGGGCCAGAGAAGAGTAGAGTAGAGAGGAAGGGAAAGAGAAAAGGACACCACTAGCTTTTGATTGGATCACCTAATGAGTTTGACTCCTTCCCATAAATGCAAAATATTTTCAAAAATAATTTAATGTAGACAGTTTCAGTTTCTTCTTTCGCTTTCATTTCTAATTCTGTTAGGCATGGTCAAGTCTAAGTTTGAGATAGGGCAGCTGAGTGTCCCTGAAATGCTATGAGGGTACCTTGGTAAACGTCACAGGGAACAGGAGGTGCCTGGCAGTTCCTCCTGTCAAGACCACAGGACTCATTTTTGCTCCTTCTGCAACTTCCATGTCCCCTTTGTGAGGTGTGTGCAGCTGCTTTCTCCCATAATAGGACAGTTAATACTGATCTGCATAATTCATGGTTACAAGATGTATACTGGTGATGATAAAGGAAACTGATGTTTAATTTACATGGCCTGTATTTTCTCTTAAAGAGCCAAGCACAAACAAATTACAGCCTCAGAAATGAAAAGTAACAGGGAGGATGTGCTTTGGTATCTTTCACAGAGATAATACAGGAAAATTGAATTTTGATATAAATACCTGTATCAAAATAGGGTTTTCAAAAATTCTAAACCTGTGGCATTTTTACATGGAATTTTCTGGATTAGACATATCAATCTCCTTACCATTTTCTGGTTATGTTAATTTGCTGCAAAGAAGCCTATAATATCAGTTCTTTTGGTTTTTATTTCAAGATAGTACTACTTAATGGGAAAACTAACTCTACTATTTTGTGTATCTTTCTCTATTTCCATGAAACTAAAAAAAAATGCTTTAACTTTCTTTTTCCAGTTCAAAACCTACATTGTTTCTTATAAAATGGATTTACATTTTGCAAAGATTTAGAAAACTTTCAAATTAAATTATATTAAGATCTCTGTTTCATCAGACTTTATAATTTGTATCTCAAACAGTGAGCCATGCTCCTCCAAATATTATTCACTCTCCCAAGCAAATGGAAAATGGATGTAAAATTCCACATTTGAATTTGATGACAGATCAGATATGATTCTAATCATTGTTACCTATTACCTGGGCAGCATATTTGTGTAAGAGGATTGTAATTGGGAGAACATTGCAATCTCTTGTCTTATTTTCCCAAATGTCAGGGACACCCCTTACCTGAACTTAGGTTCTATCATCCTCTATTATAAGCTGAACTTATAATCTAATACAATTTTGATGCTCCCAGGGAAAGCAGATTGGTGGATGAGCAAAAGAAATACAACAATGATATTTAGTGTACTAGTAGATTTTGGTGAGCCCTGACTAGGTCCAGTCCTGTGTTAGCCAATGTTCATGAGATCTTGGAGCTACACCTCACTACTATCATGACCCAATGTTTCAGTGGGGGAACCTGAGGCCTGAGGAAGGTAGGCGGCCTTTGAAGCTGATTAGGGGTGGAGCCAAGATTTGACAGATGTCTGCTCCCAAAGTTGGTGCTTTTAACTCTATGCTTCTGACTCAGCTTGTCACTGAAGAAGGGATAATACCCAGTTGACTGAGAGGACCTCAGGAGACCAAAGTTCAAGTCCATATTTTCTGTAGCCAGTGTGTGGTGGGCATCAGCAATCACTTCTCTATCCTCTTGTCTATAAAATCAGGACATCTGCTCAAGTTTATTATACTTCTCTTCAAATCTGAATGGCCTGCTATTGGATATCCCGTCACCATTAGATGGGAAATGGTGATTCTATAGGATGGTGGGTGAGGTCGATGGAAAGCCAGCAGTGTGCCCCATTTATGGACATGGGAGCCTCAGAGATGCCCAGGGCAGGTGCTTCCACACCAGGAGCCGGGTGTTTCCCTCAAGTGGCATTTCTAGGAGTGCCTATTCATGTGGTAGCCAACCACATCTTCATGCTGAGTCCTCAAAGGCTCAAATATGTTGGAAACATCACTTTTCTTTTTTAACTACACTAGTAATTCTCATTTCTCCTCACAAAACCCATGACAGAGAATTTAGAAAATACAAGTAAGCAGAACAGTGAAAATATAAATTGTTGCTAATTGCATTAGTAAGAGATAATTCAGTGCACCTATTTCTAGTATGTTTTTTTCTGATAATTATAAACACACACACACACACACACACACATATATATATATTGTTGTTGAAAAGTTAGATTATCCTATACACATGGTTGATAATCATTTTTTCAATTAATACTCTTTAATAACTGAAATAGTTTTCTAAAAAGCAATCTTATACAGAACCCCAATAGGTAATCAGATAAAAATGAAAAATGATCTTTTTGAGGAAGGGGTGCAGAGGAAGAGGAGTGAGCCCACACTCAGCACCAACTTGTCTTTCTGTCTCCCTTATGCCCTCATGGGGGATCTTGAAGCGCCACAGGCCAAAGCCCAGAACTTAGATAATGAACATCTCCTTTAGGATAAAATTAGTAAAAGGTAGTAGTCCTGGCAAGTGTGGCTCAGTTGGTTGGGTCTCATCCTGTGCTCCAAACGGTTGCCAGTTCAGTTCCTGGTTAGGGCACATACCCCGGTTGCGAGATTGATCCCTTAAGGAGGGTGCAGGAGGCAGCCAATTGATGTTTCACTCTCACATTGATGTTTCTCTTTCTCCCTCCCCCTAAAAAATGACCAAATGATGTTTCTCTCTCTCTAAAAATGACCAAAAACATATTATATTTTAAAAGGTACTAGTATGTATAATAGTTGAAACAATCATTTGTCCAAAATTTCAGAATAATAGAAAAATCTGCGCTATCTTCTTCCAGGTTAGAAAAGTAGTCTAGACTCTCCCTAAGCCTAGACCTTTAAAGGAGAAATGGGGACAGAGAGTACTGAGTGGTTTTCACATTCTCTTCTAATTTTAGACATACAAACATATTGAGAACACTCCATACCTAGAAGCAGTTTCTCCAAAAATGAACAAGAAGTTGTTGGTTGTGTTGCTTCTTTTAAAGAGGCAGAGGGGCTCTTTAGTCTATCCAAGCACGAATGTATCTGTAGCCAGCGAGAAGCAGATGGCCCCTCTCCCTGCCCGTCCGTTCTGTGACTGTGAGGCTGGGAGAATTTTCAGCAGTTGTAATAGTTGGCTTCATCTATCATACAAGCCTTAGTGGCTGCAGCTTGTCTCTTTACATTTAGGATCTATAGATATGAACTAAGTAAGCTTTGCGCTTTCACGTCACAAATGATGATGAGCAAGGTGAGGAGAGACAGAGTCAAACGGATTCTTCCCCACTCTCCATTTCTTAGTCCTATTGGTGACACGGAGCTTCGAGCTGGAATGTATGGTGCTAGGTGAAAGCTCTGCTCCAAAGGTGAAATTGATTCTCTAAACGTCCTCTGATAGAATGAAATCACCTTCCTGGTCACATTTTATGCCGTCTACGGTAGCAACAGCCTCTTTATCTCATGAATGCTTCCTAAGACCCAGACCCAGGGTTTCTTCAGTGTTTTTGTGAGGATTAGATATATATAGTGTTGCCTAGTACCTGGCACAAGGCACAGAATAGATGTCAGAATAATTATGATAATTATTATCTACAGTTAAAAGTGAATTGTTTCTGTTTAAAAGCTGTCCAGGACTTTCGAGACGTTCCATATGATGGGTGTTTGTTATTAAGCAAATATCCTGGTTATAATCTTTGAAATGTACATTTATACAATTGTATGTCTAGGAAACGCACTGACATTTGTGCATATGAAGGAATAAATCCTCCCCAGGAAATTGGAACTGTTCCATGGCTGACAGTTGGTAAAGTCCACAACTTGCGTGAGCATATATGAGGATGTTATACAGTATATCCATTTATTGAAAGACTGACTGGATAATAAAAACGTCCTACTGCATCTACAGCCTGGGCTTGGATGAGAGGATCTCTTGTGTGCGTTTGTATTCTCCTAATGTAAGATTAATCTAATTGAGTCACCACAGAACATGGGGAATATTATCTTTGGAGAGAAACATCCAGCCCAGCACACCACATCAGTCAGTGTAATAGCTTTAACATCATCAGAAAGGCCATGGATTGAAAGATTTCTTAAATCATGTCTGTGCTGCTATAGACTCAATTTCCTGTCGGGAGACTTTGTTTATGACTGAGTGCAGTTGTGGGGTTTCTAATTAATTTAGCTTCTAGTACTCAGCATAGCCATTATCCCTTCACCTTGTCTTTCCTGTATTTACTCTTCTGGGGGAAAAACAAGGCAGGGAGAGGGTGACAAAAATAAAAAAAGCACAAGTATTTTCAGCATTTCTCTCACTTAGTGTATCAATTTGGTTAATAAGCATATTCAAGGGGTAGGGATAGGAGGGAAGATGGCTAACAGATGATTAAGATTAAAGTGGACTGGGAGAAAGCTTTTAACTCAGATGGGGGTAAATGTTCTCTTTTATGTTAAGATGATCTTGATTTGTAAAAATGTCAGAACTTTGGTGACTTGCTGTGCATTAGAATGGAGGGAGAATCATTTTCAAAGATGAGCTCTAGATGGATCTTTCAACAGGTTTCAAAGATGAGGACCCACTAAGTGCCAGACCTCTATTTAAGCCTTGAGAAGATGCTTATGTTCTTTTGTAATGAAATGATTGCAATAGGATGTGATAGGTTCTTTGATAGAGCTCAGCACAGGATGCTATAGGCGAAAAGGAAGGGAAGCCATCCACCTGGCATGGATGGGTTGACATTTCAGTGTTTATTGGCAGCAGGTTGGCTATTGGGTAGAAATGGCTCCTGAAGGTTACAATTAAGTGATAGTTGAAAGTCTCCTTCTTGCATCCTTCTCAGTGTGAACTATTATTTGGTCCTATATGCAGAGCTGGCTGTCAGAAATGAGTGGAGAACTCTTTGATGTTGAGTTTGAAGCCTAAAGAGCTGATATGAGCTCTGTGAAGTTTTGACTCCTACATTATTCTTGGCCCAGAACCCAAAAACCAAGATTGTCTAGTAAATCATAGGCTTTTGGTAAATAGTTTGTGGATGGGTAGATGTTGTACTTGGAGATTCAAAGTGTTTTCATATTTATCTGTTAATTCAATCTTCCTGTGATATGGGTGAATTTATCATTTAACATAGGTACATTTTTTTTATGCTTGGAAATCAAGGTCTCAGAAGGTGAAAAATCTGTATAGTTTTAAACTATTAGCCATTAGGTTCCTAAGATCTTTAAAAAAAAAAATATATATATATATATATATATATATATATATATATATATATATATATAATTGATTTTTTTACAGAGAGGAAGAGAGAGGGATAGAGAGTTAGAAACATCAATGAGAGAGAATCATCTATCAGCTGCCTCTTGCACACCCCCTACTGGGGATGTGCCCGCAACTGAGGTACATGCCCTTGACCAGAATCCAACCTGGGACCTTTCAGTCCACAAGGCGGCACTCTATCCACTGAGCCAAACCGGTTTCAGCAGGTCCCTAACATCTTGATATGCCATCATTTTTTGTCAATTCTCAAAGTTTTTTATTTGAATAATCAGCCCCGATCTATGCACCTCTACATGGTCATCAAATTCAGTGGCCCACAATGATTATATGTAGGAGGTAAAAGATAAACTAAACAAAATGAAACACAGAAGTGGTGGAGCCTGTGATGAAATGGAGCATGTGTTCATCAACTGAAGAAAACCAAAATAAAATTCTTAATAAAACACACAGGTAGGCCAAATCAAACATTCTCATTTATTGATAGGATTGGGATCATAAGCATCCATTTTGCAATCTCAACAGAAAATTTGAATGTAAAATAAGTCCTAAGCAGAATAATAAGCACGAGAGAGAATTTTTAAAAAGCTGTTGGTATTCTATAGAGTTGCATATTAAGGTAATATATGCTCATTATTTAGCACAATGCAGATTCATTTAAATAATATAGTGATGATATGACTGCATTGAAAATGATTGTATTTTCTATTTGAGAAATACTACCCTGTTTCCCCAAAAATAAGACAGTGTCTTATATTAATTTTTGCTCCCAAAGATGCGCTAGGTCTTATTTTCAGGGGATGTCTTATTTTTCCATGAAGAATACGGTACACATTTATTGTTAAATGAAAATTAAGGAAATTTATTACCTGCATGCGGTACGGTAGTACGGTAGTTGTCAATACAAACTAGACAAACTGGGAATCCACAGTATCAAGAATTTACTCATTTATTCAATGACAATCATGTCATCATCTTCTGGAACATCATCATAACAATCCAATTTCTGAATTTCCTGGTGAATTTCTTGTGACTCCATTTCTTTCAGAATCAGTGGACCAAATCTCTCATGGTTAGCAATAGCACTGTCTTTAAATGAGTACTTCTTGTCAAGGTAGCCCGCTGGCAGTGCATTTGCAATGCAACTGTTAGTGATTTTCTCCCATGAATTCTTCACCCAAGTCACAACTTGTTGCAGTTTAGGTTTCACAAAGTTTCCACTCTGATTTCTCTCCATTCACACAGCAGTGACATCAGGACTCTGCATAATGTCACTGGTTGCTAGACACCAGTGGGGGCGGCCCTAGTGACCAGTTTACAGTAAATTAATTTTCATTCTGAGACAGAGCCTGGGGGCCTTATTTTTGGGAGGATGCCTTATATTTCAATCAGAAGGAAACCTGTAAGTAGGTCTTATTTTCTGAGGATGTCTTATTTTCGGGGAAACAAGGTAGTCAAGATTTTACCCTTCGCAATTCCTTTATTTGTATTAAAAGAAAACGCCTTAGATCCCTCAATAAAGACATCTATGATGCCATGTTAATAAAATTTTTAAATTTAAAAAATAAATCTGTGGCTATATATTTACATGTTAGTTAAAGCATACTAAAAGATCTAATTTGGCTTCCCAAATATAAACATATCATTACATTAAATGAAATAGTCAAAGGTTACTACTGATATTCGAGGTATATCTCAACCTAACCTTGGTGGCCTACCAGTCTCTTTTGTATCATTTGCCTTTTGGTGTAGATTCCAGTAACTTATTTTTTTTAAAGCTTTTATTGCAAAGGTAGGACTATTTCAATGACCAATTGGTCATTTTCTTAGTTCTTGAGTGAGAATCTTTAGTTTTGCTCAGTTATTTTAAAATGCTCTCTCTCTGGCGAATAAAACAATAGGAACTGTTTTACAGAGCCTGCCCATTCCTGATTAGGCTGCTGCACATTTGATGGTTTAGAAAGGCAATGTGGTAGATGCAGTGCTAGTATAGTTACCTGGAGACAAGATAGGACCCCCTGCTCCATGACTTATAAAAATGTGACCCCATCCCGACCTCTGCCACATATCAGTGGCTCTCCATAGAATGTGAGGTTCAACTCTCCTAGAGCACATTTGAAAATGTGTTTGGGCCAAAACCGGTTTGGCTCAGTGGTAGAGCGTCATTCTGCGGACTGAAAAGTCCCGGGTTCGATTCCGGTCAAGGGCATGTACACTGGTTGTGGGCACATCCCCGGTGGGGGTTGTGCAGGAGGTGGCTGGTCATGTTTCTTTCTCATCGACGTTTCTAGCTCTCTATCTCTCTCCTTTCCTCTCTGTAAAATATCAATAAAATATATTTTTAAAAAAAGAAAAGAAAATGTGGTTGGATGAGGTGTGGTTGTGACAACTAGGCAGAGCTCTTGCCATTTAATGGGTGGGAGCCCAGGACTTCACTGGACAGTGCACTGGACACCCCCACACATGGAAGCAGTGACTGAGACAAAACTTGTAAGTTCTCTCTTTGAGAAACTGTGCTCTAGGCAATTTATTTTCCCTCTGTGACCTCCTTTTCCTCATTTGTGAAATGTTCTACTGAGCTTATGGGATTATAATGATCAAATGAGATAATATATGTGAAAGTGCTTTGTAAGCCCTAAAGCTTTGTGTGGGTGGGAAGTGTTAGGATAATTTCTCCACGTGGCAGAGACGCAAAGCTCTTTACAGAAAATTGTGAACTGTACAGCCCACAATCTCCCTTTTTATTTTAATATGGCTTAATCTGGACCATCTGGGCCCAAAATGTTTTGATCTATTAAGACCTCTTAGTTCTTTCTGTTCTTAGGAAAACCCTCAGTTTACAAGATGTGTTTATTTTTGATAGTGTCAACTATAGTGGCCATTTACCAGTAGCTAACATCAAAGCTATTCAAAGTTCAAAAGAATTGTTTCCAGGTCATTTATGAAAAATGTGCAACTGGAAAGTCTACATGGTGTGTACATTGTGACTGCAAGGAGTATGAACTTAGTATCCTA
The DNA here is from genome assembly GCA_963924515.1 of Vespertilio murinus. Lineage (NCBI taxonomy): Eukaryota > Metazoa > Chordata > Mammalia > Chiroptera > Vespertilionidae > Vespertilio > Vespertilio murinus. Next base: position 46,585,631 of record OZ004715.1, on the reverse strand, counting down.
AGGCATCGGGGTTGAGGCTGACCCCATCACATTCCTACTGGCTATGGGATCTTGGCCAAATTAATTCACTTTTCTAATTCTGAGTTATCTATAAAATAGGGATTAAAATACTTAGCTCATGGGTGTTGTGCAGATTAAATAATATATCGTTGGCATCATGAGTATGTCCAATAAAAATATTTTTTCATCTTGTTCAGTCCTCAACATTTGCTTGAAAAGTGGCCATCCTGCCTGTGTTCACACCTCCTACTGATGAAAGCATTCATTGCACTCAGACTTCTGGTTAGGGACTACACTGTGTGTCTGGTCAAGGGGTGGGGAGATTCCTTCATAAAACTGGAGGAAAAAATAACCAGTAGCTTCCACCCTGCTCTGCAGTGCACTGATCTCTGCTATCAAATTACGTAGTAGAATGTGAGAATGTCACATCAAGCCTCTCATCAAAACCATTAACAGCAGATAGGCAGTCAGTTGATGTATCATTCTTGGCTCCCAACAACAGCTTAGGTATATTTTTAAATACTCCGTCTGGCAGTTCGGGGAGGTGGGAGGGGAGAGAGACCATTGAATAGACAGACAGCAACCAACAGATTTCTTTCTAACGAAGATTCTTTCCCCACAACATGTCCACCCCTTTCCAGCAAGGAATGGGTTGAGATATGCTGTACCAATATAGCAGAGTGGCCATGTTACCTAGCAACCACACCCAGGGTAGGTGCTAGACGTGCCCACCAATTGCTAGATCAAGGAGACCTTCCCTCAGAGTGTGACTTCAACGTGAGCAGAAGCATCTGGTCTCAGTGACTCTGTGAAAGGGTGAGATGATGTGAGAGCCTCTTTCAGCTTCTTGGGAGCAACAAAGACTTGAAGGCTCAGAAAGGATGACAGCAAAGGATCTAAGACAGTATGACCCCAGGTTACTCTCCCCTGACCACACTTCTTACTCTTCTTGCCATGACACCATTTTTTTTGTACCAGCTCTATTGAAGTATGATTGACAAATAAAGAGGATCTATATTCAGGTTGTATGTACATTTAAGAAAAATGTGTATGATGTGATGACTCGATATCTGTATACACTGTGAACTGATTACCACAATCAAGTTAATTAACACGATTAGTTTTTTTTTTTACCTTTTGTGTGTGTGTGTAGTAAAATAACTATAGCCACCATGGTATGTTAGATGTCCAGAACTTATAACTGGAAATTTGTACCCTTTGATCAATATCTCTCCATTTCTCCCATCTCCTAAGATGACACCAATTTTGTATAATTTTTTTTTTTTTTGGTTTGGGGAATCACACTTTGGGGACCCTTGTGATTCATTTGGGATCCCACTTTGGGATCCCCTAATATAAGGGATGTAAAGTGCATTCCTCACCATTGGTATTCACCAGGGGAAGCTAGTTCCCCTCCACACCAATAAGGAATGAGATACCATCCATACCTGCCTCCCCCCCCCAAAAAAAAACAAAACAAAAAAAAAACAGAAAACAAAATCCTCTAAAACGGAGTTCTTTAAATTCCTAGAAATTTACCCTCTGGTTAATTTGTAAACAAGCAATGTATATCAAAAGGCTATGAAATTATCAAGCATATTTGACAAGCGTGCACAGCCACTTTTTATACTTCCCAGTTTAGAACAGCCTTTCCCCCTAGAAGCAGATTTGGGGTTAGGGGCATTATGCTGGAATTATGTGCACATGCGTGTGCCAGCATGTGTGTATGCACACACACACTTCCTGGATATTTATGTGCCAGCCTTGCCCAACACATACTGTTTTACCCAGTCAGGGCCCAACCTACATGCCAGTTTTTGGCATGTGTATGTGGGAGAAGCAAGCTGAGAAAACAAGTGTTCTTAGAAGAATTTCAAAGAACCTCTCATTAGAGAGGCGAGTTAAAATATTTCAGTCTCTGGGCTATGTTCTAAATACACTAGATTACATCAGTTCTTGATAGAATAAACTGTAGGCTATGAAATTATCTTTTTCTTAAAAAAATAGTGATATAATTCACTTGTGCTATGAGTGCAAAAATATCACTCTACATGTTATTTTCTTTGCCATCACTGATGTTTTATATAAAGAGGGAACCCCAGGTGGGAACCTAAGAGATTACTTTAATAATCTTCAGCACCCTGGATCTCCTGGCATTGCCTGCAACTCTTGGTCTCTTTTTACTAATCCATCTTTCAGACTCCTTACATGCTCTGACTTCTAGCACTGAAGACAACACCCTCACAAGTGTGTGATAAAACTTGGATTTATTGTGTGAGACTCAAACTGACGTCCAGATTCTAGGTGCTATTGAACCCACTGCTGCAACAAATGGTATAATTGACTCAATTTTTAGCAGATGCTAGCTGTTGAATATGCATGCATTATACAAACATCAGTGACTTCAGCTTTTTGTCCAATAATTGGCTGGGTTTGAAATGTATCTATGAAGATAGATGGTTGTTTTTTTTCTGAGGTCACAGCAACAGACACCACAATACAAGCTGCAAAATGTTTTAGAATCGGGAGATTTGAATGGCAATGGCGAGCTCAGCTTTGGATGTCTGTTTGGATTTGGTTCTTTGTCCAAATCCTCCTAATCAGAGATTATTTCGGGCCATTTCCCCTGGTACATTATGTAACGTCTGCAAAGAGAAGTCGATGGAGAGCATCAGCACAGCCATGGCAGAGAAGCGTGGCAGGGTCACTGCAGGCCATCGCTCAGCTTTAAACCTGCTGCCCCCCGAGGGCCAGCAAAGATGGAATTGCTCCATTCCCAGTCGGTTCATTCCTAAGAAAGGCAACCAGCAGAAATTGAAATTGTAATTGCTTTCCTTTATTGAAAGAAATCATGGATGAAACAATTAATCAGATGAAGGCTTACCTCCTTCAGTGCACCAGAATAAATGTAGTCTTCTTTTCTGGGAAGACTGTGATGTCAGTCAAAGGGTTAGGCCTGTAGGGGGTGGAGAAAAGGGACGGCCTCAAAATGTATTCAAATTTTTAAACTGCAGCTGTGTATTTTAATCTGGAGGTGCCCATTAATCTTGCCCCCTCTTTGGCCTCTGCTTTTCTACTAGCTACAGGCCCTGTGCTCCCAACCATTTTTCTTACATTATGGATGGCCTTGGGGAGCATTATGCCAGGTGAAATAAGCCAACCGGTTTGGCTCAGTGGATAGAGCGTCGGCCTGAGGACTGAAAGGTCCCAGGTTCGATTCCGGTCAAGGGCATGTACCTTGGTTGAGGGCACATCCCCAGTAGGGGGTGTGCAAGAGGCAGCTGATCGATGATTCTCTCTCATTGATGTTTCTAACTCTCTATCCCTCTCTAAAAAATCAATAAAATATATGTTTAAAAAAAGAAAGAAAGAAAGAAAGAAAGAGCTTCCTAAAAAAAAAAAAAAAAGAAAGAAAAACAAACAAAAAAAATTCAGCCCTAACTGGTTTGGCTCAGCGGATAGAGTGTTGGCCTATGGACTGAAAAGTCCCAGGTTCGATTCTGGTCAAGGGCATGTACCTTGGTTGCGGGCACATCTTCAGTAGGAGGTTTGCAGGAGGCGGCTGATTAATGTTTCTCTCTCATCAATGATTCTGACTCTCTGTCCCTCTCTCTTCCTCTCTGTAAAAATCAATAAAATATATATATTTTTAAAAATAATAATTCATAGGCACAAACAACATATGGTGATTATAAGAGTAAAAGGGGGGTGGGGAGAGGTAGAAGAAGGTGTAGGGGATAAATGATGATGGAAGGAGACTTGACTTGGAGGGTGAACATATGATGTAATATATAGATGATGTATTATGGAATAAAGCACCTAAACCTGTAGGATTTTATTGACTATTATCACCCCAATAAATTCAATAACATGGGGAAAATTAAAAAATAAAAATTTTAAAACTCAGTTAACAATAGTACTGCACTGAGTCACCGGAAAGGGAAATGTAATTAAACATAATCATTTGTATTTCCCTCATCGAGGACAAACTTCAGAAGTGTGCTTAACCTTGGAATATATGAGTTTGCTTATTTCATCAGAGATGCAGCATTGTATATTTAAATTTTTTTCCAGCCCATTTGGGATTTTGTACTTACAAGGAGGCTGTTTATTGATTTAACAATGCAGCTGAGGGCGATGTGTAGGCTTTTAATCTTAGCAGCACAAGTATGCCTGTGGTTGAAGTTGCATCAGCTGAGTTAGAACAGCTGCAAAAGGCACATACTGTTTTCGCACAAACTGTCATAGAATTGTCAGCAGCTATTAATTTTTTGAAAAGGTAATAGATATCCCTGGAGAAACCAAGAGAAAGTGGCAGAATAAATGGCAGGTCATTCCTCATGTGGTGACAGAACGTAAGCTTTTGTAAGTTTCTTTCTGACTGTCATCAGTCACAGTCTTGGGTTCATTATCTCAACCTTGACACTGGGATTCTTAATCTACAAACCCAGCTTCTTCCCACCATTTTCCTGCCTGAAAACAAAAGTTCCATTAGTCAAGACTGTGTTTCTTAATGTTTTTATATCAAATGAACAAGCTAATGGGTCAGCTACTGTACCAATAGAAATCCATCTGTCTTTCCATCTGCCAATGTATCCATTCATCCATCCATCTATCCACCTACCCACCCACTCATTTGTTGATTGATTCATTCAACAACAGCCTTCTCAGTCTCAGGCTCGGTTCTCAAGACACCAATTGTGAGTAATAAGCATTTATTTCCTACCCTCATGAAGCTTACATTTTAACATGGAAGATGAATTTTAAATAAGAAATTAGACATTTGAGAGAAGCTGCTAAAGAGACTGGCAAAGAAGATATGGTGGGCAGAATTCCAAGTGATGTCCAGGGCCCCTCACCATTGTATAATTCTCTCTGTGTTTTGTGAGGGTAGAACCTATGAATGTAAAAAGATATCACTCTTTGCTTATGTTAGACTAGAGGCCCACCATGAGAAATCAAGTGAGACCCAGTCCCAGCTGCTGGACTCAGTGTCAAGTCCTGCCTAGGTGCACACACCCCACTGCAGCCCTACCCACTTTGAAGACAATTGTGGACAGAGATAAGAATAGTTTCCTGCTCTAACCTTTCCTTCTCAGGAGCACTCAAATTGACCTTCATTGGAAGATGAGAATTGAACAGAGCAACACTTACTTGTTCCCATGAAGAAATCATATGACATTCAGCAGGTGCCTTTGGCGTTTAAATGTTAGGGCGTCACGGCCACATGGTTTTTATAATAGAGGTTATAGGGCAAGAGAGGGATATTGTCCCAGTGGGCCTAATCTAATTACATGAGGCCTTTGAAACCAGAGCATTTTTCTCTAGCTGGAGAGCAGAAGAGGAATTCAGAGAGATTTCAGTCCTGGGAGGATTCCATGCTCCATGGCTGGCTTGAAGATGGAGGTGGCCATGTGGGGAAGGGTGTTGGTGGCCTCTAGGAGCTGAGCGCAGTCTCTGGCTGGAAGTCATCGAGGAAACAGAGACCTCATTTCTTCCTCTCCCTTCCTCTCTGAAATCAATAAAAAAAAATATAATTTTGAAAAGTTAGGTTTCTACTCCATAATTTCTTCATATTGATTTGCAGAGTATATTGAACAAGCTATCAGCTTAAGGGCCTCAATTTAACCTCAAAAGAAAAGATTCACAAAGAATTCTACCAAATTATTTACTAAACCCTGGATATTTTCTCTTTAAAGGAAACTCCAGATTTGGAAGTTGTTTTGACCCTTGCTTCATGATTCTAAAGCAGGGGTGGGCAAACTTTTTGACTCGAGGGCCACAATGGGTTCTTAAACTGGACCAGAGGGCCAGAACAAAAGCAACCTGACCATGCTGGCACTCTCATCTTGAGCTGCTGGTGAAGGAGCGGGGGGTGGGGGGGAGCAAGAGAACCCTCCGCTCTTTTGGCTCCGAGGGCCGGATAGAATGGGCTGGATCCAGCCCGTGGGCCGTAGTTTGCCCATGGCTGTTCTAGAGGGTAAAAGGAGTAAAGAATCAGAGTATTTCAGGAATCAAAAAGTTTCTACAAACATAGGCATCTGAAAATGTATCCATTGATTGGCTCTCTTTCCCAGGATGCTCTAAGGCTTTAACAAGCTAATTGATGACATGCAGTTTGCATCTTATATGAAAATGCTGAGTGATGTGGTTTCCCTTAAAGTCATGCAGATGCCCTTCCCTGTTCCTTAGGAAAGTGGGAAGCAGCTGATTTGCAATGCCCACTATCCTTAAGCAATAAAGCATCTTTTTTAATACTGTATTCTTGTCCTTTCAAGATATGAGGTTCTGAAGTTAGCCAGAGAGCAAAAGCAAACAAATTACACAGTGTCTATTAAATATTCTGTTATTGCAATGTTTAAAAAGGCTCACAAATCAACCTTTGATTCTCCACGTGAGTGGAAGCAGATATTTTAAATCCTCAGGAAGGGAGATGTTCAAATCCTCAGAGTCCCTAGAGACCTTCCCTATCTTTGTTTTTATTTCTGGACCCTGGACGATTTTGTGTTATTCTTAGTAGGTCATGGTTGAGAAAGACCAAGGCAAGTTCAACCCAGATCCTTCGCTTCGTTTGTAACTCTGGCTGGAACATTTTGCTGAGGAGAAGGCCAAGGACAAGCTGAGCTGCGTGCAGCTTCTGGGTCACTAGTAGATTTCCGTGAGCCTGCCCTGCAGACTGTGGAGATTTGAAAGCTGGGGGATTAGCGCAACGTGCTGAAATGTGAAAAGAATGACGGCTATGTGTCAGCTCTGTTCGATGTACTTCAGGAGAAACCACATTTTGAAAACTCTCAATGATGAGAGAGAACTATTGATCGGCTGCCTAATCCCCTGCTAGAGATCGAGCCTGCAACCTGGGCATGTGCCCTGATCAGAAATCCAACTGTGACCTCCGGGTTTGTAGGACAATACTCAATCACTTAACCACATTGGCTGGGCTATCTCTTTTAATTTATTTTTTTCTAAGGTGCCACCAAGGGAAAATTTTATTCTCTTTTCCTACCCTGGAGTAATGCGCTTGCTCTAAATGACTGCCCTAAGCTGTGAATAGATTTTTTAAAGTTCTCTGATCACATTATTTTGCCTTTTTGGCCACACCTATATTTCTTATAAACATGCTAAGTGTTCATAGCAAGACAAGGACCACAGTCCATCATATAATTGTTAAATGTATGGTTTATAGAAATAGATTCACCTCCCACAGTCACTCTCCATGTGTGGAGAAAAATCAATCCCTTGTCCTGCTCAAAATGAAAAATAAAATGAGAAGTGAACAGTAAATATTTTAACCATTCAGTTTCCACACGTCACCATCACAAGATTAATTTGAAGCTTTCAGAGACAGCCGTCAGCTGTTCTGATTCAATCAGAAGAGTTTCATTATGACTAATCTCGCTTTTGTCAGTGAATTTGCCCACCTGAAGAAGAGAGTAGGCCTGGGAGAGAGAAACGCAGAGAAACAGTCAGACAGAGAGAACAAAAGTTGCAGGCACACAGAGAGAACATGCCTTTTATCTAAAAGTCACATATACGTTGTTTTATTTCCTTAGAAATTCAAAAAGCAGAAGCACGAGGCAGCATAAGGACCGATCTTTAATAGAAACACATGTGGCAGGAGTGTATGCCACCAGGCTTCTCTCTTACATATTTATTCTTTTTTCTTTTTCTTAACTAAAATTTATCTTTAATGCTTAAGTATTACAGATATTTCCCTTTCCCCTACCCCTCCACTTCTACCCATCCCCAGGCCTTCACTGGACTATTATCTAACCCTGGACTATGCATATCTCTATATCTAAAATACTAATATGCTAAGTGTCCAACACTCTGGCCGGTCACTATGATGCACACTGACCACCAGGGGCAGATGCTCGATGCAGGAGCTGCCATGACGCACACTGGCCATTTAGAGAAATGCCATCTCAGACCTGGTGCCCACAAAGTAACACTCAGCTTCTCCTAAGTGGGACACAGACCCCACCACCACCCCAGAGTGACAGCCCACCAAATTGCAGCAAACATTGCTGAAACCCCATGGTGTAAAAGTGACCCACAGCCCAGCGCAGCCCAGAAACGGTGGCTGTGGGTACCAGCCAATGATGTTACTTAGCAATGCTCAGCTTCCTCTCCCTAGGAACTAGCGTCCTTGAAGTATATTTTATTGATGTTTTACAGAGGGGAAGGGAGAGGGATAAAGAGTTAGAAACATCTATGAGAGAGAATCATTGATGATCAGCTGTCTCTTGCACAACCCCTACTGGGGATGTGCCCACAACCAAGGTACATGCCCTTGACCAGCATGGAACCTAGGACCTTTCAGTCCACAGGCCGACGCTTTATCCACTGAGCCAAACCGGTTTCGGCTCTGCTGCCTTTATAGTGAGGTTGCATTCATATCTGAAGCTCAGAGGCGTGTTTTATGATTGCATCTTACACTGACATCAAATATAAAAGAAAGCTTTTTGTTGCTTCATTTCTAGCAGGAAAGAATTATTTCAAATTTCAGTTTGATGCTTATAGATTCAGTTTTCAGCTCTGATTCACACTAGCTGATTAACATTGAGCATATTAGCTAGACGGTCTGGACATGATCACCTCACAGTTCAAGGTTAACTTACAAATGAAAGGAATTTGAAAAAGCCATGTTTGCACATCATCTTAAGGAAGTGGGTCATGATTGTGGCGTAGGAAGATTCTGGACTCACCTCCTCCCATGGACACAGCAAAGCTACAGCTAGACACAGCATAGATCTCTCTGAAAAGGACCTTGAACCAGCTGAACAACTCTTCCATAACAGGGAATGCAAGAGCGACATTGAGTCAGGTAGGAGAAACAGAGATATGGTCTTGCCAAAACCTTACCCATGGGGCAGCCACTCACAATCAGGTGTGATCTCACAAACACAGGACTATTTCCTGGGGATCAAGGGCTTCCTCTCCCATATCAATCACTCTAACCCTTGGGACCTACACTAGAAGGACAAACCAACCAAATATCTGGCTTTGAAAACTAACCAGGCTTACTTCCAGACCCATAGGGCTGTAGGGAATGCAGATGCCACTCTTAGAGGGCCTGCATGCAAACTCACTCACCCTGGGACCCAGTGCAAAAGCAGCAGTCTGAAAAGGGCCTAGACCATATGTGAAGCAGACTTATTTGCTACCCTTAAAGCTTCTACCAGAGTGGAAGAAGTCTGCTGGAACTCTCTTGAAGGTCAGAGGCACTGATAGGTGCCATTTCTGCATGGTCTTTTTAACCTGCTGATGCCAGTGGGGGCACCTCATTCTTGCGTTGCAAAAGCCAGCAGAGGAGCGCAGCCTGTGAAGCCCACACAGGGGATGCCCCTTGACAGTCTGGTTGTGGAGGCCAGGGAGAAGAGAGTTTCTGGGCCCCCTGAGTGTGGCTCTTCCACAAAATACCACATGCGGGCATGCACGTACAGTGCGATTGAAACTTTGGGGCCCATGCAGTTTTCATCCTGGGTGAGTCTATTTTGAAGAAGTGGCATTAGAACACTTAGGGGGCCAAAGAGCCACATGTGGCTAGTGAGCCTTGGTTTGCCAATCACTGATCCAGGAGGTCAAGGCTCTATTCGTGGTCAGGGCACACGCCCGAGTTCTGGGCTTGATCCCCAGTGGGGGTCCTGCAGGAGGCAACCAATGGATGATTCTCTCATCGTTGGTGTTTCTACTTCCCTCTCCCTCTTCCTTCCTCTCGCTGAAATCAATAAAAACAAATATTTTTTAAAAAGTGATTTTTGACTGAAGTCTTTGCTGTTGCAGTTAAGACTGTAAATGTTCAAGAAGAAATAATTATGTTAGAGTCTTATTCAGGAAGAGCGCAGATTCATTGCCTGAGCAAGGACAATTTCTGAATTAGCATTATCTGAATTAGTGCCTTTTCAACTGGAAACAATTCTCTCTAAAATACTTGATAGATTTTATACTTGTTTTCTTTAAATTGTATTTGGTTGCAAATGAGGTTAACATTAGTCAAATTTGACTCTACTCTGATTGCTAAATTCAGTAACAAGCTCTGCCTTTTTCTGAATGTGTGGCCTTAAACAAATTATATAATCTCTCAAATTTAGTTTCCTCAACCTTAAATGGGAGCGCACACACACACAAACACATGCACACTCACACACACACACCCCATGTGGTTATTGTAAGACTTATGAGAGGAAAACTTCAAGTACCTTGGCTTTAAGTAAATGCTCAATAAATTATAGTCTTTACTATCACCACTGTTACTAGTATTGCACATTTTCCATGCTCACAATGTACTTACCTGCTTGGTTTAATGATTTATTCTCCGATTTGGCTGAAAATTTTCCAAGACAAAGGTTAGGCTCTGTTCCTTTATTAGCTCCTTTCATTTCTCTATGTCAGTCTTCAGAATCCAAGCAAAAATCCAGCTGGCTCACCCAGACTGGGCAATTGAGGTATGCTGAAGGAAAGGGTTATGTCAAAAGAGTGGGTTGCTTTGGCTGGTTTGCTCAGTGGTAAGAGCGTTAGCCTGGTGATCCAAGGGTCACAGGTTCGATTCCAGGTCAAGGGCATGTACCTTGGTTGCAGGTTCCCCAGCTCCTGTCGAGGCATGCCTGGGAGGCAACCAATCAATGTGTCTCTCACTTCGATGTTTCTTTCTCTTTCCCCTCCCTTCCACTCTTTCTAGAATCAATAAAAAATATATATCCTTCAAGAAGATTAAAAAAAAAAAAGTAAAGAAGAGTGGGCAGAGTAAGGAAAACCCTTAAGGCATGAACAAGCTTCCTGGGCTAGAGTCCCAGCACCTGTGGCTTGACAAGACAGGAGAGGAGGGCCACCCAATAGGAGGTGTGGCTTTAGATGAAGAAGCAGCAAACTGCTTTCTGGCAGAAAGGGAGCCAGTAAGCAAATACTCCAACCTCCCTCTCATCCCATCACAGGGATCTCCTTCTGGAGCCTCTCACTAGCTGAGCCCAAGGGAAAGCCAGAAGACAAGGATGCTGGGTAAGACCGTCTGCAGAAATCAACATCCCTGAGTGCAGGGGAAGGGAGATGAGTGGGTCTGAGAAGTAAACCCAGCTGCAGAGCCTCCTCTAGCCCAGTGGGTTGATAGAGCTGCTTTCTATGTGCCAGGTGCTGATAAGTCTTTTTGGAAGAAAAGGAAAGAAAAGTGTTTCATAAAATGTCAAAAAAAATCATCTCTAAATATAAATTGAGAAAGACTTTTCCTAGTATCATGGCAGTTCAAAGGTAAGGTTTAGAAGCAGACCAACCCAGGTTTTACCACTTCCTTTGAGATCAAGGGCAGTGATTAAATAAGCTTAGATTTGTCCTTAGAGAAAGGGACATAAGATTAATATATACTTCATAGGCTGCTTTTGAGTAGTGAATATGATGTCTGGTACAGAAAGAAGTGCTGAAGAAATGTTAGCAAACAAACTATGGTTCTCAACTTGGGGCAGTTTTGACCTTAGGGGATCTGCAACATTAAGAGACATTTTTGGTTGTAATATCCAAGGAGGTGCTGTTGGCATCTAGTAGGTAGGAGCCATGGCACCTACTTGGCCATCTTACTGTGCCCACCTAGGTTAATCCTCCACAACAAAGAATCATCTGTCCCAAAATGCCAGCAGTGCCAAGGTTGAGATACCCTGGCCTGGAATGTTTCTATCTCATCTTCATCCTTGTATTATGGGATATTCATTAAGACCCATGATTACTACTCCCTTTTCACTCTCAGTAAATTTGAGATTTCTGTTCTCCCCTCCCATAAAAAAAATCAACAAAAAACAAAAACAACATGAGGCAATATTACATATTACTTCAACACTTTGTGATATTTCCTTCCATTGTGTTAAGTAAATGAATACATAAGTAAGGGAACCATAGAAATTACTGTGATATATTATAATCCGAGTTACAACTACTCAATATTAAAGCACTTGGGTCAAATACATATTATAGATTTCTAAGGAAAAACAATGCAGAGCTATTTCTAGGGGCGTTTCAAATCACCAGGGGGCGATATGTTGGAACCCATTGTTGTGTCTGCAGCTGTAATCTCTGGTGAGGCCCCAAAGCCACAACTCTTAACAGTATTGGATCTGTAATAGGTCAGTGGAATTAAACATTAATTTAAATAAGAATTACCCTTAAAATCACTTGGTTGTGTGTTTTTTCTCTCTCTACACAGAGTCGTTACCCCTGGCAACAGTAGACTTTACTCTTGAGAAAGTTGAGGTTATTAAAGCAGAATGTCTCTTGACGTCAAGATGGCTCTGGCCCTTCCCTATTTGCTTCATTTTCTTCAACCTCAAAGGTAGAGTGCTTCTCCCAGTTATCCAATTCATTTGTTCATTCATCAAATATTTACTCCAGTCCTTGGGCATGGCAGAACAAGCCTAATGGTCCCTGTCCTCCTGGAGCATTGGGCATTAATCAATTAAGCAAACAAATTAATAAGGTCTGCTTGTGACCAGGGCTGTGAAAGAAGCAGGGGTGATGACAGAAAACACAATCTAGCCCTACTTGGGCAGTCTGAACAAGGAAGGTCTCTGACGGGGCAACATTTAAGGCAAGGCAAGAAGGAAGAGAGGTTTTTCCAAGTGCAAGGCAGGGGAAGAGCCCCCTAGGAAAAGGCTAGAATGTGCAGAGGCCCCCAAGGCAGGAAAGAGTTGGATATGGGACAAAATCAGCTGGGGAAGAGAGAGCAGGGTCAGTGAAGATCTTTGAAGTTATTCTGAAAGGAGTGGGAAATGGAATTATGTTAAGCTGAGCATCGACTTAATATTTGTTGTTTTCCTTAATTTTTTTTAAAAGTCTGAGTAAAGTTATTTTTATTTATTTTATTATTTTTTTAATCCTCACCTGAGGACATGCTTGAGAGAGGGAAAGAGAGAGAGAGAGAGAGAGAGAGAGAGAGAGAGAGAGAGAGAGAGATCCCCATGCTCTGACTGGGGATTGAACCCGCCTTGACCAGGAATCAAACCAGCAACCTTTGGTGTATAGGATGAGGCTCAACCAACTGAATCACTCCAGCTGGGCAATATTTAGCATCTATTGTGCATTTTCTACTAGTATGGATTGGGAGCATTTAAGGGATGGTAACTCCTTTAACTCACATCCACCTTGTGAGATAAGTATTATACCCACTTTTATAGATGAAAAAAGAGCTGCACCAGGAGGTTATAAAATCCAAAGTTACATACTCTGTTTCCCCAAAAATAAGACAGTGTCTTATATTAATGTTTGCTCCCAAAGGTGCGCTAGGTCTTATTTTCAGGGGATGTATTATTTTCCCATGAAGTAGGTCTTATTTTCGGAGGATGTCTTATTTTCGGGGAAACACAGTAGCTGTGTATCCAGTTTTCTCAGCCTCACCATCATTGACAGGTGGGCAGGGGCTAGGGTGTTTACAGCAATACTGCCCTCTACCTTCTACATGCCAACAGCAACTTCCCTCTTCCCCCAGTTGTGACAACTACAAGTCCAGTTTTTGGCAGCTGTCTTGGGGGTGAGGATAGGAGGGTAAAATCATCCTGGCTGAGAATTCCTGCTGTAGAGAAAGATAAAAAATTTAAAACCCCTCAAACCCAATTACCCAGTAATGACTACACTGATGTCTTCCAGGCTGTTTCCTAAGCTTTTTCTGTGTTTGCTTCAAAATATGGTTCTTGCAAAGATTCACCTCAGAGCAATGGTCTTCTCCTTCCCCCGCTAGTGGGTACTCGACCTCCACTCATCAATCACCCAGCGAGAGTGGTGATGTGAAGTTGTGTGGCTGGGCTCTCCTGAGCATTAAAATAGATCTTGAGACCTATTTGGCTCAGTGGATAGAGCGTTGGCCTGCAGACTGAAGGGTCCCAGGTTTGATTCTGGTCAAGGGCATGCACCTTGGTTGTGGGCACATCCCCAGTAGGCAGTTCATAGATGTTTCTCTCTCATCAGCTCTAATTCTCTATCCTTCTCCCTTTCTCTCTGTACAAAAGTCAAATATATATACTGAGTCCCCAAATTATTATGAATTATGATCTCTGAATGCTGTATACTCTGTGTTCTGTGGTTCAGTCAGGTTTAGTTTTCATGGACATATATTAATTGCATATGCAGAATTAACTTTTGTTGTTTAGCTTGGCTTTGGAAGGCAAGTTTCCAATCTATGTGTCTGTCTTTATGAAAGCCTTAAGGATAGAAACCATACAACAACCAGTCAACACAAACATAGCGAGACAGAGGAATGATGAATACAGTATTGTGTCCAACAAAACAAATAACTATAAAAAAGGAAATATGTTTACTACTATTTATAATAAACAATAAAGAAAATAACAACAACAACAACAACAAACCTTCACAAATACTTATAAAAAGAAAATAAGGATTGAAGAACATCTAGATGATTAAAACTGGAAGTACGATGACATTGTGGAAAGAGCATACATTTTTAAAAAATATATATTTTATTGATTTTTTGCAGAGAGGAAGGAAGAGGGACAGATAGTCAGAAACATCTATGAGAGAGAGAATCATCATCAGCTGCTCTTGTACACCCCCTACTGGGGATGTGCCCACAACCAAGGTACATGCCCTTGACCGGAATCGAACCTGGGACCTTTCAGTCTGCAGGCTGACGCTCTATCCACTGAGCCAAACCGGTTTTGGCAAGAGCATATATTTTGAAGTCTGAATTAGCTGCATTCAAACTTCAGTTTTACCTCCTATGGAAGCCTGAACAAATTGTTTTACCTTTATGAGCCTGTTTTCTTATCTGTAATGACACCTACTTCAGAGGGTTAGGGTGAGAAGTAAAGATGACTTAAGAAAATCACTGGCACAATGTTATGCTCAATAAATGGTAGCTGGCATTTTTCTGACTCATAATTTAAAGTTGGTACAGCTGGATTTCAATCATTGAACAACAGATTTCACTCAGAGCTTCCCGGTGTCCATAGCAAAACATGAAAGTTTCAGGATTGACAGTGTTAATGAAGTAAAGGCATAGAAATTCCTCTTAAGACAAAATTATCTGGGGAGTTAAGCATGAAAGAAATGTTTTAACCAAATCTTCACTGCAGCCTCCCTGAATAACATAGGGACAATATCTTTTACATCGTTCCCACAGCAAAGAAATGTAAATCCTATGCATTTGCTTCTTCTTTAATCTTTCAGAGTAAGCCAAAGAACAGGTGTTGGCAGGAATTACTTTTAATCCAATGTTATATGTCTGCTAAAAAACATTCTTGCTTTTTGTGGCATTTAATATGCAGATCATACATTTTTATGTTATTTTATATGCATGCATTTAAATAGTGTTTATGAAGCACTGCCTTTCAGACCTCCAGTAAGTCTCAGAGATACATGATAATGCCATTTTACAGATGAGGAAATTGGGGTTTAGAGTTCAAGGTTAGTCACAGAGATGGATCCAGGACTTGGACCAAGGACTATTTAACTTATTCTATTCCATCCTTGTCTTCTACCTCAGCCTGCCTCCTTCACAAATAGAGCTGGACCGCATGCTCAAAACAAGGAAATAGAGGGCTTTGTATAGAAATAGAATGAAGGAACATTAAAGTGGGGGCTCTTGGTATAAAATAGTTTTATTACTAAGACATCAAAGAAGAATGTTTTGTAAATGAGTTTTCTGGGAGCAATGTTTTAATCTTTTTGCTGTTTTTTTTTTTTCTGGTTTATTCCAAACCATTTAACTAAAATGACATAGATAAAAAAGATATCAAGAAACATTCTGTAAGATCATAGCAGTACAATAGAGACACCAAATTGTGCAAATGGCTGTTTTGAACTCTTAGCCTTCAAAGCAAGAAGAAATAAACAAACCTGTTTATATTAACAAGGAATATGCTAATCTGCAATTTGTAACTTAAATGTAATTTTATATTTAATTAGTCAGCTTACCTCATACCCAGTAAATATAGTCACATTTAACTGGAATTTACAATATCTTCCAAGTTCATTTAATTTTTATTTTTCTACATGATTCTGAGTGAGAATAAGTAATGGTATGCATATTAAAGTAAATAATTAGTGTTTTCTAAGGGATAGGTACCCTGAATCATCCAAGGAATTTCACTTTCAATAAAGACTTTATTATTTGCTTTCAACATTTTTTTTCACTTAAAAGAATGATGATGATGATGATGATGATGATGATGATTGAAAACTATGAAGGGCCTGAGATTTTTTTTCCACTTGCTTGCTAACAAGCTAACTTGCCGGAGATTCATAGATGCTGCAGGTGACACTTGCATCCATGAAGAAAGACTTACCTGTTCCTGACACAGCAGGTGGTATGTGCTTCCTGTTGATGCCAGTTCCTTTTGCTCCCCAAGTCTCACCTGGGTGACATGGAGGTGTCCTGGTAGAAACTGCATATTCAGTGGGTCTGTGTCTAAGTGAGGCACCCTGAGCTTAGGAAACCTCAGACATTGCTGCTAGCAAATCTGCCCAAGTTTTGTCCTTGAGGGAGACTCATCAGGAAGCAAATCCTTCCTCCGCCCTGCAGAGAAACAAAATATAAACATCCTTGAAATGATAGTCAAGAATAAAAGCTGTCTCAAGAATTATACAAACACCCCGAGGAGTCACTGCCCAACTGCTGGTGCTGCTACTGATGGTAACATTTATTGAGTCCTCTTTTCCAGACATTGAGTCAAACCATTTGTATACATACTCTCCTCTGACCCTCCTTACAATCCTAAGCATAGACAGTATTATCTGCATTTAAACAGAAACACAGTGGAGACTCAGAGAGGTTTAGCAACTTTCTCAGGGTCACAAACACATAAAGTGGCAGACCCAACACTTGAGGGCAGGTCTATTTGACTCCAGAAGCTTTGCCCTTATTCCTGACATTATCTCATTACTTAATAAAATATACTTATACTAAATATTTCTCATAGAGGAAACAAGTTGCTGTGTAGAAGTAGAAAGAATTTAGATTGGGTCCATAAAGGTCTAATCTGTCTTCTCACCAGGATGTCAAGGGAGAGTGCTTCACAGGGGAACTTGTTGGGAAAATAGGTGACAGAGCCCCGATCTGAGTGTGAGAAGCCTGTCTCCAGAGGTGAAGCATTTCACAGGCCAACTAGCCGTCCCTGGACAGGTGAACCCTCAAGTCACAAAAGCAAGAGTCCCGAGTCTGGGCATCTGGTCTCCTTATTTGATGCTTTAAACATTGAAGAAATGCACAGTCTCTCAAAACACAGAGATAAGTGTTGTCAACACGGGTGTACTATCTGTGAAGTGCTGCTCTTCTCCTGGGAATGTGGGCAATTGAGAAGCACATGACTCACACGGGCTATGGATTGTGACAGGATGCTGGAAAATGACAAGCAGCCAAAACTTGGGTGAACAGTTCTAGAGGGTAATGCCAGCAGTCTCTAGAGACAGTGAATTCTCCATCAGTACATGGAGATTCTGAAATTTTAAGAGCCAGGTCAGATCAAACATTCATTCATTCAACAATCTCTTATAGACTGTCTAGTTTGTGTTGAGATCTTTGTTTCTGGTCTGGCCCTATGAAGGCATTAGGGATGAGTTAATTAAATGTTTGACCAAATATAGCAGGCCAGTTTTTAAGCTGATAATCTTGGCCTATGAACGATGTTATAGATATCCAAATGGCCCTTGGAAGAAAAATGGTTCCCCACCCTGCAGAGGCACAAGAGAGGGTTTTATTCAGGAGAGCGAAATCTCCAGGGGAGTTGTTAAGTTCTTTGGATTTTTAAGAAACATCCTCAAAGCTTTCTTTCCTTTAGCTCCTGAAGAGCAGCAGTTTGCAATTTGGTCAAGTTAAGGGAAGGGGTGATGAAATCTATGGAGGAGTTATATAAGAAGACAAATTCTGTGTTTTAAAGTCTTTTTCTGCAGAAGACCTATAGCACAGTTTAGGCATGGGTATAATGGCAACTCTTTTTGTATACTGGCATCATTTTCTCAAACTAAGAGATGATTTCACTCTGATTAGAAACCATTTCTGACTCAACTTAAATGACCTGCAAAAATATTTTATAACCACTCTGCATTAGCCTATTTGAGATTAAGCTAGACTACTTAATAAGCTTGAATGTGTTAGTGCCACAGAGAAAGAGTAAACTTTGAGTAAATGTAGGGAATCTATATATATAAAAGCCTTAGCAACTGTTACAACCAGGACCGAACGACCAGTCGACCAGTTGCTATGACACCACTGACCACCAGGGCGCATATGCTCCATGAAAGAGCTGCCCTCTGGTGGTCATTGTGCTCCCACAGTCAACCTCCCACAGACTTTCCTTCTAGCTGGCAGGCCCTGATCAGCCCTGATCAGGGCTGAGCCCTAATTGCCAGCCAGGCTGAGAGATCCCCACCTGTGCATGAATTTGTGCCCTGGGCCTCTAGTGTGGGAATAAAAAAGATGTTGACAGAAATGTTTTGGATCAACAAAACATAGATAGGGAAATACTGGTCCCCATTAACTTAGTTTTAGTAATAACCTACTAATTAAATAAATCCTAAGATATTTCTGAGCAATCTACTGATGGCTGCTGCTTGTGTTGTGCTAGGGAGTGTACAGGAGTGGCCAAGTTGCGAACCTTGGCAAGCTGCTGATAGTGTCAGACCTGGTCCACTTATCGAGAGATATGGGGTATACTGAGTCCAGCTGCCACTTGTTTGAGAGGTTTAGGAAAGTCTGAAGCCTGAGCCAGATCATGCCATTTATATGGAAAAGACCCTGCAAACAGCTTGGGTGGGGTTGAAAATTGGGTGGGGTGGGATCAGCTCTGAGGTGGGTAGGTCCCAGCACTTTTGTCTCAGAGAAAGCTATCCCTGAGTTTTAGCTCTGATGTCAGATAATTTAGTTCCTCCCCTATGTCCTTGGATCCTTTCAAGCTGCTGCCCCAGCACTGGAGCTGAGAAGGAGTGTCTGAGTAAGTCCGTGCACTGGTCCTTTAAGAGGAACTGCCTGGGTCTCCAGAAACCTCCCTGTAACTCAGCTACAATCCTCACTGGGTTTTATAACCTGAAGTTTATAGGGGATTTCTCTTCCTGGCACCGGAATCCTGGGCTGAGCAGGCTGGGACCCCTCCTCCTCAGGGAAACCTCCATAGCTGAGACATCCCTCCCGATTAAAAGCATGCCACATGTGTGAGTGTCAGACCAGCCCCTTCTTAGGTCTCTGCCCCTCTTACCAATATCAATGAGTTTTTCTTTAATTTTCTAATTGTAGGGCTTCCATTCAATAGTTGCTCTTTTGATGCAGTTGTGGGAGGATGTGAGTACCATGTTTACTCACATCCTGGATCCCCCTATAATAATGATTTTGAGGAAGAAAGTCACCAAACACACTCATGTGTATATACACACACTCACAAACACACCTATTCATGTTCAAGATCATTCCCATGTTTCCTTTAATTTTCTTTGAGAATTGGATACCCATAAACATGTCCATTGAAATCCCAGATAATCTGGTTGAAAGCCAGGTGAACTATTCTCAGTGTGAGAGAACCAAGTTTTCTGTAGTGAGGGTCAGGGTGCATCAGGGGAACGGACCCAGTTATTTGCACCACTCACTTTCTAGCAGTGGTTTGTGGCAAAACATCTGTGTTCTGGGTTAATAGTCATTCTGGAAAGGAGAAAGGATGTCTAATGGGATGGTGTGCTGCATATATTAGTTCAAATGCTGAGTTTGTTTTTCCAACCTCTTCCACAATGTTTAACAATTCATGGATACATTTGGCAGCACCACTAAACCCAATTTTGCATAATTCAGCTGTGTTGGATTCTTTCCAAAAGTCTTGGGTATTGACAACACCAATAGAACCCTGCCTCACATAGGTAACTTGGCTCTATCTCTAACAGAAACATTGGCTCCCAAAGATGCCAGGAAGAAAAGCTACTGAGAAATCATATAAGTAGTGATGCTGTAATCTGCACTACAAAATTGCTTTTGGCCACTTGGCGTTCACAAGTACTTGCCACATTTACTTTGACAGCTGAATAAAACTGGGGCAGGACTAATCTGTAAGGAAAAGACTACTTCCAAACACTTTTTAGGCTGATAACCTTTAGTCAGTTCTTTTTTGGGGCACTTAGCTGAGTGGTTTTTTAAAGGTGCATGCACATTTTTTATTTTATTTTCCAGGGGTGTCTTTCTAGCTTGTATTTACTGAGCTATTAAGTACCTGACATTCACTTAATCTTTACACATCACTGTGAGGTTGATATTACTATTATTCCCATTTTATAGGTGAAGAGAGAATTTTGCTGTAAGTGGCAGAATTGGGTAGCTTGGGTCCAGAATCCATGCTCTAAATCTCTACTACCTCCCCAAATTAGGTTATCAAAGTATTTGTCAAGTAAATGAATTACTATGTATTTTAATTGGTCTTGTGGCAGAGGATATGGCCTTTAAAAATTAAACAATACATTATTATTCCAATACATTGATTATCTTATGCTATTTTACTTAATGAAAAACATATCTATGTCCAGAGGCTCTGCCTCTTCCTACATGCTGAGTTTTGTGAGAATGGCATTCTTTGAGAAGGGAGCAACCTTTCAGCATGGGCTCCCATCTGCTGCAACTGGTCTTCAGAGCCGCTGCAGTTGCATTCTTAAGAGCCTTGATAAATAAAACAGCAGCTTGCTATGTGCTAGACATGTGCTAAGCACTTAATGTGCATTATCTCAGTCTTCACAAATGGTTTCTGTTTAAAAGGTGAGGAGGCGCTATTGGAGAAGTAAAATAACTTGCTCATGGTACATATTTAGAAAGGGGTGTTGGGAGAACACTTTTACCCACACTCATGATCCTGTCTTCCTGCTCTACTGCCCAGGGCCCATGATCGATACCTTCTTTTTTTTCCCTGCTGTGCCTAATCCAGTGTCTGGTACCATGGACAGATCTTGGTACCTGATAAGAGAGCAGTTCTAATTAGCTGACTCATTGAAATATCAGTTGGTTGCTTGATTAACTGATGGAATATAATGGAAAGTTGAACAGCTACAAGAGTCTCATGTGTTGTTTTGTATCTGAATCACCTGGGGATGCTGGGTCAGTAGGCTCCAGGTAGGAAATGAGATTCCACATTTCTAATAAGCCCCTAGTTCAGTGGTTGGCAAACTCATTAATCAACGGAGCCAAATATCAACAGTACAATGATTGAAATTTCTTTTGAGAGCCAATTTTTAAAAACTGAAACTTCTTCTAATGCCACTTCTTTAAAATAGACTTGCCCAGGCTGTGGTATTTTGTGAAAGAGCCACACTCTAAGGGCCAAAGAGCCGCATGTGGCTCTTGAGCTGCAGTTTGCCAACTGCTGCTGGTCCATGGACCACATACTTCACATTGCAAGGCTCTAACCTGAGCTGTTCAATGAGGAAACCACATTTTGCTAGTTATTTTTTTAATTTTTAAATTGTTTTCAATTATAGTGACATTCAATATTTGAATGTGAGTTTCAGGTGTACAGCACAATGGTTAAATGTTTATATAACTTACAATGTGATCCCCCCAAAAGACTAGTAGTCACATGGTTTTTACAATATTATTGACTATACTAGAGACCCAGTGCATAAAATTCATGCACAGGTGTGTGTGTGTGTGTGTGTGTGTGTGTGTGTGTCCCTCAGCCTACCCTACACCTTCTCCAATCTGGGACCCATTGAGGGATGTCCACTGTCCATTTAGGTCTGATCCCTAAACAGGCAGTTGACATCCCTCTCACAATCTAGAACTGCTGGCTCCCAACGGCTCACCTGCTTGCCTGCCTGATTGCCCCTAACCGCTTCTGCCTGCCAGCCTGATCACCCCCTAATCACTTCCCTGCCAGCTTGATCAACATGTAATTGCTTCCCTGCAGGCCTCATTGCCCCCAACTGTCCTCTCTTGCAGGCCTGCCCCCCCCCCCAATTACCTTCCCCCGCAAGCCTGGTCTCCCCAACTGCCCTTCCCTGAAGGCCTGATTCCCCCAACCTGCCCTCCCCTACAGGCCTGTTTGCTCCCAATTGCCCATCCTTGCAGACCTGGTCCCCCACAACTGCCCTCCCCTGATGACCATGTTGTGGCAGCCATCTTGTGTGTTAGAATGATGGTCAATTTGCATATTACTTATTTATTATATAGGACTAGAGTCCCAGTGCACAAAATTCGTGCACTGGGAAGGGGGCCGTCCCCTCAGCCCAGCCTGCACCCTCTTGAAGTCGGGGAGCCCTTGAGGTATATCCGACTGCCAATTCAGAGAGTGGGCCTAAGCTGGTGGTCGGACATCCTTAGTACTCCCACAGAGGCAGGGGAGGCTCCTGCCACCACCGCAGTGCTCACCAGCCATGATCCCGGCTTCTGGCTGAGTGGTGCTCCTACTGTGTGATTGCACTGACCACCAGGAGGCAGCTCCTGCATTGAGCACCTGACCCTTGGTGGCCGGTGGACATCATAGTGACCAGTCATTCTGCCATTTGGTCAATTTGCATATTAACCTTTTATTACATAGGATTCCCTTTGCTATACTTTATATCCCCAAAAGGTGAAGAGATTAAGAAGTACAAATTGACAGGTACAAAGTAGCCCCATGCAGCTAATTAGAGTTCAAAAAACTAAAATTCAGTTTATCACTCACACTAGTCACATTTCAAGTGTTAAAAGGCCATGTGTGTGACTCTTGTCCTCACATTAGACAAACAGGTCAGCACTGCCGTCAGCACATCGGTGGGATTGCACTGCTGCAGAAGATGCCTTTACTGGAGAAAAAGAATATCTTATGAGAATCTCAAATATATTCATATCTTAGTTCTTTGGCCTAAAAAAGAGTATCTTTCCTCATTATCTCTTAGGTTATTGAATATTACCCAAAGGGTACTGAGAAATACATTTATTTTTATTTTGTTTAGGATTCAGTACATGTGCTTAAGAAAAAAGTCACTGTTTTTAAAACAGACAACCACAAGATAGCCCTGACTCCAAAAGCAACGTGTTCTCATTGGGATCCTAGAACCACCAGGTGCATCTGCAAACCCAGCGCTCTTTTATGCATTTTAGTCACAACTATGTCTTTCCCCACACACAGCTGTTCCAGGGACTGAACCTCCATGGGATGCCGATGGGTCTAAAGGCCACGGTCATTGCCAAACAGAGTAAGGAAATCATTTGATCCTCAACAATTTCCTTAAAAATCATTTTGTCCAGGCCTGCCATTTTGCAGGTGGGTAGACAAAGGCTCACATAGAAGATGGAATTTGTAATTAGGGCTGGTTAGAGCTGCTCTTAGGTGCACAGTGATACTTGCTGAACTGATGTGAATCAAGTTCCCCCCTCCCACCTCCCTCCACTCCTTCACCTCTTCACCTCATACCCACCCCCGTCACCACTAACTGGATTATCTGAATGACATAGTGAGCAGTGAAAACAATGCTTTTACTTCTGTTTCTTTGCATTCTGTCAAATATATACATGGAGACATTGGAATCAGAAACAGATTGTCTGGAATAAAAATGAATAGGGCTATAATATTTGTAAAGTAATTTCTTTTTGTGTCAGTGGTACTATTCATTATATGAATTTAAAAATAGAATAAGAAAAAATTTAAATCACCTTTAGCAAAGCTATTCAGAGATACTACTATAAATGTGATGGTTAAGTAGCCTTTTATTTTTCTTTGTGATTTATAAAAATAGATCATGTACTCTTTTTCATTATCATCAACATTTTCCCAAGTAATTTTGTAAGATTTTAAGTCTTTTGCAGTGGCTGATGTAATATTCCATTGTATGGTAATATGAAAATGTATCCATTTGAATCACAAATATTTCCTTTTGTTTATCATAAGCAACCTTGTGATGGTCATCACTGTAGGAAATATTGACATAACTTTCCTTAGGCTAAATCTGCAAAATTAGAATTGTTCATTCAAAATTTCAAAAAAGATTTTAAGCCTTTAGTGAAAGTTTTCAAATTTCCCTCCCAAAAGCTTTATACTCATGTATCCAAAATAAAACATGAAAATAAACTCCTTGAACATATGAACTGTGGCTATTTTATTCAACACTCTATCTATAGAGTTCAGAATAGTATCTAAAACATAGTGGAATCTCAATAAATAATTATTAGCCCAGAGCCTGGCATGTAATGATGCTTCATAAATGCTAATTACAATTATTACTTTCTTTAAAGTTGTTATAATTCTTCTCTTTGCACACACATTCTCAGTGCATGGAAACATTTTTATAGGTTTAGTTGGAATTATGTCTGAGAATAAACATTAAACTTCTGATAAAGTCCAACCTATCTCTTTTATGCTCTCATGTGGATTGCTCCTTTGTCGAGTATCTCTAAAACACGTTCAGCTGGTTGCTGTCTCTTTTATTTTGTTTTTGTTTTTTAGAAGCCTCATTCAGGATAGCCAGCGTATTTTTCTGCCAGCGTATTTTCCTTGCTGTCCCTGGATGTCTGATCAGGCTCAAAGAATACAGCCCTTGGGGCAAACGAGCTCGAGCAAAATACTATTGAGTTTATGAAAAACAAGGAAATGATAACAATCATGCCATCTCCAATATGGTGTTTTGTAGAGTGTCTGCTGGTTGGCCTCCCAGGGTCCTCCCCCTTTAGGGGGTGGATATAATGGGCTTATTAAAAACATGGGCTTTGGGTTGGAACTTGGAGTCTGCACTCCAGGTCTGTGTCTCTGTTTCCTCAGTTGTCAGAGCAGTGCCTACTTCTCAGGTTGTCAGGAACAGCCTATGAGACACAGCACATAAAGCTCTTCACACCAAGTCTAGCTCAGAGTCACGCCCTGGAAGAGGTGTCCACTGATACCAGAGCTGCCTCCTTAGCAGTGATAGAGAACGAAATGGACTTGACATTGGCTTCCACATTCTAACAGATTAATAGGTTAAATTTCACTGAGCCAACCACTTGGGAAAATCTTGGCAAATTTTATTGAGCCCATTTTCCACTTGGAGAAAATGGGACCCAAAGTTGCATAACAAACGCTTCTGGCATGCCAGGAATCCAGAAAAAATGTTGGAACTGGAACTTTAACCGAAGTGTCTCTATTCCTATTTCAAATTGCCAGATGTCTCCATGATGTCATACTAATGTGCTGGTGATGATCATGATCATCAGGATGCTGATGAAAGGTTGCATAAAATGAGCATGAATTTTTGGCTAGGCAGTGTGCATCTACATAGTTTTTCACAACCATCACCAATGTAGGTGCTGTTATTCCCAGAAGCTGAATTTATTAATTTGACCAAGATTACGTATCTGGGAACTGTATAGTTCTACCAGTTCTATATGGAACCATAACCTGTGTAGTAACCAACACATTCTGCCCCGAAACACCAACCATCCAGAAGCTAGTCTCCGCTCTCTTCGGAAATCAGTGAGAACATTGTTTCTGATCATTGAAATGACTTCCAAAGCACCGGGATTGAATATGTAGCCAGATCAGATCAATATTAGAATTTCAGCTCTGTTCTCTAGCTGCAGTCCTATTTAAGTTCAGTGAAAAATATACTAAAGCACTAGTCTTTCAAACTTGAAGTTCAGTGGAATTTATCTTCAAAGTCTTCTTGGAAAAATGCCTGCGTGAAATCCTGCTTTTCTTTGTAAGAAGAGGTTTATTTTGCCTGCATTCATTAGCTTTCTGGTTGAGCACACGCAGCAGCAAGACAGCAGATTATTCAAACAAACAAGTCGCTGGCGAGTGCAAGCACAGTAATAACCTCGTGATTTAGACGAGGTCTGGCTGCAGGAAAGGTTCTAGCAGTCGAGGCCTGCCACCGACTCAGGAGGTAGGTCTGGACTGCACGCACATGCGGTAGCTTTGCAGAAGGTTAACACGCAGCTCTGTGGGTCACCCCGGCCATTCTCATGGGTCTTTAAAACACGTGGATTGAAGGCATGAATGCTAGTGAAGCAGACATTGAGAAATGAGTAACTTTCCATGAGTCACCAACTTCCTGGATGTCCCCACAATAAAGTGCATTCTTATCTCAATTTCCTCTTAACTCTGTTCTCACCTGAGGAAACCTAGGGATACAGATGCTGCATCGCACAGCTGTACATGCAGAGCCCGAGAGAAAGAGGGAGAAAGAAAGGTGGGGCGACAGGTGCTGGTACTGAACCTCATCTCATTTCTCCCAAGAGCCTCTTTTTTTTATTTATTTGAAAACAAACAAAGAAAGGTAACTAGTAAGGAAAGGTATTGTGTGCTCTGCCCTTCAGTTGTTTCAAAGTTGAATGTGTGTGGACAAACCATGCCATTCAAACTAGCCATGCCTTTAATAAAACTGCCAAAATAAGTTATGGAATTCCTTACACAACTGTGAGGATCCCACAAAGATGCATTGGAGGCTACTTGAATTTTATTATTTAGGACATAGCATGGATAGTAGTGACCGGAGAGCTGGACTGTATCATGACAATAATGACAGGGATGATAACTATGATGATGATGATAGTACCTAACATTTTGGTTTATCTACCATTGTGCCAAGAACAGTGCTACAACTTCATACATTACCTCATTTAGTCTTTGAAACACTTACAATGAAGACACTATTAATATATCTATTTTACAGACCAACAAACTGAGGCTTAGAGAAGCCAAGTTCTTGTCCAGAGGCCACAGAGCTAGTGAGCAATAAATCTAGAGTTCAAACTCAAACAGTCTGACTCCAAAATGAAGACCCTTAATATTCTTGATCTTCAAATATTTTTGAACACATATCCCATCAATAAAACTTTTTGAGGACTACCCCTCTTTATAGTTATTTATAATACTATACTAATATACTATGTACACATTAATATATATATATAGTACACTTAAAAGAATGAGTCACAGATGGAATAATCTTTGATTTTAAAGTATTTTTGATCTCATAAAAAGGTAATTATAATTAATATTTTGATGTCAGGAGTATGTGTAAATATGTTTCAGTATTTCTGAAAATTTTTATTTAATATTTTATGTTTCAGTATTTCTGAAAATTTTATTTAATGTTTTATAATAACTCAAAGGCCCAGTTTTGAGTTTTTTTCATTACTTGACCATGACTAAAATAGATGCTTTAAAAGGTCTTTAAGTCCAAATGGGAGGTAGGTATCACTGGCTGCACTTTTTAAATCAAGATTTGTGTGTTTCAGCTCCACCTATCCGTTATGCAGATGTTTTTTTTGAAATCCAGCTAGTAACCTGCTGTCTTCCAGATGACAATCTATTGTTATGCAATAAATATTGGGTCTTTATATCTTTTAAGAATTTGAGCAAAACTTACTGATACTCTTTTTCAGAACCTCTAAAAGCTGACTAATTGGTTTTATAATATTGTTTCCAACATTTTAAAGAGATTTTATAGGTACATCAAGTATATGGACTCACTCTGACATCACACAATAAAATAATCATTTCCCAAAACAGTTCTGTTTTCAAATTGCTCTCTCTACACTGAAGTAAAAACAAAACAAAACAGTTTATCTTTATGTGCTATAGCCGCTTGGTATTTATGTGGCTTACTAGTGTGATGGCTTCAAACATCATTAGCATATGTCTCAAGATAGTATCCAAGGAAGGGCATGTTCAGTGTTGGTGACTATTAGCCATATTTCAAATATTTTTCTCATAATCTTTTAAGAGGGATAGGGAGTTAGAAACACTGATGAGAGAAAAACATCAATCATCTGCCTCCTGCATACCCTCTAATGGGGATGTGCCCGCAACCAACATACATGCCCTTGACTAGAATCGAAACTGGGACCCTTCAGTTCACAGGCTGACGCTCTATCCACTGAGCCAAACTGGTTAGGGCATTTTTCTCATAATTTTACATTGAGGAGAAGCTCATCTTTGTTTTTACCTTGTAATGTGGCCGATGAGGAGTAGAGCAGAAGTGTTGATCCAGCTACTTTCCTACTCACTTGTGCTGTCTTATTGTCATGACCTTAACCGCCATAGGCAGGAAAGGGAGGTGAAAGCTGACAGGCCTCTGATGGCAGCATATTGCATTCTTTTCTTGGGTTTTCTTAGTTTGGGGAATGGCCAGCGATCTCCCCATTAGGAACTGGGTGGATACTGCAGTTCTTTAAGAAGACTGCCTTGCTATCAACCAGAAAAAAATTTGCTGGGTAGCAAAAGCAAGGCTCAAGGTGTATGACATTTTAAAGTCCAGTTTTTCAAAAATGTTCAAAGAACAGTATAAGCAAATGAAACTAATGGTAGTAGGAGGTTGCGTCTCAACCATATCATAGTGAAGAAGTTAAATTGTTTTAACTAATCCTGGTCATTTACATTCCCTGCCTCTGCCTCAACCACCAGAGTTAGCTCTAACTTAAAAAAAAAAAAAAGAATCCAGTTTCTAACTTAAGAAAATATCAAAGGTATATATATAAGTAGAGAAGTTAGTGTAATAAACCATCATGTACCCAATACCCAGCTTGTTAATTGTTACTTCATGGTCATCTCTATTCCCCAGGCTTCCCTACTGACTTATACAAAAGGAAATCCCAGACATATTAATGTATCCATAAAATTTTTAGTATGAATCTTAAAATATAAGACCCTGTTTTTAAATATAACCTATGATACCATTACTATACCTGATACATTAATATCTCCTAATGTCGACTATCAAGTCAGTTTTCAACTTCCCTGAAAGTCTCACACATATTTTGTAGTTTGTTCACTGAAATAAGATTCCAAAAAGGGAATTACATTGTAATTAACTGATACAGCACTTTTTGTTGTTGTTGTCTGTTTGTTCACCTGTTTGCTTTTGCCTCCAACATTTTGTAGAATATACCCAGTCTCAGAGAGTTTCCATATTCTCCATTTTGCTGATTGCTCCCTGTGGGTATTATTTTACATGGTCCTTTGCATTCCCCATACAATGGTAACATGATCCAGTGGATAATCACTTTAAGATTTAGCTTATACCAGAATACCTCATAGATACTATTTGTACTTCTATCAGTAGTCACATAGTGACTAATTCCCTTTTGGAAATGTTAATAGCCCTCAATGACAATTGCTTAAGTACATTATTTTATTGGGGATTACTACAGGGTGACAGGTTTTCACTATTTTTTTATGTATCAGCTAGAACAAGTACCTAATGGGAAAGTTTCTTCATTAATTATTTGTTTACTCTGATGTACAGCTCATATAGGAAAGACAAAAAAAGAATACTTGATACTTTTAAATATATATATATTTAATTGATTTTTTTCAGAGAGGAAAGAAGAGGGATAGAGTTAGAAACATCGATGAGAGAGAAACAACAATCAGCCGCCTCCTGCATATCCCCTACCTGGGATGTGCCCACAACCAAGATACATGCTTTTGATTGGAGTCAAACCTGGGACCTTTCAGTCCACAGGCCGACACTCTATCCACTGAGCCAAACCAGTTTTGGCAAGGTGCACCATTCTTGACTGTACTTGAAACAGGGCACAGGCCAGAAGCATATAGTAATGAGACAGCTCACCCAGGCCTCAAACTGGCCACTTCGGTCATCTCTGTTCAAGCAATGCCATATATTTTGTTGTTTGTTTTCTTTCTGAAACTACAGGAATATTCTGGATGGGGTGGTAGATGATATTATTGAAAAGATAATAGTCTAGACCCACAGATTTACTACTTTTGTGTTTGGCAGCAGCCAACTCAGCAAAAAGGCTGATGGCTTGGTCTGCTGTGAGTCCTCAGAGCAGTAAACACTGCTGAGAGGGACTGTGGAATGCCCCTCCTGGTTATGTGCTATGTGAGTACAATAGTGTGTCCTCTTACCCTCTTACCCCTAGGAAAACACATCTCCTACAACCTAAGGTTCCCTGTCTCCAAAATGCTTCATTTATATCAGTAACTAGAGTCTCAGACCATGAAGCAAATGGACCCTATTAAACATCAGCCAACTTTTTCTTTTCATAAATGTAGAAACTGAGTCCTGGAGAGAGTGATTAGGACTAACACTCACTGGGTAGCACCTAACTGCCAAGTCCTATGATAGCCTTTGTCTATACTAATAATAGAGGAATATGCAAATTGTCTGAAATGCCCTCACAGTAGCAATAACACCAAACAGCAAGCTATGTGGCCAGCAGGGTGGTTAGTTAGGAATGACAAAATGACTGAACAGCAGGCTGTGTGGAGTGACCAGGCAGGCAGGGGAGGGCAGTTGGGGGCAACCAGGTCAGTAGGGAAGGGATGTTGGGGTGACAAGGCCAGTATGGGAGGACAGTTAGGAACAATTGGGCTCGCAGTGGAGCAGTAAGGTGTCAATCAGGTTGGCAGGCAGAAGCAGTTAGGGGCAATCAGGCATGCAGGCAAGCGTTTGGGAGCCAGCAGTCCTAGATTGTGAGGGGGGTGCCCAACTGTCCATTTAGGCCCGATCCTACCAGCATTCAGACATCTCTTGAGGGGTCCCAGATTGAGAGGGTGCAGGCTGGGCTGAGGGACACTCCCCCACTACCATGCATAAATTTCATGCACCGGGCCTCTAGTTCTATATAATGAAATACTAAACATCAAGTACTTAACAAAGGGCAGTGGCTGTCTTCTGGATAGGAGCTTGTGTGACTGAGTTGTCAACTGAACTTTTTTTCTTAAAAGGTCTTTTTAAAAATATATTTTTATCGATTTCAGAGAGGAAGGGAGAGGGAGAAAGAGAGAAACATCAATGATAAAAGAGGATCATCGATTGTCGCCTCTTGCATACCCCACACTGGGGATCAAGCCCACAATCTGGGCATGTGCCCTGACCGGGAATCAAACAGTGACCTCCTAGTTTATAGGTCGATGCTCAGCCACTGAGCCATACCGGCCAGGCGTCAACTGGACTTTTTAATGGGACATCGGTTCTACTTGAAAGAACTACTGACAGACAAACTAAGGTTAGTCAAACTTAAGTAGTTGGTAGATGTTTTCCAGAAAATAAGTAGAGGAAGCCCGTTACTTCAGGATAAACCTACTTATAGTATTCTTTTGCCTGTGATAAAATTTGAACTATGAAGCCCTGAAGACTTTTTGTGATACCAAATGGTGATATTAAGTAATATGATTGTTTACATATTGTGGAATGAAATGTTTCAGTATTTGGAATATTTGTATAACTCAATAAACTAATGTTTTCCATATTCCCAATATATGATATACATTTTTTTAAACCATGCATGGGTAAAAAAAAATCTTTCAAAGAGCTGAGATATAGCAATAAGTTTTAATGTAATAGAGGACAAAAAGTTCATTGGTTTGGTTTACAGTTTTACATTGCATCTAACATTTAAGAAAATGCCACTGGTTGAACTTTTATTTAGTATCAAAGAAAACTACCCACATGTTCCTGGAAGGGCATTACATTTCTCCCTTTTCCAGCAACAATATGTGGGGGCCACATTTTCTTCACAATCTTCAACCAAAACAGCACATCACAGCAGACTGAATGCGGAAATGATACTCAAACCTAGTCCTCCTCTCTTAATCTCTAAAAGAGACTTGCAATACTGTAACAATAATGCCAGGCATTTAAATAATTTTTGCTACAGCAAATACAGTGATTTTCATAAAAGTTTATTAATTAGGTTAATAGGCAAGGAATTTAGTGCTACTTTAATTAATTAGTAAATATTTCAAACTCTAATTTTGCTATCAATATAGTACATATCAATAGAGATGACATAATTTGCAAGACAAAATAAATGTTAAGAGTGTAAAGAGACTTAAAACCAAAATGTGTGAGAACCAAGGCAATTAGAATAACTCTTAATGAGGCTCCAGGTCTAAAAATCTATATCTGATCACCTGCCAGAAAAATCTAGGTGAACTACATACTTCGTTCAGGGGTCAGACACTTGATCCGTCTTAAGCTGCTTTGCTGTGTACACCTGTGTGTAGGGCATTTTCTCCTAATCTTTTCCTCCTCTTCTCATCTCATCTTCAATCAAACCATTAGCCCAACTCATTTTTTTTCTCTTGTACTGAATAATTGTTTACTAAGATAATTCCAGCTTCATCAATGTTTAAATTTTGTTTCCAAGTTCACTGCCCTTTAGGATATAGAACCCTTTGTATGTTCTCGCCTGCCCAAGTAGGGTTGTAGGCATAACATGGCTAGTTGGTCTTTCTATTTTTTAATGATTTAAAAATGTATAGTTGATTTTCTAAAAGTAAAGACATTCAGCTTCTGCTACCCTACTATTTTTTCAATTAGGAAGAGCTTTTATAGCAGATTTTAATTTTTTTTTTTTTTTTTTTTTTTTTTTTTTTTTTTTTTTACTAAAGAAGCTCTCCCTTAAATGTGGTAGATATGTGAAGATGGCCATACTTACTATTTAAATGATAGTTAATACATAAAGCCTTTGATTTCACAGATATCATTGCTTAAAACAAGTTCCAGCTTTTAAAAAATCATATTATTTTAAATGTATTCAAGGGAAAATATAAAGTAAATAGTAGTACATTGGGATATGGAAAGGGCATACTCATGACGATGTTACATGAATTGTTGAATTGGGGGAAACCACGTTCCAAAGAGTGGACCAGGGCCACAGACCATCAAAGTCCCACCTTTAATACTTTACCTCTCAACTTTCATTTCTGAATCAGTCAGTCATGCTTTTCCATAAAGAGGCCTTTCTAATTGATTTTTATTTGCTCAAGCCAAATGAATAAAACTCACTTAAAACACTTTTCTCAGAATAGGTTATGTAAATGGATATAATGTAGAAGGTGAGAAGAATTTTATCTAATTAAGTAATATTTAGTTAGCATGATACAATTTCTAAATTTCCCAGAAGCAAGACTTCATTGAGGGTAGAACACATTCTAGTCTAATTGTAGGAAGAGGAGATTTTAATTATTAAACATTTAGTGGACCAATATCAATTTTTGATAGCCTTCAAGGAAAGGAAACTACATAAGCATTGCTGTCAAATTTATGCTTTTAAAAACTTGTGGACGTAACATTTTTGCCAGCTTTTTATAGTGAAGAAGAGCTTTAAAAACTGTTTTTCCCAAGTAATGATTTTTTTTAAAAAAAGAAAAGACATAGCTCATATTATTTGATTGTAATACATAATGCTGACTTATATGTTAAAGAAGAACTTTATTTATGTGTATAATTGGAACATCTCCTTATACCCCAAAACAACTTATATTACTGATAGCCTGTGCTTAGCTGCTACCATTTAAATTCATTCCCTTGGGACAAACATTGCTTCCTCCTCTTCTACAATACAGTTGCTGCTATGATAGGAGGCATATTAACCAATAAAAACCTTAGTAAGTATGCTTTCTTACTTGCCTAGAGAAAGCCACCATTATCTATTAGGCAAGAATTTGGCTGCAAGTAAGAGAAAACAAACAAATGACTTGAACAAATAGTGATTCATAATTTCTCACATCATGAGAAAGGCCAGAGATGGTGATTACAGACCTGTGTTCAGCTCCTCAAATATATAAGGACCAAGATCCTTATGATGCTCTTGGCCTCTCCTATGCGGTCACACACTGGACACCAGAGATCTAGACAATGTCTTTGTATTCTCAGCAGAAGGAGGGGCAGCAGGAAGGAAAAGGGTTATACCACCGGACATGTTTGTTTTATGAGAATTTCAAAAGCTTCTCTAAAAGACCCTCAACAGCTCACTGCCTCTGCCCCATGGCCACTCATGGTTGCATAGGCGATGGGAAAGAAGTTGGCTTCCCAGCCTCTAAAATGTGGGGGCCTAAGAAGAAGGGGGTAAAAAATACCACATAAGAGTAACTGCAAAAGACTAAATAAATGAGTAAAAGGAGCATGGAAAGAAGGTAAAATATTAATGAAAGTGAAAAGGAAAAATTAAGTCATAACAAAAATCTTCTTGTTGTTTTTATTAGTTGAGTCCTAACTCTGTTCTATGTACCTTACATAAATCATCTCTTTTAGTCCTCATGGACATCCTATGAAGTAGATAAGAGCATCTCCTAAGTACATAGAAGGAAACCAGAACTAACTACTTGCCCAAGGACTTGTATTAAACACACACTTTGGCCTGAGATGGCTCTGCTTCTCCATCACCTTTCCTGGGATCAGCACGCAAATGTGCAGTTATCTTCACTATGGGTTGGTCCATTTCTAGCTGCCCCAGATGCTGTAGTTAATGGCAAACTGCCTGAAATTCAGTGAGGCTTTCCGGGCCTTGCCTAATGGGTGGGTTGAACCAAGAACGCCTGAGTAGATCTAGCAAATGTTGCTGCAGCACTTCCTTCTGCAGTGGTTGGTTACCTATCATTTGTTCAGGTTTTCTGCTCCTGGAACTCATTAGTTCAACTCTGAATTCATATCTGAGGCTCTGAGTTTCTATACATGTTGAATGCCCGTAAATGGACTTCTATTTCAGAAGATTCTGTTTCTAAACAGCTCATAGAAGCCCAGTTGTCTTCTTAGAGTTGTACTGTCAGCTACTCGGGGCCAATTATTTCTGAGTGTTCATGTAAGATCACCTTCAGTGTTCAAGCTTATCTAGGTCAGTTAACTTTGACCTGGAGATAAATTCTACCCCACAGTTTGGTTCTTAGACTGATTATTTATGGGAGCTCCTAGGAGAGATTTCCATTCACTGAGACAGTCAGCAGAAGTGTAATAAGGAATCAAAGAGAGCATGTGATCTCTGACTATACTGTAAGAAAACTGAGGAGTTAAGATTGTGCCTTGGTGATTTTATACCTCCAGAATCTAACACCATGCCTGGTGTATATTAACACAATACATTTATGTATTCATTCAACAAATATTAGTTTGTAGGCCATTATGTGCTAGACACTAGAAGCATAGCAGTACCCTCGAAAGACATAGTTATTGAACATGTGAAATATATGCTCTTACAGAGGGACAAGTAATGAAAAGTAAGCACAATTTTAAAACAAAGAACAAAGGCCCAAATGTCCATCAATTGGAGGACAGATACATTTTGGTATGGTCATACAATGGAGTACTGCTCAGTATGAGGATGAACAACTGTTACTACCCAACCACATGGCAGAATCTTGTAATGCATGACTGCATAACATCAAGTTCAAAAATAGGCAAGACAAACTTACGATGCTAGAAGTCAGGCTGCTGGGCACCTTTGGAGAGGGGCAATGAGCTTGGAGACATGCAGGAGCTTCAGGGATCTGGGTTACATTCTTTATCTTAAAGAAGAGTTGGTTCCAGGGGAAAATTCACTTTGTGAAAATTCCTCAAACTCTGTGCTTATGACATGTGTTTTTCTAAATCACGTTATAATTCAGTTAACTAAATTGATCTTAGAGAAAAGTGCTGACTATGATGATGGCTATGAAGGCACTGCCGAGGGTCCAGAGTAACGTGATAGGGATTAGCTTGGGGGACACTATTGTAGACGGGGTGGCCAGGGAGAATCTTCCTGGGAAATGCTGGCTAAGCTGAGCCCCAAGAGTGAGAGGGTAGTAGCCATGGGGAGAGGCAGGCGAAGAGCATCCCAGGCCAGGGAATGGCAAAGGCAAGGGCACTCAGGCAAGCAAGGTTCGGGCACATTTGAAAATAGAAAAAAAAAAGGCAGTTTGGATGAGCAGAGTAAGTGGAGAGCAGAGAGGGATGAGACAAAGCCAAGAGCCAGCAGAGGCCACATCTTGTGGAGCCATTGGGCCCTTATAAGTTGGCTCTTTTTGGTGCCAGGCAGTGTACTATGATCCTTAAGTACAGCATGCCATTTCCTTTTCATCCTTACAGCAGCCCTGGTCTAATGACCCCCATTTTATACAGGAAGAAGCAAGGCTTAGGGAAAGCAGCTTGTCAAGGCCATGCAGCTCGGAAGTGTGTGGTATCCCCAGAAAGTTGAACCCATATCCTTTAACACAAGCCTGTGTTCTCCTGACCCTGCCGCTGGGGCACTGGTGTTTAGATAGCTACTTCCTGGCATGATCCATGTACCTTTAAGGTTGTGAAAAAAAAGCATTGATTAAAGTAGCAAACTTCACCTGGGAAGGTCTGGGAAGGAGCTCACGGACTAGATTTTGAAAATACAAATAGAATTTAACACAGGCGTGCTTTCTTGAGGAAACAAGATGTGCAAAGACTCAAAGATGAGAATTAATCATTACAACAACTAGTGTTTATTGAGATTTCATGTTGTTCTAGGTTCTGCAATGAATATCTTACTTATCTGGGTTAATCCTCACAACAATCCTGTGAATTCAGTACTGGCCCCATTTTACAGATGGAAAAACTGAGGTGCGGAGAGGTTAGTCGTTTGCCCAGTGAACCACGGCTTAGAGAGGTGACTCATCAGTGGTGAGAAAAATAGTGAATGTGGACAGGCAGGTATCCAACCTAGGCATGGACAGAGATCTGCCTCTAGAGTCCGTGGCCCCACCTCCCCCTCTGAGAGCCTGAGGTGTCCAGGGAAGTGGGGGGTATTTTGTGGGGGTTCACGATAGGCATTCTTGAACCTGACTGAAATGATATTGCTGAAGGTCCCCTCTTTTCGAGAGTTTTATAATTCTGCAATCTCTCCCTTCTGACTTTTTAAAACATACCTCTGTGCGGTTATTACCTGCTTTTCCCTCTCTTCTAGAGGACAAGTTCCCTGAGGGCAGTCCCTTATGGCTTTGATTCCGCTGGGCCTGGGCCTGGGCCTGGGCCTGGCCAGTGGGAACGGAGATTGAGCGTGTTTTGATAATCATTAAACTTCCAGGGCCCAGGCAGGTGGGAGGTGCCCTGTAAATATTTCTTGAAAAATGGCACTATGCTTATGGAAGAAAAGGTTAGAGTGGGAATGGATTTGGTCTGAGTGAACAATCAATCACCATCACTCAGAGGGCGTGTGCCTAATTTTATTTCCATTGCTTAAGTGTTTAGGAAAGCGAGGTTTATTGGTCTCCCTTCCCTCTCCTGCCCCATCTCTCCATTCCTTCTTACCCCCCACATCACACAAAATGTTTATTGACCCAGTCTTGGAAGGAATTCTGAGCAAGAAATTCTGTGAGGCACCTTAGTTGGTACCACACAGTAAAGATTTATGATCTAAGCCAGTTAAAGTTGGCCTGCTTAAAAGAAATTCATGGTAGGGTGTCACTTTTATGAGCAAATCAACTTCTGCCCAATATTTCAGTTTCAAGTACATACAAAATAACTATGATTTTTTCTGTCCAGCTCCACTATCCCTGGTGAGAAAACAAAAGCTCAAGTAGCTTAGAAGTGAGTTCATTCTGACTAGCCACTAGTATATGTGATATTGACCACGCACAGCATAGTTATTCTGCCCGGGATGTACTGACAGTGACACATCACAGATTTCAGACATCACATAGAAACAGAATGTAGCCGAAACCAGTTTGGCTCAGTGGTAGAGCGTCGGTCTGCGGACTGAAAGGTCCGGGTTCGATTCTGGTCAAGGGCATGTACATTGGTTGCGGGCACATCCCCGGTAGGGGGTGTGCGAGAGGCAGCTGGTCGATGTTTCTCTCTCATTGACGTTTCTAGCTCTCTATCTCTCTCCCTTCCTCTCTATAAAATATCAATAAAATATATATTTTTTAAAAGAAACAGAATGTAAGATAATTCATTACTAATTTTGGATATACCAGGTTCAATAAAGTATATTAAAATTCATCTCATCTGTTTCTTTTTACTTTTTAAAATGTGACTATAAGAAAATGTAAATTTATACATGTGGCTAACAAATATGACTCTGATAAAAGCCTAACTCCTGGCTGGCTCAGTGGTTAAGCATTGACCTATGAACCAGGAAGTCACAGTTCGATTCATGGTCAGGGCTCATACTTGGGTTGCGGGCTTGATCCTCAGTGTGGGTCATTCAAGAGGCAGCCGAGCAATGATTCTCTCTCATCATCATTGATGTTTCTATCTCTCCCTCTTCCTTCCTCTCTGAAAGCAAGGAGTTGGGCTTGATATATATTTACACACACACTAATAAAAGAGTAAGGTGCAAATTGACTGTAACTTCAATGCCCACCAGCCAATCAGGAGTGAGCATGCAAATTAACCCAACAAAGATTATGGGTTAATTTGCATACTCAGGTGCCCAGCGACTGGGGGTGGAGTGGGGCAGGATGCTTGCATTGTCACCATGGCAATGACTCAGGCATTTCGCACCACCCCAGCTACTCCAGGCCTCCGGGCAGTGTGGGAAGGTAGAAAGGTAGCTCCGGGTCAGAGCAAAAGTAGTATTGGCAGCCAGGGGAAGGAAGGCCCATTCTTGCATGAATCTTTGTGCATTGGACCTCTAGTAGACAATAATGTTGTAAAGGTCTGGGGATGGGTGGACAGTGGAGGTTGAGTCGAGGGGGGCAAAGAGGAGAGAAAATAAGGGACATTTGTAAGCAGTTGGACATTCCCCTCACAATCCAGGACTTGCCCCTAATAAAAAAGAAACATGGAAATTAACCATCACTCTGTTGTGCCCACACCCAATCAGTGTGAGTATGCAAATTAACCAAAGATGGAGGTTAATTTGAATATGTAGGCGTAGAGTGGCCAGGAGGGGCATGATGCCTGCTATGAGGGAAAGGGGGTGGTGGAGGAAGCTACTGGAGTGGTGCTCTGGGCAGAAGTGAGGACTTGCCAGCTCCCGAGCAGACTGGGAGCGGGGACATGTTGGCTCCCTGGCAGCCTGGGAGTGAGGACATGCCAGCCTCCTGGGCGGCTGGGAGTGAAGCCAGGGAAAGGAAGGCCTATTCTTGCATGAATATATATACTAGAGGGCCTCATATGTATAAACTAGGGGGCCATATATGTATAAATTAGAGGCCCATTGCATGATATATATATATATATATATGGCTTTAAAGATTAAAGCATTTTAAATTTATATAGAAACTCATAAGTTTTTAAAAAGACCTCATATTATGTTATCGAATAGCTATTGGAATTATCACCATTTTTCCAGTGAAAGTTTTATCTGCTTTCTAAGTGAGAAGACTGAGGAGGATATGACATTTATTTATTTAAGCCTGGCCTCTTCCAGAAAGGCATTTAACTCTCTGGCCAATTCAGAGAACAGAAGTGGCTTTTCTAAGGTGACACAGAGGTGGGTAGAACAGGTACTGGAATTGTCCTTCTTCTACTAGAACAGCAGTTCTCAGCAGTATCCCATTCTTATTATAAAGAGCAACTTTATAAATAATGGTGGAAAGAGCAAAGTTTTTAGCTGACTTTTTTAGGTAAATTAGAGCTGAGGGAAGGATATTGAAAATAATTTATCTTTTGTGCACTTCATTCACTTACTTATTTAACAAGCACTTCATTTAGTGCCTGTCGTGTGTAAAGCATCAGTTGGCCCTGGGGAAACATAGCTGAACAAAACAGCAAGACAAGACAGATCATCTAACAAACTCAGCCATAAATGACAAGTATTATTGACATATATTTAAGTGAAAGGTGTACAATGTAATGATTTGATACATGTATATTTTGTAAAATGATTATCACATTAAGGTTAATTAACATCTCCATCCCCTGACATAATTACCATTTAGTATTATTAGCTATAATCACCATGCTGTATATTAGATCCCTTGAGCTTGTTAATCTTTTACTGGGTGTTTATACCCTTTGACAATATCTCCCCACTTCCCCCACCCCAACCCCAGCCCTCAGCTCCTGGCAAATACCACTCCCCTCTGCTTCTCTGAGTCCAACGTGTGTGTGTGTGTGTGTGTGTGTGTGTGTGTGTGTGTGTTGTTAATCCTCACCCAAGGATATTTTTCCATTGATTTTTAGGAAGGGTGTAAGAGAGGAAAAGACAGAGAGAAACATTGATGTGAGAGAAACACATCGATTGGTTGCCTCCTACATAAGCCCTGACCAGGGCTGGGTGGGGAGGAGCCTGCAACCAAGGTACATGCTCTTGACCTGAATCGAACCGGGGACCCTTTAGTCCACAGGCCAATGCTCTATCCACTGAGCCAAACCAGCTAGGGCTGAACCCAGCTTTTTCTAGATTCTACATGTAAATGATATATTCCTATATTTCCTGTTCTCTGATTTTTTAAAACTTAGCATAATGCCCTCAAGTTTCATCCAAGTTGTGGAAACAGCAGGATTTCTATTCTTCTCATGGCTGAATAACATTGACTTGCATATATAATCATATCTTCTTTTAGTATTCATCTATTGACACTTAGTTTGTTTCCATATCTTGACTATTGTGAATAATGCTGCACTGAACATAGGGCTGCCAGAATCTCTTTTTGGAAAGGAGATCTATTTTCATTTACTTTGGATATAGACCCAGGTGTGGGATTGCTGGATCATGTGGTAGTTCTCTTTTTGATTTTTGGGGAACCACCATGATGTTTTCCATAGGGGCTGCAGCAGTTTACATTCCCACCAGCAGGAGTTCCCTTTTCTCCACATGCAGGACAACACTTGTTATTTTTTGCCTTTTTGATAACAGCCATTCTAGCAGGTGTGAGGTGATATCCTCCTGTGGTCTCGATTTACATTTCCCAGACAATGTTGAATACCTTGTCAAGTACCTGTTAGCCATTTGTATGTCTTCTTTAGAAAAAAGTTTATTTAGATTCCTCCTCATTTTTAAAACAGATTGTTTTTATTATATAGTGTATGTGTTCCTTACATACTTTAGGTATTAACTCCTTTTTGGAATTAAACCCAGGACCCGTCAGTCTGTAGGCCGATGCTCTATCCACTGAGCCAAATCGGTTT
This sequence comes from Vespertilio murinus, assembly GCA_963924515.1. NCBI lineage: Eukaryota > Metazoa > Chordata > Mammalia > Chiroptera > Vespertilionidae > Vespertilio > Vespertilio murinus. The sequence continues at coordinate 46,544,954 of OZ004715.1, read as the reverse complement.
TAGCTATCCTCATTTTTTAAAAGTCTCTTTTTATTTTCCTGTTCTGATTTGGTGATCCCCACTATTCTGTCTTCAAGGTCACTAATCCATTCTTCCATATTAACTAATCTGCTATTGATTCTTTTTAATATATTCTTCACTTTAGATATTGTTTTCTTTTGATTGGTTCTTTATTACATTTTTTATCTCTTTGTATTCTTCTATATAATCTCAAGTTTTTGTTTTTTTTAACATACTTATGACCATTTCTTTCAATTCTTTATTACTTATCTCCTTTTCATTGAGGTTTTTCTCTGGACTTTTTTCTTGTTTCTTAATTTGGGGCATATTCTTCTGTCTCCTCAATTGTTTGAGTTTCTATGATGTGGCAAGAATAGTTGTCCCTCCCAGTCCTGAAAAAATGTTCTCTGTGTAGACTCTGATTTGGACTGTGTGGGAAAGCTGGCTGGTTGGAATGGATGCTTGAGGTGCCTGATATGACCTCTGGTCTGAAGGAGTGGGCTCCAGGTGGGGCAATCTGGAGTGTTTTGCTTCCTTGCCTTTCTAATCTGGGTGGGGCTGCCTGAGGTAGAGGGGGCTGCTTGGTGTGCTGTTAACATGCCCTGTGACTTTAACTGTGATCAGGGCAGGGACTGGGCAGGGCTACTTTTTAGCTCTATGTTCCTCCAGCTTTGTCCTCTCGGTGGGACATGTCTGTTCTGTGTGCATAGCTGCACTTCAGTAGTTCTGTTCCCTCTCTAGGGAGTACAGCTCCTCACATACTCAGTCATGCCCCTCATTCCACATGGTCATCCCTGCCTGTGTACCCCATTGCTTTAATTGTCCATCGTCAGAGCAGGGTCAGGATGCACTACTGCATGTCTGCTTCTCCCTACTAGCTCTGCCCATTCTCCCCAAGGGCAGCCTTGTGGGTGCACAGCAACACCCCACTTATTCCACACAGGGCACCCCTGAGTATGACTACCAAAAAGTTTTGCTAGCTCCACACTTTCTGTGGGCAGGAAAGCTCCACATGGGCATGCAGCAGTGCCCACTCCTCAGCACTTTCTCTGGAGGAGGAAGCCGTGCAGGTGCCACCACAGCATTGTGTCAGCACTTCACTTTTTTCAGGTGGGGGAGCCCCTTGTGTGTGCATCCCGGTGTGTGCTATGGTGCCCTCCTATTTCTGCTTGCTCTGGTTCCAAGAGGGGTGCCTGGGGACATGCCACAGCGCTCAGCAAATCAGCCAGAGAAGCTGGATGGACTCCCACCCACTATCCACATTCAGAAAAAAATGTAAATAATGGTGCTCACCAGTTCCTCTTGTTCTGGGTTGTTCCCTCAGCTCCCGGAGAGCTCTCGTGGTTTCCAGACCTTCTCTATGCAGTCCTTCTCTCTTGCTTGTTGTGCAAAAGCTGTTTGATTGGCTCCTAGTTGTCTCCCAGGAAGAACTGCTCAAAATATAGGCATAAGTCTAATATGGTCTTGGGAGGGGGTGAGCTCAGCATCCGCCTAAACCACCATCTTGGACCCACTTCCTATGTTGTTCTTAGTTAGATGTAGTTCCACTTGTTTGTTTTTCCCTTTTTCTTTCCTTGTGTTTTTTGAGACAGAAAACCACTAACAAGACAATGTTAAGGAGCCTTTTTCCTGTTTTCTTTTAGTAGTTTTATAGGTTTGGGGGGATTAATTAATTATGTCTTTAATCTATTTTGCGTTAATTTTTGTGAGTGGTTAAGATAGAGATCCAATTTTATTCTTCTGCATATGAATATTTAGTTTTTACAAAATCACTTATTGAAGAGACCATCTTTTACCCAGTGAGTATCCTGGCTCCATTTTCAAATATTAGTTGACCATATATGCACGGGTTTCCCTGTGGTCTCTGAGTGTGGTTCCATTGGGTTACGTGTTTGTTTTGATGCCAGCACAAGACTTTTTGGCCACTATAGCTTTGTAAAGCTGGGCATATCAGACCACCCAAGGCACCTAGTGTGTCGAACAACCATCTCTAAAACAAACAAACCAAACCAACAAACGCACAGCCCTGGCTTGCAGCAGTTGCCAGTTTCCATGCTGTAATTACTCCCACCTTGGCTGATATCTAGCTTCCAATAACATGTCACTGAGTGTGGAGTTGGGGAGAGACATGGAGTAGTAGCCTATATATATCATCTCCACAATGCAAACAATACATGTAAATAACCCCAAAAGTACAGATCATAGTAACATGTGACAAAATAATAAAAAAAAAGCAATGCATGTTGAATATGTATTAACTTTAGTTTTAACATGTTTATTTAACTGTAATTCATATTAATTTTTAGAAATGGCTGTGTTTAACAACTGCCTCCCAAAATTCCTGCAAACTTAGCATTCAGCTCTCACCTGCCTGTGCAGGCCAGCTCCCGCCCACCAACGGGCCTGAGTGTACAGTCCCATGATCCTTGGGTGGAACAAGTGCTCACTCTCCCTCTCCCTCTGTGTCTTCCAGATCAGCAAACAGCAGCTGCAGACCGTCAAGGACCGCTTTCAGGCTTTCCTTAATGGGGAAACCCAGATTGTGGCTGACGAGGCCTTCATGAATGCTGTCCAGAGCTACTATGAGGTGAGACACCGTAAGGAAGGGTGGCGGGACCGCTCAGGCCTACAGCCCAGGCTCAGTGGGCACAACAGCCTTGGCCTTCCATAGAACCACTCCTCCTCAGGCAACGCGGTGGCTGATTGGTTACAATTTTAAAGAATAATTGTATTTTATTTGGGGGGAAACTGTAAAAGAAGCAACTGTATACCAACTGATTTTTCTACAGGGCCCCTGTGCCGAATGCTTTATATGCAATTTCTTGATTCATCCTTATAGCTGTCTTCAGAGTTACGTCCTGATATTATTTCCATTTTACTGATGAAGAGACAAGTTCAGTGAGACTATGCCAATTACTCAAGGTCATACTCTTTAGATGCCACAGCTATAACTTGAAGCGAGTCAGGAGCTTTTTCCCTCCACTTACAACCTTTCTGAAGGATGTTAACATCTCCTAAGGACATTGCATTCACTATCTTACTCTCCTTGCTATTAAAATGGTGCTGTGAGTTCTTCTTGCAAGTTAGAACACCATCCAAAATGCACCACTGTTCTCAGGAGAAAATCTAGAAGCAAGAGAATATATCTTGAGTATATATTACAAAGTAATTTTTCACCTTTAAACTTCAGTGATTTATTTAATAGTAAGGAGAATTTAGAATTCTACTAGTGTTTTTTTAGCATTAAATATTACCAGTGGTTACAGAGGGACAAGTGGAAGACATTGGTCAAGGGTACAGACTTTCTGTTTTAAGATGAGTAAGTTCTGAGGATCTAGTGTACAGCATGATGGTTGAGTTAATGACACTATTATACAATGGACATTTGCTGAGAGAGTAGATCTTAAATAAAAAGAAAATGTTAACTGAGGTGATAGGTAGGTATGTTAATTAACTTGATAATGGTAATTATTTCACTATATATGCACATAAAATAATCATATTTCACACCTAAAAATATGTATACAATTTAAATATATACAATTTTATTTATTTATTTATTTATTTATTTATTTATTTTACTTTAAATTTAGTTATTATTCTTACATAATGTACGTATTGGCTATCATTGGCGTATCATTAAAGGCAAGTGGACATGCCAGGCCTTCCTACTGGCAATGCTTAATGACATACACATTTTTAAAAATGATTATTTGGTCATTGAAAGACCTTATACTTTATATGAATCTATTTTCATATGATCCAGATATTCTGTGTTTGGAATCCTGTGCCTAAAAAGTCTTACCCATTGTCAAGACTAGATTGAAAGCAAAAGAAACTATCCCCTGAGCATGGAAAAACGTACAGTATGTTGTCACATGCAATTCAAAGTCATAACAATAAACTCTAAAGTAGGTGTAAGGAAATCCAACAAACTGAACTTTTCACCATGGATTACTTTCTTTTTAAAATTATTAGGGAGCAAATTATTTCAGATCAGAAACATCGGTGTTCTACCTTCCACTCCTACTAGAGCAGGTGACCCCTCCTTTCGTGTGGAGTGGAGGAAGACCACTATTAGACCCTGGGAAAATGTTATTGATTAGCTTGCCAATTACTTTTTCATAGTGAACAGCCTTTGTCTTTGTGATATTTGCCGAGTCCGGCCACAGACTCATTTTACATGCCATTTCCTCAGTGAAATTTCTATGCGATCTATTTTATAAGTTTTTATACTTGTCAAATTTAAGCTTTTCCTTTACATTTTATAAGCTGTATCAATTATTGGCAATAAGGGCCAAGCTTACTGCTTTACCTGCTGTGATGTAATGTTTCGGTTGCGTTTAATGGAAAGTGGAAATGAGATTTGGAATCACAATGAGGGTATGGCAGTGAACAACTTGAATACAGTTTACAAAATTTCTGTCTAGAAACGGCCGGGAAATGAAATGAATCCCTGTCCCCCCACCCTTCCTTCAAGTTCTGAAAGCCAGTTCTGACCAGACGGAACCTTATTGATAGTTTATGTTTAAAGTCATTCACCAGTTTATAAATTTTGAGAATGCTCATCTTAATTAGAAAGCTCATTTGACTAATGACATAAATTAAAAGAAAGTGCCATTTCTATCCATTAATTAAATTTGAGAATTAGAAGTCATCAGCATGCTAATGAGTCTCTGTCAATTACCATTATACCTACAGTGACCCTATACTTTCTTCTGTCCTGGCCAGTTTGTTTGAAATCACTTTTTTTTTAGTCTGATGAGAATCCAGGCTTTGAGAAATTAGTGAATCATTATTTTTAAAATTTCTTTGTTGATTAAGGTATCACATATTTGTCCACACTCCCCATTCTCATTCCATACCCCTCCCCACACATGCCCCCACTCCCCTGTTGTCCATGACCACTGGTTAGGCTCATATGCATGCACACAAGTCCTTTGGTTGATCTCTCCCCTTTATCAGCACCCTCCCCTACCTTCCTACTGAATGTTTAATGTTGAGACTGGGTGACAGGAAAGAAGCTGGGGTGTTAATTGTTAGCCACAGTCACCAGTAAAGCTCAAAGCCTTATGGTCATGTTTCCTGGGATCCTCTGCAGTGCAGACCCCCAGTCAGGGGTCAGGGGAGCACTGCCTGGCAGAGTCTAGATCTGTTCCCATTCTTCACCCCTTTCCTTTGATCTTGGTGATGGAGAAGCTAATGCCTCTTCCTCTCCCCGAATCTGAAATGCAATTACTTTTCTGTCAGTGTCTGTCTCAGTCACGAGTCTCTGGATTACAGATGGCAGACACCTACTTCAAATTGGCTTCAAAATGAGATTTATCTGCTCAAGCCTCTGAAAGCCCAGGGAGGCCTGGCTTAGCTGTGGCCGAGTCCTGAGATGCAGAGGTGCAGCAGGACGAGCCTCCTCCTCCACACACTCGGCCTTGCTCTCGTCCCCGGCTTCCTGCTTAGGCAGGTTGGTCCCCTGCAGCCCCAGAGCACAGAGAACCTCTTCCCTGGCAGTCCCAGCAGAAGGCCAGTGACTTGGATGGAGGGACATGGGTCAGGCGTCTTTTCTGAAGCCAACCACAGTAGAAGGGGGTGGAACAGAGAGGGACTCAGACCTAGGACACACAGCAGCTCTGAGCCCGAGTGCAGGCTCAGTCCCAGCAGAGCCATCTGTATTGAAATGCAATGGTTTCCCAGTAAGAAATTAGGGTGACTTTTACCAGGAGAAGGGGGAATGTATGCTCATCAGAAAAACATCACATGTATTCTCTTTCTAAACTCTCTCTCAAACACACACACACTTTCTCACACACACACACACATATTCTCACTCACATTCACACACACTCACACACATACTCTCATACAGTCATACACATATACTCATACATACTCACACACACACTTTCACACAACTCTCACTCCTGCACTCACACTCACACACACACACTCAGTCTCACACACATATACTCACACACATACACTCACACACACTCACATGCACACTCTCTCACACAAATACACTCTCACATACATACATGCACGTATACTCACTCACATGCACACTCACACAATCACACAAACGCTCACTCACATACACTCACATACACAAATATACACTCTCACACACATTCTCACATACACACACTCACACACACTTTCACTCACATACACACATACTCTCTCTCACACACACACCTCACCCACCATGTCACACCTCCAGTCTACAAAGGTAATGTCATTAAGAAAAAAAAATCTCTACTCAAAAAGTTCTGAGATTATTGCACTAGGCCAGTGGTCGGCAAACTGCGGCAAACTGCAGTTTGGTGCTCTGTTGACTAATGAATGAGTTTGCCAACCACTGTCATATACTACCCTTCACCTCTTTGCACACAATATGCCACAGTTGCCTAATCCTCACAGCTTCCAACAACACAGTAACATTTAGTCTAGTCCAGTGGTTGGCAAACTCATTAGTCAACAGAGCTGCAAACCGGGGCTCGTGAGCCACAGTTTGCTGACCACTGCACTAGGCAAAGGCAAAGTCAGTGTCAGGTGTTGGCCTTGTGGTGCTAAAGAATAGTGGCTTGTCACACCTAGAGGAGTAAAGACAGTTCCCACCTGTGCCCATCAGCCCAGTGTGGCCCCAGCTGGCTAGCACCAGCCGGCCAGCTGGTGAGGCCTGGGCGTGACCGGGGCCAGGAGAGAGGGAGGCCAGGCTCTCTGAGGCGCTCTGGAGCATGCAGGCTTGCTTTATTCTTTCCTGGTGGCCCTGACTGTCAAAGCCGAGCACACAGGACAGCAGACTGATCCTTAATCTCTTCCATTAGGGCTTTGAGGGCTGGGCATTGTGAGATCGCCCAGCAGCCCCAGCCTGTTCCCACAGCCACAACCCCGAGGCACCGGAGAGCTAGCCATTCCTCCACGGCCCCCACATCTTCTCTCACCCTCAACTCCAGCCTCATCGACACCTCCCACCTCCTTGGTTCCTTCACACGCTGGGCCAGGCCCTCAGAAAGAGAGGTAGTGGAAGAGTTTTACAAAGCCGTTCTCATTCAGACCCCAGGAAGGAAACTCGGGGTGTGGCAGGAAGTGAGGGTGGAGGTCGGTGGAGAAGCACACGCACTGGAGCCCCACAGTTGACATCAGGCGTCAGCCATGCCACTGCTCTGACTTTGGCTTGTTGCATCTTGTTTTCAGCTGATCTCCTCTAGCAAAGGCCTGGGTAGCATTTGTCATACTGCCTTTGCGTATCACAGGATTCTCCAGTTGCTAGCAACAGAAACGAACTGCTGTTAAATTAAGCCTTAATAATAATAACAATCAGAACAACTGTTTGTTGTTGTTTTTGGTATTAAAAGAAATAATCAAGCATAAGAAAAAATGGAACCGGAGCAGACTGACTTTAGAAAGCCAGGCCACAGAATATAGCAGGCGCCCTGTCACTGGTATGAATCTTCTCCTATCCCATTCCATCCGGTGGCACCCCACTCTGAACCTGAACCCCACCATCCACCACACGTCATGGCCCCAGATGTGCATCTGAAGTTTGCACCAGGATCCCTTAATTTTTGGTGAGGGATATCTTTAAGATCCAAAGGTGCATTTTATTTTAGAAATTAACATTCATGTTGCCCCAACAAAGGTAAATTTTGTGGGTTTTTTTTTTTCCTGTAGAAAGACTTGTTTTAAGTAATTATGAAAGTAAAGCATGCCAATTATAAAACTAGACAGTGTAAGAAAAAAGCTAAAAAAAAATGGCTAGAAAAATACCTGTAATTCCATCATCCTAAACAATTACTACTAAATTGGGATAGATATCACTTCAGATATTTTTATATGTCTGTTCACATACTGATAGCTAGTTGATTTCTGCATTAAGATGTAAAATTACTATGATGTATTAATAATCCACTTGTTTTAGTAGCACAGAAATTTTCAATCTCCTTATCACACATGTGACACCCTCATCAGTAAAAGATTTTATTACCTATGATGTTCTTCATCCTATTCTCCTAGCCCACCTCACCCCTACCATCGGAAATATCCAGGTTAATGACAGATCCTGGACATCTTAGATGCCAGTGGGGGAAAAAACAGCTTATTTCATGGCTGCATGGTAATCTGTTAAAAAAAAAAATAGGTAACTTAAGTTACATTCTTATAGCATACACCATGCTCATCGGTTGACACTTACTGTCTGGCTGAATTCTTTCCCAAGTCCTACAAGGTGGGTAGCTATGATTCCCATTTAAGAGTTAAGGAAAGAGAAGCCCCTAAAGATTAGGCCACTTGCTTAGGAGCAAAGCTAGCAACTGGTAAAGTCAGGATTTGAACTCAAGTCCTCTAAGTAGAACCTGCTCCTCTTAGGATGCAGCCATTCCCTAGGAGTACGCAGGTTGTTGTGTGCCTGAGTGTGTAGACCTTGTTGGCTTTAACATCTAGGTCTTTTTGTTCTTTATTTTGGGTGAAGTGCTTTTGTAGAGCAGGAAAGGGGCTATCTTGGATTCTCAGCCTGACAGCAAGGAAGTGGGCGCGGGGCCAGCTTTGCCCCGCCCCATGTACAGCCATTAAAGCGCGGGTGTGCTTGTGGGTTTCTAAAACAACCCCGAGGTTGCCCGGCTCTGGCAAGGGAGGGAGGGACTGATGGATGAGGGCGAGCCACTGAATTGATTGCCCTTCACCATTCCATATTTATTTGTTCATCTTCTGTCTCCCATTATGACCTATCAGGAAGTTGGCAGAGGAGTAGGGAGGATTTATGAATGTGCCGCATAGGACTGTGCCTGGGGTTGAAGTCCCTTGGAACAGCTGAAAACAAAACAAAACAAAACAAAACAAAACAAAACAAAAACATCAGAGAGCGCTCCCAGTACAAATGAGCATCGGGATGGTTTTAGAGACACAAGCGCATCAGTGCTCAGTGGCTGTACTCAAGACAGGGTGAGGCTGGCCAGGCTCCCGTCCCTTCTGATGGACGGAGGAGCCAAGACAGAGGTCGTGCCTGGAAAATTAGTTTTCTGCCGCCACCCCTGTGCCCCCGGCTGTCTCGCATTTCATCTTTACTGTCTCCTCAATCTTCAGCCTCCTTCCTCACACTGTTGACATTCCACGCATGCCCCCTCCTTCCTTCCGGGCCTGGCCATCATAGCTCGCCTCCGGACAGATGGAGCCCTCTGCTTTTCAAAGTCCTTTCAGAAAGTTTTATCCCCATCAAAAAGACTGCTGCATGAGCCCCATGTGACAGGGAAGGAGGGTGGGATTCATAGAGCTTAAGTGACAAATGTTTGCTGAATGGCCACAGGAAGGAAGGAAGGGACTGTGTCAAGCAGGTGATGTGTGCACGATCCAGGCATCACCAGCAGGTATAGACACCAGCCGGCGTCATTTCCTTCCACTATCAGACCCCCGATAGCTCGCTTCAGTCCCTTGTTGCAGAGACCAATTTATTGTGCTTGCTGGTTTCGCCTTTACCGTCTTGCCCCATCCAGATAGGCTCTCAATAGGGTCTCTGCTTCGAGAGAAGTCTGCTTTGTTCTTATTCATTCACTCATTCAATGTAGTACCAATTGAGTGCCAGACGCTGTCATAGATACTTGAAGGAAAAAAAAAATAGGGAAGGCAGTTACAACTCCTGCCTTCCTCATGCTCAGATATTAACCAGGAGTCACAAAGGCAAATGACAAGGGGCAACTATGGGAGGGTTTGTGGGGGAAGGAAGATGGTGCTGAGGGCTTATGACTGGCCCAGCTTTATGGGACCGTGGTATGAACAGATGAAGAGGAGAGTGTGACTTCTTTGTTCATTGTTTTCAAGGACCCTCTCGTGCTCACTATGGCTGAAAACAGAGCCAACCCCGGCCCCTCTGAGTTCTGCAATGCTTCCTGCCAGCTCTCTTGGCCCCTTTCAGGCCCGTTTTCCTCAGCAAAGACAGAGAAAGTGAACTTGATTTTGTTATGTCTTAGCTTAAAACCTTCAATGGCCTCTCAGTGTCCTTCAGGTGAAGACGGACACACTGAATGTGGCCTCCCGTGCTTGGGGCCACCTGACCCCTCCCTGCACATCTTAAATCGATCCTTCTCCCTCCCCTCACTGCCACAGCCGCAGCCACCCTGGTGCTCATGGCCTCAGACACGTGGGGTCTGCACACATATTGTTCCCCATCTCTGAGACTGTCTCACCCTCCGGTCACCTAACAGCTCTCACCTGTCCTTTCCAGCAGGCCTTTCCTGACCACACTAGAAAGGATTCCTGGGTGTAGGCTGGACCCCTGAACTTTCCCTGACAATGCTTGTCCCAGCTTGTAACAGTTCTTTGGGTGGGATCATGAAAATGATGTCATGGAGGTATGAGGGCTGGGTCTGCATCTGTTTTGCTCACCATTGTCTCCCTGGCACCTGGCACAGTGCCTCCCACCTTCTAGGTGATCAGAGAAAGAAGAACAGGTTCATAGAGAAGAGTATAGATATCACAGCTGGAAGGATACCCCCCCCCCCCAATATTGTAGTTCAACCCCCTCAGTGTACAGATAAGAAATTGGAGAGTCAGAGAGGGGAGGTGACTTACCCACTATCACACAGCAAGCTCGTGGCAGAACTGGCCCGGCCGGGACCATGGTTTACAGCTCCTGCCTCCCCACAAAATTTCTCTGTTCGCCTCCAAATGTGTCAGTTCTTTGAGATCTAGATCTAAAACTGAGACACGGTGTGTTCGGTGGAGAAACCATCTGTATGAACCATTACAAAGTTTCAGGTGAATTCTTTAGCTCCTTAAGGGTTATAAGGCCTAAGGATTCATTTGAATGTTTTTTATCTAAAATTGATTTTTAAATGAACTCTGACATCTCAGCTGAGGACCAGTTCTGAGGTGCAGGCGGCGAGTGGGCCATGGCCTCTGGCCTGTGAAGCCAGCCTGCAGCCTCCTTCCTCCTGAGTGAGTGAGAGCACGGAGTCACGGTGAGCGCGGGCCGCCTGTGTAAACGCTCCCACCCAGGGAGCCTGGTTATGAGGCAGCAGCGATGGAACGAGCCCCCAGCAATGCCATCTCCTGGCCAACCAGGGCGATTACTGAACCCAGACGGTTGTTCTGCCTCTGGAAGGGCGTGTCTGCTCCTCTGAAGGTGACCAGGACACAGCTCACACATGTCAGGTGTTTCCTCCCTGTGGATATGAAGCAGCCGCTTCTCCACCTTGTCTACACCCCAGGGCCATGTGGCTGTGCTGGGCACTGGAGCAAGAGCAAACTGATCTCAAAGAATGTCTTGGTCCCAAGACCCTGGCAGCACCACCAGAACAACCCAGGGTGCCCCACGAGGCAGGGGAGCCCCCAGGGAAGGAAGGAACCACAAGGCATGCGCGTATAATCAGCCAGTGTGAGTGACCAAGCGCAAGTCCCCTCCCTTCCCTGGAGTCTCTGTTTTCTGTCTGCAAAATAGACCGAATGTAACACCTGCTTGCTAGGTTCACGTCCTCTCAACGTGCCCGGTAACGTACCGGGGACCCATGACATTGGGGGAACAAGAAGGACACGGTCCTGGCCCATGAGGCGTTTACCTTTTGGAAAGGGAGACAGACATTAAATACAGATTTGCGTAATACTGGTTCCATTTCAACTGTGAACAGGATCAGTGAGAGACTACTAGTAAAACGAGCTGTAAGTAGCGGTTGACATTTAAGTGCTATGTGAGGACATCAGGCCAATTGTTTTACATATTACTGTAATAACAGCAACCACAACCCCTTAGGCATTAATATGGGCTTTTTCTAAAAATGCTTATCATATATTAACTCATTTAATCCTCATTTTAAAATACCTGTGACGTAGAGAGAACCATTACCCCCAGTTCAGAGATGAGAAAGCTGAGGTACAAGAGATTAACTTGCTGAAAGAAACATCGCCACTACATAACAGAGAGATAACTCAGGCAGCCTGGGCTCAGAGTCTATAAACTTTATGCTGCTTCCCGGCATATCACTGCCTCATTGATCCTTGCTGAGTACTGTTGTTATTCTCATTTGCCACATTTGGACCCCAAGCCAAACGTGTGACTTCTGAGTTTGCACAGCTAGGAGGCGGCGGGGCTGGGCCACACGGGCCCCCTGTGACGCCTGTGAGCTGGTCTCCAGGACAGACTTTCTGATGTCTTTCCCGGTCTTGCTCTCGCTCAGGTGTTCCTGAAGAGTGACCGCGTGGCCCGCATGGTGCAGAGTGGGGGCTGCTCGGCCAACGACTCCCGGGAGGTCTTCAAGAAGCACATCGAGAAGAGGGTGCGCAGCCTCCCCGAGATCGACGGCCTCAGCAAGGAGACCGTGCTAAGCTCCTGGATGGCCAAGTTCGATGCCATCTACCGCGGGGAAGAGGACCCCAGGAAGCAGCAGGCCCGGATGACCGCCAGCGCAGCCTCTGAGCTGATTCTGAGCAAAGAGCAACTCTACGAGATGTTCCAGAACATTCTCGGGATCAAGAAGTTTGAACATCAGCTCTTGTACAATGCTTGCCAGGTAAGCTGCCGATCACCTGGGCGCAGAGTGGTGAGTAAGCAGAGCCACGTGATGACTTCTGTGTGCTCTAGACACCATTGCCGTCTTAGGCCATTTCTTGATTTTTTTTTTTTTTAAAAATGTATTTTACAACTACATTGGTAAAAGTTGAATGTAATTGAGGCTAAAACTGTATGGGATGGTTATTTTCTGATTTTAAAAAATATATATTATATTGATATTTTACAGAGAGGAAGGGAGAGAGATAGAGAGCTAGAAACGACGATGAGAGAGAAACATCAACCAACTGCCTCTTGCACACCCCCTACCGGGGATGTGCCCGCAACCAAGGTACATGCCCTTGACCGGAATCGAACCCGGGACCTTTCAGTCCGCAGACCGACGCTCTACCACTGAGCCAAACCAGTTTTGGCTATTTTCTGATTTTAAAAGGAACTAAAACATGTTGTGAGCCCCTAGAAGTCTGGTGGGCCTTAGGTACTATGCTTAATGTATCTAAGGGTGAATCAGCCCTATGAGTAAGGCCTAGCTCCCATGTGTCAGAAATTCAACAAGATCAAAGTAATTGATTTTTTAGAAAAGATTGTTTTGCTTTTAAAACAGATGGTGCTTCCCTCTTGAGAGACTTGTACCGCCTCAGCTAGGGAGACCACTGGCCCTCCGGCCTGGCCATCGGGGTAATTGTTGGGAACGGAAAGCTTCCGGAGGCCTGAGTGTGCCGTGCCCTGTGTTAGTTGCATCTGTAATCTTGGGGAGGATCTGAAGGGGCTTCTGTTTTCTCTGGATCAGGGGTTGGGGGAGTGAGGTACTTACCCTAGGTCTTCATTTCCTGCAAATCTTTTCATTATATTCCCACATTCATACAACCAATATTTATTGAGTGGCAGCTTTGCAATCTCTGCAGATTTTAGAGATTGGAACTTAGGAGTGTTTGTTAAATACACACATCCAAACCCCAGCCCTAGAAATGCTGCTTCTGCATTCTCAGGGCAGGGCCCTGGAATATGCATTCTAAACACAACCCCCCCTACCTGGTTGTTTTGCTGCCCTTTCCTTCTGAGAACCATTAGAAAAACTGAGCCATGGCCTGGTTCACCTGCGCCAATGCTGCCCCTAAGGTAGGTTGAGTGGAGACACTAGTGTATTGGCTAAGATTTAAGCCTTGCTTAGAATAAGACAGACCTTGGTAAATCTTAATATGACCCCCTCACTAGCTTATGGCTGCAGGGAGATAGTTAACCTCCCCGCACCTGAGCTTGGGATGAAATTATTATAAGGAATCAATGTGTATAAAGCCTAGAGCAGCATGCGGCACTTTATAAATGGTAGTGGTTAAAATATGCTATAGTCCACTAGAAGAGACAAAAAGTCAACATGGTATCGGAACAGTGCCACAGGGGATTGACATAGAGCTACAGGATTTGGAGGCTTACTTTTTTCACCTCCATGGCTACCTCCTAATTCAAGGCACCAACATCTCTTGCCTGGACAACCACAGTGTCTACCCAACTGGTAATACTGCCTCTTCCCTTGCCCATGGTAATGCACCCACCAACCACACCTGGAGTGATCTTCTGGATCATGCCAGTCCTGTCCCAAAACCTTCCAGTGGCATTCCATCACCCATAGAAGGCACCCCAACTCCTCTCTAAGGCTTGAGGCAGTACATGAGCCAGGGCTGCTCACACCACTTTCGCCACATGCTTACTCAGGGGCCTTCCCATTTCCCCAGCACTTTGCATTTGCTCACCTCTCAGCTTACTATGCTCTCGGCAAGACCTTTGCACACTGGCACAGCTTAAATGCCAACTTCTCCAAGAGGCCTTCCAGGCCACCCCATCTAAAGTTTTCCCTTGCCTTACACCTCACCGAGTCACTCCATCCCATACCCTGGTCCTATTTCCATCATCACCTTTACCACTAGTTTCCATTTCTTATTCACCCATTTTTGCCGGTTTATTATCTGTTTTCCTCTCACTGCTCATTTTTCACCAGTTAGCCTCATTCACCTTTTCATTATTTGCTAATATTCCCAGTACATAAAACAATTCTTACATACAGTAAGTGATCAATAATTGCCTACTGAATTAATAAATGGCAGCAGATTATTTTAACTGGTAAATAGGTCTTGTTGTCCATCCTATGGCTTACCCAGAATTTTCTGGATATGTTAGTAAGTAGAGATCTATTTAGCGTTTCATAATATAATATGTACATTACATTTAAAGATTTTCTGACATCCTATTTTCTCCTCGGCCACATTAATTCAGAATACTGATTGCCAACTCAAAGTTAGAGGGTTTCATTGATGGGTCAAGAAGTATTTTAAAATTATCCTCAATATAAAATTAAATTGTTTTTCAATTTAAAATATTATTACACCCCTCATGGTGTAGGCAGATGGCATTACCATCTAGCACCACCACTAGCTTCATTGCTACCTCCTCTACCACAAGGAGGTGGGATCTCAGAGCTCCAGAAAGATTGACAATCACCCGCCTGGGTGGTAAGTTATATTAGAAATTAGAGATAGTCCAGTGTTCCAAAACCTGACGGGCAAACAATTACCCTAGGGATTAACTTTTCTTTTAATTACAACAGTGTGTTATGTGTGTTTCCTGTTCTTGCTCAAATGTCAGCATCGTTGGAATGAATCCATTGCTATGCTATTTCTTATCTCAGTATTTTTGAACTTGTTGAATAGGGCTATGTGGCCAGACCATAGTTTGTTGTATTCTCCTAAAAAATCAATTAATTTGACTCATATTTTCAAAATCTTTCCCATGCGTTAGAAAAGAATACAATGAAAACAATGGCTTTTCTCCCAAGAATAATGATTGTCTTTAGCGAAAAGAGAATTGTGAGAAACCTAAAGTACTTCTTGGGACAGGAATACTGAAGGCATTTAGCACTATATTCTAGTCTCACACCTAAGTCTGATTATTACTTCAGGGCTTCACATCAATAGAAATTAAGATAAAGGGCATATGCAGGTAATTCATACAAAAAAATAAATGAATTCTAAATATCTGATTAGTTGTATGTTCTATGTCTTCAATAATCTGAATTATGTAAGTATATTAGAAAATAATGCACGTATTTTAAAAGGAAGATAACAATGGTAATGATAACACATGGCAAATGTTATAGAAATAGGTATTCTCATCACTGACTATTGGGATAATTTATTATTTTAACCTTTTTTAGAGTAATCTGTTAATTGTCAGCCAAGCACATGTAAAGGGCAGACCTGCCGGCCTAGCAGCCCTCCCTCTAGGAACTGGTTATAAGCAAGCACTCCAAGGTGTGTGAAAGAGTGTGGAGTTAACCACATGAAAGATAACTTTTCATCCAGTAAAATAATTGGTGAAGCATTCACTGGCTCTTTTAAAATGGAAAACCAGGCACCCAGTATGAAGGCTTGCTTTTACTTTTATGGCAAAAAAAATTGGATGGTGAAAAACAAAATCATAATTACTTATTTTTAGGGGTAGCATTATAGTTGGTTTTTATTGTTTTCATGTGTGCTTTTCTGTGTCACTTTTTAAACCTATCTTTCTCTCTAAAAGTAATGAATATAAGTTTTGAAGTTTTAGTTTAAAAAGCAGCCAGCATGCGTTAAAGTGACATATAACCAGTGAAACAAAAGCTCTTCATTAGTCTGCCCTCATGTATTATCCACACACCAGGGATAATGTGTGGATATGGGAGGCATGGCTGGGGCGACCAGTGCCCTGACGTGCTGAGGTTGCTGAGTCCCTGATGCCATTCCTGAAAGTAGCTCCAGACTGACCAGAACAGCATTCATGTAGGTCTGCATTTCTCCTGATCTGCAATCAGCTCTCTGAAATGATAGATTTGAGGCTCGGGCAAGGTAGCTCAATACACCAAGGGTGCAGGATTGATCCCCAGTCAGAGCATATAGAGTAAGCAACCAATGAATTCACAAATAAGTGTAACAACAAATCAGTCTCTCTCTTTCTCTCTTACTCTTTCTCTCTTAAGTCAATAATTAATTTAGAAAATAAAGTATAGATTCATTTCCTTGCTTTCTCATATATCACACTCAACTCGGCAGAGCTCTATTAACACAGGGGAGCAAAGCTAGAGAAGGGAAATCACATGGCTTTTATTCTCACTCTGTTTAAGTTGTTTTTGTTTTTGCTTTGTACTTTCTGGACCTTCCTCTGAGACAGAGCAATTTCTAGGTGCTTCCAAAACCAGAAAGTACACATTTTCTTCTCATTCAAGTTGCATTCCAGGGGAAGCTGTCATCCGATTTCTGCTGCTGCTTCGGAAGGTTCCCCTGCTCTCTGTAAGGTTGGTCCAGGAACTGTAGTTTGCATCTCAAATGAGAAATGGTGTTTATCTAAGAGAAATTATCTCAGTTATATTCTATGTGTCTATTGTAACTGGAACCATGTCTATCAAAACTTGTAAAAAGTGAGGAGGCTTAACAAATGTCTTCATATTTGCATATGGGAGTTTGTACAGTCTATCCAGTTCATTTGAGAATCCTTGGTCCTATCTCATAGGAGCATTTGCTTATACTCAACATAATAATCAGTGTAAAATAACTGGTAACTCTTAGTATGAAATCAGTGTTGTTTTTATGTTCCTAGACTCTGGGAGGAAGGAGTTAATTATTTCCCGATTGGGGCATTTGAGTTAAATTCTAAACCTAACAACAACAACAACAAAATAATAGGCCAGTCTCTTTGAGAATGGCTAGAACACCTGGGAAATGACACTAAGACAGATCTTCTTGCCATCTTCATAAAAGACAAAGTTTATGATGATGATGATGATGATATGTTTTAAAAGTTTTAAAAATGCAAAGCACCATCCCTCCATTACACATGGATTATAATATTCCTTTACTGGCCTGAAAATGAGTTGATTTGATGTCTAGTTGTACCAAGTATCTGCTACTTCTGACCCTTCTGCTTCACTGGACAAGTTATTCATTTATATATATTAATTTCAGAAAGGAAGGGAGAGGGAGAGAGATAGAAACATCAGTGATAAAAGAGAATCATTGGTTGGTCGCCTCCTCAACACCCACACTGGGAATCAATCCTTTAATCGGGGCATGTGTCCTGACCAGGAATGGAACCATGATCTCCTGGTTCATAAGTCAATGCTCAACCACTGAGCAACAACGGTTGGGCTCAGTTTGTGTCTTTTTCTCCTTGAAGCGCATTTACCTTGACCTGTGATCAGATCACGGTTCCATTCCCAGGCAGGACACATGCCTGCTGGGCTGGATGAGTTATTCTTCATTGCTTCATTCTCAACCTTGTGCACATTTTCTCTTGAAAAACATTGCCGAGGCATGTTTAAAAAGAAGTCAAATCTACATGTCCATATGTTTTTAAATGTACATAAACTCTTCTTAGGGAAGCAACCAAGCTCATTTCCAAGGTGGGGGGTATGTTTCTTCATGTTTGGAAGCTGCGCTATAAGAATGGCATTTCTGGTTGTCCTGGGATTGATCTCACCGGTAGTGCCTCGAAACATCAGCTGTGTGACTCTGACCTCTGCTCAGCCAGCATTTGTGCCTACGGGGCAGCAGGGATAACATGCTTGTTCCAACTAATGGAAGATGACGGCATTCTCTTCATTTATCTTCACAGAATGTCTAGAGATTTTTCACCTAATCTGCAGGACTTCACTAGAGACACATGGATTATAATTTTCCACTCTACAAACACCTTTGCATTTTCAAAATTGAGTTCCCCATCATTATTGATCTACTGATTTTCTTGACATTTTATTTCCTTTTTCCCACACCATCATCAGTGCAGCCTTTGCTGATGTGGTTATCTTATTACAGTGCGATCTTCCTTTGACTTGATTAGCACTGGGCAGATTTTAGATGTTGAAAAGAAACCTCAAATTAGCAGGCGTGCAACTGTGACCCAGATTACTGGGTGTATCCATGCCTCATTATAGAGTCTGTAATCCAAAAAATGTCCAGGAGATCTATCTGTTGGCTGAGATTTTTGCTTCTTGGACTGACCTCTATTTCTTAATCACTTTCCTTAGCCCTCTGGAACCAATACAGTTCTTTGCACATAATGATTTTTTAATTAATATATTACTGAAAAATGGGTTAAAATCTGAGGGGGCTGGCAATAAGAGTCTAGTATTAACACTTTAATTTAACAAACCTTTCATTATTCATAAATTCTCCCACTCATTGAATATATATTTTAAATACCTACTATGCACTAGGCACCAAATGTCAAATGCTAGAGATGAAGCTTAAACTTTCCTATTCATCTTAGCTTCTGAGCATCTTTTTCTTGGCTAACCACAAGACATCTCCAATGAGCTTATAGTTTTTGTCCAACTTAGATATTGTATTTGCATTTGTTGTTTTGCTTTGTAACAAATGATCACAAACTCAGTGGCCTAAGAGAATACCCATTTGTTATCTTACAGTTGTTGTTTTTTTAGGTCAGAAGTTCAGGCACAACTTAGCTAGGTTCTCCACTCAGGGATACAGAAAGCTAAAGCTAGAAAGATGGTTCTGTCTAGGCTGTGTTCTCATCTGTAGGCCTAGTTGGGAAGGACCCACTTCAAGCTCCCTTAAAGCTCATGTCCTTACCGTTGTAGAATTGTTCAAAGCCAGCAAGAGACAGAGAGAGGAAAGGAGGGAGGGAGTAAAGGAGAGAGAGAGGAAAGGAGAGAGAGTTCCTGGTACTTCAAATATCTGATTTCTAGATCCTCTTTTTAAAAAATCACCTGATTAAGTCAGGCCTGCCCAGAATAATTATCCTTTCCTATTGAAGCCATCTGATTCAATACTTTAATTACATCTGGAAAATCTCTTCACTCTTCTCATATACTATTGATCGGAAGCAAGACACGAGCTCTATAATAGGGTGTGACTCTCTGGATGTTATCCTAGGGTTTCTGCCACAAGTGTTCTTCCCCCATCTTGATGTTCTTTAGATGGCTGGCTTCTTCTAGCATCAATTTACAATGTGTTCTTTTTAGAGAAGCATGCTTTCATCACTTTGCCTAAAGTAGGCTTCTCCTTGTTTGTTTGTTTTTTGACAGTGACTTGTTTATTACCATCATGGAATTTCACATAATATGAAATTACCTTGCATATCATATTATTTATTGATTCTCTTATTGTATAACCACCCCCCCCCACATACACACACACATGCACACATCCATGACTATCTCTTTAAGAGAAAGATTATGTCTGTTGCACTCACAGCTCTATGGCCAACACTCAGCACAATGCTTGGCACAAAATAGATATTCAACTAAATCAGTGATGCAGAGGCCAATGCATATATGGCCTCCTGGGGTTTACATACCCACATTATATTCCACTAAGGTGTGTGTGGTTTGGCCATTTGTTTCTGGTAAGATAAAGTGCAGCAATGGAACAGGCATGTCGATCTGAGACCTGAATCCACCTGCCAATACTCCTCTAGTATAGTGTGGATTTCACCTGAGCTTCACGGTGTGTCTTCAGCCATGGACTTGCCCTCTGGCCACACCCAACTTGTTTCTCCCATAACAGGGCTGAAACAATTAAATCTTGCTTTCCAAAGTCACACACAGCTTCTAACAGTCAGTAGATATTTGATGGATTGCCGGTTTTCAGTGGCTTTGCTTGCCAAGTGTACTTTAATTTTAGTATTCTTGGGATGTGGAAAGAGGCCAACTGCATATACCCCATGAACATGTTTGCTTCCGTTCTGAGAGACAAAATTGGAGGGCATGAAATATGTGGAGAGGACAAAGCCAGATAGAGTATTTAATTTCCCAGAGCAACAATTCTCTGAAGACCCCATCATGATTTTTTTTTTATGATGGGGTAATCAGAAAATTCTTCTCTATAAGTTCTTCCTGGAACACGTGGCCAGATATTTCCATCTGGCTGCACCTGCTGCTGTTGAAAGGCTAACTGCAATGGGAAGCTGAAATTGAAAGACGGTGGGCATCCCGCATCTGAGGAACACGGAATTGGATATTTTTTATGCCTCCTTCAAAACGGCTATAGACGTTTTAGCAATCTTCCCTTTGTTGCCAAAGTGGAGCCATCAATGTGCTCTTTTATTCAAAGTCTGTTCATAAGTACTGAACCACAAAATTGTAATCAGAGGTGTTAAAGAGGTGTGCTTTCAGAAAAAAGCCATACAGAAATGGCATTTTCTATGCTTGCCATCTCTCACTTAATGATGGAAGCTATTATAAACCATCCAACACAGCTTTGCAAATAGAGATGTTTTCTACATTTTATGACATGTGCCACCCAGACCTCCCACTTAACGATTTGAATTTAACTTCTCCCAACACGTAGCCTTGCTTCTTCAGTGATTCAGCCCTAAAGTTTGCAGAGACTTGGGAATCGGGGTGTAGTAGACTGCTTAAATGCTGTTGCTAAATGTTTCAGTTTGACCCCTTTCTGAAAATAAGCATCCGCTCTCTGGGTGCTGTGTCCTGCCTGGCTAGTGAGTAGTCCTCATGGTCCATTCGGGGAGGCTCTGTGACCTGTGTTCTGACCTTCAGTTTGAACAGTAATGATGCCCACCAAGTGGGAGCATTTACTATGTGCCAGGCATTAAGGATAATCCTTTGTATATATTAGCATATGTAAGCCTTATAATACACTAGCGGTCCAATGCATGAAATTCGTGCAAGGGGCTCTGCCCTCGCAACCCTGCCTGCCTTGGCTGGCCCTCACTTACAGGACTTGTTTCAGCCCTGACTTTGTCCAGAAGATTGTCCAAAGATCATCTAGATGGTTATTCTGCTGTTCAGTCTAACTAGCATATTAGCTCTTTGTTATATAGGATTTGCAAACTAAATATTTTACCCATATTTTAGCAAGGAAAAAATAAAAACAGAGAAAAAATGAACATTTTTTCCAAGGTCAAGCAGCTGCCAGCAGCAAAATCAGGCTCTGGCTCAAAATTGCATGACTCCAAAATAAAATCTCCAGCTCAATTGCTAAAAACTGTAATGTTTTTCATAGATATAGGAAGTTCTGGAGAGTAAGTAGACATTTTACTGTTCCTGCCTCTACAAATATGTGTGTGTTACTAAATTCTAAAAGCTTGGTCCTGTTCTTCCTAAAATTTATTGGGGTAAAAGGGAGATCAACAGAAGTCTTAATTCTGTGTATTAACTAATTATGATTTTAGTGGGTGTGTCTTCACTCAATGGAGACCATTTAGGTTTGTTTCATCCATTTAGGTTTTATCTTATTAATGCTAATGTTTCCTGGTTTAATTTTTGAAAACAGACATAGAGCCCCACAGTGTTTGGAGGATGGTTAAGATCAGATGTGTTTGTCTTTCTTGTCTTGTCTTGTCCTTGCACATGTGGGATATATTTATTTCAGAGAGGAATGGAGAGGGAGAGAGAGAAACATCAATGATGAGATAAAATCATTGACCATCTGCTTCCTGCACTGGGGATCAAACCCACAACCTGAGGATATGCCCTGACCAGTAATGAAACCATGACCTCCTGGTTCATAGGTTGACACTCAACCACTGAGCTACACTGGCTGGGCATGAAGCTGATATTTAACAGGCATGATGGTGAACCTGTGTGTACAATTTAAGCTGTCTCACGGCCAACACATTGGTTTTTATTGCACTAGAAGAGAAAGGAAGTGGTAGTACAATCTGTTTCTTTTTCAGGATGTAACCCAGAAGTTGTAATCACCTCCACTCAGACTCCACCACAAGAACTTAGTTACATACCACATTTCTTTACAAAGAAGCCCTACAGATGTCTCTAGCTGAGCAGCCATGTTGCCAGCCAAAACTTTGTGAGGATCTAGAGATTCATTCACTTACTGATAAAATCAGCTTGGATACCAGGATCTGCTTAGCAGTCTCCACCACTTTGGCAGATCATTGTTATTACATAACTTTTTAAGGCATGCAAAATGACAGAAAATATAATAATACCAAAACGCATAAACCCATTATCCAGGTTAATAAACAAATGTTATTGGTGCAATGGAAGTCTTAATTCCTCATCCTGCCCTAAATATGATGTAAACATTTTCTGCTGTCACTGTTTATCCTTTCCATGCACTTCTTTCCTTTTATAAAAAAAAAAGATTTTAAAATTTATTTTTAGAGAGAGAGGAAGGGAGAGGAACATCAATGTGAGAGTGCAACATTGATTAGCTGCCTCCTTTACATCCCCAACTGGAGACTGAACCTGCAACTTAGGCATGGACCCTGTCCAGGAATCAAACCAGCAACCTCTTGGTGCATGAGTTGATGCCCAAGGAACTGAGCCACACCAGCCAGGGCTCCAAGCACTTCTTCATACTTTCATTACCAACATCTGTACTCTGAACAGGTCTAGTACTGTTACAGCTATATGAATCTTCATAGAAAACATATTGGACTGTGATTTTTTTTTTGCACCTGATTTTTTTGGGAGGTGTTCATCATTATTTGAGAATTTATTCATATTGATGCATGCAGCTCATTTATTTTCTGAATGATAGTACATTATGGGTATGTTGTCAGTTACTTAATAAAGAAATTGCAGCTTTTTACTATTACAAAGAAATGCTATTGTGAATATTTTTATACATGAGTCCTTGTACACATGTATAAGAAACTCTCGAAGGGAACATAATTACTGGTCACGAGGTAATTGAATCTTCAAGTTATTACCCTGTTTCCCAGAAAATAAGACAGTGTCTTATATTAATTTTTGCTCCCAAAGATGTGCTAGGTCTTATTTTCAGGGGATGTATTATGTTTCCATGAAGTAGGTCTTATTTTCGGAGGATGTCTTATTTTCGGGGAAACACGGTAGATATCAGCAAACAATTCTTTAATTATTTGTACATTACTTTGAACAACATACAAATATTTTATTTTTTACAAAGAGTTCAAAATTTAAAACTTTATTTTAATGCAGGAACTGAACTTCTCCTACATTACTGTGGGGAGGATAAGACTCAGCAATTTCACCCCTTGGTACTTATCCAAGAGAATTAGTATTTTTGTCCACCAAAAAATATGCACAAGAATATTTAGAGTGGCTTCATTGCAAATAGCTCAAAATTGGAAACAACTCAAATACCATCAACAGTGGAACAGATAAATATATTGTAATATTCAAGCAAATAAAGAACACTGGTACCTTTAACAAAAAGGATGAATCTTATAGACATATATTGAGAGAATATTTCCAACCCAATGAGTACATATTCCATTTCTTTATTTATGCTGATTTCAAGATCAGGAAAATCTAATCTGTGGCAATATAAATTAGAATATTGATTGTGCCTAGCCGACATAGCTCAGTGGTTGAACATCAACCTGTGAACCAGGAGTTCACAGTTCTATTCCTAGTCAGGTCACATGCCCAGGTTGAGGGCTCAATCCCTAGTGTGGGGCATACAGGAGGCATGATTTTCTTTCATTATTGATGTTTCTCTCTCTCTCTCTCTCTCTCTCTCTCTCTCTCTCTCTCTCTCTCTCTGAAATTAATAAAAACATATTTTAAAAAGAGAATAGGAGAGAGAGAGAGAGAGAATAGTGGTTGCCTCAGAAGAGGAGTTAGTACTGATTTGAAGATACTCAAATTCCAAAATGTTCAATATCAGTAATGTCTAAAATGGTAGCCACTAGCCTCATTAAATAAACTTTAAAATTTAGTTCCTCAATCACACTGACCGCAGTTTAAGTACTCAGTAGCCATGTATGGCGGTGGCTGTCAAAATGGGCATGCAGACGGAACATTTCCATCCTTACACAGGCTCTTGGGGATTGTTCTTTATCTTAAGCTGGGTGGTGTCTGCTTGGTAAACATATGTCAAAATTAATCAAGGTGTTTGCTTGAAATATGTACGTTTACAGTGCTTTTGCCCCATGAATAAAATGTACTTCAAAATAAATATGCTATATCTCATAAACTAAGGGGAAAGGGCACAGAAAAGAAATAGGAAATAGAAGGAAAAAAAGCAGGCAGATCTTATAAATAAGAGCTATTCAAACTTGAATTTTAAATTATAATATGTAATGTGAACTCAGAAGAAAACAAAGCTCCATACAAAAATAGCAAATTAACATGACTTTAAAAGGAGATTATTTATCATTGGCTTAAATCACCTCCTTCTAGTTTGCAGATTTAGAAAATTATCAAAATCAAAATAAAGCCCTGAGCTCTCAAGCAAGTTTCCTCAAATTAGGAGGCATCCATGGATAATCAGGCTCACTGTCCTTGTTCAATCTCTAGGTAACTAATCTATGTTGCTAATTAGATTCCTTCATGAAGCACGGTTTCAATCCTTTTCTGTTCAGCACCAGCATCTTTGTCTGTGTAGAGATGTGTGACCCCAAGCATGAGTAAAATGTATGCAGAGTAATGAGTTAGATTAGAGTGGTCTGATATCTGTTTTATAAAAGTTAATTGGAAGTGCAATGTTAATCTTTGTCACAGAGCCCTGATTAACCCATTGTCTATCTTGCATCCGCAATAGAGGATTCTTCTTAACATGTATTTGGTTTAAGATTATCAAGAAGCATAAGAGAGAAGCAGTCAGGGAATTGTAGATTGAAATAGACAGTCCTACACTGGAGATATGCACATGCCCTCCATCATGTCTGGACAGAGCAGAGTGACTTGGAAGAGCTATGTGACCTTGGGCAACTTCTTACCTTCCTTGAGCTTCAGTGTCCTTATCCTGCCTTTGCTGACTGCCAGAAGGAGTTGTTGTCTCTCTATTTGTTCCCACCATGAGTCAGGGCAACCACTAGGACAGCACAGAGCACAGTTGTCCTACAGTCCATTACCAAGAGCATCTGAGGACGGTGAAGTACATCTTGTTTCCTTAGCACCTAGGCCACTGCATGGCTCCAGCATTCTCACAAAATATTTATTGAATAAGTGAGACAGTGATCGAATGATGAGTGAATGCTGTAATATCTATTGCTATGTAACATATAACTCCAAATTTATACACCTTTATTATCTCACTAAGGGCCAGTGCACTAAGTCATAAACCTTGAAAGGAACTGTGAGCCATGAGGCTGTGGTAGGCACAGGGGTGGGTCTTGGCCCATTCTCTGTGCCCCCACCCGGCCCCTCCTGCCATGGCCCCCAGTCTGCTGTCTGCCAGCAGCCCCACTTCCACTGCATCTGCTCCCACATGCTAATGGTGCTGGCCCAGCTCACATCCACTGATAGCTTGGAGTGATTGGGGCCAGTTCCAGCAGTGGGTGCAAGCAGGGCCAGTTCTGTCAGCAGATGCAAGTGGCAGCTGCTGACCCGATCACCCCTCAGGAGCAGGGGAAGTTGGAGAAACCCTGAGGGGAGATCAGGGCCAGCAGCTGCTGCTTGCACCCACTGACGGCCCTGAGCAATCAAAGCCACCACTGGCAGCAAGTGTAAGGACCTGGCAGGACCATGGCATGTGAGAGCAAAGAATTTTCGGTAACCAACAGAGGCTTGCCCTGATGACAGCAACCAGCTTCCTGCCTTGGTCTGGCACCCCTGCTCACCTGCTCCATCATCCTGCTGCAACCAACACCTGCCATGTTTCACACTGCCGCCTGCTGTGGAAACCTTCCAAGTTCCATGCACGTGCTCCCTGATGGTCAGCACATCTCATAGCAACTGGTTGTTTGGTTGTTCAGACATTCATTCCATTTGCATATTAGCCTTTTATTATATAGAACTAGTGGCCCGGTGCACAAAATTCATGCACATTAAAAGGGAATTACTTAGAGGAAATATTTTAATATTGCTATTTGCCCTTTCTCTATAATAAAAATGTCAGAGATGAAAGGAAATTAGTAAAGTATATATGAAAATATTTCTCCTGCCAGAGTCTGGGGCATGCCATAGGACCCAGAGTCAAGTTCCTGCCCACCCGTTCGCACTTCAAAATCATGTGAGACCCAGACCCAGCCAATCCTCTCCCATCAAGCCCCACAGGGTGGGAGTGCAGCCTCAGGCACCCCCGCTCCAGTCAAGCCCCATTGGGGTGGGGGCCATGGGCTCAGGTTCCCCAGCGGGGAGTGCAGCCTCAGGTCTCCTGCCCTGGCCTCAGGTCCCCCTAGACTTCACAGTAACTCAGAGGCTCAGGCTGATGGAACAGCCAACATTTACAGTATCTTGAGCTTCCATACGAGAGGAAAAAGAGGACTATGGTGAGTCTCACACCAGCAATCAAATGCTCATCTCAGCATATTCACAGCATTTGTCTCACAGTTCATTGCACAGAACTAATCTTCCCAGCTGTGGAGAGACAAGGAAGTGTATCCTTCCCAGGGGCCCAGCAGAGAGAAATGGAAATATTTGGCAGGTAGCATCAATGACCACCACAGGTGCAAAGGAGGGCTCTCTCTTCCCTGTTGATGCAGAATGAGGAAGTGTTCAAGGCACGAAATACAAGGTTACCCAGTACTTCCAGAAAACCACAAGAACAACACTAATGTAATATTAATTACAACTTGAATTGTCCTTATTATATGTAAGAAATTTAATTGTCATGCAATAACTCATTGTTGGCCCTTAAAAAATGGGAGGGTTAGAGCACCAACCCTGTGCCATAAGAAATCCACATAGGACTTTTTTTTTTCCACCATCATTCTGATTCATTTTTTTTGTTTTTGTTTTTTATTGTTTGAAGCATTACAAATAGTAGTACATATGCCTCCTTTCCCCCCTTTGATCTCCCCCCAGCCTCCCCTACCCCCCTGCATGTCACCTGCCCCCCACTCGTGTCTTGTATCCATTGGTTATGTTTATATGCATGCATATAAGTCCTTCACTTATTAATTTCTTGCAGCCCCACAACCTTTTATTTTGTTATTATATGTTTATTTCTGGTCTACAGTTGCAAGATTTTTCAAATAAAAGAAATGGGGAAATAGTTATAGAGATAAAGAACCATTGAACAGGCATCAAACTATAACGGGAAAATATATAGGACTTTTGACTTCCCCAAAAACTTAACTATGAATGGCCTACTGTTGACAGAATGAAGGCCTTACTGATGACATAAATAGTCACTTAACACATATTTTATATGTGATGTGTATGACATACTTTATTCTTGCAATAAAGTAAGCTGGAGAAAAGAATTTGTTATTAAGAAAATTATAAGGAAGAGAAAATACATGTATAGTACTCTATGTATTTATTGAAAAATAGCACCATATAAGTGAACCTGCACAAATCAGATTATGAAACCGAGACACAGAATGCTTCAGTAACTTGCTGAGAATCACATCACATAGCTAGTAGGCAGCAGGCCTGAGATTTGATGCAGAATCTCTCTGACACTGAAGACTGAGCACTTAAACCTCACTTTATAAATCAATTCAGCTGTTGTGCAAATCACTTCCCCTCACTGTTGAGTTGAAGGAGCAAGTTGCCTCTCCTGTAACTTCTCTGCATCTTTGTGGTTTAAGTTACAGGTGTGATTGAGATGGATTTGCAGAATGTTCCAACCTTTCATTCCCTGATCGTGCTCTGAGAAATAAACAGAATATTTTCAGACATTAGAGGCAGCACTGAGCTCCGTATCCACTTGGGTACTAAGAAAACAGGCTCCTCCACCAACTCACTCAGCACCATGAGCACATAGGATGCTGGGACCATTCCACCTGCAGCAGGTCCAGGGCCACTCATTGTTTCCAGTTCCCAAATGTTTTTGATCCCAGTTGCAAAAGCAGACAATAATGAAAATGACTAGCATTTGTGCTAGGGATTGCTATAAGTATACCTTTTCTCGTGCACATAAATACTATTCACTTATCTATCACCATTTTAGAGATATGAAACCTGAAGCTAAGAGAAGTTAACTAAACAAGGCCACAGAGCAGGTTTTTGGAGAGATTAAAGACTTGATTTCAAATTTCAAGCATTTATCCACTCTGGTGGACACATGAAGTTGCTTAATATTTTAATCATACACACACATACACACACACACACACACACACACACGCACACACGCACATTTCTTTTAGTGTCTTTCCCATTCCAAGTCCAACTTATAATATTTATTTCAAAGATAAAGGAGCATAAAAGATACAGATATATTTCACTTGTTTTCGTTGGTTCAAAAGATTACCCGAGTCACTGAATTTATTTTGTATCGTAACAGTCGAGCTTTCCCATGCAGCTTCAGAATAACAGCACTTATTATCACTGAAAGGACCTTTAAGTTTGGATATGAAATGGCACTGGCTCCAAAGTCTCCCTCAAGCTCAAACTTTCATTTTATTTTTTTAATTAAAGTGTAGTTGATATACAATATTATATTAGTTTTAGGTGATTCACAGTGATTCAACATTTATATTCCTTTCAAAGTGACCACCATGATCAGCCTAGTAACCATGTCACCTCACCATGTAAAGTTATTATGATACTAGGGGCCCGGTGCATGAATTTGTGCAACTAGAAAGGGACTGTGAGCCATGAGGCTGCAGTAGGCATAGGGGCAGGTCTCGGCCCATCCTCTGTGCCCCTGCCCAGCCCCTCCTGCTGCATCCCAGTCCCCTGTCTGCCAGCAGCCCCACTTCCACATGCTGACAGTGACAGCCATACTTACACCAGCTGATGGCATGGAGCTATTGGGGCTGGTGCCATCAGCGGGTGCAAGTGGCAGCTGCTGCCCTGATTGCCCCTCAGGAGTAAGGGAAGGTAGGGAAGCCCTCGGGCAATCAGGAGCCACAGCTGCTGCTCCCACCCACAGAGCACTGGGCACTGGCAGCAGGTATGAGCGGTGGCTCCAGCACCAGCTGTGGGTACGATCGGGGCCAGCATTGGCAGTGGGTGCGAGTGGCAGCTCTGGTGCCGACAGCAGGTGCAAGCGCTGGGTTGGACCGCGGCATGAGGGAGTAAAGTATTTTCAGTAATCACCAGAGGTTCAACCTGATGACAGCAAACAGCTCCCTGCCTTGGTCTGGCGCCCCCGCTCACCTGCTCCACCATCCCGCCCGGCCTATGCCTGCCACGTTCCACACATGCTCCCTGGTGGTAAGTGCATATCATACAGACCAATTGTTTGGTTGGTTGGTTGTTTGGTTGTTCTGCCGTTTGGTCTATTTGCACATTAGCCTTTTATTATATGGGATTATGACTATATAACCTGGGCTGTACATTGCATCCCAATGACATTTATTTTATAACTGAAAGTTGTGCCTCCCAATCCCCTTAAACCTTTTTGCCCATCCCTCACCTTACCCAGCCTCTGGCAACCATCAGTTTGTTCTTCGTGTCTATGGGTCTGTTTCAGTTTTGTTTTATTTGTATTTGTATTTTGTTTTGTTTCAGGTTCCACATATAAGTGAAATCATATAGTCCTTGTCTTTCTCTGTCTGACTTATTTCATTCAGCATAATACCCTCAAGATCCACCCATGTTTTCATAAGTGGAAAGATTTCCTTCTTTTTTAGGTCAAATAATATGCCATTGTATATATGTACCACATCTTTGTTATCCATTCATCTATCAGTGGACACTCAGGTTGCTTCCATGTCCTGGCTATTATAAGTAATACAGTATTGAACTTAGGTGTGCATATATCCTTTTGAGTTAGTATACTTGTACTATTCAGATAAATATCCAGAAGAGAAACTGCTGGATCATGTTAATTCTATTTTTAAATTTTTGAGGAATCTCCATATGGCAGCTGCACCAACTTACAATCCCACTGACAGTACATGAGGGTTCTCTTTTTTCCACCCTCACCAACACTTATTTGTTGTCATTGTGATAATAGCCAGACAGACAAGTGTGAGGTTATATCTCATTGGGGTTTTTATTTTTATTTGCCTGGTTTATTAGTGATTCTAGCATCTTTTCATGCATCTGTTGCCATCAATATATCTTTTTTGGTTAAATGTCTGTTCAAGTTCTCTGTTTCTTTAATCAGATTTTAAAAATATAGAGAGAGTTATTTATGTATTTTACATATTAACCTCTTATTGAATATATGCTTTAGAAATATTTTCTCCCATTCAGTCATTTTGTTGATGGTTTCCTTTGTTGTGTCAAACTTTAGTTTTCAATCCATATTTGAAGAAACTATTAAAGATCTTTAATAAGAATTATTTGGTAAAGGAATGAGGGTACAGTAGGAAAAGACAATGAGATGTGGCTCTTAGTATCTTTCAAAAAATTAAATAACT
Source organism: Vespertilio murinus (assembly GCA_963924515.1). Lineage (NCBI taxonomy): Eukaryota > Metazoa > Chordata > Mammalia > Chiroptera > Vespertilionidae > Vespertilio > Vespertilio murinus. Next base: position 46,514,299 of record OZ004715.1, on the reverse strand, counting down.
TTATTTAAGGAAAAAGTAGGATGGGTGTTACATTAAATAAAGGTTTCTCCAATTAAGTTAGCAACATATTGTTCAAGGTAATAAGGGAGCATATAACATCTCCCTCCCTGCAGAAGTCTGAGAGGCCAAGCCCTGCTATATGGAAATAGCCAGAATGGCAAAAGGAACATGGACTTGGGAGGTAAACCTTTCTGGATCTGAATTCCAGCCTTATCATTCACTAGCTGTGTGAGTTTGAGCTGTGACTTCACCTTTCTGCTCCTCAATTTCCCCACCTGCAAAATAGAGCCTTCAATTGTAAACTTATGAATTGATGAGTTATGCAAGCACAAGATGATCCAAAGTTGAGTATATGCCACTTCTTAAAACCTACCCTGTTATAGAATGTCCAGAAAAAGAACAAGTCTAGCAGCTAGCATAATCTCATTGTAGTTTCACTCCAGGTATAGTCACACTAAGTATTTGGGGGAAGCTTCATTAGGATTTCCAGCAGATGAGTCACGGGCTCCCAGGACTGAAACAACAGTGTTTGCTTCTAAATGAATGTTAGTCCTGTCCCTCAAGACCATAGTTGTAAAGGCCTCCGTGGTGTTTCCATTCACACTCGTGTTAGTGTCAACATTTACAAAACCTTTCTCTAATGGAAAAGAGTGTAGGAAGCCCACATCCTTGCAGGTGCCTCTTGAACTGGCAACTTTCTCAGGCAGCTGGTAGGATGACAGTGTCTCTTTTGTTTAAGAGACTGTCCTTTTAGAGTCTGTGACTATTGCTATGGAGACAACTGTGAAATCAGAAAAAAACAACAACAACAACAAAAAAACAGGTATTGGGCTTTAAAAATCAAAATTTCTCTCCAGGTGTCCCACCAGCTGAAACTGTTCTTACAGATTAGTTTTTCTATTTGAACTTCCCTATAAATAAAATTATATATATTAGAGGCCCAATGCTCGAAATTCGTGCAAGGGGCTAAGCCTTCGCACCCCTAGCTTCATTCAGAAGGTCGTATGGATGGTCGTTCTGATGTTCAGTCTAATTAGCATATTAGCTCTTTATTATATAGGATGTGTGTGTGTATATATTTTTGTGTGTGCCTTCTTTTTCTCAACTTAATGCTTATGAAATTTATTTTGACTATTGCAGGTAACAGTGGCTCATTCACATTCACTGCTGTGTTGTATTCCAGCGTGTAAATGTACCAAATTTGATTTATTCTACTGTTGATGAAGATTTGGGTTGCTTCTGTTTGGATCTATTAGGAGTAAAGCTGTTCGGAGCACTCTTATACATATTATTTAATGGGTGTTAGGACTCATTTCACTCCACCCAGGAGTGGGATTCTGGATCAGGAGACTGATATGTGTATGCAGATGTTTATCTTCAGTAGATATTGTCCAACCATTTTTCCAAAGTGGTTTCACCAACAAGTTCTGTTACCAGCAATAAAAGAGACTCTGGTGCTTCACATTTTCACCCACCATTGGTCCTTACCAATGTTTTTCTTTTTATTTATTTTAAATTTTATTAAGAAGATAAAATATTAGCAAATAAAGTTGAGGCTGATGAAAGATTTGGCCAAATAACCCATGTTTTACATTTTGCCAGCTTTGACATGAGGCACTTAGAAATAAATAATTTAGGGCATAAAGGACCTTTTAGAAAAAAGGACATAAAAAATGATCCAGCTAAGTGTTTTTCAAGTTTCTTTAAGCTGTAGAATATCTTCCTGATAGATACTTACCAATGTTTCTAAAGCAACGACTTTAAAAAAAAAGTTGCCTTTGAAAATCTGTCCAAGTCCTCATAACACTCTCAAATACCTATCAATACAGATAGAATCATGAATATAGCAAGAACCTGACTCTCTTGTGGGTGGTGTTTCTGATCTTACTGTGCCATTAAGAAAGAAAGAGAATTTTTATTTGAGAGTTTGGTTGTTGATCAGTATGAAAAACATAAAAGAAGCAGAAGGTTAATTACTTTGAGTGAAGTGTTGTTTTTACTTTCTTTTGCCAGAATCCAGGATTATTTATCATTAGCTATTGATCAATACGCTTAATGCTTCACGTAAAGATATTGCACATCCCCTGCATAACTAGAAACAGAGCAATCTTAGATCCTGTAATTAATAATGAAGCAAATTAGCCTTCCCGGCAGAATGATCTCATGTCATAAGTTGACTGCACATCTCCTCCAGTGCAGACTGGGTCGATGGCTCCTATCCTCCCGGTATTTGTGGCGAAGATCCGGTCTGAAAACCTCAAGGTTGTTTTGGTTTAGTCCAAGGAATGTGACTCTTCACTTCCAAATTTGAATTTAGACAAGTCAAGTTTGTGTGTATTCTTGTATGTGCCTTCAAAAGAGCATAAATGCATTACTTATGCTGTGAATCATGGTAAAAGAAAATAGTGTAATTATCCTTCCAACAAAAAGAAGTCAGAAGTGCCTTCATGGACCCAAAAAGGCCATTTCTCTCCCTGTACCCTCCCCTCATCAGGGTGGGGAGTTACTTCCTATAGCTGGGGATGGTAGCTGCTCAGCAGTGCCTCACTGCTCCATGCTGTTACCCAAGGAGAGAGCTTCAAAACATCTTCACTGCCCTTCCCTCAACCTGTTTCTATTGTCCATTCCTGGGTCTATGCCTTTCATCAGCGTAACATTCCTCATGAGCGATGGTCAGGCGTCCCTCAGTGAGCCCAGCAGGCAGCGCGAAACCTTGTTGAAAGCCTGGTGCTCAAGTCCAGCTCTCACGTTGCAGCAGCCCAGCCTGGGAAACTCTCTCTCCGCCTCAGTGACCCTCTCTCAGAGACTGGGAATGGGCACACACCTCCTAGTGGGGCAGTAAGTTTCAGGTAGGGATTCACAAGGGTTTCTGGGGTGATTCCTCCAGAGCATTGATTTAGGAGCAGGCGGACACCCCCCAAGGGGTCTTGGACTGCTAGAGGGCTCAGGTCAGGCGGAGGTATCTCCCCTGCAGTGCACCAATTTTGTGCACCAGACCTCTAGTAGTGCTATAATAGATGGTAGGAATTCTTTGTATGTCCTTACCAGAAAAAATAAGATGTATGTCTATGCCTCGATTTACTTATTTTAAATTATTATGTTTAGTGTATGGGTCTCCAAACCTGGGAAGTGCTCAGTGGTGTCCACCACAGCAGTGCCAGGTGACAGCTGGGCTGACAGGGAAGGAGGAGCCAGGTTTGAGAGACAGACAAGCTGGCAGACCTGTGGATGGGGAAAATCAAGGAGAATTCTCAAAGAGCCTATGGTTTCTCCCTGCCCCGAATGAAGCAGAGGTGTGAGGATTTATCTAAAGCCCCACTTCAGGGGCACACACTTCTTCTGTTTCCCCCTGATCCTGGGCCCTCCTGAGCATGCGTCCTGAGCACACACAGAAAGGTCAAGTGCAGGGAACAGCTGGATTCCTCTCATGACCAGAAAACCACAGGCATGATCCCTTGCATGCCTCAGGACCCACGTGTGGCTGCCTGACCTGTGATATTCTCTACTCCGAGCCCTTCCTCTGCCTATTTCAGACACATGCCCATGGAGAAGTTCTCCAGAGCACCCTGGGAAATTGCACCCTCCCCGAGACCATGGCTTTCACGGTGCCTCTCAGATGGAGCCCGCAGAGGTGGCAAAGGGTGGCCAGGCCTTCAGCAGCAGGCATTTTGAGCAGCACCTGCAAATTAAATTAGCAAGGTTCCACTTCATCTCCTGAGCAGCTCAGCCACACCCCCAACCATTCGCAAGCCAAACTGACCCAGTTTGAAATTAAAATCAGGTTTATTTTTAGAGGGATATATTTTCCGCTTGCCTCAGACTCCATGGATGCTTTCTCCATCTGGCCCCATAAACATTGGAATCCATTATCCCCAGAGCTGCTAAGCCCTTCAGAGGGCCACTTGAGAGACGGAGGCCCAGTGGAGTCTCGCTCGTGCACATTCAGAGGTAGCCCCTCACTTGTCTTGGGCTGTGCCTACATTGCCAAAGCGGGGCTGTGGACAGCTGTGTCCCTTTTCTTCTTCTGTCTGCTGGTCATGAGGCCGGCATCAGGGTCCCTTGGCCTGGAAAAACCTTCAAGTTCAAGGTGATTTACAGCCTGGTCACGCTCAGGTTTAGCAGAATCTGCTGGCATTCATTGGAGACCTATAACATCTTCTCCTGATAAAAATCCAGATGATAATAATGGCCTCTTTGCAGCCAGGCTCACACACATTTGTCATCGCAGCTGAAGGCTCTGTAATTTTCCTTTGTAGCACCTTCTGCAAGGGAATTTTTCACAGGGCTGCCTGGATAACATCCGGTTCTTTTCTCAAAAGTGTTAGCTTCCTAAGGCCCCAGCCACCTCTCATGTACCCTTCACCAGACCAGAGCCCAATATTATAGTCATTCCTCAGCAAATGAGTGAAATCAGATCCCAGGTCAGTGGTTCTATGCTGGGGAGTGTGACACCTATTGCCCACACCTCTGGGACATTTTCAATGCCTGGTGATATTTTTTGGTTCGTCTCAGGGAGGGAGGAAAAGGTGCGACTAAATCTGATAGAAGCTAAAGACTGCAATGTTGTTCAACATTTCACAGGGCACAGGACAGCCCCCCCCCACAAAGAAAGACCAGTCCCACACGTCATTAGTGCTGAGGTTAAGAAGCCTGTGCTGGATGAATCTGGTCCCAGTGGCTGTGCTTGCACCTGGCTGGCCTGCCCTCTCAGTGATTAACATCCCATGGCTTGGAATAAGGCAGAATCTAGCTCCACCTCTCACAAACACGCTGGCATTGCACATTGATCTGACCTCCCTGAGCCTCATTTCTCCATCTGTCAACTGAGAATGAAAATATGACTCCCTTATACTGTTCTTGCAAGGTTGCTATGAGATCATTCCTATAAAACTTACAGAACCATATGTGACATATGTTTACTTGGGTGCCGGGGCTGTCCAGCAGCCCCTGAGCGATGGATGAATGGATTACTACAACAAAACATTTGCTGTCAAAGAGAGGGCTAAGGGATGGCCTGGCCAAAAGAACCAGGCAGCCTCGATTGCCTGCCTCATTAGCCTTTTATTGTAACAGCAGTTTGAGTTTATCTTTTAGGTACAATCAGTAGGTTGAGTAATCCTGGAAGGACACGTGTGTTTACATTGTCCTCTAGGCAAGGGCACCCAGGGACTAAGCATAAGGATTCCAGTAAACACCCGGGGGTCTGCACACACAGACTTATTTGGAAAGATAATTAGGGGTGCCACCTTTGACACTCTCCTAACTCTCCCTTAAGTCAGAATTCCGATAAACAGGTGGCCTTCCACACACTTCCCTTTTCTCAGAATATCCTCCTTACAAGCTTTCCAACCAAGCCTCATGCTTCCCCACAGTTGGGTTGTTGTCATTCTTATTTTTGCTCTGGTTACTATTTGAGCCAGGAAGCTTGGATGTAGCTCTTACATCAGTCAGGATAAGCTATATTATGTTGTACAAAAGCCCCAAATCACAGTGGCTTGAAAGACAAGGGCCATTTTCTCTTTTGGGTTGTGTTCACCTTAGGTTGGCAAGGGTGCCCTGTTCATGATACTTACTCAGTAATCATTGGCACAACCCCATTTCAAATTATGTGCCCACTATGCCAGTGCAAAGGAAAGCTCTGGAGGGTCTTGCACCAGCAAATAAGGGTTCTAGCCTGGAAGAGACACACAACACATGTGCTCTCAACTCAGTGGCCAGAACTAGTCACACAACCCCATCCCGACCTGACAGTTATAGGAAGTTGAGTGCTACCATGTTAGCAGAAGGTAGGAGGCTGGAAATGTTTGCTAATAGGAAAAATGACCATTAGCATAATGATAGGTTGTTGTTTTTTTTCTTTTGGCATTGGCTGCATTTTTCAGGATGTGTATTTTCCAAGAATACAGCACCCTAATTTACAGATTACCCAATTACTTATAATTAACAAATACCTGCTGATGGTGGGCCCTGTGGTAGGCACTGGGAATATAATGGTAAGCAAACCCAGATAAAAATCTCTGTACCCATGTACCATATAGACCAAATTAATTGAAAGGTCTCAGCAATGAGTTTATAGTTACTAAGAACTCTGAAGGAAAGAAACAGAGCTCTGTGGGGAATAAGATATAGACTAGGAGTCAGGGGTAGCCTGTCTTACTTCATGTTTGAGCTGTGTGTAAAGGCTGCATAGGCCTTCACAGGTGAAGCAGGGAGGGAGGGACAGAGGGAGAGAGGATAGCACATGCAGAGGCCCCAGCCCGGAAAGCATGAACGGCTGAAAGCAGGTCTGTGTGGCTAGAGCAGGACCGAGGAGGGCACAGTGGCAGATGGGGCTGGAAGGGCAGGCAGGGGCCAGGTCATGCAGATCCCTCAAGGTCTGACTCTGCATCTCCACCAGGAACTGAAGCCTTTGAGGGACTTAGTGCATAGGACTAGCGTCCAAACCCAGATGGTGCCCATGAATTCCAAAGTTACAAAGGAGTCCTTGAGTTTGGAAGGCTCCTGATTCCTGTCTCTCGCCAGACATGTTCTGAAATCACAGACCCGTAGCTCACCTGCAGTATTGTACAGCAAGTACTCTGAGTCTCTCTCCAAGCCTGAAGCCCCAAGCCACCTTCTGTATAGCAAGCATCTTCTTGTGAGTGCCCTTCTCACAATCAGGGAGGCCTCCCACAGACGCTCAGGAGGACACACGTCACTCATTGCAGCACACCTGCCTGTGGGCAGCAAAGCTCCCCCTGGGGCTGATGTACTTGTTCCCTCCTGTGAGGGTGAGGTGCACCCAGCCTGTCAGACATGCAGGGTTGGAATGTGCTATCTCCTTGACCTTGGAGGGTTGGAATTTCCAGATCTGCTGTCCAAACTAGTTCACTCACTGAGCCCAGCCCGTCTCACATCACATGGGGACATTGACAAAAAGATGTGAGCAAGTCACTCACCCGGGAAGCAACCAGGACTGGCAAAGTCATAGCCTAAGCATCTCACCTGGCTGTGCTTGTCTTAGAGGAAAGGAGAGACACAGCCTGGATGCTGCCCTTCAGATGGGACAGAAATGGGACAGAAAACAGCAAGTTCTCTGGTCCATTTCCCTTTGGGTTGAAAAATAATAGTTTGGGAACTCTCTAATGGTGGCAATTGTTTAACCTCTACACCCTCAGACAAATGTTCCTGGTTTATAGTGGGCTCTCAAACATCGAAATGGACGATGTTTTTGTGTGAGCTTTTTTCAGTGCACTAATTCATTTCCTAGTAGGGCCATCATCCATTGAGTACCTGCAATGAGCCAGACACTGTGCTGGGCCCTGGGAAGGTGACAGTTGAGACAGTGCAGGTGACTTCTCTCTCCCACAAAGCTTTCATTCTGATGAGACAAGATGAATGAAAAACATGTAAACAATGAAATATGATAACATAGGGTCATGGAGGGGAGGGGCAATTTCTTTAGCTGAGGTGGCCTGGAGAAAAATCACTCTTAGTGAGGTTAGATTTGGCCCAACAACTAAAAATGAGGAGTCAGCCATGAGCTGGGTGGAGACCACTTACCTGGCAGAGGGAAATGCAAGGAGAAAACAGGTGTGAGGTGCTGTGGCACATGGAGGACCGAGAGGAAAGTGGTAAGAAATGACATTAGAGTGGTGGGCAGGACCCTGATCTCTCAGGACCCGGTGGTAGTCCATGATAATGAATTTGGATTGTATCCATTGGCAACAGGACACCATGGGTGAAGTTTAAGCAAGGAAGTGGTAAGATTGTCTCTATGCCTTGGTAATGTCACACTTGCTGCTGTGAGGAGACCGTGTTGAAGAGTGAACAAGCATGGTTGTAGGGAGAGCAGGTGGGAATCTGAGCAGTGGTCACAGGAGAGATGATAGTGGTTTGGAGATATGGAGAAGCTATCAGATTTAACAGAAAATACAGAGAAGGGACCAATAAGAACTGCTGCTAGACTGGGCATAGAGTCTGAGAGAAAAAGAAATAAGGGTGATCCTCAGGTTTCCAAATATGAGTAATGGGTAGACAGAGGTGTTATTTTCAAAGAGGAAAGAAGAGCAGACTTGCTGTAGGTAGAGCTAAAATGTCTCTGCTGTGCAAGTCAACTTTGATACTTTTATTAGGTATCTCAGTGGTCATGTTTAGTAGGAATACCATTATGCCTGGAACTCGGGGCTGGAGATATAGTTGGTGTATTCAGTTGTATAATAAATGCCAAATACCACAGAGCTAATTCGTATTGTTTTATCAGAACATTTGGCTTTGTTCTATTTTTTCATTCAACAAATAATGTATTTAATAGGACAACATGTGATGTTCTATACTGAACTCTAGCAGTATAGACCTTGGAAGGTTGGAATTTCCAGTTCTGCTGTCCTCATTTAGTTTTTGATGGGCATCGTTCTATCTATCTAGTCTTGAGCATAATGGGTCTGTTGAAAGAGAGCTGAATGAATTGGAGATATTGGCATATAGTAGAAGGAAAAAATTGATCAGTTCCAACGTATAGACTTTCTCTGGCTACATCTACAGAGGAAGTGGTCCTGTTTCTGAGAAGTTCTGAAACAACCTAAGATGGAAGAGCTGGATTGGAGGCCTCTTCTGTGGACATCACTGTCTCTGAATTATCTCTGCCTGCCCAGAGTTTATCTCATGAACCACCAATGTTTCTAGAATCTGCATATATTCCTTCCAACAGGAGATTGGAAAAATAGGATCATTTGGAATAAAAACACTCAATCTTCAAGACTTTGTGATGCAAAATATTCACCAATTCATCTTCAAAGTTAATCAAGATACATGATAGAATTTAAATAGTCAAAGCAAGCAGATGATGAGGGATCACTATACTCTTCAGCTAATTGTAATAACCTATAAATCTAATGTAAAGATAAAGATCATATCATCTTTCTGCCCTGATACTGTCGGTTTTAAAGGTTTTGGTATAGACAAGTGGTAGAAATAGCAGCAAAGACTTCCCATTTGGGTGACAGTATCTAATGTAGTGCCATTTTCAGAAAATGGCAAAGTGCTTTGATCTGTCAAACCATGTAGCAAGCAAGTGATACAGAATGTTTCAATTTGGCATAAAGGTCTGGCTTCCCAATTAAACACCTATGATTCAAGGAACTAGACCCAAAGCTTTCTGGAGTTTTCTTGAAAACTCATAACTTTAAAGATGAAAGCTGACATTTCTACTGGATCTAGATTTACAATAATATAAATTGAAATGTTGTACCACCCATAGTAATCTATTGTTTTCTTGTCTATAAATAAGAGATAAATGTGAATATGCATAATCTTATAATATTCTCAAAACTACAATGAATTTTAAATTACTAAACAGAATATATTTTCCTGGACAGTATGGCTCAGTTGGTTGGGCATTGTCTCAATATCATTCACCGGCCATACAAAATTATCAACTTAAGTTAGCCTGTTATATTTGGTCAAACATTTCATTAATTCACCCCTAATGCCTTGGCAGGGCCAAACCAAATGATTTTGTGGGCCTCACATGCTGAGCATTCCCATCCCTGCCCTAAAGGAAAGTGTAGTCCTTTATTAGGAGAAAGAGACTTGGTCTGGGCAACAACACAACAACAACAACAACATGCACATCTCATTATCTCACAGAGTTTAATAGGATTAAAGAATATAACACATAAAATTTCAAGCATCTGGCACTTGGGAAAGTCTCAATAAATGGTGACCAGGATTATCATTGCAGTATAAAAGAGAAACAATTCAGCAACAATAGAAGGCTATAGAATTCTCAGAATTGGCCAGGTTTGATGTTGGTTTATTTGTACCCATTAACTTTGTGATTGTAAGTCTTAACATTTTGGTCAGCTCCTCCATGTACAAAACAGTGATGATAATAACACTTTATGTCAGAGAACTGCTGAAGAGCAAAATTTCTGACCAACTGTCCAGGACTCAGGGAGAGAGGGGAGAATTTTAGTGCCAAATGTCTCCAGCAGAGTCCACAAGAGGAACTGAAGTAAGCTGCATTCTAGTTTACACATTGAAAAGTGGTTTTTATTTATAATCCTATCTCATTCCAAGAGGATTTTTGCCTGCTCATATACTATCTAATAAAATGGTAATATGCAAATTAACTGTCACTCCAACACACAAGATGGCTGCCTCCATGTGGACACAAGATGGCCAGCAGGGGAGGGCAGTTGGGAGGGACCAGGCCTGCAAGGGAAGAGCAGTTGGGGGTGATTAAGCCTACAGGAGAGAACAGTTAGGGGTGAACAGGCCTGTAGGGGAGGGCAGTTAGGGGTGACCACACCTATAGGGGAGGGCAGTTAGGGGCACTCAGGCTGGCAGTGGAGTGGTTAAGGTATGACCAGGTTGGCAGGCAGAAGCGGTTAGGAGCAATCAGGAAGGTAGGCAGGCAAGCAGTTGGAAGCTAGCAGTCCTGGATTGTGAGAGGGAAGTCCCAGATTGGAGAAGGTGAAGGCTTGGCTGATGGACACACTGCCCGCCCCCCCCCCCCCGTGCACAAATTTCATGCAATGGGCCTCTAGTTTTATATAAGTAGCAATGATTCATCTTTAATGTTATTAAAGATGTGAGCAATAAGTTTTTGTTTAAATTCATCATCTAAGAAACAAGTTTATAATCCAAACAGAAAAATGAGCAAAGAGCATAAACACTGAATAAATACAAATCTACAATAATAAAAGAGAAATATGCAAATTGACTGTACCTCCATGGTGCCCACCAGCCATTCAGAGATGCTGATTCATCAGGTGTGGCCTGAGGCCTAAGGAATCTGCTTAAGGAACAATAAATAGCACAAGGTCGGGCACACAGTAGGTGAACAGTAAATAGCTATTGGAAGCGTGAGTTACTGGACCAAGTACTTCTCCTGCAGGCTTGATCACCCCAACTGCCCTTCCCTTGCAGGCCTGGTCCCTCCCAACTGCCATCTTGTGGCAGCCATCTTGTGTCTACATGGGGTCAGCCATATGGACACAATAATAAGCAACAACTGGCCTGGCTGGTTGAGCCTGGATCTATGAATCAGGAGATCAAGGTTTAATTTCCGATCAGGGCAAATGCCTGAATTGCAGGCTGGATTCCCAGGAGGAGGAGTGCAGAAGGCAGCCGATCGTTGATCCTCGCTGATGTTTCTATCTCTCCCTCTCCTCTCTGAAATCAATAAAAATATATTTAAAATAATAATGATAATAAGCAACAACTCTCTAACAGTATGCCTCAATAGCACTCAGTTCTACACAGAAGAAAACGGCAAATTGGAGATGTTAAACAATTCATCCTGGGTCCAATAGCGAGGGACTGGGGAGTCACCTATCTCTCATAACAACCAAAAGTCTGAATACTCAAGAAAAAAATGTAGTTTTGTTTTTCACCCTGGAGGGACTGGTGTGATGGGAAGAGGAGGAAGTGCCCTGATTAATCGGAATATGGCTTTGACACTCCCCTGTGGGAGCAGGAGCTGGAGACACCCTAATGAGTGAAAGCCAGTGTTAACTGAGATGCTGGAAGACAGACTCTGGAAGCTCTGAGTCAGCACTTGCAGCCCTTCAAATGCCGGTGCAGTGAAAGGGAAGGAGCTCTGGCATTGGAGCCGGTTCCTCTCATCCCACAGGGATTTCTTCTGGGGCGGAGCCCTGGCAAAGAGAGAGGCTGTTAGCTAATTGTTCTGTCTGCACTTGCTTTCTGCCCCACATCATCCTCCGGGCTCCCCTGAAAGTCAAAACCTGGTTTCCACTCCTCTGCCCTTTCTTTATCCTGTTCAGCTTCTGCAGGTGCCACAGCTGCTTGGCTTGGCTGCATCACTGATCCAGCTGTGGAGGCAGTTACAGCAGGGTCACAAGTGACTCAGCTGGGTTCTTCAGTATGTGTGATTGGGCTCAGGCCTAGTAAAGACTGAGCAGGCAGTTCCCTTTTCCTACGGGACTCTATGCGCCCGACTCAGTCATTGGTACCTCTCAGTGCTTTTGCTCTCTCCAAATAGATAACTGTCTCCTGAAAAGGAAGCAGTGTGTGAGGGAGTGGGCTCTAGAGCAGGATTTAAATCACCACCTATTGACCTTGGGCAAGCTACCTGGCTTCTGGGTAGCTCACCTTCCTGTGAAATGGAGTTGATAACAACAACAACAATAATAACAATAGCATGCATCACATCACATCATGAAGGTTAAATAAGATTTTGCACATACAGTACTTAGCACAATGATGGATGCATAATAATACACACAGACTATATACACGAAAAGTGTGTGTGTGTGTGTGTGTGTGTGTGTGTGTGTGTGTGTGTGTGTTTATCAATATGCACTCAATAGAATTACTGTGCTGGCTACTTTTTCCTTCCTCTCCTCATCTTAACACTTTCTCTGTGCTCTCAGCTCTACTTATACTCAGTGCTGTTAAATAGAAATCTAATGGATGCTAATGCATATTAAATAAAGTAAAAATAAGCAGGTAAAATTAATTATAATGATATATTTTATTTTACCCAATATAACCAAAACATTATTATCTCAACATATAATGAATATAAAAATTATTAAGATATCTTACCATTTTTTTATGAAGCCTTTGAAATCTAGAATGCATTTTTCAGTTGTAACACAAGTGAACTGGGACTAGTGTGATATTTCAAGTGCTCATAGCTACATGGGGCTAGGCAGGGGTGGGCAAACTTTTTGACTCGAGGGCCACAATGGGTTCTTAAACTGGACCGGAGGGCTGGAACAAAAGCATGGATGGAGTGTTTGTGTGAACTAATATAAATTCAAAGTAAACATCAATACATAAAGGGTATGGTCTTTTTTTATTATTATTATTTCAATAGTTTAGAACAGCGATCCGGCCCGCGGGCCGTAGTTTGCCTACGCCTGGTCTAGAGGCTAATGTAATGGATAGCAAAGTTTTACCCTGTCACCATCCTTTATGAAAACTTACCAAGCCAGTATTTCTCCTTCAGGACCCAATATCAGCTTTTGATTCTTTCATTCAAGAAGAGTTTATTAAGTGCCTACAGTGAGTCAGACACTGTTATGAGTGTGTCCCCGGAAACTCATGTTTTGAATGCCTAACCACCAGGGAATATTGAGAAGAGAGGCTCCACAGAGGTAATCAAGTCAAAACAAGGTCCCTAGAGTGAGCCCTAATGCATTATGGGTGGTGTTTTTATAAGAAAGGGACATCTGAACAGACACACAGGACATCACCATGTAGAGACAGACATTCTGTTGAGAGCAGAAGGGATAGGAGGGGAGTTTAGGAGGCCCCTTTCTATGCAAGAGAGGTGGATCTTACCAGTTTTCTCCCAAGCAACTCCTCGTCTTAGTCACAGGAATAAGAGTTTTGTCACAGATTATTTTTAGCACCAATCTGGAATCCAAAGCATCATCAAAGTATGGGTTTCTGGGTTTGATTAACTTAAGTGGGGATTTTTTTTTCCTGTGTTCTCGGTCTTTCTACTTTACTCACTCTATTGGGAGTGTTTTCCCCTCCATTGGGCTTTCAGAAGTGGAACAATGAAGAGAGAAAAGTCATCTTTCGGTGCTGTAGTTTGTTAATTGATTAAAATTTTGCCAGTTTAGAGAACACCTACAAAGGCTGTAAAACTGTAGGACCCCAAGATGGAGGAAGTGACCTTCCCCACTGCCTGTTCCAGGATGTGACCTTTACGGTAAAAGATTAGACAGGGATGAGGTCAGTTCTTTATGGTTGAAGATTAGGCAAGAATGAAGTCTGTCCCCAGAAACTCCCTACCCTGAGGACTTGCCCAGAGGAAGGGGAGAGATTAAGGGGCTTGCAAGATTAAAACATGTAATTAACGAGCCCAGCTGCCCTTCTTGGAATTTCCTTGTTTCCTTCTTCCCCCTCCATGTGTAATCCCACCTGCGTGTGGTCTTTATAAACTCATGTTCTACAGTTACTCCGGGCTTCCAGGAGACAGCTCTGTTGCTGTCTGCCTGAGAAGCCCCTGCGCTTGTACTATTAAAACCTCATGCTTTTTGCATCAAGTTTCGGTCTCAGCGTTTGACATGGGGTCGTCGCCCCCTCCGTCGGACTCACCGGGGGTCTTGGGACCTTACAAAACAAAAACAAACAAACAAAAAACACACAGGTGCTAGTGGGTGCTATTTAATTCTGGATCCTTCTATGCCTCCTAAATTTTATGGCATTTTCTTAGAATATCAGGAGTGCTGTGTCTAGCTGGTATTGGCTTTGCACCAGGAAACCACCCTCAATAATCCCAGCAGTTGTTAATGATGACAACTTCAATTTCCAGGTACAAGTCTGCCTTCGTTAGCATTCGCTCCAGTTCAGAGTGGGCAGACGAAGGAAAGTCTGCCAGGCCTAATTAGGGATTTTAGTTGGAGACAGACAGTGAAGAAAGAAAACAGTAGTTGAAATAAATAGAATCCCAAAGGATACCAGCAAAACTCTTAGATGTCATTAAATCATATGTGAGTCAATGAAAAATGGAATGAATGAAATTCACATGTACACACACATGGGTATAGCACAGCCAAGTATCTCCCCGCTACATTTTACCAGGAGTGTCTGGCAGGAAAGAGTCAAAGACCAGGGAAGGAGCATTCTCTGAGAGGGAAGAGGCTTTATCACTCAGGCCAAGAGGAATGTCATAGGCAACTAGACCATGGCCTCAAAGCATCCTGTTTTCTTTCCTGCAGCACAGGTATAGTGATCTGAGATGGTCCTCTTTGTTTCACTTTCTTGCTTATTGCCTTCTGCCCCCACTAGAACATTAGTGCTTAGTGAGAGAGACCTTGTTTGGTTCATTCAGTGCTGTGTCCTCAGTACCGAAAGTCTTGCCTAACATGGATTTAGGTGTCCAATATATGGGTGGAAGGAATGAACAGAGTCCATCAAGCCCTGCAGCACGACAACATAGTGTGGAATAGCCAAAAAGTCCTCATGTTGCCAGGAAGTCACTGTGGACACCTTGTTTAGATGAGGGACTTGCCAAAGCAGAGGCTTTGCTCTAATGATGGGTTAACTGGATTGAATAATGTGTTATACACAGCGACTAAGTCATTGGGGATTTTTACTCATCTTTCAGAATTGTACCTTCTGCAACTAAGGGAAAATATGATCTGGCATTTCACCTCGGTATGACTTGCCTGCTTTTCAGCTTGGTGTTAACACGTTATGAGACCTCCACTGGTGTCCTGTCACTGTTCCCTAGTACCCTAGCAGCCACTGGTTCAAACCTGTCGTAGAGCCCCAGAGCTCCTTTGGACTCTCCCTGGGGTCTGCTACTTCTAAGGTTTTTCTCTTCAATTTGCCATTAATCCTACTGAAGAAAATAAAAATTGGTATCAGAATTCAATTTCAGCTTCCTCGCGGGGCAGGCCAAATGGCAGCAATCTTTAAGGACAGTGGAAAGATGTTCCCTGTAGATTTCTCAAACCCACACAACAGAGCTCCCGCTATGCGCTCTAATGCCAATTCTAATCTGTAAGACAAAAAGTACCCAGCGGTTTCCCTGAGATTAACCACAAAACCGTTCCCCGTCCCCGCCAAGAGGGCCCTCCCTGGACTGAGTGGCTTCCGGTAGCAAAGACTATGGAGCCTTTTAAGCAGTTTTACGTTTTCAGAAGTAATGATGTTGGTTGGAGGTGTGAACCATTTTAGCAAATTCCTAATGATATATAAAAAAGTTGAATCAGGGTGTTCACACATGAATTCATTTAAAGAATAAGCTGTCTTAATACCTTATAAATACTTCTACTGTCAAAATTTCACAACCTCTTAGTATGTTTGTTAAATAATGGGGATCACCACCACAGAGAGATTAGTGTGAGCAGAGTGCTGACGTCATAATGGAGTGACTGGGAGCATGGGCTCTGAGGCCAGGATGTGTCAGCTCAAATTCCACTTGCTGACCATGTCATCCTGCTCAAGTGACTTCCCTCTCTGTGCCTCGGTTCCTTCATCCATGAAATGAGGCTGTGTGACATCTATTGCATAAAATTATTGTGAGAATGAAATGAGATAATTCATTTGAAGTGTTTTAAATTTACATTAACTAAAATTACATGACAGTTAAATCAACCACCTGCACTGGCCATATTTTGGGTGTTCAATAGCTGTGTGTGACTAGTAGCTACAATGCAGGCAAAACATTTTCTTCATCTCAGAAATTTCTGTTGGATAGGGATGTTCAGAAATAGACTTAACTCATCTCAGGAACTCCTGCACTTCCTTTGCTTTCTTCCAGTCCGTCGCCAGGTGCTCTTGAGTCTGTATTATTATGTCCCCCTTTCTCTGTTCTCATCATTTACAATCCATTTGTTCCTCCATGATACAGGCCAACTGGTCTCCCAATGACTCTTCTCTGTGGCATCCTGTAGAGCTTCCCCAGGCTGAGCGCACAGCACTTTCTTCTTTCCTCCCCTTCGGGGCTCAGCCCAGAGCATTGTGACTGGCTCCTTGGACCTTAGTCTCCACAACCCTCAAAGGCAGAAACCATGTTTTGTTTAATTTTGTGTCTCCCACAACCCATGGCATGCAATAGGCATTCAAATGTTTGCATGAATGGATGAGTCATTGAATAAATGAACAGACCTTCCTCTGCCTGGGACCAGGAGGCTAAATCTAGTTCTTAGTCATTCTGCAAGGCACCCTAATCTGAACTACTCCTGTGCCCGAGGCAGTGCCTACAGGCATGAGCCTGGAAGTACCTGCTGTGAAAGCAGGTGACAAGCAGGGCATCTTCCCAAACATCACCTTCCCTTGGCTTTTCAGAGAGACTCCCCAGGAGTCTCATGGTCTCCTCAGAGAGCCTGGGAGCTATGCCTCCAGCCACATTCTGTTCATACCTGCGCCTGTAAGTTTAACAGGGCAGCAATGGGCCCCTTTCCTGGGATCTTTAAGTACTGGAACCCCACCTCTCACAACCACCAACACTAATAATAACTCCCCCCAACACACACACACAAGCAGCTGCTCTCTCTCTCTCTTGCCCCCGAAGAATAATGTGAGTGAGAATGCAGTTTCTAGGATCTGATTAAGGGTTCCCATGCTGCCTCTATCACTTACTGGCTATGAAGCCTTGGGGACATGACTTAAAAATCTGTGCTGTGTTTTCAACCATGAACTGAGGATAATGCTAGTACATCCCTTATAGAATTAGTGTGAGAATCAAGGGAGACAAAGCATGTGAAGTTCAAGCACATTGCCTGAGGCCTGGTAAAAGCTAAGTAGAGATTATACTGTTAGTCCTAGAATTCCAGTGAATGATAGGATTAGCTCCCCAATTCTTCCCTTGAAAATGCAATATATATATATATATATATATATATATATATATATATATATATATTCCCAAGTAGAACTGAGCTACTATCAGGGATTGAGCATTGATAATTATAATGAGAATTAAGATTTATGTACCAGATACTATACCAAATGCCTGACCTGTATCATCTAATTTCATCCTTGGAGGAATCTAAGAGAGAGCAACCAGGATGAACACCACAATGCCTTTTCAAGCCCTGGTCCTAAGATCACAAAAGACCACTTCTGCTGCGTTCTGTTTTTTAGAAGCATGTCATTAAGTCCAGCCCACACTCAAGTGTTCGGTGGAGAATTAGGCTCCACCTCCTAAAGGGAAGACGTGCAGTGACTTTGTAGATGTATTATTAAAACCCGCACAGACACAAGATGTGTTCCCAACTCTAGGATGCAGTCTAAAAAAGTGCAAAAGTCACTTCTCTAGGTTGACTATACTATTCAATTTATCAGCTAGGAATCATGGGTCCCTAGTGTGGGAAAGATAGACCCACCGAGATCACACAGACCTTAGGAAAGGTTGGCAAACCTTTCCTGTAAAGAGTCAGTTAGTAAATATTTTAGGCTTTGCAGGCATGTGGTCTCTGAAGCAATGACTCGGCTCTGCTGCAAAAGTGCAACAGCAGCCACAGGCAATATGCACACTACCAGGCATGTCTGTGCTCCAATTGGCCAGTTTGTCAATAATTTGTCAACCCCCGGCCTAGACAATATTTATCAACCCTGGCTTTACAATAAAGTGGATTGGATTGTTTTCTTTTTAAAAAATATATATTTTATTGATTTTTTACAAAGAGGAAGGAAGAGGGATAGAGAGTTAGAAACAACAATGAGAGAGAAACATTGATCAGCTGCCTCCTGCGCACTGGGGATGTGCCTGCAACCAAGGCACATGCCTTTTTATCGGAATCGAACCTGGGACCTCTCATTCCGCAGGCCGACGCTCTATCCACTGAGCAAAACTGGTTTTGGCATGGATTATTTTCTTAATGACCAATGTCTAGGCCACAACTTAATTAAATTAGAGTCTCTGGGCATGAAAACCCAGATAGTAGTATTTTCTTAAAAAGCTTACAAGCCTGGGCCAATGTGCTTCAGCAGTTGAGTGTTGACACAGGAACCAAGAAGTCTCTGGTTAGATTATTGATCTGGGCACATGCCCAGGTTGTAGGCTCAATTCCCAATAGTTTACATGCAGGAGGCAGTCAAATGATGATCTTTCTCTCTCATTGATGTTTCTATCTCTTTATCCCTATCCCTTCCTAATGCTCTAAAAATCAACACAAACATATTTTTAAAAGCTTCCCAGATGATGTAAAAGTGCAGCCAGCATTGCCAAAACTGGTTTGGCTCAGTGGATAGAGCGTCGGCCTGCGGACTGAAAGGTCCCAGGTTTGATTCCGGTCAAGGGCATGTACTTTGGTTGCAGGCACATCCCCAGTAGGGGATATGCAAGAGGCAGCAGATTGATGATGCTCTTTCATCAATGTTTCTAACTCTCTATCCTTCTCTCTTCCTCTCTGTAAAAAAATCAATAAAATATATATATATATATATTTTTTTAAAAAAGTGCATCCAGCATTAAGAAGCTCCACTGCCGTGGGGGGTGATCACTTCACTAGAGGAAATTGAGGCCCAGCAGGGAGAAGCATCAAACCCCGGATCACAGCCATAGAATGTCAGAGTCAAGATGAACCAATACTTGCCAGGAGAAGGGGTCCCAGGTTGCTGTGTTTGGGTACTCACCATCAGAAACTAAGCGTGAGATGTGGCCTGCAAGTGGATGTGGGGGCTTCCAGAAGAATTGTGCTGCTGATGAAAAAGTGTGAAGGAACTTGAATGCAAAGACAAGAGTGAGGCCTGCATTCATCCCTTAATGACCCTGGCAAGTAAATTCCCTCTCCAGTGCTCTCTCCTCTGTCCAAGACATAACAGCATTTCTGAACAGCCATTGCATAAGGCAGGATGCTAAGTGCTCTATGTGCCTTCTCTTTCCTGAAGGTTGGAATTGCCCTATGAGGTGGGTGGTGCTAGGGTGTCCATTTTTGAAGCTATTTAAGTAACTTGTCCAAGGTCCCATAAGTAGGAAGTGATTGAGCCAGGATTCAAACTTGTCTTTCTGTCTCTAAAGTCCATGTGCTTAACTGCCTGTATCTCTCAATATTCTTGTAAGGATCAAATCAGATAATCTATGGAAATGTATTGAGAGCTCTAAAACACTGTGTGTATAGCAGGCATTATAATAAAGGCTCAGTTTTCACATTCCAGATGCTCTGAAAATGTTAGCATCAGTTTCCCACGCAGAGTCCTGCTCTGGTGGGCGGGGAAGCTCTCCAGACCAAGGCCCCACGGAGACATAGGTGCAGCCACATCACTGAGTCCAGGCCACTGGGCCTCTGTCTCCCCACTCCTGCCACAGGACAGCTCGGTGGCCATTAATAGGGTTGGTGCCCCATCTCCCTGTTGTCTGGGTGGCCTGTTAGCTAAATGGAATGGCTCCTTTTGCCAACACGCTTTTCCTCTGACTGTATCACCTCCCCTCCTAACAAGGTT
Organism: Vespertilio murinus; assembly: GCA_963924515.1. Lineage (NCBI taxonomy): Eukaryota > Metazoa > Chordata > Mammalia > Chiroptera > Vespertilionidae > Vespertilio > Vespertilio murinus. The sequence goes on along the minus strand of OZ004715.1, from coordinate 46,494,442 downwards.
GGGACCTGCTCTTTTAGGCTGTGGCAGTGCTCACGGCTGCCAGACTGCCTGCCTGGACTAGTCAGGGCCAGTCAGGAGACACACTGGTTATTTGAAGAGAGGACTTACAATGAAGGATTGTTAGCTAATTATAAAGTTGTTAACTAAGTAACTCAGAAGTGAAAGGAGAATGTGACGATATCATGGAAGCTGCAGGAAGCAGCACTGTCCCAGGAGTTGGGAACAGAGGGCAGGCTACCAGTAAGAGGGGTGCACAGAGCTGAAACTTAGACTTCCAAGGACCATGTGGTCGCTGATGCTAGTGCCATGTGAGGACACAGGACAGCCAGCTATGAGCCAGGAGGCAGACACTCACCAGACACGGAATCTGCTGGGGCCTTGATTTTGGGCTCCCCAGCTCCCAGAACTGGGAGAAATAAATGTCAGCTGTATAAAAACTGCCTGGTTTAGAGCAGCTCCCATGGCTAAGAAACCCCTAAATGTGGCTCTTCCCACAGTTCTTCCTTGGACATCTACTCTCTCAACAGTCTCTCCATCTCAGTGCCCTTCCTTCAGGGACATCACCTGCCTGTCTCATTCAGGTGGTTCCCAAGGTCTTGCCCTTTGCTTCAGTCTCACCATTATTTCCTAATCTCATATTTTCCCTAGTCTGCCCAGATCCCCGACTCAACATAACCAAACGAGCTCCTCATTCTCCGCAGCACCCCAATTTATCCTCCCAGCTTTGCGGTTTCTGATGCCCCTTGTCACCTGGCGCCCCTAGTACCATAGCCACCGCTGCTGCTGTGTTCTGTCTTGGAGCGTTCTTTCTTCTTTCCCAGGTTAGTGTGGTTTCTCCTGCTCAAACTGAGGTTATGTCATTCCTGGCCCCAAAATGTTTCGTCTTCCCAAATCCAGAGGAAGGGGCCATGAGCTCAAAATCTAAGAGAGTTCATGGATATGAGTAAAGACAGTTGGCGTAAGAAAATTCAACTTTATTTGTCATGACCCTCGGTATAAAACAAAATATAACACAACCACGAATTTCTTAGGTATTATGATTATCTACCATAAAGTGAGTTTAACAATAAATCACAACTGCCCTCTTTCCTCACTGTGTGGTGCACACAGTAGGGAACGGTGAGGACTGTGACCAACTGAAAATGAACACCTCCCAGTAGGGCAGCTCCTCTGGGCCACCAGTTCCAGCAGGATCAGAGGCCCACTCTTCACAGGTCTTCTAGAATTCCAACAGAAGCTAAAAATCACAACTAAAAAATCTGTCATAGAACAACCAAAGCACACCTTCACTCTAAACAGGGCAAATGAGGTGCCTGCTTGGGTCTCTAGTTTAAAGAAGACTCAGACTCTTCCCTGCTAATATGCTCACTGCTGTTCTCTGCCAGGGTTGCCCCTGGTCAAACAGATGTCATCTTTTCTAAATTTGCTTTGAGCTTTCTTACCACCATACTTCGAGTCTGTCATGGCCTCCAGCTAGAATGCCCTCTCTTCTCATCTCCCGTTGCCACATTTTGAAAACTCACGCATTCTGCCCATCTCAGGAGCTACTTCTTCCTAGAAGTTTTTCCAGTCATTAATGGGGAAATGTATCTCCTGGAAGAGAAACCCGGTAAGGTACTAGCACATTTGTTTGAACTGATTTATCAACAAGAAGAACTTAAGGATCTGACAGATTAGGAAATGGATCAGATATCTTTTGGATACTTGGCAAAAAGATATTTTTTTGGTCAAGTTTCATGTTCAAAGGATTATACAAACACATCATCCAAATACAAATTAGGATGTTGTTTTTGTTCCAAGCCTTATAACTCTTCAACCTGAGAATGATGGGGAGTTGACTGACTTTAAAAATACAGCGATTCAGTTACCACTCAGGGAGCTCTGGGCCACTGACATTTAAGTCCAGTCTTGGCTGATGCCCAGCCTGCGTTTGTAGGCATCGGTTTGCTTCTCCTTCCACACTTTCACTGCACTTGGAGGTCATTATCTCAAGGTGACATTCTATTCTCTGGGCATTATGTCTTAATTATGTTTACATTATGACTTAAAGTTCATTGTGTCATCTCTTTAGTCATAGTTCATATTATTCAAGTGTTTATAAGCCACCTTATAAAGAGAAAAGATATAATGAAGGGATGCATTTTTTTCCCAGCTCAGGTGCAGTGTGGAAAAATTAATTGTGCTGTTTTGCCTAGAGAAAACACTTTACTGCTTGGATGAAGTCAAATGTCAGGCCTTTCTTATTCAAGATGTGGTCATTCTTAGGACGTGGACATTTTTCTATATGTTAAAACCACTAAGACTCTTGAAAGCTGTCAAATAGTAGCCTAGTAGAAGTCAAAAGAGACTTTAGTTGTCATACTATTACTTTTATTCACATTCTGAAAAGATTTATTTTCTGAGACTCATTTGGAGAAAATTGCTGACCATGTCAAGTCAATTATTCTCTTCCTCTTTTCTCACATCACCTCTCACTGCTACATGTACTCCTTGGCGATAGTGGGTCATAGTTTTCCCAGGTCCCTCTGATGCTAGCTAGCCATTCTGAGGGCTGTGTGACCCACTGTGCAGGCTGTTCATGAGAACAGGGAGCACCGTGACATGGAGCCTCTGCGATGGCCAGTTTCTACACTGTCAGCCTGAGGAAAGCCTTTTTGAAACCTGCAAGCACCCTACAACTAGGTGACAAGAGATGATGACCAACTAGGACAGGACTAGGTAACAGACAGCAAGGGAAGGAGTTAAATGAGTCTTTTGGCTCGCTGGAGGCCCAGAGGAGTAGCCAGTGCTGGAACCAGGGAGCACCGCATATGGAAGGCAGGCCTGGAGGTGGGGGCCTGGATCTGCCTCCACCTTCCTGTTAGTAGGCACTCCATAAATCCTTGGTGACCTGAATAGGACAGATGACACAGCCACATCTCCCACTTGTCACTTCTTGTCAAGTATTAGCCACAACAATGCTATTAGGCAGAGACTGTGATACCCATTCTTTTATGAGCTGATGAAATCCTAATCTCTCCTCCCAAATAGTCTCCTAACCAGGTGCTTTACGCCTCATCAATGGAATGTAATTGTGCACCTCGCACAGTGCACAGTGCGTGCTCACTAGTTACTGAATGGATGCATAATGGGGTTAGAGAAATGATAGACTAGCATTTTTCTATACCTTTCTGGGCCTCAGTTTCCTCAGTTGTAAAATGGGCTTGACTTATTTCAGTTGTACCCACTTCATAAATAGAATGCCCCCACTTACTGCACATCATGCAGTTCAGTGAGATATAGTGTCTTTGAAAGTTCTTTGTAATTAAAAAAAAAAGTATAATAGCATAACAATACCATATACTTGTTAAGATAGAAGTGATGAAATGTGAAGGGTAACCAGGAAGATGCAGGAAAAACTTTTAATGCACAACATTGATATTTAAGGACAAGATTTCAAAATGCACAATCTATACTAATAAAAGGGCAATGTGCTAATTAGACTGGGAGACCTTCCAGATGTCCTTCCAGACAAAGCCATGGAGGCAAGGCTGAGGCAGAGGTGGTTAGGGATGATTAGGTCAAGAGGGGAGAGCAGTTGGGGGTGATCAGGCTGGAGGGGGGGTTCAGTTGGGGGTAAGCAGGCTTGCAGGGGGGCCAGTTGGGTGCAAGAAGGCTGGGGAGGGGGCAATTGGGGGCAATCAGGCCAGCAGGGGGCAATCAGGCCAGTAGAGGAGGGCAGTTGGGGGCGATGAGGCAGGGAGGAGGCAGGTGAGCAATTAGGAACCAGCAGTCCCAGATTGTGAGAGGGATCTCTGACTGACAGTGTAGGTCCAATCCTACACTGTCAGTCAGACATCCCCAAGGGGTCCCAGATTGGAGAGGGTGCAGGCCTGGCTGAGGAACAATATCCCCTCACCCCCTAATGTATGAATTTCATGCACTGGGATACTAGTCTATATATATAAAAGGCTAAGTGTCCATCTGTCCATCTGACTGGTAGCTATGATGCCCACTGACCACCAAGGGGCATACACTCAATGCAGGAACTGTCATGATGCGACTGGCCATTTAGAAATAAATGGCATCTCAGACCTGGAGCCAACAAACCAACATTTGGCTTCCCCTAAGAGGAACACAGGCCCTGCCACCACCCTGGAGCAACATCCCACCAAATCACAGCCAATGCTGCCAAGACCCCAATGCACAAAATGCAGCCCACAGCTCAGCCCAGCCTGGAAACAGTTGCTGTGGGAGCCCAGTAATGACATCACATAGCAATGCCCGGCTTCCTCTTCCTAGTGACTAGCTTCCTTAGAGTTTCTTCATCCTAGGAACCCAACTTGCTTTATAGCCAGGTGGAAATATTTTATACTTTAACCAAATGTCTATGAATTGGTTAAATTCACTCATCTCATTTGATCCTCACAGAAGTCCTGGAGTAGGTAGATAGGAGACTCAGTAGAATCCTATTTTCTTTTCATTAGCTGGAAAATCAAAATTTAGAAAGTTTAGAAACTTGACCCAACTAAAAAGAAGTAAGAAATAGTGGAACTTGAAAATGACCAGGTTTTCTCACTGCGCAGAATATAGTCAAACACTGTTATAGTTAAATATTTTACCCTTTGTTTTCCCTGCATGATCTACAATAATACTCTGCTTTGTGTTGATATTTACTGCTGTGTTACTGACAATTATCTAAAAGAGAAATTGAGGCGCTTCAGTGGGCTGGAAAAAGTTTAGCTAAATCAGAAAGCAGGTCTAATTAAGCAAGTTTATTCTGTATATATAAAAGACTAAGTTTACTCACACATGAGCAATATATATATAAAGCTCTCACTAGTGCCAATCACATATCTATGTTTTGATGTGTTATTGTTGATTGTGAATTTGGTTGACATTCTTATTATAGAAAAAGGGTGAATAATGATATTAAAATATTTCTTCTAATTAATTTCCTTTCAATGTGCATGAATCAGTGCACTGGGACACTAGTAGATAATATTAATAGAAGAAGAAGTAGTCAGGATACCACTGAAAATTGAAAATGTTTAAGTCAATCCATCCTAGTCCTATCCTGGTACCATAGGGTCTCACACACCTCCTTTCTTTTATTTACCTGATTGTTATTTAATTTAAAAAGAAAGAAATTCCTTTAGTTGGCAGCAGCTCAGTGCTTTTTCTTAGAATTTATAAACAGTATTCTAATAAGATACCCCTGGCTGTTGGAGGAAATCATTTCTACTGGAATCTGATGGCACTTTGCAGCCTTTACTGGTCCGTATAGGACTTTTTCACAAACTCCCTGAGGAAGTCAGTGTGAACTTACAAACTATAAACTGATATTGAGGGCAAGGAGTGGGAACTTCAGCCGTTTTAAATTGTCCACTGACATCAGCCCTTTAGAAAACATGAGCAGATGGGAGAGATTTGTGCCCCCTTTGAAGTCCCCCTTAACCCTAATCCACAAACAAGACTGTTGATCCCTCTTCTCTGCCATAAACAAAGCTATTCCTGCTGCTTGAGCCGCAAGCCTTTGGCCATAAAGGAAGCAACATTCCTGATGGAAGTTCTCAAGCTGTAGCGACAGCACTGCTGCTGTCCTGCTTGGTGGCACTCACAGCAAACACCATTATCATCATCATGTTATTAAGAACTAGCATGAGGCCAACACCTTCTGGCATCACTGTGTGGGAAGGAGCACGAGACCAAAGGGTGTATGTAGTAATGGCAGGTTCTCTAGTCCCTGGTGGCTTACAATAAATCCCTGCCTAATTACCCAGTAAGTTCTGTGACACTCCCTAGTGGGAGCTATTCTCAAAATGCATAATTTTAAATAAGTGGCCATTTTTACATGGCCACTAAAATACAAATAAGTTGAACCTCATCTATTTTGAGTCGCCAAGACAAGCTAGGCAAGGGACCATCTATAGTCCATAAGCAGGACATTCAAAAAGGCAAACACAGAAAGAATAAAAGGATAAATCCTCAAGCAAATGCCATTTTTAAACCTGGAATTTCATTTGCTTCTCCTTGTCTGCAGACTAGTCACTTTTTTATTACATTGTGACTTATAATGTACATGAACTGCAATTGCTAAGATAGAAAAACAAACAAACAAACAAACAAACAAAAAGCCTCAGAAATTCAAGGGAAAAATCTCTCAGGTTCACAGTTAACACATATGTGTTTCTGTTGTTGGGACCAAACACACCTTCCTGCCCACTGAAGTCAGCTGACCCATTCATTGCATCTTCATCTGCCTCACTTTCTGAAATAATTTAAAATAAAATTTTGTATTGTTATTTTCTCTCTATAGAAAGGCTAGGTATTTTTTGCATCTAAAATGTTATGTCGAGAAAAGTAAAATGCTCTTTTGTTAGCTAAACACATGCAGGGTGCAGGGTTTTTCATTCACTCAATGCAGTTAACTTGTGTCCTCCCCCCACCCCCGTGTCCCCTTTTCTCTCCCCCACCCCCCGGCATTGTTCCCCATCTATAGGCTTCTCATTACCACCTTCAGGCTTGGTAACAGATCATTTCACACTAGACTTCAATTCACTAACCTTTAAGCTGAAATGTTAGGGTTATATTATTTTAAGCCCCTTCTCTTACAAAAATTAGCATTATTATCACCAGTCATTGACTTATATGGTATATTTATACTCCACCAAATGCCTCCATAGAAAGTTTATTAATTGTTTGATTATGTATTCCTTTAAGTCTTTTATTTTTATTGATTACTTTTAGAGAGAGGAAAGTAGAGAGGGGGGGAGAAATTTGTTGTTTCACTTATTTATATATCATTGGTTGCTTCTGGTATGTGCTCTGACATGAGATCTAACCTGCAGCATTGGCATATCAGGATAATGCTCTAACCAACTAAGCTCCAACCAGGGCTGTATTCCTTTAGTTTTGATCACTTGTGTTAGGAATGTCTGTGTGTGTGTGTGTGTGTGTGTGTGTGTGTGTGTACGCGTGTGTGTGCATGCACATATGCATAAGTGTGTAAGCATGTCAAGTTTCATACCTGTGATAAATGGTTAGCTTTGGTCTGCTCCATAACCACACCAGACCTTGGTGACCATCTTACCAAGAAGTATTCATAAAGGCAAAAGACATCACTTCTCTACTTACCCATTTTTATAGTTTACTAGATGCCCAGTGCATGAAATTCGTGCACAGGGGAAGAGGGGTATCCCTCAGCCCAGCCTGCACCCTCCCAATCTGGGACAATCCAGGACTGCTAGCTCCCAACTGCTCGCCTGCCTGTCTTCCTGATTGCTCCTAACCACATCTGCCTGCCAACCTGATCACCACCTAAACACTCCCCTGACAGCCTGATTGATGCCTAACTGCTCCCTTGCCAGCCTGATTGATGCCTAACTGCTTCCCTGCCAGCCTGATTGCCCCTAATTCCCCTCCCCTGCAGGCCTGGCCTGTCCCCAACTGCTCTCCCCTGCAGGCCTGCCCCCCCCCCCAACTGCCCTTCCCGGCAGGCCAGGTCACCTCCAACTTCCCTCCTCTGCCAGCCTAGTCTCCCCTAACTACTCTCCCCTGCAGGCTTGATTGCCCCTAACTGCCCTCCCATGCAGGCCGGATCCCTCACAACTGCCCTCTCCTGCTGGCCTGATTCATCCCAATTGCCCTCCCCTGCTGGCCATCTTGTAGTGGCCATCTTGTGTCTACATGGGGCCGGCCATCTTTTGTGTTGGGGTGATGGTCAATCTGCATATTATTCTTTTATTAGATAGGAGGCCTGTTGCATGGGTGGGGGCCAGCTGGTTTGCCCTGAAAGGTGTCCTAGATCAGGCTGGGAGTTTCCTTAGGGTGTGGGGCAGCCTGGGCGAGGGGCCCGGGGTGGTTTGCAGGTGGTCAGGCCCCCTGGTGACCCAAGTGGAGGCCCTGGTATCTGGGATTTACTGATCTTTTATAATTGAAAGTTTGTAGCCTTGAGTGGAGACCAAGGGAGGCCAGGATATGCAGGAAGGTTGGCTTCCTCCATTGCTGGGGAAACCCAAGCCTCCTGTTAACTCTTTGGCTATAGCCATCTTGGTTGGGTTAATTTGCATACTCATTCCTGATTTGGCTGGTGGGCGTGGCTTGTGGATGTAGAAGGGGTATGGTGAATTTGCATATTACTCTTTTATTAGATAGGATTAAAGGCCACTGCATGAAATTTGTCCATGGGAAGGATCCCTCATCCTGGCCTGCACCCTCCCCAATCCAGGACCCCTTGGGGGATGTCCGAATACCTGTTGCAATCCAAGACCACTGGCTTCTAACTGCTTACCTGCCTGCCTGCCTACCTGATCACCCCTAACCACCTCTACCTGCCTGCCTGATCACCCCTAACTGTTCCCCTACTGGCCTGATTGCCCCTAATCGCTTCTGCCTTGCCCCACACCCGGGAACCAGGATTCCCTCCTCTGGCTGGTCGCAGACACCTGGGACCTGGGGTTCCTTCCCTCTGGCCGGCCACAGGTACCCAGGATCCTGGGCAGCTCCACCCAGGCCACAGCCAAAGGTGCTGGTGCCTGAGACTGCAGGGGGAGCGGCTTATCCCTCTCCTGGGACACAGCCTGGCTGTTTCCCATTCCTCTCTCCCTAGTGTTGAGTGTCTGAGCCATTATGGTGTGAGGTTATGATGACCATTTGCATATTAACTCTTTATTATATAGGATTATTAAAGAAGGGAGGGATTAAATAACTAATTTATGTTAAAATGATATTTTAAAGGTCAGAAAACTACATAGAAGGAAACAAAAAAGCCCAGAAATTGTTCTGTTTTAGTTTTCTGTCACTACATAACAAACTACCCCAAATTTTAGCTTAAAAACACAACCACTTTATCATTTTCACTGATTCTATGGGTTGGCTGGGCTTGGTTGGCTGGTTCTTCTGCTCTATGGGGTAACAGTTGGGACTGCTGGGACCTACAGCGCTCCCTGAGCTGGTACATCACAAATGGCTTCTCTCATGGCAACAGTTAGTGCTGCTCACCTTTACAGAGAGCTTTCATGCCCTACACACCTCTCCAACATGGTGGGCTTGTCCCAGCATGCCAACTGGGCACCAAGAGGCAGGAAATAGAAGCTTTTAGCCCACTTAAGGTTTAGCCTCAGAACTTACAGAACATAATTGAGCTATATCTTATAGACCAACGCTAATCACAAAGCCAGCCCAAACTCAAGGGGCTGGGAATAGATTCAACTTCCTGACACCAGGAGTGGCCCATACCTGCAGGGAGGAGGCTTGCTCGAGGTGATTTTGGAGACTATTCCCTGCTGTAACTACTATTGTGTCCACTATTTCTCTGCCCTCATGCATGCACACAGTTATGTTTTCTATATATGTGCCCACTACTTCTCTGCCCTCACACATGCACAGAGTTATGTTTTAGTGTCAAATGTAGATTTTTTAAAAAAGTTCCCTGGCATTTGCATTAACAGCAGAATGTTTATTGAACTGAAGTCTAGATTGGCTCTTCCTGAGGTGATGGTGGACAACCTGCCCTCTATGCAGACCTCCCTGTAGTGTGAGGTACGTCCAGGGAACCCCAGACTCAGTAGAACACAATTCAGAAAACACTGACTCCAGATGGTGGACAGAACACATGTAAATGCCATAATTCCTTTCAGCAGCATCTCCAAACTAATAAGGAAGGGAGAGAAATTATGACAAAGTAATATAAGCTGGTTAGTAAAACAGAGGTAAGTGATTTAGCAATTCAAAAGAAACAAAATCCTAAGCCAGCAATAAGGAAATCTGAGTGCCCTATTATATATGTGTCCTTAAATGGCTCAGGAATTGATGCCTCTATGAATCTCTGAAAATGGGGGTTAAAGAGATAGCTACAAATAAGGACTTGTTGAAAGTCTAAGGAGCATTGCTATGCTCAGTAAACCAGCTTCACTCTGCCTGGAAAAGGATTGGTGAGGGTAGTCACAGGGTCTCTGGATGGGTACACCAAGCTAGTTGATTGTGTAGATGAAATAGTGAATGGGGAATAACTGGGCAGATGCAAACTGAATGTTGAGATCTTCGGCTTTCTTCTGCTGCATAGCAACCTGATGCTGTAATTAGGTCTTTATCCTCCAAGCAGGATACAGGAAGCATCATCCTGGGGAATATGTAACATTCAATTAGGTATATATGGAGATAGCAACATTGGAGATTTGCCCCCCAGTAAGCCACCCAGATCAGCCTAAGTAAAACTCTTTTCTCAACATTTCTAACTAGATTTTTACCTCTCAGTTCCCTTCATAAAGACAACCAAAAACTAACGATTATCATACACCTGAGCAAAACCTCTAACATGAAACATAGAGCCCAAAATGAAAAATCAAAGTCAACTTGGAGGAAACATAGACCACAAGAGAGAAGAAAATGTCAACAGATGTTAACATCCTTGGTAGGATCAGAGAAGATATTGCAACCATGAAATAAGAACAATGTGTTACAGGAAAAGGAACATTTGGAGATCAATAAAGGACTCTTGGAAATAAAAAAAATAAAAAAAAACTTTAGTAACAGCAGTTAAAAACTCAATAGAAGAATTACAATACAAATTGAGAACATTTCTAAAATATGAAGCAAAGATTTAAAAGGATTTTTAAAATAGGAAAGAAATCATAAGAAAATAAGAGAATCAATTGAGATTCATCATCTAAATGAGAGAAGTTCCAGAAATAGATACCAGAGTAAATGAAGGTGAGCAAGTCATCAGTGAAATAATTCAAGGACATTTCAAATTAAAGATTCCAGATTAAAAGTTTCCACTAAGGGACCAGCAGAATGGATGAAAACAAAGCCATACCAGAGTACTTCAGAGGAACAGTCAGAGCACCTAGCTTCCGGAGAGACGGGGGGAAAGACGTTTAAATAACTAAGGGTAATGTAAGTTGGGCTTTAAATATATATATATATATATATATATATATATATATATATATATATATATATATATAGTTGATTTTTACAGAGAGGAAGGGAAAGGGATAGAGCATTAGAAACATTGATCAGCTGCCTCCTGCACACCCTCTACTGGGGATGTGCCCACAACCAAGATACATGCCCTTGACTAGAATTGAAACTGGGACCCTTCAGTCCACAGGCCGACGCTCTATCCACTGAGCCAAACTTGTTAGGGAGCAAGTGGGGCTTTTTGACAGCAACACTGTAAGCTACCAAGCAAGAGGGTAAATCTTTCAAATTGTTAGAAACGAATAGTTTCCTTTTTTAAATTTAATCCTCACCCAAGAATATATTTTATTGACTTTGGAGAGAGAGGAAGAAGAGAGAGACAGAAAGATTTCAATGGGTTGCCTCCTATATACTCCTCGACTGAGGATCAAACCCAAAGCTTAAGGCTTTGACTGAGAATTGAACTGGGAACCTTTTGGTGTATGGATGACTCTGCAACCAACTTAGCTATCCAGCCAGGGAGAAATTAATAATATCCAATCTAAAAAGTTACTATATAATATATAGTAGCTTTTTAGCCACTATAATAATATCCAATCTATAAAGTTAAACTATCAATAAAGTTTAAAGAAAGCAAAAGGTATTTTCAGACATGTAAGATCTTAATAAAAAATTATGTCCCATGTGTCCATTCTTAAGAACCCGCTGAAGGGAGTATTCACAAAATAGGGAAGTAAGCCAAGAAATAGGAATGCTTAACATAGGTAACAAGGAGAGCTAATACAGGACAGAAGTGAGGATAACCCCCCTCCTCAGGTGACATGCAGGGAGATCCAGGAGGGAATCTACATGTCAGTAGTAGAAGACAATCAACCCTCAGAAAGCAGGTCAGAGAACCCAAAGAAAGGTTTCCTTAGGAAGATGAAACATGGGTTAACTGATGAATCTGAACATTTGCATGTCTTCAGAGGAAGGTTAGGTTCAGTGAAGAATCTGGGATTGAATAAGCAGGAAGTACATAGAAGCAAGTGACTCCAAGGAATACAAAAAGTTGTTCAAGAAAGAAAAAGTAATCCAAGTTCACTAAGCTTCATCTGTGAATAGCCATGACATAATAATATTGCAAATCCTAACCAAGTCGTACTCCAGTCAGAATTCTTAACTATGCTATACTGAACTCAAAACCAGTTTTCATTTCCCTGTCATCTGCTATGCATCTCCAGTTAAACATGAAACCAAGCCCTGGCCTATTTGTTTAGTGGTTATAGCGTCAGCCCACAAACGAAAGGGCCTCAGCTTCAATTCCTGGTCAAGGACAGTACCGCCTTTGCAGGTTCCCCAGTCCCAGTGGGAGTTCGTAGGAGGCAACCAATCCAAGTGTGGTTATGAAAACAAAGTAATTTGTCATGTTCCTCATTTTGCCTTTGGTGATGAGGAATTCACAGTCTTGTTTTTGCTCATTTTCAGTGAATTTCCTTAACCTAAATGTTTCAGTGAAATTGCCATTGCCACTTTTTCAACCAGTTCATGTCCTTTGCAACCTTGTCCATAGAGGTGTGATGCATTCATGTCTTATTGGAAACCACCTAATTCTTTTCTGGAAGTAAAGTAGATGTTTTGTAAATTAAAGTTAAATGAATGACTGACTCATTTACCATCTTTACTTGGTAGCAGAATTTTCAATATGATCTTGTGTCCTACTTTTATTGTAAACTACTGGGTTCAGGGACACAGTGCACTGTATAGTCTTATCCATCTCACAGTTCCATCCACATCCAGCAGGAAGACAGAATTCCCCCCAACATCTCTCTCAGAAGAATAAGAAAATCTCTTACATGACAGCCTCTAGAAAATGTCATCTTGTGTCATGTTGATGCATAGACTTTACATCCAAGTGTGGTGTCCATGATGCAATCACTGTGGCCAGGTGACTGGGATCTGCCCAGTGGCTTAAGCAGGGGAGAACTTTTCCTGGGGCTGAGGATAGGATTAGCATCCTCCAAAGTGCATGGGCCAACTAGGAAAATTATGGGTATGGAATGAAATTTAGAGTATTTTTACAAAGGAGCATTGAGGACAGGAGGTTTGGTGGTTGCTTCGATGTGTTCTTTACTTGAGCAAGTGACTTAACTTTTCTAATCATCAGTGTGAACTGAAGATACAAACCCTTCTTTCCCCAGCAGCAGTGAGCCCATGCAATGCCTATATCTAGATTTCTAAACTGTTCTCCTGTAAAAGTCACCAGTGCTCCTCAGAGAAATGATGAATTCTAGGGCTAGGGTAGGCAATATGCAGGAATATGGAAAAGTAAGGAAGTGCTTAAAGAAAAGCTCCAACAGTGGACATGTGTAAAAGGGACACAGGAGCTAACAGAAAGAACTCCCAGTGGCCAAATCCATAGCAATTACAATGATCCAATAAATAATGCATTGGGTTATTATAATATAAATTATATAATAAGTATCTTTATATAAACAAATAACATTGAATAAATGGAGGATAAGAAACAAATCCCCCACACAGAAGAATTCCAAACAACTTATGTAGTTACTACTCCAGGAGATGGAGCATAGCCCACCCACTAAGTTTGGTTACACTTAGTGACTTACTTCCAGGGAGAGGAGTATAAAGGGAGAGAGAAGGAAGGTCACTGCACAGTGGAAAAACTTGGGAAACATGACCTAAGCCAGGTTGATCAAGGTTGATCAATAAAGAGTCCCATTGATAGCATGTACCCTCAGTATGGTATGCTGAGGATGGCTCTTCACTTCTGTGGTCTTCATCTTCAAAACCCATAAACACAGAACCCATGAGAGAACCTGGAATGGCCCAAATCTAAGACGTTCTAAAAATATCTGAGCAGGACTGCTCAAAGCTGTAAGGGTCATCAGAAACAAGGAAAGCATGAGAAACTCTCACAGCCCAGAGGAGCCTGAGACATAATGGCAAATGTGACGTGGTGTTCTTTAAGGGACCCTGCAAGCAGAAAAATTAAGGAAATCCATGTACGGTATGGAATTCAGTTAATAATAATATATTGATACTGGTTCGTTCATTTTGACAAATGTACCATGATAAAGTAAGGTATTACCAATAGGGGGTCCTGGGTGTGGGGTGCATGAGAACTCTCTGTAATGTCTTTGCAACTTTTCTGTAACTCTAAAACTAGCCTAAAAGAAAAGGTTATTTAAACATAAAAAAAGACCTTTATGGGATTGTAGTCTCAATTAAATGAGTGCTTGTGCACTAGAAAGCACCTAGCCCAATGAAGACACTTGGCATGTTTAGTTGACTGGCCACTATTAACAGGATTCACCCTTAATCCTTCCCATTTGTTTTCCATGTAAGCCATATGAAAAGCTAATATAAGCTTCTCATCTCTCCTTCCCACATTTTCCATCCTACCTCCAGCTTTAACCTTTCCAGTGGATTCCTACTGCTTCTAGGATAAAGATAAATAACCTTCCCATAACCTACAAGACCCTCTGCAGAGGCTTTCCATGACCCCAGGCACAGCTTGACCCCTGCCTGTCTCTCAGCCTTATCTCATAGAACTTGCCCCTTGCTGTATACTCCAGCCACACCAACCTGCTCCCACATTCCCTCTGCACAGGCCCTCTTCACATTCAACTTCTGTCTGAAATGTGCTCCCCACTCTTTCCCTAGTTAGCTTCTACTTATTGTTAATTCTCAATTCAAGAGCCACTGGGTCAGACTTCTTTGCAGAATCATATTCTCATCCTTTGGAACAATTATCTGCGTGTAATTTACATGCATGTGCATTGTTGCTTGGTTGTTTGCATCTCTCACTGTTGTATGCATTCCATGAGGGAAGGACCAGTTCAGCTATGCTCATCAATGGATGCCTAGCATCGAGCTTGGCACAATCTATGTTTAATAAATGTGGAGAGAAGGAAGAGACAGAAGAAGGAATGAACTGCTTCTGTTACAATATCTTTTATTTTTTAAGTATATTTTTATTGGTTTCAGAGAGAGAGCGAGAGATAGAAACATCAATGAGAAACATCATCTACCTGCTGCTTCTTGCATGCCTCCTACTGGGAGCATATGCCCTGATTGGGAATTGAACCATGACTACCTGGTTCATAAGTCAGTGCTCAACCACTGAGCAACACTGGCCAGGCATAATCCCCTTTAGAAACACTTTCTTCTCCAAAGATACAGATGTCTTGTTTTGTTTTTGTTTTACCTTTTCATATTCTTTTTTACTCAATTTGAATGATGTTTGCCTTGGACCTAAAATAATGAGCAAAGTGTAAAATTTACTTGAAATCATAATCTGAATATTTTAAACATTTCATTAGCAAATAACTTGCTTTCTATTTCAATATGTCATTTTTCCCACTTAACCCTTTAAAAATTGATTCATATATGTAATAAAATCACTTAACTGATACCAACATCTTAAACCAGAATTTTGAAATGTTAAAACTAGTTTTCTGACCTCTCAGCTTCCAACTCTGGTGAATGGCAAAGTGAGAGAGAGTATTAATGGACTAGTTTGGCCCGGCCAGTGTTGTTTGGTGGTTGAGTATTGACCTATGAACCAGGAGATCACAGTTTGGAATTGTAGTCTCAATGGAATGAGGGCGGGGCACATGCCCAGGTTACAGCCTCAGTCCCCAGTAAGGGGTGTGCAGGAGGCAGCAGATAGATAATGTTTCTCTCTCATTGATATTTCTATCCCCCTCTCCCTCTCCCTCTTCCTCTCTCCCTAAAAAATCAACTAAAACTTTCCAAAAAATAAAACAGACTAGTTTGAAAGTCCTCTGACTTGCTGGGTGCTCAGCTTCCAGATCTGGGTTGTGAAGCACTGGCATCAAACGTGGGAAAGAAATACAACTGAGCATGGGCACACGGCAGCCAGGAAGCGCTGGCATTGCTGGGGCTGGGGCTGCAAGCAAGGATTCCCAGTTAAGTTCCTTTAGCATCGAAGTGCCTCACATCACATACTGAGCTGGCCGTTTCTGGCCATTCACAGGCTTCCTAGGGGTATCGGTTCCTCCTGCTAAAGTAGAAGAAATAGAAAACATAGCTCCTGTAACTATCTTTAAAGTGAGAGGAGGAAAGCTGAGCTCTTTCCTTGATTCCAGAAAACTTATTGTTGGCATCAAGGCACAGCCACAAAATTTGTGGACTGTGAAATAGGATTTCAATTATTAAAGAGGGAAGCCTCCACCTTGCCCAATGCCCTTCGTCTGGGGTGCTGCTGAAAATAGCTCACTGCCCCTCTTCTCATTGCCTCCGAGCTGCCTTTGAATTGCTAGTTAACGAGGCAGCCCTGCAATACGTACTTTTCAGTTCCTCTACAGGTGCAAACATGGGTATCTCCTTCAATATGATTTCCCCCAGCGAGGTCCTCTGGAGA
This sequence comes from Vespertilio murinus, assembly GCA_963924515.1. NCBI lineage: Eukaryota > Metazoa > Chordata > Mammalia > Chiroptera > Vespertilionidae > Vespertilio > Vespertilio murinus. Next base: position 46,478,148 of record OZ004715.1, on the reverse strand, counting down.
ACAAAAGGCCTACCATGTCCTTCTTCCCTCTGTCTGTCCCTGCTTACCCATTCCTTACATGTCAGGCAGGACAGAAATCAGGGTCAAGCAGAGGAATTTTGTAGATTGTGGACATATTGAAGTCATCGAGTTGTGACTGAGGAATCAGAGTTCTTCAAAACAAGACTGTGTATCTCGGGGGCTCAAAGGGTAAGTGTTGGATAAAAAGTATCCAGTGTAGGTTTCTGTTCATGAAATCCATGGAGAAACCAGATACAGTTCCTGCCCCCAGGAGTGTCTACTCTTATAGGAGCATAGAGGCCTGATGCATGAAATCTGTGCAAGGGGCTCGGCCCTCGCAGCCCCAGCTTCATCTGGAAGGTGTCTGGAAGGACATCTGTAGGGTGGTTTGGCTGATGGGTCTAATTAGCATATTACACTTTTATTATTATAGATTATATATGTGTTCAATAATAGTAATGCCCGTGCTAAATGCTGTGAGAGAGGCCGCAGGAAAGCTACACACAGGAGGTTCATTTCCTTCTTTCTTTCCGCAAGAATTTATTCAACCCCTAGGTCAGGCTCGGTGCCGGTCAGCGTACATCTGACAGGTGGTAGAGAAGCGTGCCTCCTGGACTTGGCGGCAGCCTTTCCCTGGAACGAGGGAGCCACAGCAAGCCAAGCATGGGCCAGAGGGAATGCTCCCGGCAAGGTGCCAGTTGAATCCCCACACCTCCGTGAAATAGCCTCTCAAACAGGGTTCTGCAAATACCTGCCCAAACTATTTTTGCAAATCTGGCACCTTCTTGAACAAATTTCTTACCCATCGTATGGACTTCTGAAATTCCCATTCTTATCTCTTTCTTTCTTCAAAGTATGTCAGATCTCAGCCCGCTGGTAATCTGGGGAAGAGTCTGGCAGTGAGGGGATTAGCATGCAGAAGTTAAGCCGTGTCGGCTCAGCGGCGTGCTCTAGGCCCCCACCAACAAATGCCGTGGCAAACAGGCTGCCTGCCCAAGGTCGCACCTGCACAGAGTCTCTCGCCCTGGGTACTGTTGACACGTGGGGCTGGATAAATGCCTCCTCAGAGGCTGGCCTGTGCATGGGAGGGTGCTTAGCAGCTTCCACGGCCTCTTACCCACTAGATGCCAGTAGATCTTTCTCCTTCAACACTGACAATCAAAAATGTCTCCATGCCAAAACCGGTTTGGCTCAGTGGATAGAGCGTCGGTCTGCGGACTGAAAGGTCCCAGGTTTGATTCCAGTCAAGGGCATGTACATTGGTTGCGGGCACATCCCCAATAGGGGGTGTGCAGGAGGCAGCTGGTTGATGTTTCTCTCTCATCGATGTTTCTAGCTCTCTATCTCTCTCCCTTCCTCTTTGTGGAAAATCAATAAAATACATATATTTTTAAAAATGTCTCCAGACTTTACGAAATGCCCCCAGGATTTGGGGGATGGGGTGGGGATGGTAAAAAAAAAATCACATGTCCCTCTTCATCTGGTTAAAAACCAATTGCCTATAGAGATCATAGTATTTTGTCAAGAAAAAAAGAATCTCAATCTGAATCTCCTTTTAATTTAAACCTGTTACTGGGAGGAGACCATGGTTAAGGAAATATCGGATGCAGCCATCTCATACATTATGATGCCTAATATCCCAGTTTGTGCTGCAGATTGTCTTCTGCAGTTCCGGTAAGAAATTGCAGGTTGCCATGAAAATAATTGTTTCAGCAGGGTTTGCAGAGGAAGGGATAGCAGCTCTAGTCCTTGGCCGTTCCCCAGCACCGACTAGCATAAACTGCCAGTACATATTGACTTAGAGATTAATTATTAATGGTAGGGGAGCTTATGAATTTTTCAGACTTTTTCCTTGTTGGGTGCAGCAGCCTGACTTCCTACCGGGAGCCTAAGATCCCTCCCACGGTCCTGCATCAAAGCCACGGCGGACGCCCGGGGCGTTATCTTGTTCGGCGCAGGCTGCCTGCATATGTTGACTCTCAATTTTTTAATCGGCCGTTTCCAACCCAACTGCACACGTCAAACTGCAGAGGCAGAATCCATTAAGCAGCTTCTGAAACCCAGGGGCTGTGGCATCGTGATGTGATATCTCTATGGCAAAATTTCACAGTTAGAAATTACAGGAACAACACAATGTCAACAAAATGCCTGCAGGAATTAAAAGGAGGCAAAACACCACCAACAATAATGATAATATTTCTCCTTTCAACTTTTTGGAGGATTTTATATCTATTTAAGCATCTCATTTTCTCAAAATTCTGTACTTTTAGACACTCCCATATTTTTATTAAGTAAAATTAATAGGTAACTGATCCAATAATCCATGAATCATTAGAGCTGATAATAATGACTGTTATAAGTTGAATGATAAAAACATAGAAAAAATGTTTTAAAAATTTAAAACATATATATATCACATAGACCAGCTTCAGCTTCAAATACTGAGGGTTCACTATTACATGGAGGATAAAATATTTATAGGCAATTGCTCAATAAATATATATATTTAACACCTATTTTGCATTAGGAACTAGCTGAGCAGTTAACCTGAAAACTATCTGGGTTTCATTTCATGTTAAAACCATTTCTCAAAGATTTTTTTTTCATTCTCCTGCCTTCTCATACAACAAACATCTTGATCAAAGTTAACACTTTGCAAATCAAATCTCTGTCCAGGAATGCATGAAAAAGGCAGGGTATTAACTTGACACATACATTTGGTATTGCTTTTTAAAAACAATCCCCATTGCAAATTTGCTTTTTTTCTTTAAAATAAATTTTAAAGGTGGTTATTTGAATCTCTGGCTAATTTTTTCCCCATTTAATATTTCATAGTAATTTAAAGACAGAAGGATATTTGCTACAAGTGCTATAGTTTTTGCTCTGAAGGCCTAAAAAGCATCCCCTTTGCTAAGAAAATTCATCTTAGGTGCTTTTGCAAATATGAATGGGCACCATCAGCAAATGAACTATCCAGTCTTAATGGCAGTTGCTTCTGAATTGCAAATAAATTTTAAAAAGAGGAGAAATCATCAGTCTTGAGTGGCCTGCCCCCCAAAGTGTTTCTTAGCCTGGGCAATTGACATATATCAGAAATACTGTAGATTGGGCTGTGAGGAGGTCCTGAGCCATCTTGATTTGAACCTCTCCGGCACCAGAATTGTGTATTTCAGACACTACTGTGTTCATTCATGCTGCTTAAAATACTGTTTATTTGCAGGTTTCTCAGAGGAGTCATTCTTTCTTTAATGTCTCTCCATATTCACTTCTCACGATGGAAATTTAATTATAACATGTTTTCTTGGGTTAATTTGAATCGATGTAGAGTTGTCCACACAGGTCAGGTAAAATAGAGAATAGAACAATTTTCACATACTTAAGATAGACTTTATATTAGAAGCACTCTAACCAGTATTTTTATGGCAGAAGCAGTAATGCTCACAAAATATTTTATGTCCCCTTACATTTCCTAACTCCCCCTACAGTTCAGTTAGGGCCACATGACTGTTTCTAACCAAGAGGCTGTGAGTTCTCCATGCTCTGTATTCCCCTGTCACAGTGACCCGGGAAGCCATCTTGCCGAGTGAGTGAAACACAGTCCCTCATGATCCCATTGGACATGTAGGATAAGCAAGAAATAAACCATTGCTGTCTTAAGACACTGAAATTTCAGGTTTAATTTGTTATCATGGAATAATTTAGCCAATCCTGATGAATGTGTCCCCCTTTTCACTTTACTTTAAAAATATTAACTTAGCTGAAACCAGTTTGGCTCAGTGGTAGAGTGTTGGTCTGTGGACTGAAGGGTCCCGGGTTCGATTCCGGTCAAGGGCATGTACATTGGTTGCGGGCACATCCCTAGTAGAGGGTGTGCAAGAGGCAGCTGGTCGATGTTTCTCTCTCATCGACGATTCTAGCTCTCTATCTCTCTCCCTTTCTCTCTGTAAAATATCAATAAAATATATTTTTAAAAAAATAAAATAAAAATATTAACTTATATTTTTAGGGTAACACATGGTTATCCTTGCTTATGACTGACTGGGATTAATGACCTCAAGTTCATCGAGAATACAATCTACTTCTGAACACCCGCAGCTCCCAACTATTTCTAACTTGCTGAATATGACAAGAGCAGCAATTGTTGATATATTCCCACAAATAAATTAAGAACTGTTGCCTGTATTAAAATAGATGACATCCTGGTACCTTTACTAGTCTGCAGCACATGAGTATATTGTGGGCAGGAAGCATTTAACATGTGCTGGCAATGTAACTTGGGGTATGCTTTGTCATTTCTTTTTTCTCATCTATTGGGAAATTTGGAATCCCATTTTTTTAATCCTCACTTGAGGATATGGTTTTTATTGATTTTAGAAAGAGAGGAGGGGAGAGGGACAGAGAGAGAGGTGAGAAAGAAACATTGGTCAGTTGACTGCCGTACACACCGTAGCCTGGGTATGTGCAACCTTTGGTATATTGGATGATGTAGCAACCAAGTGAGCCACACCAGCCAGGGTGGAACCTCATTATTTTTAATACTCTCTGTTCTTCTTGCCCACAGACACTTTTAAAAAAAAACTAAAATATATATACATATTTTATGTGTCCAGCCAGTGTGGCTCTGTGATTGAGTGTTGACCCATGAACCAAGATGTTCCTGGTTTGATTCCCAGTTGGGCACGTGCCAAGGTTGCTGGCTCAATCCCCAACAGAGATCATTCAGGAGTCAGCTGATCGATGTCTCTCATTAATGTTTCTAAACCTCTCCCTTCCTCTCCCTCTAAAATCAATAAAACCATATAAAAATAAGTTTTAACAATATATAGCTACTTGGTTATGGATTTGACACCAGGAATTAATGTTCCTTTGACAGGTCTTAACCAAGGTGAAACACACCCTTTATAAATATTTTTGGCTTTGAACAATGGTATCACCAATGTAGACACACTCTTCAAGGCAGAAAAAGTAAGATAATGATATATGTGGGTAGACCTGTGAATACACCCAATTTCTACCAGCTACTTGTGTAATGATCAGCCTGGGACTAGAAATAATGTCTTGTATTTGTGACATGCTGCTCAAAGGTAACAGGTGCATGTGACATATACCCTGGAAATTATACTACTTGCCTCAATTTTAATTGATGTCAGCAGCTCTATAATTTAGAGCTCTGCGTGTTTTCTACTACCTGAGGTGTCTGTTACACACGCACACACACACACACACACACACACACACACACACACACCTGGACGCACATATACATTCACTAAACCATAATTGTAGAAGCTGCAAAACTTGGTTTCATTTTGACCTTGTGAATAACTTTTAAATTGCATCATAAATATTTGAAAAATGAAGGTCACTTCCTCTAAAACAAAGAGCAGGCATTTTTAGCAAAAGTATCTGATTTTATTAGTGTTTAGAGGTGTTTTAGACATCATCAGATGTTTCTGGATTTTCCCTGGGGCGCATTATTTGTGCCAGTTACAAATTGCTTCTCACCAGGACTCGATGCTGCTGAGATACAAATGTTGTTCAACAGCACAAAAAAGCACTTTATTTTTTACAAAATGTCAAAATCAGCTGCCTGAACAGAATTTCAGAAATTAGTAGTAACTAAATCCAAAACTAATGGCAAGAAAAATAATAATTTACATTTGTTCAACACAATAATTTTGAAAAATAACACTTCTTTTCTGTTTTTTGAAGGGATTCTGAAAGTTATCCCTACTGGGTGTGGTGACAGTGTGACGGTTAAAAGCGTGCACTCTGGACTCAGAACTGAGTTCATATCCCACCTCTATCACTTCTTTCAGATGTTACTCTAATCCCTCTGAGCCTCAGTTTCCCCATATGTAAAGTGGTATCGATTGTGATAGGAATACCTATCTCAAGAATTAAATGAGCCCTAGCTGGTTTGGCTCAGTGGATAGAGTGTCAGCCTGCTAACCGAAAGGTCCCAGGTTCGATTCTGGTCAAGAGCACATGCCTAGGTTGTGGGCTTGATCCCCAGTGGGGGACTTGCAGGAGGCAGCCAATCCATGATCCTCTCTCATCATAGATGTTTCTATCTCTCTCTCCCTCTCTCCCTTTCTCTCTGAAATAAATTAAAAAATATATTTTTTTATAAAAAGAATTAAATGAGATAGTGAATGAAGCACTCACTATGATGCCAGGCTGCAGTAAATACTCAATATTCAATACATGTGAAGGTGGAACATAAGCGCATGGAAGGCATGTTCTGTGCTTATCCTGCTCTCACAGCTCCTCGTACAATGCAGAGTACAAAGCACGTGTTTAATGAGTATTTTAAATGGTGAGCTGAGTGTTAATATTTCCAGTTTCCAGATGAGGAAACTGCGGCTCCCAGAGCGTAATTGGTTCACACCTCTATTCTTCACACCCCTTGATTCAATTAGTCTGTTCTCGTTGCACCTTAATCCTCAATTTCTGTTATACTCTCAACAAAGGACTTATTACGTTGAAAGCATTTCCAGTCAGATTTCTATTTAGGTCATGATTTGAGCACCTATTACGTGTCAGATGCCGCACTAAGTGCTCGGGGAAATTTTTCTCATTAACTCATCCAAACAGCCAAGCAACCCAGCAGATATCATTATCTTCATCTCAAATTTAATTTTGTGAATATTCCTGCTCAGCTGCCACGCCTGAGTCACTGGAGGTTCTATAGGATAAAACAGACAGGGCCCTGTGCCCGGGGGCAGGCGCAGTCTTACAGAGAACGTGCCCTGGAGCGCATAATGCAGATGTGATGGGAGTGATGAGAAAGAAAGTGCAGGATGCTATGAGGACCTAGAGAATGTGACCCTGGCGGGGGCCCAGAAGCCTCCTAAGGGAGCACTATCAAGGCTGGACGTCAGGTTAATGAGTTCGTGATGGCAAAGGAGGGCAGAGCGTGAGCATCAGCCTGGGGCCCTGAATGAATGTCACGTTTGAGATCCAGAGGTACAGAATGGCCTGAGCCTGGAGGGCAAGACCCAGGAGTGGAGATAAGACTGGAAAGCGGAGCAGGGCCAGCTGGCAACAGCTACCTCAGCGTTGATGAGAACCTGGGACTGGGGCTTCTATTGCCAAGGAAAATGGAGCATTATCGAAGGGTCTTAAGCAGGAGAGTCGCATGAGCAAATGCAGTGCTGAGCGTGGATTCGGCCCTGGCTCTAAAAATGTGGCTCGCAGCATCAGCACCCCCCCCCCCAGGCGTTTGTTAGAAGGGCATCTTACCCCAGACCTACTGAGTCAAAGCTCTCCCGGGCTGAGGCCATGATGCTGTCGCACACCATAGTTTGAGAATGATTAGCTTTTGGTAGCGGTTCTCACTCTTTGCTGCACATTGGAATCAGCTAAGCAGGTTTTAAAAATACCTATGCCTGGGCCCCAACTGACTTAGCTGGTCTGGGTGCAGCTGGGATATAGGGATTTTCTTTCACTTCCCCCAGGTGATGCTACTGTGTAGCAGGATTGAGAACCGCTATATCAGAGAGGATGCAGGTGAACAGGTCAGTGGTCCAGGACAGAGACAATGGCATTCGACTCAGGGAAGTGGATACACCGGATAGATGGCTTCAAAAGATATTTAGAGGTGACTCACAGTTACGAGAGGGTAAACCAACCTGGTCCCAGCAGCCACAAAACTACCTGCTTCTTGCACACCCTGGGCTTCAGTGGCCACACTCTCACCCAGAAAGACAGTGCCCACTTCTTCTTTGGCTTCAGTTCCCCTTGTTCCCAAGACAGTGCATGTGAATCGGACCATCCCCACCCCAGCTGTGAAGACCATTAAGATGACCCACAAAAAACGCAGCTGTGTCCTGCATCCTGGATCAACTGCATAGACCGAGCACAACAGTACTAAATGATGTCCTCCACTGTGTGGACCTGCTCCGCGCCTGACGAGTATTGCCTCCCTTTATTCACAGCAAGCCTCTGCTCTTGGCATTGTTACTATCAGCACTCGCGCTTTGCAGAGGAGGCCACAGACAGAGCTTAATATATTGTCCAGGGTCATGGGTCTGGGAAGGGGCAGTGCAAAGACTGGAGCTCAGATATGACTGTTCCCGGGTCCCTGACCGCTATGCCCTACAGCTATTCTGGCCCAGAAGGGAGATCTAAGACATGTGACACTTAGAAGGTTTTGATACTGGACTGGCCAACAATCTCTATAAAAGCAAGATGATACATCACTAAATTAATCAAGGGTCTTCCCTGAAGGAAGGGAGTCTCCGCCAGCGCCTGCATGATGTGGAAGATGGGAAACGGTGGAAAGGAGAGAAGAGGTCACCCCGGGACTGGGGCGGGAAGGGAGAAAGCCTGGTTGAGCACCGCAGGGTCATAAAGAAATGGGTTGGTTTTCTGTGTGAGGTGTCTTTTATGTTTATTTGCTTCTTGCTCAGAGAATTACTGCCTTTGGAATGCTTGTGTTCTATTTACTGCATAGCCAGAAGCCAGCAAAGTCATAAAAGCCGTGACTCAGATGCAGAGGATGCTCTTATTGGCTGGCGCAGCCCGGAGCCAAAGCCTGCCTTTTGCAATCAAAGAGACGCGCACCCTTTAGAATGGAAACTTTGACCTGCTCAAGGTCTTCTCCAGGCGAGAAATTAAGGCATAATAAAAAAAGACACAAATAAAAAAGATCTTATTTTAACTCTTCTACAAATGAAGTGGAAAATCCTTGTTTTTGGGGGGTGTTATTTTTTTGTGTTTTTTGTTTTGTTTTGTTTTGTTTTGTTAATAAAAACAGAAGGTAGCAGAGTGTGAATAGGGCACCAAACCACATTTTCACTACAGATACCCCTGGAGCAGAGCCTGGCGGAGACTCAGAGGGGGGCAAGGCTGCAGGTTACATCAGAATCACCCCAGTTGTAATAATAGAAATATAAAACCACATTGTATTGAGCCCCCACAGTGTGAAAATGTCTATTATTACTACCTTGGCAATAGTCCTGGGAGGGTGTTATTTTAGAGCTACAGGTACAGTTGCTCAGAGAGGTTGAGTACTCCGGCCCCAGTCACACTGTGAGAATGGGAAAGAAGTAGGGTTTGAGTTAAAGGTTTTCTGATTCTAAAATCCCTGCTCATTGTTCTAAGGCAGTGGTTCTCAACCTTTCTAAACCGCGACCCTTTAATACAGTTCCTCATTTGTGGTGACCCCCAACCATAAAATTATTTTTGTTGCTACTTCATAACTGTAATTTTGCTGTTGCGACCCACAGGTTGAGAACCGCTGCTGTAGAGCCTAAGACCATCGGAAAACACAGATATTTACATCACAACTCATAACAGTAGCAAAATTACAGTTATGAAGTAGCAACGAAAATAATTTTATGGTTGGGGGTCACCACAACATGAGGAACTGTATTAAAAGGTCGAGGCATTAGGAGGTTGAGAACCACTGTTCCATTGGCTATCCCTTCAGTGCAGTGCCAACTATCTGTGGACTCCTGGCAAACTACTATTTATTCTTTTCTGTTTGTTTGTTTATTTTTATTTGTGGTTGGTAATCCTCACCCGAAGATATATTCCCCATTGATTTGTAGACAGAGCGGAAGGGGAGCCATGAGGAGAGATAGAGAGGGTGAAAACATCAATGTGAGAGAGACACATCCACTGGTTGCCTCCCGCACCTACCCCAACCAGGGCTGGGGATCTAGCCTGCAACCTAGGTGTATGCCCTTGACCAGAATTGAACCCGAGACCCTTCAGTTCATCAGCTGTTCTGCACTGAGCAAAACTGCCTGGGGCAAACTATTTAATCCTTTGAAGCTTGGAGACTTGCCTTGCCTTTAAGCGGGATGCCTGTCCTGCCACTTTGTGTTACTAAGATCTGAAGGAGTTACTAAGATTTGCAGGAGAATGTGGGCTGCAGAAAGCCAAGTGCTAATGGCTGCAAGATTGACTAAAAGCAATGCCCTCTGCTAAGTGTCACACACACACCATCTCATTTAACCTCTTACCAATCCTGCAAGGTAGAGATTAGCATTCGTGTTCCCATTTAGACTTAAGGGGGATGGGGAAAAGTTAGAAGCTGAGACACAGAAAGATCTAACGACTTGCTCAGCGTCCCTCAGCTTCCAAGGGGACAGGCACGGATTTGAACCTGGGCAGTAGAGAGGGGGCGCCTCCAGCCACCTCTACAAGCTCCGCAGTGGAGGGGGACAAGGGGAGACAGGCAGCAAGAGAAGGAGAAAAGGAATTGGAGGGGAACCAGGTGTTGAGCGCAGTAATGCAGACACAGTCCCAACCTCAGCACGCCCTGGACAGGAGTGTGGGCAGCTACCGCCCGGCTGGGGACTGGCTCTGTCCAGGCTGTAACTTTCCAGACTGCAGTGCACCAGGCAGGCAGCGCGCCCTGGAGCTGAGGGAGGGCAAAAAGGCGGAGCTGTGGATAGGAGTGATTGACAGGGAGGCGCCTCCCTCCTCTGCAGGAGCTCTGGGCACCTCCTCTGACACTGATCCCTGGGACCTGAGGGGCCGGGCTGGGGACGGAAAGGAAACCAGGAGAACGGATTGAGTTAAACCCAGGTCAGCAGGCGGTTTGCCGTGCTTATGCACACCTGCCTCAGCCCCAAAGCCCAGAATTAAGGATGCATTAACAGCATCGGGCCTGCTTCTATGCCTGCTTCTAAGACAGCAAACCAGACGTTAGCGGCATGGGCGTTTGGTCCCAGCTCTCTCTCTGGTGACTGTGTGACTGTGAGCAGGTCACTTTCCCGGTTTAGGGCACAGTTCACAGCCGGGGAGGCAGTCATCAGAGCCTCTGGGTATCTGACACCAGGCTAGGATCCAGAGCTGCAGTGGTAAAGTAAGCCAAGTGGCACCTATCACTGCCCTCCTGGAGCTGACAGCGAATAGGTAAATGCCAATAATCCCGGGAATGCATGCAAAGTGACAACTGTGGCAAGTGCTAACCGAGGAGAGTTGCACGGTGCCTGGGGAGCAGGCGACAGGAGCAACTCTCCAGTTTGGAGGCGTCAGAGAGGCGTGCAAAGCTGGGGGTGAAAGAGAAGAAGCGATTGGCAGTCAAGGGGACACAATAGAGCGCTCAGGGCATGAGGAGCAGCAGGTGCAAAGGCTTAGTAGCAGGAGGGAGGGACCCAGTGGGCCATTCCAAAAGGGGGCGGGATGCCCCACAGGCCTCAGAGCTCAGCAGTGCCTACCACCCCTCCTCCCCACCCAACCTGAAGTTACTGCATCATTTCTAAGCTGCTTCCAGACACAACTCTGGATCTTTATCACTTTAATCCTCATGCTGAAGTGGGTCTGTTTGCTCTGAGGCTGAGTATCATAGACTTTTCCAGAAAGCAGAACAATTATGCAAATAATGCATCAAGCAATCGGCCCATTTCTGCTTAAATTCTCTATACATTTGAATCATGCCTTCTCTTGGCTTGACCAAAGGCTGTCTTGCAGCCGTGAAATGATGACTTTGAAAGAGTCCAGCGCTGGCCTCACCTCCAAGTCATGGAAACATGTGAGCTCCGGGGAATCCAGGCATTCCTCAGGAAAGCCAGCGCTCCAGGACAGCAGCCCCTGCCTCACTGCCCAGGTAAACCCTTCAGGGATGGAAGTAAATGAGGGAGCTCTGAGCCTGGGCCCTGTGGTGACTTCTCCGTCACCCTAGAGGTCAGACAGGCCCTTCTCAAGTAGCTGCCTTTGTACTGAGATACAGACCCGTTTGCATAGCAGAGCTGCTTCCTCCTCCCAGCCCCCCTCACCTCTACCCACCCACAAATTCTGTCCACGGGCACAAGAAAGGTGAAATAGACACGAGAATTGATTAGATGTGCATATGCCCAAATGTGCTGTTGGGGTGCTCAGATGTATTGCCTGCTTGGTCAGGTATGTTTGGGGGACGTGGGCCACTACAGGCTGCCTGGGGTAGACTTGAGGATCTCCAGGAAGAGGGGATGCCCAGCAGAATTTATTTGGCTACAGGATACGTCTTATTTAGCATCTGCAGGACTAAATGTGCCACAGAATATAATTTTGAGAAATGCTCATCTAGGTTTCAGGGACTCCTAGGACATCGTCTCAGATGAAGGGGTAGCGACAGAGAGGTCCTGATCGGGCCCAAGGTGCTCCAGCATGTCCACTCCAGGCTTCCTGTATCTGCTTTCATCCCTAAATCACAAACATCAGGGAGAGGAGCTGGTATCTGATGAGTGCCACCCTAAAATAGGGATAAATCTAGAAACTATTTGCAAAGTATAGGACCTACTATGTGCCAGGACCATGCTAGGTGCTTAGCACATTTATCTCATTTAATTCTCCTAGTAGGTGTCTTAACCCAGTTTTACAGACGAGGAAACCGAGGCTTACGAAGCCTCAGTGACTTGTTCCATCCCTTTAAGTAAGGAAACCGCAGAGCCAAGACTCCACCCAAGTCAGCCTGATGTGCCTCGAAGCACGCCTCACATGGTGTCATTTAGTCCTCTCGACTCCCATGCAAGATAAAAATGGTTCCCACTTTACAGCTGAGGAAACTGAGAGGTGAAGAAGCTTGACAAGGTCACGGCACCAGGGAGCGGAATAGCTGGGCCCAGGCTCCCCTTCGCCGGTTCCCAGGTCCTGAGCTCTCACAGGGTGTTCCTGCAGGGCTGGCCTGCATTTTTGTCTCTGCATTGACTGAAGGGACAGAGCCGTGACCTGCAGAGATTCCCAAGCCTTGGGACCGGCTTGAACTGGTAGTTTAGGCCGGTGGTCGGCAAACTCATGAGTCAACAGAGCCACATATCAACAGGACAACGATTGAAATTTCTTTTGAGAGCCACATTTTTTAAACTTAAACTTCTTCTAACGCCACTTCTTCAACACAGTCTCGCCCAGGCCGTGGTATTTTGTGGAAGAGCCACATTCAAGGGGCCAAAGAGCCACATGTGGCTCAAAAGTCGCAGTTTGCTGATCACAGGTTTAGGCGATACCTGTCTGAACTTGGGTTCAGCTCTGAATCAGTTCCATGGGACTTTATTCTTTTAAAATATATTTTATTGATTTTTGACAGCGAGGAATGGAGAAAGATAGAGAGTTAGAAACATTGATAAGAGAGAGTCATAAATCAGCTGCCTCTTGCACACCCCCCACTGGGGATGTGCCCACAACCAAGGCACATGACCTTGACCGGAATCGAACCTGGGACTTTTCAGTCCGCAGGCCAACACTCTATCCACTGAGCCAAACCAGTTTTGGCTAGTTCCATGGGACTTTAAAAGAAAAGCCCAGCAAATGGGAGAGGACTGTAATATTATCAACAACAAAACATATATTTTAAAAAAGAAGAGAAAAGAAATAAAAGAAAAGCCCAGGGAGAGAGTTCCCTCTGTTTGGCTGGCAAATCAAAACAACCAGACTGCCTCTGCTTGACCTGCGCTAGTGGGAAGATTATTTGCCTAATTAGGTAAAGAGCCTTAATGCCCAGGTCCATGCTTCAACCCTAATGAGCTGCTAATGGGCAAGGCTTGCCCTTGGCCTGGCTCCCCAGCTGACCTTCCCCCGCCCGGTGGGAAGGACCAGTGCATCAGACAGAGTCTTGTTTCCATGGAAGCTCAGTCCCCGGCTTTCCTTCCAGCACTTGAGAAGATAATTACTTGATTTCTCTTTATATTTTTGGATTTCATGCAGTGGGGCTGTCAGGCCTTCGGCTGAGGATGTCCTTCTCGATCACGCCAGGCTATTTCAGGGAACTTCGGCTGCATTTCCGTTGTCCTCTTTCCTTCGGATGGTTAGCGTCAGGCCGCAGTGGCCGCCTTCCACTCGTTCCTGCTGATTAAAGTCTGAGGGAGCAAAGGGACTTGACCTGGAGAATGAGAAAGAGAAACTGGGAAACTTATCAAGAAATAGGAGCCCCCGATCGCCTTCCTTTCCTGTGCGGACTCTCACAACAAGACCTCAGATCTACATCAAGGGGTACAGGGTCCCATCTGCCCTATTCTCCTCTGAGTCTCTGACGCCCCATTGTGGCCCATGTCAGAAATACAGCCAACATGGGCAGCTTAATAACACCGGGGCAGCCACCATTTCCTGAGTCTCGGTTTGCTGCAGGCAGAGCAGTGGGCTGAGCCCTTTATATCCGTCTCAGTGAATTCTCATGACAGCCTTATGTAGAGTTATTATCCTGATCACTCCGATGGAGCACAGAGAGGTTAAGTAACTGCCCAAGATCACAGTTACTAAGTGGCAGAGCCAGGATAAGGACTTGCTATCATTTCTTAAAAGTGGGGTAGGGTCTTTTACAGCTGCCCCAGAAACCAGAAGAAATCAGCAAGTCATGACAGGTGGCGAAGGGTAGATAATGTATACGTTCCTCCCCTTCGCTCCCCCAGTGGAGGCTGTGTGTGTGAAATCGGCCCATGTGTACAAGGGACAAAGCGAGGGCATTGGATTAGTTCACTGTCAGGAACAATTCAAAAACCAAACGGGGCATTTGAGAAGGAAGCCCATGTAGCACAGAGCAAAGAGCTCCACTTCGAGGAGGGCAGACTCCCTTTTCAATGGCTCATGTCGCTTTCCCGGCGGTGGGACCTGGGGACGCTCCTGAACCTGACTGAGGCTCAGGCTCCCCACCTGTAAAATGGGATTTCTCAAACTGCTCTGGGGAATATTTGCTTTCAGTGGTATAATTGTGTAAAAGACAAAGCTAAATGCAGTTAAGTAGTCTTATTTACTCTAGAATTTCCCAGAACCTTTATTTTACTGACATGGATTATAAATGTGCAGGAGGGAACAGCATTTCCTGAGCCCAGAGTCCTCTTCTCGAGAGAATTAACAGTAACATCTGTCTCTTGGGATCCTTTAGAAAAGACTTTACTTAGCTGAAACCGGTTTGGCTCAGTGGTAGAGCGTCGGTCTGCGGACTGAAGGGTCCCAGGTTTGATTCCGGTCAGGGGCATGTACATTGGTTGCGGGCACATCCCTGGTGGGGGCTGTGCGAGAGGCGGCTGGTCGATGTTTCTCTCTCATCGACGTTTCTGGCTCTCTATCTCTCTCCCTTCCTCTCTGTAAAATATCAATAAAATATATTTTTTTAAAAAGAAAAGGCTTTACTTAGGCTTGATGTAAGCATTAATAAATACTAATCCCCTCTCTTGTGCCTGAATTGTTCAATAACCATATCTGTTCTTTAAGGAATTTAAGTGCCATAGAAGCAGGGTCTGGGTCTGCCTTGTTCTTTTTGGATCCCAGTGTCTTGGCATATCAAGACATTCCATAGACCTCTGATGGATGAATGAGCAAATGATTGAACCAATGAATTAATGAATGAAGTTTAATGTAGACCTAGACTGCTCTTCTTCAATACCGTCATTCTCTGCTGTTTTCTAGTTGCATCCGATGGGGCCAGTGGGAGAATTCAGGTGCCTCTGCAAAACTTAGTAATGGGGATTGTTCTATTATGCTGTTTTTCCCTTTTCAGTCTTTTTTAAAAATCACTTTCTTATTGTTGACACTAGAGACCCCATGCACAAAATTCATGCAAGGGGCTCGACCCTCACAGCACCAGCTGCCTGGGCCCTCACAATCCCAGCTTCATCCAGAAGGTTATCTGGACAGTGGTTCTGCTGTTCAGTCTAATTAGCAATAGCTCTTTATTATATAGGATTCTAGTAGATGTTCCATTTTCCCTCTTTGCCCACTTCTTCTACCCTATTCCCCCTCACTCTAGCCATCTCCACATCCATGGGTTATGCATATATGTTCTTTGATTAAACCCTTCATCTTCTTTCATCCAGTCCCTCCCTCCTCCTCCCCTCTGATAGCTGTCAGTCTGTTCCTGTATTCATGTTTCTTTTTATATTTTGTTCATCAGTTTATTTTGTTCATTAGATGCCGCATATAACTAAGATCATAGGCATTTTTCTTTCTCCAATGGGCTTATTTCACTTAGCATAATAACCTCCAGCTCCATCATGTTGTAAAATATAAGATTTCCTTGCTTTTTATGGCTGTGCAGTACTCCATTGTGTAAATGAACCACATCTTTTTTATCCACTCATCTACTGATGGGCACTTGGCTGTTTCTAGGTCTTATCTATTGTAAATAACATTGCTATGACATAGAGGTTCAGGTATTCTTCCTAATTGGTGTTTGAGATTCTTAGGATATAGTCCTAGAAATGAGATCACTGGGTCAAATGGCAGTTCTATTTTGTTTTTTGAGGAAACTCCCTACTGTTTCCCACGTTGGTTGCACCAGTCTGCATTCCCACCAGCAGTGTACTAGCGTTCCATTTTCTCCATATCTTTGCCAGCACTTGCTGGTTATTGATTTATTGATGGTAGCCATTCTGATAAGTGTGAGGTGATACTGTGGTTTTAATTTGCATCTCTGATGATTAGTGACATTGAACATTTTTTCTTAGGTCTATTGGCCACCTGTATGACATCTTTGGAGAAGTGTCTATTCAGGTCCTTTGCCCATTTTTTGTCTTCCTGATTGAGTTGTATAAGTTCTGTCTATATTTTAGAAATTAATCCCTTATCTGATGTATCATTGGCAAATATGTTCTCCCATAGAATGGGTTGCCTTTTCATTTTTTATGGTTTCTTATGCTCTGCAGAAGCTTTTTAGTTTGATGTAGTTCAATTTATTTTTTTTTCTTTGTTTCCCTTGTCTTAAAGGTATATCAGCAAAAACACTGCTACAAGAGATGTCTGAGATTTTACTGCTTATGTTTTCTTCTAGGATTTTTATGGTTTCATGACTTACATTTAAATTTTTTATCCGTTTTTAGTTTATTCTTGTGTATGGTATAAGCTAGTGGTCTGGTTTCATTTTATTGCATGTACCTGTCCAATTTTCCCAGTACTGTTTTTAAAAAAATCTTTATTGTTGAAAGTATTACATATGTCCCCTTTTCCCCCATTCCAGTACCATTTATTAAGTAGACTATTTTTACTCCATGCTTTTGCCTCCTTTGTCAAATATTAATTAATCTTACAGACGTGGGTTGATTTCTGGTCTCTGTTCTGTTTCATTGGTCTATATATCTATTCTTATGCCAGTACCAAGCTGTTTTGATTACAATGGCCTTGCAGTATTGTGATACTTCCAACTTTGTTCTTTCTCGTGATTGCTGAAGCTATTTGGGGACTTTTGTGGGGAGAGGATTCCAGATAAATCTTTGGAGTATTTGTTGTAGGTATGTGAAATTGGTATTTTATGGAAATGCATTGGATCTATAGGTTGCTTTGGGTTGTATGAATATTTTAATGATATTTATTCTTCCAATCCATGAATACAGTTTATGTTTCCACTTATTTGTATCTTTCTCTATTTCTTTCTTCAATGTACTATAGTTTTCCAAGTATAGGCCTTTTACCTCCTTGATTAAATTTATTTCTATATACCTTATCTTTTTATTGCAATAGTTAATGGGATTGTTTCCTTAGTTTCTTCTTATGATAGTTCATTATTAGTTTATAAAAATGCCACCAATTTCTTAATATTCATTTTGTATCCTGCCACTTTGCCAAATTCATTTAGTAGATCTAGTAGCTTTTTGGTGGAGTCTTTAGGGTTTTCTCTGTACAATATCATTTCATCTGAGGATAATAAGGAAATGTTTACTTCCTTTTTTCCAATTTGGATACACTTTATTTTTTCATCTTGTCTGATGGCTGTGACTAGGACTTCCAGTACTATGTTGAATAAGAGCACTGAAAGGGGACATCTCTCTCTTGTTCCTATCTTAATGGACATGCTTTAAGTTTTGTCCATTAAATATGATGTTGGCTGTAGGTTTGCCATATATGGCCTTTCTTACATTGAGGTATGTCCCCTCTATTCCTACTTTACTGAGGGTTGTTTTTCTTTTTCATAAATGGGTGCTGGATTTTATCAAATGCCTTTTTTTACATCTATTGATATAATCATGTCCTTCATTTTATTTATGTGGTATATTACATTTATTGATTTGTCTATATTGTATCAACCTTGAATCCCTGGAATAAATCCCAGTTGATGATGGTGTATGATATTTTTAATGTATTGCTGGTTTTGTTGAGGATTTTAGCTTTATGTTCTGACAAAATTCTCAACTTTAGCCCCTAACTAAATCACATTGCTGCCTCTCAGTGGAGTAGTCATATGTTTCCTTTGCATATGTATTTTGAACAAGACATTTCTGAGTGTTCCCAGTGGTTTTCACCTGGTTCTGAAGGGGGAATAAAATAGAAATGGCTTATTTGAACTTAAAAACAACATTAAAGATATATTGTTTCCTACATACATCTAATTGCAAGCAGGGATCAGTGTACCACTGGTCAGCAATGTGACTGTTTTCAGGAGGTCCTCTTTCTTGAGAACAGGATTTCCAACTCATGTTCTCTGAGCATTACAAAAAAAAAAAAAAAAATATGAAATTTAAGTTAGAAGATCTTAGTGGATCAAAGTCTAACAGATATCCTTACTGCAGAACTTCTCAGACACTTTATGCATTTCAACATAGAATTGCCCCAAACATTTTTGGCCATTTCACTGGAGCCTTCTAAAATTCTTTTTTCTGGAGTATCCTATAACACTGATTTTAGTAGAACAGCTTTTTGAAAATGCTACCATAGAATATATTGCTAAAAGTTGCAGTCGTCATGGTCTATGAAATAGTCCTGCTCCTCAAAACTGTGGAAAGGAGAATGGAACAGCGTGATAAAAAAAAAATTACACAGCATAGCTTGGGCTTGTGTTTCTAGTGGTTAGAGCATCAGCCTATGCTTCGAAGGGTCTGGGTTTGATTCCTGGTTAAGGGCAGGTACCTGGGTTGTAGGTTTAATCCCTGACCAAGTCGGGCCAGGTGCAGGTGGCAACCAATTAATGTGTCTCTCTTTACATCAATCTCTCTCTCTAAAAAAAATAATGGAAAAATATGCTTTGGTGAGGATTTTTAAAAATGCTCAGCATAAAGTCAGATGAGCTTCTATGTGTTTTGCAAAACAAAGACTAGCCATGATGCTTCAAAAGTATGATAATATATTTTCTAGTGTTCTTTTTACCTCTTGGTTCAAATAACTTCTTTTCTATACCATTTTATAGCATAGATGACATTATTTCTTTAGCATGAACTTGGGTTTTCATTTTCAAATTTATGAATAAAAATTTCATAAATTTCAAGTTTATGAATAAAAGTAGCTTTTAAAAGAAAGGAACTTAGAAAACTCACAGACTTCCTATGCTAGTTTTTGTTGTGAATTAATATATGATAAAAAGAAGAATAAAGCCCATTCTAGTTGAATGTTATTCTTCCCTACTTATTAACCTTTACTTTCTTTAAAATAAGTCATAAATTACTTAACAAAGCATACACAATTATGGTTTGAAGGATGACACTTGACTCATTTAGAAATAAAGGAAGAACTTCAATTCACAGGGCAGGGATTAGCAGCTCTGGCCTGCCACCTATTGTTGTGCATAACATTTTATTGGAGCATAGCAGTGCTCATTTATTTACATACTAGAGGCCCAGTGCATGGAATTGGTGCACTGGTAGGGTCCCTAGCAGCTGCCAGCTACTGGCCGGAGCCTCCCTCCCTTCCCCCAGCTAGTCTCGCCTCCTGATTGAACTCCCAGATGACCTCCAAGTCAAGGGGACAATTTTCATACTATGCTTTTATTATATAGGATTGTCTATGGCTGTTTTCACACTTCATTAGTCATTGCAACAGCGATATATCTATGGTCCTCAAACCCTACAATATTAACTATATGACCCTGTACAGAAATGGTTCTCAATCTCTTTCATAGATTTGTAGAAATATGTGGGAAAGATAGAGATTACATACCCCCCCCTCCATTCTGTAGATGGGAAAATCGAAACCAGAGATATTAAGGAATTTTCCGCATTTATTTATGCTTGCATGTTCTGATCCTTATACCATAATTGCTCTAACAACCATGGAAGACAAAGATAGATTTCAGCTTAGACAGCAACCCCAGCTGAGTGGCAGTAGCTCTCTGGAGTGCTGGTTGGGAAGGCTCAGTGAGAAGGAAAGCAATGGCTGACTAATTTTTCATGGTCCATCGGTGGGAGAGCACAAGAATATGTGCCATGTAGCCACTATGGCTGCACACTCTGCTCCACACACTGTAACAGTTAATCTCTTTCCTTGCATATCTGCTGTGTAAGCACTCTCTTCATTGGGCCTCCTTGAAAACACTGCTGTCTATCAGTTTCCATGTGATTCTTGTACAAGCTCATTCAGATATATTTCTTAGCCAACCACTTCACACTCTGCCTAAAAGAATGCAACATGGGATTTCCTTGAAACTGGACTTGTCTGTTATAAGAATTTTTACTTTCAGTGAAACCTGTCCATGGAGCACAGGGGGGGGGGGTAAGAGGGAAAGCCTTGAGTTTATTGGCTTTTGTGATGCAGACTGAAAGTCTTCATGTTTGTGTTTCTTGCAGCTGGACAATCCGGATGAGCAGGCAGCACAGATCCGACGGGAGCTGGATGGACGACTCCAAATGGCAGACCAAATAGCCAGGGTAAGGAGACTGGGGACATTGGCTGAGGGACCAGGCCAAAGTCCCCCAAGGGGAGACACATTATTAAGAGTCATCAAAAGATAAAACTGGTGCTCCCTTCAGCAGCACATATACTAAAATTGGAACGATACAGAGAAGATTCGCATGGCCTCTGTGCAAAGATGACACACAAATTCATGAAGCGTTCCATATATATATATTAAAAAAAAGATAAAACAGGATAATCACTCTGGGCCTCACCCTTCTTTCTCAAGGCAACTCTCCCAGATGTAGCACAAGTATTTCCCAGACTCTATTCATACCCAAACTCTAGCCTCACATTTCTATTTCCACTGGCTAGTGAACATTTCAACTTGCACAGTGCCCTGGTATTTCAAATGGAATGTGTTCACACTCATATACCTACATTTATCCCCCTCACCATTCTCCATCAGGTACTATGGATGAAACCTCCTAATCAGTCTCAACTTCTCCTTCCTCCCCACAGCACTCCACATCAACCACCCGTCCAGTTCATAATGTGGCTCAGATCTTGTACTACTTTCTAGCACCTCAGCAAGCACTTTGATTCAGACCCTCATCTTCTATTCCTAAATCTTAAAATGGCCTCCTAATCGGTATCCTTTCCTCCAGTCCCTCCCCCTCTCCTGTCCATTCTTCATGCAGTTGCCATTATAAAACTTATATATGAACATCTCAAAACAGAGCCTCAAAAATCATTTCATAACCTTCCCTATTGTCCCCCCAAACAAAACATTACCTCTTTAGAATGATATCCAAGGGTCTTAATCCATGGATTATATCTTTCCTTATTAGCATCACCTCCCACATCTTTCCCACTAGAAATCCCCATTCCAACTACGGAGAATGTCTCCCTCTGAATATTCCAGGTCTTTTCCAGCCTTATTGCCTTGGTACCCACTGGTGTTTCAACTGGAATGACTTTCTTCTCTCCTCCCACTCAGCCTCCAGTACTCAACTTAAAACCCTTCTCTAAGAGCTTAGCAGTTCTTCCTACTTTTGTGCTTTATTCGTGCCACATATGAACCTTTATTATAACAGTACATTGAATGGTGGTGATTTGTTTATGTGTCTGAGCATCCCAGTAGCTTGGGTTTTTCAGGTTTGGGATTATACCTTACTATTGATGACTGTTGGCTTAAGTATTATTGCTATCCCTGCCATTTTTAACAGTATAAATGCTAGCAGTGGGTATTGTCTGCTGACTCTGTGTCAAGCATACTAAGTGCTTTACATGCATGATCTCATTCGATTCTCAAAGCTACCTTTTGAGGACATTTCAGTTATCACTCTTGTTTAGAGATGGGAAATCTAGACTGAGGAATTGTTAAGAGGCTATACTGCAATCTTAACTCAAGTTTGAACTGGGATAAGGGTGAGGTGCTCAGCTCAGGAGCAAAATTTAAAAGTGGGGGACAAATGCATTCATAAAAATATATAATATTTTAATGCAATATTTTACACTCATAATCAATACAGGAAACATCTATGAAAAAACAAAATACCAAAATATTAAATAACCTATCTTACTGTTTCTTTGATAGTGACAGGCGTGTGTGCATATGAGGGTAGGAGCTGTGGGAGAGGGGAGGGAGGATGGGTAGAGAGGGGAGCTTGGCATCCAACCTTTCTCTTTATAGAAAGAAATATCTCAGGACATGGACACAAGGAGAGGAATTCTACTGGAAGGGAAATTAAAGAGAGATTCCAAGAAGCATGCAAAGTCCATTTGTGCTCAATCAGTTTAATTGAAATGTTTCATATCTTGTTTTTGGACACCTTCAAAGTTTATAGTACAGTCAGTCTGGCAGTTAAAAATAGTACACAGTTATGGATTTGACTAACAGTAGTATAAAAGGCTCTTATGTTTGAAAATTCTGCTTAACATGGGAGTAAATATCAATAAGGCTTTAGAATTTACTTTGGCAAGCTCGGTGTCTCCACAACAAATTATGTTTAGAACAGAGGTCATTTGCTCATTCCCTGCCTTTAGGTAACAATTGCACCCCAAACTAAGTATTCATCCCATTTAAAGAAAATCACACATACATACACACACATAAACACTTCAGAAAAAGATCATGGCACCTTTATGTTAGTTGTTTTGTTTACATTGAGGCTTAACATGATAATTTCAGAACCTAGAGTAGGCTAATTGTTGTGGTTAAAAGACCATGGATGAACAACAGTAGCAGAGTGATCCAAGTTGCTCATCTCTGAACAGTAGATCAAAGAGCTCTCTCTCCAGCCCACACCATCAGATATTCTGATACCAAGTAGAATAAACATTATTAACAACTTAGAATTAGATTTTCTTAGAAATGAAGTGGGCAATTAAAGGGAATCTTGGTCATTATTTATAGAGCATGGAGATTAATTTCAAAGTAGATGGAAGGCTCCTCCCCCCGACCCCAAACAGAGGATTTGTATGAAAATCTGCCCACTACTATCTCCCGTTCTGCTCAAAACAGACTGCCGTCATCAATGCTCATTCAGGCCAGTGGCCTCTTGGCACAGTTAGTTGGTCCTGGAAGTGAGCTCTTTGCCTAAGTGGAACCAGTCGCATTTCTCAGCCTGCCCTGCCCATGGTAACTGGTCCAGAACTGGATGCCTGCCCAAGGCAACTAAACCAATGAGTCCTTTCCCTGGGCATGGACTACACGCCAACAGGGCTGTGTCTTTCAGGGGTAGAAAGATATCCAAAGCTATTTTTAATTATTTTATGTAGGGACAAGAAGAGGGAAGAGTGAGGCTAACATAGAGAAAGAACCCAAGAAGGGACTATACTGAAATTCTCAGGATGGTCAAGTGCCTGGATCTACTTATTCTTGAGACTCAGCTGTGGAACTGCTTTTCCCTCAGTTTAGTTGGGTTCCAAGAAAAATGCATGCTCTTTTTGCCTTAAACCAGCTTACCCACTAGACATTAAGTAAAATATCAAAATCTCAGATATTGGCTCATTCATGAAGAGATACTAAAACGGGTACCCTGCTCTCTTCTCTTAGCACACTCCGATTTTCTCCTCTTCGGCAGCCCAGTGGATTTTAGCAAGGGTGTGCAGCTCAGCCCATATGGCTGAACATCAGCTTCTGTACATATCATAACCAGAAATTCCTGGGTGAGGATATCGTCCATAGAATTCACTCTGTTCTCTCAATTAAAACTGGGTAGAGCATTTTGATTGAAAGTTAGAGGTGTGAACTAGAGGAAGCTTATGTAACAGAGTGGATTAATTCTAGGAATTTAGAGTGTCTCACAGAGCCCAGGGGCAAGATGCAGCCAAAACCCAGAAAGGAACTGGAACCAGGGCCCACCAAGTGGTCAGGACTTCCCTCTTCTCTTAACTCTGTGTGTCCCATTCATTTTTCCTTCTTTCTCTGCAAACCAGCCCTCTTTGCTTCTCAGATGGGAACATGGCTGTTACACAGCTCCGTGTTTCTAGTGTGGCCAAATAGGAAATCCTTTGGCCAATCAACCTCTCTCTCAAATCTTCTCCCTACCTCCCTTTCCCCTTTTCTTTCTACCACCTTTATTGTCATCATCGCAAGAGATAGGCCTCTGATTGGCTGACTTTGTTCAAGTCCCAACCCCTGGAGCCATTAATAATCCACTTGGAAAGAGAACTAGGGCCTCAGCAAACATGGATGCTGGAAACATGCCACTGAGGGTGAGAGTGGTACCTGAGAGGTCAGGCTGTAGGTGAAATGGTCATTAGGAGTTGGGAGATACCTCAAGATATGCTCCAAATAAATAGCTACGACTTATATGGTATTTACTATGTACCAGACTCTCTGCTAAGCATTTAGTATTTGATAGCCTATCTGACCCTCCAATAACCTTATGAAAAGGATGCTATCATTATCTCCATGTCATAGAGGAGGCTGAGCAGAGATATCAGAGGACTTGGCCAAGGTCACCCAATGACCAGAATCTGCAATCTTAACTACTGTGCATACATTACCATTATAATAAGCCTTCCCAAATGCAGGCCCTCATTTTCCTCATCACCCAGTCCACAGCTCCAACATGCCTTTTACTCAGGCCTTCACCATACCTCATCCTGATCTCTCTCTCTCTCTCTCTCTCTCTCTCTCTCTCTCTCTCTCTCTCTCTCTCTCTTTCTCCCCTAATCAGTCCTTTATTAACTGCATCAGGCTGTGTGATTTCACCTAAACTTGAGAGCTGCTTTTGACCTGTGGCAAACAATCCTGGGAGTTACAGTAATTCCCCCACTTTCGGCACATTGAAGGGTTTGTGCCCAAGCTAACTCAGCTGGCAGGTGGGAAGCTGAGTGCTTTACTGCCAAGTTTCATGCTCTTCCTCTGAGGGGTCAGGTGACAAACAGGAAGTTATGCCAGGACAGGCCTGCCCCACGTCCTCTCTCCCTAGGGATTGCCCCTCCAGGAAACTTCCTGCTCTCTCCCACTAAACGTAGCTGTGTATTCTCTTCATTTTATCCAGAGGCCAAGTGAAGCAACAGCATCAGGCATAACTGGCTCCTTGGAATTCTGAATCCTTTCTACTTTGATTTCTTTGGGATCTGGAAAGGAGGTTGTAGGACCCACAATTGTTCTGCCCCCAGCATTCTCATCATCACACACATATGAAAGACACATGTTTGCTTTTTTTTCTTAGGAGAGAAGGGAGGCAGGTGCAAGGTGGCTTTCCTCTACCCACAGTCCTGACATAGGACCAATTCAACCACACCAGTGCACCAGGAATTATCAGACAGGAACCGCTGCCCTCACCCCACTGTGAACACCAGACACATGCTGCCTGCAAAGTTCCATGAGCTCTAAATGCATTTTTTGTAATCTGGTAGAAAAGACTTTTTAATCGCTGTTCAAACATTTTCCCAAATCCTCTCAGGTTGATAATAAAGGTCCCCAAATTTCACCCAGGGATTAAGTCTAAGTTATTTAAACTGTGTGATCAGTAAATGACACTGGAGCTTAAACAGGCAGATTGTGCATTGGTGCTGCTATAATATTTGTCAGTTCTTTTGGCCACAGTTTAGGGTTAAATTCCAAAATTCATGGGCTAATTAAATAAGACAAACAATACAGCTTTTGTAGTATTAGTGGCAGAGGTTTGGATGCAAAATAGCATTGTTTTTTCAAGCCATAATCTAAATGTGAAGTTGCCATTTAGACCTCTGTTCTCTGCAGAGCAAAATTCCCATCTTATTACATGGTCCTGTTGCAAACATTGATGAGAACATGCCCCCAGGAAAGAAATAATATCCAAACATTTCCCTGATGGAAAAGTTCTGCTTCATACATTGCCAAAAATCAGACAATGGGTTCCTCCCCTACCAGAGAATGATACTGCCCCCAGCTAATACATTAATTTTGCTGAACCTGGCATCCACCCTGTGCACGAAGTGGTACAGTATCCGTGAGCACAGAGAAACTGAGCTCATTGTTTCTCCTGAAAGAACTGTATAGGAAGCATCTGGCCTTTGTCAGGGAGCTAAGAACCCAGGGAAATCGGAGTTCAAGGAAAAGTCTAAATGCCAAGAGGTCTGCTAAAGTTTATTCCAGTGACAGGAAGTCCATCCAATTCATAAAAGCTGAGAAGGTAAGACCAAGCCACTCAAAGAAAGGATTGAGTAAAGAAGCCGACCCAGGCAACTGTGATACCTTAACTGCCAAGACCTTCATTTTCTTGTTTAACATCCCCCTGTCCCCCCTTGTACTTCACCCCTGCCCGACACCCAGATTCACTGGTAATTGTGAAGTGTCCACTGCTGTGGAGAACAAACTGTCACAGCTCTGTGCTGAATGCTGGGACGCAATCATGCTTACCTCAGCTCTGCCCTACTGTATGGTGGCTAAGAACATGGTCTCTGGGTTTCAAATGCAATTCTACTAATGACTGATTTAACTTCTAAGCCTCATTTTCCTCCAGAAAGTAGGAATAAATAATAGCACTAGCCTCAGTGGATTATTTGACAAATTAAATAAGGAAACATAACTGCTTAGACTAGTGCCCAGTATAGTTACCACTCAGTAAATGCCAATTATCATGACCTATACTATAGTCACCATCATTATTAGTGGTATTGTTGTTGGCGTTGGTGGTGGTAGCATGGTGCCTGATGTATATGGATATGCATATATGTATATGTGTATTTGCATATGTGTATGTTTATATGTGTGTATATATATCCATATATATGTGCATATGTATATGTGAATGTATATATGCATATGTATATGTTCATATAGGCATAGTATATGTGCATATGTGTGTGTGGATATATATATGAGTATGACTAGATGTGTGTATATATATATTCACACACATGCACACAGTCAGTGGCCAAAGGAAGTAAAGTTATTATTTCTTACTCTTCACAGTAACTGTATGAGATTTGTTATATCCCCATTTTTAAGGTGGAAACTAAATTTCAGACAGACTAAGAAATCTATCTAAAGTCACACAGCTAGTAAGTAGCGACTCAGGACTCAAAGGAGGTGCAGTCATTCTTGCTGATGTGGATGGGATATGGTTCCCTGGTGGCTTTTGTACCCTGCACATGCCTCTGTCAACTCATGTGTCACAGTCAACAGATGTCTGATTGGTTGCTTTCTGCCATGGCCCCCATCCCATTGCTTCTCCTGACTCCTTTGTCCCCAGCAGCAACCATACTACCCGACATACATACGATAGGAAGCCCTTTAGAGACGGAATTGAGTGACTGCACCACTGCTGGTGAGCTCCCGCATCTAGGAAGTGTTCTTCTGCCACTTCCTTTCTTCTGATTGTCCACCAGTACATGTCATTTGAGCCCTTAGGGTCTAAGGATCCCCTATGAGTGGAGTACGCTTGTTAGCTTTTACACGTCCCCACTTCATCCTCTGTGGGTAAAAATGCAAAGGCAGAAAAGCAAAGCAAATGGCAGAAAGCTGTTAGCACTTTCAAATGCCATTTTTCAAGATGTTTCCCAAATCCCTCCATGTTGCCGAGCACACACTAGCCTGTGGGGACTGTCCTTGGGAGGCCCTCCCCACTGAGGAATGTTGTCAGCCCAAAACAAAAATAAATGTCCAGCTAACATTTTCTCTGGAAGACTTTGTTCACCGTATGCCCTGTCTCTCATAATAGAGTATGAAAAAGCAATCCTTTTGTCAGGGCTAATTTATTCTCATGCTTGGAAAAGTACAACCAAGATGGATAGCTCTGTTTTCCTTATTTTGGCACAACTTCAGGTCTGAAATGTGTTTGTGATGGGTCTGCTGCTGAAAACTCCCCTTAAGAACTTCAGCTTAGGTGGACAGGATGCTATTTCTTCTCAAGGCTTAAGAAGTCAGGGCAGAAAAATGGCCTTGCTGTCCCTTGCACACTTTAGTTTTATGTGCCTGTTTTACGGTGTCATTGGGGACTGTCCAACTTCTGAGAGGAGTATCATTCTTTGGATTTTCCCAATATTCTGCTGCATAAAAGTTTGGTGGACGCTAACTCCAGGCCACAGTGATATTATCAGTGACAACTGGGTCTTCTTCCAAAACTGCAAGACTATAGAGTTAAATAGCCTTGAGTACTCTCGGAAGATGCTTGTGATAAAAGGATTCTGTACTTGATGGTAAGGTCTCTCAAGGTTGATTAACAAGAAACCACACACTTCATAGACATGATGGCTTTTTCTCTATCTCCATGGTGACTCTAAGGCCAGCAGCTGCCAGTAAAAAATCAGAGATACCACTTACCCAGCTGTCCAAGCATCCCAGGTAGTTATGAGGTTGGGCTCCAATGTGAAGAGAAAAGAGATGGGTCAGTGTAATAGCCCTCAGGCTGTTATGATGTAACCTTTGCTGTTTGACCTCCTTCAAGATGGCTGAGAGTTACCCAGGGAGGCAGAGGAAAGGAAACACTTATGAGGGTCTCTGGAGGAAGAAGACTGGCATAGCAAAAATGCATCTCCGAGTTTCTATAGAGAAGCCCCTGTGTGAATCTGTGTGAAGCGTTATGGTGTCAAAGAGGACATACCCTTCTAGCTAACTAGGGGGTAGGGAGATTTAGGAATTAAAAGCAAAATAAGAAACTCTCAAGGAACTAGAATGGAATAGGAATAACTAAACTTTGTGGGAATTACACCACCAGTGGAAGTCAAAGCTCCTTTCCTATGACTCTAGACAGCTTAGTTCCCACTCTTATTTTCCCTCCCCCTCCTCTCCTTCTCTTCCTCTCTCTACGGGTTCTTATTCTGCTTCCTCCAGGGCTATTTATGGCATCCACTCATGAATCTACATGATCTACTGTTTCAGCTCCACCACTCACTGCAATCTCAATATCTCTCAGTTCAATTGCTTGAGAGACTAAATCTGGTTGATCATTGGCCTTTTAATAGTATTGGTTGGTTGACTTTGAATCAGGTGCCCATGTGATAAACGTACTATTTTTTGCCACCCAGAATTGGCAAACCAATTCATATTCCTGTGATCTAGGTAGAGTTCTACCCCCAGCCTCAGGGATGGAGAACGTAACTCATGCCCAAGCAATTCAGCACAGCATGCTTCCGGCCTTAGAGATTGGTCCCAAGTATATACATAAGTCAGACTTTTGGGGAGAGGATTCTCAGATTAAAGACTCTCATCTTCAATGGACATTACAAGAGGAGATATTCACTCTTTTGTGATGGGATGTTGTGAGGTTTGGATCTTTAGCAACCTTTTTGTGATATTAAGAGGAGCAAGACTGAGCATGGAGCCAAACTAGAGGAACCCAAACCGAGATTTGGAGTAAAAACTCATTCAGTTGTGGTGATGTCACCTGAGTGCTGATTACAGCTGGGTCTACCCCAGGACATTTCAAGCCAATTGATTGCTTTTATTGTTCAAGCCAGTTCAAAATGAATTTTTCTGTTACTGGCAAATATATATCTGATTTGTCTTTCCCCTCACCACCTGATCAGTTATAAAGTAGGCTAGGGAGGGCTATTTGATGTTTCAAGTAGGAAATTATTATTTGAGAAGGTGATAAATAGAAAGTATATTCAAGGCACCTGGACAATTTAGAGGCATGAACACACAAATAGCACAACTAAGGCATATTACTATTATAACTAAATCCATAAGCAAGGAAGTGGGAAAAAAAAGTTCAGTTTTGATACTGAATTGCTTTATATTCTTTTCTTAATAATATTACTGATGCTTTTCATTGCTTCATTAATATATTTTTTTGAAAAACAGTGACTATTATTTCAGAAATAGCCACAGGCTATGTTCAAAACAACTTAAATGGGCTCCTTTTGAATTATTCATATGAGAACATTTCTATAGATATCCAGAAATAAGGTGTCTTTCTGTCAACATAATTAAAAACAACTGATTGCATTTCTCTAAAAAGAAACACTGTTTCAACTGAAACCAGACTTGAAAAATATCACCCCATTTTTCCTTCCACAAATCAGAGAAAACTGGGGGTTGAGTAGGGGGAGAGAATAGAACCATAATAAAGCATTTGACCCTTACTCACTCTACATTTATGTCCGTTTGTAACTATTAAGGTTTATAAGTAGAAGGCAGGCAGCTATCTACTCAACAAGGCTGACCATTTTCTAGCCACATGCAAAGCTCCCAGGTGGTGGCTATTACCCCAACTCTGGGCCTTAAGATGTAAACCTATGTAAATCGCTCTCTATTTATGCCTCTGTTCATATTTTGCTTTTTCTCTGCCAGGAACGCAAATTCCCCAAGTTTGTATCCAAAGAAATGGAAAACATGTACATCGAGGAGCTGAAGTCGTCCGTCAACCTGCTCATGGCCAACTTGGAGAGCATGCCGGTGTCCAAGGGCGGCGAGTTCAAGCTTCAGAAACTCAAGCGCAGCCACAACGC
This sequence comes from Vespertilio murinus, assembly GCA_963924515.1. Taxonomy (NCBI): domain Eukaryota; kingdom Metazoa; phylum Chordata; class Mammalia; order Chiroptera; family Vespertilionidae; genus Vespertilio; species Vespertilio murinus. Next base: position 46,447,791 of record OZ004715.1, on the reverse strand, counting down.
TTCCATCATCGACCTAGGCGAGGAGAGTGAGAACCAGCTCTCCAAGTCGGACGTCGTGCTGGCTTTCTCCTTGGAGGTAAAAAGCTCGAGCCCCTTGGAAGTCTCCTGGCTCAGCAAGCAGCACGCGGGGATCGGAGGCCTCACAATCAGCTTGTGTCTCTCTTGCACCCCGGGAGCAGTTCCTAAAAGCACACCTTGCTGAGCAGGGGCCAGCTAATCAGCAAGCGATTCCCTGCCTCTGGGAGCCCATGCTTTTTCTTAAGGAAATGCAGTCTCAAGAACCACTTACTAAATTTCATCTCACATTACTTTTACTGTCTGAAGCCAGTAATCAAGGATTTTGTAAAGAGCTATGCCATTGAGAAAGTTTAAAATCCGGACAACCTGGGTTGAAGTTATGAGAGAAGCACAGAGCAGCATTTTGTGATGAGTTGTAAATTGTCTTTCCCACCGTCTCTCCTGTTGGCTCCGTGCAGAGAGCCTGTGATTGTGGTGGAGCCTTTTTAGTTTACCTCCCAACCCAAAGGAAAAACCCACTGGGGCCAGAATTCTGGTAGAATGCTCAGGATGTCATTACGCTTCTCCACAACTTCTACTCAGATGTTTGCTGCTCGGACATACACTCTAAGGAGTCGTTCTGATCCAGCTTTATCAGAATTTTGCAGAAGCTGGTTCAGACTGCAGATCCTATTAACCTAATTCTCTAAGGGGTGGGAATTTAAAGTGGTCCCGTTTGGTATTTTCTTAAAAAGTTAAACATAAAACCATGGTATGTCCAGCAACTCCACTCCTAGATATTTACCCCAGAGAACTGAAAACACGTCCCACAGAAACATGCTCACAACCGTTTACAGCAGCATTCTTCATAATAGCCAAACAGAAACGATCTAAATGTGTATCAACTGGGGAACGGGTAAAGTTTTGTACATCCAGGCAAGGGAATACTGTTCAGCAATTCAAGGGAATATACTACTGATATATGCTTTGATATTTAAAAAAATTTTCTTGATTTCAGAGAGAGGAAGGAAGAAGGAGAGTTAGAAACATGAATGATGATAGAGAATCATTGACTAGCTGCCTCCTGCATGTTCCCTGCTGGGCATGGATCCCACAACCCAGGCCTGTGTCCTGACCAGGAATCAAACCATGACCTCCTAGTTCATGGGTCTATGCTCAATCATTGAGCCACGCCGGCCGGGCAAGCTTTGATTTACTGAACCTCAAAAACATTCATGCTTAGTGAAATAAGCCAGATACAAGTGACTACATGTTGCTTGAGTTCATTGATATGAAATGTCCAGAAAAGGCAGGTCTCCAGAAACAGAAAAGAAATTAGTGTTTCCTGAGGCAGTAGTTAGACAGAGATATGAGGGACCTAAAACTAATTTAGGATGATGGCTGCACAACTTAATAAATTTCCTAAAATCATTGCTTATATTCTTAAAATGGGATATATTTATATATATATATATATATATATATATATATATATATACTATCCTACCTAATAAAGGAGTAATATGCAAATTAACCATCACTCCACTCCACAAACCACACCCACAAGGCACACCCACCAGCCAATCAGAGCAAGTATGCAAATAAACCCAACCAAGATGGCTACAGCCACAGAGACCAGGAGGCGGGTGTTTCCCTGGCAAAGGAGGAAGCCAAGCTTTCTGCCTGCCCTTGCTGGCCTAAGCCTCCACTCAAGGCTACAAAGTTTTAATTATAGAAGGTAAACAAATCCAAACAGAAATGGCTGCTGCCATGGAGCTAGCAGGAGGCTTGGCTCTGCTCCAGGCTACAAAGTTTCAATTGTAGAAAGTAAATATATCCCAGATACCAGGGCCCCCGCTTGGGTCACTGAGGGGGCATGGCTGGCCTGCAAACTACCACAGGCTCTCATTTAGGCCACCCCATGCCCCAAGGGAACCCCCACCCTGATCCGGGACACCCTTCAGGGCAAATCAGCTGGCCCGCACCCTTGCACCAGGCCTCTATCCTATCTAATCAAAGACTAATATGCAGATTTACCATCACTCCAACACACAAGATGGATGCCCCTATGTGGTCAAAGATCCTGCCCCTATGTGGACACAAGATGGCCACCACAAGAAGGCCAGCAGGGGAGGGCAGTTGGGAGGCACCAGGCCTGCAAGGGAGGGCAGTTAGGGGTGACCAGGCCAGCAGAGAGGGAGTTAGGGGCAAACAGGCTGGCAGGGGATCAGTTAGACATCAAACAGGCTGGCATGGGAGTAATTAGGGGGTGATCAGGCTGGCAGGCAGAAGTGGTTAGGGGCAATCAGGAAGGCAGGCAAGCGAGCAGTTGGGTACCAGCAGTCCTGGATTGTGAGAGGATGTCAGACTGCCCTCCAGAGGTTCCAGATTGGACAGGGTGCAGGCTGGGATGAGGGATATCCCACCCACCCACCGCCCTTGTGCACAAATTTTGTGCACCAGGCCTCTAGTGCCTCAATAAAGATATCAGAAAAAATAATCTCTAGGTGAATGCAAGCCAGGAATATGTATGTTAATGAGCTACCCACACACTTTTTAAAAAAATAAATCTTAATTGTTCCGATTATTACAGATGTTCCTCTCCCATCCCATCCCCTGCCATCCTGCCATAGCTCCTCTCCACCTGATTCCACCCCCCACCCCGTGCCCTTACCACCTGCCACTGCCACTGTCCTCATCCATAGGTGTAAGATTTTTGTCCAATCTTCCTGCACCCATCACGCCCCCTCCCTCCCAAGAATTGTCAGTCCACTCCCTTTCTATGCCCCTGATTCTATTATATTCATCAGTTTATTCTGTTCATCAGACTTTTTTTTATTGACTTGATTTTTAGATTCACTTGTTGATAGATATGTAGTTGTTGTCACTTTATTGTTCATAAATTTTATATTTACGTTTTCTTCTTCCTCCTCTTCTTAAAGAATACCTTTCAGCATTTCATACCCACATACTTTTATGCACTCCCAAGTTTGAGACACATTCATATCGTATTATAGCTCTACCTCCCAGGATTTTATGATGGCCCTAGATTTGGGGAGACCAAGAGAATAGATCAAATTTCTGTAGATGTAATTAGATTGTGTAAAAACTGAATTAATTTTCTAGAACATCATTAAGGCTTGCTGCGAATTAACTGCGGGTAATTTGCTTGTGCTCAGTTTGGGTTGAGATAGCCACATTACAGTACTTCCGACATGCATTTTGCTGTCAAAGAAGCAGTATTTGGTTAAATATAGACCATTTGTTGTGTGAAAAGTCATCAGTGTAATTTCACAGAAACTTTCTTTCTTTCCTTTTTAATACCACTACCCGAGGCACTGAATGCTTTTTCTTAGGTGTCTTTGAATTTGATTATTGCCAATTAGAGGTGGCAATTTATTCCCAGCTGCTTCTTGTGGTTCTACAGAGAGGAGAAAACGTGCTTTATTGATTTTCATGAAGCTTTTAAATCTGTAATTTTCTGATTCTTTACCGGTAGACAATATTATACAGCTGATTAGCTGAAATGTCAATGTAGATGAGTCCCCAGCCATCCTCACATGTGTGCATGATTCAAACAGGAAGTACAAGCACATAACAAAGCACCTCAGGGCTCCCCAATGCTTTTAAATTAGAACACAACATCGCACATCACAGGAATGGCCAGCAAAAATCATTGTATATCTAATTGTGAGCATGTTTGGAGGACACAAAGACAGGAGGCAAGAAGAGGGAGAACGGCTGTCATCTCATTAGGCAAGGCTGGTTTGAGTTTTCAGGTTGGAACAAGATAGATTTCATGTAATTATAGAATTACCTGCTGGAAGGGACACCAGAGAGCAGTTAACTGAGAACTGAGGTCCGGAAGGCCCAGTGGCATGGCCGTGGGCAGCGGGGAGCCCTGATGAAAACCGTAGGTACCTAAAGAATGCTACTGTGGACCCAGCTCTGCCACTCTCCGCTCACTGATCCTCACAACAATTTGCAGATGAGGAAACAAAGCCTCAGAGAGGTTAAGGAGCTTATAAATGATTGCACAGCTAGTAAATATGCAGATTTTTTAACTCAGACCTTTTAAGTTCCAAAGAGTGTGTTCTTTCTTCCCTGCCTCCCATTTCTTCTCATTTCTATGATCCTTCCTCGTGTAAAATTTTTCAATTACATACATCATTTGGTCCTCACACAAAAGCCACAGTGAGAGAGGACACATTTGTCCACTTTATAGATGAAGAAACTGAGGCTCAGGAGTTTGAAAAGTGGAGTGACTTCCGGAATAAGTCATTTGCCCAACATCACATGAAAAGTACAATGGTTCATAGAGGATGACTCCTGAATCAGCAGCAACATGTTAGCATCACCAGGGAAATAGTGAAAAATAAAGTTTTGCCCAACCAGCATGGCTCAATGGTTGAGCATCAACCAATGAACCAGGTTCAATTCCTGTGACTCACATAGAAAAGAGTAGCCATCTTACATTACCTGTCCGGCCCCCGTGAGCATATGAATTAGTGAGGCTTGCCTTTCCATCTGGGAGGCAATAAGCTACACAGTCAGAATTACATCTTTATGCTAGACTGGTCCCAGCGGGCTGGTAGAAACCTCGTAGAAGCCATCAGGTATGTGCTGGCTTTTTTGTATCTTCTTCTCATGCGTGTGTTTCCTCTAAATGAGTCTGCCCATGGTCTTTGGCAATAGATCCCACTTTGCTGAAACTGGTTTGGCTCAGTGGATAGAGCGTCTGCCTGTGGACTCAGGGGTCCCAAGTTCGATTCCAGTCAAGGGCATGTACATTGGTTGCAGGCACATCCCCAGTGGGGGGGTTTGCAGGAGGCAGCTGATCTATGATTCTCTCTCATTGATGTTTCTAACTCTCTATCCCTCTCCCTTCCTCTCTGTAAAAATCAATAAAATATATTTTAAATAAATAAATAAATAAATGAAAATAACTCCCACTTTGTGTGATTGTTTCCAGGTGGTGATCATGGAAGTGCAAGGCCTCAAATCCTTGGCTCCCAATCGCATTGTGTACTGCACAATGGAGGTGGAAGGGGGAGAGAAACTGCAGACTGACCAGGCCGAGGCTTCTAAGCCCACGTAAGTGTTGCTTCTCCACCATTTATTGTCCACAAGGCTGTGATCACGGGCTGCAAGGTCCGGTTTCCATGGGAAATTCTAGAAAGCATATACTTGGTTGATTTTTTTAAACAGCATGACTTGATTTCACTTTATTAGGCAGCCATAACACGTGTTCTAAAGCAGAGAACAGAAGGAAATTAGAGAAACAACTTCTTCTCTGGAGGCAGAGAGTCCCAACTTCCATCCTTCAGTGTGGTGTGCAGAAGAGTTGGACATAACTTGGTCCTATTATATTTTCTAATAATATTTGGTTTATTATAGCAACAGGTTTTCCCCCTAAATCATTATGTGCCACAGTTATAACTATATTAGCAAAGCAATCTGTGACGTTAAACCTAACACATCATTCCTATGGTCTGTGCTTATTTGTCATACTCTCAGTCACTGTTATAGCCCTACAGTTCTTCACTTGAGGATGGGCAACAGAAAAATAATCACAGGAATTGCTAACTACAAATAGTGATAAATGCTGAGGAGAAAAGAGTGCTTTGAGAGGAAATAGCAGGAGGGCCTAAACCAGTTTGTAGAGACCGTCAGAGTAGGTTTTCCTTAGGAGTTACAAGCCATTTGGCCTAATATTATAAAAGTTGAGCAAGGGCAGTGGGAATGGAAAGTGGGTTCCAGGAAGATTCAGCTTGTGCAAAGGCCCTGTGGCAAGGAGGAGTTGAAAGGCCAATGGGGCTGGTGGTTGGAGAATAAGGTATGCCTAAGCTGCCACTGAGGCAGGAAGGGGTCTCACGATGAAGGACCTTGTCAGGCCATGAGGAAAAAAGCCTGAGGATACGTGAGTGATGATGATGAATTCATTTGGGTCAACAACTCTTATATCTCAAGGGTTCTTGAGAGATTACTGCTCTCTTCTCTGCCTAATGGGTGCCCCTCTCTCTTTCTTTTCTATCTCAATTAAGCCAGCTTAGACTAATGAGAATTCTTTCTTATTGTTGTTAATTCATAATGAAATCATAGAAGGGAAAGCTTCAAACAGCAGCTTACGGCCTGTCCTCCCTCGCAGTATTTTGCGCTCTTTAGCAGAACATGAATAACTTGCCAGGATGTTCAGACAAAATAGTTCGAAGAAAGCACTGAATGTTTCCCACACTAGAGAAAATATGAGGACATTGTATGCCTTCAAGTGGTTCTTTGCATGAATAGGCAAAGGCCTCAGATGCTCAGAAGCTGGTTGAAATTAATGAGCATCTGCAGAAGGAAATGGAAACCCGTGCAACTTGTCACTGGCCATCCTTCCTCCCTTTTTGAAAATTAGTTTCAAACTATAAATTAATGTAGTTTTTAAAAAACTATTATTGATGAAATCTCAATGTTTCTCCCACTGTCACCATGGACTGGTCATTATCAATGCTATTATATCATGCTGCGTTATTAGCATGTGCTTTTAAAAAGTGCCATATAGCCTGGCTGGCATGGTTCAGTGGTTGAGCATCAACCTATGAACCAGGAGGCCACGGTTTGATTCCTGGTCTCGGCACGTGCCCTGGTTGCAAGCTGGATTCCCAATGTGGGGCATGCAAGAGGCAGCCAATCAATGATTCTTTCTCATTGATGTTTCTATCTCTCTCTCCCTCTTCCTTCCTCTCTGGAAAAAAAAAAAAGTGCCATATACTTGATATCTCTGACAATCTTTTATGATGTTGGGCCCAGTATAGTGTCACAAATGAAATTAAGGAAGGAACGGCTCTGATTATTCTAACAGGCTGTTGCTTTATATGTGGTATTTTAACTAAATATGTGGTATTTTAACTAAAAACTTCTTACTGGGTTTAAAGATGCCAGTTGCCAAGGTAAATGATGAGCTGAATTTCATGTGCTTGTGAATGTTTAAAACTGAGTTTCAAATGCAAATTAATATGGAATACTTGGGTCTGCCTACTTGAAATACTCATATTTCACATGTATATTCACTCATATCCGTACATGTACATCACTATGTCTGTATAAAGAAACATCTCACACTGAAGCATTTTCCTTTTCTAGCTGGTGTATAATATTTTTATTCCTCTTCAACCAGTGGGTGGGTATTTCCAGAACCCCACTGAAGGTAGGTTGGTTGGTTGATTATTTGGCTGGCTGGTTAGTTGGCTGGTTGGTTTCTTAATATAGTAGGAATGCAAGTCAAATCAGTCTTCAGTGGCTACCTCGAGTGTTGTGTTGAGAATGGTTCTGAAGCAAAATCTGTATTCAGAGGACAATAGTGCAATGATCAACTTATAATGTCTACTGTGCCAGTGGAAGGAGTATGATTGCCCTATGTTTGCCATTTCATAGTATTCCGAAGAAATAGACCCAGAGTTTGAAATTTGCCATGCTATTGCTTCTTCCTGTCTTTTCCTTTATCCTTTCTATATAAATTCTCCTTATAACCTCTACTCATATTCCATCTAAATCCACAGTTTTATTCCTGTGTGTCTTCTTTATCTTTCCTTTGTCATAGCCCCGTTCTGGTAGTCTGCCTCCGCCACCAGGTCTGTCTGGAGGATAGATGAGCCTGTTTGTGCAGATGCGTTTCCTTCCTCCCTCCCTTGTTTAGAGAATCCTCTCCATAGTTTCTTTCCTTTGAAGCTTATATGTCTACTCCTTTCATCCCCTCTTCTACTTACAGCTTCTCCCATTAGTGATCTCCAGCTGTCATCTCTGCTATTTGATTTTGATTATCTCAAAAAGTATCCATTGGAGGGTTAGCTTTCATCTGTTCTAAAAATTCTTTCATCATCTGGCAAGGTTAGCCTCTTTTTCTGCCCTATTCTTCTTCTAAACCTTGTCCTTGGCCCTTCTTACAGCCAGCTGATACTCATATTTATTTAGTCATTCTAAAATCCATTCAAGCCAGTTTTATTTATTACTCATAAATTCTACTGATGCTACTACCAAGTGTTTCACACAACAACTGGAACACAAACGCCTATCCTAGCATGTATCTACAAGGAATTTGTCTTTTGTCTTTTTTTTTTCAAGTACAGTCATAAATCCAGGAGTACATTACATAACCCATCTTGCCTGATAGTGGGCTTTTAGAACTTTCGTGTATAGAATACACCAGGGAAAACCATGGCAGGGAGAGTGGCACTTTAATCAAGTAAGATTGGGAAATATAAGACATTACATCTCCCTGTTGTCCTGAGTTTTTCATGGTGTATGTTGTCATTTCAAAGGCTTTTAAGATTTCTAACAGTAAATACATTGATTTATCAAAAAGTTTCCCAATCTTTTTTTAACTAACACCTATTAACATTCATTGGAAATGCTGATCTATGTCGTACAAACCCAGTAATAGAGGTTCCAAACTTTCCTTCATCTCCTTTATCAATGTCATCTTTCCACTTGGAACCAGAGCCCTGTCTGGCATGCTTATGGTGGATCAGCTGCACATAAGAATGCTGTGTACTTGAATCAATTATACTTTTTGTTTGGGGGGGAAATGGTGTGTGTGTAGTCCTAACTCATCCTTCATTTTATCAGTCTCCTTACAATATGTGGGCTATTTTCAAGCAGACTATATAGCCTGGGTTTGTAATATAAAAAGCCAGGAGAATAAATGATCAAAAGTGTTTAAGATTTATATTTGTTTTAAACAATGGATTGCCTACATTTGCTCCATTGTTTCTGCCTCTTGTGGGAAACCATTGGGGCTGAAGGCTGACGTAGCTGAAATCGTGTCTTAGGTGAGCAATGTCAGGAAGGCCTGGCAATGGAGAAGGGAAATGCTCGTGGATTCAAGAACCCAGATAGATTTGTGTAGCTCCTTTGAAATAGAGCAGGGGGCAGCGTCTCTCAAAGGGTTGCACTCTCACCTCCGCTGGAAACAGAGACCGTGTTAGGTGTTAGCAACATGGCACTGAGTAACAATCATGTGATAAGGAAGTCTCTTTTTTCCCATTTCTCCTTAAGTTCTGACCCAGTCAAGGAGAATGCTTTGATTTGGTTCTAGTAAATCTTTAACACCTGCAGTTAGAAGTTAATAGCATTGCTCAGATCTCATTTGATCAAAGAAGTTTTCTGTGCTGGTCTTTGATATGGTTAAAATGGAAACACGAAATTTAGATGTGAGGAATGATAGGGAGGATAGGTACCTGCATTCTGTCAACAAGTGTGCAGGCAATGCTCTACCTGTTCTGACTAGAGCTGGGCCTGTGGCCATGAACACCACAGGCCAGGCCTTGGCCTCAGGGAGCGCCCACTCAGTAAAGAACAGGCAATAGCAAAGGAACAAGTGAGATAAAGGGAAATAGCAGGCGGGGTTGTGTTGTCTCCACTCATGGCTGGTGGTGCCCCTTTGTCTATGGCAGCAGTGACATGGCTTTCTTTTCTAAAGAAATATATTAACATTTAAAAGGTGAGTTAATTTAATGAAAATATATTAAGTAAATAACAGAACAGGTGGTACCCACATATGATTTAAAAATCATGAAAGTGTCTTATGTTGCTATGTGGAAGTGGCAAAGATTGAGAGGGCGGAATGCAAATTACGTTGGGGAAATTGATGTAAGACAGTGTTTCCCAAACGTCTCTCATGATGAGAATCACCTGGTGGAGTTGTTAAAATACAGATTCCTGAATCCCAACTAAGAAGTGTTAGACTAGACTAAGCTTAGAGCACTAGTTAAGTATACAATTTTACCTATATGTTCCCAAAAATTCTAGTCAAGCACTTCTTAGTTGGGATTCAGGAATCTGTATTTTAACAACTCTACCAGGTGATTCTCATCATGAGAGGAGTTTGGGAAACACTGATGTAAGAAAACCTGGCGTAGTCCCTGAGGGGAAGGTGTGCTCCAAGACTCTTTCTCGTGGGCTTGTACAGTGTAAGTTACCCTCCAAAGAAGCACGCCCTGACCATTAAATACCAGAGCAAAGTAGGTCATTTGGTTGAAAAGAAAGGCAGTTGGAGTTAGCAGCCCAGTATTGTGCTGACTTATCTGAAATTATATTCTTCTAAATTGAAACAAGGATGTCGTTTGGCATTTGATTATATAACAAGTGCACTATTCCATGATAAGCATGGCGTCATGATGCATGGATTTCAATATTGTCAGAAATTCAAAAACAATCAACTGTTTGCTGCCACTTTCTGAGGAATTAAAAAAAAATGCCTTAACTGGTATGTCTTGCTACAGTCCTGCATTTTTTCAATAGCATCTTATCTAATGAGACCTTATTTATTGAAGAAGAAAAAAAGCAAAACACAAGTACATTCTGTGAAATACATCTTTGTCCTAATGGCACAACTCAGAATGGGCTCGGGTTATTAACCCAATTGTTTGTAGAAATGCAGTTCCATTAAGTCAATTGAAGTCAGAAAAAGGAAGTTGTGGCCTCCAGTTCCCTGCCTCTTGTATCATCTTCCTAATGATACTTCCTTTCTTAATACAACTACAAACGTTTTCTGTGTATTGGGCCTTGGGGTGGTTGAAATGCAAACAATGTCTTTCCTGAGTGGCTCCTTTGACCTTGGCGTGTGAGGAATGACAGGATGGGTAGGCATCTGCATCTCTCAACAAGTGTGCAGGCAATGCTCTACTTGCTTCTCACTAACGCTGGGGCTACAACCAGGAATTCCACAGGTCAAGCCATGGCCTCATGGCGTGTACATTCTAGTAAAGGACAGGGGCAACAACAAACAAACACATAAATATATAAGATGTTAGAAGACTGTATTTTTGTTCTGAGAGAAATGAAAAGGCTGTTGCACTAAGTTGTAATGGAGCTGGAGAGTGCTCTATCAGACAGGGAAGCTGCCCACAGTCGGTAATGCGTGAGTCGGTACTTGAAGAAAGAGAAGGAAGCAGCCACTGGAAGAGCCAGAAGAAGCATTTTAGGCCCAGGGAACAGGAGGTGCAGAGTCTTTGAGGTAGGAAGGGGCTTGATGTGTTCCTGGACCAGACAGGATGGCAGTGTGACTGGAGTTTGGCCAGCAAGGGGAAGTGTGCTACAGGCAGGGTCTGAAGAGCCAAGAGGGCCAGACAACCAGGACTTACAGGCCTTCTCCAAGACCACGGGGAGGAGACACTGCAGTATTGTAGGCCAGGGACATAGGATTGGATTTTTATCTGGACACTGGGAGCTTCTTTAAGGATCAGTGTAAACTTAGAACACACATGGAGGGCATACTGTTTGCCAGGTACTGGTGGGGACAAATGCAGACATGCCCCTTGACATCATAGAGCCTTGGAGAAAAGCTGGCTGGGAAAATGCAAGTGCTGGGCCCACCCAGAAATTCAATTTTGCTAGGCTCCCTGAAGATATGTGAGTTGGGAGGAAGCAAAAATATAATCACAGTTTGGCATGCTTAGAGGCTCTCCTCCCAGACCAGGAAGCTGGGTCCAAAAGCCATAACTGTCATTGAAAACCAGTTTGTGATCGCCAGTGAGCTGGAGGGTGAAAGTACGCTGGCAGGTAACACAGCAAACAGTGCAGGAGCTGGAGAGTGAGCTGGGGAACAAGCTTAGAGACGGGGCTGGAGAATGAGCTTTGCAGAGGAGTTCCTAGTGCTGCACAGACTTTGGCAGAAGGTTGCCACCGGTATCATGTAGATCACCACGCTTTCTAGCATCGCCGTGTGCTGAGAAGTGGTATCCAGAACCCTTTATCCCTCAGCAACCCTTTAGTTCTTTGTCACCCAGCTGATCCAGAGGGGACCCAGAATGGCAGAACTGAGGGCAGAGTTTTCAGGAATTGCAAGTAACTTTCAGTTGGTGAAACTTCTGGAATTGGTAGGAATTCCAGAATTGGATGATAGCGAGGTGGCTGGAGTTTGGCAGTTAGATAGTGATGCTCCATCCAAATGGGAGAAATCCTTGAAAGTTCTGATTTCATGGGAATTATGTTGGGTAGCTATAGCACAAGGATGTTCTTGTTTTTTGTTGTTGTTTTTTTTTTAAATATATTTTTATTGATTTCAAAGAGGAAGGAAAAGGGAGAGAGAAATAGAAACATCCATGATGAGAGAGAGTCATGGATCAGCTGCCTCCTGCAGGTCTCCCGCTGGGGATGGAGCCTACAACCCGGGCATGTGCCCTTGACTGGAATGGAACCTGGGACCTTTCCGTTTGCAGGCCAATGCTCTATCCACTGAGCCAAACCAGCTAGGATAGATGATCTGTTTTTTAATTCTCACCCAAGGAATATTTTTATTGGTTTTTATTGATTTTTGCGCCAAGGATCGAGCCCTTTTGGCATATGGGATGATACGCCAAACAAATGAGCCACCCAGCCAGGGCAAGGATGTAGTTTCTAATAGCCCTCTAAGGACTAAGTGACAATAGGCCTATTGGCTGGCTTTCTGGTTTAGCTCTTGAATACTGTGCCTGAGCTTACTTGTCAATTTTACCTAACTAGAGGCCTGATGCACGAATTTCATGCAAGAGTAGGCCTTCCTTCCCCTGGCTGCTGGCACCAGCTTCCCTCTGGCACCCAGGACCCGGGCTTCCCTTGCAATCCCAGCTTCATCTGGAAGGTCATCCAGAAGGACATCTGGAAGAACATCTTATACTTTTATTATTATACTTTTATTATTATAGATGCTGGGTAACCTGAAAACTGAATTGATTGCACATCACTGTTCAGCGAAATCCAATTCGATACACTTCTCCCAAGTGGGAAAACCTGCTATACTTCTTACTTAGTGATTAGGGAGAACCTGGGAAGGAGTGTCATATAGCAACTTACCTGTAATAATGGGATACAGCCCCAAAATTCTACTTTCTTACTAATAAGAAAACAAGAGAGCTTGTATTAGATTAACTGCTGCATAGAAGCAGTATGACACCATGGAGCAGAGCATAGAATCAGAAGCCACAGTACTGGGACCAGGTCTCAGCTATGTGACTGTGGACAGGTTACCTAACGCTTCATGCCTAATTTCCCACATTCTTGTGAAAGCTATTATTATCATGGCTTTATTCTTGTTTGGGTGGGGGAAAGGGAGAATTGGAAAAAAGAGTGGCCTGGATCTAGAATAGTGATCACTAACATTGATTCAAAATTGTGGGCCAGGTGCTGTACTAAGAATTTCATAGTCAGTGTCTTATTTAATGCCCTACCAAAATCTCTCAGATAGGTGCTGTTGTTATTCCTATTTTACTGATGAAAATACTGAGGTTCAGAAAGGTTAAGTGATTTGGTCAAAGTTGCACTCATCATAAATAGCTAGCCAAGAATCAACCCCAAAGCCTATACTTAAATATATATAATTGATTTCAGATAGGAAGGGAGAGACACAGAGAAAGAGACACAGAGAGAGACACAGAGAGAAAGAGAGAGAGATAGAACCATCAATGATGACAGAGAATCATTGATTGGGAGACTCCAACCCAAGCATGTGCCCTGACTGGGAATTGAACCATGACCTCCTGGTTCACAGGTCAACACTCAACCACTGAGCCATGCTGAGCCCACCCCAAAGCCTATGATTCTGCAACCCTATCTTTCTGAAAAAAAAAAATCACACCACTAAAAGAAAGTAATTTAATTAGCATTAATTACTCAGCAAAACTATCTAACAGGGCTCATTTCCTTTCCATAAACTGGGTATTTTTGTGGGTGAAATCACTGGACCTATGTAAATGGTGCTGAGTGCGCTGTCATGCAGTAGCCCTCTCGCAGATGCTCCATGTCTGCAGACACTCAGCAGGTGGCATTCAGCCCATGACCAGCAGCACTTCCAGGTGCTACACAGCTGGGTCTGCAGAGATGAGCCAGAGGTGGCCCCTGCCCTCTGGAGCTAACAAAGTCAGGGGAGCCATTAATGGTGATGATCATCATCCTTCTTCATGGAAATCAGTATCAATAACAATTGCCCCAACCATTTATTGAAATCTATTGAATACCCAGCACAGAGTGAGCTGGTACCTTATCACTGAGTCTGATAGGCCTGGTCCAAATCCCAACTCCACCCCTCACCAGCTGGGTGTCCCCGAGCAAGTGGATTCTCCTCATTGAACTTCAGTTTCCTCAGATTTGAAATGGAGACAATAATATAACCTGCCACATGGCATTGGTGTTGAAAAATAAAATGATCCATGCTTAGGGCAGAGTTCAATGAATAGTATATTGTAACTTCTCAGGAAATATTATTAACAGTAAAAACCAAACATAATCTCACTGAGTTCTGTTAAGAAATATCTACCCACTCATCACATATAAAGAAAAAGAAGCTCAGCAAAGTTAGGAAGCCTGCCCTAAATCCTACTACTCCTTAACCTCAGGCTCCATGACCCCGACCACCTGGGAAGCAAATAGCCACGTGGCCTAATGAGAAAGGGCACTATTGCTAAAATGCTTCCAAGAGGCGAGAGCAGACCCTCGGGGTGTGCTGCTATCCATTTGATGATGGAGAGCTGATTCCCCAGGACAACAGAACAGGAAAGGGCAGTGTCCTCCCTGAGTCCCTGTCCAGAGTCACAGCACACTGCAGCATTGACCCCTACAGCTGGGTCTCCTCAAGCCCATTCTTTCAGCTTCTTTCTGGGTCAGAGCCTTTGTTCAGAGAGGTTAGACTGCTGCTGAGGTCATACTTTCCACACGGCTTTCTAAGGGCCAAGCATCACCCTGCGCTGTGATAGAGAGCTCATCTCCCTGCAGGGATGCAGGTGAGTGCGGGGCCTCCGGGAAGACAGATGCTCTTCTTGGCATGAGGCCGACCATCAAGGTGTTTGGAAAATTCCGGGCCTCTGATGCTTAAATCCCAGAGTCCTTCAAAGTTCCCAGGGTTCCTTGGTAAGGACTCCAAAGGTGTCGCACCTCCGTAGTCTCTGGTTGAGAGGGTTTGGGTGGAGCAGCTGTTTCTGGGAGACTCTCATAGCTGGAATCTGGTTGGAAACATGTTAGTGATTCTATGGAAAATAAGGTATAGCATAGGCATCAGAGAAAAGCTTTGGGTGAGACAAGACCTAGCTTGGATCCCAGTTGTTACATTGGGTAAGCTACTAAATCCTTCCGAACTTCATGATGGCTGACAGCTTGTTGATGAGTATTCAAATTTAATTATATCAGCAAAGCACTTACAAATATAAAACTTATTCTTATGTTTATAATTGTTGCTGCTATCTGGGAAGCCTGAGTAGAAAGGAAAAGAGATAGTACAGGCCACCAAAGTCAGGTGATAGGACCTAAAGAAGCTTAAAGGCGTTTTATCGCTCAATTAGATGCCCTTTTATAGTTTCCCTTGTGATGTGTTCATTTACAGGTAGACTTCTTACTTGCACTTGGAAAAGTCTGTATGTCAGGCCAGTTTTCTTATAATGCCTGACATGGTCAATAATACTCAGAGCTAAGTAAGCCTTATTGGCTAATGGTGAAGGGCTCTGGGGAAAAGCAGAAAAGGAGGCCCATACAATATTCAGCCATAAGAACAGACGTAATGCTACCATTTGCGACAACATGGATGGACCTTGAGAATATCATGCTAAGTGAAATAACTCAGGAAAAGCTAAGAACCATGATTTCACTCACATGTGGGATATAAAACTGAAACTCATAGTCATAAACAACAGTATGGTGATTACTAGAGGGAAGGTGAGAGGGGTTAGTAAAGGGTAAAGGGAGCCAAGTATATGGTGACAGAAGATGACTTGACTTTGGGTGGTGAGCACACAATACAATATACAGATCATGTATCATAGAAATATACAGTTGAAACCTGAATAATCTTATTAATGTCACCCCAATCAATTTAATAAAAATCAATAAAAATTTTAAAAATTGAAGTGTTTAAAGTATCCATTTGCATGAAAAACATAAAATAAAATAAAAAGGAGGGACTTGGAAATCTCTTTAGAATACTGAAGATTATCTATATTAATAATAGACAAATATGTAAATTGACCATACCTCCATGATGCCCACAGCCAATCAGGAGGGAGTATGCAAATTAACACAACAAAGCTGGCAGGCCTGTGGACAGCATGCATGCGCTCAGGTGCTGAGCTGCCAGGGGCAGGGCGGGATGCCTGCCTTGTCACTGTGGTGATACAATGGGCATGCCTGCCTCCCAGCTATTCCAGGCCTATGTGTACAGGCACCAAGTGGACAGGCTTGGGGTGGGACACCCACCCGCCCTCTGTGTTGCCAGGGCAATGTGGTGGGCATCCCCAGGACCCCACCTACTTGGAGCCTGTAGCCAACCTGCACACTTGCCAGCGCCGAGCAGCCAGGATCCCGGGGATGCCACTGAAATGTTCGGTCCTGTCAGCCCAGCCTAGGGGTGGCTGGAGTTCACAGTCCTTTTGGTTTCTGCAGCCTCCCTGGACCGGAAGTGGAAACCAAGAGTGTGAGGAGCACCAGGAATTCTAGGAATTATAGTTCTGGCAGACACATTGCAGGATCTCCTAGACACTAGAGCAAAGTGAGCCTGGAGCAAGTTACTGTTGCAGGTGAGGGATGGAGGGAAAGCAAAGGTGAGAGACGTAAGTAAAGTCACAGTGATAAGGAAAAATTAAAGGGAAGATATCCTGCAACTTCTAGGAAATCTCCACTAATGGAGCAAAGAAAAAAATACCACTATTATTCTGAGAGCACCAAACCAAACTGGGTTGGGGTCTCAGACAATTTGCTCATATGATTGAAAAGACAGACACAAACTCCCAGGTTGGAGAGGGTGCAGGTTAGACTGAGGGACCCACCCCCTGTGCATGAATCTTTGTGCACTGGGCCCCTAGTAATGATATAATGAGTAAAGAAATTTCTCCATTCAAATGAGTACTAAATATTCAAAACAACAAAAATGGCTGCAAAATACACACACACACACAGAAAATTTTAGAAAATAGAGTGAATCCAGTGTATGAGCTCTTCTTAACACTAAACCACCGTCACTTTTCAAGTAATGACAGAATACACACACACACACACACACACACACACACACACACACACACACACCAAGGAATTGCTAAGTGCATCCCAAATTAAACTAAATCTCTAAAACGTGGAGATACCTTGCCATTTAGCAAACAAGTCGCCATGTAATCTAATGAAGGCAGGGTTTTATTGTTTCAGATTCTTTTATTTTATAAATTTACTAGAGAGATAAAAGGAATAAAAAAGGGGGGGTCTTGTTTATCACTTGTTTACATATCAAGAAGTACCCTAGAATTGCAATGTCACCATCTGAGAACTGTTAAAGGGGAAATGGAGGCAGGGATCTCAGCATCTGCATCTGAGGTCCTAGATGCTGGGACTTCAGCCCTGCCGTGTGCTGTCACCTGTTCTTCTCCCCCTCTTCCCCCGGGCTCAGTCATGCCATTTCCACTCCAGGTACAGAACCAGGCGATTTTCTGTTGCACTGAATGTGTCAGGGCTTGGGGCCTGGAAAATGCTTCTTTCTCCCTCCCACTTTCCTACTTTAGAGAGCCCCCGAACAAATCAAACCTCCGCCAGCCTGGCCTCTAGAATGGCAGCCTCCAGAGCTCACTGCGCTCTGTTGGTTATTGTGATAATGACTCATCTCCAGGGCCTGCCACGTGACCCCACAAATACATGTGAATCAGGGTGAGAATCTGCTTACGGAGAGAGGAGCATAGGATGCTATTCATTCTATTCAGTCCGTCCTTCCTTTTTCTCACCCTGGGAGTGAGTGGCTTTTATATGTAAACACTCTGCAAGGTGCAGGGGATACAATAGGAGCCAAAGAAGCAGAAGGCCTCCCACGCTGGCACCATATCGAATGGCACCGGCAGATATTAGACAAGGCCATTTGCAACCCCTGCGTAGAGATGCATCCGAGTTTGGCTTTGGCCTACAGTTCAGTCAACATCTATGCTGCAGCTTTCTCCAACCTCGCCTTTGGAAAGCCTAATTCTCAAATGTCACTTCAAAGTCATGTGTGGCATCTCTGCACTTGTGCAACACATAGGAAACCCTCCTGGCCAATCGGTGTGACAAATGTCGGTAACACAAGCAAGGCATGCCATTCTTCCTCGTCGTTCATACAGAATGTTCATTTGAAATATCACTGAGCATCCCAAATGCATTTTGAAGTCAAAATGCTTAAATGTGCTTTATGAGCTGGAATCCTATCAGTCAGTGCAAATGCATAAATCAAGATGTCAACATGTAATAACTGACTCTATAAAACTGCTTATTTTATATGAATAATATTAAGATTTTCAAACAGATGAATAAATAAGTAGATAAAATAATGTAACTTGATAGCTTTAGGATGAATATAATACCCCTTTTGAGCCTATCAATCTTTATGTAACATAAGTAATAATGCAAGGCGGAAAGATTAAGATAAGGCTATGTTATCATTCTAATTTTTGCAGACCTGCTTGGCGTAGTAGCAATCATCACATTAATCAAAATAAGGTAAAGCTGACCTTAATCCATTCCTATCCAAAAGGAAGGAAAGGTGTTATAGCTAATAGTTCCCCACACTGCAGAGCTGACCCCAAAATACCTCCTCCACCAGCCCTCGAGGCAAAATAAACATTTATTTGGTGCCTATCCTCAATGTGTCATATGAAGATGCAAGGGGGAGTTTTTATCTGATAGTGCTAAGAAATTACCTTTCCCACACCATAATAGCAAAAGTTTAAATGTTGACTATTAAATTGTCATAGTAAAGTTACAACGATAACTATATTGTCAATAATTATTTTTTTGATTCTTGTATTCCCAGAAGATTATTCTGTAATGTCGATACTTTGGCCAAATATTTGCTTGTAACCCTCAGCTCATGCAGCATTCAGTCAATGTAAGGTCAGGGCCCTCAGCTCTGCTGTGATCCGCTGCAGATTAACCACATTGGAGAGAGAAACTGTCTTTGTTAGATTGTCCAGAAAGTGTCCCTACGATGTGACACTGGTCAAGAAGGAACCAGATTGGCAAAGTGCATGCTGCTTAGAGAGAATGGGGGGTTCAGAGACCCTGAGAGAAGGAGCTTGCGTATCTGAGGGGCTGGGAAGAGTGAGCAGATTGACAGGGGAAGGAAGGGAAGGGAGTCAGCAAGGCCATATCCCAGGTCCGGAGGCCCAGGTAAGCAGTTTGGATTATAAACCCGAAAGTAACCTGATGGGATTTACATCTCGGAAAGGCCCCTCTGGCTGCTGTCCGGAGCGTGGCTATGCGGGGCCTGGGCAGCAGTGGGAGCTGGGACCAGCGGGAGGCCGCTGTCGCCATGTGGCCAGTGGTAGTGGCTGGAGGTGGCAGAGGAAGGGGAGTGAAAGGGACACGTTCAAAACACACGGGGACCTAGAACCTAGACCCTCCTTCCTTCCCTCATCTGTTTTTTGTCCAAAGCGAGTATCATGGCCTCTGGAGGTTGCATTCTAGCCCTGGGCAGCAACATTTGGCTCTTCTCTCACGAGTTGGCAGTTGTGTATTACCCCCAAACCCGGCTTTGCCCCTATCGCTGCCAGATTGCACCCTGCAGTTCCAGCGTCTTGGGGAACGACCTTGAGGGAGTGGAAGCCAGCCAGCCAGCATCTATCGCTCCCACCTTATGGGCAGAGGATGAGCAGCTGGGAGCTGGGACACTCAGCTCTCCAGCCGAGTCTTCTGTTTCCCCGGAGGATCACTCCGCAGCTGTACCACATTTGTTCTCTCTCCGCATTCGCAAAGGCGCGTCATTTACAGAACGTTACATGCTGATATTAGGGTGTCATTGACACCAAATGAGAAGAGAAAATTAACACATTCACTTCCCCCAGAAGGTTTTGTTTGCTGCTTCTTTTAAAAGTCAGGGTGCGCTGTGCTACGGTAATGCTCGCCGCTGATGGAGCGTTAATGTGAAAGGATCTCAAGAAATCGCCACCTCACTGTGCCAGAGAGTGGTTCTCCGTGGATAATGGGAGTGTTGGGTCCTTGAAGGCTTTCAGGGGGGAAGTGTTTAATTGCATGTAAATCAGTCAGGCCTGAGTCCAACGTTGCAGGGGACTCTCCTCACAGAGGGAGCTGCTGAAACATCTGGGCAGGAAATATATATATATATATTTATATATATATATATATATATATATATATATATATATATATATTGCCTATACGTCCAACAACATTTTCTTTTAGTCTCTATATTGAATCAAGCACTGTAGTTGGTCTTATTATTGGCTTAGTATTTAAAATTAGACCTGATGTTTCTGATCAAAAATCATTGCCAAAAACGGAGAGAAAGAGTAAGTGAGGAAAAGTTAAATACCACTCATGATCACACTAGCTGGCAATAATGCCTGTAAATGTTTGGTGGTGTTTTCCAGTCTGCTCCTCTGTATTTCTTGAGTGTGGGTATACACACCCACAGATATATGCACGTGATAGGTAATCTTCTATGGAAATCTTTACGCTCACCTGATTGTTTCTTTCTAAAAGATTCCTGGAAACGGTATTATTAGTTCACAGCTAGTTATTTCCTTCGTGTTGGTGAGTAGGGTGACCAGCTCAGCCTGGTTTGCCCAGGGCTTTGGCCTTAGCTCTGAAAGTCAGTGTCCTGGGTAAACCGGTCGTTGGCCACCCTGAGTGACATAGTCCTGGGGAGAGTGTATGGCCAATCGTCACTCACGGGATGTTCTGGTCAGAAGCCCCGTGCTCTCATCTCCCATCGGGTGCGCCTTTGTCTCTGGCCGCCTCAGAGAATTCATTGCCGCTTTTAAGCTTGAGCCTGGAATTAAGATGCGGGTCGATTCTTTGTATACAAACAGCACGCAAGTCATTGTGCACAGACGAAGGTCACTCTCCAGGCTCGCTGAGCGATCCTAATCTGCTCCATTTGTAAAGAGCTTCACAATGAGAATTATTAGACAGACAGCGAGCGCGGTGTTTGCACATTGAGGTGAAAACAATTAATGCTTTCGTTATATTTGTGCAGGATCTTGTTTAACGCCTCAGGGGAAACGTCAGGATTGAAATACGCAGGGAGAGACAACCAAGCAAACATGGCTCGTCTTCCATGCCCTTTGCAATTACTAGTAACAATTTAAGTCCTTTTCTTAAACAATTTGTTTGTTAATCCCTTCACATTTTTTTTAACCCACCAGGGATCTGGACACCTATCCATACTGTAAATGTCTGCCAGAGTTAAAACCACTGGCTTCAACGGAAGTAATCGAATACCTAAACTTTTCTAGGGTCTAGGGAAAATGATTATGTATAAAAACTAAGCATGTGTAAATATAAAAAACAAATGTAAAAATAATTCAAGGAAAAAAGAGAGGAAACGTCAGAGAGAGAAAAAAAGGATTCTCTTTTTTGGCTTTTATTATCCCTTTTTAATACACACACACACACACACACACACACACACACACACACAAAAGTTTGACCCACATTTGAAATGGAAAATACTGAGGAACTTATAAAAGAGGATGAGGAACCTTGCAGACACTAAGTAGAGAGGCGGTAAATAGGACTTCGTTCCAAACCCAAACCCAAGTGGCCAGGGTGATTAAAACCACAAGGCTCTTAAAATTGCCATGGAACACCTCGTTAAAAAGTGGGGGTAAATCACACAAAACTTCAAGCCAGCAGTGTTTGCACTGATTATTTGGACCCAGAGTGCTGATCAGAAGTGCATACTTTCTCTGCATGAGGTTAAACCTAATCAAGGTTGATGAGTGATTAAATTTCTTCAGAGGAAGGCTTGTTTTCAAAAGGAAATGGGAAAGCACAGATCCAAAAATATCATCCGTGCAATAAGCAAAGGCCACGGTTTGGTGCGTTCTGCTGTCCACGGCCGCAGGAATCCAGAGATCCACTCTGCACCCTGATTTTACCCGCCTATTCTGCGTCCTGCTTCATACATCTCCTCATTCATTAAATAAATACCCGTTCACGTAAAATGTGAATTCCACAGTGCTCCAGGCACACAGCATAGCACCCCCCCCCCCCCCCGGGAGAAAACATACACAGGTAAACAGATAAGATGATTAAAGACGCAGGACTCCAGAAACGAAACAAAGCAGGCTGATGATGGGAATGACTGGCTGGAGAGAAAGCCCGAATGGATGGATGGCCAGGAAGTCCCTCCTTGGGGGACTAGAATGGAGGTGACAGTGTCAGGGGTCCCGTCATTGTAGATGAAGCACGGAAGCAGTTGAGGGAGGGAACAAAGCAAGTTGAAAGTGGGGTGGGAATCGCTCGCGGTGCTCCAGGGACAGGAAGAAGGACGTTGTGTCAGGAGTATGTGAGTATGTGAGTAAGGGGAAAGTCATGGGAGAGCAGCAAGGTCCTTGCGGGCCATGAGGGGACTCCATGGACTTTGGGTTTGATATTAACGGTCACAGGAATTCATCAGGAAGTTGAAAGCTAAGGATGACCAAGACCTTGTCAGTTGTTAGGTGGGTGACGGGTTGAGGGAGAAATGGAGCTCTGAGTAGTTTTGTAATATTCTAATTTGAAGTTGAGTGATGGCTTCCTGATGTCTACCTATGCTTCAGAAATTACATGTACCGTGTACTATTTATTAGGCAATAAAAAGGAAGCAAGTACCAGTAACACATGCTACAACATTGATAAGCCTCAGAAACATTCCAGGGAAAAGAAGCCCGATGTGAAGGACCACATGTTACAGGATCCCATTTATAGGGAGGTCCAGAAAACGCACAGCTATGGAGACAGAAGGTAGACTAGTAGGGCCTAGGCTGGCAGGGGGAGTGGGACAGGCTACAAAGAGGCACAGAGCCCTTTAAGAGTGAGGGTTACATCCTAAAATTGGATCCTAGCTGTGCCTGTGCAGTGTTGCAAATGCACTAAGAATCCCTGAATTGTACACTTAAAAGAGATGATTCATGGTATGTAAATTATACTTCAATGAAGTTGTTATTTAAAACACTTATCAGGGAAAAACTTCATAGTGTAGCCATTCAAGCAAGAGATGATGATGGCTTAAACAGTACTGGCAATAAAGAAAAATAGGTATACTTTTGGAGAATGTACAGAAAGGTTTATGGTTTCATGAAGAGTGTGTGTGTGTGTGTGTTTGTGTATGTGTATATGAGTGTGTGTGTGTGTGAGAGTATGTGTGTGTGAGTGTGTGAGAGAGTGTGTGTGTATGTGTGTGAGTGTGTGTGTCTATTTATGTGTATTTGAGTGTGTATATGTGTGTGTATCTATGTGTGTGTGAGTGTGTGTTTGTGTATGTGTGTGTGTATGAGTGTGTAAGTATATGTGTATGAGTGTGTGTATATGTGAGAGTATGTGTGTGTGAGTATGTGTGCATGTATGTCTATTTATGTGTGTTTGTGTATGTGTGTGTGTGTGAGTGTGTGTGTGTGTATGTGTAGTGGGATTAAAGTCATCCTGAGTAACATCTATGTTTGGGGTTCGAGCAACCAGACAGTTGAGGTGTCTTTTCCTGAGCTGTAGAAGAGCCGGTGGTTGTTTGTCACCACACCTGGTGCTTCACCATCAGTAGGAAGCACGTGACTGGGAGTGAGTTACTAAATTTCGCCAACAGAGAACATTTAACCAAACATAGACGATTGGGGAGCATCCTCTACTAAGATCTCTCGTTCTCCTATGCACTTTCTGAGTCTGGGAGAAGGTGACCGCCTGAAGGGTAAAGGATTGGGGGAGTGCATGTCGCCTGCAGCCTTCAGGCTGTCATGGCCCCAGCAGGGGGTGCGGCTGAGGATGCGCTGAGGCGCCTTCTCTGCTGTCACAGCACGAACTAGACCAGGGCTGCATTCCCTACACCGCAGGGGCGCTGCTTTCCAACCCGCTATGCCTTGGGGAGCAGCCGCACAGCAGAGCACCTTCCTAATTGGTTTCTCCCTAATTGGTGACTCTGAAGAGAGAGGGAGGAGCGGCCAACCTCACCTGCTATAGAGAAGACCCAGACATGCAGGCAGGATTAGCATGAAACTGGTCCCTGCAAAAACTTCCGAAGGGCAAGGAGTCGTCAACTGACTTATGAACGTGTTGCTCACCTGGGGCATCTCACTGGACCCGTCCAGACTGGATACATTTGAAACCTCAGATAATAATGGCTTGTTAAGGAGAGAGGAATCCTATTTCAACCCACTGGTTGTTAAAGCAATGACGGCGACACTGTACTAAGGGGAAAGAAGGGGACACCGGAGGGGAATAGGAGCACCCTTGAGTGACCTCTGTGGTCAAAATGAAATCACCAAAACCCGCATTGGTTGGAGTCTTATGACTCTCTACACTGATTAAACAGCAGCTTAAATGGTGAACGTAAGTAATGAGCATATATACCACTTTTGAATACCATATCAGCATATAATTTAAAAGAAAAACATCAGATAATGTCTTGTTTTTAAGATTAGATTTTCCTGAGAGCACTACTCTGTTTAATAATTTCTATGGTTATGATATCAATATAGTTGATGTCTTTTAAATCCCTTGGTTTGGAATTTTCAGTTTAGTAAACAGGCCATAAAGTAGGTCTTATTTGCTTTCTAACAAATAAGGCCGAACAGCTTGCCCGGGGGGATTTAAATCATAATTTACATTTAGGTTTATTTTTATAGACGGGCCATAAGTACAATTCATAAAGCTGGATAAAACTAAGGCACTAGAAAATTAAAAAGAGAGATTTATTTTTTCCCCTTCAAATTGAGCTCAGTTGTAATTTAAAACTGCTTTCATTACACAGGATAATTGGATTAGGCAGGAGTTTGCATAGTTCGTCAGCATCCCAATGTGACAGTATTTGTGGTTCTGTTGAGAGCAGGGTGCACACATACCAAAACACACACACACACACACACACACACACACACACACACAAAGGAAAGTAAGTAGAATGTAACATGGAAATGATTCAGAGGAATTAAGGACTTAAAATTATGTAAAACTAAATCCTCCTATATACATATTAATGATGAGTCTTCATAGGAAATTCTATTCCAAATATGGCTTTGTGAAGAATTCGGACAGAGAGCTACTTTTAAATCACCCTCCCTTTTTCAAATCTGAGATATTTTTAATGTTCACTGCAGTTAAATCTACAGTAGCATGAACTGCCTTTTTCTGAGATTTCAGTCATTTCTGACCATCCTCACGCCTTACCTGGACACCACCAGCACTATTATTTGTTTTATTAGAGGCCTGGTGCCCAAAATTTGTGCACTCAGAGGGGGTGGGGCTCAGCCCAGCCTGCACCCTCTTACAGTCCGGGAGCCCTCAAGGCTTCTGGCTGAGCGGTGCTCCAACTGTGGGAGCGCACTGACCACCAGGGGGCAGCTCCTGCATTGAGTGTCTGCCCCTTGGTGATCAGTGCATGTCAGAGTGACCGGTAGTCCTGCAGTTTGATCAATTTGCATATTAGCCTTTTATTATATAGGATATTTTTCTTTCAATCTGCCATTTTAAACTTATATACATTTTTCTGCTTGATGGCAAATAGTTGCCATAAAAACAACATCAGTGGAAACAAAACATTAGTAAATTCTAGATAGATTCTGTTCACTGAAAAAGGAGGCTACAAATTTCAACCAAACTGCCCTGTCTCCGAAATGAAAGGATGACACATGTAGACCTTCTCCTGCCATACAGACTCCTCCTGAGGTCAACAGAGGATGGGAGAGAATGGCGTCTCACTCGACCACTTTGGTTTCAGTGGGGTGTCTTCTGTGCCCCCGCATATTGCCTATGGAAGTGTGCTCCTTGGGGTGCCACAGGGAAAAGAATTCCCAGAGGCCTCCACAGGAGGATGAGGTATTGTGAAAGCTTTATTTCTGTGGAATTAAACCCCTGAGTTTCCAAATTTCCATCTCCTCCTGTCCCGCCAAGGAAAAGAACTATTTTGTCTTCAGCAGAGATAGGATCAAAGCCTTTGCCCAGAGTTCCCGCTCCATGTTTGCACAGTCCAGTCCAGCATCAGGCTAGCTTTTAGCTTGTGTTCGCAGCTGCAGTCCATTGTGTGTGGGGTCCACGCAGCCACTGGCCATGCAGCTTCTAGGGCCACCTGGCTATGGAGGGAGCACTGGTGAGCACAAGAAAGCAAGAGTGAAACAAGAACAAGAGAGAGAATTCCTTTGTCTTGGGATTAGGTACTCCCAAGTTTTACAGGAAGGTTTGCAGTGGCCCAACTTTCTGGCCAATTATTTTTATTCCCATACATTATCCTGTCTCATTGGGCATGTACCCACCTTCCCCTTTGTCCAGTCCCGTTCCCCAGTGATCTGCAGGGCATGAACCTGGGGAGCTTGAAATCACACCTTCCTGAGTTGAAATCACAACTGCCCAGATGGCCTTGCTGGTGTCTGGCATTCCTTGTATTAACACTAATAACTAGCTAATTACAACATTAACAATATTTGATGTCTCATCTTTGTGCCACTTAAAATCATCTCCAGGATACAAGGTCTACATTTTGAGAATCACAATGCCCAGTCTCTATTTGTTCTACTGTTTAATTACTCTCTGAACTTCTCTGGTTAACATTTATTCTAGAACATGCCAGGCTGTTACTTGAACATTCCATGGTTTCTTTTCTGCTTAGTAAATTTTTCCGTGACAGCTGCAAGTGAAGTGCATGAGGAACATTTAGTTAGTGGAATTGGTGAATGCTGATACCTCTAACCAAAAGAAAACGCTTTCCTTCACAATTGGCTTTGTCTCCTGAATTATCTGAATAAAATAGCCAATGAAATTGTTAATTCCTGATGGGAAAACCAAAGGAAGTTGCACGGGAATGGAAGCATTTGAAATAGTGCCTTACTTCTCTGAATTTTATTTGTATATGCACCAACATTGTAGTACAGGCTTAAAAATGGATAAAATGATAACTATTGAAGAAGTTCCCAGGCTACAAATAAATAGAGTGAATAATTTTTAATTTGATAAATTCAATTTAGTATCTACGGCTTATTTTGAGAGCAACACTACTAGATGCCAAAGATGAAGACAAGAAGAGCCAAGATTTTGCCCTGGGGACACACAGGGAAAGTGGCCCTATGTATTACTGATCAACATGAAATAAAAAAGATTCCCTTTTGAGAAGAGCTGTGGGCTCCTTCTTGTTGGAGAAACAAAAGAATGCTCCTGGAGGAGGTGGCTTTTGGAAGTGGCCTTGTGTTTGGCTTTTTGCAAGTGCAGGGCTGGCAGGGAGGGCATTCCAGCAGAGGAAGCCATGCCCACATCGCCTGGTCTCAGAGGCGCAGGGCTGTGTGGGAAGGGATCTTCTACAAAGGCAGAAAGGGAGGGAAAAGGAATGGAATCTATAAATAGGTTGAGTCGTGGTGATAAAGAGCCTGGAAAATTAAACCGAGGAGCAAGAACTAAAAGAAATAAGTACATTTAGAAGGACAACTGGAGGAGGATGCTCGGAAGAAGGGGATCTGGTGGGCTCAGCCTGATCAGGTGCTCAGCTGGACCCCTCAGCTCTGGCCAGGAGGGCCAGGCGTTCATGTGCCACAGGAATGGCTGCTGGAGGCCAAACCAAGGCACGGAGAGGGCGCCAGAGAGAAAGGGTTGTCCTGAGCTGGACACGAGGCTCACCCACCTCAGAACAACCCTGTGAAGTAGGTGTTGCCCCATTGACACGTAACAGAGCCATCAGGTAACTTGAAAATGCCACAGGAAGTTGTTAGACAAATCTCTCTCTGGGAATCTCCAAATTCTCAGTAAAGCAGGAAGCAGATCATTTAAAAAAGAGATGGGCAACTGTATCTCTCAACCCGGCCAAAGGATGTTTTTTTTAAAATATATTTTATTGATATTTTACAGAGAGGAAGGGAGAGAGATAGAAAGCTAGAAACGTCGATGAGAGAGAAACATCCACCAGCTGCCTCTTGCACACCCCCCACCGGGGATGTGCCAGCAACCAATGTACATGCCCTTGACCGGAATCGAACCCGGGACCTTTCAGTCCGCAGACCGACGCTCTACCACTGAGCCAAACCGGTTTCAGCATAGGATGTTTTTTTTTTTAAGGAACTGTTTCAGAGGCTGGAGAAGTTTTGGAAAAATTTCCTTTAAAAAACACACACAAACACAAATGCATATTACCAGCCCTGATTTAAATGATTCTTTGCACAGCTGTGTACTTTGCTGAAAATAAGTCATTTGCATTTTTGAATTTTTTTTTCTGGAGACAGATGGATAGTGTGATGCAGTTCTTAAACAGCTGGGGCTGGAAAGGGTGTGCAAATGCACTGGGGTGGGGATGGAAGGGGAAGGGAGATATTCAGGGACCAAACAGTCAAGACCACCGTCAGTCCTCCTACAGACTGAGTATCTCTCAGAAGTGCCTACAGTTCCCAGGTCACTGGATGACGCTGAATGATCTGGGATCAGAGTATCTCAGCCTCAGCACTCTTGACATTTGGGGCCAGTTAGTGATTGTCCTGTGCACTGCAGCAGCAGCCCTGGGCTCTGCGATGTTTAAGAGTTATAAAGGGGATAAGAGAACCAGTCTGTACTAAATATATGCTGAGCAGATGCCAGTAGCACCCCCAACAAATTGTTACAGCCCCCCCCCCCAAAAAAAATAGATCAACAGATATTTCCAGGTATCCCTGGGGAGGGGTGGGCAAAGGCACCCCTAATTGAGAACCATTGATTTAGCTATTAATCCTTTTATCTGTGATGGCAAACCATTTTAATGTATTTCTACTAACTGGAACCGTGGTTCAGCTGTAGGAAGTTGCAGTTTGCGCTCTTCGGCTTTGCAGGCAGGCCCATCAGTGAAAAGCTGTATCAGAGTCTGGGTGTCTGGTGATTAACGCAGAAAAACAGGCCAACCAGCCAGCACCAAACTCGCCTCATATGGTTGACAAATGGTTGACAAATAGTGACTAAGAAGGGAAGCTGTTTGTTGTAAATCAGTTTAGCGTTTTATTCTTGAGTCCTATGATCTTCTCACGTGCCCACAATAAACAGAAATGCATTCCAGTCTAGTGTATTTCCTGATGATGGCCATGGCTGGGGCCTGAGCGACATGATTCGATCAGAGGACATGTAGGGTTGAGTTTCAGTATTAATGAAATGCTAGGGAGTCATCAGCCACCAATAAAGAATAATCCAGTGGCTCTTCCCATTCAGAACTCAACTCCCTGCCTCTACATCTCCCTGGTCTAACTTCCACATTCTCCGATGTATAGCAGCGCTTCGACCTTGTGTCTGTCCGGGTCTCAGTCAACCCTAGCTGCAGTCCACCTTTATTGTCAATTAATTCTACTTGGTTGAATTAATAAAGTAGTTAAGAATGCAAAGGACCCCAGTGTGTTCTTCCACATTTCCACACCCGCTGAAATATTTCCACAGCAAACGGAAATATGCTTGGGAACACTGGGTAAAAACACACTGTGGTTGAAGAAGTATAGGGGAAAGCGCTCTGAAAATCTCTTGCCAAAATCAGAGAAGCATTTATAGCCTGCGGTCGCCATCTAGTGGTCAAATCCTATAACTTCATTTTCCACCTGAACTGGAGTCTTGTCTCACTCTTTTATTGGTGAACAAAAGATGAAATAGGCCAGTGTATCCGAAAAGTCCGGCTCGGAGATAAATAAGAAAGAATTATATAAGAAGAAGGATCCAGGATCCCTAAAAATACCAGCAGCTAGTGTTTGGCACTTTTCATTTGTAAAACATTTTCACACTTTTTATTTCATGAAGGCTGGCTAAGACAAGAAAGCCTATACTTACCATGTGCAAAATACAGGCCTGATTGTTCAGCTTTGGGAAGAAGTTTCAATCCCTACACACACACACACACACACACACACAATTTCACAAAGGCGTGGTGCACCCGTAACAGAGCTGTGTCCGTCTGTCCTGCATTATGTTCATGGTACCAAGAACTCAACTCACAGGCAAGTATTTGCTGAGGGCAGGAGGAATGCAGAAGGCAGGTGCACTGAACTCCACTGCATCTCCCTCTGACACTCCGGAGCCTCCGGGATGTGGGGAGGGACCATCCACAGGCAGGCCTGAGCCAGGGTCCCTGGGGATCCACACCAGCTCCATGCAGAAACCGACACAAGGGAACCAATTAAAGAAACTCTGGGTGGGAGGGGCAACTGCAGAAGGAGGAGAGATGAGTGAGAGCTGAATTATTTGGAATGTGCACTGAGAGGGTGGGACTTGAATGGGGGGAGGTTGGGGAGAATGAGGTCACCATCAGGAGCCAGGAAAAGGGAGGTTGGGGCATTGGGATTCTGCCAACCAAGCAAGCATTTCCATGCACAGAGGCTGCATTCATACCTGCCTGCATGGCATCCACAGCTCTTGACTTCCTGTCAGCTGCTTCTCACACTAGCAGCCTCTTTGTGCTTGTTGTCCATCTTTCTGTCCAGGTAATGGTCCTCTGGACACAGAAATGCTCCCCAAGAGTGCACATTCAAAGGCCACTTTTCAGAGAACTCTGCCTCCCACAGCCAGAAATCTGTCTATACTTTGTATTCACGTAGGTTGCAATGATCAGAACCATAATTCCAACTGGTTTAGACTTAGAAAAGACTTCATCATTCCATGTAACAAGAGTCTAGGCCTACAGGCATGGCTGGATCCAGACGCTCATGGGATGTCATCAAGAGATGTTCATGTCTGGATCCAGCCATGCCTGTAGGCCTAGACTCTTCAGTTACATGGGATGTAACTGACGTTGGTTTCCGCTTGGAGCTGGTGTGGATTCTCAGCTCCTTCTTCTGGGTTGCCCTCATTCTCAGGCAGTCTCTTTCCTCATGGAGGCAATCTGGTTGCTGCCAATAGTTCATGGATTACATTCTATGAGAATAGTAACCCTAATCGAAAGAGCTTTGCTTTCCCTGTGGATTTAGCTGAAGTCTTGTTCTGAACCTCATTGAATCAACTGAGGCAGGTATCCACCTCTGAACCGGTCTTCGTAGCCGTGGAAATGCAATTGTGTTAGCTGCACCCAAACCATAGGAGCCAAGGTTGGGGAGAGGTGGATCCTAAGGAAGAACTGGAATGCTTTAAGCAGAAGGAGGCATACAGGTGTTCAGCAAGAAAAAGTAACAGATGTCCATGAACTTCACCCATTTTCCCTGGGCCAACTCTGCCTGCCCTGCGGAAGCTCATTCACTATGCCCAACCTACAAGTTTCTACCCTCTATCCAGTGGCCAAAGTCAGCCACTCTCCAATAAAAAGGGAAGAACTGACTCCATGGGTGTTAGATGCTATTACCGAGCTGCAGAACAGCCTTCCTTTCTCTCCTTCACACGTTAAACACTCTCCCACACTGTATGGTCCCCTAGCCCCGCTCCTTCGCCCTTCATAAATACCATCATGCCTTTCACTTTGGGTTTCTCTACCAACCTGGAAACTCATGAAAGTGGGGACCCTGGTGGCAATAACTAAGCACAGTGGGTGCTTGAGAAGTATTTATTGATTGGACAAATAAGCATGGAGTTTTCATTCATTGGAGAGCGAAGGATGGTGCCCTCATACACACTGAAGGACTGTTTCTGGACCACAGTGTTCATTGCCTTCATTATTCATTTATCAGCTCACTGTAGTCTGCCTTGGGACGTTTTTTAAACCATCTTAAACTACTTAGTTCCTCTGTGTAGTTGTTTCACTGTTCAGGTAATTACCTAGTTTTTTAAATGAATTAGGACAGAACCTCAGGGCCAGACATCTTTGTAGCCCCTCCAAACTTAACATTGTGGTGTACAAAGAGTAGATTATCAATGAATGTCTATGAGGAGATTGATTACACATCATTTTCCAGGGTTTTATAAAACTTAAGATGTCTATCTTTGCAGAATTTTTATATGGTTAGAGGGACATCTGAGTAACTATATTTCTAATATAATAAATGTTCCTAAGTTTCCTCAAATAATAAGTTTAGGACATAATGACAATATATAGATAGACTCTATAGATAGACCATATCTTAGGACAAATATCTGTGGTATTAGATACTTAAAAACTGCCCTCAGTTTTGGAGGTTCTCAAAGGCACCTCAACTGTAATGTAGAAGTTTACATACCTACACCATTAGGTTGTTGCAAGTATTCAAGCAGATGATGCCTGTACAGTTCTGGGCACGGTGTCTCACACATGGTATGCAGTCAATCACCATTGCTGACAGTATACAAAAGTGTGGAATTGCAGATAAGATGTGCTATAATATGATCCAGTATTACAAATAAAGCAATGCTCAACCCTAGGGTCTTGTGATAGTTAGATGAGACTTTGGACTTTCTGGGGAGCTGTTGGGATAGACTGAATGTAATATATGCCTGTGAGAAGGACATGCATTTTGGAGATCTGGGGGCAGACTATAATAGCTTGAATGTTGTATCCCCCCAAATTTCTTATGTTGAAGCCCGAGTTCCCCATATGATGGTATTGGAAGATGGTGCCCTCATACCTGGCATTAGTGTCCTTATTTTAAAAAAGAAACAGACGAAAGATCTCTCTCTCACCCTCTGCCAAGCAAGAACAGAACCAGGAAGGGGTCTCTCATGAGACACTAAATCTGCTGGTGCTTGGACTTCCCAGCCTCTAGAACTGTGAGAAATAATGCTTGTTGTTTAAGTCACCCAGTCTGTGCTATTATTATAGAAGCCCAAGCTGAGCAAGATATTGACAGAGCTGCAAAAATGTGGAATTACAGCCCAGCCTGCATGGCTCAGTGGTTGAGCATCAGCCTATAAACCAGGAGATCATGGTTCGATCCGGTCAGGGCATATGCCCGGGTTGTGGGCTCAGTCCCCAGTGGGGGGAAGGGGAGTTTTCCAGAGGCAGCCAATCAATGATTCTCTCACATCATTGATGTTTCCAACTCTCTCTCCCTCTCCCTTCCTCTCTGAAATCAATTAAAAAATATTTTTTAAAATGTGGAATTACAGACAAGATGTGCTGTAACACGATCCATTGTTACAGATAAAGCATTGGCCACGCCTAGGTATGACCATCAAATTGCAATCTAACTAGTTATGATAGATGTGAATATAAATCAAATATGTAAACTGCCCAGCAACATCACTGCTGCAGTCATAGCTAAACTGTATGTCAGTCAGTCATTTGTATCACTTATCTGTTTTTTTGGCATTTCCTCTCACTCTCCACCAAAATATAGATTTTTTCCCCATCCTCCATGAAGGAAAAGAGAACATTTCAACACCCTAAATATTGCCAGTATTTATGCCTGACACAAGACAGAAGGAAAAAAAAGTCTGCTGATCCAAACAGATCTCCATTTTCATGTTGATTTTTAGTGATGCAAATAATTCATAAAAATGACAAGCAATCATAATGGATAATAACATACTTAATCACTTAGAGTGATGGAATTAATGACCACAATTCTATGATTTTCTTGGATGATTGGTGGAGGGAATCCACCTGACTTTTGGCCCTGTAACACACTGCTGGAGCCTAAGCTACGGACAGTCAGAGGGGAGGGGCCAGGAATGTGTGGCAGAGGGCAAAGGCAGCCTTCCTTGGGAGGATGTGGACAAGAGCTTCACTGAAAGGCAGTGTGGCATTGGTTCTGCTCCCATCTGGGAAGGTGGTGAAGCTATGTGGCCTCACTCAGAAGTCATGCAGTTGTCTTATTCTCCATGTAAATCAGAGAGTCATGAGGTGAGAGTTTAAAATACTATTGGTTACTGAATTTCCATTTCCAACAAATTTACATATCACATTTTACCCAGAGACAAATGCCTCCTCCTCTTCTTCATTCTCCTTCTCCTTCTCCTTCTCCTTCTCCTTCTCCTTCTCCTTCTCCTTCTCCTTCTCCTTCTCCTTCTCCTTCTCCTTCTCCTTCTCCTTCTCCTTCTCCTTCTCCTTCTCCTTCTCCTTCTCCTTCTCCTCCTCCTCCTCCTCCTCCTCCTCCTCCTCCTCCTCCTCCTCCTCCTTCTTCTTCTTCTTCTTCTTCTTCTTCTCTCTCTCTCTCTCTCTCTCTCTCTCTCTCTCTCTCTCTCTCTCTCTCATTGGTTCCATATTGTTGGTTGCTCACAATATTGTGAAGCAGTCACAGTAACACAGACCTCTTTTTCTTCAGGAATCCAATGCTTACTTTACTAAATGACATGGTTGATATAAAACCACATAGAAGAGTGATTGGCACATAGCAAGTACTCAGAGCTCTGTTATTATCATCATTCTTTACTGAGTGGAAGACTCCTTTTTATAGCTGCTACTACTAAGAATCACTATTATAGTAACTTTCAAATAGTCATTTCAAGAACCACTGTTGGAATGCACTCATTAATGGCTCTCAAACTAGAAAAAAAAACTTTCCTATGACTAGCATCTTAAGAAAACTGAGTAATTATTCTTTCTTCCTTCGAGGGCCACCTAATATTGAGGGGAAATCTATGACTGGGCAACCAAGGCCTATCTATTTGTTCATCTTTGTGAACCTTAATCAAAGGTCTGATTGCTACTTGTTCCACATGCTGGTAAGAACTGTAGACTCTGTGGTAGTCCACAAACATAGCCAAATAGCCAAGCCACCAAGGAAAATTATTAAAAACTAGAGGCCCATTGCACAAAATTTGTGCATGGGGTGTGTGTCCCTCAGCCCAGCCTGCACCCTCTCTAATCTGGGACCCCTTGAGGGATGTCCGACTGCCCATGTAGGCCTGATTGAGCCTAAACAGGCAGTTGGACATCTCTCACAATCCAGCACTGCTGGCTCCCAACTGCTTGCCTGCTTGCCTTCCTGATTGTCCCTAACTGCTTCTGTCTTCCAGCCTGATCACCCCCTCACAACTTCCCTTCCAGCCTGATTGATGCCTAACTGCTCCCCTGCCAGCCTGATAACCCCTAACTGCCCTCTCCTGCAGGACTGGTCACCCATAACTGCCCTCCCCTGCAGGCCTGATCCTTCCCAACTGCTCTCCCCTGCAGGCCTGGGTCCCCTCCAACTGCCCTTTCCTTCAGTCCTGGTCATCCCCAACTACCCTCCCTTGCAGGCCTGGTTCCTCCCAACTGCCCTCCCCTGATGGCCATCTGTGTCCACATGGGGGCTGCTATCTTTGACCACATGGGGGCAGTCATCTTGTGAGTTGGAGTGATGGTCAATTTGCATATTACTATTTTATTAGATAGGATAGAGGCCTGGTGCAAAGGTGGGGGCCAGATGGTTTGCCCTGAAGGGTGTCCCAGATCAGGGTGGGGTTTCCCTTGGGATGTGGGGCAACCTGGGTGAGGGGCCTGTGGTGGTTTGCAGGCCAGTGATGCCCCTAGCGACCCAAGCAGAGGCCTTGGTATCTGAGATTTATTCATCTTCTATAATTGAAATTTTGTAGTTTTGAGTGGAGGCCTTGGCCAGTCAGGATGTGCAGAAAGATAGACTTCCTATATTGCCGGGGAAACCCAAGCCTCCTGTTCGCTCAGTGGCCACAGCCATTTTTGTTGGATTTACTTATCTTCTATAATTGAAACTTTGTAGCCTTAAGTGGAGGCCTGGGCCGGCCAGGTGTGCAGAAAGCTTGGTTTCCTCCATTGCCAGAAACCCAAGCCTCCTGCTCACTCAGTGGCCACAGCCATATTGGTTGGGTTAATTTGCATACCTGCTCTTGATTGGCTGGTGGGTGTGGCTTGTGTCTATCATAGTGGTGGTTAATTTGCATATTATTCTTTTATTAGATAGGATACTCTACATAAATTCTTGCATAATAGGTATCAAACAGCCTGAAAATCTCTATTATAGTACCTCACCCATCCTCCCTTTAACTCATGATTTTGAGACCCTTATATTGTCTCATATAAATTATTATATATTCTTAGCCTCCCCTTACTCGGAACTATTCTGTACATTCTTTTTTTCTTTTTTAAATTGTTGACAGTATTACAGATGTCTCCCATTTTTCTCCCACTTTACCCTCCTTCACCCAGCCACTAACCACCACTCCAGGTCTTCAGCACTTATTACCTGTGTCCATGGGCTATGCATATTTGGTTTATTTCTCTTCTTCCTCCCATCCCCACATCAAGGTATGTCAGTCTGTTCCATATCTCCATGCTTTGGGTCTTATTTTGTTGGTGAATTTCAACAAGATGGATTTGTTCACTAGATTCCACAAATAGGTGATATCATGTGATATTTGTCTTTCTCAGATTAGCTCATTTTATTTAGCATAATAGTCTCTAGGTCCATCCATGCTGTTCCAAAGGGTAGGATATCCCTCTTATTTACAGCTGCATAGTATTCCCTTGTGTAATGGAATTACTTTTTTATTGTCTAAAGTTTTACATATGTCTCCTTTTTTCATGTGTGACCACCCCCTTCCCCAACCATTTCCACCCCAGGCAAGTCCCCACCACCTCAGTGTCTGTGTCCATTGGTTATGCTAATATGCATGCATACAAGTCCTTTGGTTGCTCTTTAACCCCCCTCCCCTGCCATTTGTCTCCTGATCTATTCTTGTTCAACAAATTATGTTGATCATTATACTACAAATATGAGTGAGATCACATGATATTTATCTTTCTCCAACTGGATTATTTCACTTAGCATAAGGCTCTCCAGTTCCATCCATGCTGTTGCAAATGGTAAAAGTTTCTTTATATATATATATATATATATATATATATATATATATATATATATATATAGTGGTGTAGTATTCCATTGTGTAGATGTACCACAGTTTTTTAATCCACCCATCTGCTAATGGGCACTTAGGTTGTTTCCAAATCTTAGCTATTGTAAATTGTGCTGCTATGAACATAGGGGTGCATATATTCTTTCTGATTGGTGTTTCTGGTTTCTTGGGATATAGTCCTAGAAGTGGGATCACTGGGTCAATGGGAGTTCCATTTTTAACTTTTTGAGGGAACTCCATACTCTTTTCCACAGTGGCTGCACCAGTCTGCATTCCCACCAGCAGTGCACAAGGGTTCCTTTTTCTCCACATCCTCTGAAGCACTTGTGTTTGTTGATTTGTTGATGATAGCCATTTTGACAGGTATGAGATGGTATCTCATTGTTGTTTTGATTTGCATCTCTCCGATGGTTAGTGACTTTGAGCATATTTTCATATGTCTCTCAGCCTTCTGCATGTCCTCTTTTGAAAAGTGTCTATTTAGGTACTTTGCCCATTATTTGATTGGATTATTTATCTTCCTTTTGTAGGTAGTATGAGTTCTCTTTCTTCTTCTTTCTCAGGATTACTGTGGCTATTCGGGGTCTTTTTCTATTCCAGATTAATTTTTTGAGAGTTTGTTCTAGATCTTTGAAGTATGCCATTGGTATTTTAATGGGGATTTCATAGAATCTGTAGATTGCTTAAGTAGTATGAACATTTTAATGATGTTGATTCTACCAATCCATGAACATGGTATGTTCTTCCATTTGTTTATGTCTTCCTCTATCTCTTTTTTCAATGTCCTGTAGTTTTCTGAGTACAGGTCTTTTACCTCCTCAGATAAGTTTATTCCTAGGTATCTTAATTTTTTTTGGTGCAATGGTAAACAGGGTTATTTTTTTCATTTCTCTTTCTGTGAGTTCATTATTGGTGTATAAAAAGGCCATAGATTTCTAGGTATTAATTTTGTATCCTGCTACATTGCCGAATTTGTTTATTAGGTCTAGTAATTTTTTGATGGAGTCTTTGAGGTTTTCTACATATAATATCATGTCATCTGCAAATAAGGACAGTTTTACTTCTTCTTTTTCAATTTGGATTCCTTTTATTTCTTATTCTTATCTGATCACTATGGCTAGCACTGACAGTACTATATCAAACAGGAGTGGTGAAAGTGGGAATCCCTGTCTTGTTCCTGTTCTCAGGAGAAATGAGTTTAGTTTTTGCCCATTGAGTATGAGGTTGGCTGTAGGTTTGTCATATAAGGCTTTTATTATGATAAGGTATGATCCCTCTATTCCCACTTTACTGAGAGGTGTTTTTTTTTTTTTTATCAAGAAAGGATTTTGTATTTTGTCAAATGCTTTTTCTGCATTGATTGATATGATTATGTGATTTTTGTCTCTCACTTTGTTTATGTGATGTATAACATTTATTGATTTGCAGATATTGTACCATTCTTGCATCCCCAGAATAAATCCCACTTGGTAATGGTGTATGATCTTTTTCATGTAATTCTGAATCTGATTTGCTAGAATTTTGTTGAGTATTTTAGCATCAATGTTCACCAAGGATATTGTCCTGTAGTTTTCTTTTTGTTGTGGTGTCTTTATCTGTTTTTATGGAATTAGGGTAATGCTGACTTCATAGAAAGAGTTGGAAGTGTTGCTTCTCTTGAATTTTTTGGAATCATCTGAGGATAGGTTTTAGTTTTTAAATCTTGTTTATCCTTGCAAAGAACCAGCTCTTGGTTTTGTTGATCTTTTGGGGTTTTTTGTTGTTATTGTTTTGTTTTTTGTCTCTCTGCCATTTATTTCCACTCTGATCTTTATTATTTCCTTCCTTCTGCTTATGCTGGGCTTTTCCTGTTGCTCTCTTTCTAACTTTTTTAGTTATAGAGTTAGATAATTTATTACCATTTTTCTTATTATTTATTCCACAAGTATTTGTGAGGTGTCTAAAATGAGTCAGCATTATATACAGATATAGCAGACAACAGCCCCTGACCTTCACAGAGCATGGCCTCTATTAAGGGGAGACAGGCAACAGACAAGAATATAAGTAGAATGAATGTTGGATGACAATATGTGCTAAGGAGAAAACTGGAGGACAGGAGAATAAAGGATGCTGGATCCTTTTTATGCAGGATACTCCAGGAAGGTCAGACCACTGATAGTGTAACTTTGGGCAGAGCATAGAAGAAGCTGACATGTGAGTCATGCAGAGTGTTTTGGGGGAGCATTTCAGACATAGGGAAGAGAAGCTAGAAAGACACTAGGATGGATGTGTGCTTAGCATTTATGAAGAACAGCAGAGACCAGTGTGGCTAAAGTTGAGTGAACAACAGTGAACTTGATAGAGTCAGAGGCAATGAAGGCCTAACTCGTGGGCTCTTGAAAGCCATAGTGACGATTTTGTCATTGATTTTGACTAAGATGGGGAAGCACTGGAGGGCTTTGAACAGAGGAGGGATCAGAGCTATCTTACATTTTTAAGGATCACTGTCCTTGGGTTTTGGGGACATGGGACAAATGTTGAAAAACACATTAGAATGCTATTGTAATAAATCAAGGGAGAGAAAATGGTGGCTTGGACCTGGATGGAATCAGTGGAATGGTGAAAAGTCCACAGGAGAGAGATCGGCCCTTGTGTCGGGCCTCTCGGGCACCTTCCTTTGACTTTACATCTCCCCAGTGCAAAGACAAGAAGAGCACATTGACCTCCCAGATAGCAGCACATGGCAGAAACACCTGCCCACATACTCAGCCTGGGAAAAGGACCTGGAGCTGGCTTCTACTGGGAGGGTGTGTGCAAGTTGGCCTTGAAGGAAATTAAAGTTCATTCTGGCTCTTACAAATTAGTGAGCCTTGGGATTTATTATTTCGGAGTGAAAACCAAATGCCAGGCATGCAGTTTTAGTTACACCTGGCCTACGACAGCCTGGCTTACAGAGTGTCTTATCTGCTAGACTCGAGTAGATAGTGTATCTGGGGCAAAAACCATTTCCAAGGGTCTAAGAAATGATCCAAACCTCAAAAGGAAGAGGATTAACTCTAAAATAAAGTTAGCTACAAAATAAAAAATAATGTTGAATTATTTTTTTTAAATGTAACCTTATATCTACTGGTTGACTACAACTAAATGTTCATCCAGGTTTTTATTATTTTACAACATGTGTTGGTGTGCCTTTAGTGTGTTCACTCTTATGTGAGTAGGAGTCCCAAAGTAAGAGTAGCTGGGTCCTTGGGGGGCCGTGACAGTCAGTGCAGGAGAGTCTGATTTGATTGGCAGCTCAGGTAGTATTCTCACTCTGCTGATGCACGTTAGTATATCGTGGTCTGGTTGAGTGGTGGTGATATTTCTCCACAACTGAGATTTATCACTTTTCAAAAACAACTCTCTGCCTCCTGATTGGGCCCGTGCCATGCACTTTCCCCAGTGCTTTAAGAAAACATCTCAGTCCTTACTGAAGGGCATCCGGCCAGCTGGCCCAGTCACCATTTCCCTTTGAGATGGCATTTGTGACCACTCCCAGTGACTTCTCATAAATGTTAAACAGAGAGAGAAAAAATAACAAATCCACAAGCCAGTCCCTGGAGGTAGAGACAAGCATGGCTCACAACAGTGTCCTCAGGGACCCCTCTCTGTGGGCTGATGGGAACCCAGCCCATGAAAGCAAAACCAACAACAGCTCCCATAATCCCTCCTGTCAAAGGCAACAGGGAGGTCTCACAGGATGGGGCTGGCTAGTTGGAGGGCAGCCAAAGCTCTGAAAGGCCATCGCTGAGCCCCCCAAGTGCTACCTCTGAATGCCCCCCACAGCTCGGATATCCATTCAACATAGAGCCACACATGTTGGGGTGCTCAATGCTGCTGAGGTTGGCTTGCTGCTCATTGCCTCCCATGTGGAAGGCTTGATTGGAGTGCCTTTGATGTGGTTGGGCTTCCCCCGGGAGCACTTGACCACCAGTGGTTTGAGAGACATTGGCTGCCTGCCTGGGCCTTGGAACACGTTGACACTCTTGCTCATTAGGGGACCTAGACAGAGCCTGTGGCAGCCTTAGCCAGCACAATCAGGCCTCAGGCCAGTTCTCACACTGTGGAGAGACTGCCTCATTTGACATTGCAAACAGGGTGGTTATTCTCTGAGGACATATGAGCTAGGAACTGTTTTTCCAAGCCAGCCAGGTCATTAGGCTGGTGTTTATTGAGTGCTTGTAATAGACTTTCTAACTATGTTAAAGGACTGTAAAATGTGGCTGGGTCCTCCAGAATGTGCTACGCTAACTGAGGACCGCGGCCCAATCTACAGGGCAAAGAATAGAACCAAGATGGTGTGATTAAGCACCAGATAAAGGCACTGTATCTGTTCGCTATGGCTATATAACAAGCCATCTCAAAACTGAATGCCTTCAAACCACAGTCACTTATTCCATTCACTGAGCTGCAGATTGATTGGGTTGTAGGCTGATTCAAT
Source organism: Vespertilio murinus (assembly GCA_963924515.1). Taxonomy (NCBI): domain Eukaryota; kingdom Metazoa; phylum Chordata; class Mammalia; order Chiroptera; family Vespertilionidae; genus Vespertilio; species Vespertilio murinus. Next base: position 46,406,756 of record OZ004715.1, on the reverse strand, counting down.
ACGAGGCTTGGCTGGGTGGCTATGTTTCAAGCTGTGGGTCTGGTAGACCTTGACTCCTGACCTGGAGGATGCTCTGATCATGGGGATGACAGAGGCACCAGAGAGCCAGGCCAGCCATGCCAGCACCTTTCAAACCTGCTTCCGTCACATCTGCTAATGCCCCACTGGCCCAAAGAGTCACACGGATAATTTCAAAGTCAAGTTGTAGAGATATATGTGCTCTACGCAAAAGGAAGTCGACGCAAGTAGTCACATAGACAAACCCAACATCAACGGGGCGGGAAGAAAACTCTCCTGTTGAGGAAGACAGGAGAAAGGAAAGCTCTCTGAGTAATAATCTGATCTAACTCAAGCGAAGGCCAAAGAAGAAAGATATGTGGGATGGGGGTGAGGAGAAGTATTCCAGGCACTTAGAGAAGGAAGGAAGTCCAAGAAAGTGAGGATGAGTTCTCAGCTCCTCCTTTGCCAGAGGGGGAAAAAAAAATCAAACCTGAATTCAAGTCCCAGTGTTATTTTGCTCAGACTGAGAACACAAATGCCATTGCTCAGATGGTTTTGAAACCTCTCACATCCTCCTGTCTGAGTCTAGTGCTGGCACTGGGCTAAGTTGTTCATGTATCTGCGATGTCACTGAATAATTATGCAAGGCTTATTGACGATCAGGCTGGGAGGCATTTTCTCATCTAATTGGACCAAGAGAATGCTCAGAGGGGAGCAAGATTAAGGTACCCATTTTATAGGTAAGAAAATAGAGGCTGCAGGAGACTCAGTCACCTGCTCAGAGTCACTAAAGTAGAACGTGGCACAGCTGGTGTGGAACCTAGGCGAGCAGAGTCCACACCCTCTTACTCCTGTGCTCCCTGGATAATGTCGCTCTCATTTCATTGAGAGATAGAAGCCCTGTGAGGTGGAGGCTGTTAACTTGCCCCTGCTATAGACCTGAAAAGTGAAACCTGAGAGGCTAGTAAATTTGTCCCAGATAGTAAAGCTCTTAGATGACAGAAACAAGTCAGTCTGCCCCCGAACCCTTCCCCACTGCCGCAGCTCCTCCCTTGTAGGTGATGGTCATGGCCCAAGTGCTCTCGGGGCTCCTCCCCTCTCACCTTTTCTCAGGTGGCTCACACCCTCAGGGGAACTGGTTGGAACACAAAGGGGTTTGCAAAGCATTTTCTCTTTTTTTTCCTGGTCAAGTTCCCTTTTGTTTCTTAAACTTTATTTTTTATTATTGACCCTGTTACAGGTGTCTCCATGTCTCCATGTCTCCATTCCCCCCCCCCGTTTTGCCCACCTCCACCCAGGCCACACCCCTCACCCCTCTGGCTATCAACCCTTGTCTGTGCCCATGGCTATCCTCCTCACATCTTTCATCCAGTCCCCCTGCCCTCTCCCCCACAGCTGTCAGTCTGCTCCATGTACCAGGTGTATCCGTGCCTCTGATTCTTCACTCTCTAATTCCCTCTTCCAGTGGCCTAGCGCACTGTTGTGTAGTTGTGTGCACACAGGAGCCTTCTGGAAGCTGCAAGGTGTCCCAAGGCACATTTGAGTTCTAAAGACACAATTAACCATAGGGCTTCCCAGTTGCTTATGAAAATAACAGGTTACAACCATAATAGCCGGCTCAGGTTGTAAGAGTGATGACAGGGAAAAGCCCAGTGCGGGGAATTGGCTAGGAGTGGGCTGGGCTGGCTGAGTCAGAGAGGAGAAATGAATGAACGTGTTCCCAGCAACTCCTTGAGAGCTCCCCCTCCCCCCCCCCCTTTTTTCCCTGTCATGCAGTGAGCAGTTCATTTTCTCTAAAGGTCCTTAGGAACTTGGAATAAATCGGTAATTAGAGTTAGCCAGCTAGAAGATGGAATGCAGAGGAACCGCAGGCTGGGACCCAGCCATCATTTCCAATGGCAAAAACCTCACCTCCTTTCACAAGGACAGCTATCTGGGATGGATCCCAGAGAAGGCAAGGCTGATGCTCAGGCCTCAGGCTGTGTGATGTGTTGTCAACCCTATGATTTAACCCTTGAAGTCCTTTCCACTTCACCCACTCCACAAACCCAGGACACCCAACACCAGGCTCACCCACCCCACCTACAGCACTGCAGCTGCCTACCTTCCCTAACCCCTCACCATTGGGCTCACCCACCCCACCCATAGCATTGCAGCCGCCCACCCTCCCTAGCCCTTCACCATCCTGCTACTTAGCCCCAATAGTGAGCTTTCCATTTAGATCTTTCTGTTGACTACCTAGATGTTTTCTCATGTCTCAGCCTCCGGTGGAGAATGCAGTCTAAGCTCGCAGGGCTGGTTAGGGTCCTGAAATATCCGGATTCTGGTGGATTTCTGGTTTCCGGTCTGGCCTACATAGAGGGTGGAAGTCTTGGTTCCTTTCCCCACAACAAGAAAACAGCTGAACAAACTGAAAATCGGCAACTCTTAGATCCACCAGAGAATTTAGGTCACACGGCAAACCGCTGTCCCCAAATTAGAAAGACAGCCAGCTGCGGCAGAGGCCAGGAGCAGAGCCTGCTGCTGGCACACACCGCTCCCTTTACCCAGGACATCGCATTCAGCTTTTACAAAAATGAGAAGGCAGGCTAAAAATAAAAACACATCGGAAGAGACAGAGCAAGCGTCAGAACCAGCCTCGGATCAGGCAGTGGTGCTGGGATTATCAGACAGGATTTAAAACAACTATGGTTGGTATGGGCTCTAAGGAGAAAATAAAGTAGGCAACATGCAAGAACAGATGGGTAATATGAGCAGAGAGATGGAAACTCTAAGAAGGAATCAAAAGGAAATGCTGGAAAATAAGTACCCAGGATCTGTCTTTAAGACAAAAATATAGTAGGCCCCATTATACAGGTCAGCAAACTGAGATTCTGCCAGTGGCCTAAGTCCACATATCTAAAGAGGAAGAAAGGATTGGCACCCAGATATCCTGTATTTGAGTGAATCATTGTATGTATTAGGCCTTCCACAGGCACCTGGCACTGAGCTAAACTGGAATACGACAGTTAGCAAGACAGAGTTGGTCCCTGCCCTTATAACTTTTATAGCATTGAGTTTGCTTGAAAGTGCTCTTTAACCATCCCAAAGAATGTAAGTCCACGATAAGCAAGCATTGCTCCAGTTAACTTTCAACTTGAATCTCATCACACGTGTGTGCATGTGTGTGGAAGAATTCACAATTCAGGGATTTCGTTTCTCCAGCAAATGCCCACTGAGCATGCCTCATGGTGTTGGGCACTGTGCTAGGTGCTGGGGATAAAGCAACGAGGGAAACAGAGAACCCTGCGCTTGTGCAGTTTGCATTCTAGCAGGAAGAGGCAAACAGAACCACAAGACAGCACAGGTGAGACTGGCTGGCTGCTGAATTTAAATATCCCACCCAGCCTCCTGACACTCCCAACCTCCCTCTTCCGGTCCATGTTCCCCCCAGCAATCTGTGATATAGGTAGGAGGTCTGAAAGGTCCAGTGATGAGGTGGATGTGGGGTGAAGAGGAGACGACAATAATGTTGGGTGGCTGGCAGTTCCTTTGGCTAAGTCAAGTGCCTTAGGAGAACAGATGTGAACCCTGTTCTAGGGAGGGAAGCTGAGCTGAGGCTTATGCACATCTGATTTCCTCTTCTGAGGAGGGGGCACCAGTGGAAATGTCAATTAGGCCAACCGAGCCTTCATCTCTCCGCCGCTCAGACAACCCAATCTCTGCAAAGCAAACATCTCATTTGTGTGGCTAAGAGGGTAGCCTAGCCTTTCTAGTACACGGGAGGAACCACACCCTATCCATCGGTTTACAGGAGACACGCGGTGGCATGATTGATCTGCTTGCCATAGAGCCTCCTGCAGCCTGCCCGCCCACAAGCAGGCCGAAGGTTTGATGCCGTTATCTCCGGGCAATTATTAACCCTCCCTCTCAGCCACGGGACCAAGGCATCCTCCTTCCCTGAAATGACACTTCCCCCTTGTTAAAGCCCGCACTTAATGTTCTGAACCAAACCAATTTAACACCCAGCTCACACGAGCCATGCACCTTGAGTAAATGCAAATCCAGGCTTCGTGGCAGGAATGACGGCCTTATGCTCAGCATCGCCATGGCAACTAATGACATCATCCCTCCGGCACCAACCTGCACAGAATCCAATTCCACAGGGTCCTTCTTCGCTGAGAGTGGATGCGTGGTTGGCTGACTCACGCGCGCCTTCATAAATATCACTCCTCTGTCAAAGGTTCGCAGGGGATGTTTGCTGTCATTTTGGGAGGTATATATTCCCTTTGTGGCAAATGTTGATTTTTTTGTTCTTGAGGAGGGTGGGGGAAATTCTAATGGAAATTACTGTACTTGATTAGCAACATTTGTTGATAACATATGGTCTGAGGAGGCTTCCGCAAATAAGAGGCTTTAAATAGTAAACAGAGATGTGACTGCGACGAAGCAGATGCTCTCCAAACACACAGGGAAGGGAGCTTTGCCTTTAGATTTCTCTCCCCCCCCCACGCCCCCCACGCCCCCCACGCATATTTCTCTCCCCTAGTTTCTCCCCCAGATCAAAGTGTTCACTTTCAAAGCATGGCACTGTGGCATTGGCTTGGAGAAATAATGTGCTGTGACTTTAAAAGTCATCTCCACCCCCCAAAATATGAATTAACTGCTACTCATGTTTATTATTTGGTATTAATAATGATGTAGTGTGACTCAATGAGTCAGCCAGCTCAGGAGGATCTGGAAGCAGCATTTGGGCACCACGTGTCTGCAATGCTACGAAACACAATCCCAAATTTCCCAGTGCGCCAAGGCTGCAGGAGAGAGCTCCATGAAGAGCCGCGAGCAGCAAATCGCATCGCCCTGGGGTGAGCCACCTTTGTCGGTTCATCTTTAAGGATGCACCGGGGCGAGCACACTCTAACCCGCTAATGAAAATAAAGCTATTCACGTTAGACTGAGCCAGCGATCTCTCCGTGCGTAGTAGGGGTCGGTACACTTTTTCTGGGAAGGACCTGAAAAGAAATACTTCAGGCTCGTTGGCCAGAGGGTCTCTGCCATAGCTACTCCACTCCTTTTGAAGCACAAAGCAGGCGAGGCGACATGTAAACAAACAGGCCTAGCCCTGTTGGAATTATTTTATAGACACTACATGTCAACCTCAGATACTGTTCATGTATCAGGAAATAATTCTTCTTCTTTAGATTTTTTCCAGCCATTTAAAAATATAAAAGCCATTCTTAGCTCATAAGCAGGGATTTGGCCAGACTGGGCTCGTGGACTGTAGCTTGCCAACCCCTGGTCTATAAAACTGAAATGAAAGACATACTCTGGGTGCTTTCTGTGTACTGGGTACTGAGCTGAACAATGTGTATATAAGAGCTTTTCTCCTATTTGTCCTGCCATGGACCCTCTGGGGTCAGTTCTATCTTTAGCTCCAATTTCTGATGTAAAGCCAGGGCCTAGAGACTCCCACCTAGTAAGTGTATCCATCCGCCCGGGGCATCTCCTGAAGCAAGATATAAGGTCCATAAGGGCAGTGCGTTCACCTTCGGAGCCACAGTAGCACCAAACGCCGTGGTCTGCTCATGGTGGACATTCCAGGAGTGTTTTCCATGTGAAGGGAGGAGTGAGGGCTAATCAGGTAGGATCCCTACGCAGTGGAAGTCAGAGCTTCATCCCAAGCACATAAGTTACAGGCGTGCATGCAGGACATGGTGCGTGGAGCCTAGTGAGCGACTGTTCACCTGTTTATTCCTCACCCTCGCACGAAAGGAATTGGTTTGGACAGGATACACATGTCTCGATACTCATTTCTTCATAGTTAGAGGTGCCACTGGGGGGGAGGGGTGGTGGCATTTCTCCAGTCTGTGCTTGTGTGCTGGCGGCACTGTCTGTCATCATACCTATCAGCCCTCACCTGGCTCCCAGGCTTTGGCCTCATCAGGGAACCACTCCTTGACCTTCAAGGCCCCATCCCTTGTTCCTCAGCGAGTTGTCCAGCGGTGCATGCTGCTCCTTAGAAACCCTGAATCCTCGGGGAGTGATAAAGCCCTGGTCCAAAAGAAGCAGTCATATCCGTGGTTGTCTCATGTGTCACTTCTTTCCAGAATCTCCAGAATTTGGTGACACCGATATTCTGCAATTGTCACTTCTTCCTTAAACAAATACTTATTGAATGCCAGGCCCTGTGTTGCGTGTAGGAGATTTAAAAAAATTATGCTATGCTCCCTGCCCCCAAGGTGTTCTCTCTCTAAAGAGAAAGCCATATGTATGCTCTTACTCATTCTAAGCTGAGCTGAGTTTGGGGAGGCAGTAAGCTCCGGGGTTCCATGCACGGGCTTTGGGCTCAGAGACGCTGAGGCTGAACCCCAGCTCTGTGAAAGCCTGAAGCCCTGGCCCAGTTACTCAACCTCTCCGAAGCCCAGTTCTCCTTGTATAAAGTGGGGATCATAACAGAACAGACCTCACGGAGCTGTCAGAGGATTAAATACGATAATCTATCGCAAGCTATCAGCCCAGGTCCTGGCAAATCATAAGCATCCAGTAGTTGGTGACTATGTTTAGCATTTTTGCCAGCTAGCTGTACCATGTGAGTTCAGTGGTAGACAAGATGGGGTCACAGCAGGGGATCCCCTCACCCACTGTCCTTGGTCTGCCTGTGTTCAGAGAGAAGCCAGTCAGTTAACCTTGCCAACCATCAGCCTCTTCAAAGTCTAATTTTATTTCAGTTTGGGGAACTTTGAAGAAGAGGAATTCATCTTAATAACCAGTCCGTGCACAGCAAAGGAAAAGAAATGAGCAGAGAGGGACGGCACGATGAGACGGAGGTTCACTGATCAACTCTGGCCCCGCAGGCCGGTCGCCACTTCCTGCACCAGCTCCTTTGGCTGCAGGAATGTCACACTCTGTGATGTGTGCTGAGCATGTGAGACAATGCAGACCGAGAGGCTGGAGCAGCCCGGTCCCGCTGGTCTTGAAAGGGAATTCTCCCAGTGAGTTCACAGGCTAACCAGATCAAGCCACAGAGCAGCGAGTTGGGGAAGGTGTGAGGAAGGCAGTACAAGGCAGGTAAGAGTGGGCTGTGGAGTCAGACAGGTGCTTGCTCCCTGCCTGTGGCCCTTTGCCAGCCTCTCTGAGCCTCCGTTTGTCATCCGTAGCTCTAGGGGGCTGTAATTGTAAGCCTTTCGCAGGCTGGCCAAGACAAAATGCATGCGGGACTGTATAGCATTTCTGAGGTAGCAAGTTGTGCCTTGCACATAGCACTCTCTGAATAATTATCAGCTGTTTTTTAATATAAAGACAGTCAGGTCTCCCCATGGCCGGAAAGAGACAAAGAGTGGACCTTTTTCATGATGCTTCTTCCCAACGGGGAGAGGGGCAGGGAAGGATGCTAATAATTAAACCTCCTCGACTCTTAAGACTAGAAAGATTAACAACAAGAAGCCAGGAGCGGTGTTCACAGAGTTCAGTGACTGTAGCGAGGGGCAGAGGTTTGATGTCAGACCAGTGGCAGCCAGTCCCTCCTCGGTCCATGCAGAACAGCCTCCCACTGCTGCCCCCTCCCCCGGTCCATGCAAAACAGCCTCCCAACCATCCCTCCTCGGTCCAGGCGGGCAGACTGGAGGGCACTGGACTCAGCGCCTGACTCGTGGGCTTAGATCTGCGCAGCTTCACAGGCCCCAGGTTCGCACAGGACCTCTGCTGGGTGGAATGCTCTGTTGTTGCCACCTTAAAATTCTTTTTTTAAAAAAATATATTTTATTTATTTTTTTACAAAGAGGAAGGGAGAGAGATAGTTAGAAACACAGATGAGAGTCATCGATCAGCTGCCTCTTGCACACCCCCTACTAGGGATGTGCCCGCAACCAAGGTACATGCCCTTGACCGAAATCGAAGCCGGGACCCTTCAGTCCACAGGCCGACGCTCTATCCACTGAGCCAAACCAGTTTTGGCCCATCTTAAAATTCTTAATAATTTCATCTTTGGATTTGTGTCTGTAAGTGAAGTTTGATGAGACAATGGGACATGCACTTGGGCAAAGGACGTACTCAGGGAAAGAAAAATGCTACACGTCTTGGTACCTTGAAGGCACTTTTTTCATGCTTTTTGAATTAGGAGACTCTCACTTTAATTCTGTGCTGGGCCCTGGAAATATAGCCAGTTCTGATTAGACTGGAGACTTTCCCTTCTTGCCTGCTCCACGGGGCCAGGTTACCATTTTGAAATCCGATGGATAAAGGGGGGTTCAGTAGTGACCTAGCAACTTGAGGTGAGCTGAGGGTCAGGGCAGGAAGCCAAAAGAACAGCTGCAGGCCTGGTGGGAAGGGAAAGCAGCTCAGTGTCCAATGGCCAGGGGTGGTCAGGGCGGCCTCCAGCAGCGTGACCTCCTTCTAGCTGACCGGGTGTCTTGGAGGCCTCCCCCCTGCTCCATGAGTGCCTTGTGAACTGAGCATCATTGAGTAGTAGAGTGTTTCAGGAAGACTGGGCTAGTGCCTGCTGAGCAGGCCACCAAATCCCGCAGACCAGGTTCAGGGGCAGACTCCTGGGGATGCAGTGTGGGGAGCCCCAGGCACTAGGATCAGGGCTCTTGGTGGCTCAGTGTGAAAGCACCTCATTCCAGAACTGTCCTGGTTTCCAGCAGGAATCTTCCTCATCCCTATAACCAATCATGTCACATGATAAATGCCCAAAGAGATTATTAGCACAATGAATCATAAATAATAATTTAATGCTCATGTTTTTGCCTCTTTGCTAATCTATTTATTTAAAACCCAAATATGCAAATAAACCAAACAGTGGAACAACCAGTCACTATGATGTGCACTGACCACCAGGGAGCAGATGCTCAATGCAGATGCTGCCCCCAGCGTGTAGGCCCCAACCTGCTGTGTGAGCAGGGGCCAAATCACCCCACCAGTGGCCCCACAGATCAACCATGATCACCAGCCCAGCCTAGGGAACCTACCTGTGCACGAATTTTGCGCACCGGGCCTCTAGTCATTAACAGTGCTTGTTGTTGATAATCATGACGATAATAGAAGCAAGAGCTGTAAATTAAGAATTAAGAGATTCGTGTTCTAGGCCAACTTAGGTGCAATTCACTGGGATAGATATACAAGATCTTGAGTTTCTCCTGTTTTTTTCAATTGTGAAATAGGAATGAAATTAGCAGTCTTACTACTTACCGTGTATAGTAGGAAGGACAGTGTCTATCTTGTTTGCCCAGCAAAGGGACAGACTTAGTTAAGGAGCTTCCTAGATATGTGTTGAGTAGATAACACAACATATGAGTGATCATCACCCTTAGAAGAATATTTCTGAAATATCCTTATTTGGAGAAGGGAAGGCAGCCAAAATGTGTTGTGTTCTAGTACTGTTCCAAGCCTGCTACTATTTTCTCTGTGAAATGAGGTTATTTTATTGCTGAGCAAATGAGATAAAGGAACATTAATTAGTTTGCCTCAAGTCCTCAGTTTATAAGTGATTAACCAGGATTTGAACTAGGGATGTCTGGTTCAAAATGCTATGCCTTGGCATATCGCCTTTGCTGGGACAAAGATTGCCCTATCTTGGGGCTTGCTGCAGTTGCTGACAATCAAAATCAAGACTTTCTATCTATTCACTGAACATTCTGCTGTTGAGTTGAAACCTGTGACTTCTTGGTCTGCTCATGCCCTTGTCTGTGTCCTCTTCCTTTCTCTATTGTGGCTGTTGTTTCCTCATAGTTCTTGTGCCCCATTGTTCTGGTGCTATATTGCCAACTCTCTCTAGAGCCCTCAGGACTTTGAATTTATTTGAGTGCAACAGTGAGATTAAAAGTCAGATTTCTATCACTTACAAAAAAAATGCAACCAAAGAACATCAAAAAACAGTCAAGCTTGCTGTGTTAGTCAAAAAATGCCCATGAGCCGAAACCAGTTTGGCTCAGTGGTAGAGCATCGGCCTGTAGACTGAAAGGGCCCAGGTTTGATTCCGGGCAAGGGCATGTACATTGGTTGCAGGAGGCAGCTGGTCGATGTTTCTCTCTCATCGACATTTCTAGCTCTCTATCTCTCTCCCTTCCTCTCTGTAAAATATCAATAAAATATATATATATTTTAAAAATGCCCATGAAAATGGTAATGACAAAATAGGCCAGAAAAAGAAAAAGTGACTAGGGACATCCAATGATGGCCAAGACACCCTGTGATGCGCACTCTTCTCATTCCCAGGTGGTAGAAGGACAGTCCCTCCTTTATGGAAAGCACTGTGGGAAGAGGCCTTGACAGTACTCATGTTTATGGACACATAAAGGAATTATCTCCCACCTGGTCTCTATCCCAAGGAAATGATCAAAGACGAAATAAAAAAGTAATGTCTATCCCAGTCTCAATAATAGAACAATGATTAAATAAATTATAGTGTATCCATAAGGTACAGTATGAGAGAGTAATTAAAAAGAATGGCTAATGAATATTTTACAATATGGGAATTGGCCACCAGAGAAGGCAAAATGAAGAAACGCCTCTGTATAAAGTTTTATCTCTTCCTGATTCCTAGCTTTATAAAAGAATACATATTTGGCATCATTTAGACAAAACTCGTTAAGTGCATCCTAGGTGCTAAGCACTAAGTATACAATACAAATAGAACACAGTCTCTGTGCTTATGGGACTTACAGAATAATAGGGGCGTCAACTATTAAATAATCATACACATCAACAGTTAAAAATCCAGTGATTGCCAGGACAGGAAATTAAGTAATATGTGTAAGAGAGTTTAACACTGGAATTCACACCAGGAGGCCCTGGGCCATGATCTGTGGGGAAGGGTGTCCAAGCTGATGTAAGGGAAACCAAAAGGAGAGTGTGGTGGGAAGAAGCGCTGCCAGCAACGGGATCAGCCCGCAGGTGGCCCCGACAGAACGCCCATGGCACCCCAGCGGGTGAATGGGAGGCCAGGCCACGGGGCCTGGATGGCGTCTGGTGTGCATTGGGGCAGCTGCCACCGAAGGGTGGAGGGCAGGGACTCCCTCAGTGCAGTGATACTTCCGGAAGGCCATGCTGATTCCAGGTGCAGAGTGGGTGGACATGGCCCTGTGATACCAAGTAGGAACAGTGAAGAGTGAACGGAGGGGCCACATCTGAGGGGGCCCATCAGGGGCTCACGTCAGCCCTGCCTGGCACTCTACCCTGTGCCAGGCAAACCAGGCTTCCCTCCGGGGTGGTCGGAGACTCAGATGCCCACCGACAATGAGTGAGGAAGGGGCTTTACCACACCCCTCCCTCCTTCCATCTTTCATGAGAGGCTGAGCTCCATCCTCTCTGCTATCCCACCCCTCTTTGACAGCCAAGAGAAAGGAGGCCCTCGCACCCCACTTCCCACTCCTGCCGGAGTCTCATTCTAAAGGCAGGTGTTGGCTCAGGCCAAATGAAGCCCCATCTCAAACTCTGGAACTGCAGCTTCTGAGAACCAGGGGGCTCCGAGGATGGGAGGACCTGTTCCTTAGTGGTTACCTGGGAACATGTGTAGGCATGGTGAGAGGGTGGAGGAAAGTCCTCACCACTTGATTTCATGTGAACTCCTCCTGATTCCTCCCAGTGCTCTGTGAAGACCCGTGGCAACTTTCTGAGCATCTGTCTTGCATTCGCCTAACAAGTTAATTAACACTTTTTGTCACTCTGGCAGCTTTGGAGGGGAGGGGAGGAGGATGCGACAGCCAGCCCCGCCTCTGTTAACCCTGCACTCATCCACCAGGCAGCAGGCAGCTGAGCTCAGCATCGCCCAGGCAGAGGTCTCCACACTGACCTCTCCCGTTCTGTCCACAGCTGGGGCACCCAGGGCGACTTCTCCACGACCCACGCGCTGCCTGCGGTGAAGGTGAAGCTGTTCACTGAGAGCACCGGCGTCCTGGCCTTGGAGGACAAGGAGCTGGGGCGGGTAAGTGCTCCCCTCACAGCCCGTGTGCGCGCAAGCTGCTCCAGAGAGCGGGTCTCCAGGTCCCCCGAGGCAGCACTGAAGGACTGGCTTTCCCATTCAGATCCCGGGGTCCTCTCTGCATGGACTGTGCAATCTTGAGCAAGCAAGTGCTTCAACCTCTCCCAGCCTCAGTTTCCCCGTCCCTGATCTGGTCCCCACAGTGCACACTGCCGGAGACCGAGTACCAAGCAGGGTCCTCCAGTCTTCCAGCCCAAGCCCCCTTCGGCCAGAGCGCTCCCTGCCCTTCACTATCCTGCAGTGAAAGTTTTAGGTGATTCAACAAACCGACCCACCTAACAATCTTTAAATCAGCACATCACACCAAGGGAGAGTGTGGCAATGACTTAATAATAACGTAATTTCAAAATGTGGAGCTCCAGGCACGACTGCGTAAGACCTCAAGAAGGGGTGCCAGGGGGAGACTCGCTGTGACAGGGCAGCTGAAAATCAGCTGTGGAGGCTGGTGACCCCAAAGCTGAGCACCAGTGAACGGACTTATCAAACCGATAAGCACGTGTTGGTAACAACATTGCTTTTATTTCCCTGGACAAGCGCTAAAAGTACTTTGAGGGCACTCGTAACAAGTTCTTTAGGAGCTGGACGCAGGTTTTCCCACCTCCGTGTATAGTCCATGGGAACACTCCAAAGTCAGGTGGGATGCGGGACAATCCCCCGTTGGAAAGGATCGTCTCACTCCTTTCCGTGGGGCCCACCATGCAATACCAACAGAGCTCAGCCCCAACTCTTCTTCAACCAAAAAAAGTCCTCCCGCCCAATTTTTGAAATATCCGGTGGATGGCACCACTCCATTTGACATAATAAGACATTTCTTCTTGTATCTCAGCTATGGACGCTGCCCCAAAAAGCCAGTGTTATTTTCGGACCGGAAGTGAACTAGCTTGAAAAGCTTCTATCACCCCACACTGCACAGAGTAAAATCTGACCTCTAAAGGCTCGGGTGACGCGTGATCAGGGTTCTGCCCGCCTCCTCAGCCCTTTGCTGCCACTGAGCCCCGGCATCCTAAGCCAATCTTGAGTCCCTCAAATAAACCAAATTCTTTCCCACCTCAGGGGCTTTTTCTCTGCCTGGAACCCTGGCCCCACCTCCCGAGTCTTTGGAAGTCTTCCTCTTTCTACATGCCCTTCCTTCCTCCTTGGAGAGCCTTTGCTGACTGTCCATCCTCCTTGAATTGCTACCGCAGCCCCTGCTCACATCCTCCACTGAGCCCATCACCACTGAGAGGAAGAGAGGAAGAATTTACAGAAATGTTTACCTCCGTCCTCCCCACCAGGCTGTGAAAGCTCCATGGAGACAGAAACCTAAACGATTTTGTCCGCCACCCCATTCCCAGAGCCCAGCACACAGACTCAATAGATTCCATTTCCCACCTGGCTGAATGTGTGATCCCTCTGAAAGCTGTGTGACTTCAGCCAAGACTTCTAACCTCTCTGGGCCTCTGATACTTTATCTGGAGAATAAGAGAACACTCCGAGATAGGTACCCTGGTGTGCGCACCTCACAATGCCAGCAAGAACACATTACCCTCGCTTTCTCTTTTCTTCCTTTATCTTCTCACTTCCCTTTCCTGCCTTTCATCTGTAGACCTGACCTGGAGTCATAGTCCTGGGAGCCGCGCCACAGATGGAACTAAAATACAAAGCAAACAAAGCTAATAGCAAAAGGGGTGCTTCCCTCCCCCCAAAAAGGAGGGGGATGAAAGAAAAGAAGACGCTTAGTGTTTTCTTTGAGAAATGACAAGTATCCATTTCTGCCCTAGGGAGAGGCCCACAGATGGGAAGTAGCCTGCCTTTCATTTTTCTGCAAACTTCCTTTTCCCTGAAGAATCGTGTCAAGAATCATGAGTCTCGGAGAGCTAGGGTATTCGTGTTAGAAGAGACAAGCCCAGGAGCACTCAACCTGGGTCCAGGGAGGATTCCAGGGGACCCGGGAGCCCCTGGAAATTGTCTGCAAATAGTGTGTGTGTGTAGGGGGGTTGGGGAGACGCCAGTATGTGCATTTTTCTGGGCTCACTAGTTCAAAGCTTTCACCAGCTTCTCAAAGCTGTTCCCACTCAGAAAGGTTGAAACCACTGGGCTACTCAAAGCCTTTCATTTTGTAGATGAGAACCTGATTCCTGAAGAGGCAGGAAGCTTGCCCAGAGCCCCCCACCCCCACCCCACCCCGTTTGCTGGGGCCCAGGCAGTGATGGTCAGCACTGTCCCAAGCCCTTAATGTGCAGCCCCTTGTACCCCCTTCACCATGGTCCTGATGAGGCAGCTGCAGATACCCCTCCTGTATTGATGGGCACACTGGGCCGCAGGCGGTAATTCACCAGGAGGGATGTTGCCTCACCAGCCACTTTTACTCCACCACAGCGTCCTCAGCAAAATACAGCCCCCAGCTCTGTGGCCATGAGCTCGCCACAGCCCCCACACAGCCATTCTTTTCTTAGTAAATCCTTCTCTCTTACATATTCCCCCAGGGGCTAGTTTACACCTGTTCCTGCCAGTTGCCCTGGCGCTGGCCTGCGGGGCGCCCTCTGCTGGTGGCATGCCGCAGCTGTGACTGCTAAGTGCTCTTTTTCAATGCCAAGTTCCTGGGAGCCCTCAAGAGAGTGTTTCCATGCTGTTCTTCCCAAGGACACAGCCACGTTCAAATCCGGGTTCTACCTTCATTCACCCCACAGCAGTGATTTGTTTTATCTTTATTATGTTTCGTCTTTATTAACCTTTCTAATAATGAAAAACAAGCCATGCATGCTGTAAAAGTATTAAGTGGACATGTAGTAAAACGATGGGTCCCTTCCAACTCACCCTAGTTTTGTTTCTCAAAGAAAGAGCCTTGTTTACAGTTTGTTGTATATTCTTCCCTAAATAGTCTATGCAGGCACAAGCATAGCATATATAGGCATATGTGCATATATCTCTCTTTAGAAAGAAGCGCACACTAGAAAGTTATTGTATACATACTGCTCTGGACTTTTCTGGAATTATCAGTGTATTGGGAGATTAGTTTATATTGGCCATATTGACCTCCCTCCTTTTTCGTAGTTGCATAGTATTTCGTTGTGTGGATGCATCAGCATTTACTTAGGTTGTTTTCAGTCTGTGGCTACATAAACAAGGCTTCCTTCGGTAAATAATCTTCAATTTATCTCCTTGCATATATGTGTGTATCTGAAGAGGACAAATGTCAAAATATATTTTGCTGAATGAAATTTGAATGTTGACAGTCCTGCCAAATTGTCCCCTAAGGAGTCGTATATGCCAATTGACACTTCTACGAAAGGCACCAGAGTGACTGTTTCCCCAAACCCATGCCCGTACTCCAATACCATCCAGTCATTACACATCAAAAAAGGCTGTGGGCCCACGTGCCCTGTCCTTTGTGCTCTGCACAGAGCAACCAGGAATCATGGCGGGCAAAAACATAACCTCATAAAGCGTAAAGGCTCTGGACATAAAAACTAGGACTTGCAGCGCAGTGTGCGGGAGCACAGAGCCAGGCACACAGCTCAGTCTGCGGGGTGGAGGTGCCGTCCGGCCAGGGGAGCACAGAGGCAGGGAGGGGTGTCAGGGTGACACAGTCCCCGGGGAGGGCCTGCCTGCTTGCCCAGGCCCCTAAGAGCAGCCGGGCTGGCTGGCGGGCAGCTCCCCACTCCCGCCTGAGGCCATCGTGTTCCCACATCAGCATCACCACATCAAAGCCCCGCACACATGGCTGCAGCCGGGATGACGGAGTGCTTGATCAGCAGCCTGGAATGTCCAGATGAGGTGTCTGGGCTGCGCCGGGCTTACGTGCACCCAGAAGGACCCCAATAATTCAGTAAGGCTGACACGCACAAAGGAGTCGTGGACCGGTCAGGAGGGTGGGGGTGAAGACAGAGGAGAGCGCAGTGACCTCATCCCCCCATCCACGCTGGAGAGGAGGTGCTCCCTCCCCCCCCAGGAGGCCCCCATGTGGGGGAAGCAGTCTTTGCAGAGAGGCCAGTCCTGAGCTGAGGCCATTTGCTTTGGCAAGCGGACATCACACTGGCCGTGGGAAATGCCCGGAACCATATGGGGAGGCCTGCTGACTGAGGAGCTCGGGTGCCCAGGGCACCGCTCCCACTGACTTTGCCAAACGGGAGGAGGGAGGAGGGAGGAGGCCCAGGGCCCGGCCTGCTGTCTTCTGGCCCAGGCGGGCTTCTCCTCTTCTCCCTGCACATCACCCGCCTCCCCTCCCGGGAGAGAGGTCAGCCTCGCTGCATCAGCAGCCCTCCTCCCCACCCTCCAGGCTCAGGGCTCGGGGTGCAGAAGATGACAGAGTTCTCCTGAGGGCAGGGAGTGGTGCCCCCCATGCTGCCCGCCAGTGGCACCCTGACTCACTTACGTCCAGCATCCTCCAGCAAGTCCAAGTCCATTGGTGCCGGTGAGGTAACCTTACACGTTTGGTGGTTGAATCTTAGCTAAGTTAACCCCTCACAGAATGAACAAATGCCTAAAGAGATTACCCCAGAGAGCGCTGATTTGAAGGTAGTCCTAATATTCGAGCCTGGCAAACAGCATGGAAACGATGGCCTGCCCCGGGCCTGCTGGCAGAGTTCCGTCACCCCGTTACCCCGTCACTCCCACCTGAAACGGGCAATGCGGACTCATATCCTGTATGCTTAACAACCAGCCTCGCCCTCAACTTATACAGCAAAATAAGGCTCATGATAGAACAAAGCCACCACAGTTCGCAAGGTGCTTAGACAACAGTTTTTGTCTTTAGCCCATCTTTCAAGATGTCTATATTTGTGTGTTCGGTGATATATGTAATCAATGTTAACACAGAGTAGACATATAAATGTGAAATATATATCTGGGTATATATTTTTACTGATATTTATGTATAGGCATATCTCATTTTCCCATTTTTTTTTTGGGGGGGGGGTGGTTAAACATTGATGGTTTGTGGCAAGCCTGAGCTATTCTATCAGCACAATTTTTCCAACAGGCTCAGATGATGATTAGCATATTTTTTTTTTAGCAAAATAAGTACTTCTAGACATAATGGCTGTTATCCATGTAATAAACTGCAGTATAGGGTGAACATAATTCTTAGATACACAGAGAAACCCAAATCTTCCTGTGTGACTCACTTTATTGTGATTCTCGCTTTATTGCTGTGGCCTGGACCTGAACCCGCAATATCTCTGAGGCGTGCCTATATTCATATTGACATACTTTATATTAATAGCGATGCACTTACAGACATTGGGCGAGTTGCTCAAAAATATCTTACTGACGTCGGGCCTGGTCAAAAACACGTTGGCAGCCTGTGGTCTGAAATATTGGGATTTCTTTTATTTGAGAGGACTCTAATTTTGTCTTCAGCAAGAATGTACACATGTCCCTTCATCAGAGAGAGGGAAGTTAATGGAAAAAGAGAAAAGAAGGAAGAGTCAGACTTGGAGTCCGAGGGTGAAAAATCAGCACAAGCAAGGCCTGTGAAAGGGGCAGATGGTCCTTTGCTGCCTCGGTCCCTCCTCTTCTCGGAGCTCTTGATGCACAGTCCTTTGAGAGTTCTGGGTCCCTGCCCTCCGAGCCCAGCCTGAGCTCGCATGACAGCACCGTGGCCTCTGCAGGGCCCCTCCCAGCCCCTCCAGCGGTGACAGAGCCCAGGACAGGGGCGGGACTGCCCACTTGTGGAGAAAGTGGCTTTGAAAGCAAAGCCACAGCCACCAGGCACTCCGCCAGCAGAGGCAATGCTCAGCCAGCCCCGCTTCTGTTGCCTTGTGTTTAATTCCTTTCCTGTGGTTCAGGGGATTTTCCAAACTCCGCTCCTCCCGAGCGCAGGCTCCCCAGGTCCCACGTGGCTCCTGGGAACCCCTTCATCTCCAATGCAGAAGGGGAGTCTCTGAGCCTCACTCACAGCCCAGAGGCAGGGAGACCTGAGGCACAAGCCCCACAGGGCACACCATCCCCAAAGCCCCCTGGGGAGGCCTTCTAGGCCGACCCTTCTGCCAGGGCAGAGCGGGCTGGGTGATGAGACAAAAGCGCAGCTGACATTGGTTGAGACAGTTGAGAGGTGTGCCTGGTAGCAGGCCCCTGCCCCCTCTAAATGGCACATTTCCCATCCATCAAATAAGATACTCCCATCTTCCCTGCAGCCTCAGAGGGATTCTCCCGCTGTGAAGGTGGGAGGGATCCCAAAGAAAGAGAGGAGGGTGGGCCTGCAGTGCCCTCTGAGATGGGAGATGTTTCTTCCCTTCACACCGGCTTCTCTGTGAGGAGGGTGATGGGTGGAGAACTCTCTCTTGCTGTAGTACTTCTGAGCTTTGGAAAACTACGAAAGCAGGATCCTGGAAAGCTGGATCACAGTCCTTACCCTCAGAGAGTTAGCCAGGGAGAGGGAGAAGGGAGCAGAGAACATCATTTCTATCCTCCTCTGGTCTGGCTGGTTGGCAGGAGGCAGCCATGGTTGGGAGGCAAAGCCTTGGTTCTGAGTGCGATGGCCAGGACTCTGCTTCAAAGGGCTTCCTTCCCTTGGGCGATGGAACCTGGGCAAGAGACTCCTTCTCCACAGCAGTTTCTCATCCACCAAAGTCTGCCCATAAGGGTGCTTCCGTTTCCTGGCTAAGATGGCTGTCCTTTATCCCCACAGGTCATTCTCCATCCCACCCCGAACAGCCCCAAGCAGTCAGAGTGGCACAAAATGACGGTCTCCAAAAACTGCCCCGATCAAGACCTCAAAATCAAACTCGCTGTCCGGATGGATAAGCCTCAAAACATGAAGCATTCTGGGTAAGTGCTCCTTCTCTGGGGGGCAATTTTGGACATGCTTCCATTTATTTCTTAACATATTTTCTAAACAGAAAAACTGATCCTCAGAGAACCACCTGGAAAGAAATCCAAAGGATCCATGAGAGGATATGAAAAATACTTACTCTCATATTTACAGTTATCTGCAGACCCCATGGAGAATTGGGTGCGGGACCCCTCACAGATGCAATGGCGGAGGGTTTGCATGTAGCCTGGCACATCCTCACATATACTTTAAATTGTTTCTAGATTACTTAAAATTTCTAACACACTATCAGTGCTATGTAAACAGTTGTTATACCGTATTGTTCAAGGAATAATGACAAGAAAAAAATGGTCTGTGTGTGTGCAGTACAGACTTGGCCCTCTTACGCCTGACTACATAGTAGACACTGCCACAACCTACCATTTTTAGAATATTTTTGCTCATAGTTGTTTGGATTGCAGAACTGTTTGGATTGCAGGACACGGAACCCATGGATGCAGAGGGCAGCTGTGTCATAAGCTTCCTCTTAGGACCACTGCACTGTGTTTGCCTTGGTGCTAACTGTCAAGATAGAACCATTTCGTTCTCCTCTGGACTGGGATTCCCAGGACATCCACTGCCTCACTAGAAGCATGCTGGGTGATTCCGGTTTCAGAAGTTTTATTGGCTTCATCTACCTTGTCAAAGGCATTCTCATTTCTCAGACTATGAATCCCTCCCTAGTACCTTCGTTAATAACCACATACAAGGGGCGTGAACAGTTGCCATTGGCGACCTTCAAACAATCAACTCATATGGAGTCAGCTTTTCCTCCTTCTTATATTCTTGGCATACACTGAGTGGCCAGATTATTATGATCTCTGAATGCATAATAATCTGACCACTTAGTGTATATCCTATATAATAATCCTATATAATAAAAGGTTAATATGCAAATTGTCCCCTCGACCAGGAGTTCGACCAGCAGGCAGGCTGGCCAACCACCCATGTTCCCTTCCCCTGGCCAGGCTGGCCAGACCCCACCCATGTATGAATTCATATATATATATATACTGAGTGGCCAGATTTTTATGCGTTCAGAGATCATAATAATCTGCCCACTCAGAGTATATTACAAACTGTGGAATGGGAAATCTCCCGCGTATCTCTCCTCTTCAAGGTACACATCCAGGTTTCAAGCAAATGGTTGGAGAATTCTGTGGAGTTTCAGTATTAGAGGAAGAATTAGGCATCTTTAGCAAAACCCTGGCTCACAGAGGGAGTCAGAGAGAGAGAAGTGAGGAGGGGAGGGCAGACCAAAGAGAGAGGCCAAAAATATGAATGAATATCTGTCCTCAAAACTGCTCTTTAAAAACTACCTTAAAGGAATCAGTAGCTCAACCCACATCTCCTGCTGTGGGAGCCCCATACCAGGAGTCTCACAAATACTCCCTCCTGTCATCCCCAGAGCTAACACTTGGCATAGGTATGATTTTTCCCATTGGACAAGGTCCCACGTTTTTTCCCTTGACTCTGCTAGAAATTGAAATAACGGATCTGGATTCAGGAACTTTTCTGTTCATGTATTTGTAAAATTATTAATGTATTTCAGGTACCTTGAGCCTATAGATGAAAGAAGAAATATGTAGCTCACTCTGACCTCTTCCATAGCTATTTAATATCACTAGACTGCTGTTTAAAGATCGTCCCTGCCGGGACATATACCAGGAGGGCCTAGAATAGTCCTGAAAAGTGAACAGTGGGCACCTTGATACAGCACCATCAGAGCCAGCGTGGGGGAGTCAGGGGGAGCAACCTGGGAAGTTGCACAAGGGAAGATTCAGGGAAAGGGGAAATATTATTAACTACTTTATTTTTTTTTACTTAAACTTAAAATAGCTTTACTGAGCCCCATTGTGTGAGGGAGAGTGATAAAAATATCCAAGCAGTGTCACTGCTTAGAGGATTAAAGAGAGGAATTTTTAAGAAGCCTGACTGAAGTCATGAGTCGGATTCACGTCACTGTGTATTGAAACATAAAAGGAAACTCAGAATTACTCCTGGTTGGTGGACTGTGGTTCGTTGAATGAGCCCCTGGCCCATTCAGAGTAACTTTCTTTATTGAATAGAAAAATGTCAGTAAGAACATCATCGCTGCCTTTTGGCCTTAAGACATTGGTACCTGGGCATATTTGAGACTTAGCAACTCCTCCATGGCTTTCTAATTATTATCTTTTACATCCACGTAGTGTTTTAAGCTCAGGAAGTGCATTCACTTACACGGTCTCATTTTGTCCCTGAGACAGCCTCACAAGGATTAGGTATATTATCCTTCCATCTTAATAAATGGCCTCTTTTTTAGTTGCTCAGACTAAGACCCTTGGATTCATCTTGGTCTCTCTTCCTCTCTCACCCCTCATCTCATCCATCATCCAATTCTCCTCCCTCCACCTTCAGAGTGAATCCAGAGCTCAGCCTCTCATCACCACCTCCACATCACCATTCGAATCCAAGCCTCAGGACTTCTCCCCTCACTTGTTTGCACTTGCCTATAGACAGTCCCCCTGCAGCCTTGCCTCCCTGTAGTCTATGTAGAATAATTATTTAGTAAAACACAAGTCAGATCCCATTACTCATGGGCTGGAGAAACCCCCACTGATTCCCCAATTCATTCAGAGTAAAAGTCCATGCTGTGGCCATGGCTACGGGGCCCTGTCTGATGAGAATTTCATTACCTCTCTGACCTTGGTCACTGCTCCAGACATACTGGCCTTCTTGCTTTTCCCAAAGACTCCAACTGGACCCCCATCCCTGAGCTCTTGCCCTCACTGTTCCCTCTGCTGTAAATGCTCCTTCTCCCCAACGTAGATGTCCATGTGGCTCACCTTGGTTTCTGCATGTCTCTGCACCTCATCAGAATGCCTTTCCGGGCCCACCTGTGCCCCCCCCCTCTTTCTTACTCTGCTTTTTTTTTTAACTAGAGCACTTAACAACATCTCACATATCATAACTTTATTTGTTTGTTTGTTGTCTCTTCCCACACTAGACTGTGAGCTCTTTATCATTAGGGACATTTGTCTCCTTTGTTCAAGGAAGCAACTATAGAGTCTGACATGAAATAAAAGTCCAATACTTTATTTGTTGCATAAATAAGTGAATGAATGAGCCCCCATTTTACAAATAAGGAAACTGAGGCTGAGAATCCACATTTTACGAGTAAGGAAAAGACTTGCCATAGCCAGAGTAAGCCTCAGAGCCAGGTCTAGAATGGTTCCAGTACAACCTTCACTACAAACCTGAAGCTTAAATTCAATCAACTGCAGTCCATCAACCTGGAGTAATTCACACAATACTGATTTTCCTTTTATGTTTTAACAAATAAAAATAATTTTTATTTATTGATTTCAGAGAGGAAGGGAGAGGGAGAGAGAGATAGAAGCATCAATGATGAGAGAGAATCATTGATCGGCTGCCTCTTGCATAGTCCCATCAGGGATCAAGCCTGCAAACCAGTATGTGCCTTGACTGGAAACCTAACCATAACCCCTTGATTCATGGGTCAAGGCTCAACCACTGAGCAACACTAGCCAGGCTGTAGCTCTGTCTTTTAATGAGAGTATTTATTTAGCCTATTTATATTTAGCATAATTATTGAAATGGTCGGTTTAAGTTAGATTGCTATTTGTCATCTTGCTAGTTGTTTCTTGTTTGTTCCATCTGATCTGTTTCCTTCTTCCTCTTTTTCTTCCTTCTTTTGAATTAATTGAATACCTTTATTATTCCATTTTATCTTTTTTATTATATTAGTATATAGAAAGGCCAATTAGGTCAATTGCCTAGACTGTAATCTTTGGCACTACCACTTACTTGCTGAAGGGCAAGTTGCTTAACCTCTCTGGACCTCATTGTGCTCAGCATGAAATGGAGGAAATGATAGCACTGGCCCTCAGGGTTACTGTGAGGGTTAAATGAGTTGATAAATGTCAAGCATTTGATGTAAGGTGAGAGCTACAGCTACAGCGAGTCAATGGTGTTGTTACATTGGGGTTGTTTGCCTTCACTCATGCTTTGCAGCTTTGCACCTTTCCTCAGCCATGGGTCCTGCTAGGCTGCCACTGGAAGAAGACTGAGCCACTGGAGTCTCAATGCCTCCACTCACCCCCCTCCCTCCGGCCCCCCATTCTTTCTCACTTCCCAGGGATGGGAGGGAGGCTTCTTGGTAGAAATCATGGTTTTTGTCCCACTGTGACTGCTCTTCTTAAGAAAAAAATTATCATGAAGGATTCTGGGGGGGAAGATTTTGCCCAGAGAAAACAAGTGCCTCTCTCTCATCACCTGGGCCAGGGCAGCACCAACCCCCATTTCTGGGCTTGTCAGTCACTCTGGCTCCTTTGTGAGGTGCTCATGGCTGCCCATCCTCCAGCATCCTGACGGAAGAAACACAATAAAACACTTTCCCCATGGATACCCATCATGTGTGCACTAGTGCTAGGCACAGTAGGTGCTTAATAAACAGCTGAGGTCCTACTTCACTTACAGTCACAAATACCACATGAAGGACACTGTCCCATTTTTTTTATTCCCCCGGGTGCCGCTCTGCCGAGTAGTCCAGGGCAGGGGACCCTGAGGCCAGGGAGTCTTTCATGCATTTGACTGGGATTCCTGGGACTTGAGTTGAACCCAAGTCCACCCACCTCATCTCTCTCTTTTTTTAAAGGTGTTTTTGTTGATTTTAGGGAGAGAGGAAGGGAGAGGGGGAGAGAGATGGAAACATCTATAAGAGGAAAATATCAATCGCTGCCTCCTGCTTGCCCCCTGCTGGAGACTGAGCCTGTAACTTGGGCATGTGCCCAGACCAGGAATCAAACTGGTGACCTCTTGGTTCCTGGGTTGATGCTCTACCACTGAGCCACACGGGCCAGGCTTCCTGATTTCTTGTTAGTCCTTTGTACTTTACTCAGGACTCTCATTGAACTAAAATGCCATAGGGAATGGCAGGGATGGCAGTGGCCCACTGGCATGGGATTTACCGAAATACTACAAGACAGGATGCATTGGAATCATGATGCACAATGTGATCTGGAGACCCAAACCCAGACATGTGCACTTCACCCTATTTCCCAACAGATATGTGCCTGGAAGCAGAACATACATTGAAACAAAGGATCCAAAGGTGAAGCCTTTGCAAAGTTGGTAGTTACAGACTCTTTCTACTTCCACTAGCAACAGCAAGAATAACAACACTCAACAGCAATGCCTAACATTTTCAAGATTCTGCTACATGCCAGTTACACCCTTCAGAGCAAACTAGCTGTCCCGCACCCATGCACCAGGTCTCTAACCTATCTAATAAAAGAGTGATATGCAAATTGACCATCACTCTAACACACAAGATGGCTGCCCTTGTGTGGTCAAAGATGGTTCCCCCAATGTGGACACAAGATGGACACCACAAGATGGCCAGCAGGGGAGAGCAGTTGGGAGGGACCAGGCCTGCAAGGGAGGACAGTTGGGGGCAATCAGGCCTGCAAGGGAGGGCAGTTGGGGGGGGCGGCGATCAAGCCTGCAGGAGAGGGCAGTTAGGGGTGACCAGACCTGCAGAGGAGGGCAATTAGGGGCAATCAGACCAGCAGGGGAGCAGTTAGGCATCAATCAGGCTGGCACGGGAGTAGTTAGGGGGTGATCAGATTGGCAGGCAGAAGAGGTTAGGGGCAATCAGGAAGGTAGGCAGTTGAGCAATTGGAAGCCAGCAGTCCTGGATTGTGAGAGGGATGTCCAACTGCCCATTTAGGATTGGGCCTAAATGGGCAGTTGGACATCCCTCGAGGGGTCCCAGGTTGGAGAGGGACACCCCCACCCCAGGCATGAATTCTGTGCAACAGGCATCGAGTTTTATCATAAGGCAGCTTTTATTGGGCATCTACTTCCTGTCAAGCCTCATACTTACACCTCTTAAGCATCACCTCACTTAATCCCCCCCCACCCACACACACACATACACACCGCTGGCCCTGTTTGGAGAACACTGGGAGGTTAAGCAGCCTGCCCAGCATCTCAGAGTAACTGGCAGAACTAGCGCTGGAAGGCTCCTCACCAGCACAGACAATAGCCCTCCCTGGACCAGCCTCCGTTTCTTCATGAATATGATAATCTATTACTTCAAGAGGGTTCAGAGCTCTGTCCAGGACAGCAATGTGGCCCACATAATACAGAGCTGACAGAGTTGGCTTCAGGGTGACAAACAGTCATCCAACCGTCCCCCACAGCCTCAGCCTGGGTCCGGCCCACGCCCTCTCATCTGCACACTGTCACCCTGTCCCAGCTGGCTCCCTGCTTCCCGTGCCCCTCCCATCAGCAGCACATTGGCCACCACAGCCACTGGGGCCGTCTGAAGTAGAAATATAACCTTGTCACTCCCCTGCCTAAAACCCTCCCTAGTTTTCCATCCTTATTTAGAACGAGTGTGTTCATGCCACAATTTACCCAGTAAAAACGTCACTGCTGGGAAGTGAACGGAGTTTGGGGCAGGAGTGGAAGAGGGGAGACCAGGAGGAGCCTACTGCCATGGCCCAGGTGGGCATGATGCAGTTTGGGGAGTAGCAGCGGAGATAGAAATAGACAGGATATACTTTGGAAGGAGAACCCGAAAGACTTGGTGATGCATTGCATGTCTTTATGCGATGCTTTTCGATCTCATCAGAAATCATTATAAAGGTTGCTCTGCTTTTCCAAGAACCTGGCATTCAAAACCAATTAAAATACTGCAAATACTTTTTGACCACCCACCATCCACAGCTGACCCCTCAACTGTTATGCAGGTAGAGACACCCAACCCCCACACAGGCCCTTCCCATCCGCAGTGTCACCCAGGGTTGCAGTCCGCCAGAATCCGAGGCTGGGAATGCAAAAGTCTGTTTTTGATCCACTACTGGTTGAATCTGCAAATGTTAAACCCTCAGATACGACAGGCAGACTGCACAGTATTTACTGAAAAAAATCTGTGTCTTAGCGGAACCGCACAGTTCAAGGGGCAGTTCTGCTGGGAACTGCACGAGGACATTGAAAAGGAGAAACTTAGAAAGAAAGGACCAGGTTCCTTCCCTCCAGGAGCTCACAGTCCAGCGGGTGTGAGAGGATAACAGCAAGTGAGTGACTGCTGCCAGCACAGAATGGACTTAGCGGCCTAGGACACGGTGGCATCAAGTAAGGACGGAGACTCGGGAAGACGTGGGTTCTAACCTCCGGAGCGGCCAGAAGGCACTCAGGCAGCATGACTGTGCAGCGTTACGGATGAAGGAGTGAAGAAGACACGCGGTCAGGAATTACAGGCAATACAAGGCGCCAGCTGAGCCTGGGGAGTTCACCGGGACCAGAAAAGGCAGCGCTGCCAGGTCAGGTCAGGTCAGGATGCTGATGCTGTCTTAGAGGCCAAGGCTTCCCCGAGTGTATTCACGCCACGAAGGCACACAAGATCCTCCACTGATGCGCCGACAAGCATGTATGCGTTAGGTAGATCCTGATGCATCTTCATGTGTGCTGCATAACTTGTAATTGGTGTATCAAGGTGTAAAGTTTTCTTTCAAAATAAATGTTAAATAAGTCAACTTAAGCTTTCAAGTGAATCATAGGATAAATAGGCGGCGGATATGGGAGAAATCCTGAAAGTGGAATGTGAGTGGCCAGAGTTTGGGGCTCCCTTCACGTAAATGGGGAGACCCACTGGCGTTTCAGTGGGGGAGGCGTGAGGGCACTGCAGATGGTGCTGTCCCAGGACCAGGAGGAGGAAATCATACTGGGGTCCCTGAATCACTGCAGATGCCCCCACCCCCTGCCCCCGCACTGTTCCTGGGCGCGGCCCTGTGGCCGGGGCTGATGGAGGAGGTGTGAGGGGTGAGCTGAGCAGGGGAGGAACTTTGCAGCAGGTGAATCAGGAGCAATTGGGACAGAGGCGCCAGGAGACTCCAGGTTCTGGCTTGAAGGTCTGAATAGGTTTGGGCCACCGGCCACTCCAAGGGCCCCTGGAATTTGTCAAAGAAGCATCAACTGGCAATGTTGCAATTAGGGGCATTGTTCTTTCTGCTCCAAAGAGGAAATTCTGTCTGATTCCTGGTGAAGTGAGCGTCTGGAAGTTGTCCCGTCAGTTCTGACAGCAGGTGAAGCCAGTCCTGGTCTGGAGTGTTAGAAAGTGTTGGGGTTTGACCAGCTCTCTCCTCACCAGGCCTGACAGTCTGAAAACCACCAGCCTCCCTTCCTGGATCAGGGCTAGTTCAACATGTGACAATCCACAGGCCTTGGGGTAATTAATGAGTGAATTGGCAACAATGGTCTTAAAATCTCAGACAGCCTCTATGGTCCTTAACCCTCCTTTTTATTTCATATTTCTGTATAAAGATGAATTTCCACCCACAGAAGAGCATTTGGGGAAAATGGGGGAGAACAGGAGAACTTTCTCTGTCAACTTGAAACTTCTTCCAACTTCCTCCCTGTAACATATACACCTGCCTTTGGCAGAAAAAACAAATGAAGGGAACCTGAGGAAAGGTTTTCCTGAATGAAAGGTGGTAAGAGGTGAAGAATTGGTAGTTGTCAGATTTAGCACTAATTTTTTCTCTCTGCACCACACCTGTAGGAGCATTCCCGACCTAGAAGACCTAGCGTGTGCACACTAAGTCACAGCTTCCCTTTCCCGGTGCTCCTGGAGCCAGGCAGCCTGAGGACGGGAAGTGACTTGGCTGCGATTTCTTGCTCAGCTCCTCGAATCTGCCTTGTCTTTCTGGGCCCCGTGCATGTCCTTGTTTCTGAGCACCAAGCCTCACGGTCAAGTGTATTAAACGATGCACTCACACAAGCATTAATGCAACTGTCTTTTCCCTTTCCCCTAGGTATTTATGGGCCATCGGCAAGAATGTCTGGAAGCGATGGAAGAAAAGGTTCTTTGTGTTGGTGCAGGTAACTCTTCAATTCTAATTAATGAGTCTTCAGAGCCACAGTTTTAACCAGGTGGCAGGATTAGTGGGTAGTTTTTAATGGGTGTAAACTACCTGAAGCACACAAAGCTCAAGCAGCAGCTCAATGACGTTTTACCCTTACAGATCCATGTAACCACTCATCAGAGGCTTACGCACATTTCCAGAATCCAGGGTGTTCCCTGTCTTCCTTCACCTATTTTTATATCACTTAAAAAAATTTAAATCTATGCATGCTCATTAATTTCTATTCTGATAATACAGAATTATGTAAGACTAGAGGCCTGGTGCACAAAATTCGTGCATGATAGCGTCCCTAGGCCTGGTCGGTGATCAGGGCCAATTGGGGCCTTCTGGCTGCCATCTGGGACCTTCCTTCATTCTGTGCTTCCCCCTGGTGGTCAGCACATGTCAAACTCCCCGTTGGTCAAACTCCCAAGGGGACAATTTGCATATTAGCCTTTTATTATATAGGACCAGAGGCCCAATGCACAAAATTTGTGCAAGAATAGGCTTTCCTTCCACTGGCTGCCAGCACCGGCTTCCCTCTGGCACCCAGGACCCAGGCTACCCTCTGGCCCCAGCTTCATCTGGAAGGATGTCCAGAATCATGTCTATTCTAATTAGCATATTATCCTTTTATTATTACAGATAAGTAGGAGAACTGCCACCCTGTCTGTGATGGGGGACCCTAGGGAAGTAGCAAGACTGTGCCTGTTTAGGGCAGTGGGACACCAACATTCTTTTAGAAAAATCTGCTGTTTCTAGAGACCCTAAGATACTCCTGAGAAAGTTCAGAATTTAGTTGGAATTTTTCACTTCTATTTTATTGTTAGCGTGTTTATACTTAACTACCTGTAGGGGAGCACTCCACTCTTCTTGATGCCTGGGCTTCCAGAAGTCTCAACTGACCCCCTATAACAATGTTTACAGTCTGGAATGTATATCTCCAGATAGACTTTCTTTAACCAAAACTAATCAATTTTTCATGTTGTCCTGCAAATTGCTTTAAAAAATCATTGTAGACATTTTCCCATGTTTGCACATATACCTCTGGCTCTATTACCTGTAAATTTCCCCCCCTTTTTTTCTTATGATGGGAAATTTTAAGACTTAGTCTCTCAGCAACTAGAATTCTCCTTTTGGACAGACTTCTGGGCTTCCCAAATGAAACTATTATTAACCATGCAGCACAGAACATCGGTGTGTACAGATATAGATATGGATGCAGATATTGGTACTAGTAATACAGTAGTAATACTTTTTTATTTTTTAAAATATATTTTATTGATATTTTACAGAGAGGAAGGGAGAAAGATAGAGAGCTAGAAACATCAATGAGAGAGAAACATCGACCAGCTGCCTCTTGCACACCTCCTACTGGGGATGTGCCTGCAACCAATGTACATGACCTTGACTGGAATCGAACCTGGGACCTTTCAGTCTGCAGACCGACGCTCTACCACTGAGCCAAATCGGTTTCGGCTACAGTAGTAATATTTAAATAGTATCTTTGCTCTCAAGTATTTCTTTAAGAGAAAAAAATATCCAAAAACAGTAATACATGTCTTTGAAAATCCCTCCTTTTTTGTTTGTTTGTTTGCTTTTGGCATCAGGATTTTTCCGTTTGCAGAGGAATTTGGCACTGCCTCTTTTTAACTCCAGGCTCCACCAGAGCATGTAGACTATAATTCAATTTGCGAGAAGTTGATTTCTGTACTCTGAACGACATCACAAAGCACACCACCTTAATTTAGTGACTAAGGTGTTTGTCGGGGGACTGTGCTGGCTCTAAGCACTGCTGGCATTTAGATCACTCTCAGTTCTGAAACCTCACCATGACGCAAACACCTCTTAGGCCTTGAAAGTTCCACCAGCCCTGAGTTCCTAAGACTGGACCTCCTACAGATCTACTCATGTGCCTGCCACTGAGGCAAAATGCTTCTCTGGCTGTAAGCAAGAGGTGATCTTTGCTTTCATATTGCTATGGGATACAGCAAAACCTTAAAGTTAATTAGCCAAATGGAAGGTTTGGAATTATGTCCAACCTCCAAAATAATCCATGGCTAAGCAATAAAGGAGATTTTATTTTGAGATACATGTTCTCAGACTAGCAACTGACCAATATCTATTGGGCATCTACTTTGAATAGGGCACATTGGTAGGTCATAGAGGACTTGAGACCCTGTCCCCCACTTTCAGGAGAACGCTATTAGAGTTCTTTATAGGCAAACAGCACAAACAGATTCAAGCTAATTAAGATCTTTTTAAAAAATATATATTTTATTGGGGGTTTTTTTTACAGATAGGAAGGGAGAGAGATAGAAAGTTGGAAACATCGATGAGAGAAACATCAGTCAGCTGCCTCCTGCATACCCCCTACTGGGGATATGCCCACAACCAAGGCACATGCCCTTGACCAGAATTGAACCTGGGACCTTTCAGTCCACAGGCCGATGCTCTATCCACTGAGTTAACCGGTTTCGGCTAAGATCTTTTTTAAAAAATATATTGAAAGGGACTGAGGTAGTTCATGGGATTGCTGAAAAGATTGAATGACCAGTCTTTATTACAAACAAAACCAGTTCCAGAAGTCTAGGTTATGGGAACCATGGCTAGCAACATGACAAAAATCAGCTCTGACCATTTTCTGTCCTCCCGTCTCCACTCAAAAGCCAGACCTGAGAGAGAGAATTGGGTTGGTCCAGCTTGGATCACCCACCCAACTTTTAGCAGGGGCAGGCGGTGGCACTGTGATGATCAGGCCACAGAGCTGTGTCCAGTGCAAGGTCAGGATGCCAGTGCAGGGAGAAATGGATGCTGGCAGGCAAGAAGAGCTATGCCCAGTCTGAAGAGCACAACATAAATGGGGAGACGGGCTCCATCCAAAGAACAGTGCCCAGTTACGGGTGGGTCCCCATCAGTGCGCTCGCGTGGCCCGGCAGCCTCTGACTTCCCTGAGACTCTGCCTGGCCTCCCCAGTACTCTATGTGCTGTGCCAAGGCCAGTTCTGTTTCTGATTCACCCTGACGTCCTTCCCTCTTTCCCCCGCCACACACACACACACACACACACACTTCCTCCAGCTCAGTGTGTGGCACGGCCATTCGGGAAACAGTGGAAGGAGGAAGGAAAAGGAAGAGAGGAGAAAAGCCTGGATAGCAACAACTCCCCAGAGGAAGAGGGGCGAGAGGCCTTCTCACCATGGTAGAGAGTCTCCCCTCACATATTATTGGTCCACAGTGCCCAAAAGATTTCAGGTTCAAATCAGTTTTTGTTTGGTCTTCAGCCAAAGTTATTTCTGCAATATTTATACAACCTCTCCCCCCTGTTTAGCACCATACAAACCATAATATAATATGGTTCCTCTAATAACGTTCACTATTGCTTATATGTACATGATCCTCAGAGTTTACAAGGAGGTCATCCAGTTGGTCTTTACAACCTTTCTGTACTACAGTGAGAACAAGTCTTACCCGCCTTTTACGTGAGAGCAATCTGAGTTTGAATGACTTGCCCAAAGCCCATGGCCCCCAGGCAGCCAATGAAACCTAATACAGGTCTGCTATTTAGACTCTGTGGTTCTTCATACACAACTGTGTCACATTAAGAAATGGTCATTGGTCCCAGGAACTGGATGCTCCCCATTATAAAGCTGTTCTCCATCCTCAGATCTTGGCTCTGTGATGTTTTAGTCAATGTTTCCTCATTAAAGCCTTCCCTGACCACCCAACTACATTAAATCCCCAAGCTCTTATGGTACCATAGATCTCTTTTTAATACTTATCACCATTAATGTCACATTTCTGAGCTCATATAATTAATGTCTACCTTTCTGCTAGGCATGAGGGCAGGGACCACATCTGGTGTTGTACATCTTTATATTCCCCACACCCACTGACTACCTAAGTATTTGGCAAATGAACAAGTAACTGAATGAATGAATGACTCTGCCATACAGAAAGGAGTCTTTTCTAAAATATATGTATGTGAACTTTAAATAAGGGCTAGTGACCAGGGCTCAATAAAAATGACAGCTGGGCCGAAACCGGTTTGGCTCAGTGGTAGAGCGTCGGTCTGTGGACTGAAAGGTCCTGGGTTCGATTCCGGTTAAGGGCATGTACCTTGGTTGCGGGCACATCCCCGGTGGGGTGTGTGCAAGAGGCAGCTGGTCGATGTTTCTCTCTCATCGACGTTTCTAGCTCTCTATCTCTCTCCCTTCCTCTCTGTAAAATATCAATAAAATATATTTAAAAAAAAATGACAGCTGGATCATTCTCAAAGAAAGATGGTAAAGGCAAGAACAGGGGATTTAGATAAAATGTGTCTCATTAGTTGTATGTCCAAGTACTATAATCTCCCAGGGATGCTGGGAGGAAGAAGAGGAAGAGTCAGTCAGGAATAAGAAAAGACCGACCCTCCTATCTGGATTCTAGTTGCTAAATATAATTGAAACTCAGGGCAGTCTTAAAATTTCAAGACAGTTCCTACATGTTAAAACACTGGTTCTCAGGCTTTAGTGTGCATGAGAAATACCTGAGACACTTGTGAAAAGTAGAGATTTCTGGACCTTAGATTCTGCTTCAATTATTCTGACTTAAAGAATCCGCATTTTTATAACCTACCCCCACTGGATAACACACTCTAGGAATGTGGCCTGCCTGCTCTGAACAAAGCACTATTGCAAACCTCTTCCTAGTTAAATAAGTGGTCGGAAAGAAGCTAAGGGGTTCCTGTGTATCTGCAGTTTAGCCACCTTTGAAACAAAAGCAGGAAGATTGTGCCCTCGGGAGTCCCAGCAGCCAACTCCATGATTCCATGACAAGGTGCATTCCAGCTGAAAAATCCCAAACATGTGGAAATTGTAGTCCTTTGCATCCATCTCTCCAGAGTGCATGTTCAGATTCTGCTGGGCATTTGAGGTCACTAGATCTTTTCTCTGTCCTGGTCCAGGCTCTCAAGCTGGGCTGGCGGACTCTCTGACTCCCAGCGTGTGTTCTAGGCTCTTCTATGCTATTATTGCAAAGATGCTCACTGTTCCATTCATGTCCTTCAAAATTCAGTGTCAGGAGAATTCTACGGGGACATAAAAATATGCATTCCATTGGGAATAGCTTTAACTTGGTGATGTCTTATGGATGCTTTAAAAAAAAAAAAGCTGCCAAAATTTTGCTATTCCTTCACCTTCAAGCACTCTGAAAAAACTGAGGTTCCCTACAAACTTGAAATAAGAAGAAATATTCAAAGAGATTTTTTTTCCCCTTCCTTGATTTCCTAAAGTAAATCACCAAACCCCAAATTAAAATGGTCCTAATAAACCAACCACTTGAGCCCAAATGTTGTCAGGAACAACTTCAGCAGTACTACCAGAAGGGGGCAGCAGTGTACAGCATTCCAAAGAAGCAAGCTACTAAAACAAGAAAAAATCAAACAGCCCATAGCCTATAGTAGGAGTAAATGCAGGATCTTGAAATAACACCCTTCTGTTGTGATTTTTTTCTGTTCTCAAGTGAGTGTCTGCAACTCTAGATTTGTTTGGCAAATCATCACATTAGCAAACTGTACCATGTGGTGTTGCCAGAGACAGGTAAAAATCCTGGCCACTGTTCCAGCAATATCCGTAGTTACGGTCTCATCACAGAAGATCGGCTACCTATAGAACCAGTAATGGAAAACACTGGTGCTGTGCTTAGAGTCATACTATATGTAAGTTAATGAAAAGAGAGGGGGGAAAAAACAACCCCCAAAATGTCTTTATTAGATCAACTTCCTAGAAAAATCAGACTCAGTTAGTGAATACCCACTGTATGGGGAATAAAACCAAGATATATGACTCCATAAGCCAATTCTACATTAGAATGTCAGTGCCAGATGCCAGGAAACTGTTTACATCCATGCATGTGTTGGGCATTTTCTCTGTGAGGGTCACACACACTGTATAAAGCCCTCCACTGCTCAGAGAATCCCCAGTACCAATAAGACGCAGGTAGAATACAGGTGAGGACTCAGACTCAGTTAGGTGAGATGACAGCTTATCAGAGCTGGGTTGGGGTGCAGGCCTGTGGGACCACCAAGCTTACACTCTTAATTCTCATTTTTAAAAAACCACTTTAAGAGAAGAGTGTTCTATTGGGTGTTCTGCTTATCAGGAGAATAATACATATCCACTTACGAAAATACTCCTAGTGACCTGGCTGTATGCTTCCCTTGAAGCCCATCAAGGCCTTGCAATAAGGAACAGTTCTGCAAACTCCGTGCATTGTAAAGGCACAAAGTGGTGCAGAAAGGTTCCATCAGAAACCAACAGAGGGCAGCAGCAGATAAAGCAACCAGTAAACGCTCTCCCTTTATCTCCCACCGGATCCGGGCCTCCCAGGCTTGAGAGCGCCAGTTTCTCTTGCCTTCAAAGAAAGAGACAAACTTCACCTGGGAGAAGGAGAAGGAGAAGGAGAAGGAGACTAGGAATGTCCCCAGCGGCGATCAAAGTTCACTTAGAACCTGTCTCTTTCCATAAAGGGCACTGAGAGATGAGGGCTGTGGCACGTTTTCGCCAAGGCATTTGACATCGTGGACGGTAAATATGCCACGAGCCTGTAGCCTGAGGCCCGAAGGATGCTCACTCCTCCACGGGCTCCTGACAGACAGGCCGGGGCAGTAATGTGCACCGGGTCTGGATGCACCGTGGCGACAGGTCCTGGAGGCCCACCCGGCACTGGCACCCACCCGTGTGGGTAGTGTGGGCTACATCCGGGACGACGGCCCGGCCGAGGGAGAGGGTGGCTGTCCCAGGACTGGCTCCCAGCAGTGGCACGCTCACTGCTTATGACAGCATGTCACTCCCGCCTCTGAGATGAGCAGGAGACTTTTCAGAGGAACCAAAGGCTCTTCTCCTTCAGTAGGAGGGGCGGGAGGGGGCAAAATGGAAGACTTGATGCTGAGAATTGGCCTGGGAAAATGAAATACTAAAAAAGAATATTTAAAAGTTGGGGCATAAATAAATGAATGACCAAAGGCCTGTGTTATGATGTGAGAGCTTGGCAGTCGGGGCAAGGCCACAGGCAATTGCCACTGTTTGACCTGCAAAAATGGCAATTTCATGTGGCTTATCCCAATTAAACTAACAGCAGCGACGGCAGCAGCCAACCGCTATTAAGCAATTACTGAGCACCAGTCACTGGATCTTAGTGCCGTGTTTCCCAAAGTGCGGTACGCGTACCTCCAGGGGGACGGGAAGAGTTTGGTGGGGGTACACGTTGCACCGGAGTTTGGTGGGGATATGCACTGCACCGTGCTTAGCTGTACCTAATTCTATGTTCTCATAAGTCAAGTCAAGACAGTCTTGTGAGGTGTGAGATGGTCGGGTGTGCAAATAAATGTTATTTATAATACAACTTTTATTTATATTTTATTATGAATAATTTCATTTATTATTATTTTGTACCCCAAAAAATATATGTATCCAAAAAAAGAAAAATATTTTGATTGTTATTAAAATACATCCATTGTTTTGACGAGGGGTACTCAGCGTTATGAAAATTATAGAAGGGGTACACATATGTCGAAAGTTTGAGAAACACTGTCTTAGTGCATTCCATGTGAACCCGTTCAAACTGAGTGAGGAGGCAGGTTCTCAGATTATAGCCAGGCTACAGATGAGGTCACAGGGAACCAGAGGGGCTGAGTGCCTTGTCCCATGCCACATAGCCAAAGGTGACAAAACTTATTTTGAACCCCACTCCTGCTCTGGGGAAAGGCCATGTTAAAAGCTGAGGTGCCTCCTGGAAATATGGGAGAAGGATGTGTTAAAGGCGCAGGTGTCTCCCAGGGAGATGGGGGAAGGACCTTAAAGGCAGAGGTGTCTCCTGGTGGGGGGGGGGGGAAGGACCTTAAAGGCAGAGGTGTCTCCTGGTGGGGGGGGGGGGAAGGACCTTAAAGGCAGAGGTGTCTCCTGGGGAGCTGGGCTCTGAGGCCTCACCTCACCGCCTGTCTCTCCTGCAGGTCAGTCAGTACACCTTCGCCATGTGCAGCTACCGGGAGAAGAAGGCGGAACCTCAGGAGCTGCTGCAGCTGGACGGCTACACTGTGGATTACACCGACCCCCAGCCAGGTACCAGCCCCCCACGGCCCGAGCCCACAGAGCCCCCCCCCCAAATCAGTGCCCCACTAATATGTGTTGGGCATTTACTTAATTAAGCCGTGTCCCCAGGGTTTCAGAGGCAGGTCACCAGGGCAGCCACACAGCCCCTGGCTTGTGGAGCTTCCATCTTGGTTGAGTAAATGCCACCCCAATCAAGAAGGTTGCTTTTATTCAATGGATCCCTGTGAAATCAGAACAAATTCTATACATAAGCTACCCCCCCCCCAAAAAAAAAAGAATGTCTATACACACTTTAAATGATTATAAAGGCAATGTTTATTAAAATACATTTCCTTTTCAGAAGGGAGCTATCGGCTGTTAAAATGCATACACGTTTTTTTGGAACATGCTACATATATTTTTCACGTGGTTGTGCCCACCTCAAGTATATACTTTACCCTAGAATTCTCAGAAAAGAAATTCTTGAAAAAAGAAGTCCTACAGGAACACCAAGGACTGTGTGTGTGTGTGTGTGTGTGTGTGTGTGTGTGTGTGTTTCTTTACCAGTGATTGCGTATAGTGGCTGTATAGTGTGTCTCTATGTCCAAGCCTGCCCTGTATATCCAGATCTGCCCATGGCATGTGAAAAGAAAGCGCTCCTAAATGTCTTTTTTCCTAAGTAGACACCAATCCACAAGCATAGACATCCAAGTCCTTAAGCCTGTGTAACTAAGAGAACCACTCGAAGAGCTGTATTTCTCATAAGTTCTACTTCCTGCCCCTCACACCTCTCCCCGCCACCACCCATTTTATCTTCTCTCCAGAAAGAAAAAAAAATGAATAGAAATCAGCCTCAAAGAACCTTCAAAATGGGTGGGGGTGTGAAATCATTTCAGCATATTAATGAACAACAAGCACCAACAGCCCTCTCCCAGAGAAGTTTATTTTTATGCCAAATCTGCACAAGGAAGCATTTCCAACCATACTGCATTATTTGGCCCAAAACCTTTTTTTCTACTCCCATATTGCTCTCCCACATGCAACAAAATACACATAAAAGAAAAACAGAGTTTGAGAGAAGATGGGGTGTTAACCCGGAAGAGTATGGCTAGGAAGGCCCTGGGCCCAGTCCACTTAGGGGAATTCGCCCCCGAGGGACTCAGGAGGTAGTCAGCATCCCCCCAGAGCTGACCACCGAAAGCCTGAGTTCATGGCTCTGCCTGGAAATCCCTCTTCACAGATAGAACCTGCTAGAGTTTGAAACAACGTCACACAGCATCTCATTGAAAGGATGTGGCCCCCGCATTAAAAAGCCAGCCCTCAGGTGTTCTGTGATGGTTTGCGATCTTCTCAAACCATCAAGTTCCCTATAAAGAAATGGGTTCCTACTTGTTTTAAGACCTGCAGGCTGAGGCGGGAGGCTGAAGAGCCAACATGAGAGGGGAAATGGTCACACCTTCCGACAGTGATTCGTCTAAAGCCAGTTCACCACTTTTCCCTCCAAATGATTGTGCCCTGTCCTCTCCTCAACCCCACTGCTGACGGAGATGGGACCAGGCTTGCGGTCCTGTTTTGTAAAGGGAGAGGCTGGGGGCCAGCCCATGCCCCCTCTGGCACTCGGAGTAGCTGTAGCTGTCATGTTGTCCCGGAAGCACATCCTCTCCCCGCAGGAAGCTCTTCCGTCCAGCAGCCAAGGAATGTGCACATCTGTTAGAAAGCGCCTCTTCCTTTTATTTTTTAAATATATTTTATTGATATTTTACAGAGAGGAAGGGAGAGAGATAGAAAGCTAGAAACGTCGATGAGAGAGAAACATCGACCAGCCTACTGGGGATGTGCCCACAACCAATGTACATGCCCTTGACCGGAATCGAACCCAGGACCTTTCAGTCCGCAGACCGATGCTCTACCGCTGAGCCAAACTGGTTTCAGCACCTCTTCCTTTTATCACGCTGACCCCATGGGACACAATGTATACGATCCTATACCAGTGACAGGAATAAGAAGTAGTTTGATGCGTTCTTGAGAATAATACGCAGCAGCTTCTTTGCCTTGTGTGTGCCAGGCCCTATTTCTTTTCCAAGTAACATTTGATTGAAAATGAGATTGAAATACTCCTAGTTGTCATAAGACAAGTGTAGCTCGGAATTTCTCAAAGAGCGCTAATTAGAAATGAAGTTCCTGGGCCCCAAACCTGAGCTATGGCCAGCCTAGGAGAGGGGAAGGCAGAATCCTCCTACTTCAGCAAGCCTTGGGGGCATTGTGTGCACAGCCAGGTTTGCCAGCTAGTGGCGGAAGTAAGGTACAACTTGGCCAGTGCCCACAGCGGGGTGAGGGCTCCCCAGCTGCCCTCTGAAAGGTGAGTGTGCGAATGGAGAGGACTTCTGAGCCCATCTGCACCCCCCCCCCTTTCTTGGCTCCATCCAGGCTGTCAGTGGGCCCAGGTAGCCTTGGAGCTGTGATGTCCTCGCCTTTGCATCATCCTGGGACCCCTGGTCACCCAGACACAAGCATTCGCACTCAACCGGTTTTGCCTTGTGTAGGGGCCATGGCATATCCACTTGGGGAACCGGTAAAGAACTCTATAAGCATTAAATACGGCTACTTGTTTTAAGCTAAAGACTCTACCTTTCCCTGGTGTGGTTTGGAGAACATGCTACAATCTCTCAATTCCTATTAGAGTAAGTGGTGAAGTTATCAAATGGAAGGATACTCATTTAAAATGATTCAAACCACTAAATTAATTCTTTCACAGCCTTACCACTGTAAAGGGCTCCTTCCATGTGTGCTATCAGCCAGTCTCTCCCCCAGGGAGCTGGCCAGCGCTCTGTGCCTGGTCAGCCTCCGTCCATGTGTCCCCGGCGTGTCCCACTGTGCTGGCAGGCAGGGCCTGTGCGGGCACCACGGAGAGCCGAGCACAGCCACATGTCACGTTTCGCAGTCCCGTCCCCAGAAACCGCTGCCTTGTCTGACACGCGGCCCTGAGGAACGTGCCGATGCTCACTGCGCTTTCCCTCCTTGTCTCCTTCCATCCGCTTGCTCAGCTCCCTCCTTGCTCTCCTCAGCGTGGCCTAGTCTCCGTGTTTTCCGGAAAAGCTCTGTCGTGCTCCACTGCGGTCACGGTCACCACTGCTGCTGCTTTAGAGGCTTCTCTTCACCCTGATGCCTCCAGGAGGAGGTTCCAGTGCTGCTCATGGCCGGGCGCAGAGAGCTGTCGCTGTGCCCGGCTGTGGTCGGGCCGTGCAGCCCAGTGGTCACAGCCCTCAGCTCTGTGTGTTAGGCCATGTGGTCCATCTGTGCAGCTCAGGGGTCGCACTCAGTCACCAGCTCTGAGGTTAGATAGCGGGACCGGAAGCTCACCTCTGATGCGCACAGCCCTGCCTTGAGTTCATGGGCTAGTTGTCACCTTCTCTGTGACTCCATTTCCTCATTCACAAAATGGGAATAATGTACTTAGCTCAGAGGGCTGTTAGGAGGACTAAATACAAATCTAAAAACTTCTTGGCTTCCTTCTCTCTCTGCCTCTGCACTTTGGGGCAACCCGTAAACTGAGTGTGACCTTGGCTGCAGCCCTGGGGGCGGGGGGCAGCGGAGAGTTGGAGGGAACAGGGAACGTTGCTGCCGGTGGTGTGGCCCGGCATTCACTGACAGATCAGAGCAGCTCCTCCCACGGGAGCCGCTCTGCCGCAGGTCTGGTGGCCACTCCCTTCGAGCTCCTTCTTGCTCCTTTCTCAGGGCTCCAATCATCCCTCAAAGATCTTCATCTTTCTCTTGCGCCCTCCAGGATTTTCCTTCTTATCACGCCATCCATCCCTTTCATCAGTTTTCCCAGCTTGCTCACTGTACATTAGCCTAGCTAATCGGCACATTCTAAAAAACCCTCCTTAAAAAACTAGGAAAAATACCCCCCCATAATTATAACCACCCAAGACCTTTCATAAGAAATGCTGTAACATCAGACCCTCCACATAAAGGAGTAGCCCCTGTTATTTTAGAATCCCTGGAAAGTCTAAGTGCAAAACTGTGAACATACACCCACTCTTGTGGAATGGACTCCAGGGTTAATATTATCAACGTGACGGCAAAGTCCGTGCGTCACCTAGTTCAGTGCCAAATGCCAAGCGGATTAGTGGCTGGGCCTTGCTGGAAATTTGGGGCTGCTAATCACTCCAATCATTCTCTCCGTTTTAACTGATAATTGGGGGGATGATAAGGAACCTGATGAAGCTATGAAGCTTTGTATCTGGCCACTGGGTTCCCAGTAACCCCAGAACACCGGCTTTTGGAATATGTTGACAGACACGATGTAACTGTGGCCTGAGTTCAGGGAGCTTCCACCTCCCTTACTCTAACTGGGAACTTTAAGAACTTCCCCTGGGAAATGATGGACCTTCGAGCATTCACTCACTCAAGAAGTATCTGTTGAACACCTACTATGTGCCATGTACTATTGTAGGTACAAGGGACACATCAGTGAACAAAACAGAGAAAAACCTCCCAGTCCTTATGAAGTGAAGTAAGTTATTTAGCTTGTAAGATAGTGGTAAGAACTATGGAGAACAAAGAAGCAAGCTACAAGAGATGAGTAAAGAGGGGAGAGATCAGTGAAAGCTTGAACAAGAATTTGACATTTGAGCAAAGACATGAAGGAAGTGAGGGTGTGAATCATACGGACGTCTAGAGGAAGAGTGATCTAGGCACAGGAAAAAGCAAGTGCAAATGTCCTGAGGTGAGAACATATCTGGAGTGGTTCAAGGAATTACAAGAGGCCAGCATCGCCACCATGAAGTGAGTTCATATATGTATATATGTGCGAGAGAGAGAGAGAGAGAGAGAGAGAGAGAGAGAGAGAGAGAGAAAGAGAGAGAGAGAGAGAGAGAGAGAGAGAATGCGATGAGAGTAGAAGTAGTGGAAGGTCAATTCACATGGACCTTGCAGGCCTTGCCAGAACCTGGACTTTTCCTGCATGAAATGTGGAATCACTGGCAGGTTTTGATCAGAGGAGTGACATGACCTGACTCTTGTGCTCAACCAGCTACCCTCAACTCCAGAGGATGAAGGCAGACAGAGCAGGGAGGAGGCTGTAAAATAATCCCAATGAGAGGTGATCATGGCTCGATTTGGGGTAGCAGCACCAGGGGTGGAAGAAAGAGCCAAGTTCTGGTATAAGATCCTAAAGAACTGATGGCCATGAGAATTCCGCTGGAAGTGAGTAGTGAGAGAAAGTGAGCAGTGTGAAGTGAGCTATGGGCTTAATCCACTGCAGTGTTTCCCAAAGTGTGGTACGCATACCCCCCAGGAGTACGGGAAGAGTTTGGTGGGGGTATGCGTTGCACCATGCTTAGTTGCGCCTAATTCTACGTTCTCATGAGTCAAGTCAAGACAGTCTTGTGAGGCATGAGATGGTCCAG
This sequence comes from Vespertilio murinus, assembly GCA_963924515.1. Classification (NCBI taxonomy): domain Eukaryota; kingdom Metazoa; phylum Chordata; class Mammalia; order Chiroptera; family Vespertilionidae; genus Vespertilio; species Vespertilio murinus. The sequence goes on along the minus strand of OZ004715.1, from coordinate 46,365,613 downwards.
TGTGCAAATAAATGTTATTTATCATATAACTTTTATTTATATTTTATTATGAATAACTTTATTTTTCATTTATTATTATTTTGTGTATGTACCAAAAAAAGAAAAAAATAAGTATATTTTGATTGTTATTAAAATACATCCTTTTTTTGGTGAAGGGTACTCAGCGTTATGAAAATTATAGAAGGGTTACACATATGTCAACAGTTTGGGAAACACTGAACTAGAAGGATGTGCTAGCTTTACTGAGATGGGGAGTCATTCGGGAGAAAGACCAGGAGTTCGGTATTGTATATAATAAACATGGAGAAATCAAGAAAACCGTTAGGTATTTGGGCCTGCAATTCAAAGGGAGACGTCCAGGGGGGAGGCTCAGGGACCATAGCATGTTCCTGGTATTTGAGAGTGGACGGCATCACTGAAAGACAGGGCGCAGATAAAGAAGAGGTCTAAACACAAAACCCCAGGATGCTCCAACGTTTAAGAGGCAGGAGGAGAGGAGGAACCCAAACAGGACTGATGAGCATCAGCCAGGGAGGGGGAAGAAATCAGGTGACCTGGAAGCCAAGGGAAGAAAGCATTTCCAAGAGAATGGAGTGAGTGTCACATCTGGCTGATAAGTAGATGGATGGAATAAATAAGGACTTTGAATTGACCATAAAATAAGGATTCAGCAAGTCACTGGGGACCTTGTCAGTTCCGGTGGGGCAACAGCCTGCTTGGAGGGGCTGTGGGCAGAATAGGAAGAGACCCTCAGTATTGGAAGTTTGGTCCTTGCATGGTCTGGAACTTGTTAGAAACGCAGACTCTCTCAATCAGAAGCTGCATTTTAACAAGATGCCCAGGAGACTCAGACCTGCAGTAAAATCTGAGCAACCCTGGTAGATATCTCCTGCCGCAGTAAGGAGAAGGGAGACATATGGGTCAAGAGATATTTTTTGTTGTTGTTTATTTGTTTGGAAAGATGAGGAAAATAATAGTATATGTATAGGCAGACGTTTACCCAGCCAGGAGGCAGGCGCTTGATAATTCTGGCCCCAGACAAAGACAGAGACAAAAGCCATGCTCAAAGCTATCTCTTTACCATCATGGGCCCCCTCTGGCCAAGTGACGGCAGCCTTCCTTCTCACTAGAGTCTGACAATTAATTGCTCCTGCCCTCTCTGGCCCACGGAAAAGCAGCAGAATCCACCTCGCTCAGGGCTCAGTCCAGCCAAGAACATTGAGCTCAGCTTAGTCGTTTTTATTCCATTTGTTCCAGGTTTGGAAGGTGGCCGAGCCTTCTTCAATGCAGTCAAAGAAGGAGACACCGTGATATTTGCAAGTGATGATGAGCAAGATCGCATCCTATGGGTCCAAGCCATGTACCGGGCCACCGGACAGTCACACAAGCCTGTGCCCCCGACCCAAGTGCAGAAACTCAACGCCAAGGGAGGGAACGTGCCCCAGCTGGATGCCCCCATATCCCAATTCTGTAAGTAGATCTGCCATTTGCTCGAAATAGTTCTGTAGAGGCAATCTCCAAAGCTGCATTAGAAGAACCTAGTTGCTTTAATATGAAAGATTCATAAAATCCTGTTTGCTGGGGGGGAGGGGGGGGAAACATGCAGTGGTCCAGGGGGGAAAGAAGTTGGGGCAAAATATTAGATGAAAGTAATTTTAAAGTGCAATACTTGACACTTTAAGGACTAAGCAAAGGGAAGTATATTTAGATGGATTTGTATCTCTTTGTGAGAGTTTGGAATTCATAATCAAACATGTATTTGCTTGAGTGCCTCAAAAATAGTAGATTATGCATGTCCTTGCTCCATATCTTCCTATTAAAATAAGGTTTGATTGGAAAAAATAATTTAAATCTGCAACCTAGACCATTTGAAAATAAATGATGACATTACCACATGCAGAAACAAAGAAAAACCAGGGTACCTAAAATCCCGTTCTGAGCTAAAACACCAGCACCCAAAAAGTGAAACCATCTCCTTAAATAGCCCTCTTTCTCCTCCAATTTCATCTCCTCTTAACTTCTACATGCATTTTAATTTCTTTCCTCTTTGCCATGTCTTCTTGCTACTAGCAGAGTTTTTGCTTTTTCTCTCTCCTGAGCCTTCTGATGCTCAGGGTCAGGTGAAATTCGGCTTAAAACAGAGAAGATGGCAACATTGGAAACATAAAGCACCCAATAAAATAATTCATTTTTGTTACAAACATTGACCCTATGCAGTGGCTTTTGCCTTTCCCTGGTTATCAAGTCAGTTAGAGATAGCTCAGGGACAAGTCACTTTTAGCTATAATCATGGCGATTCCTTACTTGAGCACTGAACCCACCCATTCTGTCTGGTTCACTGAGCAACTACCTAGTTGATGAGACACACTAATGAGAAAGAGAGGCGAGGTCCCTGCTCTCAGGATACCTGCATCCCAGTGGAGGCATCTACATAGGAAGCAAGTCAACAAAGAAATAATATCGTTTCAGACATTGAAAAATACCATGAAGAATGTCATGCCCAGTGACTGAGTGAGGAGAGGGGATACTGGACAGTTGATCTGAGTATAAATCAAAATGATGGGGAATCAGTCTCACAAACATTTTTAGCAAAAGAAGTGTAGCAGAAGGGGAAGCAAGTGTGAAGGCCACAGCACAAGCCTGGCTGTTAGCACAGTGCTCTGACATGGTCCCTCTCCTTAAGTTGCTCTTAAACGAAATGAGGGTATGGATGGAATAATTTTGCAGCCACAGCAGCTAAATAGAGATAAATGCTCTTGCCAATGAATTCCACTGCCATGTCCGTTTCTGTCTGGTGAGAACATCCTCTTAAACCTTGTAACACCTTCGCTGATGGGGGAAAGCTCTTTTTGGATGACAAACACTATTAATCGGGTGATCCCAGGAATTTCTGTCCAATACTGATGGTTCTTAAAGGGAGATGCCTTCCCTGTGGAACATTGTAGGCAATCACACAGCCACTGTGGATTTCCATGCAAAAATCCCAAAACAAGGAGGAAAAGGTTGAGGAGGGAATGGGGAGAAGGGATAGCCCTTCTGACTATAACCACCCCAGTATCCCCCACTTTCTTCTTGTGGCATTCAGGTTTCATAGCTATAAAGAGAGCAGGCATCATCTCTTTATAACTCTTTAGTTGTTAGTTGAGATAAACCATATGCAGTATTTATTTAATTAAAAAAAAAACCCACACAACTATGCGGTGGAATTCCTCCTTTCACCTTGCCCAACAGGCTCCTTTTAAAAATATATTTCTTTAAATGCATGTTTTTGTTGATTTTTAGAGAGAGAGGAAGGGAGAAGGATAGAGGTTGAAGCATAAATTATTTGAGAGAAGTATCGTCGATATGCTGCCTCCTGCACATCCCTCATTGGGGATCAAGCCTGGAACCCAGGCATGTGCCCTGACCAGGAATCTTACCATGACCTCTTGGTTGATGGGTTGGTCGATGCTCAACCACTGAGCCACAATCCAGACCCAACAGGCTCCTTTTTAATACACTTGGAAATAACACACCCTCTGAAAGTGGTGTATCAGCAGAAAAGTTTCCTAATTATAAACTCTATCCCATTCAATCTCATAAAACATGTATATCAGATGATATTTGGAAAATTCAAGTGTTATTTCCAAATAATCTCCATTTTTTCCCTAAAGTCATTTCACCTTACATCCAGTGTGTCTGTTCTCTCATCTGCCCTGATTAAGACATTATTACTTGGCTTGTGTCTAGCCCACTATTTCCTCACTAGAGAAGGAAAGAGGAAGGACGTTCAGGAGTAATACTGATAAAACCAGAAGACGGCTGATGGGGGCTGTGGATGGCTGTCTCCTCATGGAAACACTCAGGGGCTCTGGACTTAGCTTCCCCTCTGTGGGCAGGACTCATTTGGCTTGACGTTGAGGTGCTAGTCATCGGCATCAGCAGGAAGACTCGGTTGGGTACACAGGAGCTTGATGTATGTCACTCCCCCATTCACGTAGGAACTTTTATTAGAGAGGATGGTAGGTAGTCTTTGAGATGTGTGAGGTCAGATAACTCATGCCTCTGGTCCTGGCTTATCAGGTCCTGGCTGGTGAAGCCATCTTCTTCTTCTCTATTTCCACTACCCAAGAATGGGGTTCTCCAAAGAGTGTGAGGCCTAACCACACCCACCAGGTTCTGTAAGAACAAGGCCACCACTGCCAGCCATGCCCAGGGTGCTGCGGGAGGCATTTTGACACAGATCAAATTGTGAATGGCCCCTGTTCATCTGTGCAGTGCCCAATCTACACACCAGCACACCACCACCCTGTAATAAGTTTGCATCCTTATCCAGAGCTTAGCCAACAGTGTTGAACCCAGTAACCCTATAGTTCCTTTACTATCTCAGAAACAGAGCCTCAATACTACCCCAGATTTAATCTATTTGCTGGTTCAGGCACTTCACTATTCCAGGGTACCAGCCAGTGAGGCCTCTGCTCCCATGACTTAGAAGGCCGCAGAGGTAACAGGTCAGGATTCAACCAACCCAACTCTGCACCTGACCACCTGCAGTTACGAGCATATGAAACCCATGAGAAAGATCAAAAAGGGAACCAGGAATGTTACATTCTGTGGTGTCATGAGTGGTTATACATATACCCCCCAAAATGGCTAGGGGTCATAATTTTATTAGACTTACATCACAATTACTTCCCGGCTGCATTTTATTTGTTAAATTTAAACTATCACTATCAAAGAGATCAGTCAAGCTTAAGGGCAACCAACTCATCCAGATTTGCCCACGACTCCCCTGGTTTTAGCACTAAACCCTGTGTCCTCAGTCCTGGGCAAGCTGGTACAGACTGATCACCTGGTCCTACAAAGCCAGCTTATAGGGAAATGAACAACAATCCCAGCACACTAACAGGTGGAAAATGTTGATCTTCCACGTACCTTCTCAGTCTCCACACCCATTTGCTTTGTGTCTCATCACATACTTAAAGTCAATCACAGATTCTCTAACAAAAAAAGTCAAAACAATCAAGTATTGCATTTTAAAAAGGTTTCCTTGACTTCCGACAGGTAAGGGTCATTGTTAAATATTTTATTCTGAACACACCTCATCAAATCCTGTCTTTGAATATATGTTCAAAGTATTCACCATTCTTGCAAGTAAATCATTCTTAAGAATGACTGACTTTCAATGAGTTAACTTTGCAATTACTTTATTAGTATTTCCATGGCAAAGGGAAGCTACAGATAAATGGGAGGATTTTGGGGTTAGAAAAAATAAACACTCCAGTCCTGTCACGTCACTGTCTGTTCAAGGGAAACTCAAGAATGGAACATTTTTACAGATTGGGAAACTTGGGAGTAATTGTGAGTTTATTTGGGTCTTTCTAAATTCAGTTTAACGAACTTCTGGGTGCAGTTTTAGTTTTTGCAATTTCAAAAGCTCAATTTCAGAATGAAAAGACACGTCTAAGAAAGAGTGGAGTGGAGTATTTATATTCAACTGTAAACACCGGAAAAAAATAGATCCTGCTATTCATTAGTTTGTGTGACTCTACAATGATTTTGGGAGGGCTCCACCAAACCTTAACTTTTTTGTTCTTTTGTGGTTTTTTTGATGTGTGTTGTTGTTGATTTAATCCCCTCCCCCTTTTTGGTTAAAGCTTGAGAAAAATTAAGTCAGTGCCTCATTAAGCAACTTTTTTAAACAACTAATCACAATTCTCCAATTTTAAGGCCAATAGTGCTTACCTTGGAAACTATGTCCAAATCTGTATTTGAGTGTTGCCACAATTTATTATGCCAGTGGCCTCTTATGGAGACACCTGATCCCTGTGTTAGAGGAATGGAGAAAATCAGACCTTGGAGGGGGGGAGGTATTTTAAGCTTTGTATTTGGTCAATTGATTACTATATCACTTGCTATGAGTCTCACTTTAATGTCTGTTTTTCAATTAATAATTGTTTATCACATCATAGATCCCCAAAGTTCAGTGTTTTTGAGAATTGTTCTGTTTTTGCTTCCACCTGAACAGTCTTCCACAGTTAGAGGGGTCTTGGTTACTGTTGGTTTTTTGGGGGAGGGGTTAATTTTTGTTTTTGTTTTGTTTTGTTTCATTTAAGTTTTCTTGTTCAATCTTTGCTCAAACCCAAGAACTTTAGCTGCTAGGTTAGAACTCCTGTCTGCTTTCCTGAGCCTTGTTGCTAGTCTTTATGTTATTCTGGTTTGTTCCTTCTTACCCTGCTAACTTCTAGCTGGACTGAAGGGTAAGTGTTCCCCTATAGCTAGCACAGCTCAGATAATCAGACTAGATTATCTGACACCTGCAATGTGCTTCCTCCCTCTCCTCTTATATCTTCCTCCTGTCTAGACTTTGTAGTAAAATTTTTCATGTTCTTTTCCTGACCTCAGGTTTGAAATGTAAGCTTCATACTAAAACTAGGATGCATGTGACGTGTGCATAATTGCCTCCTCTCCTTGGCTTTCATATTGGCATCAAATGATCCTCCAAGTAAAGCCAACGATTAACATTTCATTTTTTTCATTCCAAGAATATTAATCAACATCACAACAAAATGGCACATAATGCCTTTGTTTCATGGAATTCACAGCCACCTGACTGCTTAATGCCTGAAAACAGATCATCCTGCTCTCTGACACTGTGTTGCTGCTTTTGTTTTCCCTTTCCCATCCCAAAGACCCGAGTGGTCAGTGTCCAATGGTGTGGTAACCATAGATACCTTAACCAATAAAAAGGTGGGGTAGGAAACGGAGCAAAACTTTAAGAAATTGCAGAATACCATTAATAAACTAAATGTCTTAATTGAACACTAAAGAATGAATTCTACCTGGCTTGGGGGTATGCTCTAAGTAAGACCCAATGGAGGATTAATTTTGAAAGGAGAGCAGTACTGCATGGGGCCACCACTCATGAAAACAGGAAAGTAAGGACTGGATCGCGTCCATGTAGCTTGTTCACAATCTCACAGTGCCAGGGAGGGCTTTGACTTCTGGTCTCAGAGGTCTCTCTGCTACTCCCCCAAGAACAATGACAACAGTAACTTCCTCAACATCACTTGTATTTGTATTAATTTTTCTGAAAATACTCCTGAAAGAGCAAACCCTAAAGCTTAGGAAAATGTTTTATTTTCTTTACTATTTGAGTTATGACTAAAGGAGAGTATACAGTTTCTTTGTTCATGTAGGAAAACCTGACCACCAAAAATTGTCTTGAGGCAGACTTGACATTAGAGGGAGCTAGAAAAATTGGTCAAGAGAGCAGGCAAATATGTACCTCAGTATTTTGAATGCTGATTTAGAAGTCGTAGGTCAATTCATTTTTCCTGATCATTTAATAATAGTCCTTCTTCTAATTCTATTTGTTTCTTGAATTTGCTTTCTTTTCCCCTTTATTTTTTTCTTTTATTTTGCATAAATGTACCTCTGGCTAGCAGACAGATTTTTTTTTTTAACACTCCACGCAGATAAATAATGTAACTTGATTTCCTTTGAATGTCTCATGAGGCATTTTTAAAAGCTTACCATAGAATGTGAACTTAGTGGGAATTTAGGATATTGCTTTACCTTTTTTAAAGAATGAAAGAAAGGATGGATGAATAGATGACTGAATGGATTTTGTTCTGCGTAAATTTACATGTATTTGCACAATAACGCATTGCTATCCTAGTAGATTTCCAGATACTCATTTGCCTTAATTCCTTTCTACAGTTTTATCTCTTGAGATTTTTGCTATATATTCTTGTATTGTCAACTTGCAGTTGCTACATTGCAGGAGTGTGATGTCAAAGAATTAATTCAATATTAACTTAATTTGCATGACCCCAAACCACACTGTAAATCAGTTTCCTTCTCATTGTCAAAGAAAATGAACTTTTAAAGGAACAAATCTCCACAATCAGGCCCCAAATTTTCCAAATACCATGATATGACCTAAATAGGCCACAATAAATGAAGCTTCATTTCTTTATTAACTACTTCAGGCACATTTAACATATTAATTCAGTCAGCTAGAGAGAACGTATTTTTGCTCATGTTGTAGGGCATGTAAAAACATCAAGTACTCTGCAAATTAATTGGAGATGTAATAACTATAGCAGGGAAAATAAAATATCATTTATTTACTATGGAATCATTAAAAAAATCACTGTTACGATTTTTATTCAAAGCAGCTGTCTTAAAAAGAATTATAAAAATTAACATTGAAATACACATCACATGTTTATCCCCTTGTGTGTATTGTGTATTGCCATAATAGGTTTTAAAACACTTATTTTTACCGGTGAAAGTATTACACATGTTCCCCTTTTATCCCCCCAATGCCCTTCTCCACCTCACTCCCACCCCCTCCTCAGGCCTTGACTACACTGTTGTCTGTGTCCATGGGTTGTTACGCATATATGCCATAATAGTTTTTAATTCAAAGTTTCTGTAAAATTCATTGTGCCCTTCATAGCTTCTGAAGAAGCCATCCTCTGTCGCCATGCAGTTAGCTGGGTTTAGTCGGAGGGACTATTAAGGGACTGAGTTGATTCTCCAGGGCAGCAGGCATGGGGGGCCCAGTCCTTTGTTAGCTGCGCAGAGCTCAGGAGGGGCACAGCAACAACCCCTGGTTACTGGATCATGCCAAGAAAAACTCTTCTCGAAGATTCCGTGAACAGCCAGCTGCCATTAATCATTGTCACTTCTTTATTTCATGTCTTCTGATGAGGTTGACTACTGTCATTGTTCGTTACTGTCCAAACCATACATTCACTCTTGTACTGTCAAGCAGATATGACAAGTACACATTTTCCATATAAGACAGACACAAAGTCACCTTTTAATTTGCAGTTTGGGTTCACAGTGACTTTAGTTACATTAGCTATTCTCTTGCCTCTAGCATCCATCCGGAGTCACAACAGCCATAACAGTGCTCTGAATTTCAGAGATAAAACAGCTACCTCCAGCTTCTTGTAAAAGGGATTCATTAAAGAAAGGAGCTTCTCTCACACAGTTTAATAATACAATCATAATTATCCTCAGCAGCAGAATTTCTTTTTCTCCAGCCCACAAAAAGTCCCAAAATCTAATGTTACAAAATAGAGAGATTGAACTTTTGTCTTCATTCTTTTAGCTGTTAGAATAATAAGAATATCTCAATAGAATGAAAAACTGAAAGCTCTATTATTCCCCCCCCCCAAGAAAATTACATTCATTTGGTAGAACTTATTTCAAACTTATCTAAAAATGGTTATATCCGAAACAAAAATCACATTATGCTTGTTATTAAGACAAGAAATCATGAAAAAATATTATATACGTATTCCCTTTGTGAAGGGGGGGAAGGGGAAAGAATATCAAACAGGACCTGGTTGAGAATCTCAAACATTACAGAACACTATACACGGTAGGGTGGTCAATCAGGAACATCACTTGAATTTAATCAATAGGTATTTTCCCAGCATTGCTTAAATGCCAAACCAAAATTGTTTCTCAGCAAACCTGGGTTAAAGGATTTGGTTAGTTTCCTCTTGGAGCGTTGTTCCATAAGTCTCTGTGTCCATCAGCCTGCGCTGTGCCTTCGATACCGCTGACAGTGCGCTAAGTTTCCGAGTGCGGTTAGGTGCCAGAACCAGCTTTACCCATCTAAGTTTAGTCTGAAGTCAGTCTCCTACGCCCATGCTGTAAAGGAGTTCACACTCCTGATGAAGTTAACTCCCGGAAGTGAGACAAGCAGCATCATTTGAGAGATGTGCTGGATTATGCCCGAGCTGCAGGTCCTTTACAGTTGCATAGCCCATTGCAGTGCATTTGGAGCCTTTGCCAAAAGAGCACAACTTAGGAGCTGCCCAACCAGGGCTGGAAAAGGTAAAGGGCAAAGATGAAAGTCAGTCCATAAAATGCAGTCGTCAATCTTTGATTTCTAAATAATGATGATGATGGATAGTAATAATAATAAGAGCATGGGTATGCATCTCCCTAAAGCAAGGGATAATACAGACATCATTAGAATTTTAAGCAGCCACTTGACTCTCCTGGTTCTCTCATTTGCTCACCCTCCTGTTAAAATTCATGTTCATTCTGTTGACACCTGCCACACATTGGCACAGGAAGTGATCCCAAGGTGTCCTGAATTCAAGAATTAACTTTCTTATACTTTGTCTCTGGGCTATTTCCCCCTTGTTAATGTCAACATTGGAGTTCTATTTTTTTTTTAAATCAACCAAATCCATTTGTTTGTAAAGGGGGAAATGGAATTGCAAGGAGCGTTTAATTTGTAATGTTTGGCACTGGAGGGGAACAGTCTGGGACAGTGCAAGAATGACTATATGGTGTTGCTTGGGAAGCACCCACAAGTTCTTTGAAACAGAATTTGGAACAGCTGGACCACTGCAGTGTTTTATTTTAAAATAGACAACATATGTAATGCATATGGTCCTAGACATGTATGGAGACACAGGCAGACAGTCTGAACGGTAGCCAAAGACACCTGCACCTACAATTCTGTTTCCTCCTATGAGATTTTTTCCCCCTAAGAGCACATGTTCCCACTTTGGGATTTGCAAGATGCCATCTGAATCCCCATGTGTGTGACTCCTTGTTCAAGTCGGCGGGGACGTGTTCCGGGGCAGGAGTGCAGAATAAGTCCATTAGCGAACACCTCCGAAGGGCCAGCTCCTCTGGGGGCTGGCAGAGGGAATTACAGATCAGAAACTTACCCTCAAGGAACCTATTACCCACCAAGGGACTCCGCAGAGAAACTGGAACGACCCCAGCGAAAACACAAAGACAGGACCTAGGCGTTGGCTATGCAGGGGCCAGGAGGAGCATCAAGCGGAGCGATTGGAGAGCGCTCCCAGCTTCAAAGCAACGAAACAGCTTAGGGAGCAACCTGTGGCTCACAGTAGCTTTCAGTTGGAGGCAGCCCTCACTCCCTGAGCACATTAACAGGACGGCTTTGGGAGCACACAGAAGCCTGTGCGTTCCCTCGCAGGGACAGTGCCCTGAGCCCCTACCCTGTGCTAGGCTCCCGCGCTGCCCAGTCCCTTCTGCCCCAGCCCCTCCGCAGCCCCCTGAGGGAGACTCACACAAGCCCAGCGAGCAGGTGAGGGAATGGCACTCAGAAACCCGAATCCTCCTGCCTCGCGTCATGCTCTTAAAAGCAGAGCTGGCCCCAGAGTCAGTCTGGGAACCCCGAAGCCCACCCACTTAACCACCTGCTATTTTAGCTTCAATAAACGTGTTCCCGTTGAATGGAGTGTGTCAACATTCCAAGAAATCAAGAAATAGAAAATAGTTGTTGAAAGAGTGCATTTATTTATTTTGATGAAATAAACTCATTATATTAATATGTATGTGCCACTAGTCTAGGTTCTGGGAATATAGTGAGAACAAACACACACACACACACACACACACACACACACACACACACACACATAATCCCTGCTTGAAAAGAACTTAAAAATCAGATCCCTTCCACTGACATCTTAAAACGGCATTCCTCTGTCTCTTTTCTGAACATAACAAGCTCAATGAAACTCTCAAAGATTCCACGGGAGCCAGCCACCCTTGTAAGCGCCCTTGAGTAGTTGGAACCGTTATTATGATCAGGAGCCTAATTCTGAGTAAATGACGATTCTGAGTTAAGCAAAATCCGGGGGGCTGCTCCTTTGGCTTGCTGGAAATTGCCGCTCCATTAAGTTCCATCCCACACATGGAGAAGCTGGTCGAACGACAGTGACAGCAGAAAGGGACCGGAAGCTCAGATTGCACACAGGAAGCGGAGGGTCCAAGATCTCTCAGCCAGCAGCCCACGGCTATTTTGCAAGGGAGCTTAAACTTGAATCTAGACCTCCACATCCATCCCAGGCTCATTCTACAGGGGGGCCCAGAGAGAGAAAAGAGAGGGAGATGGGAAAGGAATCTGTATGTGGATAGGGTTACTTTCGGGAAAGAAACCCAGCTATAGCGTCGTTTTGTGTGTGTGTGTTTTTTCGGTAAGCCGGTGTGGAAACATGAAACCAGGGCTGTTCCTCAGATGTGCTCTGGGCTGAGAGTTGGCAGGTGAAGGCGCATTGTGGTGGGCGGGGAGGCGGCGTGTGGAGCTGCAGCCAGGTCTTTGCGAAGGAGCCAAGTCGCCTTTGCAGATCCGCTTCCTGAGTGGGCAGCAGGCAGATTAGTTCATCGCGAAGTTTGCAAGTGGCTCAACCCAAAAAGAAAGACGAAGAGACGTGAGGCACGTGCCATATTTCTAACAGCTACAGAAGAGCCCCCTTCTCTTTGAGCTAAATGGCCGGTGGCACCAGCATAATTGGGGAGCAATAAAATAGCTGAGCCAAACTGGCAGAGAAAGGGCCAGGCCCATGTATCCGCTTGCAGCCTCCTTCTGAGAAATGCCAGAGCAGGAAGCTGCGCTGCCTAAGAAATGTCTGTCTTTCTGTCTGTCTGTTCCAACGGGGAGGCAGGGCAGGGGTGCCAGTGGATGAGCAGTCCATGCACCCCCCTGTGAGTCTCTCCTGATTTAAAGTGGCCGACAGGATAAAGCTGAGCGATGCAGAGACACCCCTGGACTGCACGCATGCCGTTCTGCGGGGAGGGGAGACCTGAAGTCGGAGCAGCTTCAAACACTTGTCTTAGGCCAGAGAGGCGCTCACACACACACACACACACACACACACACACACACACACACACCTCACACACAAACACACACATAGACCTCACACACCCCTCACACACAAACACACACATACACCTCACACACACTTCACACACAAACACACACACACCTCACACACACACACACACAGAGATGCACACACGTGCTAGAAGCAGCCAGCTTTTGTCCCCAGCACCAACTTCTTGGCCACCTCTCTTGCCAACCACCCCAAGTCAAGGGCGAAAGTAGCTTGGAGACCAAACAACCAGACAAAAGAATCCTCCTAAACACAGCACCTCACCTCACACGGAAGGAAGCACTTCCTTGAATACAACTCTGACAGTTAACACAGCAAAGAGGATTCTTTCAGATCCTCTGATATAATTTCTGCACATGTGACATTCCCTCTAGAAGCCTGTTTTCTCCTCCGAACAGAGCAATTTGGCTATTAAAAATCCCCATTCTTCACATGCCTTCTGGAAACAGTCGCTTCTGGGCGTCTCGGGCATAAACAGCACACTCTGCTCAAACACTGACCACTCGCCGCTTCTGTGAAAAATGACTGAAGGCTTGGAGATTCTGACAATAAGGAGGCATAAATCTAACATTCCGTGCATATATTGTTTAGAGCCACAAAATCTATAATGTGAGGAGAAATCGTCACTTTAAATAAACCTTAAATCATCGTCTTAAAGTCACACTGCTAGCAGAACCCAAGTTTTCAGTCATTCCCCGAGCATGGGAGGGGGACAGAGCTGCCTGGAATGAAGGCCATGTATGAAAATATTATCCAAACACCCTCTCAAGTCAAACCTCGATTTTCCCTGTGCCCTGACAGCGTTCCTGGTCCCTGGCAGGCCCCACCCTCCAGCAGAACAGAGCAGGCAGGGAATGAAGAGACTCTCGCTTGATTTGAAATAAGACTCCTTTTCTCCTCAGTCCTGCATATCAGGAGAGTGAACCAATGTGGGGTGCAGTGAGCTGACTTCTTTAACGCCTCAGACCTTCATTCCTACCTCGTCAGGATTTGCTTGGATTCTCTGCGTTCTTTTGCCGATTGAGTGTAGAGTATTTTTGTTACATATATATTGAGATTAATTAGTTAGCCCCTAGGAGGTTTTGCCTGCAGCCTTCACCCTGGAAGGGAAAGTGTGAATACATTGAGATTATTAATTCACAATAAATGCAGATCATAGCCCAGGCTGAGTACATTGGCTTGTCTCTTCCATAAGCTTTGCTGGCTGAGTACCCAGGCAAAGGTACCGCCCCCGGTTACCCCAAACTAAATCCCCTTTAACTTATTCTCCAGGTTTCAATGAAAATCTTTTTGTTATTATTATTATTATTATTATTTTTAATTTTGGGAGGGCGGGGAACCAAACCTTTTTTGTGAAACCAAATTGGCAGTGGGGGCTTTGGAATGGGGTGGATACAAATATTGTCACTCTGCTGAAAATCAGCCCGACCCTTTTCCAGATAATCCCAATAATTGTAGAGAAATTGCTCTAGACATAACCACTGGAATGGCAGAATCTATTCGAAACCCACACAGCTCAGTAGGCTTTTCGAAGCAAAGATCCGATCTGCTTTCAGTGTTCGGTGGAAAGCAGGTGACGTCACGGTCGTGTGCTTCGTCTTTAAAGAGCGGCATAAAGGCACTGGAGTTGTGATCATTTGACAAACACATTGATGCCAATATATTCTTGCCCAAATGCAATAAACTCACCAGTAAGTGATGCAAGTTGACAATGGGAAGGTGAAAAGATTACCTTGGGGATGCTGGGGGGAGGGGGCGGGAAACAGCTAGCGTCCGTAATGCCTAGTGAATTCCTGTGTGTTTGAAATGTCAAAGAAAATGTGATGTGTTTCTCTAAATTGTGTCTCTCTCCACATGTATAAATGAACAGACGCAGATAGAGCTCAAAAGCATGGCATGGATGAATTTATCTCGTCCAACCCCTGTAACTTTGACCACGCTTCCCTCTTTGAGATGGTGCAACGCCTTACTTTGGATCACAGACTTAATGATTCCTATTCTTGCCTGGCAAGTATATTCTTTGGTCTACAGCAATTTAAACACGATGATTTCTTTTTTTTTAATGAACTATTTCTTTACCTTGCTAGTAGAAGCTCTTTGCTCCAAGACAGAGCCCCTTTGACAATGATAAATGTGCCCTTGGTTTCCCCGGGTGGGGATAGTTTTTCCTCCCCAAAGAAAGAAGTCGGCAGGAAGTTGTCAGTAGAGACGATCCAACTCCTCAGCCTCCATATCCGAGCTTCCCCCTGTTCAGCTGCCACATGAGAAATATTCCCAAGAGGGGAACCGAGCTTGGCATCTGCTGGTGGAGAACTTGTAAAAACCCGACTGGGTTTCTAGACTTTGAGATCCGCCTCCCTCCCCATCCCGGATGAGACCCTGTGCTCCTGTCTCCGGAGGGAATGTGCCCTTTCCGCTCATTTCTGAAAGACTGAAGTGATTTGCACATAAACCCCACTTGATTCTGCATGAGCTCGACTGGTTTGGGTGTGTCCGGGTGGGCGGCTTCTTCTTCTCGGTGGTATTTAGAGCGTTCACCCTTTGGGGGAAGTCTGTATAACGCGTTAGGCGTTTGGAAGTCCAGCTCCCAGCAAGGGAGCGTGTCTCTTGCAATTCTGTTCTAAGCCCAGATTTAAATCAGTTAAATTCAAGACACTGCTATTATGTTTGAAGAGACATTTGTGGCTTTATAACTATCAAAATTGGAAGTCTAAAAGGGACCCAATTTATTTTCTTCTACAAACCAAAATGTACTTCGTTTTTAAAAGGCAAATGTTATGAATTCCACTTTATAGATGGGAAAGGCAAGGGAAATGAAGAAATGACTTTACACAGAGGAAAAGCCTATCCCTGCTCCGAGGGTTAATATATCTGCATATTATTAATGTGATATACTTAAGTAATTAATATGACATACTTAGCATATCATGGATACTAACATACATGTAATGAAAATATTTTCCTTTTCAAGCGGCACAGCTATATCCTAAATCTATTCCAACTACTTTTTATTTTAAATTCTTGCTTTTTTTCTGTACCCGACACCAAAATATTAAAAATAGTAGATAAAATAGTCTTAAAAAGCAAAGCAGTACTATGTGGAATAATTTATTAATCTGCATCTCATAAAAGATGCATTGATTAGCTCAGGTTTGGAATCACTTTATCAGAAGAATCTGAACTTTGCCAAATTGGAAAAGAAAATATAATTTTGACTTAAAAAAAAAATAAAAGGGGGGGGCTTACCTTTCATTGCAAGGCAATTTTTCTCTAATGTATTCTCAACGATTAGGTGATTTTTTTTTTGCGTAATTATAAATTGCATACATGAAACTTGTAAGAATTTACCTCTGAACTTTACTCATTATCTTCACATATAATTTCTATTCTCTTGAAAAAAAATTTTTTGAGCTGTTTTATTTTCAGGACTTTTTTTTACATCATCATTTTTTAAAGCCAATTTTCTTTTTCACTGAGAAAATTATCACTAAGGAGACTTGACTTTCTAAAATAAAAAAATAAAAAAAATAAACCAGAAATAAAATTTTGATTTTGAAACTGTGCTCTATTAGTCATATATAAGCTTGCAGATATGCTCCCAAACCCAGAATTAATTATAATAGCATAAAATTGTTTTCTTCCCCATTTGCATACCTATATCTATTAATCATCATCCCAAAGTTTCAGAAAATAACAGCAATTAAAAAGCCCTATCTCCTGCCTCTCTAGCCCATTTTCTCATTATTACAATCTTTTTTATTTCAGTTAGTTTTGGAGGCCGACCAGCAGGGATACATAAATTTTTCTGTGTCTTCGACTGAGTTCCTAATTGATATTTCTTCAACTCTTTTCAAAGCAGCTATTTTGGCATCTACAAAAGACGTGGTGTCATCCGAGTCGTAGAAAATATATTTTAATCTTTCACAGCAGTGTTGTTTCTAAGATTTAGCATTTGGGGTAGCAGATGGAGTGGCAAAGAAGTTGCCTATAGGGGCAGCCCACTGCCTCGACTACTCTCCCGCCCTCTGCAGTAACTTATCATTCGAAATAGGAAAGATGCCGGCTCGTTGGATGCAGCGCTGAGCTGCGTGTTGTCAGTGGAGGAGCCTGCAGATCCCTAATATGAGAGCGGAGGGCTGCAGAGGCCTCCCGCACTGCCCTGCGGTGGCCCCTGCCTGCCCCCCGTCACTTTCTCCTTCTGCATGTTCCCTCCCGAGACAAAGCAGTATTCAAAAGGTGACTCAGAGGAGACCCTCCGAGCAAAATGAACTTTATATTGAAAGCAGCCCTAAGTCCCCGGCTCACCCACTGCCACCTAACGTGGTTTATTTCTTGACTCAGAAAAGTACTGAAACCAAAAGTAGTCGGTCGTGATTCAGGATTGGCCCAAGGGTTAGACCTTGAAGGGCAAGTGCCTGGGCATCTCTGAGCATCTGTTCTCTTGTGTGCCTAGTTAGTGCCTCTCATCCTGATCCAATCGGAGGTTCTCTTTTATGGCAGAGTTTCACCTGGTCCTTCAGCGAGCAAACAGATAATAAGACAAATAGTTTATAGGAGGGGGGAGGGACGAAGGCAGACACTCCTCTCCATTTAACCACCGTATCTGACTCGCTACTTCAAAACTTCGTATGTTATTCTCTTTGGAAAAGTATCATCATTATTTAAAAAAAAATTAATGACAGTTGACATTCAATATATTCTGTATTCGTTTCGGAGGTGCAGTATGGGGGTTACACAAGGACGTACTTACGGAGTGCCCCCCCACCCCTGACACTTAAAGTCCCCACCTGGCACCACACATGGTTATCACCGTGTTATTGACTATATTCCCCCCCCCCCAAGTTTTTGCTTCCAAAGTGGAGGATGTATGAAGTCCCGGTATACATATAGACCAGTCACAGTGCTGCTTAATGCTCCAGAGCACAGAAACCAGAAGACCCGGGGTCAGGCAGAGCTGGTTTGAGTCTTGACTCGGTGTCTGTGAGTCGCTTCCTAGCCCTGATTCCATTCCCCCGTCAGTTAAACGAAGGTGAATCTTCCCTGTCTCCTCCGCAAGCCTGCCCTGGGGCTCGGCTGCAAGCTCCTCGCCAAGTCTGGGGCACGGCCCCACTTTAAGGCATTCGTGCTTGTACTTTCCTTGTCCGTAATGGGGACTGCCCATGCCCACGCCAGCACTCTCCGACGATGTGCAGGTCAGGGTTGAGAGGTGGGAGACCCCTCAGGAATCATGCTTTCTGCCAGTCCCTAGCTCTGGGACTCTGTGGAATTCCACGTGCTCCCAGACCTCGAGTTCCCACCCATCACCAGGGCTACCGGCACCTGCTCGCGGGGCTGGGGTGAGGTTGCCCCCGGACAGCACACCCAGTGGTTAGCGCCGCAGCGGGCACTCACTGAGCCGTCAGCTCGGGCTATTTTTAATCCTCTACACTCTCCCCCAGCTCTCGCAGCCCTCCCGAAGAACAACAACAACAGCCCGTATTTAAAAGCAAGTCTCTCCTTTATTCCCCGCACAGGGCTGGTTCAGTCCCGGCCAGGTGTTTGTGCTGGATGAGTACTGCGCTCGGAACGGGGTCCGAGGCTGCCACCGGCATCTCTGCTACCTCCGAGACCTGCTGGAGCGCGCGGAGAACGGCGCCATGATCGACCCCACGCTCCTGCACTACAGCTTTGCCTTCTGCGCGTCCCACGTCCACGGCAACAGGTGAGCGCCCGCTGCCCGCAGGTGCCCCTCAAGGGCATGTTCCTGGCTCAGGCCTGGTCCTGCTTACCCTCTGCCCTTCCCCACTCCCTCAGGAGGACACACAGACACACAGACACAGAACACAGACGGCTAGCGTGGGTTCTTCTCCTTCCTTCCAGAGACTTACAGCAAGTGGCACGGCGGCTCGGGGACGGGTATGGGAAGTGAGAGCCATCCAGGTCTAGATCACCGCCCCTCCGCTTGCCACCAGTGACCTGGTGGTAGCCACACTCTCTGGGCCAGTTCTCACTTTGTAACCAGGGCCGTCATGTCCTAGCACGGTGGTTGAGAGGACGCAGGGCGCAGAAAGGGCGCAGCACCTGCCTGGGATCTGGCCAGGGGTTGATTAAGATGCCCCTTGCTGCTACCATGGATCTTTCCATAAACATTAAATGCTCCCCGAGTGTCAGGCACTCTGGAAGACGCGCAACATGCACGATGAACAAAAACTAAGCACGGAACAAGGGCAGCGGAACACGGGGACCCGTGCTCTGAGTCAAGAGGGGTTAAATGTCATGGCGGCATTTAATAAAGGCACAGGACTGCGAGGCAGTGGCAGATGGGCAGCAGGGCCTCCCGGGGGAGCGGTGCTCGGGCTGAGAGCTGAAGCAAGCGTAGGAGGCGAGCAGCCCCAGGCCAAAGGAGCAGCTTGTGCAAATGCCCTGCACAGGGAGGAAGCCGAGTCCATTTCAAGAGCTAGCACAAGCAGGTGACGCTGCAGAGAATCAGAGCCTTTAGTGTCTCACCATGGAGCTGGGGAGACCGGCAGAGGTCACCGTGTGAGCAGCCCCCTCGTTTTACAGGTTTTATAGACAAGACCAGAGCCTCCGTTCTCCTAACTTTGTACCAAGTACTCTCTTCCTTTAGACGTTGCCCAGCTCCTGGAGGAAGGGATCCAAGTTCTGAATAATGCAAAACAGCAAATAATTTAAGAACGTTTCCATTTGGCTCCGAAGACTTGTGGAATACATTTCAACACTGGCACAGCCAGTTTACTAGCCCAATGCACGTAGCCTCCCATGGCTGCAAAGATGAGCCTGCCTTACCCCAGAGCACCCCACCCAGGCGCCAGGGAAGGCGCCCCCCCCCCCCGGGGGGAAGCTAGGTGCTTCAGAAGCCCGGCCTGTGATGCAAAGGTCGCTGCTCTGGGAAATTCTCACGTGGGGGAACCCCGAATTGACTGCATTTATTTCAAGTCAGAACTATGTCGGCCATGTTCATCTGTGCAAGCTACCCAACTCAGGGATGTCCGTGGGGATCTGTTCTGTGCCTTGCCTCTCTCTAGTGGGGGTGGGTTTTTATCAAATGCACCTTTAGCATTTAGAGCTAGATAACAATAGCATGGTAGGTCTGCGTAGTTAGCAGGCAAACAACGTTTTCATCATCTGCCATTATTATCGGGTTCACTGGCCCTGCATATGACCTTTGATTTGCACAAAGGATATTTCTGAAAACCTGGTACCTGAGAAGTATCTGTGCATAACTCTGCTTTTTATAAATATGTACACTTTTGATGACTATCTGTTACAGCCTCTTGGACTGAATTCTTGAGAGAGAGAGAAGTTGCATTATATTCTCTGGGTTGTCACACTGTATTCTACATATGTTACTGAATAAGAAAGTGTTATAAAATAATGAAGTGTTGTTATAAACTCCCTGGTAAACATCATCATGAATTATGATACACATTGTCTGGATTTCATATTGTAAGACTGCCACTTGCTTCACAGTTAGGTTTATGCATCTTGTCATGGAAACAGTTTGGGGTTTCTTATTTTCTTTTCAGTTCTGATTTTTCCTTATGCAAGTTTGCATCTTTTTTTCCTTATTATTTTGGTTTGAATGCATTTGCTCTTGCTGTTTGATGCATCCTTCTCTTTTATTTCTTTTGTTTGTGCATGTGTGTGCGCTCTTGATTCTCCTGTACTGGCCACTCTCTGTGCATGCCCCGTGCCAACACCCCCTCTCCAAAGTCAACAAATGCATGTGTACCTTAGTGGGCTGCCACCACACACAGACCCTGAAGGGAGCAAAACCCCCTCCCCATCCGAACCAGAGGCTAAAAAAGATACAAAAAAGGAAAGTAAAAGAAGAAAAGATTTCAAAACTCAGGCAAACCCAGAGCCCAAAAGGTAAGACGTGACGTGTGTATTGGCTTGTATTTTGCAATGTCTGTGACCTTCCCCTCCCCCCTCCCCCACCCACGCCACAACCGTGACCTAAGCAAACAGCAAGCTTTTTGTACCCCTGAGGTCTCTTTTCCTTTAACGTTTGTCAAAAGCACACTTGAAAAATGATTCTAGCAATGGGTGAAGATACCATGTATTGGGGCTGAATTTGAGTCAGGTGTTTAGTGCCTCTTGAAACATGTACTTATTTTTAAAAACTAATTGAGCAATGTATAAACAGAAACATGAGTCAGATTGCTGTTTTAGTGGCATCTAGTTAGGGTCCTGGTACCTTACCAAGTCATTCATATTAAGCAACCCGTGCTTTATAAATTTGAAATTATGCTTCAGGAGCAAATAAAATGTGTTGGCATAAGACGGGTCTATACATTTATAGCAGCTCTAGCGTCTTCAGCAAGCTCCCCTCCGTTCCATGCTAATTTGTGAAAGAAATTGATCTTCAAATACAATTTGTAATAAAGCATCTCACTAAATTAATGGCTCTTAGTAGAATCACTTATATAATAAGCTCACCCTGAGGCACCTTTAAATTCTAAAATTGTGCTTCTCCTCTCCTGTTTCCTGTGGCCTTGAGGGACACTCTCTTTGTGAATTGGTAAAATGGCAAATTGGTGGCTTCTCTCTCCTCCCCCCTTAAAACTAGATTCACAGTTATTTCCTGTGTGACCCATGTGTTCTTCACCTTCCCTCCCCTCACTCCGAATTAACGCCAATGTTTTCAAATGTCTTTGTTGTGATTTTGAAACCGATTTTATGGCCCTGGCTGGCATTGCCACGCCACACAGAGTTCACAAGCGGGCATGCTTCGTGCTTCGGTATAAATTTATCCACTGGGATATTTCTAAGCCCTAAATATATGCAGTGCGTGTGTAGGCAGGCAGATGACAATGCCAACTTTTACTTCTTAGAGCAGGTGGCAAGCTCTCCGTCAGTGTGCCCAGGTCTAGTAAGGAAGGTCACAGAAAGCGCTGGTTTCATGTGGATGTCCGGCTTCTGAACCTGCAGTCTGTAAGGCTGGAGGGGAAGTGGGGTTTCTCTGTGTGCCTCCCTGTGGGGGTCGCAATGCACGGCAACCGTGGGTTGCAGCTAGTAGGAAAGTGCTCTGAGCATGTTGCAGGTGCCCGGAGACTCTGGCTTCTGTCCAAGGTGCTGCTTTTGAGAGTGAACAGAGCTGAAACAGAACAGAGAGCAAATGGTCACACTTGATGGAACCTGGCCTAGTCCCTGTGCCACGAGAAAAATTTCCAAAAGAATCTTGAGCGGTACTTTTGAGAGGATTGTGTGTGCCCTAGGATCTATGTTTGCCTGCATTTTTTAAAGAAGAAGACATGGTAATATTAAGGATCAGTTATGTAACATTCTGCAGTTTTACAAAGCACTTTTATATATTCTATCTCACTTGCTATAACATTTTCAACTTGGCTATTTTTAATATCCATTTTGCAAATGGATAAACTGTATGACTCGCTCATTGAAGCAGCAAACCTGCATGTTCTGGGTCCTAAGGTCTTTCTCTTTGCATATATCAGCACTGTGCATGGATTCTAAAGATCTGAGTGTTAGAGCTTGTTCTGTGTGTATCTAGGATTACTGTGTCTCCTTTCTGTGCCTCGGTTTTCTCATCAACAGTATGGGTACACAGAATCATAGCGTCGGTAATATCTCACCAATCTCTAATATCATCTTCCATGGGTTATAATAGCAGATGAAGCAGTACATTGTCAGATTCCATACATAAGGTTTAATTAAAGTAAGGGCAATTGCTGCCATTTAATAAGCACTCCCTACATGCCAGGCACTGTGTGGAGTGCGATTCACATATAGTTCTTTATTTTATCCTTGTTACATCCCTGTAAGTATTATTATTCCCTCCATCTAACAGATAACAAGTTTGTGGCTCAGATAAGTTCGGTCACTTACACCGAAACAGACACATGTGTGTGCCTAGTGCAAGCATGACTATTCTGACATGGAGTTTGCACTGGCATCCCTCTGCCTGCCTTCCTGTCTGCCCTGCACTAACACTGTGTACATGTGAGATGCCGACTTCAGCCATTTGGTGTGAGTTTAAACATCTCGGGTGAGATAGATATAGTAGTCACGAATTAATTTAAGAGTTTTACGTTTTGGTCCTCAAAATGTTGAAAATCCATTGGGCCCCCCTGACAATGTCGGACGGTGGAGAAAGCCAGCGCTGCATCTGAAGCGTTAGATCACCCAGGGGAGAGTCTCCATGGACACTACCCACAGCCCTGGGTGCTGACCATTTTTAACCTGTGGCACCAGGGTGAGCACTGCTTGCACGCGGAGATGCTATCTATTCGTTGACCCAGATTAGGAAGGAATTCATGCCTCACGGACACAAATGGCCCTTTCACTGGGTTTAACTGAACAATAGAACCTGTTTCTATTGTCACCTACAGCCAGCTTCAGATTAGATAGCGAGTTGCTCTTTACTTAATTATTAACTTTCGGTTACCTGCTGCAGCTGGAAATCATCAGTGAGTGCCCAGGTGCCGATGACCGAGTCTCTCCCACCTTCCCCGGAAACCTGTCCCATCTCTGTGAAAACCTTGCCTATGTGAATAGCAAACACCTGATCTGAAGGAGACAGGCACTTTGGTCAGCCAGGAAGATGTTTGCCCTCCATCAGCTCATCCACTGCAAGAGATGGAACCATCCACATGTTTGGCATCTTTACAGGATAGCAAATATGTGTGTGAGCCTAATGCAGTGGTGGTTCTTGATCTGGCATAATCTCCCTCTCCCCTGGCAACATTTGGCGAAGTCTGAAGACATTGCTGATTGTCACACTGACAGGGTCAGTGCAATGTCCTTTAGCAGGTAGTGTTTATAAATATCCTACAAAGAACAGGATGGCCCCCTGCAAAAAAAAAAAAGCCTTTCAAAAACTCCCAGGTGATGGGCTGAAATTTCTCCCCTCTACTTGGATTTTTGTTTCTTTTTCACAAACTTATTCTGTGTCTAAAGGCATAACACTTGCACTACTGATTTTCAACTTGTGCAGTGGTTCCCACACTCTCGTCTGCATATAAATCTTTTCGGTCCCATCCTAAGAGAATTGGGTTCAGCAAGTGACGATTGCTCCATAGTAATATTAAGTATTATTTATTATTAATATTTATTATTATCTATGGAGCCAGGCACCTGCACTTCTAACCAGCTCCTCCCGGTAACGGTAAGGCATTTGGCCTTCAGAGTCCACTGGTTTAAGGTCTTGGTTGTCAAACGTGGCAGCACATGAACTGTCCTGGGGAGCCTAATCAATGCTGACACATTACCCCACCTTCAGAGGTTCTGATTTGATCAATCT
Source organism: Vespertilio murinus (assembly GCA_963924515.1). NCBI lineage: Eukaryota > Metazoa > Chordata > Mammalia > Chiroptera > Vespertilionidae > Vespertilio > Vespertilio murinus. The sequence continues at coordinate 46,341,679 of OZ004715.1, read as the reverse complement.
GGGATGTGGCCTAAACACCATGCTTTTAAATCTCTTCAAGTGATTCCTTACAGGTAGCAATGTTTGAGGACCACTCATTAATGGAACATTAGTTTGGACCAGCTCTTTAAAACTGAACCTATTTTCTCTACGAGGGAAAAGGAAAATATATGTTCAACTGGTTGCAGTTGGCAATCATAAAATCGACAGATGTAAATCACTGTATCTTCTAATTTTTAAATCAGCTCCTAAGGTTTCAGCACTTAATTTTCACCATAATATTTTCAGTATTCTTTCCAGATGACATTTAGATTAGCATCACTTTGGTCACTGTCCCACAGTGACAAGGCAATCAAATGGCTCCGATGATGGCAACTTGCGTCAATGTTCCTTGGATCCCTTTAATATTGGGATGGGGAAATTTTCTCATTTACATTATTATTTAACATTTCTTGAATGCCAGTGCTGCTCTTCACATATGGCCTGCGGAGAAAGTACATTGTATCAGCAATTAACAAATCCATAATGCCAACCGCCCCAATCCAAAGTAAGCTGCGCAGATTAATGAGTCTGTAAGCAGATGTAAGAGGGCAGGAGTCCTAAAAATCTCCGAAAATGTGTCCAAATATTCTTCGGGGAGATGTCTGAGGAGCCAGGGGGCTGCTTGTGCGTAGGAACCATGGAATGAATCCCTGTGGGTTAGATCTGAGTGACTGGGCCATCAGATGGAACTCTTTTTCCTCCTGTTACTACACCAGGGTCCCTAAGTCAGCAAATGGTTCCATCGACCCAGTTGCCCAAGACAACACTTCAGGAGCCATCCCTCATCCATCTGACTGGATTCAGTTATTCTGTCCTGTCAGTGCCCTTAAGTCTCAAGTCCATCCACTTCTCCATCTCTTCATGCCACTACCAGACTTCAGGTATAACTGACTCTCCCGTGGACACAGTGATTGCCTGATTGACTGGGTTCTTGCCTCCAGTGTTGGTCCTCACTCCCCGTCCATGTCACACAATGGTTTCTTTCTTCTTTCTTTCTTTCTTTTTTTTTTTTTTTTTTGTGAATTCCTACCTGGGAGTAAATGAGTGCTTTTTGCATATTTTTGTTCTTCCTTTTACTCCCATCTCATTTTCCTCCCTCTCTCCCTCCCCCTCTGTCACATACACAAACACCTATTATGACATTATTTGAGGCCTTGCAAGAAGGTTCATGCAATAGGACTTCCTTCCCCTGGCTGCTGGCACCAGTTTTCCTCCAGCACCTGGGACCCGGGCCTTCACTCCGGCTGCAGTTAGAGAAGCCAAGCCTCCCGGTTAGGCTTCTCCGCTCTGGCTGCAGCAAGGCTTGGCTTCTCCGCTTTGACTGCAGTGGAGAAGCCAAGCCTCTTCAATATTCACTCTTCACTCTGTGCCTGCATATGCAAATTAGCCTGCCATCTTTGTTGGGTTAATTTGCATACTCACTTCTGATTGGCTGGTGGGTGTCATGGAGGTACAGCCAACTTGCTTATTTATCTTTTATTAGTGTAGATATCTGGGACTTTTTAACTCTCCCCTTCCCAAATAGAGAGAGAGAAGACTGTAGCAGGGATAGGTCTATTTTACTAATTTCTGAATACAGCTCTTTAGTAGCAGGCAGGTGTGCATGGGGGGTGGCCTCATGTTACATACTGACACAGACATCACTGCCCTTCCTTGTGGACAGGAGCTCTCAGCCAATTGGCCTTCAGGCTCTGAGCAGGTGTGGGCCCTGCACACGGCTGAGTCATGCTCTCAAAATTCTAAAGAACCAGCCTCAACTAATAGGAAATACTTGTAAGGGAGAGAGGGAAAAAAATCCAAATGCATTTCAAAGAAAGTCTGCACCATAAAGAGAAATTCTCTTTAGAGCATGGATTGTGGCTTTCTATGTGATTCTCTTCCTGGGGAAATTCGCCCCAGGAGAACAGCAGAGTATCCAACTCGGACATAAAAATCTTATAAAAATGTACTGAATTATCTGTCCCATCAGTGCAATCTTCCTGACACATGTTCAAGTAGCATGCATTTCCCTTCTAAAATTCCAATATTGTGTCTGACCACTTAAAAGTCTACACAGTGGTTTTTCAGGTGGAATCTAAAGTCAAATTAGCTGTGTTTGTCTGGAAATAAAGAAACTCATCTCTTCCCTTAAGCCCCAGAGAGAAAAAATCTGTATCCTATCAAGTTTGGAAATTGGTCCTTCTCTGGGGGAAAGAAATATAAGCGCTCCTGCATTTTATATCATTTTTCTATCTTCAGTTGGGTTCTTGTTCCATTCCCTACCTGGGCCTACTCTGGGCCACTTTGACGGGCGTCTTTGTGTCAGTAGCATCCATGCTCTTTGAGACTGTGCAGTAGGAAAAACTTCTTGATCACTCCCACCCGTATAATAAGCACTTCCTGATATTGCTGGGCTATCACTTCCTGTTTAGAAAAACAGTAAACGAGTCAGAAAAGACCTCACTGGTATATTTCCTGCCATCTCCCGGGCATCTTTTTCAAATCGCCAACCTCAAGGAGTGGCAATGCACATTTGTGATGTTGTAGAAACTGCTCCTTGTTGCTTTGTACCTCGCCCTTTGTGATACAAACACTTTGATGTATTTGTTTTAGCAGCATGGCTTGGCCCCAGGGCGTCGGGGCATAATTAAAAAGGGCCTTGCTGGAGGGAGAGAAGAAGGGAAGGCTAAGACTGGGCTTCCTAATGAAGCAGTGACCAGGGGAGTGAGAGCCCTAATTACCACTCATCACTGACCTAGAGATTACACAAACCATTTCCATGAGCAGACAGGGAGGTCTCCTTTTGAGATGACAACGCTTTGGTGCTGTCTTGAATTTGTAGTTATTAGCCACAAAGTAAAGTATCCTAGGCTAGGAGTAAACTCAAAGGTCATTCTAAAAGTCACAAGGATAAAGAATTTCTAGAAGGCGGTTAAAATAAAAGGAAGCGTTAAGGGAGTGCTTTCGGCCTGAACGCTGTATTCAAGGGGCGCTGCCAGGCGCATCAGAGACTCGGTCCCACTCTGGCCCTTGCCACTCTCGGGTTCCTGGGCTGTCCCTGGAACAGTTTCGTAGCGAGTAGGATTGTTATCCTGCTTGTTTGAGGACATTTTTGTGGATCCATAATGCAGTCTTCAGGCATGCATCCATTTGGAGAGAGAGGATATATCATGTTTACAGCGCCTGCACCAGCATATGTGGACATTTGCATTTGGAGAGAAAGCCTATTCCCACTTCAGCTGGAGTTTTACCCCTTGTTGGTGGTGGTTAGAGCTTAAAGCTGGCTGTGTGGGGAGGTGGGCCAGACATCCTCTCCTCTTTTGTTGAGTCCAGACCCTTTTTTTTTTTTTTCCACACCTGGATTCTGGTGCAATATCTGAGCACACCGACCAGCCACCGACCAGCGTAAGATTGGAATTAATGTAGTAATTACTTACATTAGATATCTTCCTTGAAAAGATGTCTGACCTTGCAGAGCAGGGTTTTGTGGCACAATGTGGAGACGATGCCAGCAGGACCGTTAAACGCCGGGAACCTGCTCACCTGGGTGCGTAGGGACTGTTTACTGAGCCACCAGGAACTGGTTACCCACCCCAAGAGATACATTCCCTTTCATAAGACTCGCTGCAGCTCCTCTTCTTCCACTAGGTCACTCATACTTAATTTCAAAGATCAAAATAAGATGTTTCCCGTTAGAAGCCTGGTGCCTGATCACATTGGATTAATCCTACCGTAGACGTTAATTAACAAGCTCTCGCTCCGAAGCATCTGGGCTAAGGAGCACAAGCTGTGTAGCTAGTAACTTAAAGGCCGGGCAGCTGGGGCGGGGTAGTTTACATCTGACAAGGGGAAGAGAAAGAGCCCTAGATATATTATTCCTTGTGACACGGCTCGGGACGGGAGCCTGTGAGGAGAGTGAAGATGACAGAACTGGTGCTAACCTCCGTGACAAGGACTTGAAGAGCAGCCGACGTGACATCTTTCCTATCATGCTGCTGAAAATGTCAGCTTTGTGAAGGACAGTGAGAAAATGGTTTGCCGAAAACTTGAAAGGTGGGCTCCGGAGATGCCGGCCGTGTCAGATGCGATATAGTCTCCGGTGGCCGGGGAGAGCCGCTTCCGGCCGCGGCCATGGCCGCAGGTGGCGGGAGAGGCCCGCCTGCCCCGGGCTCCCGAATGCCTGCACTTGACCTGCATATTGTCTCCCGTTTGCGGGACCATGATACACGAGGAGTGAGTTGTGAGGCAGCGGTACAGCGAGGTGACCAGACGTCCCGCTTTTGGCGGGACCGTCCCGATTTCCATCAATTTGTCCCGCGTCCTGCGACATTTTGGCTCAGTGGTAGAGCGTCGGTCTGCGGACTGAGGGGTCCCGGGTTCGATTCCGGTCGGGGGCATGTGAATTGGTTGGGGGCACATCCCCGGTGGGGTGTGTGCGGGAGGCGGCTGGTCGATGTTTCTCTCTCATCGACGTTTCTAGCTCTCTATCTCTCTCCCTTCCTCTCTGTAAAGTATCAATAAAATATATTTTTTTAAAATAATAAAATAAAATAAAAGTCCCGATTTTTGAAAAATTGGGACTTTTTTAAAATGCCGTGGGACGTGGAACAAATTGTTAAAAAGCGGGACGTCTGGTCACCTTAAGTTAGGCGGAACCAGAGACCAGGAGCCACCTTTCTTTGGTGTGTGTGTGTGTGTGTGTGTGTGTGTGTGTGTGTGTGTGTCTGTGTGTGCACACTCGCGTGTGCGCGTGTCCACACCGCAGTTCCAAGGTATCAGTCTCCCACTAAGTTAGGAGCCTGGAGCCGCAGGCAGGGGGAGGGGAACTGGAATGGGCAGGGTAGTGGGAAACAGACCACAGCTCTGGTTCTCAAGCCGTAACTGCCCTTAGAACGAGCTGGGGGGCTTGAGCCATGACGAGGTCTCCTCCCGCTGCAGACAGATGGACCAGAGCCTGTGGGCGGGACCAGAGCTCTCTGTTCCGAAAGCACAGCCAGAGCTTAAGAGCGCCTGGCCATTGGGGACCGTCTGGGGAGGGCATGGCTGCTGGACCAGCAACTCCCCCTGTGTCTTCTCTCCCGTCCGTGGGCTGAGTTTAGGTCACGGGACGGTGGACAGTGACCACGGGAAGGTCTTCAGCATCAACAGCAGGGAAATAGGCACCTCGGTGTACCCTCCCCCAAGGTCCTCACAGTGCTGCCAAGGTCATCCCTCCAGAGGAAATTGGGGTGCTTTTAGGAAATGGCAATGGGCACTAAGCCACAAAAAAAAAAAAAAAAAAAAAAAAAAAAAAAAAGAGGCAGAAAATGCACCAGCGAGAGGACTGGGGTATTCAGGCCTAGCTGTGAGTTCTGAGGAGACACATCTTAGCTGGGATTTACTGGCTAAGAGTTTAAAACCCACTCCATCTCTCCTCCTCTCCCATTCCGTGTGACACCCTAAGTGTTAAAAGTATTGAGAAAGGAACCTGTTTTATGGCAATGGTAGAATCACCACCAAATGTTTCTAGGAAAAAAAAAAAAAAACAACCTTAGCATGGCTTCTGAGTCTGGTAAGTTCTTCTATTTGCTTCTCCATCAGCACCGCCGGGAATACCTCAGAAGCAGCGCAAACAGCACTTTTGGAAGGGGCTGCTAGCTTCCCCAGTGGACAGGCACTCGGAGGAGATCTCTGGTTTTATTTTTATTTACCTTTTAGATATTTAAATGCTATATTTATTTGTGGGGTTGTTTTTTTGGTTTTTTTTTAATCTTCATCTCTTGTTTTTAATTCACTCCAATCCAAGGGAACCTGGGAACTCTGGCTCAGAATACCCTGTCAGCCCCAGGAAGAGCCAGCCAAAAATGTTCCCCTGCTCAAGGGCAGAGGGTCTCGGTGCAGGTTCCAAACCCGAGTGGCCAGAGAGCGTGTTAGAAATGCAAATTCTCAGACCCCACCCCAAATGTACGGAACCAGAAACTGGGGTGAGGTCCATCCGGGCAGTCATGGAAGAGCGTCCAGGTAACTCTGAGGCACTGCACTAGGGAAGGGGCTTCATTGCTTCGGTGAGAAGTGCTCCCCAAAATATTGAACAGGGCTTCTCCATTAGTAGCTCTGCAGAAATCTCTCTAAACCTGAAAAATTAGCATAGGCGATCTAAAGGGCCATGAAAAAATAAGTTGGTGTTCGATAGAATGTTCAAAAATAATTGTTTTTTAAGAAAGGATGTTTTTGCTCTTTAACTGATGTGATTACCACCTGTGATCTTTAAGAGGTTATATTATCCCCTCATGTCTCTCCCTTTGGTAGATAACTTCCCCTCTTACCACTGTCATTTCAGAGCAGTTCTGGCAATTGCAAAAAAATTTACATTCGTTGTTAGAATCCTGATTTTTTTTTTTTTAATCACCTGGGCTTTTGGTTTTGGGGTGTGTGTGTGTGTGTGTGTGTGTGTGTCTGCACTGCATGCCTTACAGATGTTGAGTTAGTTTCATTTATTTTAAAATAAAAGTATTCGTATGGACATAGACAATTAAGCGAATTTAAGAATAGATTACAACAATACATTTTAGTTGCTTGCTTTTTCTGAATAGTGAGATAACAGTTCAGAAAGAAGAGATTGCCAGGGAAGTGGGAGGTGCTAACTGACACCTTTGATCATTACAAATGGGAGTCATCAGAACAAAAGGGAAAATCATAATCAAATTTTACATTGTAATACTACCCTTCACAGTGAGAATTAACTGAGAAGGCCAGGCACACACGAAATGTTTAGTTTTTATCATTTCAAACACAAACCTAAGAGTTCCCTCCTAATTGCTTAAGTTAGCCATAGAAGGCTTGTTAGTTAAGCAATGAATTCTTTTTTAAAAAAATACATTTAATTGATTTTTTACAGAGAGGAAGTGAGAGGAATAGAGAGTTAGAAACATCAATGAGAGAGAATCATCGATTAGCTGCCACTTGCACTCTCCCTACTGGGGATGTGCCCGAAACCAAGGTATATGCCCTTGACCGGAATCGAACCTGGAACCTTTCAGTCCCCAGGCCAACGCTCTATCCACTGAGCCAAACCGGTTTTGGCAGGAATGAATTCTTTTATTCAGAGAAGTTTATCTCCTAATAATGGCCTCAGGCATTTCTGGGCTGCCCATCTATATAATAAAAGGGTAATATGCAAATTGACTGAACAGCAGAATGACAGAAAGGCCTGTGGCCCCTCACCAGGGCTGGCCCCACCCACTAGTGGATACCCCACCCCAATCTGATTGGGGGCGGGGCCGGCTAACTACCCACAGCCCCTCACCTCAGCTGACCTCTCACCCCAGCCAGCCCATCCCCAATGGCCCCCATCGGGGCAGGCCAGCTGGACTCCACCAGTGTATGAATTCCTCCATGTCAAAATCCCTCTGTGACTTGTAAATTATATTTAATAGCATTTTCTCTGGGTTAATTCCCTGCTAAAAAACAAAATCTTAAAATGGCTTATTTTTTTTTCCAAATCGAGTATATGCACACACATGCCAATTGTATAAACGTGTAAACAAATTCCAAAAGCTACAACTAAAAGAAGTTATAGATTAAACATGAGACTTTAGCACAGAAAGTGTCACATGTATTTTGTGGGGGCCAATGAATTCATTCTGAGATTTCACTACAGATTTTTAATAAACTTTTTGAGATTTCTCCAGAAAATTTGAAAATAAGGGCACATTCATAGATTACCACAGCCTACCCAATATTTACCATTTGCCTTTTTTCTTCCCTCTTCCCTTACGTTCAAAGGAATATGAAAAAGTGAATCCTAACAGGATTTTACCATTTAGCAGTGTTTTTTATAAAGTATGTGTGTGTGAGGGGGTGGCGGAGGATTCTCATTTTTTTCCCAGTGGGACATTTTCAGTATTTTAAAAGAAGGAAACTGACCGATCAACCCCTAACAGGAGGTGCATGGCTATCATTGCCAAGTCTTTTGTGTAATCAGACTGGTCTAGTGTACAGGATTTTCCAAACTTATGCTGGATCCTTCAGAAGGCCTATAAATAAGACCATTTGTTTGGTCTCAAGATGACTTGCATTTGCAAACTGAAGAATGTTCCAATAGAAGTTTCATGGTGACGCACCAGCCTGCAAACTGGCTCAGGCAGCAGTCAAAACAAGTCACTACGGATCTGGAAGCTGAAGTCTTTGAACGGGTCAGCTTACCCTCCGCCTAATTTGGCACAGATAAATTTGAGCTACAGATATGCAGTGTCCCTTTGTATTTTCACCTTATGTGGTCCAAACCGAACACGGGAAATGTGTGTGGACCTAATGCTGATTTAGATACGGGAATACCATGATTAAACTGAAGTTCACTTATTTGTGCTAAGGTCTGTGGTATTAAAATGAGCAACAGTTTGCTAAGATTGAAAAACATCATCTGTGGCTTTGTTTTTAGCTTTATTAAGGTATTGACAAATATATGGAAGTTTAAGGTACACGATGCTATGATTTGATACACAGATATATTGTAAAATTATTATCACAGTGAGGTTAGTTAATACCTTCATCCCCTTACATAATTACCATTGTTTCGATGCTCGAAATTTGTGCAGGAGTTGGCCCTCGCAGCCACGGCTTCGCCCTGAAGGTAATCTGGATGGTCTTTCCACTGTTCAGCCATTCGGTCATATTGCATATTATGCTTTTATTATTGTAGATTCTTATCTACAATAGATAAGAGGCCCGATTTACAAAATGTGTGCAAGAGTAGGCCTTCCTTCCCCCGGGGCCTGCTGGAACCTGGGACCCGGGCCTCCCTCTGGCTGCCTGCAGGCACCTGGGACCAGAGACCTGGGCTTCCCTCGCAGCCCCAGATTCATCTGGTAGAATATCTGGAAGGCTGTCTGGCCTAATTAGCATATTATGCTTTTATTATTATAAATTATTATAGATTATTCACTGGAGTCCCCCTGCTGTGCTTTAGCAAGAAGTTTGTAGTGTTTGGTCAACACCTCCTCATTTCCCCCACCCCTCAGGCCCCGGCAGCTACCATTCCACTCTCTATTTCTATGAGTTAGACTTGTTTAGATTCCACATGTGAGAACATACAGTATTTGTCTTTATGTGACTGACACTTCACTTAGCATCATGCCCTCAAGGTCCATTCATATTGTTGCAAAAAGCAGGATTTTCTTATTTTTTTATGACTGAATATTTCATCACATATAATAACTTATATTTCCTTTATCCTTTGTTACATATATATATGTGTGTATATATATTTTACATATGTATATGTATATAACATATGAAACATATAAAAATATATACATTTTATATGTTTCATATGTTATATACATATATAATATATATGAAAATATATGTGAAATATATATCCATTTATCTGTCAGTGGACTCTTGGATTATTTCCACATTCTGGCTATTGTCAATAATGCTACTATGAACATAGGGGTGCAGATATATTTTCAAGATTGTGATTTCCTTCCCTTCAGATATACCCAGAAATGGGATTGCTTTCTATTTTTAATTTTCTGAGGTTCCTTTATACTGTTTTCCACAGTGGCTGCGCCAAAGGACATTGCCATTAGCAGTGCACAGGTGTTCCCTCCCCTCCATAGTCTCACCAACACTTGGTATACTTGACCTTTGATAATAGACACTCTAACAGGTACCAGATGATATCTCAATGTGATTCAGATTTGCATTTCCCTAATGATTAATGATGTTGAGCATCTTCTCACCTACCTGTTAGTCATTTGTATGTCTTCTTTGGAAAAACATAGATTCCCATTCTCTGCCCAATTTTTAATCAAATGGTCTGGGTTTTGTTTTGGGAGTTTTGTTGTTGTTTTTTTGGTTTTGGTTTTGTTGTTGTTGTTGTGTTTGTTTGTTGTTTGTTTTCTGCAAAACAATTTATTTTGTTTGTGGTTGTTGTTGTTGTTTTTAAAGTAATGTCTGGTATACATTCCTTTCTTTAGAACAGGTTTTGTTTTGTTTTTATTTTTTTTGTTTTTATTTTTATTATTTTTTTAATTTATTAAGGTATTATATTTGTACATAGCTTACCATTGCCCCCCCCACCTCCCATTTATGCCCTCCCTCCCCAGAGTTCTGTGTTTGTTGGTTGTACTTATATGCATGCATACCAGTCCTTCGGTTGTTCTCTTATCTCCCCCCAGGTCATTTGCTCCAAATGGTTAAGAGAATTATATTATAAAACTTTCCTAATTTAAAAAATGTTGGCAAGTAGTTAAAACTTTTAAGAAACTGTGAGACACACAGACCTAAAAGCTGAACCTCCAAGCCACTGGTTTGTACATTTTACCATTTCACAATAAATGAGCGACAATTTTGCAAATGTCTCCAAATGATAACCCCAAAACACCCCACCCCCTTCAGTAACCGGCTCCGAGAAGCAGGACTTCTCCTAAGGTTACATCTGTCATTGCCATTGTTCTTCTGAAAGAGACAGTTTCCTCCTGCTAGAGATTTGATTTGATGGTGTCCGCACACGAGGTTCCTGTCACTTCATGCCATGTCTTCCTTCAGGCCCGATGGGATCGGAACTGTGACTGTGGAAGAAAAGGAGCGTTTTGAAGAAATCAAAGAGAGACTCCGAGTTCTGTTGGAAAATCAGATTACACATTTTAGGTAAGGATCTGGGATAGAGGGGCTCCTTAGAGGGAGGGTTTTAGAGGATTTTCTGAAACTGTAAGTCAATCAGATACACAATGGACATTTAGAAATAACCGAATGAAAGAGCAAACCAATTAGACTGGGTTCCACAATAGCTCAGAGACTTTGAAATCTTAAGGTCATTTTCTTTCCACCAAAGGAACAGCCCCTGCTTGTACAAGTTGACCCTGGTCATCAGCCTATTTTTGTTTAATCTATTAAAAAGTTGTGTTTGAAGCCTTTTCAAGTTTCCTAAAGAAAGCACTGAAAGATCTTGTGAGCCACATCATGTGATCAGGGAAGGAAGGCAGTGGTACGCACGGGAGAAGCCACCTTCCCCTCAGAGACGGGACGAGCTGTTCCTCAGGGAAGGAAAGTTGATGGGGGCCTTGCAGATTGGCTCTTCTCCACACGCTGGAGCCAGCAGCAGCGGCTGCCTTGAGCCTTGTGCCACGTGGCCCACTTCTCCTTGGGACAAATCAATCATTTCTAACGCTGCACTTGTGATTCCAGGCCTGAAGCCTGAACTAGTAACTCAAAAATAAGAAGCACATTTTTAATGGCATAAATCAGGCCCTTCCAGATACAGGGGCTGGATAAGCATCTTCATATTTTTTTTATTCTCAGAACAATTTTGTAAGGAAGTTATTGTAGTCCCCATTTAAACAACAAGTAAACTGAGGCTGAGAGAGGTTCAAGACTTGCCCTAGGCCCGTCTGAGTGCAAGTATCCCTTTGTATCATAAGAAACAGTGCCCCAGAGGGCTGGTGACAGCCTAAAACAGTCAATGGAATTCCTAATGTTATCTAATGCAGACCCGCCTGGCCCCAGATAAATCTCTATTGATCATTCACTGTGTGCAAGATGCATTGCCAATAATGAAAAATCCAGTAACAATTAAAATCCACAAGCTAGGAAGGACAATTTGCAGAACCATGAATTTGCTCAAAAGACCTTCCTTCATTTTCCATATGAATCCATTAGGGATTAACCTTACCCTCTTTCAACTAATATTTTTGTAATGCTGATCTCTATAATAATATTTAAGGTCTCTGTTGAGCTAACAAATGGTTCACTTCACAATAGAAATCCACACAGAGCCTTGTCATCACCCTGAATATTCTTTTGTGCTGCAATACGTCTGCAGAGTCTCTCTTCAGTCCTCATTCACACATACACATATATACATTACATACACATATAAATGGTGTGAATTCAGATTAACATAACACAACGTGACAAAATAGAAAGCACTTTATGTTCCTCAGAGAATTTCTATAGGAATCAAATTTCAGCATATTTCATGCTAAAGTGTGATAAATTGGGCAACCTGAAGAATTTTCTCTTTTTTAGGTACTGCTTTCCCTTTGGTCGGCCTGAAGGTGCTTTGAAAGCTACTCTCTCACTTCTGGAAAGGGTAAGAATGAAAGTCAAAGACAGATTCCACCTCTACAGAAACATGAACAACATTGTAATGGAATATTGTGGTTGAATGACCTAGACTGCAATTTTTGAGGTATTGTTTACCGTTCATCAAATATCAAAATAAGCATGGAGAAACTGCCCATAATCTAGGTGTTTCCTCTCCAGACAACAAATAGTTGGATCTATTGAAGATATGTTCCTAGTCCTTCCCTGGTTCATGGACAGGCTTTGCCATTCTAACCATATATCTGAGCTCTCTAAGAAATATAAATGAACACCACATTTAATTGAACCATTTGAATAACCTTTTCTTTCCCACCTGAAGGTTTTGATGAAAGACATCGTTACCCCAGTGCCACAAGAGGAGGTAAAAACAGTCATCCGTAAATGTCTAGAGCAGGCTGCTTTAGTCAACTATTCCCGGCTATCAGAGTATGCCAAAATCGAAGGTAAGACTCCCTTCTGCCCCCAGGTTTTCATTTAAAACTTCGTATGCCTCCCTGGGGAAGTCTCTCTCTTTTCTGATGGGCACCAGGAAACAGGGGTCCATCGGAGTGTGTTAAGCTGAAACTTGAACGCACTCAAAATATGAAAATGTGAACTCTTCCTTGGATGTGGCTAAATAAATGAATGAAAGATAAGAGGCTCAGAAACCAGTCTTTGTAGGGGAAGAATATTAAACATGGGATATTATCCGATAACTGAGGTCCCTCTGAGAGTCTGTGTCAGCCCCAAGTGGCTGATGTCTTCCAATGAAAGAGTTCTGCAGGATTACTACCTGCCTTAAATAGAGGAAAGCAAAGTTGTTGTGTACTGTTGATGGCACTGCAAGTAAAACAACAATCGAATGAAGCAACATCAAGATTTTGCTGAACTCTTTCTTGTCCCTTGAACTTATGAAGAGCTATCTTTGGTAGCATTTCAAACTTGATGGCAAATTAATGTCCAGCCTCTCTGATGGCTCCTGGTTTGCTTTTAATCTCATTTGTTATTGCTACATTAGACTTAGGATGGTTGTCACCACTGCCCTCTCAAGTTTTAGGGAAGCAGTCACTGATGACCAAGTAATTCCCAAAAGTCACCCTGAGTAAACTCTACTTGAAAAAGTATGGTTCTTTGGGACCTATTCATTTGCAGTTTATTAATCACTTTTCATTGTTACCCTGTTGGCTGCTATAGGGTGATTTGAAAACCACACCCAACTTGACCAGTGGTGTAAGTGTATAAATGTGGAAGTTCTGTGTGCAAACCTCAATGTGTTCGCATTCTGGAATCTGATGTTCTCTCACATGTGAAATGCCAGCAAATACCCATTGTTTGCTTTTAGGACATGACTGGGGGAAAGAAAAAAAAAGACCTAACCAACCACCAAAACCCATCAGTTATCCTGCCAAAGTCCTTATTTCCCTAAGAGAATTAGGCTAAGATCATGTCAAATTCACAGTGTTCTGTACATTATATGTCTCCCTCTCTCAATTTTGTCTGTCTGACAATGCAAATTGTGTACCAGTGGTAATGAATTCATTGTTATGCATCCAGGGAGAAACACCTAAGAATTGGGCACTAAAAGGATGTTTATCAACTCTTGACTTGGTAATGAGTGACAAAAATAGAGGAACAAGAAGATTGTTAAAAGAGCTATATTAGAAAATAATTGTTCCAGCATTTACTTTCCCAGGACACAATGATTGGTTGTATTTGGTAATGCCAACCAGGCACCTAATAATTCTAGGTGAGGCCAGAGATGGGATGGAATCAAGAAACGTTTGGTTGCCATGGCTGCTGCCTCCTAGGTCTTGGTCTAGCTATTACTAGTCTTGGTAAGATCTGCTCTCTTCTTTCAGATGAATATATCTAAAAACAAACTTTAAGATCTGTAAGTAAAAATGCATTCATTTCCAAAGTAGATCAGCTGGTCTGTAATTTCCTTTTGTGCCTCAATTCTTCTTGGTTGTGTTAATTATCTTTTGCACTGTGACTTTTAGGTCTGGGGATTCTTTGAAGAAACCAATCTTTTTTTTCCAACTCTCTTTTCAGAGAAGTACCTCATTCCACACTACCTGCTCTCTTTGCTTCTCTCCTTCCTTGTTCGCGATTGGCTCAGCCATTTTTTGACATTATCTCTGCAAAAGTGGCTGTGACACCAATTTCAAAGCATGCTGGGATTGTTAATTCAGACAACCCAACATCCTCTGGCTGCATGTATCAGGTTTTCTTTCATGAACATAGTCCACCGTAGGCTGAGACATCGCAGCTATAAAGATATTACTACCAGACAACTTTCTTTTACAAGGTTCCAATCCTACACTCAGAAAAGAAACTGTCCATTTTTACATTTGAGCCCCTCTATGAGCACTGACAGCTTAGTTTCCAGAGAATTTTGGAAAGAGGTTGTAGTAATAATGCTGGAGACTATGTTTATGAAGAAATACCTCAAGAGCCTTAGATACTAAAGTCTGAAATCCTTAGTATCTTGGAGCCTTAAATCAATGAAATTCTGTTTCCCTTTACTCATGATGTTTTTGGTCATTGTATTCTTGCAAAAAATTCTAAAGAGACGTGTAAAATCATGGTCACAATCTCTCTCGTGACTCACGGCATGCTGAATGGTTAATCCAGTAGATCTCCGATTTTGAAACTCCTTTTTCCTTTATCCTGTGTTTATCCCAAAATACTCTGTGGCTATTTTCCTTTGAGCTAATGTAACGTTTTCCTCTAACCTATGACCTTTAACCTCTTTACCTCTGACCTAAGCCTCTTGCATGCCCAAATCCTCTTTTATAGGGAAAAAGAGAGAAATGTATGAGCATCCTGTCTTCTGCTTGGCCTCCCAAGTGATGGATTTAACCATTCGTGAGTACCTACCACTCCTCGCCATGCTGTCTTCACTCTTTCTGTTTTCATTATTTCAAGAAAATACAGATCCAATCAACTCACTCTCCTTGCTTCAAGTTGTTTAGCATTGGCTTGTCTGTTGATTCTGTCTGTGAAATCCAGTGTGAGAAGTCCAGTCACTTTTTATCAGCCTAAAACAGGTTAGACAATTAAGCCATTTGTTTGTGATAAACTCAAATTTGTCTGTAAGTTTTTCAGTTATTCTCTGTCTGTGACCTGAATGCATTTTTACTTTGCTTGTGTGTAATGCCAATTTGTAAAGTGCTTGTCACTGGTACACAATAAAAAGGTAGCATCTAGGCCGGGAGCAATATGTGAGGTGTCAGATAAAGGACAGCTGGGGCAAAATCATGCCTTCTTTTCTATGTTTAACATGTCAAACTATTGTGGGTATAAGATCACATGAGGTGGTCTATTCTCTGTAAAAATTAGATCTTACATGCCTCCTGTCCCTTTTCTCTCAAGCTGGAAAGCTTTTCCTTGTTCTTTCTGGAGATTTTGACTTGTCCTTGTCCTCTAAGCTTTGGCTAGAACATATGACTTAATTGTCACTTGGAGAGTTCATGTATGTTTCATAGCTTGATTTCACATTAAACTTAATTTTACTAATTTTCTATTTGTGCAGCATTTTTCACCTCTGTGAAGGAGCCTTTTTTTGCTGGCCCCCACACTTCGGGGCGGTGGGAACCCAAGGGCGACCTTTTCTTCCAATGTCATGTATCACTCATAAGTGGGGGGCATTTTGGTCCACTTGCTCATTAATCCTGCATATGTGTTCTTGTTTCTCTCTCTCTTCCCTCCTCATTGTGCTCTCTCTTTCAAATAGAGAATCAA
The DNA here is from genome assembly GCA_963924515.1 of Vespertilio murinus. Taxonomy (NCBI): domain Eukaryota; kingdom Metazoa; phylum Chordata; class Mammalia; order Chiroptera; family Vespertilionidae; genus Vespertilio; species Vespertilio murinus. Next base: position 46,325,866 of record OZ004715.1, on the reverse strand, counting down.
AAGGACGCAGGTGAACCAATTGTATATGCATTATAAACTATCAGGATTGTTGAGTTATATTTAGTTTCTTTTTTTTTTTAATGGCTCCTTAATGTATGTACTCCCAAAGACTGGTGTGGAGTTGCAATGATACTTAAGGAGTTAATTTGTGCTGTCTAACTACCCCTCATGCCCATCATATGTTAACCTTTATAGAGTAGAATTTCCATAAAGGCATAAGCTTTGGAGGAACAGAATTCTGGTTTGTACGGAACTTTTCATCCTTGGTTTTTCGGATTCCAGGGATTTGGCCTCGTGTGCTTTTTAAAAATAGTTACTGAACCAAACGAATCTTCACTTTTGTTTTTCATTTCTTTTTTCTGTTTCCTACCCTACTGAGAAGTTTGTGTTCTTTGGTGAATGTCTATCAGCCAAGATGGAGAGAGGTTGTGTTTGTGCTGTTCTATGTATCGTGTGGTGAGGCAGGGCGCAGGCAAAGGGTGGAAGCTTCGAGAGAGGAAACCTCTTAGAAAACTCTCTGATTTCGGATGTGTTCTTCTTGTTTAGTCCAAAAAACTCTAAACATTTTGTAAGGAAAGCTCTAATAACTAAAAATATAGTATTACCTTTTGTTCTTACGGTCTAAAGCAGGCCTGGGCAAACTACGGCCCGCGGGCCGGTTCTGGCCCGTTCGGCTGTTCTATTCGGCCTGCGGAGCCAAAAGAGCGGAGGGTTCTCTTGCTCTCCCCTCTGCTCCTTCACCAGCAGCCCAAGATGAGAGTGTCAGCATGGTCAGGTTGCTTTTGTTCCGGCCCTCGGTCCGGTTTAAGAACCCATTGTGGCCCTCGAGTTAAAAAGCTTGCCCACCCCTGGTCTAAAGGATTCTCAAAAGTTTATTATCATTTCATTAAAGTTAAACCTATTTAATCAAAGATGAACATATTTCAGATCAACTCAGCATTTTTGAGCACATGCCAAGCACCAAAATACTTTAAGTATTGGAAGATTCATGAACCTATGTTCAAGACACATGTGCCTTTCTCTCCCAAGAAGGGAAGGTATTCATTCATTCATTCACTCTTTCATTCATTTGACAAGTGTTTAGTGAGGCCTACCCATGTTCCAGGTGTAGTGTGAAAGCCAGGGACTATGCAAACAACAGGAGACAGCTGATAACCTTATGGAGCCTGTGTGCAAATGGGTGCCTAGTGTCACTTGCACATTAAGTTGGATGCAGTGCACCAACTGGGACAGCTATGCATAAGAGGACACTGTCAGGCGCCTTGGAAATCTTCACAAGGTTGGAAAGCTTGAACTGCATCTTGAAAGATGAATTAGAATCAGTAAAAGGGAGCAGGGATTGGAAAGTGGAGAGGCATCCTGGACAGAGAGAGTAATATGTGCAAATACGTAAAACCATATAGCTAATAAAAATAGCTAATGCTTATTCTGTGTGTTTATGTACCAGATATGACTATTAAAAGCTTTATATGTATTAGCCTAATTTAATCTTCAAAAACCCTTATGAGGGTTTTTATGAGGTGGATACTGCTATTATTCCTATTTTAGAGAAGACCACACCAAGATACAGAGAGGTCAAATAACACACTTCTAGTAGAATAAGGGTAGAGACAGGATCTGAGTCCGGGCAGAGGCCACAGTCTGTAATTCGATGTGGTTGCAATGAAATGAAATGATGGCAGTAAAGGGTGCTGATGATGGCAATGTAGACAGGAGGCAAGGTCTCAAACGCCTTGATATACCCTAATAATAGAATTCAGATTATATCTCGTGGTCCAAGTTTTTTAACCTGGAATCTATGCCAGCTTTTGAAGGCCTATAGATTTTTCAAAGGAAAAATTCCACACATCTCACATCCAAAAGTGATAAAAGGCCATTAAAGGCTCTTTATGCAAGGGAGTGACTTGATGATTAGCACTCCAGGACAATCATACTGGCTTTGATGGGGGGGAAAAAGGACTGAGAAGGAGAAGTTGAGTAAAACTGGGTCTAAAAGTTAAGGTCTAAGCAGAGATGGGTTTGAAGCCTGATATATCTGAGACTTCTAAGCAAAACAAATCTCAACCACAATCACAATCAGAATGATTTCTTTCCAGATCTTTTCATATTTTTTTCTTACTTTCCCTCTCCTTTTTCAGTTCCGTCAGAGGGATCTAAACACAAATAGATGGGTGGGTATTCAAAACCAACTGTATGGAGGTGGCAGGGCACAGCTGGATAGATAGATATAGAGCCAGCCAACCCACTTATGGGCTAAGGACTTCATATAGAAAATCAGATTCCATCTTTACCCCTTTTACAGGTGAGGGAGCTGAGGACAAGTGAATTTCTCAAGCAGAATTTAAACCAGATTCTTCTAAATTTAAATACCATGCTTTTTCATCTCTTTTCTCACTGCCACCTTTCTGCTTGAAGTGGTGAGCACTTGAGTAGTAATCAATGAATGGATAACTTCAAAAATACCTATAACTTTTAATCCAGGAAAACTACCCAAAGACAGAACAGTCCTTTCTGAGACCAGATCACTGCCAAAATCTTCCCATCCTGAAGTCTTCCTCGAGGCAATTGAGATTCCCTGAGATTACCAAAGAACTGAAGACTTTTGTCTCCCCAACTGACAGAAACCCTCTAACGGAGGACAGGTTCACCCAAAGGACTCCAAGCAGATTCTGTAGTGCTGAGGTTTGGTATCATTCCCTGTCTCCAGCCAAACTTCCTACAGGTCCAAGGCCAGTTGAAGGAGAAGGCAACTAAGCTTGCAATCCTTGAACACACAGTGCAGAGCCACCTACCCAAGGACAAATCCCCTCCCACCAAGCGCCAGGCCCTTCCGAAATGAGCACCACCTCATGCTTCACGTCTTACACAAGAAACTAAATGTTTCAGGGACACATCAATCAGGGTTTCCAAGCCCAGATTATTTTGTAGACTAATACCTCATCCATGTTATAAAAAGTGAGGAGGGCAAGGAGGAACATGTTTCTAACACTGTCACCAAGGAGGATCCTGGAGGAAAGAAGGAAATGTTGGAAAAGATGCCATAAACCAATAAATATAAAACCAGAGTCTCTTCTACCAGAAAGAGAATAGATGCCACTGCTGCCGATGATGACAATGGTGACAACTGTCCTTTATTGAGAATTTAGTATATATTTAGTAGTTACAGGCATATCTGTTAATTCTCACAACTCTATAAGCAGTATGTCATTACCATATTTCTTTGGCTCTAAACAGGCCATCAATTATAAGATGTACCATTAATTTATGTACTCCTAAGAACAAAACAATGCTGCCAACTAAATTGTTAGACGCCATCAAATGTATATGCACCTAATTTCAGAAATGTTAAAATATGCCATTACACTCAATGGAATAAGAATTCACTCCTTGTAGATAGAAATGCACACAGAGAGAAATAGAAGCATGTTAAGTAAGTTGCCCAAGAATACACAGCTAGTTAGTGGCAGAGACAGAATTTGAACATGAGCATAATTCCTAAGCCCACATGTTGAACTTCTAAACTATGAAACACCGTGGTTGTTAGTGATAAAATTGTAAGACTGAAAAAGGGTTTCTCGGTCATCTAGTCCCAAACAGTCATCTGACAGACAGGAAAACTGAGGCCTAGCGATTTATAAATAAGATGGGCAGTTAGTGACTCTAGTTTGGGATTCTGCACACTATTCAGGAACCTTCACCCCCAAACAGGTGGCCTTACCTTTCAGCCAAAAGATGATGGCCCACCCCAATCCGTCTGGCCTGAATTTTCAGCATGACAGCTGAAGATGAACAGTGTCCACAGGACAGGATCCTGTACATGCAGCTCCCAGGTACCAAACCTTAAACCCAGGACCAGCCAGGGTACCAAAACTTAAGTCACTCTCCTGGCTCCAATGGACTTTTTAACCTCTGTGAGCCTCACTTTTATTTTCCTCCCCCAAAGCATTGTTGCAAAGATTGAAACACACATTCCGAAAAGAGCTACTAGCACAGTGTCTGTTAGTATACTTAGCATCATTATATTTGTTAATTGTTATTATTTGCTTAGTATTATTTAAAAGAAAACATCCCAATCTAAATGTATAGCATGGACCTAATGTTTTATTTCAGAACTGGAATATAAAAGAATACATCATAAACTTTAAAGTTCATGAAAATCCCCGAGGATCTTGTTGGGACATAGATTCTGAGTTAGCAGGTCTGGACCAGGCCCTGGAAACCTGCACGTCTAACAAGGTGATGTGCACCTGCTGATCCACCGACTGCAATTTGGATGTCAGTGGAATATAGGAGGCAGTTGATCGATCTTTTTATCATTAATTTCAAAATAAAACATAGCAATATAGCCCCACACCTATTAGTAATTAAATACCTACTAAGTTCTAGGATCTGTGCCAGATACCAAGGAGGTGAGCAATGAGCAAAAGCGCCCATGGTCCATACCCCCAGGGAGCAGACGTTATAGAAGAGAGCACAGGCACAAAACACGTAGTTACAGTATTCTGCCCGTAGTAAAGGGAAATGCCAGGTGCTGTGGGGTCTTCACCAAGGCCAGGGTCTTTTGTCTTTGATGCCCTGCAAGGAGGATGTCATCCTGGAGGCCAAGGCTGGTTCCCCAAGAACTGTCTAGGCGGTCACTGTAAAGTATTTGCCTCTATTCAGTATCCTTCCAGAGGCTCCAAGATCCTGCCACAGAGAGCTGGTGCCATATACATGAAAGCTTATTTTGGGACTGGGTGGATATTTAATAGTATTTAATAGTTCTATTAAATTAGTACTATTTTAAATCAGTACTATTAAATCAGTACTATTTAATAGTACTATTAAATCAGTACTTTTTGCTAAAGCAAGTGACAAAACACACACATACACACACACACACACACACACATACACACACTTCATATAGTTTAAGCAAGAAAAGGGAATTTTGGGCTATTGTAGCTAGGAAATGCCTAGAGGAACTGGTCTCAGGATAAAGAATTTTAGTGTGTTTAGTCTCTCCAACTGCTGACAGGTGTCTTTAATGTGACTGGAGGTCATGGTAGAGAGGTTGGGAACAACATGGTCACAGATAGCACCAGCTTTCATCCTAGCTAAATAAACCCTAAGAGAAAACAAGCTTTTCTCTCCAAGCAACTGTATAAAATTCCAGAGAAGGGTCTCATTGGCATGCTTGAGTCACATGTTAATCTCTGAGCCAATCAGAATTCCCATGACGGTGCTGGTGTATGGTTGGCTTGGCTTGGCTCACATGACTGCCCCTGCAGGATTCATTGCTTGACATTCACACCAGAACCACATAGAGTGGAGGAAAGGCAATTCTCCCGAGGAAGGTTATTACACGTATAAGAATAACAGATATCCACTACTGAGTGTGTCTATCCAGAACTGAGCTCACTTTCTTTAAGTGCAACAGCTCATTGTTTAGGACAAGGGAACCGAATTAGAGAAGAAAAATATCATAATAGCATTACTTCTTCCTTGATGATACAAATTATTTTAATTTAAAACAAAAGTATTTTTAACTATCTTAAATAATTTTAAATTGCAATAAGACACCGGAAGTTGTTCTCAGGTTTGGAAGTTTAAGCTATACTGTTTACGATTCACAATTCAGCTTAGTGCAGTGGTCGGCAAACTCATTAGTCAACAGAGCCAAATATCAACAGGACAACGATTGAAATTTCTTTTGAGAGCCAAATTTTTCAAACTTAAACTTCTTCTAATGCCACTTCTTCAAAATAGACCCGCCCAGGCCATGCTATTTTGCGGAAGAGCCACACTGCATGTGGCTTTCGAGCCACGGTTTGCCGACCACTGGCTTAGTACATGCCTTACGTAACCTGGGGCTTTGATTAAGAGATAAAAGTTGCCGCATCCTGTCTATGCAGGCCCCAACAATGAGTCTTTGCCTTGGAAGCAGTGCACTGGGTGGGATCCACAGAGCATTTCCTTCCACCTCCAGGACCTGCCCTGGGCAGGCTCTGTTCAAGCCCCAGAAACACGTAATTCGCTGGGCATGGAAGAGGGGGATATGTATGTGAGTTGCCATTGGTAAAGGCCATAAGTGCACAAGCAGAGGCATTAGCAGAGGAGTGGAGCTTTGTTATGAAGGCACCCTCTGGTTATGAAAGGGATTTGAGTAGGGGTAGGGCAGGCTCAGAGGCCTGTTTTACAGAAGAGACAAAGACAACTACAGTGAAAAGAGCAGAGAAAAGGATCCATGATTCACCCAACAGTCTGTCTTACCATATACTTCATACTGCCCTAGAGATAGAATCTTATCATTTACAGCCCACGGAGGAAATGGCGCTGAATTGTAATGCTGCATTAAACGCACGGTCCATGGAGCCATCCTCTGAGGGAGGCAGGGTACCCAGGAAACGTGACGTGGCTCTCTCCTTAGCTTTCTCTTCCTATCAAACTTTTACCCACCCTGAGTCCCACATCAAAGCAAATGGCTACAGGCTGGTGATTTGCAGGAACAGCACAATACACACACGGGCTTCATCAGCAGCACGTCCATAGACTGGAACCATAGTAAGCGGACTTCCATCAAGCACATCCATCCCTCGCACGGCATTTCAGGGGCTGGCACTTGGCTCGCCGGAGCCCGGATGCTCAGGTTATTTCAGGGCTAGTTGGAGTGCCTCTCGCTCCTGGATGCTTCCCTTCCTTGGCTGAGCTGAGCACGCAGAGGAATTCTCTTTTTGTTTCCTGCAGTCACATTTAACTCTCTCTCTCTGGAAGCCAAACAGATTTAATTGTGTAAACATGAGCAATGGTAATTGGGTAGATGGAGTTGGAAACCAAGGTATGATGTTTTTGTTTTGCTCCGTGAGGGGGGAAAAATAGGGAGCTTGTGTTTCTGTGGTGGCAAACCTCACTGTCAGAATTCTGGACAGACACTTGGCAGCCGGGAGGCCCTTCACAACTTTTCATCGAGACCCATTGGCTGAAACACGGCGCTGCTGCTGGCGGGTTACGGCTCAGCCTGGGACCTCTCATTGTTCTGCAAACCATGGGGAGAGCGTTTCTCTCTGCAGGCCCTGTCCTCTGAGGGGGGGGGGAGTGCAAGTTCCCGTGCACCCCCAGGTACCATGCATTCATTAAAGAGCCAGGATGTGTTACCAGGTTGTGTTATCAGAGGCATCCCTAACTTTCCGCTCCGCTGTCGGTTGAAGACCAGGTTTTAAGAAAAACTAGACAGGAGTACTTTAAAAAAAAAGAAAAAAGAAAGGCTCAGTCTTTGCCTTCTTTTGAGTAGTTGTGATCTAAAACTGGTTTTTCTAAATTTCATTTACACACCATCTTTCCCTGACAAAAGATTTACATAAGAAGAGTCTGCTTAATAGTTATGTTTAGCCCTGCATTCAAAACTTTGGGGTGACCCCACAAGAAAAAAGATTTCATCGACTTTTGCTTTCAATGGATAGTTCTGCCAGGATGTTATATTTTATTCATATCGCGGATATTTTTATTAATGTCGCTAGGATTGCAGTTTCCTATAAGCCTGCAGTAAAAAATCATTTCCCCGGGAGAAAATTCCAGCAAACTTGGCAGTGGAGCATGTCCCCTCTCACCGAGCAGGCTGCTTTATAAACGGGAACCATCGGAAGCAGCAGGTCCAGGTTAATGAGGCACTTGCCAAAGGCAGGGAGTGGGGAGCTGAGGGCCCCAGGCCTGTGGAAGGAGCGGCCATTGTTCCAGGATGTTTGCTGTGCTGATACTGTAAACCACAAGACAGATGGGTCAAGTGCTGATTACGGCATTCTAACATTTGGAATAGCAAGTAACATATTTGATAAGCTGGCAAGCTTTTATATATGATTCAACCCACAATATAAAAGCCATGAAAATTCCAAATTGAAAATAATTAAATGAGCTGGAAACAATCAGATACCACACATTCCCTCCCCTCCCTCCCCCCAATGACAGATTTTGACATGTTGAAATTCCACAAAGGGAGCAAGAATATTCCCTAGTGCACTTGAACTAATAGCGGCCCTTCATCTGCTCTCGCAAGGCAATTAATTCCTGCCTTTGCACAATATTGGAGAGAACAATAAACATTGGTAGGCACCTTGGGCTTTGCAGAGATCTAGCCCATGCATTGTTTCATTTGCTCTTACCAGCAGCCCTGCGAGGTACACCAGAAAGACATTAGAATTCCCGGATTCTAGATGAGGAAACTGAAGCACAGGGAGGTTTAAGTAGAAGGGGCAATGCGGTTCTGCAGGAGGTAAAGCAGCATTTTAAGGGTGAGATGCCAGTCTCCCAGCTATGACTGATCAGGTCCCATTCCCGCTCACCGGGAGAGGAAGCAGTGTTTGCCATACAGGCGTCTATTACTGTGCAAAAGTGTGTCTCGTTTCGGTCAGTGACGCTGCCACCATCATTCACGTGCACCCCTCTGGATAAAGACCTCCAGTCTGTGTATTCAGCCGGTCAGTGTCTCCGTAGGGTGGTGCTGGTGGCACCTGTCAGAGTCCAGTCCAGTAATGGGGCAGTGACGCCGAGAAGGCAGCGGCTCCCCACTTGTGTTTGATCCTTCTTGCTTGTTGGGTAGTTCTTTTCCGAGTTCGTCATCCTACTGGTCCCTCTTTGTGAAAGTCACTTTGTCTCTTTACCTTTTTGACCGTCTGTCTTCACCCACCTGGGCAGCTCCCCGGCCTCCTCCGCCCACCCAAATGCAGACCAGCATTGTATGTCAGAGGCTGGACGGCAGGACTAGGCCAAAATCAAGTACCATACTCTTCCCCCATTCTTTTACTCGGCAGCTTCCTAGTTTGGTTTGCTTTTCCGTTCATTTTCCTTCTTGAAATGTTGTTTTGGATTGGAATACTAAGCTGAGGCGCAGGCTCTCACGTTCGACACCAGGTTTTGGGAAAGAGAGCATTTATTTCCAAATGTCCACATTTTTATTTTTGTCTAGCTATGTCTGACATATGCAACATTTTCAAACCTCAATGTCAGCACAAAATAACATTGTTGTTGCATAACATTTTGCATGACGATTTCTTTTTTATGTTATGAGCTTCAATTCTGTTGTATGAAATGTTTACTAAGTATATTGTATTTTTAGTTCCTCTTCAGTGCTCCAGCTAGTACAAGATTGGGTGATAGGAATATTGCGATACATTTCAAGACAGCAGAAGAGACAAAAAAAAAAAAAACCAAAACAATCATTTCTAAGCTCAAATTTCTCCTTGACCTCTGTTGGAAGAGGAAGGAGGTGCTAAAGGATTTTGCACAATATTTTCTTTAAAGACAACATCTTAGAGAAGACTCTTTTAGTACCTTTTTTTTTTGCCATTTAGATACTAAGTTAGCTATGCAAAGAAAAAGGAAAAGGAAAAGAGTGTTATGTCTCAATAAAGTGGCTGGATCTCCATACAGTGGAATTGCAACTAATTCATGGTAAATGAAAGTCTGGCTACATGGGTTAATTGGAAGATCAAGCAATCTAGATTAAAGGATCCTTAACCTGCATACTCTAATGATTGCCTGTTCAAGTAAAATTGCAAAAGGTTTTATTAAACATACTGTCTGTATATATACATCAGGCATACACATGTCTGTGTACATGTGCACCCACCCACAGAATGGTTGCATACACATGTACACTTTATGTGTATCTATCGATATATATTGTAGTCAATCTGAAAGTACTGCATATTAAAACAAATCTTCAGGTGGTCCTAGCTTAAGCATCTTGGATTTCTGCAAACATAAATATCGCTCACAGTTTTTAAATGAAAGTTCACAAAAATGTTGGTGGGAATTATTTCATTTCATGAAATATCATGTGAAGCCAAAATTCCCTAGGTTTGGTGAGTATTCCACCCAAAAGGACAATGCTGCCTATTTTAAAGCAAGAGATTTCAAAATGCCCAAGTGGGACTTCCTGCAGATTTGTATTAATGTGCAGGGCCTGTCTGGTTACTAGCAAGTGTATGTAAGTGTGTGATGTGTGTATGTGGGTGTATGTGTCGAATGGGTAATAAGCATAGAATGAGGAATTTGCAAATTGATGTGTAAATGTGAATATCACCTAATAAAAAATAGTAGCCTTATGCATATTCACTATCAAAATGCAAGTACCTCACTCTACACATATTACCCAAGCATATATACACAGTATGTTTGTAGAAATGCCTGAAAGTTTACTAATGAAATTATAGTAGTCCCTTTATGAACTTATAGACAGGCCAGGTGCCCCCAAAGCACACAAACCCCTCACTAAAAATCTCTCCAAATATTGATTGCTCTGGTCCAAGCGCTGTGCTGTGGGCTCCGCTCCACACACTCGCCTGCTCTGAGTGCGGGGTATTGGCTGCTGACCTGCATATTTATGTTCCCCCAGTTCCCACCCTTGGGCCCTCGCGGATCCAGCCACGCTGCCACCTGAGCATGGCAGAGACAATGGAGCTTCCCGTTGGCCCGGATCCAGAAAGCCCATTTTCACACCAGTCACCAGGCCTGTTTGGCTAAGTTCCCTCAATAATCTTACCAGCCCGGCCACCACCCTTCGCTCCCAGAGGGGCGGGGACATTCCTTTTGCCCAGTGTTTCACCGAACTTGTGTTTCCTTTTTTAATCCTAAATTACTGATCACCTTTATATTCACCCCCTAGCTAACAAATGCACAAAGAGAAAATTATGGGGCACTTTTTTGTAAAGTTGAGACCAACTTCCTATGATTTTTGGTTGTTGTTGTTAATCCTCACCTGAGGATATTTTTCCCATTGATTTTTTTTTAAGAGAGTGGGAGGGAGGGGGGAGCGAGAGAAACATCAATGTGAGAGCGAAACATGGGTTGGTTGCCTCCTGCACACGCCCTACCAGGACAGGGATTTTATGTGCCCTGGATGGGGAAAGGAACCCGAGACCCTCGGTTTGTGGGCCAGTGCTCTAACCACTTAGAAACCCAGGCCAGGGACCATGATTTTGTTTAAACACCACCCCTCCCATAAACAAAACAAAACAAAACAAAACAAAATAACAAACCTTCCTGTGAAGCGTTAAGTAATCTCTAGCGAGGAAAATCCTGAAGCCAGAACACACCCGCTTTGATGGAGAGGAAATACGGCTACCTGTGGAACTGGGCTAAGTGCCTTCTTGCCATCATACCCCAGGGCTACCACTGAGTGAAGCTCCAAGGTTTGAAGGGGTCTGAGCATGAAATACAAGATTCCCGTTAGTTCAGACTATTTGAATCCGGGCAATTTCATTGGCTAAGAAAATCCTTTATATGTTAAATCTCACTTTTTCCCCACCTGGAAGAAAAAAAAAAAACATTTGTAAGTTTGCATAACACGATGACTGATAAACACTCATGAATTCAGGTCTCTAAAGGGTGCACCATAAACCAGAGTTTGGTTTGTGCTTGAGTCAGCTACAAAGAACCCTTTCCGCACAATAAAAACTGAAAGCAGAGAAAACCTTGGAGCGCATTGTTGCCATCTACCCTGTAAGGCTTCAGGGGCCGCTGCTTCAGCCAACAATCTACCCCCAGCACCCTTTCAGCCATCTGATCCTTCCTTCTGCCTAATGGCCCAGGACTGTTCCCTAAGTTTCAGTCTCCTCCCTGTGGCTCTGCTTTTTAAAAAACCGAACATTCCCATACCTGTTAAACTTGCAGGCTTACACTAAAAAAGATTCTGTAGTATGGCATGTTTAAGGACAAATCCAGGCAACAAATGTAGCGGCAATCGAGACCAAGTTTCTGTAGCATCTCCTCGCCCCCGTGTAGCACAGCACAGTGGACAGTGCTATTAGTTAGAACACTCATGCTGTCTTTAAAGAACGCGGGTACAAAACGTCACTCGATTTGAAATGGGCTGTCAAAGAACATGTAGCTCAACATGCCACTTTGAAGCTGGAGCACTGCTTTCCCTTCATATCTCTGATGATGATGATGATGATGGCGGCGGCGATGATAACAATAATATGGCTTTCTGGTTTGCTCACTACTAATCTTGTGGCTCCTAACATTTGCATGACCCTTTTTTTTTTTTTTTAAACATTGGTGACTATTCAGAATTTCTCATCCACTCGTGCTAACCGGCCACAAAGCCAGCCCGATGCTTTTCGCCGCATTTTAACGCAGATTCTTGTACTTCAGAAAATGTAGGCCGGTTAATCACCCCTGCCAAAAAGCTCGAAGACACAATCCGCCTGGCTGAACTAGTCATTGAGGTTCTCCAGCAGAATGAGGAGCACCACGCAGAGGTGAGCGGCGCGTGGGGCATGGCCCCGGGTTCCTCTGCTGCTGATCGGAGGGGAAAGGCGGCCTTGAGAACCAGGCGCCTTCGCCCCCTGTGCTTTCCACTGGCCTTGCCGAGACAGTGCGAGTGGAAGGCGGGTGAGGAGCAGCCAGCCGGGGGAAGGCTGCTGAGTACCACCCAAAAGGGATTGCGTGTTGTCCGTTTTGGCTTACGTTTTCAGATGTTTCTAGCCACGAGCCAAAGAGGTGAGTGCATTTTGAACCACGACGCGAGCAGCATATGGATATTGTCCGGAGCACGCAAAATACTTTCTGGTCTTTTGTGGTTGTTGTTGTTGTTGCCACCACTGTTGCTTTTATTTCTTTTTATTTGGTGTGTGGATTGCAGGCCACGTGGTTGGATTTAGCTTCATTGGTTAACCTCCGGTGGCCTGGTGGCTACACACAGCGTCAGAGTGAATTATTACTCTGGGTTGTTGCACTTGTTGATTCTCCAGCATCCATCTAAATAGATACAGCTTCCTTTTTCTTACAGACCACTGTCAAAACTGTGGTCTCAGTGGTAATAATGATAAACCAAGGGATTTCAAGGCTAACTAAGCCCAAAACCTGTAAGGACTTAAAAGTAATCCAGTCCTCCAAGAAAGACCCCAAGGTTCCATGGGGTCCCACTGTGAAAACACTGCCTCCTTCAACCCTGAGGTCATAGCTCGTTCTGAAAACCGCAGACTCTCACTCTTCCTCTCCATCCGACTCTCCAGCAGAAGGGGAAGAAAAGGCAATCCATAACCGTAATTCCTCAAGCACCTAAAATGACCATTCCTGCGACTAACTGAAATTGACTCTACAGTTAACTAATATCTAATGCCCATAAACCCAGTCATCCCAAATAATGCCTGATTTGCATATTTAAATTTCCTCCCTGTTTTTCTACTGTTCCACTCAATCATGGCTGATCGTGGCAGGGGAAAGAGGTATGTGCCGACACCGAATGAGCCAGCCACCTTCTGTCCCAGTCTGTGCATGCCCTTCCGGTGCCCTGTCTTCCGATGGGACTTTCCCGGGGCTCCCGCTTTCTAACACTGACCCAAGGAATGTAACGGCAACTTGCAGGGTGCTGCTTGTGACATGGGGGGCCCTCCACAGTGGGGGCGATGTGGGGGAGGGGGTCCTCTCATGCATGCATGAAGCAGTTGATACACCTGATCACGACTGCGGTTACATCCCGACACGTGCCTCCTTCCTGCCGTGACTCTGTCCTCAGCCTGTCCCAGTCCCTCTGTCCGTCTGTTCCCACCTCAGATGAGTCCCGAGCGTGGTAACCACTAGCTACCCAGAGTGATACTAATCTCCCTCTGCGACTGTCTGTATGTGAACCGTATATACAGTATTTATATATAGAGAGACTGTCCATATGTGAACCGTATATACAGTATTTATATATAGAGAGAGTGCCACAGAATCGTTGCTTGTATGGAACCCGCCCAGGAATGGGGTGAAGACCCCTCAGGATGGGTGTAACTAACTCCCCTGCCTCAGCAACACACAGCTGGGAGCCAGGAGAGGGGCCAAGCACCCTCCAAACAGAGGCTGAGGACTAACCTCCAGACACATCAAATTGAGTTGGGCTCAAACTGTTTATGCCATCTGATAACAGTTCTTTCCAATCTGGGGCATTTGGGGTTCAGGTGACGGTAAGTATGTTCTTTCTGGGGGTCCACAAGGGTAAACTCCAGAGGAGTGGTGGGCTCAGGACTGCCCTCCCCGGATAACAAGCCAAATCACCCATTTTTGCAGACATGCACACAAAGAAGGTCTCCTCCGTCACCGCTGTACTTTTAATTAAATGAAAGAAGGAAAATGGCAGGTGTCCTTGATTCCTAACCAAGCTACTTTTGAGGCTGCTACAGGCTAAGAAAGGATGACTATTTTCCCAAATTACTCAAAAGAGGTACCAAAGGCACGTTAATATTCAAAAAAAAAAAAAAGTCAGTTTTCTTTTTTCACTTTTTCCCAAATACTTTTTCGCCAAGGGCTAATCATCACCTGAAACTGCCCTCGTAGCCATGATCACACAAATGTTTTAACCTTACATGTTCCAAAGCCAGCCAGAGTGAACATCAGTTCAGTTCTGTGTCCATTGACTAGCTTTCAAAGTTAGGAATAAAAGCTTCAGCATGCTTTGGAATTTGGAGACCCAGTTGATTTTTAGATAAAAGTACAGGATTATTTCCTGAATTAGTCATTTCACCCAAATACAAAACGTCCTCACTCAATTGATCAAAAGCTACCTGTGTGCTGAGCAGAAGGACTCAGAGGTAGAGATAGTCTTGCCTTCGAGCAGAGAAGGCAGAGCAGTCGGGAGCGCGGGCTCTGAGCCAGAGATGCTGGTGTTTCAATCGCAGCTATGCCTCTTCCTTGCTCTATGATGGTGGCCTGGTTACTTAACCTCTCTTGTCCTGTAAGTTGGAGATAACTATACACTGAGTGGCCAGGTTATTATGCGTTCAGAGATCATAATAACCTGGCCACTCGGTGTAAAATCCAGCCCATGCGGCTGTTGTGAGGATGGAAGGCTGCATTTAGCAGAGCATCTGGTAGTAAGCCTGGTACATAGTAAGCACTCAACAAAACTCTACTGTTGTGTGATGAGGAACAAATTGGTATGGAAGCAAAAAATATAAAAAGGACCATAAAAAGTACAAACCGAGGTGGAGAGCACCAAATGAATGCTATAGACAGAATACGTTGAAAGGTGAGTGGGTTCGTTTCAAGGTGGAGTTGTCCCGATGGGCACCAGCACCTGTCCTCAAGGTCCACTGGCAGATTGCAATCAATTAGCTGGGATCTAATGGGAGGGACTAAGTGTTGGTCATTGCCAAACTTCCTGGCTCATTACAGTATGTAGCCCGGTCAAGAGCCAGGGATGCAAATATAGGTAGGATTTGCCCTGGCACGCTAAAGACAAGCCTGAAGTATGAACATTTTTTTCTGCTGCCCGTACTCACTGCCACATTCTCTGGGTGCTCAATGAACTAGCAAATTACTAAATCCTAAGCTCGGATCTTGGCTGTGCAGCCACGATGTTTGGTGGCACCACAAGTGAAAGAGACAAGCAGACTTGCTCCCACACCAAAAATCAATAATCCTTAAAGCCATTTTAAATTCAAATATAAAGTAATTAAATGCCCCAAGAGAAAAAACTTTCCATGACGACAAACACACCACATACACATACATGTAATATATGGTAGCAGGGTCATGTTCATCTCTTACCTGTAGCACATAATTCAGAGCCTAAGTTATTCACACACACACACACACACACACACACACACACACTACATTTTCATGTATTATTACTTCAACTTCCCAACCTCTCTCTCTCTATGTATATGTATGCATATGTATATATGTATTGTGGTAGTACACGGAGGGGTACATACATATATGGGATTTGTATACAAAAATACAGTGTGTTCAGTGTGGTTAACTGTACCCCTAAAGCATACATCTTTGCCTTTAAATAATGAAAAGCACTAGGTAAGTATTTAGAAGCCAAAGTATAACTTTTTATTTTCTTTGGAAAAGATTTCTAAAGACTTTCAATGCCCACAGACGTTGAGTTAGCTCATGTACAAAATTAGCGTCCACCCATCTGAGCAAACAAAACCAATAGGTATTGTTTTGGTTTTTAATTTTGAAGACTTGCCTTGCCCAATCCAGTCACACGGAGTCTGTTCATTTTTGGTCATTCCTGCCCTTGCCAGAATCTTTCCTTCTCCTCGGAGGCAGGTTCAAGGATGAGGTTCTGGAAGAATCCCCTTGGGCGCCCAGAAAGCTCTGGACTCCCTCCCCTCGCAGCCGTACATTCCAGTTCTCTCTGTTCACCAGAACCCCCAGTCCCTCTGCCGGAACTCAGGACCAAGCGTTCCTGTCAGAGCAGCCATCCATTGTTCTTCCCAGGGCTGCCTACCTAAGATTACTCACACCACAATTGCAGACCACCGCTCTGTCGTTTACTAAGTTCCAAGGAGGGGCTGAGTTCTCCAAAGATAGTAAAGGAGGTGCTGGTTATGGTCTCTGGTTTGCAACTTTTAAATAAAGGTGGTAAGAAGCAGGTTCAAGGTTAGGCTAAGCAATTTTTAATTTCAGGCATCTAGGGCTGGTGTTTTGTCCTGTCATCCTAGGGGGAATGTAGGTGGGGGAAGCAACTCAATCTCTTCAGTAACTGTTTTTATCAAATAACTAAAGAATGGTAGAATAAGTACCAGCAAAGATTGCCACGTGCCTTCATGAATTCTGTGAATATCCCGCATCAGGACTGAGGGCAGTCAGCCCTCCAGTTAGGGTGGGGGTGGGGCCCCAGCAAATTCCGACATGTAGAGGGTCTCTGCCTAAAAGGCTGCCGGCTGGGAGAGCTCAGGGCGGGCCAAGGTGGATTCCGCCAGGTAGTCAGTGAGCAAGCCCCACACCTCAGGGCTCTCATCTCCAGGTGGTAAACCTACAATAAAACCTCCCTGATTCAGACCCACACACTTGAACTTGGGGACAATTCCCATGGCAGGTGTGTCTCTCTTAATTTTCCTTAAGTAAAATGTGTAACGTGATCTCAACTTTCCCTGGAAATTCTAAAGGCTCTTCTTACAAGGTTCACCTCGGGGCCTGCCAAATTAAACCTTTGTGTCTTTGACTTCCATTTATATGTCAACTTATCTTATTATGATTATTAGAAATTTTGGGGAAAAACGCACACGTTTACATGTAGGATGCATTCATATAACCCCCAGTGAGTACCTTTTACTTTGGTGCTCACACTGCATTTGAAAGCAGCATCAGCCTACTTTTCGGAGGCCCAGTAATGCAGGCTTTTATGCTGACCGCCTAGCCCTTCTCCACGGCCATTACTCTGAATCAGTGAGGTTTTACTGTAAATTAAAATGGAAACAGCAGGTGTCTATTTCCAGCCACGCTGACCTTGAAGAATGGTCCATGACTTGATTTTTTCCATTTAATTTGCAACCCAGCCACATGTTGATAAAGGAGAAGTAAGTAAAATGAAATCCCATGAAAGAAGAGAGGCGGACCGCTAGTCTGCCTCCTCGTGGCTGTTAGAATATCACCGAATAACAATAGATTACAGAAAAGCTTGGCTATTGAACAAACACTTTCATTTATGGAATTATTTCCATAATCATCATTCATGTTTTCAAATGCCCTCCATCTTTTTTCCGGTGAATGCTCCTGAAAGTGTTTCCATGTAAATACTTTACGGCACTGGGTGGGGAGGTGGGGGACAAGACGAGGCTGGCGATGTTTTTGTTTCCTTGCTGTCTTTGAAATCAGAAAAGAAAAAATAAAAGGAGCCTGTGACCGCCACCCATTCTGCATGCTCCCTGCCAGAAATGATTAGTCAACATGCATGCGTGCCTTTGAATTGCATTCACATCTGGCCCAGTCCGATGTGAATGTCGCCCGGAGACCCTGCACAATGATTTCCAAGGACCCACGTGCATGAAAATGAGTTACTTCACTGATATTTTTTGGTTTTCAATGTACATATGTGTCCAACCCCACCTCTCACCCCCCTCCCCTGAAAAGTAGAAAAGTTAAGTCCTCACCTTCCCGGTTCCCAGAGTAAACCCGATCTTCCCGACAGACAGAATACAAAGCCAGAGGCTCCCCACTTAGAGAGATTTTTGACTCAAACATTTTTGTGACAATCGCAACAGTGGTTTCCTTTGCCTTGGTATGAGAGAGGAGTAACATTGCCCATGCGTGGCGAGACACGAGTCATCGACCCTGTGTGAGACTGTAGACGATTAAGCCCCGCACGTGTAGATCTAAGTGAACACGCATTGCAAATTTTCAAGTTAGACCAGCAGAAAACCCATAAACACAGTGAAGAAACTCCCAAATTCTACTACCTCAGAGCAAGAACCAGCCAACAACACTGATAAAGAGCATGACCCAAAAACATACTGAGTTATTGTAAACGGAACAGAAATTCCACGTCTGTCACGGCTACAGCTGAGTCCTCTGACTGGTGGGTCAAAGAAAAGACTCTCGAAAGCAGGACTGGAATCCTGAAAAGCATGGCCTTGGGACGCTTACCGGGCCCAGCTGGATCAAAAATGCTGTTCTCTTTACAATAAAGCTACCGAGCCCTGCTGATGCACACTGAACCTTGGCCAGCGAGGGCTGCACTTCCCACCTCACGTTGGCGAGTGAGAAGCTCACTGCCCTTTTGTCTGTTGTTTTTCTGCCACATTTCAAAGGCCTTTGCGTGGTGGTCGGACTTGATGGTGGAGCACGCCGAGACGTTCTTGTCGCTCTTCGCGGTGGACATGGATGCAGCCTTAGAGGTGCAGCCCCCGGACACGTGGGACAGCTTCCCGCTGTTCCAGCTGCTGAACGACTTTCTGCGCACCGACTGTACGTATCCCCTTCCGCTGTTCGGCCTACCCACATTCTGTGCAGATGGACACCTTGTTAAAATGCGTGCATCCCAGACAGGGGACAGGTTGGACCTAGCTTTTTGTAGTTTTATTATTAATTCAGAAGCAAACAAACCTACAGGTGATGGGCCTTCTTCCAATGGACGCTCTGTGACAGGAAAGCCCTCTCTCAACTAAGCAGACGAACCCCAGAGCAGTGTCAGGAGTGGTGTCCACGGGGTTCTTTTGTTCTGGAACAAGCTAATTAACCTCTTCACATTTTCCAGTTTTTATCCAAAGTTGCTTTTTTAATGGGAAAAAAAAAATGTCTAGCTAAGCAACACCCTAAGCATCTTGGAGTCTCTTACACACACAGAGCCATAACGTGGACCTTCCTGCCCAGGGAGCGTGATGAAGGAAGGGTAGCGTGGTCTCTCCTCCTGGTAACAGCGTGGGAGGAAGGGAGCGGGTGCAAGGAGTCCTAGAAGAGGGTCAGTTGCTGTTTTGTTGCTTTTAAAGGAAAATGATCGTTTTTTCTTTTTGGCAAGAGCGACACAAATGGATTAAATGTTTTAGAATTCCATTTTCTTGATTGAAGAATGAACTTTGATGCTGTTCCTGAACTTTTTTCTTTCCCCCCCTTTTTGTGTGTGTGGGGGGGTTTAGATGAGGCTTGGTATGAGAGAGGAGTAACATTAAGACAATTAAGCCCCGCACAATGATTTGTGGGGGTGGAGGTGGGGGTAGAGACTCTCTTAGAAGCCATAGGTTTAATGTCGAAGACAATCCTCTCTGTGTGTATGTTGTATGCTGACAAAGCAACTGTGGGCCCTTACCAAGACTTTGCTTCTCTGTTCTAGATAATTTGTGCAATGGAAAATTCCACAAGCACCTGCAAGACCTGTTTGCCCCACTTGTGGTTAGATATGTGGATTTGATGGAGTCCTCAATTGCACAATCCATTCACAGGGGCTTTGAGCGGGAGTCATGGGAACCAGTCAAGTAAGGAAACCTCTTTTGATACCATCGGAGTTTGGGTGCAAATAGCTGGAGAGTCGTACAGAAGTGGATTAATGGTGTCTTGTGGTTTTCAGTGTTAGCGTGATGGAAAGCAAACACTGGCTGTGTTTCTAGCTCAGATGCGTATGGTCTCCTTGACCAAAGGGGGAGTGGGAAAGAGGTTGATAAACGCTCTATGAAATTAAATCTTTGTTTTATTCCATAGGATAGATTAGGAATAAGGGATAGAACCCTGGTTGTGGTATTTGTACTGTGTATCTCTTTCCAATGATGTTTTCCCTAGGAAGTAACGTTTCCCAAAGTGTGTTCCACAGGGTCTAGCCAAGGGGTCAGCAAACTTTTTCCATGAAAGGCCATGTGATAAATATTTTGGCTTTTCAAGGTACGTGATCGTTGTCACAACTCCATTTTGCTATTATAGTGCCAAAGCAGCTATAGGCAATTGGTAGAGGAATAAAAGTGTGTTCCCATGAAACTTAATTTGCCAACGCAGGAGACTGGCCTGTAGGCCATAGTTTGCCATTCTCTGGCCTCAGCCTTTGAGACGTACCTCAAGAAAAGGACTCTGTGGGCAAATAGGGTTAGAAACCCTTGTCTCCTGGGGAGCCACAAAACAACCAGTCAAAACTCTGACATAGTAATACAGAGCCTTGCTTAACTCTGCTTAACCCAGGGTTATTTGATCACATTTTTTATAGTGGGATATCAATCTAAAGGACAAATTCCAGGAAATCCTGTGGACTGAATTTAGCATGTCCACACTGCCTGGGGAATCTACTTGAAACGTCTAGCGGATTCACTGCCATCTCCGCTCCCAGGCAAGGAGGAGGGCCAGACTCTAGATGCCGGAGGGCAATCTCAGACTCTGCTTTCTGGGGACATAGAGTCTCCTAGAGAAATTAATGCAAAATAGTTTTCTCAGCCCTCCTGCCACATCAGAGCTGGGGAGGAAGTGTCTTCACTTACCCTACTGCGAGCAGGTTACTAGGCAGTAGCTCTTTATTTGCAAACACATTCCAAGAAATATGGACTTGAGCTTGTTATTCTCAATTCACAACAGTCTCTTACTATGGCCTTGTGACTTAACTCATGAGAATAAGACTGGGTCCCTTGACTAACAAGGAACTCTATTTTTTAATGCTCACTGTAATTCCTATAGCTGTGCTTAAAGAACTGTTGTGAAGGAAAAGGCTAGAATGAGTAATGTTCACATTTTGAAAATAGCTATGGTATTGAAATAGCATTTACTCGCTCGGGTTTAGATGTGGAGGCTACTACTATGGACACACATGGGAAGAAATGATTGGCATCCTGTACTGCTTCTTATAAGTCCCTAGAATGAGGGCTTCACCCTCCACTCACTAGCCAGCAGGCTAACTAAGGCAATGCAATTGTTTTCTCATATGCAAAACTGACTTTTAAAAATGTCTGTACTCGGTGTCCAAGAATTGTTGAGAAGTTCTGTGACAAGGTCACTAAAGCCATTTTATAATCTGTTCAGTTCTTCATACACCAAGCAAATTACTGCTAATTCTTTTTTTTAAATGTTGACTATTCTTAATATTGTCAGAAGTAAAGACAGAATCAAACTGATTTTCACAGTTGGAGGTCTTACTGTGGGAATATTTTGTTGGGAATTTACAACAAACTGATTAACCAAATAAAATTTGAACTCATGGATCCATAATTTAAAGGTCTGAAAATTAACAAAGGATTAATAGTCATAAATAATCTGAGAATCTTTTATGTTGATGTATTTTTTTTAGGTAGCTTTTAACATGATTGTGGTTTATCCAATTCATGCTAAGTAGGATTATGCCCTTCAGAGTATGTAGATATATTTGAAAGTGCCAACTAAAACATATGCTAAATTAGAATTCATGGAAACCATGAATACAAAGTGTGGATACCATGGGACAGATCTGCAGAATGGTCAGTAGGAAAGGAAGGAGAAGGATCTTGGGGACATGCTTACGTGCTGGAAGGACTGAGTCTCTCTGTACTCCCTTCCATGTGAAGAGAAACAAAATAAGAGCAAACATTTATCTGACCAGCCAGGGCAGTGATCGGCAAACCCCTGCTTACGAGCCACAGGGGGCTCTTTGATCCCTTGAGTATGGCTCTTCCACAAAATACTACAACCTGCATGAGTCTATTTTGAAGAAGTGGCATTAGAAGAAGTTTAAGTTTAAAAAATTTGGCTCTCAAAAGAAATTTCAATCATTGTACTGTGGCATTAAAAGAAGTTTAAATTTAAAAAATGTGGCTCTCAAAAGAAATTTCAATCATTGTACTGTTGATATTTGGCTCTGTCGACTAATGAGTTTGCTGACCACTAAGCTAGAGGGTTGACGAAGAAGCAGAGATTCATTTTTCTTTGTGGATGATTTTCTAAGTAAGGAATGTTTTTCATCAAACTTACTCAAAACAAGAAACTAACTTACATAAGTAGATTTGGTTTCCTCAATCTTTTCAAAGTTTAGCACATGATCCCCCAATATGTGAGTGCACACGCGCGCGCACACACACACACACACACACACACTCACACACACACCACAGCCTTTCTTTCAAACATTTGTTACACTCGGTTCTGTTCTTCCACTTTTCAAAAGTCATAGATATAGGTATCTGATCATAGGTTAAATGACTGCAAAATGCACTGTAAAAGCTTCCTTCCTGAGAATTGGTGTCCAAATGTTAAAGAAAAACAGCACTGTGACAAGCTTGCTAAAAAGCAGGTTTTAAATATTCTTCAGGTTTTCTTAATTTGAAATATGGCCACCGAAAAGAAAATAGAGATACCATGGTCATTAGGGTTTGGTAAAGGTATTTGGCAGGAAGGATAAAGGGTTCAGTCCTAGAGCTGCCTTCTCTAGAGGGATGGCCTCCCTGCAAGGGGAGCAAAGGGAGGCTGATCGCTGTTCCCATCGAGCCAGAGAGCATCACTGTTCGAACCTCTTTGCTTCAGCACAGAATGGTAGCACGTAGTTGCTCACCACAGCTGAAGACAGACAGCCTCCCCAATCAGGTTTCAGCTGGGTATTCAAAGTCTTAGGTACTCATTTCTCCTGGAAATGTCTCTGGGCCACCACCCAAGCGGGGCAGGTGTGCACAGCTCTCCAGCAGCCCTGAGTATCAGCTTTTGGTCCTAACTAGCAGATGGACATTTCCACCAGCTCTTTAGAGTTCATTCACTATTAGTCAAGTCATCATAGAAGAAAACTTAGGAAGTGTCTATCTAATCCAAAGCTTGCCAAGCCTAGTACCTTCTCCACACTACCCTTTCCTTGGCAGATCCTCTCTCGATCTCCAGGTGAACACCTGCAGGCACAGAAAATCTGGTGTCATGGTTCCTGCTTCAGGCAGGGATGACTCTGAATGAGATAGCTGAACCCTGTTTCTTGCTGTATATACACAGAAAATCTGGATTTCTCAAAATGCGCTTTTCCTCTCTCTGCCTGGAGTATACACACAGGAATTATTTTTAAAAATAATATCATTTTCCAGATTGTCAAAGATGTCAGTATCTTAACGAATAATATAAACTGTCAGACCAAAGACACCTTAGCAGTATGTAGATGGTCTGCTTTGATGGTCTACAAGCTGTAGGCACACAGTCAGACTCCCAACTCTGCCAGCAAAGTGCTGGGTCACCTTGGGCAAGGTCAGCAGACCTTGCTGTGCCTCAGTATCTTCCTTTGAAAACCAAAGACTTTGAATACCCAAGACTTTTTCAACACTAACCTTCTAGAAAATGTGATTTTCCGTACTCACGTTTCATCACCATTGCCTCCTTAGCACCTAGAAGAGGGCCTGGGACATAGGTGTCCAGTGAGTATTTTATTGATAAACTGGCCTTTATTAGGGGACCCATATAGGCTGAAAATTGTAAAGATTCAATAGAAAAGCTATGGGAAAGGAAGAAGAAAAAGATATGTCCCCCTGTTGGTGATTTCAACCTAGTTGGGTTCTGAGCAACAAGCATGCAGGAAAAATGACTTTAAATGTTCACCATTGTATTTACCGAATAACATAAGGAAGAGCTTAGCCTGGAAGGGGATGAACTTCCACTGAGGAGTCATGAAAGGAACAGCTTAGGATTTCAAGAGGCGCAGGGCTGCTGGGAAAGGATGTGAACAGAAGTAGAAACATGGGGGCAAGTGGGGTGTGCAATGGAAACTCCACGCCCTGTTGGGCCAGCGTGAATGATAAAGAAAGAAAGCAATAAGGTTGGAGAAATGTGTGGGACCTTCTAAAATCCCAGGAAGTTTGAAACTTTATTCTCCAGGGTTTTTACAGCTCCCGGAGCTGGTGCACATTGGTTCTTGGAGTGGGGGAGGGAAGAAATATCTTGCTCTTGTTATGTACATTCAAGTCTATTGGTGCTAGTACATTTTCACGGGGAAGGCAGTTGGGTGGTTCAATGATGATAATGAATAAAAGGTTGATAAATACTGCTCAAAACCATGAGACTTCAGAGTGCCCGTGCCCCACAGGAGGAATCAGACTTAAGAATAAACACAGAGAGAGACATTCGTGTCCAGAGCACCGAGAGACGACAAGATACATTACATATATTCAGCAACGAGTGGCTGATAACATAGGAGACATCCGTATCTTACTTCTAACCCATCCATAAACCTGAAGCTTCTTTGCGAGAAGACCCAACCATGTCCTCTCTGCAGGGAGACCCAGTCTCAATTATAATCAATTCCAGAAGCAAGGACTGACTCTCACTCTGGTGGTTGCCATCAGCAGAAATGATGAGGTGCCCACATAGTTGTAGCTTTCATCCATATGGGAGCGAGCAGATGAGAATTTTCTAATCCAATGTTCCAGAGATGGAGCCCTTTGACATGCATGGGAGTGATCCTTTTTTCAGCACATCCCCAAAATGAATGAGTCTAATTTTTAACATGTATCAGATGTGAGGATTGCAATTCACACTTCTTCTACTATTCACAGATATCCAATTATGATTCTCACAGAGAAGCATGATGGACTTTTTAGGTAGTTGCTAACGGGCCCTCTAAAATAATAATTGGTTATATCCATCAGCAGATCCACATGTATATAATGCTTAGAATTGCCTCTCTAATTATTAATATGTTATTACTATCCAAATGAAATATTAGTAACCTTAGTAATGCACTATATCATTTTGCTAAAAGCAGAAATATCAAGCATGCTTCAGCCTTCTGAAAACAGAGCATTATAATATGTCACATGAAGGAAATGTTTTATGAGTCCAGCTCAGCAGTCCAGCCAAAATATCATATTTTACAAGTACAATATGTTCTGATTAATATAAGTATTTTTTAATTTTTGTGTGTAAAACGAAGCTCATTTCTGATTTGTGTACCCACCATCCACTAATATGTTTAAAATAAGTTGCTTTTGCATACATTTGTATGTTATTCATTTCTTGCTACTTTTAATTTGCTCAGAATTGACATTTTAACTTTCCGCACCGCCATCTCTAAAGCTCTCCTAATTCCTCAATCATTATTCAGTGTATGCCTCATCTAATGATCACATGTGCTTATGTGGGCTTACACATGTCTCAGTGGAAATCGCCAATGGTTTTGTTATGTGGCAGTGTTTAAGACTGAGACTCACCAGGGACTGAATGCGAAGGCAACTTCCCAGTTAAACAGAGAAACGTCCACAGAAAGAGCCATTTTCCCTTCTACTGAGCTGTCATATTTAGCTGCTTCTTTTAGCTGTTCCCACAAGAGCACCCTTTAGTCCCAGGCAGAAAAGCACAATCCGTTTTCCCGCCTGTGAAGGGTAAAGGACACACCTGTGAGACACCTGTGTCCCTTAAGAAAGCGAATGCCAGGTTGGCAGTTTGCATTCTAGATTTTTCCATCTACAAGCTATGTTGTCATTGTGAAAGAACAACTTGTTTCTAAAGGGAGACACCTGTCCAGACTACCTATAGGGGCCAGATTTTCTGACTTGTCCCGCTAAGCAAGCCCAGAAGCAGCTCCAGCCTTTGCAAGAGTTCTGTTAGTCAAACACAGCCTGCCCGGGGCAGAGCTGCTTTGGCAAACTCTCTCTTCTCCTGCAAGATCCAAAAAGAAAGCCTCAACTCCTTTGCCAAAGTGCTGTCAACCCTCCTTACACAGGAAGGCTCTCTCAGATGCATAGGCTGGGCTCCACCGTGCCAGTGACTCTGGCTGGATGAACACCCTTAAAATGCCACTACAGAGTCACACGATGCCAGCCTGGGACAGCATATGACACAGTCCTTGGAAGAGACTCGGTTGACTCGAGTTGGGGTTATTGATTTGTTTTATTTTTCCCCCTTCAGTCATAAAGCCCTTCCTCTCTCTTTCATCACATCAGTTGATTGATCTTAGTTCAAAAACAAAAAGCTTCTATAAAGTCACACTTTTAAATGATTTATTCATTTTTAACTTAAATTTTAACTTCTTATAGAAAAGTACATCTTTAATTTTCACAAACTGAAAACACCTATAGAACAACCACACAGATCAAGACACAGCCCTCCTCAACACACCAGAAGCTCCTGCCATTCATTGTAAGGTCCCTGTCTCACATTTGAAGGCAACCACTATACCATGAGGCCACATTTTAAATCCACTTGTGGCCAAAGAATTTACTATAAGAGCTAAATTTGTGTGTGTGTGTTTAATTCTGCAATGTGTCAATATTTCTTCATTTTAATTGGACTTCGTTCGAGAGGGGGCATTTCCATTGTTTTCAAGTGTTCTGTAAAATTATTTGAAGCCAGTCATTCTTGATACAATTCTTTCATCTTTGCCATCAACTCAGATGCCCCGTTGCACACACAGCTGTTTTCAGAAGTAGCAGTTGGAAAGAATTCTGTTTCTGGCCTCCACCACCTTGTGGGTACATTTCCTGTTACATCATGTAGCTAATACCTGGCCCAAGGGATGTGCCTCCATTCAAAATAGGTTACAAACAAAAGTAAGAAAAATAAGGCGCTCCACCCTTTTGTTCCATCCCGGCACCCTTAGCCACAGCAATGCCAAGGATTCCACCAACTTCAAGTTCCTAGCACAGGACAAGTTCTAGACGCTCATGGCCATGGGCTTGGAAGCTGCAGACCCCGCACAAAGGCACTGAAATACATGATCATGGTGGAGAGGTGTCCACGACTGTCCACGCTCTTAAGTCACTCTGTGGTTAATTTCTCCATTAAACTCTGTCATCTCCTCCAACTGCTGAGCCACACCACCGCTGCCCGTCTGTCAGCTCCTTCCTGAAGTGTGTCGCTGTTGTCTTGCTGTGGAGTTAGCCAATTTATTTACACTTGTTGTGTGCTTTTCTGCCTCATCTGCATTGTCACTGTGATGGTATTTTTTCTTTCTGTCTGTTTCTTCCACAGGAGTTTAACCAGTAACCTACCCAATGTGAACCTACCCAATGTGAACCTTCCCAAAGTACCAAATCTACCAGTTAACATCCCTCTAGGCATCCCACAAATGCCTACTTTTTCGGCACCGTCATGGATGGCTGCTATATATGATGCTGAGTGTGTATTCAGTTCACATTAGATCTAATTTAAATTTAAGTGATCTTGGCATGGATATGTCTTGTTTATTTCTATACATCCCATATAAAAGAGATGGAGAGGGATAATTAGACATATTTTGCTGATCATACAGAGACAATATTGTTTATTTCTGGCATGTGGCGTGTTTGTAAGATATTTGCTATATATACAGCACTAACAATTTTTCTTACGCCCACTGAATGCTTGAGGACTATGTTTCACTTCCTGAATTCTTTTGCAAAAAGATCCTGCCCATGTTTTGTTGTTTTGTTTTGTTTTTTTTAATACAGGTGGCATAGCTTTAGGAGTTATTCATCCAGAAATAGTCCAGGAAACCTCTTTCACGGGCTGACCCGTAATCTCTGGCCTGACCCAAATTTAAGAGGGAAGCATACCTACCTGAAGCTTTCTTTTCTAAAATAAACAATCCCCAGAGACTGTTTAAACCAGAAAGTGTATTTCTGGTGTCAGCAAATGGCAGGCTAGCAGAACGTTGAGGGCTCACTGAAAATTTCTGAATGGATCAAGCCCCAGTCATGTGTGTAACGACACTCTCCCAGGTCATCACATAGCGCTGTGTGCTGAGACCTAAGCAGCAAAGTCTCTAAATGTGAGACTGCAAGACTGAACAAGCAAATAATGAAATTTTTTGATAGCAGTAGCCCCTGTGGTCCCGGGCCACACGGAGTTTGTTTTCTTGGAGACCGAGCCATCCCTTTCATGCCAGCCAGCAGGCCAGGGGGATGGAGGCTGAGCAGCCATTTGTCCCAAGGCTTTGGAAATGAATCCTCTCTTTCCTCAGCAAGAAGAAGATCCAGCACCTCTCAATTCCACCTCAGGGAAATGAAATGAGAACCACGTGCATGATTTAATAAGTGAAATAAGGCTTTGCGATGCTGTGCCCCCTTTGATCCTTTTCTTAGACCACAGCTAATTATGGGCCAGATAAGCTTTTTCTTGGAAGAATAAATTGGCACGTTTTCAAAGGGAAGTGTTAGTATCAAAGGAATAAAAAATGATCTGAAACCGGCAGTGAGTTTTGGAACCTCGAAAGCACATCCGTCAGGATGGCCCTGGACATTTCCATGGCGCTGTGATGCAGGTATCGCGGGACCTGAGAGCCACTGCTCTGCCGGGTCCCCCCGCGCTGCCCATATTTTTTAAAAAACTGAGCTTGTTCCCAAGTTCACGATTAAATCTCAGGGGTCAGCGTGTCTGTTTCTCTTTTAAAGATGAATCACAACCTCTACAAATTTATATCTGAAAAAAAAATCTAAAAAAATAACAACCATAAGTCATATTCATGCTAAGATGACTATATTAAAAGTTAGATTAGGTATTATCTGTTAATAATTAAAAATAAATATCTGGAAGCTTTTTACCTTCTTTGCATGCTCTGTGACATTGTTTTTGAAAAGATATGAATCAAGACATTGTAATAAAGCAGATAATGGTCTCTGTCGATTAATTAAGGCATGAGTGGGAACACATTTTGGTAACTGCTCAGCAATCAAAATAATCTTGGTGCTATTGCCTTAACATTAACAGTTTATCTTAAAAATAAAAAGAAAATATTCTTTTCCTCATGTCAAAACTTAATAATAAGCTCTTCAAAGAAAAAGGAAAAAAAACCCTAGAAGAATTTTTTGAAACTCCGAAACCAGATGGGTGTCAAAATGTTGTTGTAATAAATACCAATTATTGCATTCATATGTACTTAATGATTTAAAACATACAACCATGCAGTTCCAAAACGGGGTTTAGACTAGACAAAGTTGGGGTTTCTTTTTTCCCAAGCCTAGGGTCGGGTAAGGGGGAAGGCCGAAGCTCCCCGGAGGAACAAAGCGTCCCCCGACTTGGGAGCAATGCGTATGGCAGCATCTGAAAAGAAGGCCTAGATTCTCAGTCGCCCACCAGGAAATGCCTGATTCTATATCTTTTCATAATTCCAGTCTCCTCCTCTGCCACCTTTCATTTGAAGGTCGTGTTTCCATGTTACCTGCTCCTCCGTGTCAGATACGTCTACGTACTGACCTCAGACTGGTCTGTCCTTGAAAACATGTCCCTGTCGGTCGAGGCCGTAGGCTCCCTCTCGGCATGTTGGGAGCTTCCCCCCCGCCACCTCGCAGTAGCTGTGTATGCATTTATGCACTAGCTATATTTCTCTCTGAAGCATTAATTCAATGCAGCTGGCATCTGTCACAATAGAAACACCCACTCTCATCTGTTTCTATAGACGATGTCAGAACAAGTGGTAATGCATGGTGTGTTGGACATTTTATAAATTACTGTGTTAGCATTAGTGGTATGCGAGGAAGGGGGTGGGAGGTGGCCACCCCTCAGAGCTCCAAATGGCACTGTTACAAAAAGAGAAAGCCAGCCAGAGAAGGGCACGGGGGTGAGAGACGGAGCGTTTCCCACACGCAGGCTTTCCGTGGATGCCCCAGGTAACAGTTTCTTACACATCATTGTGCAGAACGGAATCGAGACCAATTCCTCCATCTGGACTCGGTAAGATGGTGCAATGGTTTATTAAAAAAAAAAAAAAGCAGCAACAAGCTTTGCAAATATCTCCTGTCCACTCACCTCCCCACCCCCCAACCTCACCCTGGGGCTGCCTGCGCAGCGGGCTGGTCTATTGGAATGATAGCCAATCTGAACAGACGCATGGATTCAAGGTGTCCAGGTGGACTCGTCTCAATTTGAGTCACCTCCTCTTCTCTCCAGCTCTTCAAGAGAGAAAGCAGGTCCTCGCTCACCACTTTGTTAGCACTGTCCCTTTACAACTCCAAGTCTGTGCAGTCTCCAAGAGGCCTCCGTCTGGAGGGGAGCTGGGGAAATGCATGAAGCCCGAATTCTAATAACTGCATGTTGCCATGTAGTTATTATTTGTTGAGACTTACTTCTCCCTCTGGTCCGTGGCCTTCATCTGAATCATCACATGTGTTAATGTGGTTATTAAAAGAAGGCTGATTTTTACCATACACTGTTCTCCTGGCCGTTACGGGGCAACACGTCCCTCAGACTCCTCCCTGGTCTGACTAATTGGCTGAACAAAGCCCACTGGGTCATGTATGGTAAAACTCAAAATCTGCCGGTGGAGAATGCCCCCACCTCCACCGCCGACACGCGTCGTTTTGTATGTTGAAGCTACTGTTTGCCTCAAGCCTTCCAGTCCCGGTTGTCTATGTGTCAGCGTGTCAGAGCCCCAGGCCAGTGGGTGACTCTTGTTTTATTTTATGTTTACCCTGCCAGCAACGGATCGGGCACCTCAGAGGATCTGTTCTGGAAGCTCGATGCCCTTCAGACCTTCATTCGGGACTTGCACTGGCCCGAGGAAGAGTTTGGGAAGCACCTGGAGCAGCGGCTGAAGCTGATGGCAAGTGACATGATAGAATCTTGTGTCAAAAGGTAAGCCCTGTGCCCGGGCGGTCTCCGCAAGCCTTTCCCACCACACACGGCCCGAGGCAGGGCTGATTGGCCATGATTTGGAGTTTTTTTGAGGAAGGGATTGCTTATCAAAGTTCGAGGGAGTGGTGGCTACCCAAGTCCAGCTTCTGTTCACCTGCCCCACCCCTGCCCCAAGCAAATGATGTGGCTGTTATTTCACCGAGTTCCATAGGAAAGGCTCCGTGCTGGTTCTTGTTTGTATCTCTGACATCTAGCAGCATCTGGCACAAAATACTTAGTAAACATATTTTAAATGTAGGAGTGTGGTATGAGTGGTGGGCAGCTAGATGGAAATCAAAGAAGGGCATCCTATTCCTGAGCCAGCGAACCCAGTGCGGGAGCAGGAATCTAGTGAATTTCCAGCCATGTGGGCAGGACCTGAGCAGCATCATTCATTCTCTACAAGTCAACCCAGCCTGTACTACCTGCCAGTTACTAGTTGTCTTGTGCAAAATCTAACTAGATATCAGCAAGAGGGCATGAGACATGTTGCCTGCTTTGTCCCCGTGGATTGTGGGATTGAGGTAGGAAGGCTGCATGTACAGTCCCCAGGTGGACTGTTCTGAAGGCCAGGAGAACAGCATGCATTCCTTCTACAGGAATTATTTGAGCTCCTCCTCTCCGCAGGCACAGCACTGAGTTCCCGGCCTACCAAGGACTGCACCCTTCCTTCATGGTGTGTCTGTATCCACACAGCCTCCGACGTGACACCATTATCATCACCCTGTCTGTCCCCAGACACATGTCCAAGTGCCTTTGCCAGTTTCTAGCAATTCCATTATTATTCCTCATTAAAGAAAAAAAAAAGACCACAAGTATCACAGGACACTTGGATTTCCAGATGTTGTGTAATTTAGTTGATGGACCAGTTGTGGGAATCGGGGACAGGGATTGGCTGGGAGAGCTCTGAATTCATCGTGTTGTATCTTGGAAAAAGAAAAGGGACGTAATAGCATTAAATTAAAACAGGAACCGAAAGGCAGAACAATGACATAGTCACTGGTAGGTGAGCTTCTTGGCAGGAATTAGAGAAAGAGCGGCATGCTATGGAGAATCCTCGGTAACTCAAGTCCCAGTGATCCAGATTCTATGCTTTGTCCTTTTCTTCCCACTCTTGGAACCAAAGGCAGGCCTACTTCTCAACCTTTTCCTATGGCCGACCCGTTTCACACAAAAACTGCTGTCACAGTGGCTCCTCTGGCAAAACGCTCTCCCCTGGCCGTCCCTGGGACTGTAAAGCATTAGGAGGAAGGCCCACTGGCTTCTGATCTGTGCACACGGTTGTACAACAAGGCATGCATGCCCTTCTCTGGAGAGCCAGCCTTTTGAATAGGTCATAAGTAACAGCAGATGGCACACAGGGGGGACAGTGGCCAGCCACTCAACGAGTGTGCGCTCCTCAGCGGCAGCCAGTGTGTCTCCTTCATTCTGAGCTCCTCGCCCGTCCCAGGCCCCAGCACCATGCTTGGCGCATGGTAGCTGTTAAGTGACTGCTTATTACTAGGAGTTGGTCACCTGCACATGTACTCCTGACCCTGGTGTCCCTTCCAGTTGAGGCCCCAGTCTAAGCACAAACCAGCCAAGAGCAAACCTGAGTGGCAGTATCGCCCCCAGACAGCCTGAGTCAGCGGGTGAGACATGGAGCAGCAGCCTGTGGGTGTTTGAAGATATGGAGCCCACCTTGGGAGAGCCTGGCACCTTGGCTTTCCCCTGGGACAGAATAAAGGGCCCCTGTTCTAGGACAGCAGAGTCAGGACGTGATTTCACGGCTGTAAATATGCAACACCAAACGCCAATCGGTACTCCTCACTGCCAAGTTTCTAAGAAATTGAAATCACTCACTTGATGACATCACCCACTCAATGAACCTGACAGAGCCTCTAGTCCAGTCTGTATCAGGCGCTGTGCTCCACCCAGAACACGGCGCCCTAACGCTGCCCTCAAAGAGAGTCAGCTGGATTAGATGACCTCTCCATTCCTGTCTTTTGTCCCGCAGAGCCTTCTCGGTCATACTAATTTTGGATCCGGCTGCCTGTTTTCACGGCCCCACGCTCTGAGGGCTATGAGCAGCTCTCCTGTGAAAGCAAAAGATGATTACTTCCTTGTGAGGGATCGATTTAGCATTTCCCTCCTCACATTGGGCTGGGCCTGGCCAGGGAGCCTCAGATCAGCTCAGGGACCTGTTCAACGCAGTCCCCATCAGCCTGCTTTGCCCCAAACCAGAAAATGATGTATTTGCAGTGGAGCTTAAAATGATCATCATGATTAGAAAGCTACATCAGTGCCCCGAGTTTTTAGAAGCCAAGATACATTTATCTTTAACATGATCATATAATATATAGGAGTGTTTTAAGCTTCATTTTAGTAGTTTTCTTAAGAGCTGGGCTTCCAACCTTAGAAATTATACTTGGCTTCCCTTGTGCACCCGGGGTGTGTTAGCAAGCTGGCATCCTCTCCGAGCTAGCTAGCTGTGTGGTCCCTCTCTGCACTGTAAGGAAACTGCCACAAATGCCTCCGAAAGGATGCCTTCCTGGTGGCTGCGTGGTCTCGCACTGACGGGGACAGTGCTGAAAAGAGGCATTGGACAAGGGACCTTTAGTAAAGCCACTTACCAACCAGGTGCTTTTCTCTAAAAACATGGGATGAGGATGTGACCCGCTCCTCTGAAACCTTTCAAACCATAACCGGGCCCCTTTGCAGGCTGATATCAAGGATGAGGTCTCACACCTGTAGACCAGCTGGCCATGTCGGACGGAGCTTTTTCCGTGAGCAGCTAGCACATTGCTGGGGTCACCGTGTGACCTGAGTCAGAATTATGTCACAGTAAATTGCCACCATTCCTCAAGTCATGAATTGGGAAGTATAGTATGACATTTTTACTCATACATATAATGTATTTTTTGTTGCAAAATAAAGCATTGACATGGCAAGGCAAACAAGCAAGCAAGCATAGTGGAGCCCTCCCCTACCACCTCTCCTGCTTCCACTCTCCTCTGCAAAGGTAGTCATCTCGTTTTTTAGTCTTTAAAGCAATATAATAAGCTTGGTGTTTTGTTTTTTTCTTCGGTCTCTTTCAAAGCCAGGGTAAAATTAATAAATAAATAAAACAATAAGTGTCATTTAAGATTTTTTTTCCCACCAAGGGACTGTGAAGATTAGAAACTGCTTTTTTTTTCGGGGGGGGGGTGTTTTTTTTTTAAATGAAGGGATTTAAGGTAGGCAGTTGCCAGTATGAGAGCACGAACATATGCTATAATGCTATAATTGGGCTTTTGTTCCTTCCTTCATTCTCCTGCAATTAGAGTTCTCCATAGCATGTGAGCGATAGACAGAAATACGCCGAGCTACAGGTGTCCCGTGCACTGCCGAGAAAGCAGGGTGTGCCTGACTGTCTCCCCAAATAGGCCTTCCTGAGCTGGGAAAGCCGTTCTGAAAAGAACACGTGTGAAGTCATTGTCGATGGAAACTGACTCCAGCCCTCAATTTTCTTTCCCACTAACCCCTCAGAAAATGTCTCCTCCGCCTGCTGCCATCCGAACGCTGAATTGGTCTTTTCCTACTTTGTTTTAATAGAACCAGGATTGCATTTGAAGTTAAGCTGCAAAAAACCAGTCGATCAACAGATTTTCGAGTCCCACAGTCAATATGCACCATGTTTAATGTTATGGTTGATGCCAAAGCTCAATCAACAAAACTTTGCAGCATGGAAATGGGCCAAGAGGTAAAAAATATATATATATAGATTTCTCCTCCCTTACACCAACCTCCCCTCCTCCCCCGCCATTGATCGTGTAGAAGAAAACTTCACAAATTCCTTCCATCTACACTAGTCTGCTAGCTTCTGAAATATACTCTAGCATTTGTAGATTAGGCGGCAGATGAATGTTTGGTGTCTGTTTGTTAAGTGAATGTCTAAGGCTTGTGCTAATGAGTGTGCCAGTGACTTGGTAGTGATGATTCTTGGCTGGAGTTGGAGTGGCCATTAAATTCCTTTAAGTCCGATGATATTTGATGATCTTATTTATTAGGCTGGTATCTCCAACAGATGTTTGCCAGAACGCAAGTCATTTTCACATTTGAAGTGCGTTTTATCACTTTGAACATCTGGACGGCAGGAGAGCTCCCTTTTTCAAATCTAGCATCTTCCAGGATCTGTAATGTTGGATCACCCTGCCACCCAGTCCGCAGCAGCAGGTCCCGAATTTGTAAGAAATCACAGCGATTTTTCCCCCCTGAGACTGATTGTGCATCTTCCCTGACCGAAAGTTTAGTCCTTTGCTAAGTTTCCAGTTCCAAAGTGGCATTTAAAATGTAAAGGAGAAAGAAACAGCAACTTGGGCTTGATTAAAGACCATCGTGATCATTTTCCTCTGATGGCCTTAAGCCAGCTAGATATTCATATACCAATTTAGAATTAATTCAAAAACATTTCTGGCAACTCTCGTGTTGTTGCCAATTGGCATAAATTGCTCCTAAATCAGATCTTTCGATACCAGCCCTACATGCTCGGAATTTTTTACTAAATTATATTTGCTCCTTATTCGTTATTTATTTTCTCTTTCAGCACCTTCCATTTTTAAATGTGGGTTGGTGGTATTCTCTTCCTGGCAAGATCATCTTTAAGCTCCTCGTTGTCCCCCCCCCCCCACCACCACCACTCCCCTCTACCCCCCACCCCCGCCACCCATGAGCTTCCTCTGCCACTTTTGTGAGCCTCTGCCCCTGACTGATTTTCTGGTTTGGGACTTTTCCCCGGGGTTATGTTCTAGGCTTTGGGTCACATGCAAGGGGTTCTCTTTGTTGCTGCAGGTGAGCAATCTGGAGCAGCAGATCTAACGTCAGTGCTCCCGATGAATCAGAGAGCTTCTCAAACCCAGACTGTTGGGTCTCAACCCCAAGAGTTCCCTATAGATCTGGGGTGTGGTCCAAGAGTTTGCATTTCTAACAAATCCTCTGGTGATACTGATGCCACCGTAAGAGCTACTGGTCTGGAGGTTCAGTATCCAAACCTGAGTGAAGGAGAGGTCAGCCTCCTGGGGAAGGCTCAGGCTGGGGACAGCCTCCTGGTTAGGGGTCTCACCTGGGCTGTGCTGCCCACTAGAGCTGGTCAAGTGACTCAGCCTCTTTGGGCCTCGGTTTCTTCATCTGTAACATGATAGCACTGTTCTAGTTTTATTCAGGCTGCAGAATCAGTTCTTCAGATCTTACAGGGGAAGGAAAAAAAGGGGGGCAGCATATGAAACGAATAAAATTTCTGGATGCAGTCGGGGCATTACCCACTCACATTTCCCTGGGCAACTCTAAGCCATCTCTTGGGCTTCACAGAGCCCACTTAAAAAAAACCTGTTTTGGATGATCTCTAAGAATCGTGAGTGACTTCCAGAATCCTTCTCCCCCTGAATTTTTCTCTCTTTGGAGTTTTATTTTTTTAAATTGAGATATAATTCGCATACCATAAAATTTGCTCTTCACATATGTAATTCAGTAGCATTTAGTATATTCACAAAATTGTGCAACCATCACCACAATCAATTGCAGGACATTCTTATCACCCTAAAAAGAAACCCTAAATTAGTTTCATTCCCAACCCTCCCTCCCCAGCCCCAGGTAACCGGCACTCTATTTCTATTAATAAGGACTTGCCTATTTGAGCATTTCCTGTCAATGGAATATACTAGTATGTGGCCTTTTGTGCCTTCTTTCACCTGGCATAATGTTAAGATTTATACATGTTGCTCCATGAGATTTATGGAGCCATTTCCCAGGAAAGAATACTTTCATATACAATTTCAAGGGACCTACAAAGTTTGTCAGGCCAAACTAAAGACCCTGTTGGAAATATGTGATAGGAAATAAGTCCTTTGAGGGACCTTGCTCTGTGGCTGTGACCTTGAGTAGAACTTCAATGAGAAGTCTCATGTGAATGGTCCCTCATTAGCTCTCCCCTTTTTTTAGAATGGGGACATCTATATCCAAAGTAAAACTGAACAGTTAGAATGACATTGGCCAAAGGCCATGACTGGAAACATTCTGAAATTGGAAGGATAGATAAAAGTTTAATTTTTTTTGGATTTTTCACTTTGTGAGTATTTGATATAAACTCCTATTATAAATCTAGTCTATTATAGACCAATGTCTCTGTCCACCTGAATTCAAATGCCCTCACTGAGTTTTAGAATAGATTCTCCAGTTTTCAATCACTTTCTGAATTTCATCACTGGGGTAAAGTAGCATCTAAAGGCAGCTGTTGAAACATTTGTTAGCCATACTTTTCCATCTTAAATATTTATTTTTTTCATTAAAATTTGCAAAGCACCAATAGAGAGGAAATTGTATATTAAATACTTTCTCACTTGGTCTAGAGTGTTTTCATCTCGTTTCCAAGGTCAGATGGTCTTAACAGAGAGACAACATACACACAAGCTGTTCCATGACAAGGCAAAATGTGAAGCACTGGGAGTCAACTGGAAGGATTTTCGCGGTGTGATTGTGAATTTGCAGCAACTTAGCTCATTAGAAGCAAAAGTGAACTTCCCAAACTTTCCACGCCATTGAAGATTAGTAGTTCCCTTGCTATATCATGACCTAGGGCCTTGGAATATAATTTGTTATTATTGTAATTATTATTATTAATTATTATAAATCCAATATAATTTATTATTGTTGTAATTATTATTAATTATTACTGTCAAGTCAATTATTATTACCAAGCCAGCAGAAGGGACTGAAAAATGCAAAAATAAGGAAGAGCCCTCTTTGTACCCAAATTGGATATTTCATCTGATTGCAAAAAATGTTGTGACAAGATAATCCAGTGGGGGGTGGAGAAGGATGATAATTAAACGATATCCGGTAGTACTTATGCTCCTTCCTGGAGCATCACATCTGCATAGAACAATTACTCTCCCGAGAAAGACCAGACTAAAGACCAGACTAAATGCTTCAGAAAAGTTAATCAAATAAGTCTTTGGATAAACTGACAAAGCAAATCCATGTCTTTGGTAATTACTTGTATGTGAATGAAAGCTACTTAGATAAATGCCCCCTTTGCTACATAATAAGCAGAATAGATATTACCCTGCCCTACTAACCCTCCAAAGTGGGTTCGATTTCATTGGGGTTGTAATTGACATGCAACAAGGTATACAGGTTTTAGATGAGTTTAGAGAAATACGCATATGTAACTACCATGCTAATTGTTAGTTGCAGCAGCAGTAATATTGCCATATAGCACTTCTAAGTTTCCAAACCATGTGTCCATGAACTGTTTCATTACTTTGTAGTGATTTCTGTATTCACAACAGGGATAATTCTAGCTCTGCTGAGGAAATGAGGAAATAGACTAACGGAGATAACATACTCAAGTTTCCTCTAAAAGTAAGAAGCAGAATAAGCATATCAAAACATTTTTATAGCCCTAGCTGGTTTGGCTCAGTGGCTAGTGTTGACCTGCAGACTGAAGGGTCCAGAGTTCAAGTCTAGTCAAGAGCACATGCCTGGGTTGTGGGTTTGGTCCCCAGTGCAGGGCATTCAGGAGCAGCCAATCAATGATTCTCATCATTGATGTTCTTATCTCTCTCTCTTCCTCTCTGGAATAAATATATATTTTTTTAAACCCACTTTTTTATAAGCAGAATAAAAGAAATGTGGACAGGAGTAGATATTATATATTCATAGACAGTGAAAGGGAGAGACAGTGGGAGTACCTGGGTGGAGTTAGGACCAACTTTGGCATGGAAAACATGAGAGCAAGAAGAGGTCCCCACAAACCACCGTGTCTCCATATACTTTTGTTTGGGAAGAGACAGCTCGTTTGCCTTTCAGAAAAGACATCATTAACTCCTCAGGACAGACCGTGCCTGAATCTTCCATGAATGATGCATAGAGAACATGCGCTTGGTTCTTTTTGCCGTTTCTGCTAGTTTTTTGAGAGAATGTTCCTAGCCTCGATTATGTTCTTTGCTTGTTTAGAAGCCCCTCCTTTAATATCTCATATTGTGTTATTTTTGCCTACAGTTAGCTTTTCTGAATTAAATCTCATCATTAATGTCATAAAGGTGAATCACTTATAGTGTCCAAAGAGACTATGGGAGAAGGCGCAGTCACGTGAGGGCAGGTGAGGGTGTGACTCGGATCTTATCACAAGACCTAACAATGAGTTGGGATCCCTGTCAACATTCCTGAGGGCCTTTGCTCGGACATCTTCCAGTGTTTCTAGCACAGAACTCTGCAGATAGCTTTTGCGTTTAGCTTCAGGTTTCTGCCACTTCCTAGTAAATTCTTTTGTGATGTTAACAGCAGAGCCAATGTGGGTTCTGTTTATCAGCACTGTGCAACATGCACCATTAGTTTTTTTTTCTTCCCTCTAGTCAACTAAAAAGCAAGTAACATGAGATGACTGAGCAATAAGACCATCTCCCCCATCCTTTCTTTCTACTTTAGGAATTTCAACTAATACTGGTAATATTTGGATTGCAATTATAAGCTGACAAAACGTTTCCACATCTAGACCCTCAGTACATCTTCAAACTAGATCTATGATTCTGAGAGCAGACTGCCAGGAAAAAACTTGACCCTGGTTTTTAATAGCCCTGATTGAGTGGCACCTGGTTGGTGCATTGTTCTGTGCACCAAAAAGATTACAGGTTCAGTTCCAGGTCAGGGCACATACCTAGGTTGTGGGTTCATTCCCCAACCATCCCATGTGGTCTCATATCAGAGGCAAGCAATCAATGTGTATGTGTGTGTGTTTTTTCTCTCTCTCTGCTGTCTTCTCTTTCTGGAATCAATAAGAACATATCCTTGAATGGGAATTAAGAAAGGAAGATAAGAAGGAAGGAAGGAGGGAGGGAGAGAGGAAGGGAGGGAGGGAAGGAGGGAAGAAACAAAGAGAAAGAAAGGAAGGAAGGAAGGAAGGAAGGAAGGAAGGAAGGAAGGAAGGAAGAAAGAAGCCTGCTAAATATCTTTTCACAGGGTCTGCCTCATTCTCATTACAAAATCATCAGTAATTTGTACTGGTTTCTCCGCTCCCCCTTTGATCCTAAATAGTAGTAGTATCGGTTGTGAATTTTGTGTGTGAATGTGTGTGTGTGTGTGTGTGTGTGTGTGTGTGTGTGTGTGTTTATAGGCGAAGAAACCAAACTATATTTTCTTAGGCAACATAACTAACCACCTTTGCACTGGGGTTTGGTCTAGGTCTTCCAATTACAAATAAAATTCCATTGTGACCTGAAATGAATCAACCGAATTCACATCCCTTTGCTCCCTTTCAATACTTCTGACTACCAGTTATCAGAATATCAAACCACATTCCTATGGCTTATTATTTCTGCATGTTTTCATAGCTTTCTGGATGGTTTAATTTTTCTTCTCTCGTGTGCCCGATTATCCTAATTTTGATTTGCATTGTTCCCTTTTCTTTCGATTCCTAATTACTCATCCCTCTGAAAGTTTGCTAACGAGTGGGTAAGTGCATTCTTCTTTCCGGAGAGCGGTGTTTGGCATTGTTGTTTTCCATTGAGGAAATACGGAATAATTCAATGGATACCGAGATGATCTAATAAATGTCAAGGAGCTGGCACACAGTGCTTTCTGTTGAAATCGCTGTTTCTTTCCTCCTGGCATGTGCAGCAGATTTTGTTTGTGTGGGGTTTGTTTTTGCATTACTATTTAAATTTAATAACCGTCAGCAGCAGTTAGAGAATTTGAAAAACTTAGTAGCAGTCTCATTAGTGCTCTAAGCCTGGGTCTGCTTGCCCACGGTGGAGAAAAACGAGTGTCAGGCCCCCGGGTTCAGAGAGACTCTGCCTGGGCGCTGAGTCAACACACGGAGGTGGAAGGAGGGACGAGGAGGCATTAACCCCAAATAGCCAAAGGTCTTAGCACAGTTCTCACAAAATCATTCACAGTGCACTGGTTAAATTCCCTTTGGACGGATATACTTCCTCAGCCACATCTCCCAGTAGTTTCCCAAGGATGATTTTTCATCCCTGTATTAAATTCTTGTGGGATCGTGCTTTGCACGACCCAGATCGACGCGTTGCAAGGCTGTGAGGCCGTCCATGCCAGCTTTTGTGAATGCATGTACGTCTCCACACATATCAACGCAATTGAACGCTTTGGGTGAGGAGCAATGTGCCCGTAATTTTTTTTAAAGAGCTTCGAATCCCTCCTCGTCAAAGACACAGAGTCAGAATCTTACAGCCGCGTCTGGGGCTGTGGAAAGGAACGGGGTGGGCAGGCCAGGCTCGATGTACAAATTGCGTTGTCTAAAATTTCCCGGCGGATGCCACGCCGTCACCTCCCGAACATGCTAATGTTTGTCTCTCTGTGTTCCTCAGCATCAATACCATTCAAAAATAGACGAACTAATTGAAGAAACTGTTAAAGAAATGATAACACTCCTGGTGGCAAAGGTAACCTTCCGTTCCAGGTGACATGTTTGGTTGTGAGCACTGCTTTGTTATGTCTGTGTTCCCATTAAAATGTCACGCGTTAAAAAGTTGAGCTGGGTGCTCATATTTCTCAGGAGACAGGATTGTGTCTTGCCCAGCCTCTGCGCCGAGTGGCTTTTCTGACGATTGCGAGCCGAGTGAGGATGAAGCGATGAAGCGGCATATGCTAACTTAATAAGAATTTGTCCCCAAACCCTGCTCTAGGTTACTCGGGAAATGTTTGTTTTGTTTTTCAGCATTGACAAAGTTCGGGTTTTTTTTTTTTAAATACAGAAAGTTAAACGGTAATAAGGAATGCTGCCATCGTAAAAACCCCCTCCCCTTAGTTTCACATGCAGTGAGAGTCATAATAAAACAGAAAAGTCAGATAAAGCTATTTCAGTCACCCTCATGAATTCTAGAATTTTAACTAAGTAATGTTGAATGGGAAGGCATTTATATTTGCCAGTGCTAAACTTCTGTTTCCCCCAAATTACTGATAAAATACAAATAAAAATAGATTGGATTAAATGTAGTGCTAATATGCAACATAAAGACGGCTTTGCGCAGTTTGGGATTTTGCAAAGTGCATTTAATATTATCGCATGCTATATGCAACGCAATAATATTTTGTCACTTTGCACTTCTGGAGCACTCTCTATTTGCAATCACATAATAATGAAGAGAAAGCCGGATAAGTCAAATATTTCTGTGTAGCGGCGTGCGCCCCGCTCCCCGCAGGCTGCAGGCACGTACTAGAAGGCGAATGTGAGCAGAGGCTCCGTGCCGGCGGGAAGTGTGGCTCTGTGTCGTGAGCAGCTCCACTCCGCAGCACTAATTCTTTTCTCCTCCTTTGCGGTTTTTCTAGTTCGTTACTATCTTGGAAGGAGTGTTGGCAAAATTATCCAGATATGACGAAGGGACCTTGTTTTCTTCTTTCCTGTCATTTACCGTAAGTAAAGAGGTTTACACCGTTTTTGTTGAGGAAATATGGAATGCTTCCGCTGGATAACATGAGCTGGCAAAGGTCAAGGAGCTGACACCAGGAGGGTGCTGCCGTGGCATTTGGTTTGGGTTTGGGTCTGTATGTGTGTGTGCGAATCTCGGTCACCCACCAGAGTATACTCCTAACACCAGGAGAAGGAGCAGGACACTGCATAGCCGCCGGCAAGTCAAACCACTTCTGTTTCCTCTGTGGATATACACTATGTGCACACATGTGCGCCTCTATTCATATCCCAGGAGAGCTGGTGCACTGAGCCCACCTTAGCTTCTTAGTGAAAACACTTGGGAGGCTCAGTCACAGTCCCTCCATAGTCCAGTGGTCGGCAAACCGCAGCTCGCAAGCCACATGCGGCTCTTTGGCCCCTTGAGTGTGGCTCTTCCACAAAATACCACGGCCTGGTCGAGTCTATTTTGAAGAAGTGGCGTTAGAAGAAGTTTAAGTTTTTTAAAAATGTGGCTCTCAAAAGAAATTCGAATCATTGTACTGTTGATATTTGGCTCTGTGGACTAATGAGTTTGCCGACCACTGCCCTAGTCCAAATGTTTTCTCCAGTTTCCTGGAGCCCCTCCAAGCTGTCTTGCTCATTCATAGACCCGCCGGGGCTGGAGGGCACTGAGTTCACACCTCTGGCTCCGACGATCAAGTCTGTACACATTCCGAGAGGCTCTCTCTAATTCTGTGCCAGGAGCGGGCATGGCCTTAGCAGTTAGTTAGGTGGTGGCAGAGGCCAGTCTAATTCTCTGTGGGTAAGTGGGGACGCTGTCCGTGGATGCTCCGGGCCCGTTCTCCGCCCCTTCCTGTGCCAGGCGGGCGCTGCAGCTGCAGGCCTCCTTGCCATCTCCGATGGCTCTGGGGCCAGCTGTTGTCCTCTGACAATTCCTAGGAAAGGCCACTTAGGACCCACTATCTTTGAGTCTTTAAAAGAGACTTCATTTATGAAGAGTTTCCTAAAAGGGCATTGAATGCCAAGGCAAGGCCCAGCACAGAATAGAGGGGAGCACATCACCATCTTTGGAATCCAGCAAAATCGAGTTTAGACCCCATTTCCAATATTAACCAGCTGTGTGACCTTGAGCAGGCGTCTCATCCTCCCTGAGCCTCATCCTCTCTGAGGTTGGTTTTGGTTTTGGTTGTGGTTGTGGTTTTGGTTGTGGTTTTGGTTTTGGTTTTGGTTTTGGTTTTGGGGAGGTGTGCTATTGTGTGTGTGTGTGTGTGTGTGTGTGTGTGTGTGTGTGTGTGTTGATTGCAGTTAACTACCAATGTTGTGTGGAAGTAGGGAGTAAATAATGACTTCCACCATGAGCTTTTTGAGGATAACAATGTAAGTGAAAGAGCTTAGCATAGTCCTGGCACACAGTAGGTCTCAATAAATAGCAGCTATTATTAATAAAAGCTATCTAATATGTTTACTATATTGATATACCTACACACAAGTTCGTTCCAAACATGCCTTTCTTTGATCTTTCCTAACCCATACATTAGATTTCCTGGGAATTAAAGGAAATGTAGACAGAAAACATCTAAAATAATTCTAGACAGCATCCATATCTCTGTATGACCATCTTGTTTTGATATGACCTTCCCAGGTGTGAGAATTGAACTCAGTCCCAGGAATTTATTGGCAAAGGTGGGGTGGGAAGAGAGGGGTGACCAAAGGAATTGTATCTGACTTCACTCTGTAGAACCACCCATAATGTGTCCCAGCTAAAAGAAAACCCACCCAACCCACTCCTTTGACAAACAAAGAAACCAAGGCCCAGAGAGGGGGAGTACTTTGTCTAAGGTCACACAGCAATGGGCAGCATGGGAACAGGAACCCGGGTTTCTGCCAGCTTCCCCACCCCACCCCACCCCCAACCCCACCCCCACCGCCTCACAGCTTCCCGAAGAGAGTGGGATTCAGCTGGCACTTGCCTGGCACTAGAAGGCAGATGGGCAACGGCGTGGTGAAGATGCATGAGGAAGGATTCAGGGCTCGGGAGTGGGAAACATTAGATAATCTTTCCTGCCTCGGTGAAGTCATGGGAATGGGGAAAAGAGGCAGAATGTAAGGCGGCACTTCTGGAAGATGTGCCCTGACTCCCACAGAAGACATCCCTTTCTCCGAGTCTCTACTTTGAGCAGCAGTTTTGGCTGCACCGGGCCTTGACCCAGCAAAGCTCCTCTGCCGCTCCCTGGACAGCATCCCATCCACCCGGCCCACCAGTCCCTGCCTTCGCCCGAGGACCAGTAACCGGTGGCCCCGGGGCAGCGGCGCCGAGGGCCTGGCACCAGGGAGCTTGTCCCGGGAGCGTGGGAAACAAAGAAGACCTCGCAGAACTGGCAGGAGTGTCCCAGCTGAGACACTGTCACCTCTCCTCTCCCTTTTCTGGGACATTCTGCAGCCACGGGGCATGCCTGGTGGAGGCCCGTCACTGCAGGTCACCCACCTCCTGCCTGTGCTGGCCTGAGCCTGCCGGGATGCTTCTCCACACACGTGGCCACCCCAGGCTAACAGCACCCACTTATCGTTTGCCACGCGTGTTCTCGTCTCCTGTGGATTCCGTGGCTCCAGCCCGAGCTGTGCTTAGAGGCGGCAAGAACATCTCTGCGCCTGGATTCTGAGCTCCTGCCCAAATCTGCGAGGCCCAGAGCC
This sequence comes from Vespertilio murinus, assembly GCA_963924515.1. NCBI lineage: Eukaryota > Metazoa > Chordata > Mammalia > Chiroptera > Vespertilionidae > Vespertilio > Vespertilio murinus. The sequence goes on along the minus strand of OZ004715.1, from coordinate 46,281,105 downwards.
TCCCGCAGCCCAGCGCGTGGTTGATTACCGGGAGGAGGGCGGGGGCCGGGAGCAGGGCAGCGGGTGCTGGGGAAGAGCCATCCAGGCGGAGAGGACCGGAGTCCGGCCGGACAAAGGCGGAGCCTTAGGGGCCACCTGGCAGGACTCCCTCCCTGGCTCCCACTTCCAATCCACTCCGCAAGTATTACTGCGCACTTACCACGTCCCGCCCCGGCGGGGCTGCCAAGCATGAGCCATGTGCTCTGCCCCCCAGAACGCTGACAAGTATCGACAAATATGCCACCCTTTCCCCCTCTTCCTCCCGCTGAGCGCCTCCTCTCCTGGGCTTGGTTTCGTGGTCCAAGCCAGACATTTTGGAAACTGCAGTGGCACCGAGCAGGCAGGAATATTTATTTCTCATCTCCATCTGCATCGCTTCCTCTCTTGGAGAGGAGCTGGGGGGAGGAGGGGGAGGAGATGGGGCTCCGTGTGCCAGCCCCTCGCCCAGGCGCCCGCCCCTCCTCCCGGCTCCCTCCCTCCCTCCCTCACTTCCTCCCCACCAGCGGCAGCAGCCCGCTTTCTGGAGGCAGGCGCCTTTGGAACTCGGGAAAGATCAGCCCAGTTGGAAGTCGCAATTAGCAACTACCCGCCCATTTCCCCTGCCCGCAAGATGTGCTTTTGTGGGGGCTGCAGGCCCCTGTCTCCCTGTCTGTAGGTAGCTTCACGCTGTTCTTTTAGGAGGCCAGGGGGGAGGGCAAGCAGGTGCCCGGCCCCTCTCCCAGCCAGTTAGCATCCTCTGCAGGGTCTCTCCAGGCCTCAGGGAGTATGCTGGTTCTGGCATCCCTTCGCTGGTTCGTTCATTCATTCATTCATTCATTCATTCACTAGTTCGTCCACCGGCATGTGGACTGAGCACCTCTGCGTCACGCCTCGTGCCAGGAGCCGGGACACGTATTCTCTGTCCTTCTGGAGCGTACACCCGGGAAAGGAGACAGACAGTAGAAAAGGAAAGAAAGCTGTAGAACAGGGGAAGTGCTGACGGGCCATACCCTGGAAAGAGAGGGAGAAAGAGACGGGAGGTCTGGGATGGCGTCATTTCGGCTAGGATGGTGCTGGACGCGGGCACGGAGCTGAAACGTATCAGGCAGCCGTGGCGAAGGGGCAGCTGTGGGTAAAGAAGAGGAGAATCTTCTGGACAGACGCCTGCGATGGCCATGAAGCAGGGAGGGGGTTCCTAGGTACTTAGGCGGAAAGAGAAACAGGATTTGAGGGGGAGCAGATGGAGGTGGGCCAAGGTGGAAGGCAGGAGCGGTGATGCTGGCAGAGCCAAATGAGTCCTGAGAGCCAGAGGGCACAGTAAAGAGCCCCAAGTGGGGAGGCCTGGGACCCCCAGCTCCCCCTCCCCAGAGAGCTTGTGACCTGGGCCAGGAGGCCACGGCTGGGCTTCTCATTCCCTTCGGGGAACTCTGCCGCCAGGGGCATTAGATGGATTCCGGAGTCTAAAATAACCACGAGAGCTCCAGCACTTGCTAAGTGCCTGGCACAGGGCTAGACGCTTTCAATGGATTTCTCTCGTGAATCCCCTGAACAGTGCCGTTCCAGAACGCTTTTCCACAGATGACGAAACTGAGGCTCAGACAGGTTAAGCTCAACTGGCATCCGCCCTTCCTCCCAACATTGCAGCCTCCAAGGAGAAGTGGTGATGTGGGAGGAGCCCTCCCCACAACAGAACAATTACATCAACTCCCTTGAAGCCCCCATAGAGTTCACCCGAGATCCCCCATCCACCAGATTTATTTGAGATGATCAAACTATAACATGGAAGCCCCTTGGGACAGGATCCAGAAAGTAGTCCATTTTGGGTTGTCAGGGACTCAAACCCCATTATATGTTCAATTTGCTAGGTCTCAACTTAGCCTCATTCATGCCCCCCCCCCCTTCTTAAGCACTCTTTTTTTTTTCCATTTAGAAACAAAACAAAGCAGGCATGCTTCTTCTTGCTAGAATCCACAAAGGGCTGGGGATAGCATAGATCCACCAGTAGCCTGGACTGCTTTTGTGCAGGTGATTCTATGTCATGCCACAAAACAAGACTGCCATCCTGGTCCAAGCCAGAACTGGACCACTGAGATTCACTTCTGTCTGCAGAACATTTTGGTGGGGAAGCAGCTCAGATTTTCGTGTGGGGTGATCGTTCACAATAGTTGGCTAGTGTTGTCATCCATGGCATTCGATTTTTGCTTTGGGTTTGGGGAATTCCCTGTGTGGGGGAGGTGGCGATTTGCACTGTGGGCTGGTGATGGTGGCGCAGACAGACAGGTCTCGGGCCACCCTCAGAGGGTAACATCACCCAGTGATCAGATGCAGAATTCCTGGAGATTCCAATCAGTTGGTCTCTATATTTCAGAGTGGAGATAAAGCTGTGGTGGTAATAGCTGATGTTTATTGAACACATACTTTGTAACAGGCACTGTGCTAAGTGATTTACTTTCTCATCAGATCCTCACATTCACCCTCTGCAGTAGATACAATTATTATCCCCATTTTACAGATGAGGAGAGTTGAAGAAAGTGTGCAGTCACACAGCTACTAAGACTCCACCCTAGAGTCTCCTGTGTTATCATCAGAATGCTATTCCCATAAGTGAAGCCAGTTGGTGACTCTTCCAGGCGCCTCATGTCTATCATTCCTAAAGGAAAGAGTCATCATTTTTCACATCTGACCGGGAAAAAATTTATTTATAAGTAATTAAACAACCAGCAATAACACTGAAGGAATGGACATTCAACATTTCCTACTTCCTTTGTGGCTTTCCAGATAATCTTCAGTTTCATGTTAATTATTCATTAGACACATGTTCATTGATTGTCTGTTTTGTGCTAGGCCCAGGGGCCTCAGCAATGGATGAGGGAGATCTATTCTCAACAAGTAGTTTGCAAGCATGGCAGTTATTCGAAGAAGGAGCCAATGCAATGGGATCATAACCAAAAGGGACCCACCCTCATGTGGGAAGCCATGGAGAAACTGACTGACATCTGAGCTGAGATCTAATACATAAGAAAAATTTCACCTGGAAAAGAAGAGAACAAAGAGGTTTTCAAGGCACAAAGGCTTAGAGAAAAAAGCGAAGGTCAAGGACATTCTGAGGACTGGAATTTCCTTGTTATTTGGGGAAAGGTCAGGTCAAAGGAAAAATGACAGGGCTGGGGTTACAGAGCTAGTCAGGAGACTGATCATGAAGGAGCTTGCCCATGGTGATGGAATTTAAGGGTTTACACAGAGCCATTATCAAAATTGATTCAGCTGGAGAAGCTAAGAGAGGACACAGAGAGACAGGCTACCTGGGATAAGTCGGTGTTGGGTCTGTGGTCTTCTCTGATTTTGAAACCTTGAGCCACCATTGGAAGGCAAAGCTAATTTTGTGTAACGTATTTTGTTCACATAGACCAACAAAGCACCGTGCCAGACTATAAAGCCCTGACCCTCCCAACTTCTTTTATCAGCCACTCCCCAACATTTCAGAAATTGACATCAACGTTGGGGTCTATGACAGATAATTTTGTCACCTGGTGGGACATCCTCCTCATTTCCAAGTCAGGCCTTGAAAACACAGTTGACAATTAACATACCTGCCGTCCACAGTAACCCTTGGGAAGCTTTTCAGAAGGAGAAAATAAGCATCCAAAGTTAACCATTTCCCTCAGTATTTTTTGATAGACAGAAAGATGATTATCACTCAAAGTGAACATAGGACAAGCACAGTATTTTCTTCAGACTCTGAGGTGCAAGCACCCAGGTCACAGAAATGTCAGCTATGGAAGAAGTACCTCGGGAGTACGTATTTGGCTTCAAATAGGAAATAATTGTTCTGAAGTAAAAAGTTAGAGATTTTGACCTGACCTCTCAGCCCATGCAGTGAGAAGCTCATCACCAGGCAGTCAGAGGGAGAGATGTGACTGTGAAGCCCAGACTAAGAGAAACATGGGCAAGTAATTGGCCATTTGTGAGTCTCAGTTTCTTCATCTGTAGAGTGGGAATGCTGATGCACACTTCAGAGAGCTGATGGGACAAATAGAAATAAAGTGAGCAGTAGGTCTTGCATGGTGTCTGACATGTTGTTCATATGGACCAACAAAGCGCCATGCCCCACAAATAGCCATTTTAACCTTACCTTCCACTTAAACCTGTAAGAAGGTTTAAATGGCCCTCGTGATTTTAACCAACAATTTTCTCACCTGTTCAGTCCTTAGCATTGCAATCATTCCTCTTAAGCTACCCAAATTATTATCTACTAGAGACCCGTTGCACAAAGAGATTCCTACTATAGGCCTTCCTTCCCTTGGCTTCCAGCCCCAGTTTTCCTCTAGAACCCAGGACCCAGGCCTTCACTCCAGCTGGAGTTTGCCTTCTTTGTACTTGCTGCAGGCTCTGGCCAGAGTTTTCTGTCTTCCTCTTCGTTGCAGGCTCTGTAGTCTTCATCTTTGTTGCACCAGAATGCTGTAGATCTTCGCCCCCCACCCTCACTCTCATAACAGGCATCCTGCCCCACTTGGGTACTTCATGCCTGGAGCAGCTGGGTGGCCACCATCGTTGTCCTTCTAATTTGCATATTCTCTCCTGATTGGCTGGTGGGCGTAGCAGAGTGATGGTCAATTTGCATGTTTCTCTTTTACTAGTGTAGATAACAGGACCAACCAAAATTCTCTTAGAAATTCTATTTCAGCACATTCTTACACTCAAGACTTTGATTCATCAAAGATATCTTCCATTAAGCGTAGTGTATTTTTGGCACTTAGTGTTTTATTTTAATTCTTCAAGAATTTTTCAGTCATACATGGTCTCTAGATTACCACTCTATTAATCCAAATATTTACTTAACCAGAATTCAATAACCCATTCTCCAAGCATATTTTGGATTGAATCTGATTTATTTTAATGTACTCGTTTGTTCAGTTCTGCCCTCATTAGAGTATAACCTTGAACATATTAACTCCTGACCCTAGTTTACTGACCTATACAGTGGGAATAATAATAATGACCTATATTGTATGGTGTTGTTAGAGTTAAATGAGGAAATGTTATATACCTGGAGTGGGGTAAGCATGAACTACCTGTTAGGTATGGCTTTCATTGTGGTTATTACTGTGGTTATATCACCAAGTACTAAGTATAAGAATGTGTTGCTCAATCAGCCACCATGTTCTAAATGGGTCCTATATGTATATGACTGAGCTGGAGTTGTAGATATGGAAAGATACAAAAAAGAAAAGGTCCTAACTTTGTTGCCTGAAAGTTACTGTCTAAAGTGCATGCACAGAAGTGAGTTGAGATTTGTGTGGTCCAGTGTTTCCAGTGATGCTCTGGAGTGCTGTATGCTCACTTCCGACTGCTGTTGAAAGTCAATTCTCCACCTCTCCCCTATCCCCCCAGTTACTGACGTCACCTTGGTAGCTGGAAATGGACCATTTGCACCACTGAACAGGCAAACACGATCAGCCAGGGAGGAGTTTCTTCCCTTCTTCTTCTCCTTTCTTTTCCTTCTCCAGAACCTTTTTATTAGTGCATCACTGAGTGTTCTCCAAGCATAAGGCAGGTACCACCTCGCATCTAGGGAGATAGCAGATGCCACCAAAACTCATCATGAAATAACTCCAATAACAGTGTGAGAGGGTTCATCCCTTTATAATTTTATTTTCATTCTTATATTAAAAAGAAAGTTTCCATTGGGTGCTGATCTGTCTCTTACACTTTTCTTTTTTTAAAATATTTTTATTGATTTTTCACAGAGAGGAAGAGAGAGGGATAGAGAGTTAGAAACATTGATGAGAGAGAATCATCGATCAGCTGCCTTTTGCACACCCCACACTAGGGATGTATGCCTGCAACCAGGGTACATGCCCTTTCAGTCCGCAGGCCAATGCTCTATCCACTGAGCCAAACAGGTTTTGGCTACACTTTTCTAATATGTCAAATCTTCATGTGTAAGGGAATGAGAGAGAGAGAGAGAAAGAGAGAGAGAGAGAGAGAGAGAGAACGAGCATAGGCCTCTGGCTCCACACCCTTAGCAGGCAGCCTGTCTACCTAGAATGTAATAACTTTATTTTACTTATATTGTACTTATTTTATTTAAATTATATTTATTTAACTTTCTTTTATTGAAAATGATATTGATGTTCATGTGTGGCAGTGATATAACATCATAACATTTTCTTTTATAATTAAGTGTTTTAAATTGAACCAATTTAAAGAAGAATATTCAGAAAATTGGTAAATATAGTATAGATGGCATATAGGCAATAGGAAAAATCAGAAAGGAGACTTGGGAAGCTGTGATACAGTCTAACCACCCATTTTCCAATTGTGTAAACTGAGACCAGAGAAGGAAAATGGCTTGAACAGCTAGCTCAGGCCCAGAACCCAGACCTGCTATCTCTTCCATTTGTTTGTTTTCCCCACTCCATCTGAGCTGAGAGGGGGAAAGAAGTAAAAATACTCCACTGTGTAGATTACCCAGGGCCAGGCTGACAATAACGGACAAGAAGTTGCTGGCGGCAGGGATTAAACTATTTATAGCCTCAAGTTCAGACTGAGGCAGCCAAGGGGGGAAGGGCAGGGCATCGCGGTGACAGGTGACGGCTTGTGCAGACTTTACTGTTCAGTAATGACGACACAGCCCGCCCTTGCCCAGCACCAGGGCCACGCCGAGCCAGGCCCTTGTGCTCTATGGGCTCCTAAGTGTTGAGAGACGTTCAAAAGGCAAAGCAAAGCCCGAAAGTGCCAGAGTGGGCGGAGGCCCTCACTTATAACCAAATAAAGGCAAGCCTTCCTGCCTGCTTAGAGATCCTACAAAATTAAAACTCCCCATCTGTACAGCCGAGTTTCTCCTAAAATGAGCGTTTGCCACGTGGACAAGTACAAGGGCAGAACAGTGTCATGAAGAGGGCAGACTGCAGCCCTCGGACCCGTGTGTCCAGGCAGCGCCGGGATCCACCAGCTGTGGGTCTGTTAGGAAGGCCCTGCACCTCTCTGAGCCTCAGTTTCCTCATCCGTAAATGCCCATCATCAGCACGCCCACCGTAGTGAGGGTGACTTGCTTACACATCGCTTAGCCTTGCGCCAAGCAAGCGGTAAGCATGCAGCCATTGTTAAGTCTTAGCAGCATCCACAGGGAGGGTTTGCAGGAGCCCGAGAGCCTTGCAGAAATCCTTTCTGGGGAGGAAAGGTTGGGACAGAGAGAGGGAAACTGGAGGGAAAACGGCCCACTTCCATTGGGCATCTGTTCGGAAACCCCGGGGGGAAGAGAGATGAGAACATACACTTCCTGGACCCAGTCTGGGAACACAGCTCCCTGAGCAACCGGAGACACACGATTCTCTGTTAACGAGGCTGCGGCTCCTAATCGGAGCGTGGCGCAGAATGCCTTTGTCTAATAGAGATCATTTCCCTGCCCTGGCCCGGCTCCCCAGCAGCGCCAGCCGCTCTTTGTTTGAAGGAAAGTGGGGCCTTGGAGTGGAGTGGTGGGAAGGGCTGTAGGAGGCATCATTACCCTCATTACTATGATAATAGTTTAATCACAATCAATATTTATGAACATGCACAGAAGCCACGCAATCAGCCCAGCAACCCTGCCATTCAGGGTTCTCGTGTTCTCTCACTTAAGGACGCTTTCCAGGAGAGCTGGGCTCTCTCCCCCCTCCCGCTGCCCCTCTGAAGCTCTCAGTGGTCGCAGGGGCCACTGCATCAATACTTATCGATGAGGTCTTATTTGTGATCCTAAGTGTGTATCCTCATGGCTATAACACTTTTTGGTTTTCAAAGTCCTTCCAAAGTCATCTTCAGACTTGGGTGGACTATCATGTGGAAAGGGCAGGGCGGTGTAGGGGGCAGCCAGTAGCAGAGCCTTTGCGGTCAGACCCACTTGGGTTCAAGTTCCAGCACTGCCATCCTTTAAGCTGTGTTCCCTGGGGGGAAACTCCTTAAGCTCTCTGAGCCACAGTTCCTTCATTTGCAAAATGAAATTTCTTATAAGAATTGAGTAAGATCGTGTAAATCAGGCATTCAGTCCCTGGCAAATACATCCATAGCTGTATATGTGCCTCGGTATCACTATTAAGTATTTCTATGTTGTCTATGAGAAAGTCAAACAATTGCTTTCCTCAAAGTCACATAGACAACAGTTGAAAGTCCAGACTTGGCATCCAATACTGTCTATCTGGTATCTAAAAAAAAAAAAATTTTTTTTAATTCAACACTCATCCCATTAACACTGACAACTCAGGGAAACCTTCTTTTAAAACATGCCAGTGCTTATCTCTTATCTTTCAAATACGAATCCGGTTTTGAAAGCCAGTGATCCTGTTTCTAAGCAATGGCCATCTGATGCCCAAAAAAAGATGTTGGGCGTCACATTTCCCACATCTGTGGAAACAGGGTTCCTAAGCCCTGGCCCTTCCGAAAAGGAAAGCCAGGGGAGCTGCGTGTCCACGTGGCACGTCCGGGGTACTTCGTGGGCACAGCTTCCCGGGTGGCAGAAATGCCCTTGGTCTTCCGCCAGCTCTGAGCACGGGTCGGCCCCTCCGGCGACAGAGCTCGGAGCATTCACCGCGCCGCCTGTGACTCCAGACAGGCTTCAGGCACTGTGTTTCCTCCGGTCTCAGAAAGTGTGGGAAGGGGCTCTCATTGTAACTGTCACTTGGCCCCAAGCAGGAGCCCCTGAGGTTTGCTCAACTGCTCACCCGCACGCACAGTCCCAGTACATCCACCCACTGGCACATTCTGTCTCCCCCAAGCAGTCGGTCCCTCAGTTGGCACTTGCTACGCATTCTTCCTCCCGCAATGCACTTGAGCATCCAGATTATGTACCGAGGGAGGTGTCTTGTGCCTTGGCAGAGGACACGTCTCAGAATCCTGATTTCAGCCCAGCAGAGAGCCCGGAGGCCTTGCTGCAAGAATGCCCTTCCCCTGAGTGTTAAACGTTCTACCACTTGTTTTGTTCTTTTCTCAACAAACGTTTATGAAAGAAATATAGAGACAGACGTGGCTTAAAAAATGAAATAGTACAGAGGCACTTTGATAATAGGTTTTTTAAAGGTGACATCCCTCTGCCCTACTCCCTTGCCCTTACTCCCTTGCCCCCTAGGAGGGACCTTTGAAACTATGTTGTGTTGGTCTTCCTTGCCCTAGCTACTGGCCTTATGTTGATGGATCTCACAGGCTGGCCCTCACTGTCATAGAGCATTAGCCCACTGCACCATTTTCCCCTTCTCCTCCTCCTGTTACATTGGGTAGCATTGTTCTTCTCTTTATAACGTTAAGTAACTCCCACCCACCTTTAGTCCTCATTTCACCCACAAGACCAAGCTGGGGACACCCACGCCTTTTCCTTACCCTGCTTTCTCCTCCAGCTGCTCTCTGGGTCTAAAAATGGGAACAAATGACCATCTCTTCATTCTGATCACCACAAATTGGATTAGTGTGTATTGATGAACATCGCTTGCGTCTAGACCAGTGCAGTTCAATAGGGCTTTTGCAATGGTGGAGATATTCTATAGCTGAACAGTTCAGTACACTAGCCACTGCCACGTGTGGCTCAGGAGTACCTGAACTGTGGCCAGCACCACTACAGAGCTCACTTTTTCATTGTATTTTGTTTAAGTTTATAAATTTCCATGGCCACTTGTAGCTCTTGGATAGTGCAGGGCCAGACCAAGTTTCTTATGGAAACCTGATTACCTGGAGCAGCTTGAATTTCCAGCAGAAATGATAGCCATCACTGGCACCTAGAAAGTCCTTACTGTGCCCTGAAACCTATTATAGGAGCTCAGTTAACAGCTCTACAACTTCATAGGGAGTCCTATTCCTCCCATTGTGTAGATGAGGAAAGCGAGGCACAGAGAAGTTAAGTAATGTGTCTAGTGAATTGGTGGGGCTAGAATAGTGAGTGGTAGAGCTGGAATAGTGAGTGGAAGAGCTGGAATAGTGAGTGGTAGAACTAGAATTCGGTGCCATGTGATCCAGTGCCAGAGTCTGTGCTCCAAGCCACTTGCCTCTACTGCCTCCAATCCCCATCAGAAACTCTGTTTTTTAGGAACATTCATTTTCAGTGGTGCGGTCACGGCTTTTTCCACGTTATTGGCCCACACGATGCTTACCATGCATTCAGATGTAAGCCTTGCCACAAAAGGAGAACATAGACTGGAGGCTGATGGGGAGCGGGGATATGGGCAAGCAGCAGAGGGGCAGGAGCCCAGCCACAGGAAGCGGGTCTTTGGCCTGGTGATGCCAACAAGAGTCATCGAGTGGCTCACACGCAGTGAGGGTTTGCCATGTTCCTTTGTTATGCCCCTTTGCATGTAGCCTCCTCGTTAATTTTTACAACAGCTCAAAGAGGCACAGATGAGGAGGCAGCAACCAAGGGGAGCTGGGAAGATGAAATGAGGTGGCTCGTGAGAAATACCGAAAACAGCGCTGGCACCGAACAAACACCAGCACACGCTGCCTATTGTACTCCTTTCATGTCTCTGCCAAGTCTACCCGCTGGCCACGCTACACCACCTGTACCTGGGTGGATGGTCTTTATTTATCACGAATGTTTCTTCCCCTTTTCCCTGTTGCTACAGTTTTTCCCGAAGCCTCCTTTCCAGAGCTCTTGTTAATGCTAAAATAGTAGTAGCCTTTTGCTTTCCTGCTAGAATATGTATAACCTTCCAAGGCGGGAAGTGCTTCCTAGTCCACATTCTAACTAGAACCTGCCTCGCACACCAGCCAACAGTCACAGACATCTTTTGTTTTAGCTCCAGAAGGAATTCAGGAAAACGATCAGCCAGGCACCCTATTACACCAGATAAAGTCGTGAGGCCAACGGATTGGGCAAGCAGCAGAGGTCAGTCAACTAGTGAATTGGGACCAGAAATGCACATGTTGTGATTCTTCCCACACCTCGAGTCTCCCACTTGAATCATGTTCTATCCAGAAGTCAGAAAGGTTCTACTGGGAAGGACCAGACAAGAAATACTTTGGCTTTAGAAGCTCCAAGGTCTCTGCCCCTTGACACTCAACCTCTGCCCTGGTAGTATGAAAGCAACTATACACAAGAAGTAGGTGAACAGGCGTGGCTGTGTCACAGGAATGTCAATATCCTATAATGTTCACAGGTCAGGAAAGGGTATTCTTCTTTGGATTTTCCTTCAACCATGTAAAAACATAGACATCAGCCAAAACCGCTCGGTTTGGCTCGGTGGATAGAGTGTTGGCCTGCGGACTGAAGGGTCCCAGGTTCGATTCCGGTCAAGGACATGTGCCTTGGTTGCAGGCACATTTCCAATGGGGAGTGTGCAAGAGGCAGCTGATTGATGTTTCTCTATCATCAATGTTTCCATCTCTCTATCCCTCTCTCTTCCTTTCTGTAAAAAATCAAAAAATATATTAAAAACTAAAATAAAATAAAATAAAATAAAAACGTAGACACCATTTGTAGTTTGCAGGCCTTACAAACACAGGTAGCAGGCTGGCTTTGGCCCATGGACCATCGTTGGCTGACCTTGTTCTAGTCCCATGGTCGGCACACTTCGGCTCGTGAGCCACATGCGGCTCTTTGGCCTTGTGAGTGTGGCTCTTCCACAAAATACCACAGGCTGCACAAGTCTTATTTTGAAGAAGTAGCGTTAGAAGAAGTTTAAGTTTAAAAAATTTGGCTCTCAAAAGAAATTTCAATTGTACTGTTGATATTTGGCTCTGCTGACTAATGAGTTTGCCGACCACTGTGCTAGTCTGTTAAGGATAGATGGGAGCAGACTTGGCAGTCAACGCCCAGTGAACCACAAGTGAGTTAAACACCAGTAATAACATTAGCCGTTGCTTCCTGAGCTCCTACTGTGTCCCAGGCATTGTGTTGAGCACTTTGCATGATGTCAATGTGTTTGGCCTCTCAAGCACCCTCTGAAGAAGATACAATATTATCCTCAGTATGAAGATGAGATCATAGAAGCCATGGGCAGTTAAATAATGCTTCCCAAGCCCATTCAACTAGTAAGTGATGGCACGTAATGAAAACCAAGAACCGGCTGACCCAAAGCCCCTGTACGTCCCACAAAGCAGGCCCCTTCTCCCCAATCCCAGGTGTCCGGGAGGTAAGAAATAGACTTAGAATGGCATATCATTTTCAGAATATCAACAGCTTGAGGCAGTGAAAGGACTCTGCACATTGTAACCAGACCTGGCCATGTGTTCCACTTCCCCACTTACAGGTTCTCCTCTTGAGAGTTGCTTAACCTCTCTGAGCTTCAACATCCTCATCTGTGGGGCAGGGATGGTGAACTGAGTGTTCTAATGCTCTGTGCTGGTTGTGTTAATTATACAGAGGTGCCTCGCACAGTAGCCCACACGCATGTGCTCAAAATCATTCTTGAACACATGAAAATCAGGTTGCTCATTAATGATGTTTTTAAAATTTATTTCTTACTGGCATTATTAAAAATGTCTCCCATTTCCCCCACTTTTACCCTGCTCCATTCAGCCCCTACCCCAGCCCAGACCCTCCCCACACTATTCCCTGTGTCCATGGGTTATGCATAATATGCATTTATGTTTCTTATTTAATCTCTTCCCGTCTCCTCTACCTTCCTCACCACTGAGATTTGTCATTCTGTTCCATGCATCCAAGCCCCTGGGCCTCTTTTGTTCATTGGGTTCCACATATAAGTGAGATCATGTGATGTGTGTCTTTCTCTGACTGGCTTATTTTGCTTTAGCATAATAATCTCCAGATCCATTCATGCTGTCACAAAGGGACCTCTTTTTTATAGCCACAAAGTATTCCATTGAGTAAATATACCACAGCTTTTTTATCCACTCATCTACCAATGGGCACTTAAGTCTGTTCCCAAATCTTAGCATTGTAAATTGCGCTGCTATGAACATAGGGGTACATATATCCTTTCTGATTGGTGTTTTGGGTTTCGAGGATATATTCCTAGAAGTGGAATTACTGGGTCAAATGGCATTTCTAAGCTTAACTTTTTGAGGAAACTCCATACTGTTCTCCACAGTGGCTGCACCAGTCTGCACTCCCACCACGAGGGAGTGCACGAGGGTTCCTTTTTCTCCGCATCCTCACCAGCACTTGTCTGTTGATTTGTTGATGGTAGCCATTCTGACAGGTGTGAGATGGTACCTCATTGCCATTTTGATTTGTATCTCTCAGATGATTAATGACTTTGAGCAGGTTTTCATATGTCTCTTGGCCATCTGTATGTCCACTTTCAAAAAGTGTCTTTTTAGGTCTTTTGCCCATTTTTTTAATTGGATTGTTCATCTTCTTTTTGTTAAGTTGTATGAGTTCCCTATAAATTTTGGAGATTAAACCCTTATCTGATATAGCATTGGCAAACATGTTCTCCCATGCAGTGGGCTTTCTTGTTTTGTGGATGGTTTCTTTTGCTGTGCAGAAGCTTTTTATTTTGATGTGGTCCCATTTGTTTATTTTCTCCTTAATTTCCATTGTCCTAGGAGCTGTATTGGTAAAGACATTGCTATGGCATATGTCTGATAGTTAGCTGCGTATGGCTTCTTTTAAGATTTTTATGGTTTCCTGTCTTACATTTAAGTCCTTTATCCATTTTGAGCTTATTTTTGTGTATGGCATAAGTTGTTGGTCTAGTTTCATTTTTTGGCACATATCTGTGCAATTTTTCCAACACCGTTTATTGAAAAGACCGTCTTGACTCCATTGTATGCTATCGCCTCCTTTGTCAAGTACTAATTGAGCAAGCATAGCGGCTCGGGTTGATTTCTGGGCTGGCTGCAAAAATTTTTAAAGCCAAACATTGTAGCCAATTTTGCTAGTCTCTTGAGATGGCTGTGTGGTCTGCGTTTCCAGGCAAAAGCGGAAAAATCAGCTCAGAGCCCTTGTGAAGTCAGGCAGGCAGGGGTGGAGCGTAAATTGTTTCCTTGGCTATTTTTATTTTTTTCTAAGAGACCGTGGGGAGAAAGGAGAGCCCGGGCAGTCACTAATGCAGTGCTATCTGCTCAGACGTTCCCCCTCCCATCTTTGAGTCTGACCCACCAGATTTCTGTTTGCAAAAAGGGCCTAATCTAGGTTTTTTTGTTTTGTTTTGTCTTGTTTTTTTTTGTCTGTGCATTGATTTAATAGTATCAAACCCTGAGGCCCGCGTGGTCTGCACCTGGGTTGCTTTTTCCCCTAATGAAGCCGGGGAAGTGGCTTAAGCCCCCGCCGAGCTTCCTATCAGAGCTTCACAATGATTAACTCAGGTCCCCTTGTTAGGAGCGGGCAGAAGAAAATCCCTTAGTCATCAGCATTGTGGAAACCCCGGAATGGTGAGTGCTCGATGAAAAGATTACCTTGGGCACCTGAAAAATAATGGAAGCGCTCCACGGAGAACCCATTAAGCCCGTCTACACACGCTAAGTCAGGTGGAGGGCCGGGTAATTAACTGGGACATTCAGGCCAGAGAATCCGTGTTGGACCTTCTGCCCCGAGTGAGTCAGCACAGATGATTATTCAAATCCCTCAGACATGTTCCTGGAGAGGCCATTTTAGGTGGCGTCCACACACACACACACACACACACACACACACACACACTCACACACTCACAGATCAAGACTGGTCCATAGAAGTGGTTTGACAGTGTATGTTTTTAACTGAGTAGCAGGCATCCTAGGGATGGGAGGTCCAAAGCTGTCACTTCTTAGCTATGGGACTTCAAGTCAAGTTGCTTTCTCGCTCTTCACCTCACTTTCTTCAACTGGAAAGAAGGAATGTTACTGGGACACCCCGTCCTCAAAAGGTTGTTGTGAGGATTAAATACGACAAATGCAATATTCCTGGCTCCTCACCCAGCGAGTCCTCAGCACTCCAGAAGGGTTACTTCCAATTCCTAACTGATGGCTGGCCACCACTCCTGTGAGCGCTGGGGAGATCGTGCCTTCAGACAGCGTCTAAGGGTGAGGCCTGGGGCCACGGAGCACAGCCTTCGCCTGCAGCCACACGGGCAGACTTCTCACTGCGGGCTTATCCCAGACCCTCACCCTCCGTCCCTACACCCCTCCTGAGCTGTGTCTCCTTCTCTATATCCCTTTCCCAGCACCGGCTGTCTCCAGCCCTCAGGTGGGAGGGGGACGCCTGGATATTACTAGGGAAAGGGTAGTCGTCGCCCCACCAGAGGGGATGGTGAGAAAGCAGGGAGTCTCAGGAAATGAACTCATGCCTCTCCTTCGAGGGTACTGTGGTCCCTGCTTAGATAGGGTTCCAGACCGGGTGTCTGGGGCAAACCCCTCCCCCTTCCCCTAACCCCCCATGCCCAGGGCTGGGTTCCAGAGAGCAGTAGGTAAGTGTCATTGAGTCACAGAGCACGCTGGTCTAAGAACGCCCCAGTTCAGCCATCTGAGGTAGGGACAGAGGGCTTTGTTGTCTGCCCCAGGGCATCAAGGGCAAGTTCTCCGGTGCATTGGGGTGTTCACAGAATTGGCAGAGAGTGTGCCAGACCAGGAATCTGCTCAGACACCTGCTGGTAAGCTGGGGAGTTCCCAGCGTCCTTTTTTTATGGTAAGAAAGGGCCTGTGGCCTAGAGGTGGGGCCCAGGAGCTACACCATTGAGCCAGCGCGTCCCCTAACGAGGACAGGGGCAGGTACTTTTTACTGGGCGCCCAGCACTGCTCTGCACGCTTGTCTGATTGCTTCATTCAACCCTCTCAGTGTCCCTTGAGTCACATTATTGTGGGCCCATTTGCAAAGGAGGCTCAAAGAAACGAAGAAACTTGCGCAAAGTCACAGGAAATGGCAAAGCCCGAGTTCCGACCAGCAATCCCGCCCATCCTCTTAGTCATGCCACTAGCAGGATTTCTCTTAACATTTTTTTTAAAAAGAGAGAGAACATTACACACACACTTTTGAGAATCATGGGTGGGGAAAATACATTGTGACAAAATTCTATAAAGCAGGTAGTACGTTTCAAGACATTTATATTTTATTCATCAAAGCATGGACATGTGATGGAAAATAGTTTTGTGTGGATTGTAAGGCCTGCTGTAGATCTGATCTGTGCGCGTGGGTTTCTAATCTCGGTGATAATTTCAAAGGCTCAGGGGGGCGGGGGTGTGGACAGGGGGGGAGCTGACTCTTCCTCTCTGTGTAGAGCACAGCTGGTAAATACATATTCCTGGGGCTGCTTAAAAGAAATAACACATAAAGGTACCTCGGCATCCAGGGATGGCCGGCACCCGGCTGGACTGAGACGGGTGTCTGCACCTTCTTTGGGGCCCCTGTCATTCCCCTCATCATCTGGAAGCTGTGCGCCAGGAGGACTGGGGACAACACTCCACCTGCACTGCAGCCCTTGCGTAACTCCAGGAAGACTAGGCTGACTTTGCCTTTAGCCCTTTTCCTGCAAGATGCCTTTGCTTGCACTCCCTTACCCGGACCCTTCCGGACTCCCCTTAGCAACACCCTTCTTAAAGCTCAATGCCCAGAACCAAAAATGGCCTACCACCTGTTTCTAACAATAATAGGACCACAATTTACTCTGAGCCAGTTTTTCCTGTTGTGACGGGACTGGAGGAAGATCGATGAGACCCCTTGCAAGTCCGAGGTTATCAGAGGGATAAAGAAAGAACAAGCCTCGGGAGCTGAAGGCGGATGGCTTTCATTCATTGCCCAGGGCCTGCTCCGTCCTCCCGAACTGCCGGAAAAGAAGCAGGATGTGACTGGTGTCGTTCTCCGTTCTCCGGATTGGAACGGCCTGTCAGTGGTAAATGGAGAGTAGGCGTGTTTAAAGGTTGATCATTTCAGCTGCAGCAAAACTCCTACCAACTGCCAAGCACCAAGTCCGTGGAGCGAAGGAGGCCATTTCCCACTGAGCCTTTATTTAGCCAGCACCTGCTCTGACCACTGATGCTTGAATTCCCTGCCCGATTCTGCCTTTGGTGAGGAGATCAGGAGTTCCGAAGGGAAAACTGGGCTAGGCATCCTGGCTTCGCCACCTCCTGGCTGAGGTCCTTAGCAAGTAAATTCTTAAGTTCTGTGGGTTTTTGTGTTCTCAGTCATAGATATGACTCACAGCCCCCACTTTACAGGGTGGCTTAAAGAAGAAACAGCCTCCACCAGTTGCTCAATGGTTACAGTGTCAGCCTGCAGACTGAAGGGTCTCGGGTTTGATTTCAATCAAGAGCATATACCTTGGTTGCAGGCTCAGTCTCTGGCCCAGGTCAGAGTGTGTGCAGGAGACAACCAATCAATGTGTCTCTCTCAAACTGATGTCTATCTATCTATCTATCTATCTATCTATCTATCTATCTATTTCCCTCTCCTCACTCCCTTCCACTCTTTCTAAAAATAAATGGAAAAAATATATCCTTGGGTGAGGATTAACAACAAAATAATTCTTTAAAAAGAATCTGCATACAAAAGTGCTTTGCAAAATGGAAAACATCTTAAAAGTGTTAGATGTTATTTTAAATGGGGGAGACTTGGAAGAAAGGAAAGCTATCTTTTCATCCAAACTAAAATCTGGAACAGGAATGGAGAGGAATGATTTGGGGTTGTGAATCATTTAATAGAAGTATTATTTGTGCAAAATCAGGAACACGTTCCTCAAACCTTTTAGTGGCACAGAGCAGTTTGCCTCTCCCGCCAGCTTTGCAAGGGGGAAACACTAGTGTCCCTGTGCACAAATTTGTGTGCATTGAAAGAAAGTTGATTAGAATATTTTAATATCACTGTTCTCCCTTTCTCTATAATAGAAGTATCAACCAAATTCACCATCGACAATGACAGATCAAAACACATGCGTGCCAGCAAGAGTTTTATATGTTTTGTGCCTGTGTGAATCAACTTAGCCTTTTATAGATATAGAATAAACTTGCTTAATTAGACCTGCTTTCTGATTTAGCTAAACTTTTTCTAACCCAGGGAAGCACCCCAACTTCTCTTTCAGGTAATTGTCAGCAACACGGCAGTAAATATCAACACAAAGCAGATTATTGTTATAGATCACTCAGGGAGAACAAAGGGTAAAATATTTAACTGTAGCAGTATTTGATTATATTCTGCACAGTGAGGAAACCTGAGGTCATTTTCAGGGTCCACTATTTCTTCTCTTCAGTCAGGTCAGGTTTCTAAGCTTTCTAAATCTCTGTTGTCTTGCTAATGAAAAGAAAATAGGATTCCACCAAGTCTCTTATATACCTACTCCAGGACCTCTGTGAGGATCAAATGAGATGAGGCATGGGAAAACGCTTCATAGACATTTGGTTAAAGTGCAAAATGTTTGCACCTGGCTATAAAGCAAGTCCTGTTCCTGGGCTGAAGAAACTCCAAGGAGGAGTTTTGCTAGGGAGAGGAAGCTGGGCGTTGCTATGTGACATCATTACTCAGCACCCACAGCCACCATTTCCAGGCTGGGCTAGGCTGTGATCCACATTTTATGCCATGGGGTCTCAGCTGCAATTTGGTGAGGTGTTGCTCTGGGGTGGTGGTGGGGCCTGTGTCCCACGGGGATAAGTCAAGTGTTGCTTTGTCAGTCCCAGGTCCACAGTGCCATTTCTCTGTAAATAGCCAGTGCATGTCATGGCAGCTCCTGCATTGAGTGTCTTCCCTCTGGTGGTCAGTGCACATCATAGCGACCAGTCGGACAGTAGGACACTTGGTATATTAGTCTTTTATATATATAGATGTCGGCTTTCAGTAGCTTCTCAATTTGGTCATTCCTCTGCTGTTCCTCGACCAGCCTGAAGCCAGAACTGCTTACTAGCCTTCTCTCATTCATTCCTGCTATAAATTTTCCCCAAGTGCTCTTTCAAAGACAGGTTCCAAGAGAGTTGCTGGGAAGATAGGCATGAGCAAGACATGCCAATCTATGAGACTCAGACATTGGACAGAAGTGCCTGGCCTGTGTGGCCATCAGGGCAGCAAAAGAAAAGTGTGGGGTCCAGGAGAATTCGTTAGATGGGGGCCTGCGGATCGTCTTGGGTGCTGGCCATGGCTCTGAGAGATGGGATGCTTTGCTCTCTCAATGATAAACCAATGTGTGCTCAGCCCTTTAACATTTACGAAGCACTTCTATTTTTTTTTTACCTGATCAGGCTCTCAGCCCTACAAAGTGTTAGCACCCTGATGTAGAAATCTAGAAACTAAGACTAAAGCATAGAAGTGATTATCCCAGAGCCAGCTGCTCCTATCACTTATGGAACGTCTGACTCTAAACCCTAGGCTCCTTCCACCACACACGTTGGCTCATTGATTTCTCACTTCTGGGAGGTGACATTTTGCAATGTGGCTCTGGGAAAAGGGCAGGAGTTAAATCCTCCCTGGGTACTCTGATATGGGTGGAGGTGTGATTTCCCATATGGGTCACAGTCCAGTGTCAAGGGGAAGCCTACCCTAGAGGGGAAAAGACACCCTAACTGCTATGTGTGCAGCCCCACCTTTATGGTCGCCCATAATACTGGAAACCCTCTCTGACCCCAAATATAACTCCGAGTCTTACCTGTGCCTAGAGCAGCCGTGGGCAAACTACGGCCCAATGGCCGGATCCGGCCCATCCGGCTGTTCTGTCCAGCCCTCGGAGCCGAAAGAGCGGAGGGTTCTCTTGCTCTCCCCTCCGCTCCTTCACCAGCAGCCCAAGATGAGAGTGCCAGCATGGACAGGTTGCTTTTGTTCCGGCCCTCCGGTCCAGTTTAAGAACCCATTGTGGCCCTCCAGTCAAAAAGTTTGCCCACCCCTGGCCTAGAGGAACACGTGTGACCAAATGTGAGTCAGAATGAGACACATAGAACATCTGCCGGACTCCCAGAAATGGTATTGCTCAAACCCCACTGTTGATGGGCCCAGGTTTGCGGAGGAATTTCACATCTGAGCTACTATTTGTTGCATTTTTACTATGTCCCAGGACTTAGTATGTATTCACTCTTAGTGACAGTGGAAGTAGGCCCTAGTAGGGTCTCCATTTTTGCAATGAAGCGACTAAGCTTCAGAGAGATGAAGTAAGTTGCCCAAGGTCACACAGCTAGCAAGTTGAAAAGGCAGAATTTGAACCTGCTCTGACTCCGAACTCCATGCTCTCCTACTCGCCTGCCAGACTACGTCTCCAAAAACTGAAAATAAGTTTCATAGCCACTTCCTGCACTTCCTTCTGGGCTTTCTAGTATTTAAATCCAAGAGACACAACAGCACCCTTGGGACAGTTTTGGAAGGCTCTGGAACCCCTTCTCACACCCACCCGCAGACACCCACTTCCCTCTGGGCTAAGGATGCCCACCCACCACATCCCTCTTCTTGAGGAGAGATCATTGAAGCTGAGAACTGAAGGATTCAGTTCAGACAAACCTGCAGCGAAATTACACAAAGCCAGACTGCCACCGGCCCTGGGTGCTTTTCTAGACTGGGGAGCCCTCCACTCACCAGCAGGGGGGGGGGGGTTAGCCAGTCATTTTTCTCCCTTTTATTTTTTTTCATTTTTTTATTACGGTATTATATATGTACAAGTCTTACCAATCACACACCCCCACTCCCATACATGTCCTCCCTCCTCAGAGTTTGCATCCATGGGTTATGCTTATATGCATGCATACAAGTCCTCTGGTTGATCTCTTATCTCCCCCATATCTCCCTACCCTCCCCACTGTAATTTGACATGCAAAGCTCCCACCCCAGCTACAGAATCTCAGTCAGGGAAACTTCACTCTCTCTTTTTGTTCCCTTTCTTCCCCCCCCCCCCCCCCTTTCCTTCCTTCCTTCTTTCCTCCTCCTTTCTCTCCTCCTCCTCCTTCTCCTTCTCTGTCTCACACCACACACACACACACACACACACACACACACATATACACACACACACACACTTTCTCTCTCTCTCTCTCTCAAGCAATAAATAGCCATGGCTTCAGGGAAATAGCAAACAGATTTTATTTTTTCGTGCCTTCCCATGTTTCCCGGCCAGCTCCAGGTGCCAGCGTATTGTTTTAACTCTGATGGGGATTCAGCATTGAGCTGTGAACAATTAAACGTAAACACCAGCCTCACTCGCTTCCTCTTCTCTCCTTCTTAGGTGAAGGCAGCTTCCAAGTACGTGGATGTACCTGTGAGTATACGCAACTTGTTTTGTGGGTTTGGTTGTGTGTGTTTTTCATTGTTTGCGGGGTTTTGTCTTGTTTTTGCTTTGCTTTTTGGAGAAGTTTGATGGTGCTGTTTTCGCGAGTTGCTGCTAACTTGTGTATTTTCCTGAACTGAATCACCAGAGCGGGGAGGCCAAGAACATTTCCTGGTAAAACCGTATCAGATGGGAAGAAGGTGCGGTTTCTTTCCTCAGGGAGACGCGTCCTAGCTGGGGTAAACCCAGCTAACTACCGTTTTTTATTTTCTTTGGTTCCTCTGACATATTTCAGTCTGTGGCCACTCACCTCCCCGCTGCATGCACCCCTGAGAAGTAGAGTCATAACCTAGAAATGTGCACAGGGTGCTGTATTAAAAAAAAAAAAAAAAACACAAATAAATTCTGAATTTGTTCATTTTGGGGTCAATTCTGCAATTGTTTTCAGGAAACCTTACCACACTGTGTATGATCAGTGCAGACCTCATTAATGAGGAGAGCTCTCAAAGTTCACAGGCGAAGCACTTGAAGGTGCCCAGGATTTACATTTAAATTGAGGTTAAGTGCGCACATGGAGGCTAGCGCTGGGATTACCTGTGGGGAACAGGACCCGCTGGTAGGCGGGCTCTGCCCCTGCCTATTAGCAAAGCAAAACTGCGGAGCTTTCAGTGTCTCCCAACGAAGGGCAAGGCGAGTGACTCTGCATCTCTGTGCCGAACAAAGGAGGTGGGAGTCTATTATAAAATATTAAATTTAGAGAGCTTATCTCAACAGCCACCAAGGGTCTCGTACTGAACGTTTCTCATTCTGAACGTGGTTAAGTGCCCTCCTTGTTCAAATACTTATTTGCTAAAATTTGTGTTTTTCTAAAGGGATTTATATTAACATGTAAATTCATTTCCCCAGGAAGTTGAGTGTGTAATGGTTTATTGGCTTATTCCTCCCAGGAAGGCAAAAATGGAAAATTGGAGTGAATTTGGCATTAGCATGTACTTTTGTTTGTTTAATGAGAGAATGTACAGTCAATAATGGTGCTTTGAATTTATATAATATTTCTCCTCGAGGGACCTCAGGCTCCTTCACATAGATAATCCTTACAGTGAGGGAGAGAAATGTTAAGCAATTTATTTTCCCAAGCCCCGAACTATAAACTTTCAGTTCACAGGGAGCAAACTATCCGCATTCTCTGGGCCTGTTTCTCCATCCTTAAGATGGGGATACTACTACTCAAGACTCGGGTTTTCTGTGCAGGTTAAATGGCACACGTGTGTGGAACCCTGGGCACCGTGCCTGGCCCTCATCAGACATTCCAGTTGCAGGAGCAGGGCACGTGGTGGGCTGGGCATGGGGGCTGGGTTGGCTGGTGACATCAGCTCCTGCCATGCCATGTCTTCCACAGTAATAGAAACTGGAATTCTAGTCTTGTAGCTCAAAGATCTGGTAGCTGAGGTTTGTTTCCTGTGGCCTCAAAGAAGAGGGAAGATCAAGCCAGTGAGGGTAGAACAGGCGAGGAGTGGGCAAGGTCCACATACGCAGAGAAATTTGATCAGGCAATTGGTACTAACAACTCAAATTGGCATTTGGGGAATGTCAGAAAAGTAAAAAATTGGCCATTTCCTGTGGCTCCGATGGGTGGTAAAGTGGAGGGGAAAGGCACAGCGAACGTGCCCTGCTCTGTGGTCATCCCGTGGCCAGGGATGGTGATGCCCCAGCGGAAGCCTCGCTGGGCTCTGGGGGAACGAAAGGAATGAGCCGAGTCTCCGCCCTCTGGGGAGGCTTTTAGGAGAGGAAGCAGCATGCCTCCAAATGTGGCACACTTACCAATGAAGACTCTGTGCTGGGCACCCTGCCGAGCACTTCACAATTTTGAAAACAACCCCACTTTGAAGAAGAGGAAACTGAGGCCCAGAGAGGCTCACTGCCTGAGGGCCCCAGCTGCTAAGTGGCGGAGCTGAGATTTCAGCCAGTGCTCTTAACCCTCTGCCACCTGCCAGATGGTGGTAGTGAGTGGGCAGCTGAACGTCTTTATGTGGTTAATTGAGTAATTACTGTACTTTAGTACTGGAAAAACTAAAAACCATGACTTTGCCAATTATTATGGCTTAGAAGAAAAGATAAACTTTAAAATTAAGTTGACTAAAGTGTGCTTTGTAGCAAATACCATTATAGTGATAACTGTAAACTATCATAATATAGTAACACTAATATTATAATAATTATATAGCAATAATAGTATAAGTAATGTTTCAATAAACAATGGAGAAAATAATAGTGTATAGAAGACATAGTCTACATGTACATTGTTTACATGTAGTAAATAACAGTAATCACTTACTTCTCAAAACCACCCTGCGAGGGGTAATGTTTTCGTCCTGATCCACAGCTGAGGGGAGGAGGGAGGTTAGTTGCCTGCCCAGGGTCTCCCTGCCAGGAAGCAGGAGCGTGAACGGTAGGTGCTCGCCCTTTGACTGAGTGGAGGGAGCCTGCTGGCACTGGCCCCCCAGAAAGAACCCAACTGTGTGCATTCCCTTCCAACTCTGTCTTCGGTGAGGGCCCATGAGCAGCGGCAGCTCGGCCACGGGGAGAGTATTTACACCATGGACACTGGCAAGTGCTACCATCCAAGGTCTGCTGTTTGTGTTGTTTTGTTTCGCTGTTTTCAAGAGCCAGTGTACCACCACACCAGTGGCCATCGCCTATGGAGTCAGCGGTCCCCAAACCAGAATGTGCAGCAGTCATACTTGGCAAGGATTTGGGTCTTACCTGGCTTTGTTTTTAAATAGAGGTTTCTAGCCCACGTGTCTCCAAAGATGCTGACTCAGTAGTTCTGGGGTGGAGCCTGGAAGTCTCTTTCTCAAGCTCTCCACGTGGTTCTGATAGGAAGGCCAGGTTCGGGAGCCGGTGGGCTCCAGTGGTGATCCTCCACCTTGCCTACGTCTTGGAAACACCTGGGGAGCTTTTTACACCCATGAGTGCCACGTTGCTTGCCAAATTAAAACAGTCGGCGTTTTTAAAGCTCCCCAGGCTTAACAACTATTGGGTGAAATCATCTTTCAGGTTGTTTCTAGCTCTGAAGACCGCGTTCATTTGCGTGGCTCTCTGAGGTTGGCACGTGGTTCACTGGTTTAGTTCTATGTGGGAATTAGTAGTTACCTTAGAGACTTGTCTCTTAATTATCCACATTAATGGAGAGAGGCATTATTGCCAGTCATTGAAAACGTGGCACAAATCCCAAAGCATCTCTTTGTCTTAGACGAAGTGTTCGAACACGGTATGCATAGCAGGTTTGCATTCCCAATTAGGGCTTGCTAAGGGTGCTGAAAATCTGAATTGGCTTTCTCAAACTCAGAGGTATCCTGGCAGGAACAAACCCGGATTTAAATGCCTTCTTTTTTTTCCCCTAAGCCACAGAGTGGATCCTTCACAATGATATCTTCACAATGATTAACTCAATGGCTAGAGTTAACTATACCGAGATGAATGTATTTGTTGTTTATTTCATGCCCAAGCCACGTTTAAAATAAGCCCTGTAATTGTGGGGTATTAAAACCATTGCCTAGCGTTTTCCCCACTGTTTGTGGATAGCAATGTGGTATCAAGCCTAATTTCTCTAATAGCATCGGTTGTTTAGCCAAGAAAAATTTCCATCTATAATTACAAGTTAGCTTGTTTGTGTGTAAACAGTTTTTATTTTAACCATTTGGTTGGAAATCTACTTAAAATGCATTACACATCCTCCCCTGCCTTTTCGAATAGGGAATTGGCCATGCTTCAGCGTCTCCTCCATGACAGAGGATCACCGCTGTGACTGACTCCCAGGACCCCCGAGGTGTAGGGTAGCTTGCCTCCCCCAGACTCCAGCCGGGGGTGGCCCTACACATGTGGAGCTACAGTCCGGCAGCCTTTTCCCCACACAGGACCCCGGGGAAAGCAGTAGCCCCCTCGGTGGCCACCCATGGGATGGAAAGCAAACTCCTTGGAATCCGATGGAAAGCTGATTAGAAAGGAAGATGGTTGTGAGTGGGGGCCTGAGGACTTAAAAGAAAACTACACATTTTCTGGCAGAGATTTTGTTGTTTTTATTTTTTTTAATTTATTTTATTGATTTTTCACAGAGAGGAAGGGAGAGGGATAGAGAGCTAGAAACATCGATGAGAGAGGTATATCGACCAGCTGCCTCCTGCACACCCCCCACAGGGGATGTGCCCACAACCAATTTACATGCCCTTGACCGGAATCGAACCTGGGACCTTTCGGTCCGCAGACCGACGTTCTATCCACTGAGCCAAACCGGTTTCGGCTGTTGTTTTTATTTTGATGGTGGGTTCTCTGAGTCCCCTTTTTTTTTCCTTCTTGGTTCCAAAGTAGATTATAAAGGTAGGTAAGGCTATGAAATGATATAACATTTGGGGGCTCGATGTTTATATAGTAATATATGGCTTTTAAAGCACTTCAACATACTTTATTTTAGCTGATAATCATAATAATGTTCAAGGTAAGTAAGGAGCTTTTAATCCCATTTTACAGATGGTATAACTAAGGCCTGGAGAAATTGAAATGATTTTCACAAGTTTTCATTTGTGGGGGATCCAATAAAAAGCCAGATATAGTAGGTCCTCACTTAATGTCATCAATAGGTTCTTGGAAACCATGACTTTAAGTAAAATGACAACAAACAAAACCAATTTTGGCATGGCTAATGGACATAAACAAGAGTTAAGTTCCAGGGGCATCTTGTCAACCTTATAACAGAAAGGCATGGGAGGAAACAACGTTAGTGGAGGGCCTGCCGTAGTGACGGAGAGCTTTGGAAAGGAGGTGGGAGGGACTTATTTATCCATGGATTTGTTCACTCAGCAAATATGTACCGAGCACCTACTGTGCGCCAGGCATCTAACTATGTGCTGAGGATACAGTGGGAAATAGAGCAAACACAGTCCCTGTAGTCATGGATTTTATGTTCTGGTTGTTCAAGACAGGCAAAAGACATAGTACTAAATCCATAGTACAATGTC
Organism: Vespertilio murinus; assembly: GCA_963924515.1. NCBI lineage: Eukaryota > Metazoa > Chordata > Mammalia > Chiroptera > Vespertilionidae > Vespertilio > Vespertilio murinus. The sequence continues at coordinate 46,255,010 of OZ004715.1, read as the reverse complement.
AGATATTGGTGAGTGCTATGAAGAAAAATTAAACATAGTCGAGAAATAGAGAATTATGGAGTTTTTTTTAACTACCTGGGGAGATGAATCATCTTGTGTGGGGTTTTGTTTTGTTTTTTAATCAAAGTTTTTTTTTTAATATATTCTATTGATTTTTTTACAGAGAGGAAGGGAGAGGGATAGAGAGTCAGAAACATCCAGCAGCTGCCTCCTGCACACCCCCCACTGGGGATGTGCCCACAACCAGGGTACATGCCCTTGACCGTAATCGAACCTGGAACCCTTGAGTCCACAGGCTGATGCTCTATCCACTGAGCCAAACCGGTCTCAGCATTAATCAAAGTTTTTAAAACTTAAATGCCCCTTTGAGGACAGAATATGAGGTGAAAATGCCAATTACTGTAGATCGCTGTTTCTACCATGGAGGGTCGGTCACTGATCGGCCTGCAGGCTTTGGCTTTGGCTTTGGGTCTTACTCTACTGTGGCTGCGTGTGTCCTGGAAAAGGCCATGTCTGCCACTAGCAGCACCAGGAAAAAAATGGAAACAGTAATAATAAGTGTCTCGGGTCCCCCAGGTAGGGGTCCCTCTCCCCACGGAGACGCCTTTTGATGCTCCAAAGGGAGAGGAAGACAGAGGTGCCTTGGAAACAGAGCTCTCGCTTCCATCCCGTTGGAGAACCCCTACCGCTGCCTATCACACAGCTGCCGCAATTACAGGCCCGTCACAGAGCCCGCTCAATCCGCTCCATGAAAATTGCTTGAAAGTCTAACAGTTGACTGCCGTGGCTTTGGGTTGTCTTCGTGGTTTTTCAAATTAATACCTTGTCATTGTTTCAGCAGGTGTTAAGAAATGTTACTAGCATCCCAGGGGCCAGGCATTGGCCCTTTGCTTGATAATTGTTTGCTTTGTATTTGAAAAATATACAGTCCTACTGTTTCCAAAACCTTCCTCATTTTCACCCTGGAAATTACACAGAAGTGTTAACTAACTTCAATTTGCAGTGCTTGACAGTCCCGTCTTGTAGAGAAATGATACTTTGTGATCTAAGGTAAATCACAGTAATGAAAGCTAATCTTCTTAGTTATTAGCAAACATACATATCTACTATGGGAACTTAAGGGGTTGGTGGCAGCTCTCCTAATGACCCATATTACAGTGTTCTAATAGGTGTCTTTGGAGATAAGTTTGATGACGACATGTCAAGCAGTGTGCATTCTGAGTTTCTTTTTTTTCTTCTTCTTATAATAAGTCATTTCCTATACTGTGTGAACCACCTGCTTACCTTTCCAGAAAATCTAATTCATTTAAAAATCAAATTCTTCCTCCCTACCCTTTTTTTTTCAATCCTTGGACTATAAGCTGCACCCAGGAGCAAAAACAAATGGTTGAATGCCTCCTGAGTAAACTGATGAGGAAATACTGCATACTCTGGTTAAATTACCCCCAAAATGTGACTTGGACAGGTGGAAGGGGTATAGACTGAACTCTGATCTCTTTAGCACTTTCTTAATGTTTTTAAAAGGAAAGGGAGCCAGGACAGCTGTCACCTTTCTGATGTTACAGTAAGCAGAGACCATGGAAGACAGAGTACATGTGGGTATTTTTTTTTAAAGGGGAAGAGGGTTCAATCCAAAGAAAAGCCATATAATGTCTCTGGCTGACCCAGTGGATGTTGATTCCTTAGAGTATCTTTGCCAGAAAAATAAAATTAATAGTAGAAAAATATGTATCAAAACCCTGTAATCCCAACTCCAAGGTTTGATTTCCAGAAAGTGCAGAAGGCTCAACTACCCACTCTGGCCAGTGCAGGCTGTGACCAGCGTGACATACACCACAGAGAGCTTGGAACTCCCGCATGAGGCTGGGGAAGGGGGAAGAGGGGGGAGAGGGGGGAGAGGAAAATGCAGGGGTGAGTTCCCTTTTCATGTTTCCTGTTTCTTTGCAGAAACCCGGGATGGACGTGGCCGATGCCTACGTGACTTTCGTCCGCCACTCTCAGGATGTCCTCCGTGATAAGGTCAATGAGGAGATGTACATAGAAAGGTTATTTGATGTAAGTAGATGCCTCCTCCTCCTTGCAGACCAAGGAGGAGACCCTCCAAAATGTGACAAAATAAGAGACAGGAGGATAAGTCACATTTTGAGAAACATGGATTGGTCCCAACGCAAACAAAACCTTTTCCTCTCGCTCCGCCTTAGGCTCCTATCTGTCGTGTGTCTGTTCTGAGGCCACCCCGCGGTGGCGTGTGTCTCAGCCCCAGTCTGTGTGACACGCAGGGCGGCGCGCAGCCTCTCGGCAAGCAGGCTCGGCCCTGCGGGACGCTTGGGGGCAGCTTCCTCTAACCAGCAGAGACCTTTCCCGGTCGGGGCTCTCCTCCTTGCAATCTGGCCTTGCTTTAGGGGATATTCTCGTGGGGAGGCTGAGCCAGCTCCCCTCTGGGGGGCGGACCCTCCCGGACACCAGCTGTGGCATGCAGATGTGCCTAAAGGTAGCATTGTTACCGCTTCCAGAAGGATTCCAGGGATCCTTCCTGAGCCCTGGGTTTTGGCAGACGCCTTAGAGCTGCTCGGTCAGTTGCGAGCTAAGCCCACCCTCCCCCTGGGAAGTCAGGGACAAAGTGCCCGCACATCAGGCTGCCGACCCAGACTGAACTCAGGCGCACAGATCTGCCACGGCTCACGGCGGCCTCTCTCCCACCGTGGCTGTGTCTGCACCCCCAAAGCCAGCCACTGCGCCAGGAGGTTCACAAAGGAACCTGCTTTGGTCTCAACCCGCCCACCCCTTCCGGGCCAAAGCAGGTGGGACGGGGCTCTCTGAGGAAGCCAGATAGTTTGCTTCCAGCTTCCACCGAATTTGCCCGTGTAGACCCGGCCAGAGTGCAGGGACGCTGACGCCCTCGTCTCGCGTGGCTCTCCCCGTGCCGCCTCCTCCTGTCTCGTGCCGCGTGCGCTCCCCTGTCCAGGTTCCCGTTACTTCCGGTGCCAGCCCAAACATGAATGTTTGGTCTGCAAAGGGGTCCGTGTTTCTGCATTTTCCCGTGACTGTGTTCCGTTCGCGTTGCGTTTGCGTGTATGTGTGTTTTTGTTCCGCAGCTCCGTGAGCTCATTGTTGGCACCGCTGAGGGTACGGCTGCTCCTGACTTTTATCTGCCTTGTCTTCCAGCTCATTTGCTTTCCTTGTGCGCTGAAAAGGCCCTTTTCTTTTTTTCTTTTTTTTCTTTCCCCGATCACCCGCTTTCTGTGCTCTGTATCGCTCCTTCCTCCTCAGCACCTCCTTTCTCTGAGACACCCTTCTTCCTTTTAATTCCCACCCATCCCCCTCTCGGGTTAAAATGGAACTTATCTCTCATGTCAACTGTTTTATCACATTACACCACGTGGCATGGATCAGAATCAAATAATCTTCCTGTGTACATCTTCTAGCATGACCCGCACCCACTGGGAATGCCTCATGCCTGCCCCGAGCTCGCTCGGCGGGCCCTCCCCCTGCCTGCATGCGGCCTTGATGACAGTCCCGAGCCCAGAATGCCCTGGGGGACGGTCACCCACCCCATAGGCATTGAAAACAGCCGGGCAGCACCCTCGGGTCTGCCGTTAGGCGAGTGGACACGCTGCCCGTCTCCACTGAACTAAATTCCAAGCCACCCATTTTCCAGAAGCCTGTGGGTTGTTCTTTTCAATGCCTAGGTTGCCTTCCCCTCCCCCCCCCTTTTGATCGGTATCTTCTGATTCTCAGTTTTGTGTGGCCTCTGCGTGCGTGCGTGTGCGTGCGTGTGTGTGTGTGCGTGCGTGTTCCTGAGTGAGCGTGTGTGCGAATAACATCGGGCTCTCGAAAACTTTAAAACAACGGGCGCTGAACTGGACGTTGCATCTGCAGTTGCGCCTGCCGCTCCATTAACACTTAACCCACGCTGACCTCTTTGGGGTTTTTTTGTGTTGTTTTTATTTTTTTAATTAGAAGGGCAAGGGGCCATGTGTTGAAGGTAGCCCTCTCGAAGGCAGCCGGGCAAACTGTCCTCTTCTGTGACCTTCGTAAAGGGAGCGTGCAGCTGAATTATTTGCAAAGTGAGGAGTCCAGGCGTGGCTCGCACAGATGGCAAAAGCAGACTCGTCCGAGGAACGGAAGAACGCAGGCAAACTCGAGCCCCCGGGCCTTTCGTGCAAATTAATAATGAAAAGGAAAATGAGTAATGAAAAGCAGAAATGAATGTGTTTTCTCAGGAAGCAAGTTATGTTTAAGGGGGATGCAAAAATTCACAAGTGCCCCGGCCCCTCATTGAATTCCACACTGATCAGCACGAGCTGGCCTCAGCCACGTGGTGAGAGCCCCACCATTTGGTCTTGGATTGTGCCCGTGGTGTTTTCCCGGGGGTGTCTTAGCTGCAGCCCCCCGAGGATCGGGTTTTCCGGACTTCAGCATGACAGCCATTCCCTGGGCATCGGTAGCTTGTTTAGAGATGAATCCCTCTCCTCTGCCTTTCACTTCCCTGCTTTTCACATAACCTGCTCCCCTCATGCCCAGGCAGGCAGCCCCGCTGAGGAAGCACAGAAAAGTTACTGACTCTGTCGTGGATTTGAAACATTTGCCGTTTGAAACACCCAGAGTTGCTCAAGAAGCTTCATTACCATGCCGTCTCGGTAAATTTGATTCAGTCCTTAATGTTTTTTTTTTTTCTGTAATCTAGCAGCAAAACATCAGATTACCAACATGTTTGATTATTTTCGGCTTCTGTTTCCTCAAGCCTGGTGTTTATTCCTTTGCCTCTGTGCGCCGAAGGGCCCTGGTGTCCACCGGGCTGGACAGGGGGGCGGGGTGGGAAGGCAGAGGTCTGGGAACCCTGCCCCCCTACGTTTCCCACAGCCCCGCCTGGCCTGTCCACGCTTTCCTCTGGGACACGGGGTCCTGGGGCGGGCTCCTAAACAATTGGCAGAAACCTAGTGAGATAAGCGTCGATCTGAGAGGTTTTTCTCTTCCAAATTGTTGCCTTTTGACAAATGGCAAAAATGAATAATAGAAAATTAGCATTTTGAGTGAGGAGGGGGGGATCTGTATCTCTGGGGTTGTTTGCTGTTTGGGGGCTGTTGGTTCTGACGGTGGTGGCATTCTCTGGTGGCTAGCTCCTGCTGGCACCTGTCATTTCCGGGCACGGTCTCGGGGATCCTGTGGTGTTTTAGCCGCGTTCCTAAGCCTTGGTTTTATTTACCTGCTGAGTCCTTTACGTTCTTGCTACTTAGTATGGTGCCCCTTTCTGTGACTGTAGGAGTGCGTTGTCGGGAAGGCTGGGTGGCATTCGTGTGGGTCCGTGTCTGGGAATATGGGGACCGATAGCCGGCCATTGAACGCGTGCCTCTTCCGTGTCAGCCAGGCCTTCGTTTCACTGCTCCCTCGGAGCTGGTTTTCTCTCTGCCTCGTCATGTTCTTTTGGCTGGAATTGGGTGCTTGTGGGGGATTATCGGCATAGCATTTGGGGCTCTATATTTGATGTTCTGCGTTTTTTATCTATTTTATTATGTAACGTAAGAACAGCTTTCTAAATTCGTCTTCACCGATTTTTTTTTTTTTAAAAAGCAGGCATTCTCTAGATTTATTGGAGAAATATGTTCAGACATAACGTTGCCTTAACCAGGTCTTGTTAATGCGGTGAAAGATTGCCTGTGTGTTAATATAATTGATTTACAGAGGCCTATAAAATACCATTAACTTCTTTGGTAATGCCCCTAACTGGTCCAAAATTAAGTGCTGATTGGAAAAGAGACTTCATACGGCTTCCCGTAGCATTTCAGATATGTAGCTTATGCTTTTACCTGTGTTTTGTCTTTTTTTTTTTCTTTCTCTCTCTCAAAAATGACATGCAATTGAAAACTGGTTTCGGTTACTGCAAAATAACAGTTTACAGAATTTTGAAACAAAGGCAAGAGAATGTGTACAATAGCAATGAATTTAAATTTTATTAAAGATCCTGCATTTTTCAAAGAGAATCAGATTGCTGTCAGGCTCAAGTAGAATCCTGGCCTCCTTGAATATTATTGCTGACTTTTAAAGAAAATATAAAACGTGAATACGAAATAATCTCCATCTTCCTAAAGCAGCAAATGAGAAGGATCGCACCGCCCAAGAAATAAAGTCAGAGGCTGCGATTTAAAAGCTCGAGTGTCCATAAATCATGCAGATGGCTCTCCCCCTCCTCGGGTGATTAATTCAGCATCTTCCCCAAAACGGGAACATGCTTTTTGAAATTAAGAGATCAGATCATCAGGAGAAGCACCTAAGATTTCAAGGTCTAAACAAAAATTAATTTCTTTCCTTTCCTCCTTGTACTTCTTGAAGACACAGACTGAGAAGAAAATCAGGATTAAGAGAGATTTTAATGCTTAGGGCGAATTCATCTGCTTAAACCTCCCAGGCTGGGAGATGAGTGATTAAAAGCCACCCGCACTTGGACCGGGTCCACACTGGGTAACACGCACCCGCACTGGCCCGGGCATCAGGCCGGGAACATTTGCCTGAAGATGATACGTGGATTATATAGGTCAATTATACGCTTAATCTGCCTTCTGGAGGATTAGGTTTCCGCAGATTGACTCTGCCCGGGGCTTCTCCATGGCGGTTATCAGATCAGGGAGGGGCGGTTTCCGGCAGAACCCTGGTCCTCTGCCTCGGGCAGATTCCACTTGCCATTCCATTTTCAAATGGTAGATGCATCCACTTTAGGTGTCAGCACAATCATTGCCTGTGACTATCTCCCTTGAAAGGGGCAATTTGAGAAAAGAAACCCCTGTCTGTTAAGATATACAGGGTGGGGTGAAAGGAGGCTTATAGTTGCAAGTACCCCAAACAGAGTTCATTCTTGTATTATTACTTATCAATTGTTGTATTATTTTCCAGCTTACCAACTGTAAACCTCCTTTTGCCCCACCCTGGATTTCCTGTATTCGTGTATGAAACCACAGATCACCTTGTCTTAATAACCTCATTGAGTCACAGACGTGCTCTCCGTGTGCACAAACCAGTCAGAGCAGGAGTTGGTCTGCTTGAGGGAGGAGGAACGAGGAACGAGGAAAGGGGCCTCAAGGAAAAGGTGTTAGTAAAATCTGTAAGGTGTCCGCCCGTGGACAGGAGAGGGCCTTGTCTCCCCTGGAAGCAATAAACAGGTTTGACTGCCCCAAGTGGGGACTCTGGGTAGTGACCCTGGGCCCCGCTTCTGGAGCCTCCAGACCCACCTCCCACCTCCCACCCCCACCCCCCATCCTTACAAGCTGGGTGACCTTGGACAAGGGGTTTAGTCTCTTAGCTTCTCCCAGAGCTGACCAGGGTGGGGCGCTGTGCGCAGGGCAGCCCCGGGCGCTGGGGAAGCCTTCGGTGTGTGTCAGCACCACCACCACCAGCACCGTTTCATCATCACCGTCACTGAGGCGGTGCTTTTCTCAGACATCTTCTTCTTGTGAAACAAAACTCCACACCGCTCTACGGTGCTGCACGAGTCTTGCTGTCACTTTCAGACATTAACCCCGTTGGTTTAGAATTGCTTGGCAGAGGGGGCTGGTGGTCCTTGTTTCCTGTGGTAACACACGGCTCCCAAACAGGCAGGATAGCTGAGGTCAGGACCCGGGCTGGGAATCCCGACTTTGCCATGCTGAGCTGTCTAACTTCCGGTAAACTATGCAGCCTCTCTGAGCCTCAGTTTCCCTACCTGTAAAGAAAAAGACTTCTTGTAGTTGTTGGAGGACCAAATGCCATAATGGATGTAGACTCTCATAATGAAATATTCAGCAAGTCTTTCATTATCATCATTATTGTCTCATAGAGCTATTCATTCCTTCAATAGATGTTGAAATGACCTAGGCTCACCCCCTAAACTAAAAAAATTTTATTTATTTGCATTGACCTTTTGAAGGTGAGGAGTTTGGGGGAGGGAAGGAAAGGGAGGAAAGAGGTTAATAATACCTCTTATTATTACAGATGCAATATACATACATTGTAGCCATTCAGAAAATACGGCTAAGCAGAAATAAGAAAATGTTATGTTCCCAGCACCCAGAGATTATTACTTGAGTGTCTATTCATTTGGATCTTGTTCTGCGTGCTTATATACATTCTGTACTTTTCACTAAAATAAGTAAGGAAAAGTTTGCTTTTTTAAGTTAGTGATCTTCATTTTCCTTGTCAACAAATGTTCATCTAATACACTATCCATATTCACAATTCCCCACTTGTCCCAAAATATTCTCTCTTTTTTTTAACCCTCATCCGAGGACATGCTTACAATTGTTTGACTCACGTCCGTGCCCCCACAGGATAAAACCCCAAATCCAGGTATGTACCCGACCGGGAATCGAACCGGCAGCCTCTCGGTGCGGAGGACAGAGCGGAGCCACTCTGGCCGGGCCCCACAGTGTTCTTCACAGCTGCTTTGAGGCCCCGCGCAGCAGCTGGTGGTGACGCACTCCCCATTTCTCTCCTCCAGCCCTGGCCCTTTTCTCCTGAGCCCGACTTGCTAAACGGACCCGCGCCAATTGTTCTGCAGACTGGAGGAGTTTATTACTATCTAAACATAGAACTGATCTGAAGAGGGGGGAAAAAAAAAGAAAACTAGCTGAATTCAACCAAGTAGATTTTTTAGACATAATTAGTAACTCAGCATAATCCAACCAGGGTTTTTTAAAGCTGTCCTTTGTGTGTAAGAATTTCTGAAGCTACTTTAAAAAAAAATACACACACACAGAGACAGTAAATCCACAGAGGCCAGGGCACGGTTGGCCGTGTGAAGAGCTGCGGGGGTTTTACTGCGTGTGGCAAGGAACAGATATCTGAGCTCCGTAGGTAAATCTGAAGTCCATGGTCACGGTCCAGTATTTCCTGTGTCCCTGTAACGGCTTTGGTGAAATCTGGGACCCGTAACTTTGACAGGGACCCCCGGCCCCCAGGTCACTCGGAAGGTTGCTTTGTTAATTCCGCTAGGACGTTCCTGTGGTTGTACATCTGAAATGGCGCCCTGCAAACCAGTCTGCAGCTGAGCTTTCCATTCTCCTCAGATCACATTGTAACTGAACAATAGCCTCGCCCTTCTCATCCTCAGTGACCGGGCTGGGGAGCACGCCCTTCCCTCTGCTAGGACCGCCTTCGGAATCTGCGTAGTTACATACATCGGGACAGGAGAACAGGTCCAGCGCAGACCCGGAAAGGCAGCTGGGGAAAGAGAGGCCACTGATTTTCCACTGACTATTGAATTCCAAAGTGAATTCTGGGAGTTAAGCTATGTCCGAGGTCGAGCACTAGAGCTGTCATTTCCTGAGACTCGTGTGGATACTGGACACAGAGTCAGAGGGCGTGAACAGGGGAAGGAAAGAGAAGGCCTGGCCTGGCCCCTCTCACCTGGCTTTGTTACACTATAAGATATCTGTCTGTAATAATATATGCTGAGTAGCCAGATTATTATCTCTGAACACATAATAATCTGACCACTCAGTGTGTGTGTGTGTGTATATATTAGAGACCCAGTGCATGAATTCATGCATGGGTGGGGTCCAGCCAGCCTGGTCAGAGAGAGGGGATATAGGCAGTTGGTCAGCCTGCCTGCTGGTCAAACTCCTGTCAAGGGGACAAGTTGCATATTAGCCTTTTATTATATAGGATATATACTGAGTGGCCAGATTATTATGAGTTCAGAGATCATAATAATCTGGCCAATCAATGTATATTATAAATATTTAGTCAAGCCGAAACCGGTTTGGCTCAGTGGTAGAGCGTCGGTGTGCAGACTGAAAGGTCCTAGGTTCAATTCCGGTCAAGGGCATGTACCTTGGCTGCGGGCACATCCCTGGTAGGGGGTGTGCAAGAGGCAGCTGGTCGATGTTTCCCTCTCATGGACGTTTCTAGCTCTCTATCTCTCTCCCTTCCTCTCTGTAAAATATCAATAAAAAATATTTTTTTAAAAAATAAATAAATATTTAGTCAAAAGAAAAGGGCAGCACTAAGAGAAGTTTCTGATCTTGGACATGACAGAAAGCAAGCTGTAATCAGGGTGAGAGCGTTGGAAAGAAGTTCCGTATGCCCCCATGCCTCGTTATAGTGAATCTCACATTCAAACGTGAATCCTCTCTCCCCCCATGGCCTTCACTATAGCACGTAACTAATAGCACTTAATTACTTTGCTTTTGGAGTTCTTAGATATAGAACACGTTTTTATTCCACATGGACATTGGAACGTTTTTCTCCCAGGCCTGGCTGTTGGAGGTTTCAGCGATCCTATGTGCAGGAAAGATAAGGGTCATTCACTGTATGGGATTATTTGGATTGTGTCCAATGGGTTATTGTGAGCCAAAGGGAATTGTTCGTTTTTGTTAGCATCATCCTCACAGGTTTACACTTCAGGGGCATGGCTTTAAGTAGTTCTTTTCTAATCCAGCTTCTTCCCCCTGCAGCCAGTCATAGAAATAGGTCTTGTTTACTTCGGGGCAAACCTTAAGTAAAGCCAGCCTTGCAGTTTCTCTGGAGCCGTGTGCAATGCTAAGTGTCTTTACCGGAACAGCTCTCTGCGTTCCGGGAGATGTTCCGTGGATGCAGCCAGTTTCTTTTCCTTTCCAGAGGAGAACGTTCCAATATTCATCTTAAGAAGCCAGACTGAGCGCTCTGTTATGTTAAGGTCACAGTATCCTTGCTAACATGACCCATAGGATAAATTGATGTCTTAGAAAAGGTGTTTTTCCCCTGTGGCCAACTTACAGCATGGAGGTAGTAAGGGACACACACCACACATGTGCACACATGTGCACACATGCATTTACACAGACACAAACATACGGTAGTCAAGGCACATTTTATAGAACAAATATTATCACACTGTATTGCAAGATACAGTAAATCCTCAAATACTTCCCATGAATTAACCAATTAACTGTTTCTCTCCCCGCTCGGCTATGTAGAGGCTACTTCCTAAAGATTTCACTGTCTAAGCATACCTAGACTCACAGTCACTTGCACTAATATTTTTTAGTGAATGAATCTAAAACATTATCTAGGTTCTTTTTTAAAAATATATATTTTATTGATATTTTACAGAGAGGGAGAGAGATAGAGAGCTAGAAACATCATCAACCAGCTGCCTCTTGCACACCCCTACCAGGGATGTGCCCGCAACCAATGTACATGCCCTTGACCGGAATCGAACTCGGGACCTTTCAGTCTGCAAACCGATGCTCTATCCACTGAGCAAAACCGGTTTTTGCTATCTAGGTTCTTATTATTCGAAGTGTGGTCCAGGGACGCTCAGCATCAGTCTCACCAGGGAGTTTCTATGAGGTGCAGAATCCAAGCCCTAATCCCAGTCCAGATGATTCTAAATCTGCATTTTAATAAGATCCTCTGTTGAGCCAAATGAACATTAAAGTTTGAGAAATACTGGCTAAGATCAGTGACTAGATAAAATCATCACTCACAAGAAATACAGTTTACATTGTAACCCAGTATGTGTATGTACACACATCCCCACACACGAAACAAAAGTTCCTGAAATTATATTTACACCATGCTACACTCTGATTGTCTAGTCCAGTGGTCGGCAAACTGAGGCTCGAGGGCCACATGCAGCTCTGTTGACTAATGAGTTTGCCAACCACTTCCTTAGGGAAAAACACTTAAAAAAACAAACATTTTAATAATGTATTAATGTCTTTAACCTGAAGTCAAAACTTCTGGGCAAGGGTAGTAGTGCCTTACGCAGTGGTCCGCAAGCTCATTAGTCAACAGAGTGGCAAACCACAGCTCAAGAGCCACGTTTGCTGACCACTGGTCTGATCCATCTTCGAAAAGATTGGTGGTGACCAATCAAATGATTCCACATGCACCAATAGGCCACCACCTTGCACCAATTCTCACCGTTGGCCTCACTGACCTTTGACCCAGGTGGTTCTTTACTGTGAGTTCCAGCCTGTGGGTGGAAGCATGTGGAGCAGCATCCCTGGCTCATACCCTCTGGATGCCAGGAGCATCTCCCTCTCAGTGTAACAACCAAAAATGCCTCCAAATGTGGTCAACCCGGGAGCTCACTCGGGACCTGTGCCAGGCTCCGAAGTAGACTGTGTTGGGAGGTTGGTGCAATGGCTGGCAAAGCTTGTGCGACACCCCGACTCCTCCCCATCCCCGTCTCTCTCCTGTCCCACTTCGAGTCCAGGGAAGGACCGAAGGGCCGGGCAGCATGGTACATGAGCAATATGGATTGCTTGCCTCCCTCAATTGCTGTGCTTTGTATAATTCCACCTGGACCTTGCTTGTGGTTGTTGTTTTAATTTTTGCTCAACCAGGTGGCTACCAGTTATTTTTGTGAGTCCAACAACCTGCAAAGAAAACTCAACTTGAATACTTCATTCATTCCAAATTCCCATTGCAGAGGAGAAACGGGTTGATTGAAAATCCAGTTAATGGAGTCAAGTGATTTGCCTGCAGCGTGGATATTCCCACGCGGGAAGGCATGCGATAAGAGTGTCACTTGCCATATTGGGTGCCTTGGCTGCCTTTGGCAGATTTTTCACTCCGACCATCCCTGGACCAATGCCAGTTACACCAGCAACCCCCCAGGTCCTGCCCAGGATGGGGATATTATTAATTACCAGATCTGCATGCCAACTGGGATACAAAAGGCCCTCTCATTTTTTGTGTAACATAATTTTGGAAAGAACAAATAATATGTCAAATAAGCTAAGTTCATTTCATGAGCTTTCTGATGGAATTCTCTAACTCAGTGTTTGAGGAGGAGAACTAGCATTCCCTTTTGTTCAGAAAAGTCATTATTTGGCCTCAGAAACCAACCTGTTCAAGAGAAAGCACCCGGCTTGGATGCCTCACTAGCCGTGGAAGCACCAGGCCAGGGTTCCTCATCCAAAGGTGATGTGGCCCCACCAGGACATTGAGCAACACGCGGACACATTTCCGGTTTCCCAGATGGGAAGGTGCTGCGCCAGGCGAGTGAGGAGACCTGGGAGGCTATAACACCCTGCCTGCACAGGAAGGACCCACGGCCAGGAATGGCCCGGCTCCACAGGTCCATGGGGAGGAGTTAAAAACCCTGCCTTGAATGGTCTGGGTCCTGTGAGAGGGTCATTTTCCCACCCAGGGACTCCACTGACTGTCTCTGAAGAATACGCTACTTGGCAGATAGCTCAGAAATTAATATCAGAAAACCTTTTGATAAGCTTCATTCAAACTACCATTTTAGGGTCTAAGAAATGAAAACCAAGGAGTTAACACCTTGAACTTAACACTCGCCCATGTGTGTTCCCACGAAGCTGCAGTGCTGCAGTGAAACTCCAATCACATCCACTGAAGCAGTGGTCGGCAAACTGCGGCTGGAGAGTCACATGCGGCTCACAAGCCAGGGTTTGCTGTTCTGTTGACTAATGAGTTTGCCAACCACTGACCTAGACTCTCCATTCCAATAATTACAGGCTGTTGTTGTTCCTGTGATTAAGCCCCTAGGGATCACAGCAGCCCTAGCTGCTTTGGCTCAGTGGATAGAGCGTCAGCCTGTGGACTGAAGGGTTCCAGTTTTGAGTCCGGCCAAGGGCATGTACCTAGGTTGCGGCTCGATTCCCAGTGGGGGTGGGGGGAGGTGGTGTGCAGGAAGCAGCCTAACAGTGATTCTCTCATCATTGATGTTTCTATCTCTCTCTCCCTCTCCCTTCCTCTCTGAAATCAATAAAAATATATTTTTAAGAGCATTTAAAAAAAAATAAGAATCACAGCAGCTCTTCTACTGGAAAGTGACCCTGGAAGCGTTTAAGCGACTGGCCCCCTTACAGCGCACAGACAGGAAGAGCATAGGCAGTGGAGTGAGGCACCCTCACGTCCCATTTCTGGGTCTGCCGCTCGCTAGCAGGGTGACTCTGGGTAACTTACTTACCAGCCTTAATCTCCTCCTCTGCAAAATGGGATAAAAGCATGACCTGGCTATTTGGATTAGGAGGACTGAATGAGGCGATGCCCATACATCATAAACCACAATGTTTGCCTCATAGCAGTTACTCCACAAATGCTTCTCCTTTCATCTCCATCGCTGGTGGTAATAACATAAAATCAGCGGACACCCTTACCTGATCCCAAGATAGGCTTTGCAGAGGAGAAAAGTGGCGATACGTTCCAGGGATTCTCAGAGCCAGAGGTGAATTGGTCAGAGGTCATGATAATAAGAGGCAAAGAGCCCAGTTGTATGAAGGGTCCCTAAAAGAAATTAGTTTTAAAGAAGAGGAAGAACCCAGAGCGATTGGAGCCCCAGAGGGCACAGCTCCGTGGTTGGGTGCACAGATGTCTAGGATTTGGAAAAGAGAAAGAGGGAGAGTTCTATGCTCAGGCACTAAGCAGAGAGCGTCCCAGACCCACCAACACACGTTTCAAGAGCCTTAGCGGAGCGTCCCTCTGGAGAGGTCCTTTAAGAATTGAGATGAGGGATGATTTCACCCAGGCTGTGAGACACCAATTGAGGAATCCGGATATTTGCTTTGTAGGCCTTGGCTGCTCCTTAGCCCTCAGGGCTAAGTCCTCTTTATGTTAACGTATGTTGTCTTTTACTGTGTGCTTCCGAACCAGGGTGCGCACCAGCACTACTTATGTGTTGTTGTTCTTAATCTTTAAAATGTCCTCATCCAAGTTGTATACCAAAAATGCTGAGTCAGTAGAGCTAAGGAAGGGCTCAGGCACTTTTTTAAAAATAATAAATAAATCCAAGGGTGTGATCGGATCAAAAACCACCAATTTAGGGGAGTGATCCTGTCACTCAGGGTATATTTGGAAATGTCTGGAGACACTTTTGACTGTCAAAGCGTGGTTAGGGGCTGGATGCTACTGATGATAGCGTGGTACCATTCTGGTGCCATGGTAGACGGTCAGCATCCTACACTGCACAGGACAGCCCCTCAACAAAGAGTTATCTGGCCCAAAATGTCAGTAGTGAGGTTCATGAATCCCGATTTAGGGCATAAAAAATACTGAACACATCTTTATTTCTATTACTTCTATACATACTGTTCTTACTTTGTGTCCTACAAAATAGCCCCATAACCTTATTTATTTGTTTACCAACAGTAGGAAAAGATAGGGGAAGGTACTATTATTTCCACTTTTAAGATAAGAATCTAAGGTCCATAGAGCTCACCCAGCACTCCAAGGACCCAGGGACCCACCCTGAGAGCAGTGGTATTGTTTATATTGTTCACCATCGCACCCCCAGTGTCTGGCATGTGTAAGCTCTCAATAATTATTTGTTAATTTGGTATTGATGAATTCTTAGCCCCTTATCAAGGATAATTTCTATTTCCAGTTCTAACTCACGAGTAGTAATTAGAGCCTTTATATCTCACTCTTAATTATTGCAATTGCCACCTGATTTTTGGGGGGAGGGGGAGACCTTGAAACAGTTTCTAAAATGTCTTAGTTCTGTGTTTCGTCTTACGGGGCATTTGAAACAGAATCTGATTCTCTGGGTGGAGATCTTTTAAGACTCTGGTTGTGCCCTACTAGACGCTAGCATCACTCTCTAGACACTGGGATAGAAAAACGAATTATCCAGGATCTTACAGCTAGTACCTTCCCACATTCCGAACACAGGGCTCTTTCTGCCACAACTCGTGTCTGAGAAGATGGGACTGAAATGTTATTAGCATGAAAACATTCTGATAATAGCTCTTTTGATTCAACCCCAAAGAGGACTTTTGGGAAGAGGAAAAGGGCAGCATGCTCCTAAAAGGCAAATGTCAACAGGGAAAGATTGCAATTAATTGAATAAATGGCTGTTTAATAATGACAACACTGATAACTTAGAGTTTCTCTGGTGTATATTTTCCTGACTGTACATTGGAGACAATAGCTTCATCTTGTTAAAGATACTCTTTCTCTTCCATGCCCTTAGCAGCCGCGAGAGGTGGGTAGCTAATGATTCTCCTTGTTAGCTGTGGAGGCTTGTAAGAGTTCATATTTACTAGGTCCTAGCCGTGTACCGGGTACTGTGCCAGGCACTTAAATGTAAACGTTTGTGTGGTTTTTATAACTTCCTTTCACAGATGAACTAGTTGCACTGGGAGGTCAATGACCACTACCTTCAGAAGCCCGGGAAGTGATCAGTTCTGAATCAAACTCTTTTTTTTTTCCTGGAAGCCCAACCACAATGTGTTAGGCAAAGACCTGCACTGTTCACATGTGTGCCCAGACTTCCTCCCACAGAGCGCTCTGCATCCCAGGGCATCCAGTGGACTCACTGCGATGAAAGTCGCTGTTGCCAACATGGCAGGACACAGGACAGAAACTGTGGTCCCATGACCCCCTGTAGAAAGGGCTTACTGGTCACGGCTTGTCCACAAGCAGTTTGGGGAGTTGTATACCTAACCAGGCAGACCCCTTATGAAGAATTCAGCTCCACTGGGGTAGGCCTCCTCTGGATCTGAGGACATTGCCACGGAGCTCAAGTCCTAGGAAAACCAGCAGAATCTGGACCTAATGACAGGAGGCCCCTAGAAGCATGACTGCCTCCCCCCTCAGGGGGAAACCCCATCCTCAGCGGAGAGGGACCGTGGAGCCTGCATCCCATATGTGCCGCACACCCACGTCCACCGAGGCCTCTCGGAGGGAGGGCTTAGCTTTCCATCTTATCTCCCTCTGGGTTCTGTCTACGATCTTTTCTCCCGTATGAATAAAGTTTTGTGATTTATTGGAGGGAGAGGGAAAGAGAGGAAGGAGATGAGGTGGTGATGGTCACACAATGCCATTACATCCCCAACGGTTGATAAATGGTTAAGGGTAGCAGCTGAAGTTCCTTAAGCAAAGCTTGTCACCTTTGTTTTATTCAACAACAGCGCTTAAGATTTTCCTGCAAGGTCTTGTTGACTCTCACTTACCCACATAGCTCAGTTTTTATTTATTTATCTTAAAATATATTTTATTGATATTTCACAGAGAGGAAGGGAGAGAGATAGAGAGCCAGAAACATTGATGAGAGAGAATCATCGACCAGCTGCCTCCTGCACACCCCCTACTGGGGATGTGCCTGCAGCCAATGTACATGCCCTTGACCAGAATCGAACCCAGGACCCTTCAGTCCGCAGACCAACGCTCCACCACTGAGCCAAACCGGTTTCAGCCATAGTTTAGTTTTTAATGGCATGATGAGGTTTCTCAGGTCGGCAATACTTTCCAGGAAGGCAAAGTAATCCAGTTACAGAATAGCCTGGTTATACAATCTGTGCGTCACACGAATGGAGCTGCAGCTAAGTCATTGCGTGGTCATTATGCAATAATGCCTAAGGTGAACATTTGCGATCAGGTATCCCCAAAATCCTTCCTGGATTTGTCACCAGCCACAGTTTACAATAAACAATGTGACAAGGTAATGAGAGGGGGAGGAGGGAGGGAACAAAGAGAGGAAGGGAGGAAGGAAAAGCGCGAGGGAAGGAGAGAAAGAGTGTTTTCCCCTCTTGAAGCTTTAAAGAGCTTACCAGATAGGTCGTCAGCTGCTAGCCAGCTCTTGACCGTGGCAAATCCCTTGGCCTGTGGAAAGTCCTCTCTCTGCATTGTCTCTAAAGAGTTTGTTTATTCAAAATATGTCTGCTTTCGGCTTTCACTGTCCCAAGTGAGGGGGGCGCCGGGCGGTAGCTGAGTCAGCACCGAGCACCCTCAGGGCGCGCCCCTGCCTGCGGGTTCTTGACGGTCACCAGGTCCTGGGGACCCAGCACAGGGGATGG
The DNA here is from genome assembly GCA_963924515.1 of Vespertilio murinus. Lineage (NCBI taxonomy): Eukaryota > Metazoa > Chordata > Mammalia > Chiroptera > Vespertilionidae > Vespertilio > Vespertilio murinus. The sequence goes on along the minus strand of OZ004715.1, from coordinate 46,237,287 downwards.
GATGGGCACCCGACGGGATTCTTTAAGTGCTCCCCACTCGGCCTCCACAGAATGGGGGAAATGGAGGCCTGTTTGCGTTTGTTGGTGCACATCAGAGACGGACGTGGGCAGCCAGCTTCAGGCGCTCACTGGTGTCAAGATGCACAAAGAAATGCTCTTATGTGTGTAGCAGACTTTATGAGCTTGGCTGGGCAAGGGGGCCTATCAAAAGAAATATGTAAATAGCACAACCCGCTTTACAAAGGAAAAGAGAATAAAATTAATCTAAGACATCCTCGGGGTAACGCTCGGTTCTGCCCTCGGCTTTCTCTCTACTCCTTGAGTCTGACAGCCAGACAGTCCAACACACACAATAGCTCCCCGAAAAAACACACCCCCCCCCCAGGCCCGGGCCATCCCTCAGCCCCACGCACAATATTATTACTAAATCTAACGTGATCGCAGCCAAATCGTTGGCTTGGGCACCATCCCCCTCTCCCCCCTCCTTTTTTGGGGGGGTTGGGGAGGGGAAAGGGGGATGCATTGGGCGGGGCGGGGAACCCAAGCCAATCAAAGTTAAAATAAAGTCTCTTTCTAGCAAGACTCCTGTCTATAACATGTTGTTCCTTATAGAAAGTGGGATATGGTGGCATTTGCTTGATTAACTTGCTCGACAAAAGTGACAGCTGCTGCGGGTGCATGCGGATAAGCTGCACGGCGCAGTTCCGCCTTTGTACATCTGTCAGCAGAAAGGGAAGAATAAAGAGTGAAAAGAGACAAATTGGTCCCAAAAGACTCTCCATTCAACTTAGGAGGTTTGCCCCATTCAGGCGCTCGCTGTGCGCCTCGAGTACTGAGAGCCTATTCAATTTCATTCACTCTTCCCAATGAACCCACAAGTGTTTAATTTCTTATTCTGTCGCCCCAGAAAAAAGGGGGGGGGTTGTTGGCGGAGAGGGGGGCGGGAGGCTTGCGGACACGGAGCATTCATGGCAGGGCAGGGCGATCCGAGCATTAACTCATGGCCGGTGTAGGTGCAACTCCGTGTGCTGGCCCTAGGCCCGGCTGGGGGCTTGGGGAGGAGGGGACTGGGGGTTTTGGGGGGTCTGAGCCGGCTTCTCCTCCCAGGCGGGGGCTCCAAAACCAGCTGTAGACACGGAGGGCACCCAGCAAGGTCCAGCGTGTCCTGTGTAAGGCCAGTGGTGGGGGTGCGCGCTTCCCCAGAGATGGGTAGCCGGTTCCCCAGGAGGGGGTTTGGGTGAGCGATCTGGCAAATGTGAGTTGTTGTGGGGTTTTTTTTTCCTCCCAGAAAGAGAAGAAAAAATAGAGTCGCACGCAGTGAGAAGTAGTAAGAGGGGAAGATGGTTTCCAGGGATTAAAAATAAAGCAGGAGGAAAGGGCGCCCCCGGAGCAGGCCCCAGCTGTACGCGGGGAACACATGCTCCCGGCTCCGAGGCGGCTCTGCGTCTCTCCTTCCTGAGCCCTGAGCCCGGCCCCCGCACCTGCTCCCGGCCCCCCTCCCGGGGCGGGGGCTCTGCACCCCCAAGGTTTCCTCTGGGGGTCTGAGGAGCCTGGACAGTCCCTGTGCCATCATGCCCTGCGGTCACTTCCCATCTTCCTCCTCCTCCTCCTCCCTGGAAACCCACCGTTCCCTCCCAGCGCCAGGCCGCCATCCGAGCAGCATCCTGCACCCAAGCCTTCTTTGTTGCCTGCTTTTGGGAAACCGCTCGGTGCCAACTCTGGTTCCTAAAAAGATGGTAGCCCTTCTTCATGGGAAATCAGCCCTCAGAGAGCCCAGGCTGAGCGTGGTGACCAGCTTCTCCTCCAGCTTCTTCTGGTGACCAGCTTCTTCTCTTACCATGACCAGCTCATGGTAAGGTGCATAGAGGACTTTCCGATTTTAACCTGGCCCCAGTTGTAGTTGCTAGCTTTGGTTGCCTTGGCATTCAAGGGTCTTGGACGGTACCTGGTATAGTCATGTCCTCTCAGCATCTGCTGGGAGACCAGCCGGGTGGTTTGACCTGAAGCATTGATCTGTTTACCTGCGCGTGTTCCGTGTGGTAACATGGGAACCATGGGGATGCACGCATCACGTGTGTTTTTATATTGAGGGTCACGATTCCACAACCCCAGCCAGGAGATCGACTCCCTGGAGTCAGGGTGAATTTTCCTGCATAAGAACTTCGACTTCGACTCACAAAACCCTCACGAGTCAGAACTAGAGGAAGTTTAATATGTGCAAATTGTGGAATTAGCCCTAATGTGATTAACCCGCCACATTTGTTCTAAAAAGACAGCGTTGGCACTCCGCTTGGTCTTTCTGTTCTGTTCATGAGTTGCAATCCTTATTTTAGAGTCTGATTTCTATAATCATTTCTATATGGTATGCAAATTTCTCGCTCAGTTGCTTACGTCAATCTGCTTGTGAATTAATGCGGTTAACTCCGAAGGCAGTTCCTGTACCTAAGAAGCGATCAGGGGGTGGGCAGATGCTGGTCGTGAATAATCCGAGTTCAGCTCATAGAATGAACCCCTCCCGTCACCTCGGCAGCCCCTGAATGCATATCACAGAATGGCTCTCAGGTCAATCATTCCCACGCCTCTCGTGGATAATGGGCGGGAGGATGTGCCACCAAAACTAGAATTTTGTCTTCAGCATAATTGAGCGTGAAGCGATTGAGATGGCTTGAACGTGTGAATTTGGATTGTAACTATACATTTTCTCCAAACAGTGGGTTCCTTTGAGAGGACAGAGGCGAGAGGCATGGGGGTCCATTTTCTCAATGCACAGGGAGGCCCAGGACTAAATCCCCAACCTACCCCGAGAAAAATAGGCCCCAGGAAAAGGTATTGTTAGCCAGAGTCAGTTTGTTAATTCCCAAACTGCACACCTGCCCGGGCGGCCCAGGTGGCAGACGAGGCCTGGTCAGAAGCTGATTGGGGCTTAATCGCATTGCACTCATTATGTATGTCTCGTGAAGGGAGAAAGGGTCTGAGCTGAGGAAATCCAGGTACAGAAGAGAACTGTTTCTTTTCTCTTAAATACCACAGTTCCCCGAGTCCGCTCACTGAAAGTGACATTTGCTACAAAACTTGTCTCTTTAACAGCAGTCACGCGCTCGAGTCCGTCCTGATTTGCTGTGATGGGTCCCGCTGGCCAGCCAGGGGGCATCAGAGCAGCTAGTGGTGGGCCATTTCCCATTGTTCATTCGGGGCTTGACCACTGGTTACATTTTTATTCAATTACTTAGACGCCCAGCGGTCTCAGAAGTCAGATTGTGTACAGGCCAGCACAGATCTAATTCTGAAATTGGGTTCTTTCTTTCAGGGCAGGAGGGCTTCGGAGACTAATGACAAGAGAGAGGAGGAAAAGGCATATTTTGCTATTTGGGCACCTTAACTTCAAAGGTGAAGGGTTTTGTGGGAAGTCATGCCTCGTTCATTTAACTTGGTATTAAGTAGGGCACGGGGTTACAGGGAGAATTCGTTACTGAAGGAGCCCCATGTGCTTCAGGATCTCTGGGGAGCAGGAAGCAGGAAAAAATATAATGCGAATTAAAAACCAATTATTAGATATGGCTTACTGTGTTTCCCTTTCTCTCTTTTTCAGAGAGAGCGAATTCACATAAATAGTATATGCTCTAGAAATGTAGATGGGATTTTAAAAGTAACTACCTCTTGAGGTTGTGAGGTAAATTAGAGTTTGCTATACACTGCTTAGAATAGTGCTCGACACACAAATGCTCCCTACATGTTTACTCATTATTTCAATTGCTAATTTTTATTTTATCTCATCATTATTGATAGTTATTATTATTAACAATGTCACTATAGAACGTTTTTCCAAAGGGAATTCAATGGAACGTAAGTGCCCTAAGAGATATTAATAGGTGGCTCAGGAAAAGTGTTTTGCCTTATTTTTTTAAATCAAATACATTTGGAAAATGCAAACCAAAGTCAAGTGGGGATGTTCTTTTTTTGCTGCAGGACTTCTCAGAGCATTTAATATGTTACTGTGACCTTATGAATCTGATTGCCAGCCGTGGTCAGACACAGTGGACAGAAAGAATGCCTGTGTGTATTCACATACACATTTCTGGGCCAGAGGGAAATGCAAAGCTGGGGGAATTTGCGTGGCTGGTACTGTTGTTTTTCCTCTTAAAAAAACCTGCAGCCACATCCCTCCTCTGGGTGGTTTTGTCCCGTCTGCCTTTAGCGCCACTGATGCTATGAAACAGTAAAGCTTCCCCATCACCAATGTTGGAGCTTGCGATGGTCTCCAGTTTTCCCCCTCCCGAACTTGGGGGCCAGGAGCTGGAGACGCGGGCTGGGGCTGGGGCTTCCCCACCGCTGAGGCCGCTGCCTTTGATGCACAGGCTCTTTGCTTTTCAGTGGGCATTGTTCTCTGTGCCTTCGTCATGTTTTTGAAGGCGTGTTTTCCCCTCCTCCCCCCCCCCCCCAGCCGCTCCAATCCACGAACTTCAGAACCACCTTGGATTCAAAAGCTGGAAGGCCCTTACTCAAATTTTCAAAACATGCTCTCATCCTGGACAAAGACAGGAGTTAGCCTCTCTCTGGAGCTGCCCAGCCCGTGTGTGTGTGTGTCACTGCCGAAATAAGTAAAAAAGACACAGGCTGGCTGGATTGGTTCAGCTGGGCTGGCAGCCCCGCGATAAGAGGTCACTGGTGTGAGTTACTATGGTAATTGAGTAGTACCAGCAATAGTTTTGCTCTCATGAGCATTAAAGCACATAATAATAGGCAAACAACAGTGGTTAAAGCAAGCAGGTAGGATTACTACGTCCCTTTGTCAGAAGTATATAATGTCTCGTAGTCAGTTTTAAAGACTTCTCAACCCCCCAAAATCCACCCCACCGTCACCTGCTGAGTAATTTTGCAGGCTTAATCTCCTGCCCTCCACGCCAAGATCTCTGCTAATTTGAGGCAAATGGGTATGTCTGACATTAAATGGGGCGGCGAGGAAGCTCTGACCTAGAAAACCCGCATTCTAAAGCACCGAGAGAACTATTCCTTTCAGTGTCCAGGGGGGCGAGGACGCTGTCGCCGAAGCGGGCGGCTGCCGCCTCCCGAGGAAGGGTTTCTGCAGAGCAAGAAAGAAAGGAGGAAGAAAAGAGAAACTCGCAGAGCATCCCCGCTCCCAACTTCCCCCGTAAAACTTGTCACTTCGCATTGCCATCCGCTACCCCAACAATAATCACTCCGTGCCTATTGCTAATTGCAAGCACAGCTGAGGCCCAGCGGGGGGCCCTTGCACAGTCTCAGGCCTTTATCCGAGGCTCAATCTGTTCTATGGCACTTGTTCACACACAAAAAAACTACCCGCAAAGGCAGAAAGAGGCAGAGTCACAGGTTCCTTGTAATCCCCCCGCCGCCCCGCTGGCAGCCCAGCCCCGGAAGCATTCCTGGTTTTGTCCTCCTCTTTACAAAATGCGAAGTGACCTTAAGCTGCGAGCATGTCGGCTTTTGAATGTCGAGCTCCTTCAGGTGCATTAGGGAGCCGGGAGGGGGGCTGCATCTGGCTTCGGCGTGTCTGTTTGCAGCACCCCTGGGGCGAGCGGGGGCTTCCTGTAACATGTAAAATATGAGTGTGAACTCGGGGTTCATGGCAAGGAACAGGAGGTCAGGCCTCCGCTCGGATCCAAGTGGAGACGCGGGGAGTTTGCAGCTGTTTTTCTGTACGTGTAATGACACCACCCCCTCCCCAGCCACCAGGCACCCGAGCACCGTTTTTTTTTTTTTTCTTCTCTATAAAATGTGCCACAATCAGTGTGCTACTTGCAGATTTATTCATATCAATTTTTGCAATTTATATATTCAGAGACAAGATTGCTATTTCGGCGGCTTTCTGTTGGAGGTGGTACGCTTGCGCCCAGAGAAAGGGGGAAGGAGGTATGGGCCAGGGAGGGCGGGCAGGAACGAAAAGAAATGAAGTCTGCTCCTCGGGCCACCAGCTGGGGTGTTGTCAAGGAGACGAAGCGTCCCACAGGAGGGCCTGCGTCCCCCTTTTGCCCAGGGGTCACTTTCTGCCCAGACTTGGAGGTGGCAGCGGACCTATTGCCTCCGGCCCAGACGGCCATGAATAGCTCCGTGAGGAGGAGAGAGGGTGTGGGGGGGTGGGGGAAGCCCCTCAGAGACAAGGCCACCTTCTTCCCAGCCTCCCTCAAGGTCAAGAACAGGCGCAAGAAAACCCTTGGCCTGGGCCTCCCCTGGGGCCTGGCGGGGAGCACCCAGCCCTTCCCGAGTACCTGGCACCCCCTAAACGACCAGGGAATGGAGCCCCCTGTGACATGCCCACTTGCAGAAAGTCTCCTCCCTGCCCGAAGCCTCAGGCTGTCTTTCCACCGAAGGAAGACATGGTGGAGCGAGCCCCCAGCCCGGGGAGCGAGGGCCCCTCAGTGGGACTGTGTTCATTGCCGAGCTTGGTGCAGAGATCATCTCGAGGCATTTAAGAAATACATGATTTTATGAGTGTAACTGTTCCACGTGGGAGTTATTTCTCAGCAAAGGGCAAAAGCTCTGCCAGCCTCCCGTTATTAGTCTAATTCTACTTAATTGTTTGCGAGAACAAGGGCTCCTGGGCGCACGTTCCAAGCCTTCGGAAGCCGGTGGTGGTGGTGGTGGGAGTGATGCCTGGCTGGGAGCTGCTGCCCTATGGGTCCGGGGGACGGGTGTCGGGCTGAGCGCTGATTGAACAAATCTGTGCTTGGCAAGTCTGGGGTGGGGGCCGGTGAGGGGAGTCTCCGTGAAAACACGGGGTGACGTGACTGTGGAAAACGCACCCCTTTTGGTTGTTTGGACCCGATTCTCTGTGAGGATCTCGGTCCCCGTCTCGGGGCTTCATCTCATGTGTCACAGATTTAGAAGTTGGCCCCATGGCATGTTTTACATAAAGCAAATAAATGACTGGGCAAACGCACCAGATTTGTTCTTTGTTCTTCAGTCTCCAGATTTGGTCTCGAGGAATTGTCTCAGTCCTGGTATCAGACGAGAGGCCCATGTTGGCCTTATGGAGAGAGCGGGGCGCTCTGGGAGGCGCGGCTGCGTTCCCCGTTACTGCGAAACAGCCAAGCTTTCTCGGGGAAGGTTCCTTTCCGGGGCGGGAAGTGCCTGTCCATGGCCCAGCGTTTTGCTCTAATGAGAGCGGAATAAACACAGAATTTACCATGCTGAGCATTTCAAAGTGAACGCTTCCCGTCGTGGTAAGCACGTTCACGCCGTCGGGCACCCAGTTTCCAGAACTCTCTTCATCTTGCAAAGCTGAACTCTGACCCCATTAAACAGTAACGCCCATTTGCCTCTCCCCGGCCCCCAGGCTGCCACCTTTCCATTTCTCTCTGTGAACTTGACTTTCCAGACACCTCGTGTAAGTGGGGCTCAGGCAGCACTGGCCTTTTGTTCATTAGCTTTTTTCAGTTATTTTCCTCAAGGTTGCTCCATGTTGTAGCATATGGCAGGGTTTTCTTACTTTTTAAAACGAAGTAGTACTCCATGGTGTGTATATATATCCCCGTTTGCTTATCCATTCATCCGTCAGGGGACACGTAGGTTGTGTCTACCTTTTAGCCATTATCAATAATGCTGCTATGAAAATGGGTGTGCAAATATCTCTTAGAGATCCTGCTTTCAATTGTGTATGTGTGTGTGTCTGTTCTCTAAAGCTTGGTCTCCATCTTGTTATAGAGCACTTACTTAGGTTGTGGAAATGGTGGCAGCGTGGTGTCTCTGTTTGAGTTGATTCAGCTTCTGCTTTAGGAAGATGTTAGTGCCTTCCAGTCTTTAGGTAGATAGCTGAGTTGATTGGACTCGTTTTTTTTCATTGAGAGGTGGTATACCATGTCCAGCGATACCTACTGGAAAGTATTAGAGAAGAAAGCCTTTCAGAGACCATCACATTGGGCAGGATACAAGAAAATGTATGACTTGTTGGGTTTTATACAGTCTGATTGATGCAGAAGCAAAAGAGAAAAAGAAAACAAAATGATTTCTAATCTGGCTTTGACTAGCTTGGATAGCTTACTAAGATTGCCAACAAGCAGCTATAGCCAGGTAGCTCAGTTGGTCAGAGCATCAATCCTAATTGCAGGCTTGATCCCCAGTCAGAGCACATACACGATCAAATAATGAATCATAAATAAGTAGAACAGAAAATTAATATTTCTCTCTCTTTCTGAAATTAATAAATAAAAATTTTAAAATATATTGCCAACAAGTTAATCAAACCACTTAAAAAAAACAAAAACAAAAAAGAATGTGTCTTCCAGAGAGAGTCTCCCGTGAGCTTAGCTTTGAATTGTAAGCTCTCCTGTTTGATGTGCTTTCAGAAAGGCCCTTCAGGTTCAACCTGCCTTATATGTCTCCACGGGCAACTGATAGTGACAGCACTGGACTAGGGTTAGAAGACTATAGCACAGTGGGTCAGGAATCCAGGTTTGGAGTCATCATTTTGATCATTCATATGAAATCTCAATACTCAAGGCACTTGTTAGCTGGTATTTCTCCACATTTCAGGGTTAGAGACTTGAGATTTGTTATTGAACAGGTAACGACTTATTTCATCGATTTTCTGCCAATGTGCTGCAAGATTAGTTAGTTAGGGACACTGTCTTCTCTTTTCCTTTAAAAACGGCATCAGCCAACACAACAGCCTCCCAGTGTGAGTGACTAAAATTGTATCTTTTTTATTCAGATTGGCAAATAATAGATTTCTTGGTGTGCCACAAACTTAGTAATTAGTTCATGTGTGCCAGGAGATGAAAAAGGTTAAAAAATCACTTACTTATTTTAATAAAAGATTAGTAAAGTAATATCTAGGCCCTTTCTGAGGAGGTTAAATTAATATAGCTCCCCAAAGCTAAGTCACTTAGTGCTTATATACATTCCTAGGGAAGAAGCAAAAATGTTGAGCAGTAAAGAATTTCTTTTTTTTTAATATATTTTATTGATATTTTACAGAGAGGAAGGGAGAGAGATAGAGAGCTAGAAACGTCAATGAGAGAGAAACATCGACCCAGCTGCCTTCTGCACACCCCCTACCGGGGATATGCCCGCAACCAATGTACATGCCCTTGACCGGAATCGAACCCGAGACCCTTTAGTCCGCAGACCGACGCTCTACCACTGAGCCAAACCGGTTTCGGCAAAGAATTTCAATTACATTTGAAAAGTTATTTTTTGTTTGCACCATCTCTTCTTAGAAGAGGAAGCAAAAGGTGAAAGCATAGCTGAATGCCCTGGGCATCAGGTTATAGAAGCCACAGTCTCTGGGACTGTAGTTTTCAACCAGTCACCTGCCTTCCCCATCAGGCTGATGCCTCAGACTTTCAGGGGATGCAGTCCAGAGTTTGGCACCTTGAAGAGCCGCAGCCCTGGGACAGTTGTACGAAGACTTTAAATAAAGGGGGTTTCAGCACTCATAGAATGACAGATGTTGAAAAAGAAACAAAAACACCCTCCATTGCCAAGAACCTTTGGGACAGCCTTTAAGGTTCTGCATTCTGACAAGTGGTAGCCTCTGACTTCCGGGTCTTTGTGCTCTCAGCTGGGCGTCCTGAAGCTGCGACTGGGAAATACCCATTTCTAGGGGCAGGTGTTCTGGTAAACCAAATCCGGGATTATGACAACACTCAGATAAGGCAGAAGCGCTCAGAGGACGCGCCCTTTGAGATACGGCCCGAGGGAGCTCAGACAAGTCCTGAAACTTGCATACAGTCCTTCCATGCTTTGCCCACTCGGTAAGGAAGATGTGAACCTGCCAAGCTTTCTTGGGCACAGCCCCGGGGGTCTGAGTTAGAACAGGAATGCAGCCCCAAGCCTGGCCATCCTTCCACCAAGAGACACGGCTGTGGACTTGCGGCTCAGGTTAGTGAAGCTGTGGGCACTGTGGTAGAAGGGTGAAGAACCCCCGGGCGACGCTTTCGCGTGCTCTTTAACTGTCCAAATTGTAAGGAATAAGCATTGAAAGCTTCAAACATAAAGTATTTCATTGCAGTATCTCCATCTATCCCTTTTAATAGAATGTGGAGGTTTTTTTTTCCTAACTAATTATAACCCACTTTGGTCACAAAAAGCAAAGAGAAGAACTTTGTCACGTGGGTGTGGCACAAAGTATTATCTTCCTCTTTGACTCCTTGCCAACAGACAAAATGCCCTTTCTCCATTAAACACTCCAGGCAAGGTACTGAGTGGGAGAAAGGGTACTTTCCAAAGAAAAGCGAAAACCCCTCCAGCATGCACTGTGTTTCTTCAGTCCAGAAATTCAGGTTGGTTACCAAGAGGTTACAAATTCCCTGTTTGCTCAGACCTTTTTAGAATAGAATGGATTAAGGAGATGTGTTTTCTTACTCCTGGTTCAGCTCCTTACAGCTGACAACTGGTGTATGTCTGGCACTGTTGTAAGCACTCCGCAAATATTAACTCATTGAATCCCACAGCATCCCTAGGTAGATTTTTACTACCATCCCCATTTAACAGAGGAGAAAACTGAGGCACAGAGAGGTTACCAGGTGTAGGAAGAATCAAACCCAAGAGAAACCTGGTTCAAGGTCATTCTCTTAGCCATAGGATGCCCTGCCTCTCAGCTCTTGAGTCCAGGCTCCATCTCTTGCTAGCTGCTGGACCACTTTACTCTGTGAAGTGAGACTGTAGGTGATAATAAAGACTCAACTATTGAGAGTTTGGCCATGAGCTATCCAGTCACTTAGTGCATTGCCTGCCTGCAGTGTGATGGCTGGAACATGCCGGTTTCAAAGGAAATACATATTTAGAAGTGAACTAACAATAGAACTCACTTCCTTGTGAATTGCAACCCATTCATGCTTAAGATATATTGGACTGAGTCACGAGTTTTTGAGCAAAAGAGGTGTGTGTTTATGCATAATACAATTATTGCTCCTTCGGCCAAATACCATCCAATTTCTGAAAGAGCTCATGTTTATGGTATTGGGGAAAGTATTGCCCTCATTTATAGGCCTGGGAAAACGTGTCTTGTTGGAAGTGTGTGTATATGCAGGTCTGTTTTCCTGAAAGTGATACACCACTGCATGCATGTCACACTTCCAACAAAATTTGTCTTTAAAGAAAAAAGCAGCACAGAAAGAGCTGAGTTTTGCACCAGACTATTTCCATGAGACTGTCTAAAATTGTCCCTCTCGTAGACACCCTGATGACATCTTCAATTTCACAGGAAACTGAATTTCCCCAAGGTTCTATCTCACTCTCCCTGTTCGCTGACAGTGTTAAAGCTTAGGATGTATAAGTTTTCAGGATCAAAATTTTGATCAGTGTTAGAACATTTTTATCTGCAAAACTTTGTTTGGAAAATTCAGTCCTTGAAAACCCAAACTGCCCACAGTGAGAATTTCTCCCTTTTTCCTGGTAGCAATTGCCTCGTTACCAACCTAAAAGGAAGTGAGTCAGGCAGGGCTACAGGGGAGAAGAAAAAATATGTTGATTCTTACTACCAAATGGCACCCCTCACCCCCACCCAGCTTCTAACCATGTCCCTTAACAGTCAGTAGTGATTGACTCATCCATCAGGTCTCCACGGCTATTGAGTGGTTTTCCATGGGAATCCCCTTGGCTCCCCACACTGGACTTAGCAACTTTCTAAGCCCATAAAAGGTAGAATCTGTTCAACACCGAGCCACCCTCTCAATCTCTGAGACGGGTTCAACAGCATTATCCTACCCACACACTTCTCCTTTGAGAAGTTCCGAGCTGAACGACTTTGCCGAGGGAACTAGAGCTATTTCTATATAAACAAGCCATTTGTTATTTAAAATATTGAGCTGAATAGCAGGCTACCTACTTATTTAACTTATGTATGCCCCCCCCCTTTTTTTTACAGAGATGTCAGTAGTGTCAGCCTCTTATGTAATTATGTGATGCTTGTAGAATGCCAGGCATAGTGTCTACACGTTGTAAGGGCTCATTATTCAAGGACTTGGTAGCTATTTTTATTAAGAGAGAGAGAAAGAGAGAGAGAGAGAGAGAGAGAGAGAGAGAGAGAGTGTGTGTGTGTGTGTGTTAGGAACCTTGTGTGAAACAGTACTTTGTTTCAACAGTAGACTCTGATGTCTAATGGAATGGGCTGGTCTGACAGGTTGTGTAAGTTAAGGGGAAAGTTACCCTCATGATGAGTGAGTTTGGAAGCACAGTGAATAGTTCCGCCTCCTTTCAGCCTCGGTTCCTTGTTTCCATTGCCCCTCGTGTGATGTATGACTTGCTCTGAAAACAAGCGCGTCATTAACAGTAAGGTCTCTTTAGGACATCAAATGAACACCCGGATGGGGATCTAGGTGGACGTGGCCATGGGCACTGTAGTAATGCTCCACCTTGCTGATTAGAGACCTTCCAAGCCCAAGTGAAGGTCCATTTTCTGTGACTCTGTATTGTCCAGTGAGGTGTGAATTATCTGTCTTATCTCTCAGCCCTGCCACTTCTCCTAGAGATAAAGTTTCCAGGGGAACGGTGAGCCCAAGGGTGGGGAGGAGGGAGGCACATGAGTCACTCTTCAGTTGCAAAATTTTGGAACTTCTCAGTTTCAAGAAATATAGGAATCAAAAAAATAATATTTTAATACAACATTTGAAAAATCAGAATTAATGCCAAAAAATCCATGAGGAACAAACTATCAAAATATTAAAGACAGTATCCAATCCTGTACTTGCAAGACCCTGCCTCCCTTGCTTCTCCCTCACCCTGGTTATAGAACAGCCTGACTCTGTGGAGGAGACATGTTATGTGTAAGGGTGCTCTGCATGGCGTGTGTCTTTGCAGGGCAGAGTGTGTGACCTGGTATATCTGCATGTTAATGACCTAAGTTTCTACTAGAAATAAATCCAGAAAATGCCTTTGTGTTCCATATTGAAAGTACTTATATCTATCATATTTCTGAGAGTAATATAGCAAAGGTGGCTACATTTCATTGAGTGCTTACTCTGTGGCAGTCACTCTGCGAGGCACATTACAAAAAGTAATGGTCTCTTTGAATGCTCGCAGTAACCCTATGAAGTAGGTACTGATATTCTTCACCTTGACGGGGAAGTGAGTCAGAGAGTCGAGTCGCTTGCTTGAGCTCACCCAGCCAACGGGGGCAACCCAAGATGAAGCTGTAACTTACACACCCAGGGTTTGAATGTAGGTCAGCATACTGAAAAATGTGCTTTATGCCTCCTGAATGGTTTAGTAGGTTTGGGTGACGGCCTATCAGAACTGTATTCCTAAGAGCTAGCCACATGTCCTTTAAGACCTATGCTTAACCATTCCAGAGATCCTCATTAGGAATCAGTTCTTCCTCAGCCACACAGCTTTTCCCAGTTTCCTGGTATTTCTTGGGAGGAAGGAGAGAGAGTGAGAAGAGAGGGGAAGATGATGACGATGGTGATGGGGGTGGTGGCGATGATGGCAGCGTGTACTGAGGCCTTTATCACATGCCAAGTCCTGTGATGGGAGCTTTACGCACGATACTTCATTTAGCCATCAAAAAGGCTAGGCAAGACTGGTAAATCCCCATTTGGGGTCAGAAAACTGAGTCTCTGAGAATGTAAGTAACTTGTCCAAGGTCACAAACTCAGGCAAAAGACAGGTGAGGTCTGTGCTCTTAGGGCTGGAAGGAAGAAGAGCTGAGTGGCACTGTATTAGACCAGCCCCAGCTCGGAAGTGCTTTCTGCTACTGGAGCAGTCCCCAGCTCTCTGCAGGGCCCGGGGGCCCTGCGGGCCACAGCTATGATGGCCGTCCTTTCTGGTTCCACTACAAAACCCTTCTAGCACTATCCCCAGAGGGCATCCTGTACATCCATCCGGGGTGCTGGGATTTTATTCCTCCGGTGCTTTATTAGGATTAAAATAGCCTTACTTAGGACGTTTCCAATGAATATACCCAAGTTAAGAGCAGGCAGCAAAGGAGCCGTGATTATACCTAACTACCCAGTGCATGTCATCAGCTCACAATTTTTATTCCTAAGAATTTAGAGAACATTTTGCCAAAATCGTAGTGCCCAGGTGCTAGAATCTCTCTGGAAAAGGCTTATCTGAACCACAGAGAAAACAAAATGGGAAGAACTAAAAATGTTGTATTAATTTCCTCTTCAGAAAAATCATAACAAATCTGCTGTATTAGCATCAATCTCAACTAAAGCAAACCTGGCGAATAAGCCCTGTGAATCGCACGAGGAAGCACAGGCGCTGCCCAGAGGCCAGGAGTGTGCTGATCACTGTTTAACAACGGGCTTTCTGGGGGGGAGTTAGCCTATTCCCGTGGTGTAAATGTTCCTACCATGGCCGGTTCCCTGCCTACCAAGGTGCTACCCTGGACAGGGAGCTGGGAAGAGGGGCACGGGGCTAGCTCTCATGAAGGGCACCCCATTGTTCCAGCCTCTCTGGGAGGAGTGACCAGATGAGCCACTCTTCCGGTCCAGTGCTCAGTCCTGGAGAACTGGACCCGCTCGCTGTGTGACCTTGGGCAAGTTGCGTCACCTCTCTGGGCCTTTGTTTTCTCCTCTACAAAGGATCATAGGAAAGATCCCTTTCCCCCTCTGCCATTTTAAAGTTCTAGAAGGCAGGGACTCACTCCTGCCTCCTCCAACATCCAAATGCCTCCGAGCGCCTTTGCAGAAAACCAAGTTAGCGCCGCGCTGCGCCAAGCGTGCCGCCAACTCCATCTCCTGAGCAGAAGGTTTGGAAGGAGCGATTCTCCCTTTTGCCTCTTTAAATGTGTAGCCAATGGGGCACCATCCACTTTTTACACTTCCCCTGCTGGATGTGAGATCCAGGAGGAATGGATGTTCCAGGGCTTTCTTGCTCTCCTGGGGTGGGAATCTGTGCGTGTGATTCACGGAGCCGCCTCCCTCTCTGCCCGGCCCGCCCCGCCGCCCTCTCCGCAGCCGGGGAGCCCGGACGGTGCTCTACCTTTGCGCGTGTTTGCTTCTTGCTCCCTGGAAGCCATGTACGACAAGGGGGGGCTGCTCTTGTCAAACTGGGGTGGGGGTCGCTATCTTTTCCTGGAAGGTGGCGCGTCTCTCAGCAGAGAGAAGAGGCATGTCGCCCAAGGCTTGCTGGCAGTGATCTGAGCCAGCGCCGGTTTGCCTGTCGTCACAGCCAAAGCAAAATGCCACCTCTGCCTAGAAGCCAGAGCGCCACATTCCTCTTTGTGTCCCCGAGAGACACCCATCATCGTAAGGCCCTGGGCTGGCAGGCTTGGCCAGGAGGCCATCCCGGGCCCTTGGAGGCCATCTTTCATCCCCGGGAGCCGGGGGTGGAGGGTGTACAGGGATTGCTCGTAACTCTCAACACAGGTTCTTCGACTCCCCAGATTGCACGGCAGAAACAGCCGGTACATGCGGGGTTTGAGGTTCAGGGGGGAACACGAGAGCATCCCCAGGTACCCAGAGTAAGGCAGGACTGAGGGAACGCCAGTGGCTCAGGGACACCCCCGTCCCCACGCCCCTTGCTAACAAACCCAAATACAGTGACAGCACAGGCTCCAGAATCCCAAGGCAGGAGGTGCCAAAAACACCCCAATAACCACTACACCCCCTTTAGAAAAAAGTTTCCGTAACATGTTCTCACTCCTAGAGGGGAAAACCTGTCCACGCCTGAAGCAGCCTGACCCGCAGCCGCCCCTCCTCGGCGTGGCGTGCAGAGCTCCGCCCGCCGCCCGCTCCCTCCCGGGGAGGGACAGAAGGTGCCTCCGCCGAGGGTGTCGCCTCCGATCTTTAAAAGAGCAGACGCTGGCTGGCTGCGAGGCTGGGCGCTGCCTTGCCTGGGGTGTGTGGTCTCCGGCGGGCGGCTGGGCTCCAAGGAGGGGGCGCCGTTGGCTCCCACGAGGCAGGAGCCCAGACATAAAGGATTTCAAAGGGGCCGCCGCACGCCATGGCTGAGCCGCCGCCGCCGCCGCCTCTTGCAAGGTGAAACTTGGCAGTCCTACCTTGCAAGCGAAAACCCAAATTAATTTTCTTTAAGAAAATTAAGTCAGACACGAGGCTTGGGAAAAACTGTTGAGTGTTAGGCATAAACTGATTTTGGATGATCTTTAGGTGAGAAAGGGTGGAGCTACCCTCCGAAACATGTTTTTATTTACGCTTTTCAAATCCCCACTGGTGTGCAGCGTGTGCGCGCGCATGTGTGTGTATGTGTGTGTATGTGTGTTGGTTAGCATGAGCGTGTGCCTCGTCTCAATTCCTCTAACCACTCTTCTTTTCTTTTCTTTTTTTTCTCTCTCTACATCTTTTCTGCGCCCAGTTCATGTAAGATGCCCAATAAAACACTCCAGAGGTCCGTCGGCACCTTTTCATTTTATTTGTAAATTGTTTGGTGGAAGCGGCAATGCGTAATGAAACCTGGTGAAGTTTAAAAGATTAGATTTTTTTTTTTCATACTGACACTTCATAACACTGTTCATATGTCTCCGAGTGAGATTTATGAATATATGAGCAGTGCTGCGGAACGAAGCCGCACAGAGACTTCCTGCTCCGCAGGGGTGGCAGTCTACAGTGACACAGCTTCGAGCATTTTTCACAGACAAGAAGCAAAATTTAACCCCCTTCAGGGGAAGTATGATTTCGACAGCTTGAAATGAGCTCATTTCTAGATGGTTTTTTTTCTCTCTCTCATCTTCCATAATTTTTTGGTGTTAAGATTAAAACAGATTGCACAGCCCATGGCAGGGCATGGAAGATGCCCAGAGTATAATTTGGCCATTAAAGAGAAACCCTCTTTCATTGTCTTTATCCGAACGCCCCAGTGGGGAAAATGAAAGTGAACTTGGTCCTAGATTTTTATTTTTAAGGCTCTTAACCATGATTCTTGGAGTTGTCCTTAGCAGACACGAAAGCTGGATATTTCAAAAGGTAAGTAGCAAGTGGCATCCGTTAGCTCAGTGGAGAAGCCCTGTCTCCTGAGCATCCATCCAGACAACAGCATTAGGAAATAAACAGAGACTTGAGTCTCCAGTGAGTAAAACTGACCAACAAAACGGAGACTCAGAAGAGAGAGTGAGATCTAGGTGAATCGATCATACAGGACATGAGGTGTCTAGCGTAGAGGGATTCTATTTTACATTCAGTGTCCAGACCAATGTCTTTTAGGCTGGTCTGGCCTCTTGAGATTTTGTGTCAATGACTGTTCATGATCTCTGTGCTCTCGAATCCTCTTTAACCATCTTGTTTCCCCCTGGAGCCTGCCCCTCTCTGCGCTGTCAACGCCCCATGGCGTGTCGCTGGAGAACTTTTGTCTCTTTTTTCAGCAATGGTACAACAGCTCCATGAGCGTGATCTGCACCTGGCTGACGGACCGGATGGACTTACAGCTTCACATTTATCAGTTGAAAACACTAATTAGGATGGTAAAGGTAAAGGAAAAGCATTCTTCTTCTTTGCAAATAGTTTACTGAAATGCGTTCCATTGGCACACTGCAGACCTTAACACAAGGAATGTGGGTTTACATCTAAAACAAGGTGATTTCCTCAGCTGTATCTCATGCAAGAACAACCTATCAGGTTATTGTGGGAGGCATGGTTCATTTATTGCTCAGGCAGCAAAGGAAAATGTCACAGGAAGGAATTTGACATGTTACTGAGGCTGCAGAAATACTGGATGCATTTGCCATGCAAAAAATACCATAAGGGCTTCGGACCCTTTGCATTATACTTTCAAAAGCTGACTGTTAGTACCACCATGCCAAGCACGGCAGTCACCAATCTTATTTATGGTTGAATTAAATAAATGTTTGCCACAACTGATTTAATAGAACCACTTGCCTCCAGCTAATTCTAAGATATGTCCTGAGATCATTATCAGGATGCAAATCAATATTGTTCTGTCGTTAATTGAAGTAGTTTCTCTTACAATGCGTGTGTGCGACCCAATGGAAAGGCTCACAAAGGTGAGATCACATACCCTGAAAGTAGCTTTTCTCCTGTTCTTGTGTGTGTGTGTGTGTGCGTGCGCCTTGGACTAATGATAATTATTTCAGCGTGAAACCTCAGTGGTTTACATGAAATAATAAGATCACAGAAGGGGGTAAATACGGTTTTGATCATTTCAGTTCCCATTCAGTGCTTCTCCGAAGCAGGTTTAAAAAAACGGTGGTATGCGAAAATCTCATTCAAAGTCTCTTTAAAAATATGGTAACAATAAAACACAGCTGAATTTATATTACTTAACAGTTTGCCAAAGGTCTCCCCCACCCCTGCTGCCCCGCCCCCCTCCCCATCCCTTCCCCCTCTGCTTAGTCTCCTTCGGATTAGCACCACTTCTCTGAGGTGCCCCTCTCTCCAGTGAGGACAAAACAACCACTGTTCCGATGAGTGTAATTCAGGAGAATTATTATCATCTGCGCTTGGTCTGGCAGCGTCCACCCAGGGAAGGGTACAGCAGGGCACTGCCGCTCTTCAGAAAGGCCATGTTCACTCGGACCGTGGGCCCGACCGAATGTCCACATTTTTTATTTCAGTTCCTTAAAGCAAACTCGCTTAGCCATTATTGTTTGACTACCTGAATTCCATTTTCTGGGTATAAATTCTCTTTGGGGGAATTTCTGTTTGACCCTACTGAATAGACATGAAAGGAAGACATTAATTTTTAATATTTTAAAATACCTTCCCATTACTAATAGCTCCACGTCTATGTTGGGAATGTTAGGATCAGCACTATTTTATTAAGAAGGAAAAAATAATATGTCAGAGAGGTTTATTTTAAGCCTTGTGCAAAGAGAACAAAAAAGGCATGAACCATAGGGAAGGGACACAGAAACGTCACTGCCAAAGGACCCCTTCACTTTTGCCAAAATTGGGCCGGCCCCTCTTCACTAGAGCCTCAATATGAGAGGGTGAGGCGGAATGCACCCCCTCTTCACAAAGTCCGTTACCCAGTCTCCTGCTCCAAGGCAGACATCAGAAGGTAGCAGGCTGGCTTTGCCGCGTCCGCAGCTATCCACCCAGCCATTCATCATCCAGCAGCACCTCCTCATCCCTCCATCATGGACAAACGTTAGTTGAGCCCCTCCTTGCATAGTACAAGGTGGAGGACGGAAAAGGAAGGAGATCCAGTCCCCGCCCAGCTGGCGAACACCAGAATTTGCATAAAGGGGAGAACATTCAAGTGCTTCTCACCTTTTGAAAGAATTAAGTTATGCTAAGTGGCCGCAGGATGAATGGAAAGTACAAAATAAACCCGGTTAACTGCCTGGCATCTGGTGCCCACATTTATTTAACCTCCTAGCTTTGCCCCTCAAGGTGAAGACCGCTCAGGTAGCTCCCTCCAGAGCTAGCATGTCCACCCACTTAGGAAGACCTTTTCACTTAGTGTCAGAACCAGGCCACTTGGAGGAGGAAAGCAGGGACATCGGGCACAAGCTGGCAAAGTGGGCATGGAGTCATCCTGTCCACGATCTTATACGACCGGCCTTTGCGAGCTGGGTGCATTCCCTCCTTAGCTGTGCAGTCAGTACAACTCTCTCTGCGTGACCGTCACGAGGTCTGGGACCCGAGGCCTGCAGTAGAGGGACTCCGGAGAAACAGAAATGCTGCCGGTGGGGCAGGTGCAGTGTGCCCTGGTCCTTCTCCCGCTCCCGTAGCAAGTTCCCCATGATCTGAGGGAAGCACACGGCAGATCGCCGCTCAATGAGATGCGGTGTGACGGGAAGAGCTGTGGCTGGAGAGAGACCTCTCTCAGCGCAATTCCCTACGAAGGAGACGACAGCCAGATGCTTCTGGTCACGTTCAATTAACACTCAGGGGTTTCTAGAACAGCAGCCCGTGGGGTACCTACGGAGAGCCGAGAGAAATTGCCTGGAGGAACAAAGAGAGAGTCTGTGGTACGGTAATCCCACGCCGGTCCTCCCGAGAGGGGGCCGGGTTTCCTCCCCAAGTCCCTGGCGTTGGGGGCGCAAGAGACGTGCTTCTTTCCCAAGGAGCCGAGACACGGGTCACATGCCTGCAACACGCGGCCGAGGTCCTAGTGCCCAGTCTCCCGCAATCGTTGCTGCGCCTGATGGGCTTCACATACAACATGCGTGTGTCTGTCTTGTGAGCGAGACAGAAGGCCATGCAGTTACGAGCCTCAAAAATACCAAAGACCAGACTGCAACCCGAATGGCAACATACCATAATCACCCGATCCATTATTTATATGCTAATGGCCCCTTCCACTGCCTCTCATATCCTAGTACAGCAATGTAAGAGAAAGAGCCAGACCAGTCCCCCATCTCCCTTTAAAAAAAAATAAAATAAAACAATTCTGGAACATTTCCCTTTATGGAACTGAATAAACACAAGCTTATGTTCTTTGCTTTGTCTCATCTAATACAGTGTATCCTGTCACAGTGTCTCATTTTCTGTCACTCAACAAGTCTGTTGCGGTGCCAGTGCAATCTGAGCGCGGTGGCTTTTCCTTTGACCACGCGTGAAGTGTGACTGCGGCTGACGGCCAGTGCTCTCACACCCCGCCGGCTCCGTCCCGTCCTTCCCTCTCCCCTCCCTGACCCCTGCATCTCTTCCTCCCTAGAAAACCTACAGGGACTTCCGATTGCAAGGGGTCCTGGACTCGACCTTGAACAGCAAGACGTATGAGACCATCCGGAACCGTCTCACTGTGGAGGAAGCCACGGCGTCGGTGAGCGAGGGCGGTGGCCTGCAGGGCATCAGCATGAAGGACAGCGACGAGGAGGACGAGGAGGACGATTAGAAGGCCCGGGCCTGGACCCTATAACCAATGCATGTCCTTAGTCTGTTAGTTACCCCATTAGGGAATTTTCTGTCGCCCACCATGCCCATGAGGTGTTTACCAATACAATTGCCATTTTAGCTCTGTGGTATCGAGATTAGCAAATGACCTTCAATGCCCCCCATCTCCTGCCCCAGGACTATATGTTTACAGCAATCCGGAGCACCATTCTCTACATCTTGTTCATGGAGAACACGTAGTCCCACCGCTAGGCGTGCCCCTCTGCCAGCAAAGTCAAATGATGCTTCGTTAACGTACCGTGTGCGCGTACGCGTGACAATGAAAGGAAGTGAGGGCCAGTTCACCCAGCACTTTCACTTCTTGGTTTCCCATATGTGGATGTCAGTTATTTAAATGAGTATAAATTAATTTAATTAAGACAACGTAGCTCTGCTTTGTTGGTTTTTTTTTTTTTTTTTTTTGAGAAACAAGAGGCAATGCTCCAACAACCAACGTTTGGTTCTCTCTGATCCCTTAAAGCTAAAAAAAAAAAAAAAAAAAATGAATCCCTGGTGTCCTTGTTACCATCCTTCCACTTACCTTATCGTTAGCCAAAACAGGATGGCCACGTACCTGTAGGTCGATCCTCCTCATTGCCATGGCAAAGGTTAGCCTATTGAGACTGAACACCAAGCACAGTCCAGAGCAGCTGTCTTCTGTCCAAGTATATCCTAGTACATGTTCCATTTTGCTTTTCTGTTTCAGTAACCGTGTATGTAAAAAAACAACTGAATATTTACATTACAACCCTAGACTCTACATGTGTTTATAATAAGATATGGGTATTTCCTTCGGTAGACTGTCACCATGATCCCAATGGTTTGGTTCCACCTGTTTTTTATATCTGTCACGTACATTGCATTTTGACCTGTAACTGCACGACCCTGGGGTCCGCTGCAGCGCTCCCTTCTTTCTGTGTAAACTAGTGGATCCATCCTGCTTTTGCCTTATATAAAGCCTACAGTTATGAAAGTGTGAACAACTGTGGCTTCTCAATAAAGAACTATTCAAACGTCCGGAGAACACACGCCTGAGTCCTTTTCCCTCTGTCTCCTGTGCAAGTCAGAACCGGCACGCTGGGGGCGGGCAGAGGCGGGGGCAGGAGGGAGGAGGAGTGGTGTTCTCAGTGCTCTCCCACCTGCTGGACCCGGTCGTTCTCCGAGCTCGTCTGCTCAAGGGACGGCCGGAAACTTGGTGAATTCAGCCTCCACCGATGCAGAGTCTGTGGGCATTTGGACATGTTGGGCAGATTACACTTGCATTATAGGATAAATAAGGGTTTGCTAAGCAAGGGAGTCGTGTAAACGAGGGAAATGTTTCTCCTGTGCGCAGAGAAGGCCAACAAACTGTTTTTAAGCACCACTTTAACAGCAGTGTTTGCATTCAAACAAAGCGTGTGCCAATTATATATGATTCTTATATATTTGTTACAGCATTTTACAGGATTCTCTACAGCGAGGAGCACGTCTCTCTTTCCCCGGCCTTGTCAGCACGGTCCTCACCTGGGACCGAAAGAAGCAAAGGCAGCGTTGCCTGGCCTCTTTCGTCTGTGGTTGCCCCTAACAGGCTGACCTTGCGGGGGCTGGCCGAGGGTTAGGCGGAAGGACCACCTTTCCCATAGGACCAGGCACAGAGCTCACCACTTGCTCTCTACAAACCAACCACTCTTGTTCAGTCCTCGACACCTGCAGGTGCAGATCACAGCACCCCTTGCCCTCGGTGCCATTATAAGAACAACTCCCACTGATTGAGCAGCTCTTCTCTGCCAGGCAAGCTGCGTCTGTGACCCCATTTACATATCGCAACAAGCTTGAGAGGAGAGGACTGTTGTTATCCTGATTGTACACGAGAACATTGAAGTGAGGAAGGTTAAGGTCACTTGGCCAGCCTTGGCCCAGCTAGTTTCCCTGTGGAATCCAGAGGACCCGGTGCTACAAGTGGTGGGATGCATCGTTCAGGTGGGAGCAATCTTTGCCCAATGCCACCACGTTCAGTCAGTGTGACCAAAATTTTTTATAAAGTTGTTTGTATTGTGCTCTGAGTTGCAAATTAAAGCATATTTCCTGCAACAATGACAAACAAAAAGAGTTGCAAGTAAAGAGGAAGCATCTGCTTGCGTATGAAAGTGGAAAAGAAAAAGACGCTCAGGAACTCTGGGATAGAACAAACTGAGTGAGTCAGATAACTAACCAAAAGGCACGATCCAGAAGGCATAGACCAGGGGTGGGCAAACTTTTTGACTCGAGGGCCACAGTGGGTTCTTAAACTGGACCGGAGGGCAGGAACAAAAGCAACCTGACCATGCTGGCACTCTCATCTTGGGCTGCTGGTGAAGGAGCAGAGGGGAGAGCAAAAGAACCCTCCGCTCTTTCGGCTCTACGGGCCGGATAGAACAGCCGAATGGGCCAGATCCATTTGCCCACAGCTGGCATAGACTGTCTCTAAAACCAAGGTTAGCACATTTCCTTCAAGAGAAGTCTTCCTCACAGCCTACCAGTGAGGGTTGTGGTGAGTAGTGGTCCCGGAAGGGGACTGTGGGAAGGGAACGGCATCAGAAGAGATCACAGAGGAAGAACTGGCCAAGGTTAAGTCAAGGCTATTCTAGACATTTAAAGCTGAGAAGGAGGCAGTTTTGGTATCTTGATCTTTCTTTTTTATTCCTTTGGGACAAAATCTTGAGTTTTCTGTTCTTCCCTTTTCATTATTTTTTATTAAAATATAATATACATACAGAAGAATGCACAAATCTCAAGTGTACAGTTCAGTTGTTTACCACAAGCAGAACACACTGATGGAACACCACCAGGTCATAAACAGAAGGTAATGAACTCCCCCAGGCATACCAATGCCGAGGCCCTTTCCCCAATCCCTACCCCTCCTTACTCTCCAGGGGTAACCACCGTCCTGACTTCCAGTTGCACTCATTGAATTGAACCTTTACATCATTAGAATCACAGCATATATTCTGTAGTGTCTGTTTTCTTTCTGTTCTACATTAGATTGTTGGTGTCACTGTGGTTCATTTCCTTTCACTACTCTACATTCCAAAGTATGGCATTACCACAAGTGTATTTATTCATGTTAAAGTGTGCTGTTGTTTTTTAGTTTGGGGCTATTATGAATAATGCTGCCATGAATTTCCTTGCACATGTCTTCTGATGCAATTGCCGAGTGATGGGTAAAAGCATGATCATTTTTAGGAGGTGTTGCCAGTTTTCCAAAGACGAGAACAGAGTTATACTCTCACCAGCAGGGTAGCAACGTCCTGGCAACACTAGGTATTGCCACTCTTTTTAATTTTTATCATTTTGGTAAGTGGTGAAGTGGTGTATAATTATAGTTCACTTGATTATAAAAATGGAGTCCCTACATATGCTTTTTAACTTACGTATGGGCAATTTGGGTAGGCTCTCTTGGGAAACTCGTGTTTCTTTCCCCCCCCCCTTTTTATTTTAGAAAGAGAGGAAGGTAGAGGGTGAAAAGGTGATGCAAACATTGATCATTTGCCTTTCGAATGCTCCCTGGCTGGGATCAGAGGTGTTGATGGAAATGTTAACCCGTATAACATCCAGGGCACATACTGATGGGCGCTGCCAGAAACAGCCAGGCTCTCTCCAGCCCCTCTCTCATCAGCCAGCAGGACCTTTCCAAAAGGCAAGTGTCACCTGTCCCTCCTTCAGTTAAAAGCACCCAGTGGCTCCCCTCGCTCATAGGATGAATCCTAAGGTGGTGTGCATGGCCATGCCCACCCCTCCGGCTTCCTCTGTCAACTCTGCTCCTCTCGCTCTAGATGTCAGCATCCGCCATCATCTTTCCCTCCCTCCTGGGCACCCTGGTTCTTCCCACCCGTGACCCTCCCCCTAGCACCTCATCTCATCCTTCGAGCCCAGCTACATTTGCTTCCCCAGAAAGCCTTTCCAAACCCACCCTGGAGTCTGTGTCCATTTCCCTGGCAAATACCCTCCTAACTCTCTTCTTCTCTCCGTTTTCACCACACTCTGTTTGCCGGGTATTTGCAGAAGTGCATGTTTCATGCAGCATTTCTCCGACTCAGGAAGGTGTGGCCTTTACCAGTTCTCCTACTCTACCTTCATTGCAGTCACTAAATATACGACTAATAAGTGAAGTCTACAAGTATAAAACCATAGACGATCTGATTACTCTTAGAACCTTTAGTCTAGGTAATATGAATCTTCAAGACTCAAGTAGATTAACTACTAGAAGATTCAGAGGAGAGAGAAGGAAGAGGCGGCCTTGAAGAGCACAGAGAGAGAACAGGAAAGGGTAAAGTGACCAGACATCCCATTTTGGGTGGGACAGTCCCGACTTTTAACCATTTGTCCCGTGTCCCGCAGCGTTTTAAAAAAGTCCCAAATAGGAAAGGGTATAAACTGAAGAAGAGAGAGCTGAGGGGATGTGCCCCTGGCTGAAGCTGTGTTCTTCTTTGCTGCATTCCCAGTGAAGCTAGTAAACGCTCAACAAATACATTGACTTAAGACGGCGATGACTATGCTCAGTGTGCTGGAAGATTTGTGCAAGGGGTTGGGAAAGACTAGGGTGGGAAAGGTGGATTCAGATTTCAGAGCAGGACACTTAGTTTCACCGAGTTTGGGTTGGTCTGTCTGAATAACAGAGCTAACCAGTATTTTTATTTTTTTCAAAATATTTAAAAACATTTTTTAAGTTTAAAAAATCAAATAGAGAAGAATTATACGAAACAAAAAGTTGAAGCCACTTCCTTCCCCAACCCATTTCCCCAAAGTAGCCATTGCTAACAGATGGGCACATATTCTCCCACATATGTTCAAATCACATACAAGTATATTGGAGAATATATATATATATATATATATATATATATCCACCATCCAATATCCAGTTGGATGTACTTATATATTTTATGTATTTATATTTTTAAATGTATTTCCATAAATGGGATCCATCCTCAGCCCACTAAGGTAAATTATATTTTTCATTTATCAAGGTAAAATCATTTCCATGTCTGCACATATAGATTCTCCATATTACTTTTGATGGTTGTGCCATATTTAAGGAGATTGTCTGGTCAAAGAAGAAACAGAACAAAGTGAGGCAAACTGAAAATCCAGGATGAAAATCTAGGATGGATTGAAACACAATGGAGGAAATGGCCATCTGTGGAAGTGACCCCGAAGACTGTTTGAAATGTGTGACTGGAGAATTTCTGAAAGTCCCCAAATTCCATCTCCACCTAACTGCACTGCATTATAATTATCTATTCATGTACTTGTCTCCCTGCTAGACTGCCAGCTTCTGAGGTCAGGGACTGTGTATCCATTTGTGTGTGCCAATCTGATGCCTTGGATATGGTAGGCACTCAACAAATAATGTTGGTTGAACTTGAATGAGTGAACATTAGAGTCACACCTGAGTATGATCAAGAAAGCATAAACTGAATTTATTGCAATATACTTCATCGATAAAGAAGCAATCACTAAATTGTAAAGTGAAAGAAGCTCAACAACTTTAGGAAAACTATCCACTTCTCATTAACATGGCCTGAATTTCCAGTTAGGTATGAGCAGTCACGCCTTGACAAGGGTTCCATCATTATTGTTTCGGCATAAATTTTAGTAAGTTCATTTTACTTAAATTTTAAACTCCAAAATAAATGTGTTCTTCACGGCCAATTTCCATCAGCACATGATTTAAAAATCTGAACTGAAAGCAAATTATGCACAATTCTGTAATTCTTGATAAACATTTTTTTAAAAAAATTCAATAGTCATCTTTTATTCAAGATTTTGTTTCTTTACTTAAATACTAAAATTAGCATCTGTTTTCCTTCTCATGAGACCATGCATTTCATCTAAAGTTGTAGCTCTGCATTTGTTGTAACTAAGCAAAACAGGAGAAAAGAACCAGTGGCCAGCAGAGCTCTCTACCCTGACGACAGCACGCTGCGGTCAGCGAGGGACGCTGCATGACAGAGTGGTCAGGCCCCCAGCGAACGGGGGATGAAATGATCAGCATTCACCCACACGACGGCGAGCTCAGGAATGCAAAGGCAACAGTGAGCCAAAGAAGTGCACACATCAGATTTTTCTCTTATTTCCTAAGAATTGAGAGCGTGATGGCAAAAAGCAACTGTAAACATGGTTAAGTTGGCATATTTCCCTCTGTCCATCAGAAACAAGTTGGCTTGTTTCCTGGATGGTGAATACAGTTTCAAAGAATAAACAAGGCTTTGCTTAAATCTTCAAGCAGGAAACATGTAATTGAAGATGGTACAGATTTCAGAGAAAGTGTTGGAAATTTTGGAATGTAGTTAAAAGAAAATCAAAGACAACCTAACAAGACAAATACTGGTGGTATTTGGTGCATAGAGAAGTAAAGTTTATATGGAAGCTACGACTAAGTTTCAAATTTTAGTGTCACTATATATTATATATATATATATATATATATATATATATATATCATATATATATATACACACACACATATATATGTATATATGTATATATATTTTTTAGGGAGAGAGGAAGAAGAGAGAGAGAAATATCAATCAGTTACCTCATGTACATGCCCCACCCCACCATAACTGGAGACCGAACCTGCAATCTGGGCGTGTACCCTGACCAGGAATTGAACCAGTGACCTTTCATAGGTCAATGCTCAACCAACTGAGCCACACCAGCCAGGGCTTAATGTCACTATATTATTGTGAATGGGACTACTTACTGAACTATGCAACTCACTCAGTCTTCTCAAATACCCTCTGAAACAGGGTTTTGAACATAATAAATTCCTCCACGGTATCCTTTGGTATAATTAATTTCATTTTGAATCAAAAGTACTCTTCAGAGAAATCAAAGATCAAGATTATAGACTAAAAATTCCAGAGTGTATGGAGGATATTGACATTGCAATGTCCTTGGGAAGTTGAACTCTTTAGAAGATGCTCAATGACACAATCACCTCCAGTTGTCTGATGCTGAAAGCTGAACTCTGAAATGATGTGTGGCAGGGTGTGGAGATGCGTTTCTCTCCAAAACTCAGAATAGTTCTGATAATTCCAGAGACATTAATGTAGACTAATGATCTCTGAATCATCAAAGTGGGTTTCCTTCTGCATTGATAGCAAGTAAAGCCATCTCTGATACACTTCTTTTCCAACTTAGAGCCAAATTAATTCTTCTACTTCACTGACTCTAAAATAAAACGTTCTTTACTTTTAACATCTCTGAAACTGGGCTCTCTCCCACCGTCAGGAAACAAAGTCACATTCATCTGCCTCTGCGGCTACTGCGCCTGCGTAACTAGGCTGCTGCACGCAGTCATGGGCTAACGCTCCTTTGGAGAATGCAAGGGAAGGAGGTCTGTGTCCCGGGGAAGAGCCTTCCACACAGGGAACAGAGGGCAGAGGCTGACTCAGGAGTGGACATGAAACACATGCTCATCCTCCCTCCCACCCCCCCACCCCCCACTCTATTTGAGGAGGAAGAGATGGAAGGCACCTAGATCCTGTTGGTATAAAGAATGGAGGCTCAAACCACTCCAGTTAAATGTTCAAATAAAGGTGGAAGCAGGGACCAGGGCTGTAACCCGGGGTGGCTGGTGCGCAGGGGTGATGGAAGCTGAGGATGGCGGGCCAAGCTTGCAGTCAGGCTG
Source organism: Vespertilio murinus (assembly GCA_963924515.1). Taxonomy (NCBI): domain Eukaryota; kingdom Metazoa; phylum Chordata; class Mammalia; order Chiroptera; family Vespertilionidae; genus Vespertilio; species Vespertilio murinus. The sequence continues at coordinate 46,208,913 of OZ004715.1, read as the reverse complement.
ACCATGGTGCCGATTTCAGACAATCGGTGGCAATCACTAGCCCTCCGATCTTTGCCAAATTACTTAATTTCCCCAGTCCTCAGTTTACTCCTCTGTTAAAAAGAAATCATCAGAATAATATACCCCAAGTGTGACCTACTATATTTATAAACTCATTGGGTTCAATGAAATGTGTTGATATGTGTAAAGTGCTTTTATTAAAAAACAAAACAAAACAAAACCACCTAAGTGCTCAGTAAATGTCAGCTAACATTTTACTGTTAATTTCCTAAACTCTCAGGAGCCTGCTGAACGTTTTAGGCTCTGAACAGATCTCCGGTGTGGGGCCTTTAGGAGCTGGGCTCTGCACTCCCTGTTCCTGTCCCACCTCTTCCCAGAAACTCACTCAGAGCCAGCCGCACACTGGCCACAACGTGTTGAGCAAGGCATTATTTTTTTTAATTTACCTTTATTGTTTAAAGTATTACAGATGCCCCCTTTTTTCCCATTGGCCCCCTTTACCCTCCCCCCCCCAGCCTTTACCACACTATTGTCTGTGTCCCCGGGCTACGCATATAGGCATAAAAGTTCTCCATTTAATAACTCCCCACCCCTCTACCCGCCCCTGCCTTCCCTCTCAGATTGATCAGTCTGTTCCATGTTTCTGTCTCTGGATCTATTTTGTTCATCAGTTTATTTTGTTCATTAGATTTCCCATATGAGTGAGATCATGTGACACTTGTCTTTTTCTGACTGGCTTGTTTCCTTAGCGTAACACTCTTCCGGTCCCTCCATGTTTTCTCAAAGGGTAAGAGATCCCCTCTTTTTACAGCAGCATAGTATTCCATGGTGTAAATGTACCACAGCTTTTTAAAATTTTTTCTTTATTGGCCAAAACCGGTTTGGCTCAGTGGATAGAGCGTCGGCCTGAGAACTGAAAGGTCCCGGGTTCGATTCCGGTGAAGGGCATGTATCTTGGTTGTGGGCACATCCCCAGTGGGGGGTGTGCAAGAGGCAGCTGATGGATGATTCTCTCTCATCGATGTTTCTAACTCTCTATCCCTCTCTCTTCCTCTCTGTAAAAAATCAATAAAATGTATTTTTTTAAAAGAATGAGAGATTTTAAAAAAATTTTCTTTATTAATTACGGTGTTACATATGTGTCCTATTTCCCCATTACCTCCCTATCCACTCCCTCATGCCCTCACCTCCTGTTGTCTGTGTCCATGTACCACAGCTTTTTTATCCACTCACCTACTGGTGAATACTTGGGCTGTATCCAGATCTCAGCTATTGTAAATTGTGCTGCTATGAACATAGGGGTGCAGATATCCTTTCTGATTGGTATTTCTGGTTTCTTAGGATATAGTCCTAGAAATGGGGTCACTGGGTCAAATGGCAGTTCCATTTTTAATTTTTTGAGGAAACTCCATCTTGTTTTTCCATAGTGGCTGCATTCCCACCAGCACTGTCCTATCATCCCCTTTTCTCCACATCCTCACCAGCACCTGTCATTTGTTGATTTGTTGGTGACAAGCATCCCAACAGGTATGAGGTGATACCTCGTTGTCATTTTAATTTTCATCTCTTGGATGATTAGTGACTTTAAGCATCTTTTCACATGTCTCTTGACCATCTGTATGTCCACTTTAGAGAAGTGTCTATTTGGTCCTTTGTCCACTTTTTAATTTGATTGTTTGTCTTTTTTTTTTGTATGAATTTCTTATATATTTTGGGAATTAACCCCTTATCGGATGCATTGTTGGTAAAACATGTTCTCCCATGCAGTAGGCTCCCTTTTCATTTTGTAGATGGTTTCTTTTGTTGTGCAGAAGCTTTTTATTTTGATGTGGTCCCATTTGCCTATTTTCTCCTTCGTTTCCCTTGCTTTAGGAGATGTATTTGCAAGCAGGTTGCTATGAGAAGTGTCTGAGATTTTGCTGCCTATGATTTCTTATAAGATCATTGTGATTTCATGACTTCCATTTAAGTATTTTATCCATTCTAAGTTTATTCTTGAGTATGGTGTAAGTTGCTGGTCTATTTTCATATTTTTGCATGTTCCGAGCAAGGTATTCTTGACACCCACGTCCTCTTTTACCATTTGGTTTTGTGCTTTTGAGAAGAAGAATTGCTCTCCCTTGTCTACATTTATGTGTACTCTACTTTCCTTTGACATGGGTGTCAGTAAATAATTATTGAAGAAATGAATTAATGAATAAATGAATTTCCATGTCTCCTCTTCATCATCACTGCCTTAATTTGGATTCCCTAGAAACAGACCCTGAGACCGATATTCTAATGCAATCAGTTTTCTTGGGAGTGATCTCAGGAAACATGAATAGAGGAATGGGGGTGGGGGCTGCTTGGGAAGGAAAGGCAGCCACTGGTAGCTGGGGATTGATCGCCCTAGAGAAATGGGAGCCAGACTAGAACATACATTTTGGAGTTATCCCTCCTGAGAGGTGAGAGAGCTGGGGTATTAACACCGAAATCCTTCTTATCATCGAGGGCAGCTGAGAGGTGAGGGCAGAGAAGGTAATTCTCCAGCACACAGGCCTGCAGGGCAGGGGGACAGAGAAAACTGGCCATCACAGAAAGCCCTCAGGCAAATAAATGCCAGAACAGCAGTGGGGAAACCAGGACTGGCTGCAATGAAGTGGTAAGGCCCAGGGGAGTGGGTACAGCACCAACAGCCTCTGTCACAGTCACTCTTCCACATCCCAGGGCAGAGCCTATGGTCCACGTTGGCCTGAGGACAGCAAGAGAGAAACATCATGTCTTATACCAGGAATGTTGCCTCACCAGGCTAGACTGGAAGCCTCCCAAGAGTAGTGAAATAAATCCCAGCCTTCACCACAATGGAACACAGTGGAGCTGGGGAAAGAATACAGTGGATTTATATGCTGGTTCTGCAAAGTATCCAAGATACATTGTTGAGTCTTTAAAAAAAAATCAAGGGCAAACCACCTTTAAAATTTTTTGAAGTCATACACACACACACACACACACACACACACATTTTCAAGAGATTAAATAGACATTTGTCATTTTGCCTTCCCAGAATCTAAGTCAAAACCATGGAAACTGAAGGGGAAAGGATGTCCCTTCCTCCTGCCCTGACAGCTGGAATGAGGCTAATGAACAGACATTCTAGCTCAGAACTTTGACCCTTAGGAGAAGGACCTGAGGTGCCAGCAGGAGGGCCATCCCAGGGCACCGGGGGACAGGGCTGTGGCCCAGCAGCAGTGGCGCCAAGCAGAGCTGACCCTGTGGCTCTGACTGTGTCTCACTTCCCTTGTCTCTCAGTTCCCAGCTGAGCCTGGTTCCCAGACTTGGATAGGTCCTGTGAGCTACTCCACGAACTCCTATTCCGCTGTCTGTTTCTGTTGTTGGCAACCAAGAGCACTGAGAGGTGTAGGAGGGACTCAGAAGAAGCTGGTAATAGTGTTTAGTTAAGATTTTGACAACTGGATATCAAGATGATTGGTCTCCTTTGGAATTGTACATATTTTATCTTATATATTATTCCAAGAAAGGGTCCACAGTCTTACCAGACTTTCAAAGGGGTCTGTGGAGAGGGGCTGAAGGAGAGAGAGAGAAAGAGAGAGAAAGGCTGAGAACCCCTGCCAAAGCTCTTCGCCTTTCACTTCCCCATCCTACCCCTTGCTCTTTCCATTGTCTCTCTTTCCAATTTTCTTACCTATAAAATGGGGACAGTGTCTTTTCCTTTTTTATATGAACCATGTAAGCTATACATTTTTAATTTTTTGAAAGAAAGTAAAACCATCAAACTGGTCAAAACTATTTGACACATGATAGTCCATGATAGTTTGAGGATATTAATCAGTCATGTTTCTGTGTTCCTGGGTAGGATGAAATGATAGGGAAGAGCAATGGGTGTGGGGTTCTGCACCGGCTAGCTATACCTTCAGGCTCTTGCCACTCACCTAAACATGTGGCATTAGCCAAACCACTGGCACCCACCAAGCCCATTTATTCCATGTGAACACAGGGATAGCCACCCCACCTGCTTTGAGGGTCACATTGTTAGTGGAATAATAACAGTACTCACTAACAATTACTAAGCTCACAGGGCCTTGTACATAGAAGGGAACCGGTAGCAGTGGCTGCCTCAGGGAAAGCAGACTAGAGCTTTAGGTGGAAGGGAGACTTGATTCTCACTGCCTACTATATTATGTTGCTTGAACTCAGTGTCAGCAGCTATTCCTACTGCATCCAAAAGTCATTGATAGATACAGAGGCATAAAGCACCGAACAGACTGTCAAATTACAGGGGAAGGCTGGGTCGTGTTGGGGACGGGGGAAAGAGATCAACCATAGGACTTGTATGCATGCATATAATAAGCACAACCAATGGACACAAGACACTAGGAGTGGGGTTGGGATGAGGGCATGCGACAGGGCAGGGGAGGCTGGGGGAAGGTCAATGGGGGGAAAAAAGGAGATATATGCACTACTATATGTAATACTTTAAACAATAAAAAAATTAACTGTCAGGAGAAAAAAGTCTTTGAATGAAGAAATACAAAACTCTGATCTAATAACCTCCAAAATGATCAACATCAATTTATTTACTCTTTCATGTTCTCTAGGTAAGAATTTAATCTAATCTGCAAACATAAACCAAATGAGAAACTTCCCCCACCGAACTCTGTTATATAAGCATGTACTCCCATTTAATTTAGGGGGACAGAGACTTACCATCACTCCTCTTTCGTCCCCCAAGCCAGCTCTCACCTGCAGATTGGTAAATTTCTCTAGTTCCACCTCTGCTTCAGCCCCCAAGGGGGTAGGGGAGAGGAGAGAGTGGGGAGCTCTGTGCAAGAAGTCTTTATTCTGGAATTGAAATAAATATCTCCTCAATGTCCAAGGGAAGTCTTGGACATTGGGAGGATGGCTTCCTTCTCTTCCGTTAAAAACTAGATACCTTTCTAAATATGAGTGAGGAGAACAACGCACCAGCCTGCCTTCCAGAACCAGAGAGAGTGAGGTGGTCTGCTTTAACTGTGGTCAGGAACATCAACAGAAGAGAGCGTGATTCTTCTCTTCCCGCCCTTAGATTCAGCCAACAAACCGTGTGTGGCCAGCTGGTTCCAAGGCTGAGCCGGAGCGGCCACTGCCTCCTGGAGGTCACGGGCAGGGGCCTTAGCGCAGTTTCCTCTCACAGGAATGTTCCAGGAGCGCCAGGAGGAAGGGCAGCATCTTCAGAAGGGAGCTTTTATATTGCTGACACCTTCTCTCCCATCAATGTCTCTAACTCTCTATCCCTCTCTCTTCCTCTCTGTAAAAAAAAAAAAAAAAATCAATAAAATATATTTTAAAATAAATAAATTGCCGACACAATGTGATGCCGTGAGCAAAACGCAGACTGTGGGAAAGTCCATGAGACAAAAACAAAAACCTGATTTGTTTTTGTGGGTGTTGTTTGTTTGTTTGTTTTCAAGAAATAAATTACAAGGGGGCAAAGAGAAAGATGGAGAAAAACATACATTAACAGACTTAAAGGCATAATAACCAACCATAATGCATGGGCCTTCCATGGGCCATAATTTAAGCATAGGGTTATTATAAAACCATGGCATTCATAAGAAAATGGGAAATGTGAACACTGACAGGCTATTTGAATATGTTGATGACTTATTGTTAATGTATTTGATGGTGGTACTTATTTACAGGTAAAAATGTCATGCCTGGGCCTGGCTTTAGAATAATATGAAGGGGGAATAGATGGGGATGTAGATGAATTAGAACTGGCCATGGATTGATCTTTTGGGGGCCAGGTGCTGATATATGGGTTCATTACACTATTCTGTACTTTGTGTCTGTTCAAAGCTCATAATAAGGCATGGCTATTTTTTAATCACCAGTCATCAGTGGAAATCAGAGAGGTAATGAAAAGCTCGCAGTTCCCAGCTAGAGAGAAACTCGAATCCAGCATGAAAATCTAGCTCCTGTGAGTAAAGGACTTTGTGCCTTCTCTCCCAGTTTGTTGTGTGGATAGAAACCCTCTTTCCGTTTCTAGTATTTTCTCCCCTGGAGCTTCTGATTCTTCTTCTAGGCGTGGTGGGAGATTCCAACTGGTCCTGCTGTCCTCAGCAGTGTCCCCTCCTGGCCGGCCAGCTTGCATTTGCAAAACGTCTGGCCAAGGCCAGAGCAAGGTCCTGTGAGAGCCCTTGGGAGAGGCATAGACCGCCTCGGCCCCATTAGCCCACGGCTCTCCCTACAGGTCCAGACCTCCAGCTCCAGGTCAGCACCCACATGCTGGACCCAGGAGCTAGCTTGCCCACGGAGGGACAAGGTCTATAAGGCATAGAGGGCACAGCAACTCCCTTTCTCACTGGGGCTTCTGAAAAGCAGGGAGTAGGGAGGTTCCTCAAGGAAATGTTCAAGATCTAATGCAAGTTGGAACCATCTGGACACCCAAAACTATGTGACACTGGCCTCCCCCGTCTCTGGACAGTTCTCCCTCACATAAAACTCATGTGAGAGGATGTTCCTAATGGGATAGTGCACAAAATTGTGAACAGTCCTGAGTCTCCAACAAAGGATCCTTTAACTCATGTTAAACCATCTAGTGGAGGACTACAGAGACATCAAAAGCATGTCTTGGTTGCATATTTAAAAGACGAGGAAATATTCATGCTGTTTGGGTGAGAAATCAGATTATAAAATAGTGTATACCATATGATGTCAGCCCTGTAAGTGCATAGAAAGAATATATGCCAACGCATTGTCTTTGATTTCTGGGTAGTGGGATTTTCACAATTTTAACTGTGTCCTTTGTAATTCTCTGCTTTTCCCAAAATTTCTCACTTTATTTACAAAAACAAGTGAAAAGCAAAAAAAGAAATTGTGTTGTCCTCTCTCCCCTTTCTCCTTCGTCAGACTGAAGGACCACAGTTAAGAATAGCAAGGGAATTTTAATAACAGCAAGCATTCTTTGAGGGCTTTCCTTTGGCTGGTGCTGCACCCGTGTGTGCATTTCTCATTCACCTCGCACCACCCTGTGCTCAAGTCCATGTTCACCCATCAAAGTGAGCAACCCGGGCTTGCAGAAAGGGTTTGTAACCTGCCCCTGCACAGAGCCAACTGTGGAGCCAGGCTTCTCACTTGATCTGATTCCAGAACCCACTCTGCCCCAAAGACACCCAGCCCAGCAAAGCCCAGAAAGGAGTTCAGTGTGGTGTCGGAACATCTTAAATGCTGTGCTCCAGAGAGAGCCAAGTCCACAAGGACCGCATTCTCTCCCCAAAAGAGCACTGGGCAATGAGCTGCCGGGGGAGGAGTCTCCCCCATATCACACAAATGACACCAGAAACCCTTTGTTTATTAGTTTATCCTATGGTCTGGATGGATTTTAACTTACTTACCATCAGGGAGGTTTGGGGGCTATGCTTTCTGTTTGTTTATGTTTCCCCTAATTTTGTTCTCTCGGAGAGTTTTAGAACAGTGGTCGGCAAACTGCACTTCTTTGGCCCTCTGAGTGTGCCTCTTCCACTTCTAATGCCACTTCTTCAAAATAGACTCACCCAGGCCGTGGTATTTTGTGGGATAGGCACAAAATGCCACGGCCTGAGTGAGTCTATTTTGAAGTAGCGTTAGAAGAAGTTTAAGTTGAAAAAGTTTGGCTCTCAAAAGAAATTTCAATTGTTGTCCTGTTGATATTTGGCTCTGTTGATTAATGAGTTTGCCGACCACTGTCTTAGACCATCCCAGCCATGCCCGTCTTCCATGCCTCCTTCCTGGAGCACGGTTTGCAGAAGGGATGCGTGCCTACCTATTGGTTGCATGAAGGCCCGTAAGCTGCATGAGGGCAGGGATTGTGGCATTCTGGTAAGCCCTGTGTTCCTGGCATGGAGATAGTGCCCAGGATAGAAAGCCTCAAAGCAGGTGCGCTGGGTAACTAATGAATGAATTCCGTCATCTTGGGTCTTCCCTCCTCTCACTCTCTCAATACCAGAGAATTCATACCTTTTTCATGTCCCTAAATTAGAACGCCAGCTCTTACCTCCTCACCCCCACCTTAATTGCTTAATTGTGGGTTCTTAATTTTCCAAAAGTGCTGACATCAGATTTGCCCCCAGTGCCCCTGGCAGAGTTCAGCATGGATCTGACTAAGGGGATGTCAAGTAGTAGGTTTGATTTCTGTGCCCCGGGGCTTTTCCTGCTAAGATAGGAAATCTCCCAGAGCAAAACTGTTAGTTCTGCTAACTGGGTCACTTGCCAGGGAGCCAAGATCCTGTCTTTCCCCCTGGTCTTGTCTAGGGCCAAGACCCAGGCAGTTGAGCTCTAAGACTTGCCAAGGCTTTCTATTAGTGCCAGTTCCTGCAAACACCCCAGACCCCGTCCTGCCTTCAACCAGACCCTCCACCTCCCAAGGCAGCCTGCCAGATTGTGTGTCTGGAAAGTTCGAAGCAGTTCCTGGCCTGAGGTTCTTCACCTGGAGCCCTCGGCAAAGAGTTACAAGTCCAAGTTCAAAGTTGCCACTCCTCTGCTGAGGTCTTAGATGAGAAGAATGCTTCACGTGAGCTCCCCTGATTGAGCAGTGAACCCTGAAAAAACGGGTAAACTTGTGCAAACTCCAAAGACCATGATGTTAGAAATGTACGTGCAGCTTGTTTTTAAAAGTCTATACAAAATGCCAATGAATTTATGTGGTTTTCTGGTTCAGAGAAAGAAACCTAAGACACAGTACTCAAAAGACAGGTGAGGAGCAGTATCTCTTTGGGGACCTGGGGGAGAGTGGAGGGCAAGGCAGATAAATTCATGCTGATCAGCCACTTATTTAACACATATAGAGATACAACAGGTATACAGAATGTGAACAAATAAATGTATTTAGACATGTCTCAAATATAGAGGAAAATATCCCAATAGTAAGCATACACGGCTTGAAGATATTCACAAACTGGAACCCAGATCAGAAAATAGACCCCCTTGCCGAAACCGGTTTGGGTCAGTGGATAGAGCGTCAGCCTGCGGACTGAAAGGTCCCGGGTTCGATTCCGGTCAAGGGCATGTACCTTGGTTGCGTCCACATCCCCAGTAGGGGATGTGCAAAAGGCAGCTGATCGATGATTCTCTCTCATCGATGTTTCTAACTCTCTATCCCTCTCTCTTCCTCTCTGTAAAAAAATCAATAAAATATATTTTTAAAAAAAAGAAAATAGACCCTCACCAGCACCTCCTAAAGCCAATGGAGGACTACAGAGACATTAAAAGCATGTCTTGGTTGCATATTTAAAAGATGAGGAAATATTCACGCTGTTTGAGTGAGAAAGCAGATTATAAAAGAGTGTATACCATATGATGTCAGCCCTGTAAATACATAGAATATATGCCAAAGCATTGTCTTTGATTTCTTGCTCCCAAATTCTGCCTATTACTGAACTTATTCATTTAAATGCAAAATACAGTCTTTTGGATCTGCTTTTGCTCAATATCCTGCTTGTGAGACTCGTTGATGCTGTTCAGTGTGGCTGTGATGTGTGGATTCCTATTGCTGTGCGGTATTTCATTTTGTGAGCATACCACTCTATTTATGGCGTCCCTCTTGGTCGTTATTCAGACAATTTCCGGTTTAAGACTATGACAAATACTGCCGCCGTGCACAGCCTCGTACATGCCTTTGGGTGACATACATACACATTTCTGTCGGGCACATTATAGTTACGAGTGGGATTGTTGGGTCACGAGGAGTGTAAGTTTTCCATTTTAGTAAAAGCTGCCAGACAGTTTTTCAGTGTTTGTCCCAACATACACCCTGTCCACAGTTGGGACTAGTTGCTTAACTCCGGCTTTTTTTTTTTTTTTTTAGCATGGTGGTTGGGAGCACAGGTTCCTAAAACCGCCAGTTACATGACCTTAGACGTGTTGTCTAGTGTCCAACAGCCTCCATTTCCAAGTCTCTGCACTGGGCACATCGGTTCTAGGCACTGACTTCCTCGGACAAGTGGGCAGTTAGCTTACTGCTGTGTTACTTACTGCTGTAAGTAACCCACGATGGCCCTCGTTTAAGCTGCAAAGAGGGAGTGTCTGTGAGTGACGGAGACTGAGATAGAAAGAGACTGATGGGTTCGGGTGGCTCTCTATTCAGCGTTTTTGCAGTTGCCATTTTGTTTTTCCCTGAGTCAAACTCCAAACTCCTGGTGTGGGTCATGCAGGCAGAAGTCTTTACCCAGGTGAGAGGTGGGGTTGAGCTCCGGATCCCCAGGGCTTGCGGTGGGGTTTGGGGTGGGGGGGACAGGGCTGAGGGGGGCACATTTCCTTAGCAGGCACACCTGAAAAGCTGCTATCCAAGCCAGACTGAACAGGACCCAGAGACTCACTTGTCAACGGCCCCAGCCTTTCAGATCCTCAGCCAAAGCACCAGCCAGGTCACACCTACGCTGACCCGCAAACTTCCAGAAGTCTGGGCGAGCCTGGAGTCAGGTCCTCTCCCCCCATCACCCTTCCCAGGCCCTCCTGTCCCCCGTCGCCCTAAGTCCAGCTCCCAGCACTTAACACTGAGCCCTTTGGGCAGGCTCCGCCGCGGAGTCTAACCAGCTGCCAAGTGAAATGACTCCCAGATCCTGAGCCTGCTTCCCAGAGAGTCAGAGTCCCCATCACCCCAACCAGGCAGGGCCTGTCACTCACCAAAATGTCTTTGGTTTGTTTTTATTACCTATGTGCTTTCATTACATATTATACACACTCATGTGTATTTGTGTATAATATATATTTAATATAGGATAATTGTTCTCTGTAAACGATTGTTTCCTTTGGGTTGCACAACAAAACCAACCGCATCACTGAAATCGGTTTGGCTCAGTGGTAGAGCGTCGGTCTGCGGACTGAAAGGTCCCGGGTTCGATTCCGGTCAGAGGCATGTACATTGGCTGCAGGAGGCAGCTGGTCGATGTTTCTCTCTCATCGACGTTTCTAGCTCTCTATCCCTCTCCCTTCCTCTCTGTAAAATATCAATAAAATATATTTTTTTAAAAACCAACCGCATGACAGGAGCAAAAAAAAATACAAAAAAAGAAACACATTTGCATGAGGCGACTGCCCTCCCCACTGCACCTATCAAAATGACACGGCAAATCGCTGTGCCCAGGTATTTGATCAGATTCCTAATCCAATGGCATTTCTAAGCAGAGGGCTGTCGATAGCAGGGCTATATATACGTTTACACATAGAGAGATATACAATATGATGCATATGCATATAGGATGTGCATTTAAATTCATTTTAAATAGATGTGCGGTTATACATGCACCGAGCAGAGGGCAGAGCACACCTCGCCCTCCCCAGGGCGCCCTGCAGACCTGCCCTGTGAGAGCCCCCCTGGAGGCCCAGGTTTCCCAAGACGCAGCGGGTGTGCGCTGAGCTGTACCGGAGAGGGTTGGGGGAATTCTGGAAACCATGATACCCCGCTGCCCTTGGCTTACAGGCGCCTCCCCTGTGTGAGGGAGAAACCAAGGCGGTGCGTTGATTTTACAAACCAGTTCCCTTTGCAGAACAGCCGCCAGGGGTGGTGGGATGGGTGCTGGGCCGCCCTGGCCATGGCCGCCCGCCTCCCCGGGACTCGGGCAGATGCACATGGCTCTGGCCCACCGGTCCCCCAGGCCAGGCCCCTGACTGCTCTCCCCTGCGGGCATCGGGGCCCGGGAGCTCCCCGGCACCCAGCCTCGCCTCGCCAGCCCGCCCCGGGATCTGGGGCTCTTTGTCTCTCACAAGCGCTAATCCTGCAAAGCGAGCACACCCCGGGCCAAGGCCCGTGTGCGGGAGGAGCCGCCTCTGGCAAGCCGGCTGGAATGTTTTCAATAAAATGCTTGGGGTGGGGGGGGCGGAATCACAGGAGAATTCGTCCTCAGGAGTTCATCTATTTCCAGCCATGAAGCGCAGCACCATGTAAATCAGATCCTAAATGTCCCTTTAGAAAGAAGGAAGGAAGAAAGGGAGGGAGGGAGGCTTCTTCAGCCATGAAGTTTGTTTAGTGTGGGGGTTTCTGTTTTGTTTTCCAAGCAAGTTGCAGAGTAGCCGGAAGAAATAACATCAGCTCTCCTCAGCAACCTTCAGCCCGCTGTCTGCCCCTCGCTGCGTTGTGTATTGATTGCAATCTAATCATCAGAAGAGAAAACGATAGTAGTTTAATTAATATCATCTAGAACCAAGAGCTACAAGCCGCCAGGGCTGGAAAGACACCTTCTTGGAGTAGAGAGAGTTGCTTGCCTTGCCCCTGGGGGATCCCAGAAGGGATGCCAGCGTGTGAGCTTTCTCTGGAGAAAGGGGTTTTCCTCTGAGGTTGGCTTCGCGTCCGCTCAGTAGCGTGTCCTAAGGAGAGGGCGATTTTTGGCATTACATTTTTTTTTAAGACAAAAGTCACCATTACAGTGTTTGGGTTACTGACCACAAAAAGGCTGGAGGGAGGGGCCAGTCACATCGCATATGCTTCCCACCAGAGGAGCCCAGCCGAATCAGCCGACAGCCACCAGCTGAGCCTAAACTGCGATTTCAATTAGAACGTTGAGCTCCAGTCCTTGGGGTTGAGCCTGGCTCCCCCCCCCCCCCAGTGAGTGGCTTGGCCAGGTGCGGCGACCCACAGCCCCAGATCCCCGAGGTGGCGGTCTGGGCCAGGCCGGTGGAGCCGCACCAGCAGCAGCGCCGGGCTGGCACCGTGGGGAGAGCTCAGGCTTCGCTCCGCAGCGTCCCCGCCCCAGCCGCAGCCTGGAGGCCTGGGCGCGGGCCAGATGGGCCGAGGGGAAGCGTCTGTCTTTGGGCTGATGCACCAGGAATGAGATGGGCCCGGAGGGGAGTCCTGGAGCGAGGGGAGCCCACGGTGGTCCAGGTCTGGCAGGCCAGGCGCGGTGGGCTCCAGCCCGCCCTGTCCAGGAGCCTGGGTTCCCCGAAACTGCAGGAGCGCTGCCTGGGAATCCCATCCCTGGGGCGGAGAGGCTGAGGCCTAGCGGACCCAACCACGCCCCCCAGGTCAAATGGCTCTCAGGTCTAGCTGTGCGCCTGGAGGCAGCGAACCCCCAAAGTGGAGCTTGGGGAGAGAGACTGAGCCTTCCAGTCTGCCGCCGAAGGGATCTCGGCTCACTTGGATGGGGAAACCATCGCTTTCAAGGACAGGACTCCTTAGAGAGGGGGGTTGGCAAGCTTTATTCTCCGTGAATGGATCCACATTCCTGAAACATCTTACCCCTGGACCTCCCTCTTGCCCTTTATGTCATCTGGAATTTTTTCCCCTCACTGAAAACGTGCAGGTAGAAAAAAAAGTTACATTATCTCACAGAACCCCTCCATCAACTCCCTAAAATTGTGACATTTTAATTCCTATGGTTGTCCCTCTTTAATAATAATAACAACAACAATAATAATAATGAAGCATTTTGGCCCTAAAGGGGGGGAGGGATACTGCAGCTGCGGAGGAATTTGGAAGGTTGGGAGCAGCAAAGCAAAATCTCAGCAGAACCTCCTCCAAGCTCCACGTTTCCCGGTCCTCTGTTCTTCTGCCTGAAATCATCTCGTTTACAGAAAATATTTGTTTGCACTATTAGTTGGTACCGGAGTTAATTACTCAATGTGTTAACGTGAAGTAATATGTATAAAAGTAGGACCAGTGTTTATTGTGTGGGTGAGCTGTTGAGCGGTGCTTGAATAAACTGCAATTAGGGTTAGATAGAGATTAATTAACATGTGAGTGGCAAGGTGTAAAACAGTTCCCAACCCTCCACTTCAGGGTAATCTGCAGACAAGGGAAGGAGAAGTTTGTGGAAGCTAATTAAATACTTTCCGAAAAGCCAGCGTATTCACCCAACCTTTGGAAAGGCGGTCGCATTAGGAGCAACTTGCTTTTGCCCGCACGTTCCCTTTCTGTGGAGGTAGCGCTCCTTTGTGGCGCCGGGCAGGGATGTGGCTCCCGGGGGCTGCCGAGAGCCGGAGGGATGGCCAGGCAGGTTCACGGGGAGCCTTTCTGCCTCCTCCGGCTTCCAAACCAGCAGACCTCGCAGAAGCTGCTCCCGAGATCCGCAGTTACCCAGTTTGGAAAGGGGTCTGAGGTACACGGGGCTGGTGGCTGGCTGAAATTCCCAGGGAAGGCGGGATAGACATTCAGGTTCTGAGACTGTGGTGTTACTATTTCAATGCCGGGGTGAGTTGTTGGTTTGCTTCTTGTTTTGGTGGTGGTTGGGGGGGGGGGGGTAGGATGTAGGATGGGGTTCATCTTTGTTATCGATTTCACATTAACATAGGGGTGGGGTACCTTGGGTCTGGAACCCTGCCTCTCTGACCATTGGAATTAAGCGGGCTGCACGGACGTGTTCCCCTCCAGAGGAATAAGCCCCCTTCTAGCTCTGAAACCTGGAAAGGGGGAGGAGTCCAGGGGAACAGACTCCTGACTGCAGGATTTAGGGGTACTTTCTGAGCTTGGCTGGGTGAGACGTGAACCCACGGCGGTCACCCCCTGGGCAACTTTCTCTTGGAGACCTTCCTTTGTGTCCACTCCTTGCTCTCCAAGTACACTCTTCCTTTCCTTACCTGCCGTGGACATCCTGTCTGCAAATACACTCAGAGGAGGGCTGGGTGGAAGAAGAAGTTCTAAAGGGAAAAGGGGGCAGTTTGCCTGAAGTTAAAACTAACCCGTTCCTGGTCCCTTCCCCTCGTGGTTTTCCCGGGGTGTATGGTGGCAGCGGCCTGGGGTGGGGTGCTCAGAGCCTCCGGGCCTCTCCTGGGTGAAAAAGGGAAGAGGGTTTGTGTCCACCAGCCACTTCCCCAGCGCCACAAAGTCCCGCGTCTTTGGAGACGGAATTCACTGTCAAACCCTCAACCCTGTTTGCTCATATTATACCCACCGTAATCCTCTTACGCTCTGGTTGCGGCCACAAAGCCGGTGGTCTCGCAAAAGCTGGCAGGCAAGATATAATTGTCCCGAAAACAAAACCATCCAAAAGTTTAAGAAGAAGAAAAGAAGAAAAAAAAACGCACACACACACACACACACACACACACACACACACACACGCCCCCTCCTCCTTTCCCAAACCTCATTCTCTCCCTAACTCTCCTGCTAGCCGGCCTCCGCCCCACAAGAGCCCTCAGCCGCCGCCGCCACTTTTGTTGTCGCCAGGAGCATCCCTCCTGTTGCAAGTGCAGGAGCGTCTCGGAGCGGTTTGTTGTGATACGCAGGTGGGGCGGTCTGCAAACAGACGGATTCAGCCGCTCCAAGCCGGGCTGGGAGCGGAGCGCGCTGCTTTTGTGCGCCAGGCACAAAACGCTGAATTCCTCCGAACTTAGTTGGGGCCTTGTCTGGAAAAGGGCCTTTTCTTTCCCTCCGCTTGGACCTCTGGCCGCCCTAAGTCTCCCCGCTCCCTCCCCTCCGGGCCCCTTCCCTCCTCCCCCCCCCCCCCCCCCCGTCTGATAATCCTCCTCTTTATTTTAGAAAAACACAAAAACCCGGTTCCACGCGGCGCTTTAGTGGCTAAAAGTGAAAGAGCCGCCGCCTTGGCAGAATGCAGCCCTTATGAATCACTTCGGAAAATTGGTTCCCCTGAATGGCCTTGGGAGGAAAAGCGTTTTAATAGGATCCAGGGGAGGTTCTGCTGTTTCAATCTGCTCCTTAAACAGGTGGGGACGGGACCTTCTCAATTATACAAACAGCAAGTCCCCCCCGGGCGCGCGGGGACGGCCGCCCTCCGCCTTCGCCCCGCGCGCAGCCCGAAACCAACAAACAGCGGAGCCGCCGGGCTCTGCCTCCCCCGACAGACACCCGATCACAAACCAGCCATTCTGATCGATTAGGATCTCACACAGCCCTCCAGCTGGCCGCGCCTCTCCCGCGGCCGGAGCCGGGAGCTGGCCAAGGGGGGGATGGAGGGGGATGGAGGGGGATGGAGGGGAGGTGCCCCCGCCGGCCGGCCGGGTCCGGGGGGGACCTGGGCGCGCGCGCGGCCTTGCCCTGCCCGGAGCTTCGGGGTCGTCCTTAGGCGGCGGGAGCTCTCTCCCCACCGCCGACGCCAGCTCGTTGTGGGTTTTTTGGCGTTTTTTTTTTTTTGCATAAATTAATAATTCCCCATTAACAAGTTCGCCCTCCAAACGCGGCGCCCGCGTCCCCGCGCCACGTCCTAATGAGGTAATTACCATTTGCGCGTGTTCGGGGCTGGCGCCGGCTCCGTGGGCAAGCGGCGGCTCCGGAGCGCGGCGCGGCCGCGGCGGGGGGCTCAGGGGGCACCTCGGCGGCTACATGGGCGCCCGGGGGGGGCCCCGTGGGGCGGCGAGACCAGGACCCCCCGGTCCTCCCCGCGTCCCCCAAACCTACAGGCCCCCCCAAAGTTGTGAATCACACACACGCACGGGGAACTCTGCCTGGGTTTGGACTCTTTCTCTCCCCCCCCCCCCCCGCTTCCACCCCCCGTTTTTTTTTTTTTTTTCCCTCTCCTCCACCGGCAAAACGATCACGATTCCTCCCCCTCCCCCTCCCCTCTCTCCCCTCCTCCCCGACGCGCGAGCCGCGCTCGCACTTCCCCGAGGGGCGCGCGGGCGCCGGTTGCCTCCTTTTAAAGTTTGCGGGGCGGCGGCGGCGGCGGCGGCGGCGGCCGGCAGCGCGGGGACCCGGGGGCCGCTGGCGGGGCCGCGCCGCCGCCCGGGCCGCTCGCTCCGCTCCGAGTGACTGGCTTCGTGTGATGTCAGCCGGATGCCAGGGACAGTGATATCGCGCGCCGAGGGGAAGATGTTTGCCATCAAAATGTGACCGAGGAGGCGCGCTGCATGGCTCGGAAGGCGGCTCCGCGGCGGAGGGGCAAAGAGGTAAAGGCGCGGCGGCGGCCGGCGGTGCCCTCCCGGGGGCTGCGCCCCGGCGCGCGCCGGACGGGGGAGGCCGGGGTCTGGGGAGCCGCTCAGGGGGGGTAATTTGAGGCTCTTTTCTTCCCCCCCCCCTCCCTTTCTCCTTTTCTCTCTTTCTCTCTCTCTCTCTCTCTCTCCCCCCTGGTCCTTTGTAAGCCCTCCCCGCGCCCCCTTTGAACGTCCCGGGGCAGGGCCGGTGGGTCCCTTTGCGCGCCGGCTCAATGGGCGGGCGATTTGGTACCCTTGGGTGCACTTTGTTCGGCCGGCCCCCGTTCATTTGAATGCAAATGGGTGACCCGGGACCCGACTAGGTGCTTATTAAACGGCGGTTCCCCTTCCCTCGCCCTTTCCGGGAACGCAGGCTTAAGGGCAGAGAGGCTGCTGCTGCGCCCCGACCCCGGTCCGCGCGGCGTGGCGCGGAGCGCGCCATGGCCAGCTCGGCGTCCCTGGAGACCATGGTGCCCGCGGCCTGCCCCCGGGCCGGAGCGTCGCCGGCCACCTCCAAGACGCTGGCCTTCTCCATCGAGCGCATCATGGCCAAGACGTCGGAGCCCCGCGCGCCCTTTGAGCCCCGGCCCGGGGCGCTGGAGGCGGACGGCGGCGGCGGCCCCGGCAAGAAACTGCTCAACCTCTGCTCGCCGCTGCCCTGCATGATCCCGCTCCAGCCCCTGGGCTACGACATGCCGTCCAAGGCGCTGCTCAGCTACTCGGAGCTCTGGAAAAGCAGCCTCCGGGCCGGCGGCGGCGGCGGCGGCGGGGGGGCCCCGGTGTGCGGCGCCAGCGGCTTGTGCAAAACCAACTGTGGCGTGTGCTGCAAGGCCGAGCTGGGCCTGGCGCCCGCCGCGCTGCCCGCCGGCCGGGTCATCAAGCCGCAGGCCATCAACCACGCGGTGGGGCTGCCGGCCGGCGGCTCGCTCTACTACTTCAACTACCTGGACTCGGCCGCCGCCTACCCGCCGGCCGAGCTCCTGGGCGGCCCCCTCTTCCCGTCCGGCCTGCTCAACGCGGCCCAGGCCCCCGCCGCCGCCGCCGCCGCCGCCGCCGCCGCCCTGGCCGCCCACCCCAAGCTCTTCTTGCTGGAGAACGCCAAGCTGGCCGGCCTGGCGGCGGACAAGTTCCCGCACCCGGCCCCCTACGCCCACAAGGAGC
Source organism: Vespertilio murinus (assembly GCA_963924515.1). Taxonomy (NCBI): domain Eukaryota; kingdom Metazoa; phylum Chordata; class Mammalia; order Chiroptera; family Vespertilionidae; genus Vespertilio; species Vespertilio murinus. The sequence continues at coordinate 46,190,940 of OZ004715.1, read as the reverse complement.
GCCTGCCCGCGCCGCTGGAGCAGGTGCTGAAGGAGAACTCGGCGCTGACGGCCGAGCGGGCCGGCGCCAAGGGCCACGGCAAGCTGCCCGGCGCGCCCGCGGACGGCAAGCCCAAGAACTTCACCTGCGAGGTGTGCGGCAAGGTGAGGCCTGGGCCCCCGGGGCTGGGGGTGGGAGCGGGGCGGCTGCTTTCTTGGGGGGATGCCTGGCGCTCCCCAATAGCTGTCTACTCAAGTCCCGGGCCTCAGTTTCCTGTTCTGTGCAATGGGGGTGCATGATCACTGGCCACACGCAGCTGTGGCGAGAGCAGAGGGTTGGGAAGCCCTTTGCAGAATGAAAGGGGCTCTGGTCGGGGAGGGGGGTGTCGCCTGGGCAGGATGAGCTGGCCTCCCAGGCCGGAGGCGAGGCTCTCCCACGGACACACCACAGGGCCCCCCCCTCGTGTCCTTCCCCAGGTGTTTAACGCGCACTATAACCTCACCCGCCACATGCCCGTCCACACCGGAGCCAGACCGTTCGTGTGCAAAGTCTGCGGCAAAGGCTTCCGCCAGGCCAGCACGCTGTGCAGACACAAAATTATCCACACCCAGGTACGTGGCCCCGGGTCCGGCCCGGCCCCGCGCCCGAGCCACGTCGCCCGGGAGAGGATGGTCGAGGGCTCCCCGTTCCCCGCTCCTCCGAGGGCCCGTGCCCCTCCGAGGTGCCCCTTCAAGGTACCCCCCGAGGGGGCCTTTCCCTGCCAGGCACTCGGCCTCACTGTGCGCGCCCCTCTCCGCAGGAAAAGCCTCACAAATGCAACCAGTGCGGCAAAGCTTTCAACCGCAGCTCCACGCTCAACACGCACATCCGCATCCACGCGGGCTACAAGCCCTTCGTCTGCGAGTTCTGCGGCAAAGGCTTCCACCAGAAAGGTAAGGTGCGAGGCGAAGGCCTCTGCTCCTCCTGCCGGGGGGGTCGGCAGGCCAGGCTCCGGAAAGGCACCGCGATCGGCGGGAGGGAGTGAGCTCGCTGCAGGCTGGCGCCGCCGCATTTCTTTGGATCAGGCCGGGCCGGGCTGGGTAGGAGCTGCCGGCGGCCAGCAGACCTGCCTGCCGGATTCTGGCCGGCTCCTCGCGGAGGGCTGGGAATGAGGAGGGAAGGGACAGAGGGAAAGAAGGTAGGAGAGAGTGTTGCCTTATAGAAAAAGGTTCCCTTTGTAGCCGGAACTCCCCTTTCTAATAATAATTAAAAAGAAAAAGAAAAAAAACCGCCATGTGGGGACGACTAAAGACTCGGGAAACCGTTACTGTCCCCAGATCCCCCAACCTCGGCGTTTCTCTCCATCTTCCAAAGCATGTCCACTGTCCAGTGGTAGTTGCGGGACAAGAGGGGGTAACCTTTTTAATGAGAAGGCCAGGGGTGGGGGGGGGGGGAATGAGGGATGAAGCCTGGGTTCGAGAGAATTTCTTGGAGCGAAGTAGCAAGCCAGACTTGGACCCCAAATGTCTCCGGGGCGGCTGAGCACAGAGGGAGGGAGAGAGGGACATGGGGCGGGCCTGGGGTCCGGGATGGGGGGGTGGGGAGGAGGGAGAGAGGCGGGGGCTCGGCCGTCCAGCCAGTCCTGCAGGCCGGGGCTGGACGCTGACGAAGTTTGACAACTAATTCGCTCGCAGAGGTCGCGCCCCAGTAGCCAAGCGTCGCCTTCTGAGCGCGGGCACCTCCCAGGATCGGCCCTCCGCCCCCCTCCCCTTGCCACGCCACCCCCGAACGGTGCTGTTCTGGGTCTTTGCAGGGAACTACAAGAACCACAAGCTGACCCACAGCGGCGAGAAGCAGTACAAGTGCACCATCTGCAACAAGGCCTTCCACCAGGTCTACAACCTGACCTTCCACATGCACACCCACAACGACAAGAAGCCCTTCACCTGCGCCACCTGCGGCAAAGGCTTCTGCAGGAACTTTGACCTCAAGAAGCACGTGCGCAAGCTGCACGACAGCGCGGGCCCCGCCGCCCCGGCCGCCAAGGACCTGGCGCGGACCGTGCCGAGCTGAGGGCGCCGCCGGCCCGCCCTCCCTCCCCCGGCCCCCTCCGCCCCGCCCTCCCTCCCCCGGCCCCCTCCGCCCCGGCGGACCGCGCCTGTCCACCCGTGTCTGCAGTCCAGAGGGAAGGAGACCACAGCAGATCGGCTAACGTCTATTTATCGGAACCAGCGGATTTGGGGAAAAGCTAACGGTTTCCTCGATGCCTGGCAGCAAGCGGCGCGGCTCGCGCCTTGGTGCGTTCGGGGAAACGTGTTTAAACCCTGTGCGCCGAAACCTAGTATTTAATCCCGGGCCTCGGCTTCCCGGCCGGGGACAGCGACGCCTCGGCCGCCGCTCTGCAGCCATGTAAATGCTCCTGCCCATCCGAACACGGAATACACACACATATGTGACTCAATAAACAGGCCCCTGTGCGCGTTTTCTTTCCCGCCCCCCCCCGGCCCCTCGCGGCGCCACCAGCTCTGCAAGCGCCGGCGAAGGCGCAGGCGACACACACACACGTGTGGCGTCTCCCGGCGCAAAGGCGACCTCCGCGGGGCGCGGGGACCCCCAGGGAGGCCGGCCCAGTGTTCCTGCTGCGCTTGCGCACTCAGACCCTCCCCAGCCCCCCCCCACCCCCACCCCCTCCCCAAAGCCTGGGTGAAAAGGCCTCCACGTGATGACATTTTTCTCTCTTGGTGACTGTTCCGACGCTTGGAATTCTGGGTGTTGCTTTATTTGGATGACTTTTTTATTTTTTAAAGAGGGGTTCCAAGTGGCTGGATGTTGGGGAGCAAATGTGGGGCGCGTCCTGGCGCGGGGTAAACGGTGCGGCACTCGCCCGGTCGGGGCGCTTCTGGGCTGCACCCTTCTCCGGGCGACCCAGTGGGGCCGCTGCCCTCCCTCCCAGGCCTTCCCGGGGCGAGGGCTGAGGCCCAGGGCTCCTGGTCTAGCGGCTGATCCGGGTCGCACTGGGGTGCTGGGGGGCGGGGGGCTGCGCGGGGGGCGCACCCCGAGCCGCCCCGCCGCCGCCGTCAGCCCGGCTCCCCGGCCGCTAGCGCTCCCCGCCGCCGCCCGGGCGCGCGGACGAAATGATCTCACGCTCGCTTCCTCGGTAATGACCCAAATTAAGAGAGAAAACAGAGACCCTTCAAACGGCATTACATTAATCATCTAATCATCCCCAGGAGGGGGCCGGCCGCCGCGCCCCGTTTGATCCGAATCTGGATAATCAACGAGCTCGGATTACTGGCTGGGAGCGCCGACCTCCCCTCCTCCTCCCCCCGGTCCCCCGATTCCCTCCCCCCCCAAAAAAATCTTAATATTCGCGCGGCGATTCCGCCCACGTCCCGGCCCCCGGCCCCGGCCCCGGCCCCCGGGCGGGGAGGAGACCCGGCGCGGTCCCGCCGGTGCCGGCGCGAAGGCGGCGCGGCTGCGGCGCGGGTCCCCCGGCAGGTGCGGGCTCTTTGGGGGGAGAGAGAGGGGGCGCGGGAGGAAATCCCCACGCAACTGGGAACGGGGTTTGCGGTCTGGCCACCCCAGAGCCCGGTACGCAGCAGGCGGTCAGTGCCCGGGCTCACAGGGTTTGAAAAGCTGGCAAGTCCGGAGCGCCCGGTCCGTGCCAGGCCCTGGACACACGTCCTTCCGAGTGCGCACCACTCGCTGTGGGGAGGGCTATGCCCACTGGACGGGCTGGCGAGTTGAGGCCCAGAGGAGCCAGATGACATGCCTGGGGTTATGGGGACGGGGCGGGGCTGGGATTCGAACCCCGGGCGAGGCGGGGATCTACACTCGTCCTCGGGAGGAGAAACCACCGCCAGGCGGGGACCCGGGGAAAGACGTCCGGCTGCTCGGTGGATGCCTCGCCCGCGGGGGTCCCGCCGCCGGCCCGGCCCGCAGGCCCGTTGCGCGGGGAGGAGAAGCGCCGGCTCTGTTTGCACGGAGGAAGGCGGCAGCTTCCTCAGGCTGTCGCGGGGCTATTTTTAGTGCCTCCGATGCAGAAATAGGAACGTGTACATTAGAATTCCATTTCCTGAAAGGAGAGCGTCCTCGTTTCTGTAGCCTCCCCCACCTCCCCAAGTCTGGGAGGATGCAGCCGGGGGAGGCGGGGAGGGGGAGGAAGCGAGGAGGAATGTAAATGTTAGCTCGTTCTGGCTGCAGTTCGCGGAGGGGAGACGGGGGCCCAGAGGGAGATGCAGATTGAACTTCGAAATTTCAAATTTCGGTAGATGCCGCAAACCCCAGGAAAACCCCAGGGTGGGCAAGGACGGCCTGGCGGCTAAGGACGTGGCCTTCCCAGGACACCGACCCCCGGGCTGGAGTGGGGAGCGCGCCTGCCCCGTCCTCACCTTGGGCTGTGTTAGCCCCGCCCCCTCCGCGCAGCCCGCCCCCCTTCCTGGGGGATCTGGGGTGCCCCTGACAGCGGTCCCCATCAGAACCCCTTCCCTCTTGCATTCCTGAGAGGATCCTTTGCAGATGTGCTTCTTGGAGCCCAACCAATGGCCAGGGCAAGCCCCCATTCTAAGTAGTTCCAGAACTTTGGGCGAGGGGTGAACATCCTATGCGAAAGCATCCTCTTAGAGAATTGGGTTTAAAAGGTGGCCTGCGTGTGGAAGTAGGGTTCAAGTGCTCCTCTAAGAAGAAAATATAAACTAAACATAGGCGGGATGTCCCCATTGGGGAAATAACTTTCTAACTAACCATCAAGTGAGAGAACATTCTTTTGGAAATTCCTCTCTTCGCAGGAGGAACGCTGAGAGAGAGGGTCCCCAGCTCACAGAACTGGGGAGGTGTGTTTTGGGGGTACCGTTCTGAAGGGGGCAAAGGGGGCCTGCTTGCAAACCAGGCAGCCGATGGGGTGAAGCCAGTGAGGGCGGCAGCAGGCGTTTCTCTCGGGACCGCTCTTCTCTGGGGCAGAGCGGAGCAGAGCTTCGCTTACTCCAACCTCCCTCCCGGAGGTGGTTTCCTCGTAACCTGCCTGTTACTTAGCCTGTCAATGGCTCTCACCTGAGAAGGTGTTATTTCACATCTGGCGGTAATTGTAGGTAAACAGAAGGAGTCTGTGTCTTTGGGGCTTCGCTCTGCCTCCCACCGGTTTACAGTCATCCCTCCCAGGTTCGAGACGCCTGTTTCCGTCAGGTGTGGGATTTCAAGCAAGGATTCCTTCACCTGAAGAGTAGCGCGAAGGGAAAGGGAACCTTTTGTCTGAATCACCGAATACCTTTCACAGACAGAGCAGGTTCTGGAGGCAACGCCAAGCGCTCTTAGCCGCCACCCGAACCGGGGTCCTCCTCAGTTCTTCACCGAGCACCGGAACTCATGGGTGAAAGGCTCTGTCTTTCAGGTTTATCCCCATCCTCTTCGTATTAAACCGTTGGCACGACTTGTCGTTTGCAACATCCGTAAATGACTCAAACAAGGTAGTCATCAGCTGCATGCTAATATTCTAACCTCGGTTAAATCGAAGAGGCCACCCCTTAAAAAATATTTGGGGGGAAAAGAAGCAAATCGCGGGGGAGGGGGGGGGCCCTCTCACAGACACAGAAAAGACTCCAATTATCTTTTCCCCTACAAGATGTTTGTTCTGTCCGTGACTGCTCACACTTCAGCAATCTTGCCAGCAAAACTCAAAAAAAAAAAAAAAACCCTCCCCTTGTTCCAAAGCCACAGCCTCGTACATAACAGATTGTACAGTCCTGTTGCCTTAGGCGGGTTAGAGGTTCCTCTCCGCGGAGAGCGACACAGGGGAGTTGCCAGCATCCAGACCTATTTGGGGGAGCACTGTGCTCCTTGCCTTGGCTGCAGAAGTGGGTCTGCGAGGGCCCCCGGTTTTGCCGTTTGGCTCACGCGTGAGGATGGAGGACTGCCCGAGCCAGGCGCGGGCGTCACCGCCACTGGGCGTCCAGGTGTGCGGGTGCGGAACGGGCGGGGGGGGAGGGGAGGGGAGGAGCGAGAGGGAGGAGCGGGGGGCTGCCAAAGAGGGGACAGGAGTCTTGAGAAAACGCTGGGAAATAAACAACCTCAAGGCAGCTGCGTTGCCCTTTTCCCTGCACTTCCCTCTCAACCGTCTGAGCAACCAGTTTGCTCCTAGAAACATGTTAATTGCCAACGGAGCTCATTAAGGCATGCACATGCAAAACACAGCAAGAAAGATTAAATGGACAAAAGCGCAATAATGAACTGTCAACAATCGGGCCCATCTACGAGACCAGGATCACTCAAGAATGAGGCATTTAGAGGCAACAAAGGATTGTCTGGGACAGGAAGAAAAGACGACCTAGACTTTTGTTTAGTCAACACAATTGATTACAAATGAGAGATTAACAGGATAGCTTCAGATTTTTTTTTTAAAAGAGGCAGAAAAGAAAAGTCCAATTAAGTCCACCGAATGTTAACTACATTGCGTTCCATGCCTAGCCCCAAAGAAATTCTCATTAAACCATCCCTGGCGATCCCTTTTGGAAAGTAATTTGTCTCCCTGATGGAGCAGAGAAAGAGAATCGTGTAAAAGAAAGCGTTAGTTCTTGGCACAATGAGCTTAGGAGACACACTAGAAAGAGCCAAAGGGGGAGTTAATGAGCATCTGACAAACTGCTTGGATTCAGGCCTAGAGAACAGCGATGAAAAGATGAAATTGGCCAACAACTATTCTTTATATCAAACATAAAAAGGCCAATCTGAAACGGGGCTGCTCAAAACTGGTTGAAAGTACATAGCCCAAGAAAAGGGAAGGCCTGGCCGGGCTCTGCGGTGGACACTGGACAGACCGAGGCAGAGCTCGGCGGGCCACCAGCTAGGAAACAGGCAAAAAGGCGGGCTCTCACCACCAGGCAAACTCAGCCACCGCCCTGGAGGGGCTGATTTGAAGCTGTTGGTGTCTCCATCCCTACACCCTGGTTGTTTCCTTCATGAGTGAAAAAATGGATCAGGCTAGCCTTTGAGGGCTCTCTAAAAGTTCTGGTAAATCTGGTCATTCACCAAACTATTCCTCTCTTCTAGAGTCACAGCGCTCACCCCCAGGGGTACCATATCCCCCGGTTCACATTCAGTTCCCCTCCCCCTCTCCCTCTCCGTGGCCATTCACAACCCTCCCTGCAGGTGACCGTCTTCCTAATTCTGCGGGGAGCAGAGCGTCCAGGAAACTGGCTGAGGATGCTCGGCTTTGTGAAACAGGTCACAGAGCGGTTCAATTCTTTCTCGGGGCTGTTCATCTGGCTTTCAGGGACCACCTCCTTTTAATGTTTCCCTTTTTGAACACGGTAGACCAAGGGTATGGATCTGAGACAAGCAGTACATCTCAATCAAGCCTAATTGTCCGGGCACCCACAGCAGAAGCTTTTGGGGGTTATTTTACAAAATCCGGGACAGCGAGGTGGACAGAATGGAGCGGTGTGCTGGGGTTTTCAGCTGAGTCCATCCGCTTAAGGAACCAGAACAAATTCTGTGGTTTCCTTGATGCCTTTATTTATTCCATTTGCCGTGGGACCGGTGCCATCTCAGATACTAGAGTGCAGCATTTAAATCTTGATTCTAGGTTTTGTATCTTCCTCTCAAATCCTTGGTAACAACTATCACATTTCTGAGGGCTTGGCTTGCACTTCAGGCTGCGATCATGCTTCCTGGGGGGGAAAAAAATATATTGGTGTCTGGAACTAAAGAATGAGGAAGAAGAAATATACCGATTCAAAATAAAAACAGTCATCGAAGAGCACAGACTAGTTCTGGTTTTCAAAGCACAGAGGTGTTATAAAATCTAGCAAGGTGCATTTTAGGAACGAGACTTTTCTACTGCAGACAGACTACGCGCTGCTATAGCCAGTTCTTCACCAAGATGATGCGCCATCACCATTGCTTCTCTCCTTTCAACGAAGCTGTGTAGTTTTAGGTCGTATTTAGAGCTCCTTTCGCTCAGAGAGTTTCACTGTCTTCATTTCACCCTTAAAAGTGGATGGCGGTGAATTGTGTAGGAAAGAAATAATATCTACCAGAAGAAAGTAGAGTGAGTGGTTAGGCGGATGATGTCTGGCCGAGTGCAAGTTCAAATCCTAGTTCAGCCACTTATCAGGAAAGACAATTTTGTGTCTGTTTCCCCATCAGCAAAATGGGAATACGGAGTATCTGTCTCATAGGGTTGTTTTGAGTTATATGTATTAAATAAGTTAATTAATACATGAAATTAGAGTGTAGAGCTGCCCAAGACACATGCATAGTAAACATTCCAGAAGTTAGCAGTCATTATTAGAAAAACTTTAGCACTTTACAAAGAAACGTCACCTGCGTTATCTTATTGACTTTTTGTTACATATTAATATTAATATGCAGGCTTTCTTAGCCCCATTTTAAAGAGGAACAAACTGAGCTGCTGAATATGGTACTGGGGCCTCACACTCAGCTGATTTGGATTGCCTGTGGGGCCAGGGTTCTAACAGGAATTTGCATAAGGATCACCTAAAATGCACCTGTATCCCATTTACTGAGACTCTTAGTCAATAGATCTGTTCTCGGGCCCGGGAACCTGCATTTCAACTAGAAGCAGTTGGTTCCCCAGACTGTACTTTGAGAAGCACTGATTAGCATCTGTGTTCTTTCTACCTCCCCACGATGCTGCCTTCGAGAGTTAAAATAACACCATTAGCTCCTTATAAATTTACGAATACATTTGATCCTTCAACAAATATGATGTGAACTCCTCTCCTGTGTCCGACACTGTGCTGGGCGCTGGTGTTATCAGGAAGAGAAGGGCCTCGGAGTTGACAGTTTTGTGGGGGAGGAAAATCACACAACAAATACCCCACATGCATTCTCGGTGCTGAAGATGAAATTGGGCACCCGATCAGTCTGGGTTGGGGTGTGTAGTGGACATCTGTTCTTTTTGTCTGCTGATCATCATTCTCCCGTCTGGTGACAACATCTCAATTCTAACATTTCCTCTGGAGATGTCACCCCTCCCCCACTCTCAGTCCATATGGTTAAGGTGGGGGCTATTCCATGCCTCCACGGTGAGCATGTGACCCAGGCCTGGCCAATCAGAGCGCAGCACCTTCCCGGACTGGGCACCTGACCCAAACAAGGGCAATAAAAGTCCTACCCTGGGCTTAGGCCGGAGTAGGAGCTTTTACCTCTGGGGCTCGTGAGCCTTTTGGATGTTAGTGCCAGGGTCCGAGTAGGCATGTTAGTTAGCATGTTAGGGAAGACCTTTCTGCATTGGCATTAGAGGTGGAGAGGCAGCGGAATTGAGAACTCGCCCTGAAGACCTCACTGGCCCTGCTTGGGGGCGGGGGTGAAGCCCGAGGCACAGGTGGACTGCATAGCTATTTGCTCTAAACGGAGTCTCTGCTCTCACCCCAAAACTCCTGACCGATACTGGCAGGAGAACGGAAGGTCTGAGATGCTTCTCTAGGAAGTGGTGCCTGAGTTGAGTCTTCAAAAGGGAGGCGGTGTTTGCTGTGGAGAAACCGAGGCAGAACTCTCTCAAGCGGCCCGCGTGAACGCCCAGAGGGGGAAGAGAAACGGTGAGTGGATGCAGCTTTGAGGGGCTTGGTGTGGCTGGCTGGGCTAATGCCAGTAGGTGTAGACCAGAAGCTTCGTGCTACTTCCGAGCAGCTGCGATGCTCTGGGCTAGAGGCTTGCCCTCTCTCAGCCCCAGACTTCTCTGCAGAATGAGCACAAACATATCATCGGCCGCCTGGAGCTGTTAGGATTCAATGTAATGAGGCAAGTGGAACACCTGATGCATTGCAGGCATTCAGGTAAATGATTGCGCCTCTCACGGGGAGGGGAGGCACCTGGAGAGGGCGTGAAGGGCTGGTCCCATCCTGCACGGTCCAGTGGCGTGGTCTGCTGGAGCTAGAGGGGTCTTAGGGACGAGATCAGTGCCCTGGTGCTCCATCAGTGTGTGTCCAGCTACTGACCCTACCTATTAGTGCGTGACCCAGGAGATGTAGGTGAATACTGTGGGCTTCGGAGTCGCACAGACGAGCTGATTTCAACTGTGTGACCTTGGGTCCTTCCTCCTAACATTCTGAGAGCCAGTTGCTTCATATTTTAAATCTTAACAGAGTTGTTAGAAGGATTTGAATTTGGTAATATGTGCAGAGTGTCTGGCACATAGTGTTTGGTACATTATGGCTATTTATTCTTGCTAATTACTGCTATTACAATTGTTGCCATTCAAATGAGTTTCAAATGCTTGGTCAGCAGAGCGAGCAGGACGCCTCATTCTTTAGTAAATAAAGCGCTGTACACAGTATGAGGGCAGGGACCGTCTTGGCTTTGTTCACAGTCGTGTGTCCAATGCTTAGCACATAGTAGGCACACTGAAATGAAGAATTAGCAGCTTCTCCTCCCAAGGGCAAAAGGAGGAGTCTTCTGGGTAGCCGTGTGCTCCCAACTGTAGCAAGTCAGCCCTAAAACAAATGTTTATTGAAGGCCTGCTGGTGCCAGGTACGGAGGTGGGATATAACTGAGCAAGACAGACTTTGACCTTGTGGTTTTACATCTTAATGATGGGAGACGGGTGCTTCACAACCTGCTTTTAAAAAATGAAGTTCAACCGAGTAAATGTGAAGATCTCTTTGGTTTTATTAAGTGATTCATGAATTGGGACGCATCTCATCCAGCAACTAGAAGGGGACTACTAAGGGTGTTCAAAATGGAAGCTTTTTGTAGAAAGAAGGGTGGGGGATGGAGCTATTAACCAAAGAAAGGATTATTTTTACACCAAAACAATTTCTTTTGAGGAAGGAGACCCTTGAAGGTTTGTTTTTTTGTCTTCCCTCCACTCCTCCCCCATGCAGATCACTTCTTTCTGTGGAGATGATTAGGGAAAGAGAGGAGGCCCACGTGACAGAGAGCCTTACTAGCGCTTGACCAGAAAATTCCAGACTGGTTAAATAACATGATATTTCTAGGAAAGTTAGGTCAGGTATTAAATGTATGTTTGGTGTCACTGGCTAAATCATCATGCTAAAGCACACGTTTCGCCATTCGGGGGCTGTGGTTTTCTCTTTAATAAAGCCAAGAAACAGGAAATCATTTCAGATTATGGTTAAACACCAGGAAGGAAACAAGAGAGTGACCTTACAGAACATATGTGGGGAAAGGCTGCTTGAACTAGGTGGTCAGTGCTAGTGTTGGTGCAATTAGAGTCCCTGCTGCACCAAGAACTACGGATCTGTGCAGCACACCTCAAATTGGCCCCTGGGATTAACCCACTTGAACCTCATCAAAAAGCCCCTCCTCCCCACAGCTCCACATTACCCATTGGTTGGCCCAGCTCAGATCTGCTTGGGACTCAGAGAAGGGGATTTCCAAGGCATGCTCAGAAAACAGAGGGTACCCCTGGGCGGGGGCTACTCTAGGCCATTGACCCACATACCACTTTCCCACTGGTAATTGATCAAAGAGAAAAATTTTATAGAAAGAGATACTGCTGCCATGTTTTTAAAGCATGTGTTTCCCAGCCAAGTCTCCAGATGGAATCACCGAAGCAACACATCCTTGACTTAAATGTGACTGTTTAACAGTTATATTGGGTAGGCCATATTTTTCCACAAGGAAGTGCTTGCTTGTCTTAGGAACTTGAGACTCTTAACTTTTGGGTAAGAGCTTTCCAGGATACCACTCTGTCTCTCGTTGCTTCCTGAAGTCACAGAAGTCGGAGACCTCGCTGTGGTGTCACAAGAGGGGAATAATAGAGTGAAGTATGGTGCGGCTCATAGAATGATCAGGTTTGTTGGAAGTTTTAGTGCCAATGACCGTCACTACTGAACGGTTCATAAGATTAGGTTGGCTCCTTTGTTTCTGCCTGACCGTCATCCACTTCCCTTCTGGTTCTGAGCATTCTGGTTTTGCTTTGAGGGAGCTGCCCTTCTCCACTGAGCACAGACACTGGGCTTGTGAAGAAGGCCCCTCCACTGGCCGAGAAAGAGACCTGGGGCATAAGCTGGGGGGGTACAGATGCTTCCTTTGGAGTTCGGCCCTTGAGCAGAGGGATAGGACTACACATAACAGATGCACATTCATGCTAAGGAGACTGTAGGTCATCCTGTTACTTACACATCCTGAGTTACCCCAATCCCTGCCCTTCCACACCTGGTATCAAAACCTTCCGTTTGTTCTATTATCTCCCCCATAGCATTCCAATGAGTTAATTTTCCACATAAATTGGACAGTTATTTTCGGTGGCTTCCAACCAAAGATCTTGACTAGTAGAGTAATCTTCCAACACATGACCTACCTTCTCCTTCTGGTCCTTAGAAACAACACTTGAATATCAAGATTGGTTTTCCTGCACAGCATTTTTATTGTCTACCAGGGCAATAAAACTATCTTTTTAAAAAATATTTTCTATTGATATTTTACAGAGAGGAAGGGAGAGAGCTAGAAATGTCAATGAGAGAGAAACATTGACCAGCTGCCTCTTGCACATCCCCCTGGCCACGGGGATGTGCCCAAAGCCAAGGTACATGCCCTTGACCGGAATCGAACCTGGGACCTTTCAGTCCGCAGACTGATGCTCTACCACTGAGCCAAACTGGTTTCGGCAATAAAACTATCTTTTACAGTCCCTTCATTTAGTTCTGAGACTCTGTCAAGTTGATATGGACTACTTTGCTACATGAAAAAAATTTTTGGAAGAACAAAACCATATAACCCTACCCATACCTCACATTTATATTCAGCATAAAAATGTCTTCAGGTTGAGTTAGGGCTAAGGCAAGCAACTCAGAACAAGAGGGAAGTTAAAAACAATGATGATGAGATTAGGGTTTTTGTTTGCTTTGCTTTGCTTACTTTGCTTAGAAAGAGCTCTGGCTAGGGGTCGGGGAAGGAATGGGGATATGTTTGTCGAAGGTACAAACTTCTAGTTAGAAGATGAATGAGCTCGAGGGAGCTAATGCACAGCGTTGTGAATGTAGTTGACCAGACTGTATTTTATACTTGAAAGTTGCTAAAAAAAAAATTAAAAAAAAAAGTTTATCTTAAATGTTCTCCCCACAAAAAAGAAATGGTAATTATGTGATATGATGAAAGTATCAGCTAATGCTACCATGGTAAACATATTGCAATATATGTCATCAAATCAACAGGTGGTGTACCTTAAACTTAAACAATATATAAATTCTATTTAAAGCTGCAAAAAATAACTCTTCCCCCCCAAAAAGATGTTTTCAGGATATACTGTGGTTATTTTTCCCAGCACTTCCTGATGCAGGAATAACTTGTTCAGTGTAGTCTACTACAAAGGACAACATACATCTCCACATAGATTTTCGGAAGAGAATTGGCTGAGGTCAAGCAAGGAGATGGGAAGGAGGCTGGCATTAATTCTGGGGGGTCTCAGCCTAGAAGTCTGTGCTTTGTTTATTGACAAGCACAGATCCTAAAACCTGGTGCACATTTGGAGTAAGAAGCAATACTTATCTATTATTAGTCCCCTTTCAAAATGAATGATTATAAGTTATCCACAAACCTATATTTTCAAACAAGGTGGTCAATATAAATAGAAAAACAATAGGAGAAAATATGCTGACTACAAGGATTGCTGAGAGGCTTGGACAGACACGGAGTTTCCTGGTAGCTAAACCAAAAAGGGAAAGACGATGGGTTATGTTATACTGATGCTCTTCGGAAGACACCAGAAAACAAGTAGAGTAGCTTCCTTGATCAGATTTTCTTATAGATTTCCTTTCAATTTACCTCTTCAATCTTGAATATTAAGAAGTATGTACTCACCCACCTGCACATTGATCACATTCTTGGAAGTTAGCACCTTGAAGATGCCAGCCAAGTTCAGTCATGGCACAAGGGTTCTTGTAGAAAGAAATGGAGAAGCCCAGGCCCTGTCTGTTGTGGCCCATTCATGAAAACACGGGGCTTTTAGTGAAATTGCCTCCTGGATGGAATGTTCTCATGCATTATACATCTGCAGTAAAATCTGCAGGTTTTCCCTGGGGATGAAGGCGGAGTGGAGCTGGATGTCTTGAGTGAGCCAGAGTAAACGCGGGATATACACTGTAGGTCTAAGATTAATTTGAACACGATGTACAGGGTCTCCGTGGTTTTCTTTCCAATCTATAAAATTGACAAAACCATCGACTATCTACTGCAAAGGAATATTGTGATAGAAAAAGAATGTCCTGGTGTTTGCAATCGCATCCTTGAGGGTGCTTCATAGGACTCACAAGTGGCTGCTCACAGCTTCTAGTGCTCATCACATCACTTCTGGTTAAATCATGGGAAATCAGTAGCTTTAAGTCAGTGTTATACATTCCGTCTTCTGGGAAAAGAAATGCCAGTGTCTGCTCTCAAGAGGAGGTTTCAATTTCCCCATGAGTTGTTTTTTTATTTTTTACTTTTTTTGGGGGGTGGGGGTAGGTAGTGAGGGGGGGGGGTTTGTTTCGTTTTTTAACGACAGCTGATTTGATCTCTGGTTTTACCTTCCCCAATTGCTGTTTCCCTTACTCGGCCCATGGATTCCTTCTTCCTCCACCTAATTCTTCTTGTGCCTGCCTCCTTCTCATCCTCAGAGTATAGTTTACTTTGGAAAGTTATTTCTTGGAAAAGAAGTTACATTATCCAGACTAACTAGCCACACTCAGTGGGTTTGGCCTACAAACCCTATCCTTGGGGAGAGCCTTGACCCCCACTCCCCCACTTCTTATTCTAAATGTCCTTCCTCTGTTCTCCCTCTCACTCCACATTTCCTCCCTTCTTTGTCTTCCTAGTACTTTTCACACAGGTCACTATTCATTTGCTCCTGTCTTGTTTGCTCCACAAATAAATCTGCAGTATTAGAACGTGGGGGCATGATGTCACCAGTGTGTGCCCAGTGCCCAGCTCCGTGCCTGGCACGTAGTAGGTGCTCATCTAGATATGAATGAAGTTATGTACCTTTTCCTTAAAAAACACACGTTGGGCCCTGGCCCATGTGGCTCAGTTGGTTGGAGCATTGTCCCATGCACCGAAGGATCTCAGGTTTGATCCCCCAGTCAGGGTACATACAGAAGGTAACTGATCGATGTTTCTCTCTCCCTCTCCCCGTTCTCTCTCTCTCTCTCTCTCTCTCTCTCTCTCTCTCTCTCTCTCTCTCTCAAAAAACAAACACAAATCAAGTGTTGAAAATGATTCCTATATTTCAAAGTGTAACTCTCTAGTTCTGTGCTCTCACTCAAACTGGGGAGCAGAAACTCAAACCCACAGAATGTATATTCTGTCATGAGGACAAGTATGTGGTCTTTACTGTGCAAAGGGGAATTTTATGATCACTCTCTAATTCTCTCACACCGGCAAGGCGCACGTCACTTCATTCAGAGGGAAAGGCTCCTAAAGGCTCTCACTGTTGCTGCTGAGCAGGCACTTGAGGCTGGACCTGACTTCTCAGCACGTCCTTTCCCCTTCCGGCTGTGGCTGAACCAGGCCCCCTCAAAGCTCAGGTAAACACTGCCTCCTCCCTTCACAGTTCCACGTGAGTTCTCTTTTCCTCCAACCTCTTACAGCTTTTTAAAATAATATATAGATTGGTTTCAGAGAGGAAGAAAGAGAAACCTCAATGATGAGAGAGAATCATTGATTGGCTGCCTCCTGCACACCCCCTACTGGGGATTGAGCCCACAGCCTGGGCATGTGCCCTGACTGAATAGAACTGTGACCTCCTGGCTCATAAGTCGATCAATGCTCAACCACTGAGCCATGCCAGGCCGGGCACCTCTCACCGCTTCTTCTCTCTGTGATGTCTGGTATTTTTCTATCATGGGTCACCGGTACCTTATTCACATCCCTTTACCAGATGACTCTTCCGGCCTGGCCTGGTTCCAGCCAAGGGCATGGTCCCACCCCATTGCCCACTCACCCGTCCTGCTTTGGGGACCAGCTGGGCCAGGTTCTTTCTGTCCTTGCCACAGGCCACACCCTTTCCTCTCTGTGCCCTTGAACATGGAGTTCTCTGTGCCTGCTGCACGCTTTCCCCCAGGGTCATATTTCGCTAGCTACTTTGTCTTCTGTAAGCCCAACCCACAGCACTGCCTCCTTAGAGAAGCCTCCTAATGCCATGACACGGAGAGACATAAGCGCCTGGGTCCTTGATTTAGTTTTCAGCATCATCCCAACTAGAATGACTTTCGTGCGTAGGTTTATTTGCTTTTCTTCTTTCCCACTTAGACATAAGCTCCACGAGGCAGGGACCATGTCTGTCATGTTCGTCTGTCTTTCAGCACCCAAGTGTATGGCTTCGCCCACGCCACAGTAGGTATTGAACAAATATTTGTTGAAAAACACTGGATTGTGTCACTCTTCTCAAAACCCTCCAACGCTTTACCTCTACCATTCAGAGTAAAAGCCTTGCTGTGACGGACAAGGCCTCCACCCCAGCCCCCTTGAATGGGCAGCTCTGAACGGGTCTGCCTTCCTCCCCTCACTCCCGCTACTCCAGCTACACAGGCCTCCTCGATGTTTCCCACACATGCCACGCAAGTTCTGCCTCAGGACCTCCTCGGGAACCATTTTCTCCATCATCCCGTTCTTCCTTCAGGTCTTGTTCTCTAAGGGAGGCCTTCCCCTACTAATCTGTTTGTAATGTGGAGCTTCCCCTTACACACACACACACTCATACACACTCATACTCATACACTCACTCCCACCTGTTCCCTCTCCCCTCCCTGCTTTACTCATTGTCTCTCTTCCTCTATTAGAATGTACGCTCTACTAGGCAGGTGTCTTTATATATTTCCTCTCTACTGCATTCCTCTGATCCCAGAACAGCACCTAGCACACAGTAGGCGTTCAGTAAATGGGGCAAGCCAGCAGGAGAAAGATAGCCACCTGTGCTATCTTGGAGCTGGCTTGCCCCATTGTTCTTCATTGCCCTCAGGGCCAGCAAGCCTCCACTGAATATCACTTCAGAGAATGGAGGCATCTGATTCTAGGCCCCTGCAAAGAGTAAACCAGACACATTTGAAGAAACTGCCAATCTTCAGCAAACATCTGCAAGACCTTCAGAAAAATAATACTGCAATAACACTGCAAAGCCTTAGCTTTTTGCTTCCTGCTCTCCTTGTTGAGTGTAGCGAACCATTCATGGAAGAAAATGATGTCTTTCCTTGCATCTGTTTTTCCCTCTCACTCCTGACATCTCTCATAGCTTCCCCTCTGCAGCCCCGGCTGCTTTGCACTGTAGGACCCTCAGGGCAAGGCGTGGCTTCTAAAGGTGAGGCAGCTGAGCAGTCCTGGGAACATACAACTGCATTTTAGCCCCACGATTAAGGGACAGAAGGAATTGGAGAGGTTGGAAGCATAAAGCATCTCCACCTTGTTCGTCCACAGCTAAGCGCTGCCGTACGGGGGTGACCTCACTGAGCTTGGCTGTTTAGTAACTGCAGGTCACAGGTGTGGGGAGGTCCCCCCTTCCTGCCTCCTGGGCCGTGTGAGCCACCATATTGGAGCTGAGTTTCCTGTGTTTGTTTAAGAAGCAGCCCCTCCTTTTCGTGTAGAAACCTTTTCCCTTTGGCCTGGATAGCAGGACGCCGTGGCCACCCCCGAGTTCTCCACCTGGTAGGCAGGCAGTCTGACTCTGTTCTGCTGGTGCTTGGAGAGGTTCTTCAGATGCAGCTGGCCAGCCTCCCCTCACCTGCCCGGCCCCTCCCTCCTCTTGGCCCCTGATGCACAGGCTTCTTGAGCACAGGGAGAGGAGGCCTCCCCAAAGCTCGCCGAGCAAAGGAAGGCGGATACAGGATGCTCTCCTGGTCCCCGTGCTCTAGCGGCTTGGTCTGCTCACTTTTATCTGACCTCACTGCTTCACCCCTCACTGCTCTTCTGAGATACTTGAGGGAGATACAATGTCTTATTTCCACTTTTTAGATAATTTAGGCAAAAATATTTGCAGAATCTGTATTTCTCTAATCACCCTGATTTAACACACACACACACACACACACACACACACACACACACACAAAACAATTACATGTCATTACAATATAAAAGCATCTGAGGGAGGCCTAATTAGAGAGCCTTTCTTTAGCTTATTTTAGAAAGTATGAAAAGCCACAACAACATTTTTAAGGACTAAACAGCCATGAGTTTCTTTAAAAACTCACCTTTTGTTAGTCCCAGGTGCCCTTGAAGCCAAATAATTTGTAAATCCTGTCCCCGAATTTGCTTCCGTGCTGCAGTGCTTAACATGGATCGATTTTCAGAAGTTGTAGGAGAGAAAATAAATTCTGCCTCCAAATGATGTTTATAATCTCAAATCTAAATTAAAACATGTCGATTCCACAGCAATAGTCACTATGGAAATAGAAACATATAGGCCTGGATTCTAAATCAAGAGAGTGTTTAGCTGGGTGGTATATATTTTCCATCATGTTTTTGAAAAATCTGTTACAGTGTATGCATTTTCAAAGGCTTGGATTCGATCAGCTTCTAAGAAGTAGTACATGCGTGGGTCAGATTAGAATTAAATGTACTTTGTATGTTTTTCACATGTAGCTTATAATTTTTGACCCCTTTATTAATGAAAATCCTGTTGAATTTTTTTAGAGTTATTTTATGAGATTAAAAAATAAAAAGCATATAGGAAATAAATCCATGGAAATATCTGTGGCAAGCAGATATGCCTGCACATTATCTCCATTCAAATTCTTCTAAAATTCAAACGTTTTATTAAAAACACTAGCAAGTAGAGAATAGATTTTAAAGAGTTTAAATAGAATTGCCACTCACATCTCCATTTACACCTAATTATCAAGCTTTATTTAGTTTTAGAAGCTGTTTAAAAATATATTTGCTGGTTTAAGAAATGGTGAGCTTTAAAAAAACACCAAAGGTAATAATAGAAATAATTTATCCTAAAGATGTAACATGCAAAAAATGCCTCTAAATTTATTTAGAACTTTTAGAAGTTAAAAAGGGTTTTCCCTCTGTTCAAATGAATGAACAACTTACCTTTATCCTTTTAATTTTTTCTAGCAAGTAATCAACAAATAAATATTCCTTCAGACAGTAATTGTATGCCTACTACGGGCTAGGCAATATTCTAAAATCGAATGTCACCTCTCAAATAATATAAAGCAAACATGTGCTGTGATTTTTGCTTTAAATATCATAAGCCAAGCATGTAACTTCTTTACATAAAATACATAATTATTCACATTTTAGGGACTCAGGATGTTTAGAATCAAAACAGTTACCTTCACATCACCCTCTGGAACTTAATGGAAACCAAGTCTGCCTACCTTTCCTTGCACCAGGCATGCCTTTCTAAAAAGTTAAAAATGACAGGGGTCCTTATACACCCCGGGGCGAAGACAGAGTGACACCCATTCTACCAGTTCCTTGCCCAGCAATCTCCTCAGTTGCACAGGGGGGGCGGTGCCCAGCCTCCACGTCCCCTACTATGCTCTCCTTTTCCCTCTTCCCCAGGCCTTGGTTAGATCAGCATCTCTCCTTCTGCTGATGCTTAACCTCAGGCACCTGTTTGTGTACATGTGCAGTATCATGAACGGAAGCAGCCCAGACCATCTTATCTGAGTGCAGAACTCCAGCCATTTGCACATCCTTGTGCGTGTACAGCTTGTCTCCTCATTAGCCAGAATGCTGAGATCTTTCTCAGGGTCAGCTGCTACCGGTAATCATGCCTCTACGCAGTGGGGATAATGACCTGTGAAATCGAGATATGCAAGTTTCCCCACCCCAGTTCTCTTGTCTACCTTTGTGCTCTCACTATTCAACTTCACCCCATTTGTTAGAGAGCACCCCTAAACTTCTCAGACTCGCATCGTTAGGGTTTTTCCTTGATCCCATATCAATTCATACACTTAGATTTTTGTGGGGGGCTGTTTTGGGGTCACACAGATCCACTCTTGGTGGAAGTTCACAAATGGTTTAACAGATAATGGATGTGAAGTTTTCCTGAAATTCTGAAAATTTACTGTGTCATGTAGAGCTCCTCGTTGCTAGTAGCATGCCCGTGGCTTACTGGTGAGGAAATGGCTCACTTCCCCCTGATAAACGCACAGCGAGGAGCCGGCGCTGTGTCTGTGTGTCTTAGATGGGCCGTCCTCTGTGTGAAGTTTTCCTCCGGGCTGGCAGAGAGATGCTGCAGCCTGGCGTACAGTTCTGGCAGTGTCCAAAGGGACCATCTTCCGTCCTTGAGAGCAGGAGAAACTTTCCCAGAAACCCTCCTGGCTGACTTGCTCTCCTGTCTAATTGGCCAGAATTTTATCACATGTTCAATCTAAACCAATCAACAGCCAGGAGAAGGGGATTAGCAGGGCTGCTTTAGATCAAAGGAGCACATCCCTTGGTACCACCAGTTGGGGTGGGGCAACTTCCCTGAAGCAGGAAAGGCTTGGAGAAAGGTGAGATCTGAATAAAATCAAGGTGGGGGGAAGGGGAGAGAGATCAACCAAAGGACTTGTATGCATGCATATAAGCCTAACCAATGGACACAGACAACAGGGGGATGAGGGGATGAATGGGGAGTTGGGGGGGGGGGTGTAATAGGGGAATAAGGACACATATGTAACACCTTAATCAATAAAGAAATTTTTAAAAAAAGAATAACCAGGGGAAAAAAAGAGATGCAGTTAAGAAGGGTGTGGAGGAAGCAGCGATATGGATGCTAAGTCAATAGCGTTGGGTATATATGTTTTTTTGGGGGAAAGGCAAGAAAGATATTCACAAAGTCAGAGTGGCATTTTAGAACTACAGGGACACTTTCCCCCAGGTTAGCAAAAGGTAGAAAGTGATATTTCTCTTTTGGATCATAGGGTGTTTTTGTTTTGTGTGTGTGTGTGTGTGTGTGTGTGTGTGTGTGTGTGTGTGTGTGTGGTTGTTGTTTTTTTAATCCACATCTCAGACCAAGAAAAACACTGGGTATAGATAAATGTATTTAATGTTGGAAATTCCCACTTAGCACAAAAAGATAGAATTTGTCTCTGTTAAAAATGTAGCAGCGTAGTTTACTTGCTTTGTAAGTTAGCAGTTGTAAGAAACAACAGAAACAAAGCACTTAAACCTCTGTGTCCAAGGTTCAAAATATTATCACTGGAGAGAATTAATTAGCTGAAGTCATCTGAATACTCTGTAATTTGTTTTCCTCTAAATGTGATTTGACATTTATATTAAACCCAGATTTTGAAAAAAAAATGTTTTTGATGCTACTTGGCATATCTGTGTACTCCGTTATGTGTTGCTGTAGGATTTACAAGATCAGCATGGAGATGTCATCGGGGAGACACGCATCCTTGCACGGTGATAGACTTTCTCAGGCATCCCAAAGTAGCAGCAGCTATTTACATTGAACTTGAACAGGCAACTATGGAAATGTCAAGAAGCATTACATTTTGAGAGTTTGGAAACATTGAGAAGAATTAGGCTTTTCATTATTAATTTGCATTCAAGTGACCGAAAAGTGTCTTGTGGGTTAGAATGACTCCATATGGGCAGAGCAAAGACCAAGGTAGCTAGCAGTCTTGCACATCTCAAAATCAACTTAGGGTCATTACCTGTATTATTTTTCCCCTCTATGATTTAGTTAAAATATATCAAAGAGCATTTTATGTGGTAAGAGTAAGAATAGATTCATTTTATTTGAACTTAATTTTTTATTATGAAAAATTTCAAGCATATACAAAGGTAGAAAGAATACTATACTGAACCCACATGTACCCATCACTGAGATTCAACAGCTATCAAGATTTGTGCCATACCAGCTTCTTCTTCTTCTTTTTTTTTTTTTTTGCTGATATATTTTATTTTTATTTTTCCCCCAGCCCCTTTCTTATTTTTCTTTAATTAAGGTATTATATGTGTACATTGCTTAGCATTGCCCCCCCCCCACCTCCCATACATGCCCTCCCTCCCCAGAATTCTGTGTGCATTGGTTGTACTTATATGCATGCATACCAGTCCTTCGGTTGATCTCTTATCTCCCCAGATCACCTACCCTCCCCGCTGTCATTTGACAGCCTGCTTGTTGCTTTACTGTCACTATATCTTTCTGTTCATCAGTTTATAATGTTCTTTATTGCCCATAAAAGTGAGGACATGTGTTTCTCTTTCATTGACTGGCTTATTTCACTCAGCATGATGTTCTCCAATTCCATCCAGGTTGCTGCTAATGATGAGAATTCCTTCTTTTTTATGGCAGCATAGTATTCCATTGTGTTGATGTACCATAGTTTTCTGCTCCAATCATCTGCTGACGGGCACCTAGGCTGTTTCCAAATCTAGCTATTGTAAATTGTGCTGCTATGAACATAGGGGCTCCCTTGGGTCCCACCGCCCACCCCCCAGGTCACACAGCTCCCCCGGGTCCCACCGCTCCCAAGGGGCACACAGCTCTCCCGAGGCACACAGCTCCCCTGGGTCCCACTGCCTCCCCCGGGGCACACGGCTCCCCCGGGTCCCACCGCCCCTCCAGGTCTCACGGCTCCCCCTGGTCCCAGCGCTCCCCCGGGGCACAAGGCTCTCCTGGGGCACATGGCTCCCCCAGGTCCCACCGCCCCCCCCAGGACTGATATATTTTAAAGCAGATCCCAGACATTAATTCATTTCACTGCCATGTATTTCAAGATGTATTTTTAAGTATAGATGTTTTCTTACATAACCACAATGTGATCATTATCATTCCTAATAAAATTAATAATTATTTGGTATCCTATAATAACGAATCACCAAAACATCAAAATGTTCCAGTTTCCCCCAATGAACTAATTTTAAAAATAAATCTTAATACAGTTGCTTTATTTGAAACATAAAACTTGTGTTTATGTGTCCAATCTGTTTGTGGAAAATTACAATGTGAAATAGATTTTTTAAATATATTTTATTGATTTTTTTTCAGAGAGGAAGGGAGAGGGATAGAGAGTTAGAAACATTGATGAGAGAGAAACATCAATTAGCTGCCTCCTGCACACTCCTTGCTGCGTATGTGCACGAAACCAAGGTACATGCCCATGACTGGAATTGAACCTGGGACCCTGAGTCTGCAGGCTAATGCTCTATCCACTGAGCCAAACCAGTTAGGGCTGAAATAAATATCTTAATGTGAGTTCTTATCAAAAACATTCTGGAAAGCCACCGCTGAGGGCACTAAGAAGTTTTTATGGAGGACTCAGGAGCAAATTTTTCTTCTTGTAGATGAGCAGTTTCTATAGACGCAAATAACAGCTCCAACAAGGGGTTAATATACAAAATACATAAAGAACTCATACAACTCAACACCAAAACACAAACAATCCGGTTAAAAAAGACACCCCTCCCCTGAAGACATACAAACAGCCAATAGATATATGAAAAGATGCTCGATTTGACTAGCTATGAGGGAAATGCAAATCAAAACTACAACCTCACCCTTATTAGAATGGCTATTACCAATAAGACAACTAATAACAAGTATTAGAGACGTTACGGATGAAAGGGAACCCTCGTTCGCTCCTGGTTGGAATGTAAACTGGTACAGCCACCATGGAAAACACTACGGCAGTTCTTCAGAAAGTTAAGAATAGCCGAAACCGGTTTGGCTCAATGAATAGAACGTCAGCCTACAGACTGAAAGGTCCCAGGTTTGATTCCAGTCAAAGGCATGTACCTTGGTTGCTGGCACATTCCCAGTAGGGGGTGTGCAGGAGGCAGCTGGTCGATGATTCTCTCTCATTGATGTTTCTAACTCTCTATCCCTCTCTCTTCCTCTCTGTAAAAAATCAAGAAAATATATATTTTTAAAAAGTTAAAAATAGAGTTAGCATATGGCCCAGCAATCCCTCTTCTGGATACCTACCCCAAAATCTCAAAAACATTTATTCGCAAAGATAATGCACCCCTATATTCATCGCCACATTATTTACAGTGACTAAGGCATGGGGACAGCCAAAGTGTCCTTTGATAGGGGAGTGAATAAAGATGTGGTACACTTATACAATGGATTACTACTCAGGCATAAGAAAATATGAGGTATTGCCATTTGTGACAACATGTGGATGGACCTTGAGAATATTATGCTAAGCGAAATGCCAAAAAAGCTAAGACCATATGATTTCATTCATATATGGAATATAAAACTAAAACTCAAGACATGGACAATATTGTGTTTACCAGAGGGAAAGAGAGTGTGGGTAGTAAAGGAAAAAGGGGGCCAAATATATGGTGATGGAAGATGGCTTGACTTTGGGTGGTGGGCACACAATACATTATCCAGATCATGTCTCATAGAATGTATACTTGAACCCTATATGATTCTATTAACCCCAATGCATTTAATTTTTTAAAATTGCCCTGCAAAGTGGCTTCAACTATTTATATTTCCACCAGCAGTATATGAGAGGCCATTTCTCCCGTATCTTTACCAGCACTTAATGACATCACACTTGGCTGCTTTTTCCAATCTGATGGGTGAGAAATGGCATCTTGGTCTCATTAATATTCCCCTGGTCACTGTGGCGATCTAGTGCCCTTTCTTAGCTTGGCCGGTTGTACTTAACTTTCTGCAAAGCTCTTGCCCTGGCTGCCCTCTCTGCCTGCTTCTTGTCTAGACCTTGTTCACTGTTGGTGGCTTCCCTGCTCTCATTGTTTCTGCCTCTTTGCTCTTGTTTTTGAGCAGGCCTGTCTAGGTATTAACTTCTCTTTTAATTTATTCAAAATACTAGTATATTCGCCAAGTGCGTGATAGGTGGTGACAAGACAGAGTTTCTGCCATCATGGAGTTTGCATTTCCATGGGAAAATGGACAGCATGTTAATAAGTGGTACTTGGTACAATGTCATGTACCACAAAGATAAAGCAGGTGTGATGACAGAGGTCCCGGGGCATAAAGGAGAAAGTGTCTTATTTTAGCCAAGGGGGTCATGGAAGGCCTCTACTGAGAGGTGAGATTTAAGCAGAGACCTGACTGAAGGGAGGGAGAGAAGAGTCTTCTCGGGAGATGGGGTGGAGAGTACAAAAGCGCCGAGCAAAAGTGAGAAATGGGAAGCAAGCTGGTGTGTCTGGAGCTCAGTGGTGTAGGGAATGATGTTGAAAAGGGGGGCCAAGATCCAGATCGTGAAGACCTTTGAAGGCCATGATCAAGATTCATTATTTTATTCCAAGAGGAATGGGAAGCTTTTGAGGTTCATGGGAAGTAAGTGTCTTTTACTGGTAGATGATTCTAGGTGCTCAGTGGAAAGAGGGTCAGTGTAGAAGTATGGAGAACAGTCACGTGGGTATAGCAGTAGACTAGACAAGGATCTTCAGCATCATGGTGATCAGGGTGGTGAGGGATAGTGCGATATGGGACGTGATTCTGAAGGGGGAACCAGCATGACTTGCTGATGGGTTAGATGTATGGTGAAAGGGGAGAAATGATTTGGGGTGATTTCAAAATTTTGACCTGAGCTATTAGAGGGGTAGTGATGGCACTTACAAAGATGGAGACCACTGTGGGTGAGGGTAGGTTTGAGGGGGGGGGGAATCTAGAGCTCTGTATTAGACACATTAAATTTGAGATGCTTATTAGATATCCAAGTATTGGGTGGGTATAAAGCTCAAGGGAAAATTAGAATTCAGAATATATATCTGGGGATTGTCTTCTTAGAACAGTGTTTCCCAAACTTCTTTCATGATGAGAATCACCTGGTGGAGTTGTTAAAATACAGATTCCTGAATTCCAACTAAGAAGTCCTAAACTAGAATTTTGGGGAACATATAGGTAAAATTGTAAATAGTTAAGTAAAGTATACAATTTTACCTATATGTTCCCAAAAATTCTAGTTTAGCACTTCTTAGTTGGGATTCAGGAATCTGTATTTTAACAACTCCACCAGGTGATTCTCATGGTGAGAGAAGTTTGGGGAACACTGTGACTTAGAAGATTATATTTAACACCATAATCAGATGATTATCACTGAGGGAAAAGCTCGAGAGGAAATACGGCCAAAGGCTGAGCCAAGGGCCACTCCAGTATCTAGGAGTTGGGGACAAGGAAGAGGAGCCAGTAGAAGGAGGTGCCAGGGCTCTGGAAACCAGGGGCAAAAGCATATCTCAAGAGGGAGGGAGGGACTAATTGTGTCGAATGCTGCCAACAGGTTGAGAAAGGTGCATGCTTAGGACAAACTTTGGACTTAGTAAGATGACATTGGTCACATTAACTTGAGCAGTCTCAGTAGAGAGTTGGGGAGAAAATTGGAGGTGAGGAGGTGGAGATGTCAGTCATTGTAAGTGTGGGGTGCAGCGAAAGCTGTCAGTATTGCTTTTCTGCTATCTTAAAATTGGAAGTCCTTGGCTAATTCCTAATCCTCTACTCAGAGCTATTTAAAATGAACTGTTTCCTTTTCTCTCTCCCAGATTCCTTATCTCCCCAGGCTCATCACTCCATTTCTTTGGCTATGTTAGAAGTCCTACCTTCTTGGTCTTTTTATAACACTCTGCTTTCCTTCTGCATGCATCTGAATCCCCCATAGACAAGAGGCTCTGGGGCAACCATGTTGTTTACCTCTACCCATGTCTAGTCCATTCTGGGTTTCACTAATATTTGTTGAGTTGAACTTCACTTCTGATACAATTTGAAAAGGAAGAAGTTAAAGGAAGTTTTGTTCTAATTAGAGGAGAGTCTGAATTTGATGATCATGTTGGGGGTAAAGAAAAGACATGCCATTAGATGAACAAGCAACTGCATAATTGATACCATTTCTCATGGCATGGGTGTTGCCAATAATGGCAGAGCAGAGCACTGCAAGAGCCTGGTGTATCTGCTAAAAAACTAAGTGAAATTTGAATGAAGGTTAATACAGAGGTTTTTGCTCACAGTCTTTTCCTAGTGAGTGACAATGATGTCAATTCCAGTTTGGACTGAGCCTATGAAGTTTATGAAGTTAAAATACATGCTTCTTGAAAGTAGTGTTTCTTCAACCTAATTTTAACTGGTAATTGCTTCTCCGGAGAACCTGTTTGGTGCCAGGGGGAATGGGGAAGAAGCAGAGACAGAGAATGCTGAGTCTTTAGGTACAAGAGGGGAACCCCTGTGTCACTAATGTCACACTACTTCCATTTCACCATCTATAATTGTATGATTGATAGTATCAGTAATGTCCTTTTTCTATAAAGATGCTTTATTACCAGTATTAATAAAGCTTCCAATGATTATCAAGATCCTTTGAGGAAAATCAAACCTTCTATCTCAGTATCCAGCTTCTCTTCATCTTGTACTGAGAAAACCAGTGCCAAATTATTTTATCTGGCTTGCGGCCTCATACTGTTCCATCTTTAAGTGTTCTTACCAAATGTGCTTTAATTAAGAGTCTGGTCAAAATGCAGGTCCTAGTTTTAATATTCATCCAAAAATATTTATTGAGCATCCAATATCTCCTAGGCATTGGACTTGAACTTTGGATTCTAAAAATAAACACACATCTAACTGCAACTCTGAGCCCTGGCCAGTGTGGCTCAGTTAGTTGAACATTGCCCCATGGACCAAAAGATTGCTGGCTCGATTTCTGGTCAGGGCATATGCCCAGGTTAAGGGGTACATGCAGGTACATAGCCAATTGATCTCTCATGTTGATGTTTTGCTCTCTCCTTTTCTCTCTCTAAAATAAAGAAGAACATATGTAATGGATACATTTAAAAATAAATAAATATAGCTCTGAAGTCAAAACAATATTCTAAACTTGTACCTACCTTCTGAAGTATTATGTTGGAAGTAAAGTATGGAAATGTCATTTAACTACTTAATTTAACTTTTTTCCAAAATTCAGTTATTGTAGTCTTCATTGCTAAATATTAGAGTAGATTTTTAAAAAATGTTTGTAAAGTTATTGATTCCGGGAATTACAAGGGCTCTTAGGATTGGTTTTCTAGTTTAATTGGTTTTCTAGGCTGTTTAATTAAATATAATAAAGGTCCATATGTAATTTTGAATTTTTAATAGCTTCTTCAGAAAAGTAAACAGAAACAAGTTAAATTAATGTTAATATACTTAATCTAATATATTGAAAATATTTCAATATGTGAACAATGAAAAATTATTAATAAACTATTTTGTGGTATTGTTTTTAAAATCCAATGTGTACTTTACACTTGTAGCATATTTCCATTTGGATGCTAAATTTTCATTGGATATCTATTTAGATTTCATAACAGTTAAAGTTGAAAGAGTTGTTTCAAACATACTTAAAACTTTTTTAATCTTTCATCCTCCTGCTCTCCTTACATTTTTTTTTATCCTCACCTGAGAATATGCTTTTTTGT
Source organism: Vespertilio murinus (assembly GCA_963924515.1). Lineage (NCBI taxonomy): Eukaryota > Metazoa > Chordata > Mammalia > Chiroptera > Vespertilionidae > Vespertilio > Vespertilio murinus. Next base: position 46,162,719 of record OZ004715.1, on the reverse strand, counting down.
TGTTGATTATTAGAGAGAGGGGAAGGGAAAGAAAGAAGGGGTGGGGAAATCGATGCAGGAGAGATATCAGTCAGCTACCTCTCACTACATGTCCCAACCAGGGATCAAACTTGCAACCCAGGCATGTGCCCTGACTGGGAATATGCCCCTCGACCAGTGCACGGGACAACACACCACTCAGCTGAGCCAGTCTGGCCAGGGCTAAACATTTTTCAATGATTGAAATTAAAGTTAAGCTTCTTAGTTGCACTGGCTTCATTCAAGTGCTCAGTAGCCACATGTGGTTAGCGGCTGCCATGTTGGACAGGACAGATACAGAACATTTCTACCATTGCCAAAAGTTCTGTTGTATAGCACAGGTTTAATTCAACTCACTGAGGAAACTGAGTGGCAATCAGTAGCAGATCTGGAACTAGAACCTTGTTTGTAAGGAGTTTTGTAGATATTAAAAACAAACAAACAAACAAAAAAACACCCAGAATACCAACCTTTCAGAAGATAGGTGGTCAAATGAATTTCAACACATTGAATTTAATGCATTATTTATTGATAGAGAAGTTTTCTAGGAATAAACCTGCTTATATACACACTTGGTTGTCACACAGAAGATTTAAATCAAATTCTTACACCATAGAAGTGTTCAGGTTATGTTCAGTGGGAATTTTTTGTATTATGGCAACATATACAGAACATAACATTTACCATTTTAACCTTTTCTAAGTGTACATTTCAGTGGCATTAAGCACATTCACACTGTTGTTGAATCATTGTCACCATCCGTCTCCGACCTTTTCCATATTCCCAGACTGAAATTCTGTGCCCGTTAAACATTAATTCCTCATCCCTCCCTCCCCCATCCCCAGCAACCATCATTCTACTTTATGTCTCTGAATTTGGTACCTCACATAAGTGGAATCATAGAGTATTTGTCCTTTTCTGTCTTGCTTATTTTACTTAGCGTAATGTCATCAAGGTTCGTACATGTAGCCTATGTTGGAAGTTTCTTTTAAATGCTGAGCAATATTCCATTGGATGTGTATGTCACATTCAAAAGACTGAGGTAAAGTTGACATATAACATTGTATAAGTTTAAGGTATATGACATGTTGATTTAAGGTATATGACATTTATATATTGCAATATGATTACCACCATAGTTTTAACTACCACCTCTATACATCACATAATTATCATTTCTTTCTTGACAATGAGAACATTTAAGATCTAGTCTCTTAGCAAGTTTAAAGCATATGATTGTTGAATATAATCATTATGCTGTGAATTTGACCTTCAGAATTTATTTATTTTCCAGTTGCAGGTTTGCACTCTTTAACAGTATCTCCCCAACTTCCCCAGTCCTCCATTCCCTGGTAACCACCATATTACTGTTTCTATGAGTTGATTTTTTTATTTTTTTTTATTTTTTATTTTTTATTTTTTTATTTTTTTTTGAACCACATCAATATTTATTAACACAACCTAGAATGACAGGGCTTAGTCAAGTCAGTGTTAGATTTTAGATATCAGCATACATGTTTATTTCCCTGGAAGGCAGTAGTCACCCAGTGCTTTTATTTTTCTCTTTCTTCAATTTGAAAAATAAATTCTTCCCTCTGATGTGTGTTCTCAACTTCCATTATTAGAGTTCATGGAGGCCTTGGGGTCAAGCCAGAAGGCAAATTTGGCCCCAGGGGATATTAGACAATCTGTCATGACAATTTGTTCACCTTTAATCACGTAGGACAACCTGAACAAGTATTATTATTGCATAGTTTGTTCCCTAGATGCTACTATAACTGGTGAGGCACCTTGAAGTTATTTTGCAAATTATGTTTTAAATGAAGATCTTTGTTTGACTTGACTTATCTGTGATTATACTTTAATTTTTCTTTACTATTCCATTTTCTTCTTTTTTTTTCTTTTTTTTTTTCTTTTTTTTCTTTCTTTCTTTTTTTTTTTTTTTTAAGATAACAGGGCGTTTATTTACAAGACACACGGCGCCCGGCGGTCCCGCTCCGTAACAGCAGCTACATACACGCGGGCGCGGGGTGCCGGGGGCGGCGTCAGCCGCGAAGGGCGTGGGCAGTCTCAGGGTCTCCTCCTCGCTGGTCGCTAGTCGGACACAGGACGTGGACGAAGGTCACAGGAAAGACCCCTTTCCTCTCGGGGTCTCCCTCGATGTGGCCGATCCACCACTCCTGGTCCTCCTCCCCCGTGACGACGATCACCTCGCCCTCGACGAAGGTCAGCTCGTCGTCGTCGTCCGCCTGGCAGTCGCAGATGGTCTTCACGCGCCGCCCCTTGTTCTTCCCCGTGTGGATCTTCCTGGGCAGCGGCACGGGCGTCTCGGGCAGGGTGGGCGTCAGGTCGCCGGCGTCCTCGGAGGCCTGCTTCTGGACGGGGTCCCGGGCCGGCAGGCTCGGGGAGAGGTCCAGCGAGTGGGACTTGGGGGCGCCGTCGGCGGCGGGCGGGGCCTTGGGCAAGGCCTCCCCCGGCAGCGGCGCCTTGGCCAGCAGGTCCACCAGCTGCGGCTTGGGGGGCAGGTCCTTCATGTGCGGCTTGGGGGGCAGGTCTGAGAGGTGGGGCTTGGGGGGCAGGTCGCCCAGCTGGGGCTTGGGGGGCAGTTCTCCTGGCTTCGGGGGCAGGTCTCCGATCTGGGGCTTCGGGGGCAGGTCTGCCAGCGGCGCTGGCTTCTGGGCGCCTTCGGGCGGGACGCTGGCCTTGTCCAGGGAGAGATGGTGGCTGGTCTCGGTCTTCCGGAGGGCCACTTTCTGAGGCAGTTTAGGCAGAACTCGCGGGCCAAGGGCAGACTTGGCGGAACCGGTGCTCGCCTGCTGAGACAGCCCCTCGAACTTGTTTGTGGTCTTCTTACTGGACAAGGACGGACCCATGTCGTGACCTTTGCCGGCGTCCCGGGGAGGCAGCGGAGGGGCCTCGGAGGTGGGCGACGTGGGCGAGTCGGTGCTGGTGGAGGTGAAGATCTGGCTGGGGAAGGCGCTGTGGGAGAGCCGCTGCTCGTCCCGCGGGGTGCCGAACCCCGGCTGCGCCAGCTTGTCCCTGGGGGAGATGCTGGAGGAGTGGCAGAAGCGCTGGGGGCGCGGCGAGCGCTCCTTCTTGATGGGGCTCGGCTTGTCGTCCAGGTCGTCGTCGTCGCGCTCGTCCATCGCCTCCTGCCGCAGGTTCCACTCGTACTCCACGTGCACGTGCGGGTTGAACTTCCCGGCCTTGGCCTGGGAAAGCAGATCTTCACACTGGGTGGCTTTCCGTCTCTTTGCGATGTCGAGGGCAGTCTCTCCAGCCTGGTTCACCACGTCCACGGAGGGCTTGCTCCGGAGCAGCAGCTTCAGGCACTCCGGCTTCTCGAACGTGCTGCAGTAGTGCAGGGCCGTGTTGCCCAGCGCCGTCTGCTTGTCCAGGTTCCTGCAGTTTTGGACAAGGAAGTTAACCAAGTGGAGAGATGTCTGGTCTGCAGTTCGGACTGCGAGGTGAAGGGCGGTCTCCCCGAGCTCCTGCCCCGGCTCCAGCAGCGGCTCCATGAGCTCCACGCCTTCCGCGTAGACCTGGACGAGGGCGAGCAGGTCCCGGGACCTCACGGCCTCCATCAGTTCGTTCAGCTTAGCCGACGGGGAGGAACAGGTCTTCCTCGAGAACCGATGGTCCACGTACTTGGCTGTGATGTACTCCTTCCGCGCAGTCATGTCACTCGTCGGGGTAGGTTTCGGTGAGGGGCTGGGTAAATTGGCTTCCATAATGTCATTGAAACTGTTGTTCCCAATGGTCTTGGCCAGCAAGAGTTCAGAAGTCCCCAGCTTGTCTAGTTCCAGAGACTGAATGCGGGAAATACGGACCCCCATTTCCCTGTGGATTCCAGAACATTCGATGCAGGTCAAAATACCCAGGTTGGTCGAAAGCCAGGTGGGTTCTGCGGAGCCGCAGTCGCAGCAGACGTCGTTGCCTGGCAGCCGCTGCACGTCCTCGATGATGGCTTTGGTCAGGTCCTCCAGGCTGTTCTCGCCCGTGCTCTGCTCCCCGCGGAAGGCCATGGTCAGGGCCTCCTCTTTGCTGTTCGCCAGCACCGATATCCATGCTACGTAATCCTGCTCGTCTTCGGCCTGGAAGTGATACGTCCTGTTGTGTGAGATCAGGTCAAAAGACTTCTTGTCCTCGGCATCGGGCTTCACCTGGCAGGTGAGAAGGTTCAGCTTGGCTGGCTGCCTGTTAGCCGTGGCGTGGGAGATGGTCAGCATCCCGTTCTTGACCGCGCACTTCCTCCTCTGCCACACTTTGCGGATCCCGTCACTTTTCTTCAGCAGGTACCCCTCCTTCTCGCTGCCATACTCCTTGTTGCCCTGCAGCTGGTGCATGCTGTACCCGCCCTGGCGGCTCTGGGAATCTTCTTTCTGGTCGAGCTGGAGAGAGGACTTTATTAGGTCCCGGAGGGCAGTCAGCTGTTTCTTTTCTTCGTCCTGGGTCTGTTTTATGTCATAGGAGTCAGCAGCCAGTTTTTCAATGTACTGTTTCAGTTTGTCAGCCGTTTTCAAGCCATCTTGAAAGAAACTGCACTGGGCGTGGTAGTACTTGATGAGATTCTGCAGCAGGTCCACGCCCTTTTTGGTCTTGATCTCGTTGACTTTGATGAGATACTCGCACATCTGCAGCTGGAAGAGGCGCCGCTCCTTCTCCATCTCCTCCGCGATCTCCGCCCCCGTGATCTCCGTGCGGATCATCCCGTGCTGCTTCGCATGCTCTCTCTTCTCCTTCTCAATTTTCGTGAACTTTGTCTCATAATCTTTCCACGCTTTGTCGAATGGCTTCTTGAGATCTCCTTTGACGCCCTTGAGGTCTCCTTTCAGCAAGGAGTCCAAGGTGAAGATCACGTTGTGGCTCAGCCCCTGGAGCAGATTTTTCAGCAGGGTGGACAGTTCCTTTGTAAGAGTCGAAAATTTGACGAAAGCGGTGCCAAGGTCTGGGTTGTCTCGACTTAAAAGATTACTCCCGAACTTATCCAGAACTTGGGCGTAGTTTTCTTCATTCTGCACATGGTCTTGACCAGAATTGTAGATGGCTTTCACAGACTTCTTCACCTTCTGCAAAGCTGTTCTATCCTGGTCTAGCGCCTCCTCCAGCAGCGTCACGGTGTTCCTGCAGCTGTGCAGCCGCGTGGTGAAGCTGGACGTGGTGGGCGAGTTGTAGTCCTCGGTGGTCTCGGCGATGAACTCGGACACGGAGATCTGGTCCGGCATCCGATTCCATAGTGTGTCTCTCGAAAAACTGGAGAGCCGACGGGCTGACGATCTCATGTCTCAGGTGTCACACGCACCAGAAGACGACAAGGGTCAGCGGGCGTCTCCGAGGTCCTTTGGAAAATAATACGCTTTCCCCGAAGGCAGGGCAGGGCGCCTTCCTTCTGGGGAAAATCACAGTCGTTTCTCTTTCGCAGGGGCTCGTCTCCAAGATGCGGCAGGCGATGCCTGCTCCGAAGACAAGACCTTCGAGCGAAAAGGCCGTGGGCTCCTGAAAGCCTGGGGCTTCACAGTGCCCCGGGTTCTGAGGCAATTGTGTTTCCAGGGAGACAGAATGGACAGAGCACCCGAGTTCTGCTGGTCAGGCTGAGCTGGGGGCCCTTCCACCCTGTCTCAAACACGGCGAGTCTTCCACCAGCGGGTGGTTTGCAATGCGTAGCCAACATGGAAGGTGGAAAAGGGGGACCCCCATGGCAGAACCAAAGGCCACAGCTCCCAAAGGAACGTGAGGGAGGGAGCTGAGAGGGAAGGAGGGAGGAGGGAGCCAAAAGGAGGCAAGGAAGGAAGGAAGGAAGGAAGGAAGGGAGGGAGGGAGGGAGGGAGGGAGGGAGGGAGGGAGGGAGGGAGGAAGGAAGGAAGGAAGGCTGATTTTTTTATATTTCACATATTTGTGATACCATCCAACATTTGGCTTTCCTTGTCTGGCTTATCTCACTAAGCATAATACCCTCGAGGTCCATTCATATTATCACAAATGACAAGATCTCCTTCTTTCTTATGGCTGAATAATATTTCATTGTTTATCTCTTAATCCATTTATCTGTTGATAAACACTTGGATTATTTCCATATCTTATCTATTTTGAATAATACTGCAGTGAATGTGGGAGTACAAATAGTTTTTTCAATACCTGTTTTCAATTATTTTGGGTATATATTTTCCGAAGTGAGATTGCTGGATCATATCGTAGTTGTAATTTTGGGAGAACCTCTATACTGTTTTCCATAGTGGCTGAATGCTTACGTTCCCATCTACAATGTACAAGAGTTTCCTTTTCTCCACCTCCTTCCCACCCAAAGCTTGTCTCTTGTCTTCTTGATAAGAGCCATTTGGATTTGCATTTCCCTGGTGATTAGTGATGTTAAGCACTTTTTGATGTACCCATTGGCCACGTGGATGTCCTCTCAGGGAAAATGTCTATTTACTTCCTTTGCCCACTTTTTAATAGGATTGCTTGTGTGATTTTATTACTAAGCTGTCTTTATATATTTTGGATATTAATCCATTATTTGATACGTGCTTTACAAATATGTTTTCCCATTGTGTGTGCTGTCTTATTTATTTATTTATTTATTTATTTATTTATTTATTTATTTTGCTATGCAGAAAGTTTTTAGTTTGATATAGCACCACTTGTTAATTTTTGCTCTTTGTGCTTTAGGTATTATATCTAAAACAGCATTGCCATGACCAACGTCAAGGAGCTTTCCCCCTATGTTTTCTTCTAGGAGTTTTGCCATGTCAGATTTTAGGTTTCAGTCTTTAATCCCTGCTGAGTTAAGTTTTGAGAGTGTTGTAAGATTGGGGTCCAATTTCATTTTCCTGCGTGTGGTTTTCCAGTCTCTCCAACACCGTTCGTTGAAGAGACTATCCGTTCCTATTGCTTCCTGGCTCCCTTGTCAAATATTAGTTGACTGTACATGCAAGGGTTTATTCCTGGGTTCTCAGTTCTGTTCTTTTGGACTAGGTGTCTAGTTTTATGTCAGTACCGTACAGTTTTAATGTAGCTTTGTAGTATACTTTGATAACAGGAAATGTGATGCCTCTGGTTTTGTTCTTTCTCATGATTGTTTGGCTTTTGGGGGTCTTTTGTGGTTCCATGTAAAGTTTTGTTTTTCTAATTTTGTGAAAAATGCCATTTGAATTTTTATAGGGATTGCATTTAATAGATAGGTAGCTTTGGGTATTATGGACATTTTGATAATATTAATTCTTGTTAACATGAACATGGACTATCTTTCCATTTGTGTCTTCTTTAATTTCTTTCAATAAAGTCTTAGTTTTTATTGTTCAGATTTTTTGTTTCCTTTGTTGAATTTATTTCTAAGTTATTTGATTGTTTTAGGTGATATCACAAATGGAATAATTTCCATTTCTTTCTCAGATACTTTATTGTTAGCATATAGAAATACAACTGATTTTCAAATATTGATTTTTATATACTGCAATTTTACTGAATTCATTGATTGGTTCCAACAGCTTTTTTGTTTTCTTTAGGATTTTCTCTATATAAGATTGTATAATCTATGGATAATGGCAATTTTACTTCTTCCTTTCCAATTTAAATGCCTTTTATTTATTTTGCCTACTTGCTATAGCACTATGTTGAGTAAGAGAAGTGAGAATGGGCATTCTTGTCTTGTTCCTGATCTTAGAAGTAAATCTTTCGGTCTTTCATCATTGAGTATGATGTTAGCTGTGGCTTTGTTATATGTGGCTTAATTATGTTGAGGTGTGTTCCTTCTATACCCAGTTTCTTGAGGGGTTTTATCATAAAAAGGATGTTATATTGTAAATGTTTTTTATGAGTCATTGAGATAATGTATGGTTTTTGTCTTTCATTCTATTAATGTGGTATATTACATTTATTGATTTGTATATGTTGGATCATCCTTGTATCCCACAGAAAAATCCATTTGATTATGGTGTATGATTTTTTGAATGATGTGTTAAATTCAGTTTGCTAATATTTTATTGAGAATTTTTGCATCAGAGTTAGTGGTCCATAGTTTTCATTTAATGTCTTTATCTGGCTTTGGTATCATGTTGGCTTCATACAATGTCTTTGGGAATATTCTCTTTTAGAATTCTGAAAAGCGTTTGGGAAGAATTGATGTTAATTAGTCTTTCAATGTGTGGTAGAATTCACCAGTGAAGCCATCTGGTTCTGGGATTTTTTGTGTGTGTGTTGGGAGGTTTTTGACTACAGATTCTATTTCCTTTCTGATTACCGGTATGTTCAGATTTTCTATTTCTTTATGATTCAATTTTGGTAGGTGCATATTTCTAGGAATTTATTCTTTTCCTCTAGATTATCTAATTTGTTGGTTATAATTGTTCATAGTAGTTTCTTATGATCCTATGGATTTTTGTGGTATAAATTGTAATGTCTCCTTTCATTTCTGATTTTATTTATTTGAGATTCCTCTCTCTCTCTTTTTTTTCTCTTTTAGTCTAGCTAATGGTTTGTCAATTTTTTTTGTCTTTTCTTAATTGTGTTGATCTTTCCTATTGTTTTTCTGGTCTCCAGTTCATTAATTCAATTAATTGATTTTTTTTTTTATAGAGAAGAAAGGGGAGAAAGACAAACATCAATTTGTTATTCCACATAGTTATTGGTTGATTTCTTTTCAGCAACTGTTTTCTATTATTGTTGTTGTTTTTAAATGTATCTTTATTGTTGAAAGTTTTACAAATGTTCTCCCTTCCCCCCTATTGACTGCATCCCCTGCCCACACCCTCCCCCCAGGCCTTCACTACACTATTGTCTGTGTCCATGGGTTATACATGTAAGTTCTTCGATCAATCTCTTCCCACCTTCCTTCCCGCTTCTCTCTCAGATTGATCAGTCTATTTCAAGCTTCCTTGGTTGATTTTTTTTTTTTTTTGTATGTGCCCTGACCTGGGATGGAACCCACAACCTTGGTGAATGGGGACAAAACTCCAACCAACTAAACTACCCTCCCAGGGCTCTACTTCACTTATGTTTGTTCTAATCTTTGTTATTTCATTTCTCCTGCTAACTTTTGGATTGTTGCTTTTTTCTTCTCTTACTAGTTCCTTGAGGTGTAAAGTTAGGTTATTTGAGACCTTTCTATTTTCTTAATATATGCATGTTTCACTATCTAGAAATCCCCCGCTTCCTGAAAGCTTGCATTACATCACTTCACTTCTATGGAAGATCTAAATTAAAACAGTAATGGCTTATTTTGTAAAAATAAAAATCCTCTTGAGATTTCTTTCAGTTAGCGGAAGCAAGTATTAAGGTAGTTCTTTTGTGGAAGCAAAGTGACATAATTCAAACTTTTGTAAAGCGGGGTAGATATTCTTTGCTTTAAGCCATTTTGATTTATGAAACACTTCATAGGACACGGTGCTTTCAGAGTGAGGGAAACCTGTGAGTTTTCCTCTAAGAACTGCTTTTGCAGCATCCCATCGTTTTGGATATGTGTGTCTGTTTTCATTTGTTTCAAGGTATTTTTTGTTTCTGTTTTGATTCCTTCTTTGGCCCATGGGTTGTTCAGCAGTATGTTGTTCAGTTCCCACGTTTATAAATTTTCTAGCTGTCCTCTTGTTGATTTATAGTTTCATTCCATTGTGTTTAGAAAAGATACTTGATCTGATTTCTATCTTTAAATCTTTTAAGGTCTGCTTTGTGGCCTATCCTATGATCTCTCCTGGAGAATGTTCTGTGTGCACTTGAGGAGAATGTGTATTCTGCTGCTGTTGGGTGGAGTGTTCTCTAAATATCTGTTGGGTTCATCTGGTCTAACATGTGACTCAAGTCCAATGTTTCTTTTTTTTAACTTTTCTTTTTTAAATATATTTTATTGATTTTTTTTTTTTTACAGAGAGGAAGAGAGAGGGATAGAGAGTTAGAAACATCAGTGAGAGAGAATCATCGATCAGCTGCCTCTTGCACAATCCCTACTGGGGATGTGCCTGCAACCAAGGTACATGCCCTTGACCAGAATCGAACCTGGGACCTTTCAGTCCACAGGCCGATGCTCTATCCACTGAGCCAAACCGGTTTTGGCAAGTCCAATGTTTCTTTATTAATTTTCTGCCTAGGTGATCTATTCATTGCTGAAAGTGGGCTATGGAAAGTCTCCTACTATTATTGTATTGTTTTCTATTTCTCCCTTCAGATATGTTAATATTTGCTTAATTAGGTGCTTTGATGTTGGTTACATATATATTTGTGGTTGTTATATCTTTCTTTTATTCATCAGTTTATTTTATTCATTAGATTTCACGTATAAGTGAGATCATGTGATATTTGTCTTTCTGTGAGTGGCTTATTTTGCTTAACATAATACTCTCTAGGTTCCTCCATGCTGTCTCAAAGAGTAATGAATCCTTTTTTATAGCTGCATAATATTCCATTTTGTAAATATACATCTTTCTTATCCACTCATCTACTGATGGGTATATCTTCTTGATGAGTCAACCATTATCTATAATAAAAGCATAATATGCTAATTAGACTGGACAACCTCCCAGACAAAGCCGGGGTGCAAGGAAAGCCCGGGTCCTGGGTGCTGGAGGGAAGCCGGTGCCTGCAACCGGGGGGAAGGCAGGCCTACTCTTGCATGCATTTCGTGCATCGGGCCTCTAGTCATGATATCCTGACCTTCTTTGTCTCTTGTTACTGTTTGCTGCTTAAAGTATAGCTTGTCTGATAGAAGCATAGCTGCCCTCGCCTGCTTAGGTACACCACATTTCATTTACACATTCAGCCAGGTTCTTTCCAACATTGGCTGTTGTGATTAATGCTGATGAGAATGTTGATGTACAGATTTCTGTTAAAGCAGAGAGCATTTTTCTTCATTCTTTATCACAAGCCCACCTATTCGTGAAGCTCACACAGTGTCTAAATCAGTAGCAGTGGAAAGGCTGCTTCAATGGAAACCCCCACTCAAGATCTTTGAATAGAGAAAGAAGTCTCTTTGTGCTAGTCATATTTTCTGAGACACTATGAAAACTGCTCTGTTTTCTTGCATCAAGAAGACATTTAGATCTTCATACTATATTAGACCTTGTCACCATTTACTTTATCAAGTACTACCTTTTGTTTATCACTACCTTCAATCCCACCCACCCATTGCCCCTCCAGGAAGTAAATTCCACGAGGACATGGCTTTTGGGGGTGTTTTGTTTACTGCTGTATTTCTGGTGTTGAAATTACACCTGCTGAATTGTAGGCAGTCACTGATATCTGCTGAATGAATGAGTGGTACTTGAATGATACCACCTCTGTTTACTGGATAGCATTTTAAAAGGCTTTCAATTTGGCTTCTTTTGTATATCTGAGTGTTTTGGGTGGAGATTGCTACTACAAGGATATGTTTATAAGTATTGTAGATCTTATAAATAGTTGAAGACAGAGTATGGAAAATATGTTGCATTGAGAGATGAAACAAAATAGAGATCTACTAGAGAAAATATATACCGTATTTGCCGGCGTATAAGACGATTTTTTGGCCCTGAAAAATATGCCTCCAAGTGGGGGGTAGTCTTATATGGCGAGTATATAACAAACTCTGTATTTTGGGTGGAAATGTTAGGGGGTCGTCTTATACGCCCAGTCTCTTATACGCCGGCAAATACGATATTTTTCAGGGCCAAAAAATCGTCTTATACGCCGGCAAATACAGTAAATGGAATTTTATCTCCCTTTAATTTGACAGAATTGCCCCCAAAGTGGAATTGCCTAAAACAAAAAACAAAAAACAACAACAACAACAAAAAAAAACAACCAAACACAACAACACTTGTACAATAATAACCTAGACTTAGGTCAAAACATTCTTTTTTTGTTAAAAAAAAAAAAAAAAATATATATATATATATATATATATATATATATATATATATGTATGTATTGATTTTTTACAGAGAGAAAGAGAGAGATATAGAGAGATAGAAACATCGATGAGAGAGAATCATCGATCAATTGCCTCTTGCACACCCCCCACTGGGGATGTGCCCGCAACCAAGGTACATGCCCCTGACCGGAATCGAACCCGGGACCTTTCAGTCCACAGGCCGATGCTCTATCCACTAAGTCAAACCACTTTTGGCTCAAAGCATTCTTTATTATTCCTTCCTTACAGTGGAGGTTAAATGACCTAATTATCATCAATAAGATAAAAATACACTAAATCACCACTTTCTAAAGAACAATGTTTCCTCTCAATGGCTCTATTTATTTATTTGATTGTAGTCAATCTACACTACTTTAGCAGAGTTTCTGCCCTTGTCTTTGAGACACAATTTTGAGTTGTTAAAATAGCAGGAACTTTATAACATTACTATAGGCAAGAGACCTGGTCCTTTTTTCTTGCAAGCAAGGAAACTTGACTCTGAGAGGTAAGATGATGTCCGGAAACATTTTTAAGCCTCTGTCTTTGTTGGAGTCATTTCCCTTGTCTTGGATTTTAGTCAGTATATAATCTCAGTTCCAGTTAGAAAGGGAGTCACAATGCCAGGTGTCAAATCCACAAACCAATCCTCTCCTAATTGCCAATGTTTGACACATCCCCATGTTGGCCCCAGAAAACTCTACACGTTCTTTTATTAGCATTAGGGAATTAGATTTCCTATGTAGACAAATTAACTTCTAAATTATAAGAGAAACAAAAACACCACCAGCAAGAGAGCAAGACCCCTTGTTCCAACTCAAAGCTTCCTAAAAGTAGTTTCTCTCCTCTTTCCCTTCTCCACATTTGCCACCATTTCTTTTCCTGTCTGAACTCACCACATGGCAAGTACCTTCTCTGAAGAGGAGACTTTGGTTGGCAACCTAATTAAAGTGGAGAGGTCAAAATATATTGAAATGAAGAGTTTTTCAACCAGGTAGCTGTTATATTTGGGCAATTCTTAAAAAGGGGGAAGAAACTCTTTAGGGAGATTTAAAACTTTGCTTCAAATAAGACTTCAAAAAAATAAAATAAAAGAATGTGAATTGGCTTAGAGTAAAAAGACAAATAGAGTAAGGAAAGAAAATAAAAGGATATATTTTGAAAATAAACTAAATCCATGGTCTTCTGCATCACAATTTAGACACTAAAACTCATCTGGTGGTGGTTTAAAGCTTAACATCTTCCCCTTGTTTAAAGCTGGTGATGGCAAACTCTGGTTTTTCACATACCCCATCCTCACCTCACCCTCGGCCTGTCTCCAATGATCTCAGAAGTGACAAAATGACCTCCAAATAAGTTTACTTTTGACTTACTAACATAGCTACCTTATTTTTTTGTTTGATGGAAAGGGAGAATGACAAAAGTGTAAAGAAGGTGGAAGATTAAGCATCCTCATCTAAGTCTTAAGGTGACAAACATTAAAACACCTCGTGCACAATGCAGAGAAAACCGCTGGCCTTGTATTTCATTCACACTGCTCCCCACGCCCGCCCGGGGAGACCAGATGCCTGCTGTCCGGAGTACAGGGCTTTCTTCCTGCGTGCTTAGTAAAATTTACTTTTTAAAGTCTGGAGAAAAAAAAAAACTGCAGCTTCCCCCGATCCTGAGCATTGTATAGCTTAATAATCTCATATACTTGAAGCGTTTCAGCAAAAAATGAGCTTTGACTATTTATAGATTAGCAGCAATCCAAGAAAGGCTGTGGAAAATTCTGGAAATGGCCTTTATTTTGAAAACCCATTACTAAAAGAATGACATCGTTTTCATGAAGAATAAATAGTAGGTACGATGTAGGGCATGGAAAGGGGACTAAATTAGGGGGTGGAGATGTGAGTAGTTGACATTCCATTTTTCTTGTCTGATTCCTACTAATTGTGTACAAAAATATACATTAGATATGACATTTCTCCCCTCCTTACGAAAACAATGTTTGGAAATCCCTGTGTAAAGCTAATTTGTCGTGAAGAATATAAAGACCTTTAGTGGGGTATCCAGGTCCCTATGGGAATTATTTTTATAAACACTCCATGTGGTGCAATCTGTCACAGCCTGCAAGAAGGGGAGGGCAGAGCACTCTCTGTGGGGCCAGGAACAAAGTCATCTCTGGGACTTTTGGAGTATAAACTAAAAACGGGAGAGATGACACAGCTTACCCCTAGAAATACCTTCCCTCCTGCCCTAAATCCTAACCCAGAATATATTCAATGTATGCACTCTTTAATAACTATTTAGCAAGTTAGTTTAAGGGAGAAAAACCCTGAATCATTTTTGAGATGGTTAAATTGCCATTCATTTTGTATTTTAATCTAACCTACTGGTGATTCAATTTACAAAACCCAAAGGAAGTGTGCGCTCAAATATTTGAGGACGTTAACGTATCAACCACTGTTTAATTTTGGAATGTGCCTACTTGCTTGACACAATATTTTACCATCTCAACAAATGTTTAGCCTTTTTTTTTTTTCACTTGACTAAAGAGAACTAAGTTTCACATTGCCTCATTCACCTTCTTCTGTGCATATGCTGGGGAAGACTGGATGTTAAAAAAAACTTCCTCATGTTCCTTTCTCCTACACCGAAGTCTGTTTACCAACTCAAAGCTGCTAGAAAGCGCTGCATTCTCCCGCTAAATCAACTGCATGGCTAGACACCAAACTGTAAGGCAACAAGGGGGAAATTATCCATTTATTTTCATGGCAGAATGTTCTTGGGGAGGTATAAATTTTTCTGGTCGCTCTGCCAAGCCTTCTTTTTTCTTCCTTTCTCTGTCTTCCATTTTTAAAGGCTTTCGGCTTTGAGGCTGATACTTTTTATAGGTATCTAACAGTTCTAATATTTTGTGACATTTTGTATTGTGACACTATAGATGAAATTGTCATCGGACTGACACTCGGTGCTGCCTAGTCCTTAATTACAACTGTTAACACCGCAGAGAAGTATGCTAATATGCCAGTGCGTATTATGAAAACAACGTTATTGTTATCCACACCAACACCCGCTCAACGGAACATTTCCAAGATGGTGGTGTAAAGGGACGTGTCGGGACAATGCGTGTTTCAGTCTAGT
The DNA here is from genome assembly GCA_963924515.1 of Vespertilio murinus. Taxonomy (NCBI): domain Eukaryota; kingdom Metazoa; phylum Chordata; class Mammalia; order Chiroptera; family Vespertilionidae; genus Vespertilio; species Vespertilio murinus. Next base: position 46,147,706 of record OZ004715.1, on the reverse strand, counting down.
TTGTTTGGTTTGTCCTGCTACCTTCCTTTAAAAACACAAACCAGCTTGAACCATGCAATCTTTCATTGTGCAATAGCACAGACTCCCTTCAGTAGCAGAGGCTGCTTCTCTAGTTAGAAAAGTTATGATTTCTGTGTGCAAGCAGCAGTGCACTGAGGAACCCAGAGCTGTTCAGGGCGCGACCCAGAGCTTTCTGACTGACAGGTGTTTCAGAAATAATGCAAGTAGAAGGGAGAGGGAAGGGCAAGTTTAAAGATGAAAAGATGAGGAACAGTTTGCACTCACAGGGTTGGCAAGTCAAAACTCAACAGCCATCTCCGGTGCCGTTAGGGTGGCCTTTTCCCGAACCGGGTCCTCGTTGAGGTGACTGGCTACTGACCCAACGCTTTGCAGAACTTGTAGACCTTTGATTATCGCCAAGGAGCAAGATCCTTTGAATCTACTTTTTGACCGATATTACCATACTAAAGCAGCTAAGTGCCACTGTCTTTTCATTTGTTAGAAGAAACTAAAATAGCGAGCCTTGTCCCCATAATAATATAACTGAAAAGTAAGGATTCTAGAAAATGTGAAGTCAGAGCTAACAACTGGGACTCATAAATAAGAATGACTAAATGATTTTTTTTAAAGTAACATACACAGCACTAATTCAGCAACTTAATAAACATCTTAGTTTCTAATACTTGCGTGGATTTGGTTGAAAGCAAATTCATGACCATGAGATAGTAGGGGGTCTCTAAGGGACAATCCTAGACTGGCCCGTGGATTCTCATGTCTTGACTCTCATTGAGAAGAGGATAGGGCATAAGCACATACTCGGTTCCTACAACCTGCAAATTCTTTAATATTCAGCTTTCCTAAACACATTCTGTAAGCTAGTAAGAGAAGAAGTCATCATTGTGCCTTGCTCCGGATAGTATTCTCTGCTTCATTTTGAGTTTCAACACCAATAGGATGTGGTGCTCTTCCTAAAAGAAACTGTTCCCATTTGGGAATATATTCTTCCACTGATGCCCAGTAGAGAGTCTAGGAGAAAAAAACATGCAAAAGAAAAAAAAAAACATATCAAGCAATTGAACTTGGCTCTTCATAATAGTCTAAATGTTTATTCGCTTAAATGTGTGTGTGCGTGTACACACATACATGTAGAATGCACTTCCTCTACAGAATATTTTATGTTAATTTCAAAAAATCTGGCTACTTACTAGTGTTAATTTTCAAATTTCTCAGTAAAACCAGAGCCTGGCAGAATTACAGATTTCAGAACTTTATTGTGATTTTGCACGCCCTCTTGTGGCCAACCTTGTGATTATTACCAGTATTATCATTTATGGCTACAGTTATTAAATGCTGTTGTTTAATGTTACAAATCCTATACTAAGTGATTACCCACACAAAAATTAGTATTCAATAAAATTAACAGTCAGTAAAATGATTAAATATTAATTGCTTTTAAATTAACATAAAAAGATGTCACCCGGGATGAAGTCAGGAACTGAAATATAACTTGTATGTTACGTATAAGATTCAGATGAATTGACCCCTTATTTGCATGGGGAAAACATTTTTAAAAAGTGCCACTGTATCTTTGCACAAAGCACATGATATGAGTGATTTTAATTTCTTTCTTTTTTGTATAATAAAAAAAAGCAAGATTACCTAACAATTTTTTAATTCAACTAACTCGAAAGTTGAGGTGCTGTATGCCTGGCCTGCCTCTAGCCGTCTGCAAGTTCTGGAAGCTCCTGCAACATGACCACATTCCCTGTGAGAGCTTTGATGGTCTCTGGGCTCACTGTCCTAAGGAGGTCAAGAAAAGTAACTCGCCAAGCTTCTCGTCACGGGAGGGCGTTTTGTATTAGGTCATCACTAGCAGCACCATTTTGGGATGCTCAGCCAGTGGGGCAGCATTAAGAACACATAATGACTCACTCTGAGCAGGAGAAAGCTCCAGGGGTCTGAGAGGTGAAACTGGCCAGGGATCTCCAACCCCTGCATGAGTGCATGTGGTTGGAGAAACAACCTGACGACCTCAAACTAGAGGTCACCTTGCTGGGCAAGGCCAGCTAAGAGAAATACCACGGAGGCCTGCGGTTGGGGCTTCTCCGCCATTTGCGGCTACGTGAACCCCTATTGTGCGGGCCTGAGTGAGGTACTGGAGCCTTCAACAAAGAAACAGACATGCCTCGGGAACAATCTGTACCAGAGGGTTTTCTCTCCTTGATCGCTGGCTTTTCTAGATGCACACAGAACACTGAGGGGCAAATTCTCAGCCTTTACATGTGAGTCCACTCTCATCCCTGGTTAGGCAAGCAAAATTATATTTGAAGAAGGTCATTAAAAATATCAAATCAAACGATTCTATATGTGGTTAAATTCCCTTTCATCAAAAAATACATTCATATGCCAAAGATGGTTTATTTTTGCCAACCATCTTCCCAATCTGTTCTTGAACTGAGCAAAATAAAACAGACAAAAGCCACACTATGCTGCATAAAATGCACTTAAATAGCATCGGTTGAGTGTGCGGTGAAGGGCTGAACCGCTTGCTCCTTGTAACCGGAGCCAACAGGAAAAGCTCTTTGGTTCGGCACATTGTCACCTTAACCGTTAGTGCATATTGTCTGCCAGGATAGTCGTTTCTAAGTGACTAGGTGAAAAGACACAGGATCTTTATAAAATTTTCACTTGAAAAAATAATTTTTTAAAAATTAAGATCTCTTCAGTTACCTACTATGTACAAAGTACGGCTCTGTGGACATATAATGATCAGTCACATGTGGTTTATTTTAACTGAACAAATACATCTTGGAAATACACATATAACCACTAGTAAATTTACAATGATAGGACCTCTACCTTTGCTTCTTAAGACTCTCACCTCAAGAGACACCACCTCAGGCAGTGGAAGTGGGCAACTCCGGATCTGCAGAGACTTTTCTGCTGCTTCTATGTCCTGTAACAGACATCAGCGTTGAAAACATGCATTTACACAGCACGCACCTGCGGTAGCCACGGGGCTGGCCCAGGCCTCTCACTTGGGCTCTCCTCGGATACGGTTTGACCTGATGGAGGCACTGAATGAAGCGGGAGAGCTGCTCATTGCTTGACTGACCATTTCAGATACAGAATGCAGGGCTTTTTTTAAAAAAAAATAAAAGGTGTGGGACAGGGGGGGTACTTCTAAGTTCTGCCTTGTTTTAAATTGTGTCAGCAATTTTTGCAAACAAACAAAAACAAAAAAACCTTCCTCTAAAAACTGCTCAGAGCACCGTCTTAGCTCTAAAATCATTAAAAACAGCCAGATGGATAACATATCAAATATTCAGATATAAAACCAGTCCGTTACCCAGCCCCGCACCCTGCTAACCTTGAAAGTAAAGGGATGGATTCTGTCTGGATCATGTGAATGATACACGAATGATACGTTTCATTTGTTCAATATTCCACTCTTGTATAATATTATACTTACCCAAATGCTCCTCATATTTTAAAGGAGGTCAGTAAGGTACCTTTGCAACCAGAACCTGTTCACTTTATCGAGGTTTTCAGAGCTAGCTTTCTAAGGTAACCTCGACGGCGGGCTTTACTGCTCGGCGGTGTATCATTCAGCCGACGGCATCCCAGCTCTGCTTTAACTTGGAGCTTAACCTGTAGACGTGTGTATTTCCTCTCATGACTGTAGCACCACCAGGGTAATTAGACTTCATCCGTACCCTGGGAAAGCCTTTACCTCGATGCAAGTATGAATTTCCTGCCCAGAAACGTGGCACCTCCAAGGGGTTCCTGCAGCATGCGAGCTCTGTTTAAGGGGACGCTCCCATCAGCACCTGTGGTCTGGTGCGGGCCTGTTTGCCAGGTTCACAGGGGCCTGGCTGAGGGCCACGTGCGGCCCATGTCTCCTGCGAGCCCGGAGGAAAGGCACGTCGCCTGGTCCCGGCACAGGCACAGGCGCTGGAGCAGTCTGAGAGCGGGGCTGGTGGACAGACGGCGGAGCCGGGGAAGGGCGTGGGCGAGGGTGTGAAGAAGCCAGTGCCGAGCAGGAGAAAAGAGCTAGCAGATGGCAGCGGCGGGGAGCACGGGCTGGGTGTGAAATGTAAAAGGGAAAAACAGGAAATTCCCTAAAGGGACTCCCCAAAGTTGCACAGCCAGTGAGGCACCTGCTGTCTAGAGGAAGGTGATTTGAAGGGGAAAGACACAAATGGAGGGATAAAAAGCCCATCTATTAGCATGGCGATCCCGGCCCAGAAGTTTACGGCTGAGACACACGCTGAGGAGATTGGGTGCCAATGCTACAGCAGACAGAGAGCACTAACTCTTCTGTGAGTACACGGAGATTCTTACGGAGTCCTGGGAAAATGTTTTGCTTTGATAAGACAAATAGAATAAAATCACAACCCTAATTATGCCATTATTCTAAGAACAGTTATAAAGTTGTTTGTGTTTTTTGTTAATCCTCACCCGAGAATTTTTATTCTATTTTATTTTATTTTATTTTATGAAGAGGAAGAGGGGAGAGCGAGAGAAACATCTATGTGAGAGAGACACATAGGTTGATTGCCTCCTGCACACACTCCAACCTGGCCTGGGTATTGAACCTGCAACCCTGCAGCGTGCAACCATCGAGCAACACTGTGCAGGGCATAGTTATTGTTAATGGTAGATCTAGGTGTCACTGGTACCTGTAGACAGGATTATAAACACTTTTCTTAAGGTCAGAAAGGACACTGACTCTCTCACAGAAGAGCAGATCTGTAGGGGGAGGCGAGGCCTGGGAGGCTGGGGCCAGGGGCTGGACAGCGACCGCTGCAGCACATCCACGGGAGTCATCGCCTCAGAGGGCTCTTCCTGAGGGGAGGCTCACGCTGTGGATGTCCTGCTTGCCTCTCTGACTCCTTGTCTTCCTAGCTGGCTCCTTTTTCTTCCAAGTGTGGGCTTGTTTAAGATTTGTGGCATCTGTTGTCTTCTTTTTACTTTTTCGCCCTCCAAAATGGTATCTTCTCTTCTGCTTCAACCATTCAAGTAGGAGGATGGATGACTTTCCTTCCCAGCCCTTACTTCTCAGTGTAATAAACCAACCTCCTCCTCTTGCTACTGCAGGTACTGAATGTATTAGTGGGGATTCTGTTCACCCAGTGGCCCTTTCTCTTCAGTCTTTCACTCTCTGCCATTGGAAGCTCAGCGCGTCGGGAAGTCTCCCTGCCTTTCCGCGTCATTCCCAATTATCATTCACCAGATCCTCACTGAACGCTTCTTGGACTATGCCTAGACTATGTCCCAGTTACTTCAGTTCAGACTGAAATGGATTAATTTTGCTAAAAAAAACTTTAAATATGTCCTTACCTAGATGAAAAGAGTAACTGAGAGCCACTACCCAGAGGATGAAGCATGAATGTCTTAGCCTGACAGAAAAATGTCTGACTGCATGCCGCCAGAAGGAAACGATCGGCAATTACACTTGCAATGATGCTTTCTGTATGATGAAATTAATTTTAATAGCATCTTAATCTATTGCATGTGATTTTATTGGAAGTGATTACCAGAAAATCTAAAATTACATATGTGGCTCTCATTCTGCTGCACAGCACAACTTGGGCGTATTGGTTCCTAGGAATTCTGGGAGTCAAAGGGACACCCAGTGACACCTCAGCAACGTAACTGGCAATACTTGGGCTCCGGAAACTTCTGTGGGACAAATGACCCGATTCCTTCTAAAAGGGCAGGGAGGCTTTTAGAGAGTCAGGACTGCAATCAATCAATTAAAAATTGGATTTTATTTGTGTTTTTTTAGAGGATTATATATTTATTAACTTAATTTTTTCCCATCACCATCTATCCCCCATACCCTCTTCCACTCCCATCCCCGCCCCCGCCCCCATAGCCACCTCACTGTTGTGTTAATGGTGGATTTTATTTGGATCCTGATGCAAACAAATGTAAAAATGTATTTGTAAGTGAATCGGGGAAATCTGAATCCTCACTGGCCATTTAAGGAATTACCATAAATTTCTTAGGTTGATAATGATATTGTGACTTTGCTTAAAATAGTCCTTCTCTTTTACCGATAAACACTGAAATAATATAGAGGTAATAAACTGAGCAGATGATTAGCTTCAAAATAACCTGAGGGGCTGGGATTGGAGGTGAGGGGCAGGGATGAAACATGATTGGCTGTGTCTGATAATCATTGAATCTGGTGAGATGCATATGCAAGTACATTCTTCTCATGACAATTAAAGCACAAGCTTCCAATGCGCATGACGCTGTGTCACACTGGGGCAGCCAGTGGAGATGAGCGGACATGACCAGGAAAGGTAAAACTCGAACACAGAAGCTCATGGACAGAGATCTTCCCCTCCTCACAGAAGCTCCTCCCTCCAACCCAGCAACAGACAGCTCCCTACAAACGTACAGTGAACCCAGCTGGGCCTGGGCTGGGTCTAATCTATTAAGCTGCTGGAGGTGCAGTTTCTGGGACAGGAAAAATAAGACAATAAAGCAGGAGATACAGGGTCATTGTTACAAGGAATACTTAAGTATTCACTTATTCTTCACTGCACTGGAGAAAATGAGAAATGTGAGGAGGAAAGAGGACCAACATGGACCTGTAAGTCACTGGCCATCCTGGGTGGCAAGTGGTTTGTGGAAGGCTCTGTCAACTGGCTAATTTATTCTTACAAATGCATTTAGAGAAATTTTATTGAGTTTCATATTCATTTTGTTGTGATTTTATTAGATTTAAAAATAGCCCTGATGGGTTTGGTTCAGTGGATAGAGCGGTGGACTGTAGACTGAAGGGTGTCCCGGGTTTAGACCAGTCGAGAGCATGTGCCAGGGTTGCAGGATCGATCCCCAGTGTGGAGCATGCAGGAGGCAGCGATCAGTGATTCTCTCTCATCTTTGATGTGTCTCTCTCTTCTTCTTTGAAGTCAATAAAAATATATTTTTTAAAAATGTAAAAATAACTTTGTGACAACTGGCCTTAGAAAAATAATACTGCCCAGTCAGGATTAAGGCATGTATCTCCACTTAAGTTTTCTCTTTAATCTTCCACTAAAACGTAATTGTTTTTATACAAATCATGCCCTTTGTTAAGAGCATTCCCAAATATTTTATAGTTTTACCAGAGGCCCAGTGCATAAAATTCATGCATGGGGGTGGGGAGGGAGGGGTTATTCCTTAGCCCAGCCTGCACCCTCTCCAATCTGGGATCCCACTGGGATGGGGCCTAAACGGGCAGACATCCCTCTTACAATCCAGGACTGCTGGCTCCCAACTGCTAGCCTGCCTGCCTTCCTGATTGCCCCTAACTGCTTCTGCCTGCCAGCCTGATCACCCCTAACCACTCCCATGCTAGCCTGATTGATGTCTAACTGCTCCCTTGCCAGCCAATTTGCCCCCAACTTCCCTCCTGTTGGCCAATTTGCCCCTGACTGCCCTCCCCTGCAAAGTTGATTGCCTTCAACTGCCCTCCCTTGCAGGCCTGGTCCCGCCCAACTGCCCTCCCCTGCTGGCCATCTTGTGGTGGTCATCTTGTGTCCACATAGGGGCAGAATCTTTGACCACATGGGGGCAGCCAACTTGTGTGTTAGAGTGAGGTCAATCTGCATATTATTCTTTTATTAGATAGGATAGAGGCCTGGTGCACGGGTGGGGGCCAGCTGGTTTGCCCTGAAGGGTGTCCCGGATCAGAGTGGGGGTTCCCTTGGAGCATGGGGCAGCCTGAGCGAGGGGCCTGTAGTGGTTTGCAGGCCGGCCATGCCCACAGCCACCTAAGCAGAGGCCCTGGTATCTGGAATTTATTTACCTTCTGCAATTGAAACTTTGTAGCCTGGAGTGAAGCCAAGCCTCCTGCTCACTCTATGGCAGCAGCCCTTTCTGTTTGGATTTTGTTTACCTTCTATAACTGAAACTTTGTAGCCTTGAGTGGAGGCTTAGGCCGGCAAGGGCAGGTGGAAAGCTTGGCTTCTTCCGTTGCCAGAGAAACCCAAGCCTTCCTCCCCTGTGGCTGCAGCCATCTTGGTTGGGGTTAATTTGCATACTCACTCTGATTGGCTTGTGGGTGTGGCTTGTGGAGCAGAGTGATGGTTAATTTGCATATTACTCTTTTACTATGTAGGGTTGTTAATGTGGAAATTATCTCATTTTTTACAGCTGTATCTATAGGATTGCAGTTGATTTTATATGCTAATTTTTAAATTAATTTTGCTCAACTCATACTAGTTTTAAAACCATTTTTGCTTTTCTTAACATATAACCATACCATTTTAGAATGCTAGTGTTTGTTTCTAAAAGTTAAAGCTCATTCCCTTTTAGTGTTTATTATATTGGCCAGCACATCTAAAGAAGATCAAGTAAAGGATGATGAGCTATGTCATCCTTATTTTGTTACTACTGTATTTATAGGAATGCTCCCAAGTTTTAATGGAACCATTTTGAAGCATATTCTGCACGAAGTACATATCCTGATGTAACTCAGCCTGTTCTAGGAGTAGTTATGGTTTCCTGATCTTGACATAAAGGAATTAGAGCAGATTAGTGGTTTTCACAGTTCCTTAGAGACACAGCAGGGCAGGCAAAAAAGGGCTAAGTGGGTGGGGCTTTGGACCAAGGCTGTCCATTTTTATCTATTTTACATCTTTGGGAAAGGTATATGGTGAAAAAATATTAAAAACCTTTAGATGACAATCTCATCTAATCTATATGCTGTTTAAAGCCTCTCCCAACTCAAAATTCTATAATCAAGTCCTATTTTACTTCAATGATAATTTTTATGAGTCATTAAAATGATTTCCAAAGTTAAGAAAATATGAGAGAAAAAGCAGAATAAAAAACTGTGTACACAGTTATTCAAAATATGTAAAACAAAGACAGGGAAGAGGCTGTATCTGGGATGTAATAGGTTGCTCAATAACTGTTTATTAAAAGACTGTAAGGAAATGTACAAAAATATATTAATTCCTAGATGGGCAGGATAAGAAGTTATTTCATCTTCTTTGCTCTTTCAAGATTTTTGCCATGAGAATGTATTACTTTGGTAATCTGGGGGTAAATATCATATCACACTGGTTTCTGATGGTTATGAAACAGTTCATTATTTTCTTCTAGATAATGACAGTTAATTTCGTATCTATAAGATCCAATCTCTCCATTCTTGAAATCACGTTACATCTAAATAGCAAATGAATCCTCCTCAAATACTCATACGTTTCTTACATAAGTCTTTTATTTTTCTTTAGCTCACACACTTTCACTATGATATTATCTGTACATATCAAGTCTCAATTTACTCATTTGGACTCACAGTACGTACCCAACCTTTTCCTGTGACCCGCCAAGCTAGTTAGCTCATGGACCTACAAACACTCTGAGGGCCACTCATTCTTCTGCTGTTGGCTCTCCTGCAACCATCCAGCGGAATGCATCGCCTTCTGCCTGTTTACCCACAGCTCCAGCTTAGCCTCCTCTGAGACCCTTAAGAGATTCGAGCTCTCCAAGATTTTCTACACTTACTCCTAGAATATGAGTGCTGAGTAGTCCACATAACTTACTGTTTGATCACATAAAGTCTCATATTCGATGTGTGACAACTTGACCTCATCAACTAACTGTTAGCTTCTTGAGGTGAAGAACTCTGATTTATATTCATTTGGTTGTCCCCACTTCCTAACTAGAACTAGCTCAATTGTAAGGACCCTCTGGGTATCCATCAAATACTGTTTCATTTACAGATGCCTGAAAACCAAATATTACCTGCACTTACAGGAAGTACCAGTAAGTGGCAACCAAGCCTTCAAGCCTTCTAATTAAGTTTTTCTGACTTTTCACAGCAAATTCCAGATTATCCTATATTTTTTTTCCATTTAAAAATAAATATTGCAAAAACCATTGGGCAAGTAAGACATATGGCAATATAGAATGCTTTGGTAGCACTATGGCTGTGACTTAAATTACTGTGGCTCAAACTGCCAGAAGCTGAGAAGATAACTGAATTTCCCTCTTCCTTCATCCTCTCGTGAGGACAGAAGATAGCTATATCATGCCTATCGATGAAAATATTTAACAATAAAAACTGAAAACACTGCCTTATAACTTAAATAATATAGCCTTTCCACCAAATGTTTTAGTCATAGGATCTCTTGGAAGCTTGACTGGAAGCAAACTTTTAGGGTTTTAATTATGGATGAAGCCATACAATTCTGGAAGCAAAGTATAGCAAGCAGCCAAAAATGTTACACATATGATTTTACTCCAAGTGGGCACATTGGCCAAATGGTGAGGCCCTGCGCAATTACACACTTTGACCACCCCCTCCATCACCATCCAAAGGGATCTTGAAAATCTGCTATCTGAGATATGAATCTGTGTGTGTTGACTGTGGCCCCCGTAAGGCAAAATCAAATCGTTCCTGTTTCTATGATGTTAAAATAGTGTCGAGTTGGATCTAAATACATGATAGGTACTTTATGGCGTTTCAAGATCTCCCTACAAAGAAAAGATGGGAAGCTACATCGTGTATTTATTACTCATTGCACAGAAGACGGCCTGTAAAATGCCTTCTGTAGTCATTGATTTTTTCTGGTTGATTGAGAACATTTAGCTTAAGCAAACTTCACTTTTTTTCATTTAAAAAATGAGTCCATATGTTTTTTATCTAACATGGGTCTAAAAAGTAGGTGATGCTTCATTAATTCTATTTTTTACTCACAACAAAGACATTATAATCAAAATTATGAACTTCGCTTGAAACGTTTTTGAAAAGTTGGGCAAAATCTCTATACTCAAGTCATGGAAACTTACCTTTAAAAGGCTAAGGTTCCTTTTAGAAGCAGCCTCAGCTGCTTGTATCTGAGATGCCTTTTCCTTGTTTTGATCTTCGGATTTACTCTTCATTTGTTGAATTAACTTTAATCTTTGTGATACTCTAGAAAAAAATGGAGATTATATAAAGTTCTTTTAGAAGGAGACATTTTATTGCTTGACCAATATAAAACATTCATTTCTTAATTGTACTTAGAATTCAACCTATTTTGAAAGCCAATTACTATATCAATTAATAAGAGTGAAAAACTTAGGTAGTTCATTAAGTCTTAAATCTGGATAAAATTATTTTCATTTTCATTAACATATATTGATATACCATAAGTACATGCTTCTGGTTTTTTTGGCCTCTCTGGACTTCTGAAATTATATTAAAATGTGAAAATATGTTTTCATTTTTGGTGAAAATGCAAACTGTAATACACATCCCTTTATACATACTTTGTATATGCTTATATATACACCTCCACACATACATACATTGATATAACTTGCTATACAAAACCTTCTGCTTAACACTTCAATACCCCTGAAGCTCATATTACACATTTAGAATTGTGCTAAACTTCCATATGTTTGAAGAAGCAATAAAAATATTTTTTTCCTCTTTTGCCAAGAGAAAGATGAGTGAGAGGCTGTATGTATGCATATCCACAAGGTAAATCAGCAATTGAAGATGTAAAAAGTTTTAAGTGAATTATCAAACTACTTTATTATATGTAATATACTTTAAAAGTTTCTCACTGGTCCAATGCTCAGTTTATAAGTTTTTGGTCCTCTGAAATGATTCATAAGTAAAGATGTCAGATGATAAAAAAATAAGTAAGTGGTATATATAATAGTCTAACCATTTCCCAGATAAGTGTGGTGATTGTCAAGAAACACTGCTTCCCAGGACTGTTATTGAAGGTAGAGCTAGAATTTGTTATTTGAAGTTATTTCCGTAAACAAATTTCTTAACACATTGCGGACGGATCACGAGAATTCTCGCTTCCTATTACACAGTGTTTTACAAAGTATCATACTTTAAGAAGATATTAGCTTGTAAGAACATGTAATAAATAACTTCAAAATGCAATGGGTATTTAATTAAGTGTGCCTTTAACATTTCTGTAAAACATTTTTTTGTACTCGTTCAATAGAAACTTACCTGGCCACTGGGTAAAACTACCATGTTTCCCCAAAAATAAGACCTACTTCATGGAAACATAATACATCCCCCAAAAATAAGACCTAGCGCATCTTTGGGAGCAAACATTAATATAGGACACTGTCTTATTTTCGGGGAAACAGGGTAGCAATAAAACTACTGGTCCGCAATGTGTTCGAGGCCAAGGAAGAGAGCCTGGTAATTGATTAGAGGAAAGGAAAACATGAGACCCCGCAGTCAGAGGTGGAGAAGGGTTAATGCCAACTGTAAGTGCAAGGCTGACTATATCGTTGCAGGGCCCAGTGCGGAATGAACAGGTGAGACACCTTGTTATAAAGTACTAGGGATTTCAGGAGTGCAACATTAGAGAATTAAGCCACGTGTGGGGGCTGTGGCTACGCAGGGCACACACCCCAGGAAGCGGCACACACCCCAGGAAGCGGCCCAGGGCAAGAGGCCTGGAGAAGTGCATTATCTAGGTGTGTGGCTTTGAAAGGGTGAAAGGAGGGGTGAAATTATCTAACAATAACAAAAATAAAAACACATAGAACATAATTATACCTTTTAACTTTTATTATTCTTGAAACAATGACATTCCCTAAAACCAAAATCACTCAAGTGTCAAAAAATTGAAATGACACACTTTCAGATCTTGAAGTCCCCCTGTGCACATAATGTTTCACTAAATAGTGAAATTTATACATTTCATTAGCCTTTTAAAACACTTACATTTCTTCATGTCTCTTAGAAAGGCGAAGTTCTTTAGCAAACAAGGAAGTCATCTTTAGTTAAAGCTGCCTTACGAGCTTTCTGCTGAATAATAAAAAACATTGAGAGTTACTTCCACCACATGTCCTCAGCTTTGCATCATCTGATCATTTTAGTACCTCAACCCACTGGTTCTCTCACAAGAAAGAAAAAAAAAAAAAAAACTTGAGATATAATAATGTATAAAATGAAAGACTGCATCTAAAAAACCATTTTTACTTACAATGCACAGTTTTTCTTATACGAGATGCATGTAAAAATACTGTGAATCAGGTAAATTCAACACATTTCAAATTTCCCCCTCTCCCTCTCCCCCCTCCCCACACACACATATTTTAACCTTAAACAGAATTAAAAATAAACAAGCAGCTGGTACTAAGACTAGTAAACATTTTATTGAATCAACAGAAAGAAAAACATCTACTCTGTAAAATTCATCACTGGAATACCACCCCTCATGCACGTGCGTGCATATGCATACACACACACACACACACACACACACATATACATACACACACGGGGGGGGGGGGGGACAAGTATTAGAATCATTGAAAACTCCCTTTATTGGAAGACTGCCCTGCCCACCATCTCTTTTCCAAATAGCAAAGTGTTTACGTATGTGTAACTGTGGGGAAAGCACCATTGGCCCCTCGGCCTCACCCTGGCTGCTCGGGACTCACGCTGGAGAGGTCTGGGAAGGCCATTTTCATGGCACACGAGCGAGCTCACCTGGGCTGAAGAGCCAGGCCAGCGCCGGCCGAGGTCCAGCGGAGTGCTCTGGAGGGCTGGGGTCCTGAGGGCAAGTCATCCATCCGACTGGGTGCAGAAGTGGCGGGGGCCGGCCCCTAAGGGACAGAAGGCAGAAACAAAACCCCTTCCTGCAATGAAGCACTGGCTCTCCCAAACTTTATGAAATGGCACACGGATCGCTAATCGCCCAAGTGGCCGGCGCTGTGGAGAGAGAGTGCGGGGCAGGGAGCCGGCCCGGGACTGTGGGACTGTAACGGCCCGGCCCGCCCTGCCCCCGGCAGCTCCCCTCCTCGGGGACCACGGCCTCGTCTTCAGCACCGAGGACAGCAGTCGCCCAGGATCCCCTCCCCGGCCCCCCAAGGACGGGGCTACAGATGTTTCCCCCTAAAACCCCTGCAGCCCAGGCCTCGCTGCCTTCCTCCCAGTTTCCAGTGTCGGGCCAAGGAAACCCCAGAAAGTTGATCCGGGGTTACTTCTCTCCTGCTACGCCCGCCATCGGCGCCCCAGACAAACCCCGCTCGAATTCGGCCTTTTGAACACAAGATCCCCCCGCCCTCCGACCACCCCACGTGCTGCCCACACCCCCACGGGACTGGGGAACTTTCCCGGCACCCCGCTCTCCCCCCCCCCATCATCCCCCACCCCCCTACCCCCGCCAGCAGCGTGCCCCCTCCGGCCCCGCAGGCACCTGCGCCCCCTCGGGCCGCTCCGCAGAGTGCAGCGACCCTGGTGCAGAGGGACCCCACTCCGACCTCTTCCGGAACGGCACCGCGTCTGCGCGGAGGCCGGGTCTCAGGCCGGGCTGGGCGTGGCCACGCAGCGTCTCCACGTGACGTCACCACGGCGGCGGTATAAAAGGCGGCCTCTGCGCGCAAGGTCAGCGAGGTGGCGGAGGTGGCGCTGCCCCGAGGGCTGAGCTCCGAGAGCCCCGGGGAAGTGCGTTTGGTGGTGGCTCAGGGTCCAGGGCGTGTACCTGGGATCTGAGAGTGTTCAGCGGCTGCAGAGAGTGCAGCCGGCCTCTTAGACGCGCCGTGTCCCCGTGTGGATGTGAGGACAGTCCGGACAGTCCGGACAGCCCCGCACGCTCCCGCGGGCTGGGCAGCCTCGCCGTGGGGTCCACGCTGAGCAGCGGCCCGGGTGCAGCTCGCACACCCTGCGGGGCAGTGAGATGGCTTTTCACATCCTGAGTTTGTGCGCCGGTCGCTGCATTTATGTGGATGATCCCATTCACGGAATCCCACCGGGACGGATGGGATGGGTACCAGTGTCCTCAGTGGGCAGGAGGAGAAACAAGCTCGGTCCTTTAGTGAGGTCAGCAGAGACTTGATCCAATTCCCCTCTGCCCTCAGGACACAGACTGGGAGTCGCCCCCAGGTGCCCTGACGAGCATTCGTAAACAGCCCTTCCCCCTTGAAATCGCTTTGTGAGGTACGAAATGCTATCATCCTCACGGAGGGAGAAACTGAGGTGCAGGAGAGGTAAAGCAGGTTTCTCCTAAAGGCTTCTGAGCTGGGAAAAGGCAAAGAACTAGGACTCCACTCCAGGGGTCTTTTATTCTTCTTCCTAAGTATCTACCTAACGCGTGGCTCTCACTTGGGGACCATGGCACTTCCCAGGTACTTACATAGACTAAGTTCCTCCTCTCTCAATGTTTCCTTACAGAAGCACCCCCTGATGCAAGACCACAGCTCCACCTCTCCTCTCTGCCCTCCTCCTCCTGCTTTGTGTTTCTCCACCACACAGCACCAGTCACAGCTTTCTTTTCCTCTGTTTATTTTTATTGTTGGCACTATTACAGATGTCTCCACTTCTCCCCCTTTGCTGGCCCCCACCAGCCCCTGCATTTCTTATAGTCTCCTGTTCATTCGTTTACCAGTGTACCCCCTACTAGAATGTGAAGGCCCTAAGAACAAGTATTTTCTTAGGAGGAAATTTGGACCTTCGTTTTCACTTTGATTAAATCTAGTGGGGTGACATTGGTTAATATTGTATAGGTTTCAAGTGTACAATTCTATAATAGGTCACCTATAGGTTAGGTTATGAGCCCATCATCCTATATCTGACCCCCCTTTATCCTTTACTACTCTGAACTCCCTTCCTTCTGGTAACCACCGTACTGTAGTCTGTGTCTTTGAGTTTTTAAAGAACAGGTATTTTTACCTTTTATTTGCTGTTCTATTCTTAGCAACTAGAACTGCCTGACATGTAAGTGCTCAGTAAATATTTTTTGAATGAACAGATGAAATAATTCCCCAAATGAAATTCCATCATAAGGTCATAGTGGTCTGTCTTCAGGTAATAGAACCTTTGACTTAGCTCTTTCATCATATGACTTAGTAAACATGAAAAATAGACCCTTGCCAAAACCAGTTTGGCTCAGTGGTTAGAGTGTCGACCTGCAGACTGAAAGGTCCCAGGTTCGATTCCTGTCAAGGGCATGTGCCTTGGTTTCGGGCACACCCCCAGCAGGGGGTGTGCAAGAGGCAGCTGATGGATGATTCTCTCTCATTGATGTTTCTAACTATCCCTCTCTCTTCCTCTTTGTAAAAAAATCAAAATATATATTTTTTTAAAATAGACCCTTGATTGGCCCCATGTTCTAGGACTGAAATAGAGGTTACAAGGCATTCTTGTTTATTTTTTACCTAATTTAAGGATTTTTGTAAGTTGGCAGTGGCTTGCATGAAACAGAGAACTGAGAGTCTACATTGAATTTTTGTATGTTGCTTAAAACAAGCTTTGCTTACCTACCTGCCTTAGACATTTCATGCAGGTTTTAGGAAAATAGTAGTTGAAATACTCTTAATGCCTCAAAGACGCTTAGAGGTTATCTACATAGACAGTGATAATTTACAGCCTCCATAAAAGTACTTACACTCTACTTAAAGGTCTGAGGTGATAGGAGGAAATTTGGATTGCTATCTTCACTTTATTTGTTTAAATTAAGCCTATTGGGGTGACATTGGTTAATATTATATAGGTTGTCCCTCCAGGGGTCTTAGGTCACAGCTAAGCCTTTCTGTGAGACTGAGTTAGGGAACACCCTGGCATTTGCAGGCTATCTATTACTATACAGCTTCTGTATTTATTAGATAAATTTGGGTATTTCCTGGATGAGATATTCATGGTCTATTCTGTGAATTATTGCAACCTTCTGAGTAATACTCAGCCCATAATGGAGTATTCTGTAAATGTGTAGTATGGTTTATATTTCTACCCTTGGGCTAGTACTGTTCATCAGCTTGATATCATTGTCCCCTTAGCCTCATTATTGAGAAAGTACTGCCCTCTTTTATATATATAAAAGGCTAATATACAAAGTGTCCTGTGGGAGTTCAACCAGGAGACTGGGAGTTTGATAACTCACTATTATGTGCACTGACCACCAGGGGCCAGCGTGGAACAAAGGGAGGCCCTGATTGGCCCTGATTGCCTGCTAGGCCTAGAAACCCTACCCTTGCAAGAATTTTGTGCACTGGGCCTCTAGTTTAGTTATAAATTTTATCATATTTAATAAAAGAGTAATATGTAAATTGACCATCGCTCCAACACACAAGATGGCCACCACAAGATGGCCAGCAGGGGAAGGCAGTTGGGAGGGACCAGGCCTGCAAGGAAGGGCAGTTGGGGGCAATCAAGCCTTCAGGGGAAGGCAGTTAGGGGTGACCAGGCCGGCAGAGGAGGGAAGTTGGGGGTGACTGGACCTGCAGGGTAGGGCAGTTGGGGGGGGTACCCAGGCCTGTAGGAGAGAGCAGTTAGGAGCAAACAGGCTGGCAGGGGAGCAGTTAGGCATCAATCAGGCTGGCAGGGGGGTGGTTAGGGGATGATCAGGCTGGCAGGCAGAAGCGGTTAGGGGCAATCAGGAAGGCAGGCAGGTGAGCAGTTGGAAGCCAGCAGTCCTAGATTATGACAGGGATGTCCAACAGCCCATTTTTATATCCCTCAAGGGGTCCCCAGATTGGAGAGGGTGCAAGCTTGGCTGAGGGACACCCCCTACACACACACACACACACACACACACACACACACACACACACACACCATGCATTAATTTTGTGCACTGGTCCTCTAGTAGGATATATTTATTAAAAATCTGTAAGATGTAGTTTCTGCCCTCAAGAGCCTAGAACCTGTCTAGGTTCTTAAAGTATATATATATAAACCACGCCAAAGGATGACTGCTGAAAACATAAAAATGACTAATATTTATTGTGTGTTCATTCTGCACTAGGCACTTTGCATGAATCACCTCACCTAATCCTCTAACAACCCTGTGAGCAAGGGTACTGAACTCTTACTATCCCTATTTTTATAACTGAGACTTAGAGAAATGACAAGATCACACTGCTAGTAAATGAACCCCAGTTTGTTTGGCGTTAGTAGTCAAGTAATTTTGTATGTTATATTGAGAAGGTGCAATGAAAAGGTATCATGCAGACCATAGGGTGCTGGAGAAGAAAGAGAGCACTATGAGTTGGAATTGTCTAGACAGCTTAAAAGACCGGGAGGTGATTTTGAAAACTGGGTAGGATTCGGAGGTCTGGTTTTGTAATCCATTGGATCAGAGGGCAGGCGAAGGGAGGGTGGAGTCTTCTCCGTGAAGGAGGCAGTGTGCACAGAAGTGTGCGATGAGGCCACATCTGGGGCGAGGGCCAGTGGAAAGGGAGCATTGAGAAGAATGTGTCCTCCTCATTTCCCTCAGTTTTGAAGATTTCATTTCTGGTGTCAGAGAGCTTTACAATAGAGGTCTGACAGTAATAAGGAGAAGGAGTTATGGGAGGTGAGGCTGGTAAGTGGAGAATAGAATGAGGACAGAGAAGGAAGGCTTGAGGATGGAAAAGGAAAGACAAGCTTTATAGAGTAAGATATAAAAGAATTTCAGAATCTTTGACAATTTCAATGACTCCAAATTACTATCAGAAAACTCTGTTATAGCTTATAGTCTTTTTGTACCTCCTTTGGGTTTACCCTGGACAGACAATTACTAAGAAAATAAAAAAAACTCATGCCTGAAATGAAGTTCGTTTATCTTCCTGGTGCAGGAAATCCCAGAAGACATTTGGTAAAGTGGATCCAATTGCCTGCCCTTCTGCTTTTCTTCACTTTGAAATAAAATCATTAGAATTTTACCTTTTTCCATAATTGTAGACTGTCTATTTTGCTATGGAAAAATATTCTACACTGAAAATAGGTCTGAAATGCTTTAAATTGGCCCTTGATGGACTTTGACCAGGGAGAATTTACAACCAGATGCCTCTTTAGGATCTTTTGTCAATGAATCAGCTATCAATCTAGGTCCAATCAGATAAAACTCTGCAATAGAGGAATCTTTATCACAGCTGGAACCTATATCGTAGATACTCTCGGCTGAGAGAACAAGGCCATACTGATAACCTGCCAACCTTACAAGGCCATACTGATAACCTGCCAACCTTACGCATTTCCAGGGAGAATTTGCATATGCCTTTCCTTGTTGGGAGAGCAAATTAAAAGCCTCACTAGTTCCAAAAGTCATTGAGAGAACATTAGCATTTTAAAATTGAGGTCACACATGGTAATTCTTAGCAAATCATTTGTATGTTGTATACACAGTAAATGTGCATACTTTTTTATTTTCCTAATATCACTAATTTAAAGCTCATAGATCCTTTTTTTTTAACTGACACCCTTTTGTTTATAAAGGCTCCCCTCCCCCCCAGCCCTATATTCTTGATTTCCCAGCAGCTCTTATTACACTCACTGTCTCTCTCTAACTCTTAACTCAGGCTTTTCTTGAAATAAGAATTTTCTCTTTCATAGCCTTCCTGCTGATTATTTCTTCATGATTTTTTCCCTTTTGCCCTTAGAGTCCTGTAATAACCTTATCCTTAGTCTACTATTGAGTAAGCAATTAAAAACCTTAAATGCAGACAAATATCGCATGATCTCACTCATTTGTGGATTGTAATGAACAACATAAACTGATGAACAAAAATATAAGTCCAGAGACACAGAAGCATTGAACAGACTGTCAGACCTCAGAGGGAAGCCGGGGGATGGAGTGAGATCAAGCAAAGGACTTGCATGCATGCATGCATGTAAGCATCACCAATGGACACAGACAGTAGGGGGTGAGAGCATGCACTAGGGGGTGGGAGTGACTGAGGAGAGGCCAGTGGAGGAAAAAGGAGACATATGTAATAATTTAAACAATAAAGAATTTAAATTAAGATAAAGCAAAAACCTTAAATGCATCCTTGACTACTGGTGAGCGTGGCATTCTGCTGTTCTCATCTTTCCAAAATGCTCTGCCACTGAAGACTTTCCAGCAGCCATTTTTTAAAATCATTATTGTTTGCT
This sequence comes from Vespertilio murinus, assembly GCA_963924515.1. NCBI lineage: Eukaryota > Metazoa > Chordata > Mammalia > Chiroptera > Vespertilionidae > Vespertilio > Vespertilio murinus. Next base: position 46,127,875 of record OZ004715.1, on the reverse strand, counting down.
GTATCCATCCATTTGAAAACTTATATAATGTCCTTTGAAAGAACAAGAGTTGCAGTTTTACTGTATTGCAATGTCTTTGTTTCAGGATCTAATGATGTCTCAAATATCGTGTGATTTGATGCTTGTGGGACGGATAATTTTTTTTAAATCCATATCCCTCACTTACATGAGAATAGCATACGAAAATGTTTTAACCTAACTTTTTAACATTTTATGTGAATACATTTCTTCTTTGGCTAGGCAGGGGCTCTCAACCTTCCTAATGCCGCGGCCCTTGAATACAGCTCCTCATGTTGTGGTGATCCCCAGCCATAAAGTTATTTTCGTTGCTACTTCATAACTGTAATGTTGCTACTGTTATGAATTGTAATGTAAATATCTGTGTTTTCTGATGGTCTTAGGCCACCTGATACCGGTTCTCAACCTGTGGGTTGAGACACTGGGCTAGAGCCTCAGGTCTTCTTTTCAAAGCCTCCTTTATTTTTACAAGCCTCTTCAAATTTGGATAAAATGGCATTTTTAATGTAACACTATTAAAACCTTTAGTTAAATATATATTTGGGATTTGGCTAATTTTGTAGAGGTAAAAAAAAGAATTTTTTTGGTATCTTTATGTATGGGTCTGCTTTTCTTAAGCTATAAGAAAAATAAAATAGATGGTCATAGAAATAAATGGCAGATTAATTTTATTTAAACTTTAATGTATTTCCCCAAGTCCAAACGTGTATTTGTTTGCTCGTTGACTTGTTTATACATTCAAAAACAATGTTTTCATTAGATTAAATGTGAGCCTCATTTTTTTAGTCAACTTTAAATGACCTCCAGCTGGTGGAAATGTTAATTGTACTTTGAAAAAATTAGATAAATTATTCTTTTATAATTTATTTGAAGAATATTTGTTTGATATGAAATAGGAGTTTAACATGCTGGCTTATTTGTTTAAATTTTGAAGAAAGGTAGTGGAGGGAAAAAGAAATGGATTCATTTTAACTCTAGATGGCAGTTAAACACAGCTAACAAAGATCAACTTGTTTGAAATACAGAAACACAAAAATAGTAAAACACAGGCACATTCTGTTCTACCATCCAGTTAATTATATTCTCAAAATGATGTCTTGGATTGATATTACTAAACAAACATATATAAAGTGTAATTACACACAAGTGGAATAAATAGTGTGGGCCTGTAATTGCAAGATTTTTTTTCAGCTAGTAATATGGCATACACCTGCGCAATGGTTTATATTGCTCATATTTTATTTTGTCATTTTTACTAACATTTAATTTACTGTAGTTTCATTTTATGCACAATTATTTACCAATATCAATTCAAACATATGCCATTGGGAAAACTATTACATGTTTAATGGCTTGAAAATTTTAAATACAAACAAAGCCTATTTTCATGAAAAAATATGTTCTGTAAAAATCCACTCTGCCCGGCTGGCGTGGCTCAGTAGTTGAACACCAACCTATGAACCAGGAGGTCATGGTTCAATTCCTAATTAGGGCATATGCCTGGGTTGCAGCTTGATTCTTAGGGTGGGGCGTGCAGGAGGCAGCCAATCAATGATTCTCTTTTGTCATTGATGTTTCTATTTCTCCCTCCCTCTCCTTTCCTTTCTCTGAAATCATTTTATATATTTTAAAACCCACTCCAAAATCTGGGATAGATATTGATGCGTGTACAGTTGAGATTGCTTTTACGTTACTTTGCTAGACAGTAAAAGTATTTTTACATATAAGCATTTAATTCACAGTGTTAGCTTGTTGCTTTTTAGGGTGCCAGTTATGTTTCTGCTAATATTTACAAGGGAAAAGAAAAGCTTGTCAGATCGTACTGTGCTCTCATCTCATGGTCTCAAATGCTTGAATAGTCCGTCTTTCTATAGACTTGTAGAGGGCAACTCACTCTGGTTTATAGTCTACATTGATAAGATGTCTGGTAGGACAAGAAGAACTGAAAGTATACCTAAATAGGCTCTTCTGATTTATTAGGTGGCTTAGAAAAGGAAAAGATGCAATATTTTTAAATATTTGATTGCAGATTTTACATAAAATAACGAAGTCCTTTGGAGAGGACTTATTTGACAGACTTTTTTCCCCTTGTATTTAGCAATTTATGTACTGAGTCCATTAACAAACAATGGATTTTTGCATAGGCAGCAGCTAATGCCCTGGGCAAAGGGCTATAGGTTTATAGGTTTATAGGTTTATAGGTTTATAGGTTTATAGGTTTATCTTGGTTCCTCAGTATCTGCAGGGAATCGGTTCCAGGACCCCCGCGGATACCGAAATCTGCGGGTGCTCAAGTCCCTCTGTAAATTGGTGTAAAACAGTGCTTGGTGTTGGCCCTCTGCAACCTTGGATTCCTAAATGTGGGTTGAAAATACTGTTTTGTATCTGGGGTTGGCTGAATACCAGATGAGAAACCCATGGATACAGAGAGCCGCATGTTGTTCCAAAACCTCGTAGGCTTTGCACGTGACAGTGCGCCTCTCAGCCACAGAGGTGGAGAGTCAGGGCAGCCTGCTGGAAGGTGAACTTCGAATACCGCAGATCCTGGAAGAAGTATTTACCGTTGAGTTGGTGGAATAAATGTCCCGAGATGTGGAATCACGCTGTGGAGTTACTGTGTCTTTGGAGTAATTCCTTAGACTTCAAACTCCTAATAGCAGGTGTTGGTTTATGATAGGTTCTTGATAAATGCTCATTGAATATAAGTTGGCAACAGGATAAATGCTTTGTTTTCTAAGCAACATAAAAGAAGTCCCATGTTACTAAAAAAACTGAAGTAAAAGAATTTATCCATTTATTTTAGAGAAGTTTCTGCTAGAGTTTTATAATGATTAATGCACTTGCCACTCATCTCTAACAGATTGTTGCCTTGCATGAATACAAAGTTGCCAGAGCTTCTGATTTTTTCAAGACAAGACAGAAATTTGGATTTCCACATGAAATCTTCTATTTTTCAGTGTTAGCAACTAATTCAAATAAAAAACAACATAGCAAAATATATACATACTAGGGGCCCAGTGCACGAATTTGTGCACCTTGAAAGGAACTGTGGGCCATGAAGCTGCTGTGGGCACAGGGGTGGGTCTCGGGCCATCCTCCATGCCCATGCCTGGCTCCTCCCTCCGCAGCCCCTGCTCCTGCCACTACCACTCCCTGCTTGCTGATGGTGTGGAATGATTGGGGCCAACTCCAACAGTGGGTGCTAGTAGTAGCTGCTGCCCTGATCACCCCTCAGGAGCACTGGGAGGTTGAAAAGCCCTCAGGCAATCGGGGTCGCTCATAGCTGCTGACAACACCAAATAATTGGGGCCACCACCAGGTGCCGGCAGCGGGTACAAGTGGGGCCAGCGCCAGCAGCAGGTGCCAGTGCCAGGCAGGACCTCAGTGTGTGGGAGCAAAGAATTTTCAGTAACCACCAGAGGCTCACCCCAATGTCAGCAACCAGTGCCCTGCCTTGGTCTGATGCTTCCACTCACCTGCTCCACCATCCCACCATGGCTGACACCTGCCATGTTCCGCATGCGCTCCCAGGTGGTCAGTACATGTCATGCCAACCCGTTGTTTGGTCTATTTGCATATTAGGATTTTATATAGAGAGATACACCAGCAGATGAATGGCTTGCTATCTTCAATTATACCACTCTCATTCTTAGCTCATTATATTTTACATGTTACAAATTTGATTAACATGTTGAGTGCCCAGTCACCGGTGACTGACACCATACTTTCCATCCGGAAGACAAAACAGGCTGGGCACTTAACGTGTTAACTTCAATCTTTTATTTATGGTTTCAATCCAATCATACCTTTTTTTGAGGTTATATTTTAGTTATCTTAAAATTAGATTTTGGGTTCTATCTCAAAGTCTTTCATTTCATATGCAACATCAGTCTCTTAGGTGATATCTACAGATATCTACAGATATCTTTTGCATTTTGATCCTTCCCAATTTTATTCTTAAAGATTAACCTTAAATTTAGTTTTGGGAGTAAGTTGCTATAGGCACTTTATGGCACTTACCTGGGTCTAAAAATGCAAATAATAAAGAAATGTATGATAGCCTCTTCATTAATTTTTCTTATGCTTTCTTCCATTCTACAATCTTCTTTACAGTCAGAGTGATTTTTTCCCCCAAAACAAAAATCAGAACTTGTAACCCCCCTCCTCAAACCCTGCGGTGGCTTCCCACTGCCATGAGAGTAGAACCCATACTCCTTCACATGGACCTGCGTGATCAGGCATTGCCTCCCTCTCCCATCTTATCCTCACAGGTCCCCCCGTCCAGTTGGGTTTGCTCGTGCACACCAAGCCCTATACTGTCTCAAGAACGTTTGCGTTTGATGTTGCCCTTCCATAGCATCTTCCACACAGCTTCGCATATTCTTCATCTGTCATTCTGAGATAGTCCTTTCTCACTCACCTTAACAAAAACAATCCCTTTCACCACCACTTTCTATTTTTTCACCTTATTTTTTATAGTATTTACCTCTGCCTAGTATATATTTGCATATGTGTGTATACACGTATATACATGCATACATATCTGGTATATTTGCTTGTTATCTTTCTCTCCCACTAAAATATACATTTCATGATATCAGGATTCCTATCTATCTTGCTGATTGCTGTTTCCTTAATAGCTAAAATAGCACCTTGCCCTTATTCTGTATAACAGAACTGTAAAATAAATGAATAAATAAAATCTAGTAGCCAGTGTGGTAGTCAGTGGTAGCAGAGAGATCTCAAGTTTAGAAAGGGCAGCAGAGGCAAAGTAGGGAAGTTATGTATCAGGTTCCTCAGTTCTGTACATTTCATATATGTGCCCATCATTGTAGTCTAGGACCCCAATCACTTTTTTTTTTCAATTTTAGAAATCTGACTCTCTATATTGTATGGTAGAATTAAAAATGGTATGTTTAACATGCTTTGTAGAACTACATTCATATACATGACTTACTAAATTCATGGTGTGATTTTTGCATATGGACTATCCTATATAATAAAAGGCTAATATGCAAATTGTCCCTATGGGCAGGAGTTTGACCAACTGGGAGTTAGACCTGCGCTGACCACCAGGGGGCAGCATGGTACATGGTGGGCATTGACCCTGATGAGAGCGGGACCGTGGCAGGATGGTGGAGCAGGTGAGCGGGTGGTGCCAGGCCAAGGCAGGTGTGAAGGGAAGCCCCAGCCAGCACCCGGGGGAAGGGAAGGCCTGGCTGGCAGCTGCTAGGGACCCTACCCCTGCATGAATTTTGTGCACTGGGTCTCTAATACTGTAACAATATAAAATCTATTTAAAAGTTGTTGTTTCTGAATCTACATTATAATGTTAAATCTGAAGTTTGCAAAATAATCCTGCAGATGTGCCTCATAATAATGCTTCAAAGTGCTATCAAATGACTACAGATTCAAAGAAATAAAATTAGATAATGACTTATGTAGTATTTTCTTTGTTTTGTATATCCTTAGTGTAAAATGCTTGAGAGAGAAGTAATCACAGTAGAGACAACAGAAAACATGTTAACTTGTTAAAAGTATTCTAGCACTGTTGAGATCAAGGGTTTTTTTGTTTTGTTTTGTTTTGTTTTGTTTTGAGTAGTTTTTCTTTAATTTTGTTTTGCATGTGAACTTTTAATATATTTGTGTAACATAACTTTTCTAAAAAGGTGATTTAGAAGTATGACAATGAACATATTATTTTTCAAAGCTAGATGACTTTTTTGGTTCAAATGAATTATGGCTATTAAATACTTTCAAATTCCCTTTAAGATCACTATTTTGTTTCTATTGTAAATAGAGTCTGTTGAGACTTAATGTGAGTTTATGGCAAGTTCTGTGAAAAAAGCACCTTATTTTATATGAATTCATTTCTCTGCCAATTTTGCTATGTATATATAGCAAATTGTTATATATATTCATATAAAATGTCCACCTTGATTAAAAATAGACCACACTTAACATACATAGAAAAAGAAATACAAAGTAGTAAGTTCATCTTCCTATCCCAGACCTAATTAGATATTTTAAATCAGTTTATGCTGGGGATAATGGTAAGCCCTCTGACCTTTACAACTGAAGGCACTGGAGCTTGTCCCAATTGGCTGGAGGGACAGTGTGATGAAGCAGTGCAGTTGTCCCGATTGGCTGGAGGGGCAGTATGGTGAAGTGGTGCTGTTGTCTTGATAGGCTGGAGGGGCAGTGTGGTGAAGAGGTGCTGTTGCACTGATTGGCTGGAGGGGCAGTGTGGTGAAGCAGTGCTGTTGCCCCGATTGGCTGGAGGGGCAGTGTGGTGAAGCGGTGCTGTTGCCCTGATTGGCTGGAGGGGCAGTGTGGTGAAGAGGTGCTGTTGCACTGATTGGCTGGAAGGGCAGTGTGGTGAAGAGGTGCTGTTGCACTAATTGGCTGGAGGGGCAGTGTGGTGAAGAGGTGCAGTTGTCCCGATTGGCTGGAGGGACAGTGTGGTGAAGCGGTGCTGTTGCACTGATTGGCTGGAGGGGCAGTGTGGTGAAGAGGTGCTGTTGCACTGATTGGCTGGAGGGGCAGTGTGGTGAAGCGGTGCTGTTATCCCGATTGGCTGGAGGGGCAGTGTGGGGAAGAGGTGCCATTGCCAAGTTACAGCACATGGATTCTAGCTCCAAATTTCCTACCTGAGAATGCAGTTTCATATTGACAAGAAAGGGGAAATAGTGCCTTCTTTATTGCACAGGATACTTGTGAGGGCCAAATAAAATAATGCATGTTATGTGGTTTCAGAGTTGATATACACAATGAAAAGTATGATTTTCACTTCTGAGCAGCATTAATGATAAAGTAGACCTATTTTATTAGACTGTATTAAACAGTCTTGTTAAGTGAGTTAATATCCTTATTATAATCTAGAGGCCCAGTGCATGAAAATTCATGCACTGGAGGGGGGTGGGGGAGCAGGCCTCAGCCTGGCTTGCCCCATCTCATAGTCTGGGAACCCTCAAGGGTGGGAGGCGACCCAACAATCAGGGGAAGCCAATGCCCCCCATCACACCTGTGCTGCTGCTGGTTACCTGAGCCTCGGGCGGCTGGGCAGCTGACATCCAAGGCTTGCCTGCACCTTGGGCTGGCCCTGGTGGCTGGGGGGCTAAGGGAACTGGAGGACTCTGGAGATAGGTACATGGAGTGGCTGGACCCACCCGGGGACAGGCACAGTCGTGCCACGCACCTGCTGCCCCAGTGGGGTTAAGGGGACTGGATGCCACCATCTTTGAGAGCGTGGCAGTCAATTAGTATATTCCCTCCTTACTGGCTGTGGGCACCACCATCTGTGAGGGTGTGATGGTCAATTAGCATATTCCCTCTTTATTAGATATGATTGTTTAATGTAGGACATGGTTCTATCACATGTGGGTACAAGCAGTGCTCTGGTTACGTTGGACTCAACGTACATAGTTTTGTGGTTAGGTTGTCACCTCCCATTTATTTATAAAAAAGAGTTCTATCATTTGACATATATGCTTTATGTGTTTTTTTTATTTACCACAAGTAAAGATCAGGGACTATTATTTTTCTTTTTAATTTTTTTTACTGTTTCACTTCATTACTGCTGTGTATGTGCTCCACGTGAGTAACATAGGTGCTTATGTAGGTGGGTTCCGACTTACGGCAAAAATTGTCCCGACATAACCTGAGAACATAACTGTATTTTAGTTCTAACTTATTCTATAAATTTTCAGTTCATATCTTTTTTTTTTTTTTTAATCCTCACCAGGGTCTATTTTTTCCCATTGATGCTCAGAGAGTGGAAGGGAGTGGAATAGAAGGGAGGGTGGAAGGAAAGGAGGAGGGAGGGGGAGGAGGGAGAGGGAGAGAGAAACATCGATGTATTACTCTCACATCAATGGGTTGCCTCCACATGAGCCTTGACAGAGGCCAGGGATAAACCTGATACCAAGGTACCTGCCCTTAACAGGGAATCGAACCCACAACCCTTCATTACGCAGGCCTATGCTCTACTACTGAGCAACACTGGCCAGGGCTCCACTTGATATCTTTTCAAAAATAGTATTTTTTTCTCATCTCTGAAATAACATGAGCTGAATAGACTGATAATTACTAAATTTACTAGTATTTAGCATGTGAATAAAGGTATTTATACATGTATTTAACATGGAAATAAAGGTGTTTGTTTTTTTGTTTTTTTCCCCCAGTAAATCTTGCAAGCTTATCCTTAGCTCTACATATATATATATATATATATATATATATATATATATATATATATTGATTTTTACAGAGAGGAAGGGAAAGGGATAGAGAGCTAGAAACATCAATGAGAGAGAAACATCAACCAGCTGCCTCCTGCACACCCCCCACCAGAGATGTGCCCACAACCAATGCATATGCCCCTGACCGGAATTGAACCTGGGACCCCTCAGTCCACAGACCGCCGCTTCATCCACTGAGCCAAACCAGTTTCAGCTCTACATCTTTTTTAAATTTTTTTATTGGGCATTGTGAACTAATGTTCTCAGGCTTTTTAGACTCAAAAGAACTGAGTCCTCATTTTTCATTCTGAAACTTACAAAAATTAATTCTCAAAAGTCACTGATAAGTAAATAATTTAAAGCTAACTTAAAAATGTTTTTAAGCCCATAGAGTAAAGGTTCTCAGGAAAGTAGAATTAACAAACCTATCGGAATTTGAAGTATTCCTTGGAAGCACAAAATCCTTTTGAATCCCCAGATATGTGAAAAAGATTTGGTTATTTCTAAGGGACTATTTAAAAGAGAGTCGTACTATTTGTATTTAAACTTTGTAATTATTCATAGGGACACATCAGGTAAGAGTGAGCCTTATCTAAAGCTGTGCAAGAAAATCTTATCTGTCTTGGAGAAGAGATATAAGTTTTCAGAAAATTTGATAAAAAAAAACATACACACACACACCTGGATTCAGACAAGTAGCCTGTTTTGTAATCTTTCTTTGGCAGTAACATTATTAATGTATATATACCTGCAGTGGCAAAGTAAAAACCAAACTATTTAGCTTGACATTTAAGGTCTTCCATGTAATAGCTCTCATCTTTTCATCTAATTTTCTAAGATGAAAATTTAGTTTACGCCTGACTTTCTACAACATTGACATAAACATCGTTGCCTTTATTACCTTCTTTGTCACTCGAAATCTATCCATCTCTCAAGGTTCAACTGAATTATTAACATTTCCTTCTTGAACTTTTGCTCTAAACTCCTGTGACACTTATTTATGTTAATAATACTAATCTATGTGGGACCTAATGGTATATGGTCATGTATTGTTATATTTTGGTACATTAGTATGTATGAGTATGTATATAGAGAGACTACATATTTTTTACATTATTTCTTCTTCGGTAGGGCTTAGAATACAGAGATAGGCATAGAAATATGTTCAGTAAATGCTAAAATGTTTATGCTGGTTGCTTTCCCTAGTGTTATAGTTCTTGGTTTGAAGTCTGACTTAACATTTAAAGAGGGACTGACCCCCCAGTCCACTCCTAGAAACTGGGGCATAGACTCTTGGAGCTTGAGTACTCTCTATGCAGCATAATACTCTCATCTTCAAAAAATTCGGACTTGTCAAGCTCGGTTTGGCTCAGTGGTAGAGCGTTGGTCTGTGGACTGAAAGGTCCCGCCCGGGTTCGATTCTGGCCAAGGGCATGTACCTTGGTTGCAGGCACATCCCCGGTAGGGGGTGTGCAAGAGGCAGCTGGTCGATGTTTCTCTCTCATTGACGTTTCTGGCTCCCTACTCTCTCCTTTCCTCTCTGTAAAATATCAATAAAATATATTAAAAAAAAACAAACTCGGACTTTTAAAAAAATAATAGTGTTTATCAGACTCCATAGGAAACAATCTTTAGTCCTTATGTATTCTCCTTTTACAGCTCTCAATTACTGAAAGCCCCACCTCACGGAGTTAATTATGAGAGGTTATCTACCAGCCAACTTAGTTTAAAGGAACACCACTGCATCTGAGGCTGTTGGGGGTGTTGGCCATTTTCTCTTCTAGTGCTGGTTTCTCCTTATCAGGAACACGGATCTCAGGTCTTCCATCAGCTTTATCTTTATCCACCGCCTTTATTTTGTCAGGAAGAACTCCAGTTTAATCAGATAAAGAACAGATTTTTTTTGATAAGTTGTCCTAACAAGAGTATAAAAACAAAGTGGTGCGAAAATCAGTTTAGCTTTGGTCTTTGGCTCAGTGGATAGAGCTTTGGTCTGCGGACTGAGAGGTTCTGGTCAGAGGCATGTGCACTGGTTGTGGGCACATCCCAGTGGGCGGTGTGCAGGAGGCAGCTAGTCAATGTTTCTCTCTCATGGATGTTTCTAGCTATCTGTCCCTCTCTCTTCCTCTCTGTGAAAAATTAGTAAAATCTATTTTAAAACAAACAAACAAACAAACAAAAACAACAAAGTAGTTCATCTTACTATTAAAAGTTATAGGTCAGAGATGCAAATCAAAACAACAATGCGATACCATCTCACACCTGTCAGAATGGCCAACATCAACAAAACAACAAACGACAAATGTTGGCAAGGTTGCGGAGAAAAAGGAACCCTCGTGCACTGCTGGTGGGATTGCAGGTTGGTGCAACCACTGTGGAGATCAGTATGGAGCTTCCTCAAAAAACTGAAAATGGAACTCCCATTTGACCCAGTAATCCCACTACTAGGAATATACCCTAAGAAACCAGAAACACCAATCAGAAAGGATATATGCACCCCTATGTTCATAGCAGCACAATTTACAATAGCTAGGATTTGGAAACAGCCTAGGTGCCTGTCAGCAGATGAATGGATCAGAAAACTATGGTACATCTACACCATGGAATACTATGCGGCCATAAAAAGGAAGGAATTCTCATCATTTGCCGTAACCTGGATGGAATTGGAGAGCATCATGCTGAGTGAAATAAGCCAGTCAATGAAAGAGAAACACCACATAACTTCACTCATTTATGGATATTAAAGATCATTATAAACTAATGAATAGAAAGATAGATATAGAGACAGTAAAGCAACAAACATACTGTCAAATGACAGCAGGGGAGGAGGGGAGGGAGATCTGGGGGAGATAAGAGATCAACCGAAGGACTGGTATGCATACATATAAGTACAACCAATGGACATAAAACTATGGGGAGGGAGGGCATGTATGGGAGAGGGGGCAATGGTAAGCTATGTACACATATAATACCTTAATAAATTTAAAAAAAAGAAAAAAAAGTTATAGGTCAGCTAGTCAGAAACAGTTTCCAGGAGGAAGTCACCATCTGAACTTTGCATGGGAGTAAAGGAGAGGGCATTCAGGTGAGGGGAGTGGCAGAGTCTAAGAGAATGAATAGATTTCATTGCCTGGAGCAAAGGTGTGAATTGAAGAGAAGCATAAGGTTAGATAAATGGAAGTAGTCCAGGGAGGGGCAAGGATATCTTTAAACCAACAGTTAACATTTTGTGATTCAGAAAGAGAAACTTTGTGTTCTAAGGAAGACTTGGTTAATTTTTAATATAGCTTAATTAATAGAGTTTTGTACTTGCATTTAAAAAAATTTTTTTAATATAGTCTTAAATATATTCTTCTTTACCCCTTTTGCTCTATATCGCATGTGGTTTGCATCACGCATAGTCTGTGTGATGCAAACTCACCTTCTTTGAACACTCTAAAGTGAGTTTTTGTAGACGCACTGGTTATTCTCTAGTAATAGACTTAATTTTTCCTTTTTGATTTCTGTTTCTGTTGTTGCAAAATGTAGAGGTGAATCTGTAGTGTTCTGTGGTTTATTGGACTTTTTAATAAATCAACATAGTCTTCAAGATAAATATGATAATATAATTATCATATTTGATAATTTTAACTAAGTTTTTTTAAAAAAATTCCTCATCAACCGAGTCCGGTTTGGCTCAGTGGATAGAACGTTGGCCTGGGGACTGAAAGGTCCCAGGTTCGATTCTGGTTGAAGGCATGTATCTTGGTTGCGGGCACATCCCCAGTAGGGGGTGTGCAAGAGGCAGCTGATTGATGATTCTCTCTCATCGATGTTTCTGGCTCTCTGTCCCTCTCTCTTCCTCTCTGTAAAAAATCAATAAAATATATTTTTTTAAAAAATAAAAATAAATAAAATAAAATAAAATAAAAAGTCCTCATCAAAGACATGCTTAGAGAGAGGATAGGGGCAGAGGGGAGGTGGAAAAAGAGAAAGAGAGAGAAAAACATCAATGAGAAACATTGATTTGTTGCCTTTCGTACATGCCCCAACTGAGCTGACCAGGAATCCAACCAGCAACCTTTCTGGTGCATATGAGACAACAACCTACTGAGCCACTCCAGCTAGGCTGACTGTTTTTGTTCAGTAATTTTACATAGGGAGTGTACTAAGCTTTTCCCTAAACAAAATTCATTAACAACTCTTAACTAGGTTATTATTAACTCATATTTGTGGTGTGTCTCCAGAAAAACATACTTACCTAGAGCAAGTGTTAATTTTGGGGGGAAAAATGTGTAAGGGTTTGATTCTAAATAGAAATGTATCCTACCCATTTACACAAATAATTTGAAAAGAATAACCTATTTACTGGATATAAAATTCTAGGTTGACAGGTTTTTTTTTCTTTCATCACTTTATATATGTCACTCTGTTATATGGTTTCTGACCAGAAGGTTGTAATTCCTATCTCCTTCTCTCTTAGGTAATGTGTGTGTTGGGTTTCTTCTTTAACTTTGGTTTTCAGCACTTTGAATTGGATATGCCTAGCTGTGATTGGTTTGATTTAAAAAAAAACCTTTTTTTAAAAATTCATCCTGTGTAGTGAACCCCTTTCACGTCCTGCATGGTTCAGGGTTCAGGCTCTGGAGAAGGCCACAAACAAATTAAAGAGACTAGAAAATATTAATTTGGAAATATTGGGGGCCAGGCGGGAGCCCAACTCAAGGGGAAGGACTCCGCCTTGCTCTGGCCTAGTGATCCCTTTCATTAAGACTATAAGATCCACCCATAGCTCTTGGCAGGCAATTCCAGTAATAACCAATCAGCAAGAATTTAAGATTGGAGGTTGCTTTAGCTATCATTGTCTCAACTAGACAGTGGGTGGTTGTTTCTGATCTTTCAGAGCTTCAGTGTTGACCAGCCTTCTGGGTTCCTTGTCCACACCTCTCTGCTAGTGAAGGCAATGGGCGGCTTCCAACAATCCTTCTTGGTGTTCTCCATGCCATTAGGATCTGTAGTTCAGTGTTACCAATATAGGAGAATCTTGGCATTTATTTCCTGAAATATTTTTTCAACTTCTTTCTCTCTTTCTTCTCCTTCTGTAATTCCAAGAATACACATGTTACAGTATTTGATATTGCCCATAGCTCTTGGATTATTTTTGTTCATTCTTTTTCTCTTTTGGGATCACATCGATTAACCTGTCTTCACGTTCACTGATACTAATAAGTATATTGCATTGTGGTTTTAGTTGCATATACTTGACGACTAATGATACCAAACATCTTTAATGAAGAACCTGTTTCAGCATTTTGCCTGTGTTTAAAGTTGGATTGTTTCCTATTATTAAATGGCAAGAATAAACAGAAATCAAGATATCTAGCTAGGTTTTTAGCTTGACTAACTGAGTAGATGCTATTGCTGTTTATTTATAGCAGAGGTTGGAAATGTCTGGCCCACAGAAATCATTTTGTCTGGCCTGCCAAAGCACTAGAAGTGAGTTAATTAAACATTTGACTAAATATAGCAGACTAATTTTTAAGTTGATAATTTTATATGTCGTGGAACCATGATGTAAATATCCAAATGGCCCTTGGCAGGAAAAAGGTTCCCCACCCCTGAGAAGGTAGAAGACTGAGGAAGGAGTAGGTTAGGGGGGAAAAAAATCAGAGTTGTGCTTTTATCATGTTAAGTTTGGCATACAAATTGAGATGTTAAATACTCAATTGGGTATTAATCTCTAGTTCAGGTATAGGTTGGGACTAGAGATATACAGAGGTAGTTATTAGCATATAAAAATATTTAATTCCTTGTGGTCGGGTGGAATGACAGAGGCTGTAAATGAAGAAAAAGGAGCTACTTTAATGGCATGCTTGGGCATGCCAGCATTTAGAGGTTGTACATAGGAAGTAAATGCAACAATGGAGGCTTGAGAAATTGAAGATGTTGAGGTAGGAGAAAAATCCTGCCTTCACACACCCTGAGTCATTTTCACTTTCCAGAAGTACCGTATTTGCCGGCGTATAAGACGACTTTTTGGCCCTGAAAAATATGCCTCCAAGTGGGGGGTAGTCTTATACGGCGAGTATATAACAAACTCTGTATTTTTTAGTGGAAATGTTAGGGGGTCGTCTTATACGCCCAGTCTCTTATACGCCGGCAAATACGTATTTTTCAGGGCCAAAAAATCGTCTTATACGCCGGCAAATACGGTACCTAAGGGAGCCACAGTTCTGTGACCCCAAGTTGCTCTCAGAACCTTTTTACCAGTGAGGTAAGGGAAGCATCACAAGAAAAATCACATAAACGAAGAGATGTTTCAACTTCTACATTTTGTGGTTTTTTGCTCAGTAATTAGGTCTGACCACTTTATCTGCGACCCCCCCATTACTTTCTGTCCTCCTCTCTGATTTTAGCTTTTCTTCTTTGCCTTTTTACTTGACATTAGATTAAATATTTATGTATTAGTTGTCTATCTACTGTAAGTTTCATGAGGTCAAGAACTTTGTTTTGTGAACTATTTTATTTATCCCTAGCAGCTAGAACTTCTTGTACATAGTGGTTGGTGTGTAAATACTTGTGTTGTGCTGAAAGAAGGAGGTGAGGGATAAGCCCTAGCTGGTTTGGCTCAGAGGATGGAGCATTGGCCTTTGGACTGGAAGGTCCCAGGTTCTATTCTGGTCAGGGTTGTAGGCTCAGTCCCCAGTGGGGGGTTTGCAGGGTGCAGCTGATCGATGGTTCTCTCTCATCATTGATGTTTCTATTTCTCTCTCCTTCTCCCTTTCTCTGAAATCAATAAAAACAGATTAAAACAAAAAGAACTATGGATAAAGATGATGAAACCCCAACTTAAACAGATTGAGAAGAATGGAAGAAAGGAATGGATCTGTGACTATAGACAACTCTATCAAGAAGGTTTATAGTCAAAGTGAAAGGCCAAAATGAGATGGGAGTCAAAGTTGTCTTGGTATCAAGAGATTTTTCTAAGTTGGTGACAATAGAGCATATTTATATACCAAAATGAGTGATTCAGTAGAGAAAGATAAGTTTTTCACTCAAGTGAGAGGAGGGCTAGTTACACAAATGAAGTTCTCAGGAGGACAAGAAGGCATGGGCCATCTATAAGTAATGGGAGATAGAATGGCTGGCCTTACATAGGAGCAAGGACATTTCTGCTGTAACAAGGGGGAGGTAAAGAGTGTGAGTTTCGGATGTCAAAGATTATTGACTTTTTCCTGAATGCTTAGAATAGGGCAACCCCAAATCCTTGAAGCTTTCTCATGTAAACACCTTCCTCAGTTGTCAGAGAAAGTGTCATAGTAAATCATAAAGTTCTAGAGGCTGGCTGCATTCCTATGTGGAATGTTTTTACAGTGTACAAAACCATGCCTTCCATTGGGGGTTATCTATACTAATAGAAGCATAATATGCTAATTAGACCAGACGACCTGCCCAGACAAAGCCGGGGCTGTGAGGGAAGCCCGGGTCCTGGGTGCCAGAGGAAAGCCAGTGCCAACAGCTGAGGGAAGGAAGGCCTACTCTTGCATGAATTTTGTGCATTGGACCTTCTAGTGTTTAACAAATAGAAAATATGATAGGGATGCTAAAAGTAGGCTACAGCCACTGCCAGCAGAGTAATCATAATCCACTTATTTTGGTGCACACTCTTCTTTTAAGACTTGGGTAACTTATGAATCTAACACAGAAGAATTTTATAACACTGAGAAAAAGGGGAGCTCTTGAGGGAGATAAGGGTGCGGTTAGCTGCTACAGTATTTTATGTTTTCCTCAGTGTTCAGAATTTTATTATTTTTATTTTAGAGGGAGGGAGAAAAATAGAGAGAGAAAAAGAGAGACACAGAGAGAGACAGAGAGAGAGACAGAGAGACAGAGACACCTTTGGTGTAGGGGACGATGCTGCAGCCAACTGAGCCACACCAGCCAGGGTGTCAGTGTTCTGAATTTGAGGATATATTTAGGCCTAAATCCTTTTTTTATTCTTTAAAAAAAAATCTTTATTGTTCATATTATTGCAGATGTTCCTCTTTTTTCCCCCCCATAGCTCCCCTTCACCCAGTTCCCACCCCACTCCAGGCCTTCCCCCTGCCTCCCAATTGATCTCATCCATAGGTGTAAGCTCTTTGTCCAATCTTTTCCTGACCCCCCCCAACCCCTCCTCCCTTAGAAATGTCATTCTGCTCCCTTTCCATGCCTCTGATTCTATTTACATTCACCAGTCTGTTCTGTTTATCAGTTTTTTTATTCATTTGATTTTTAGGTTTACTTGTTGATAGATATATTTTTGTTGTTACTTTGTTCAAAATTTTTTATCTTTACCTTCTTCTTCTTCCTCTTCTTAGAGAATACCCTTCAGCATTTCATATAATACTGGTTTGGTGGTGATGAACTCCTTTACCTTTTTCTTGTCTGTGAAGCTTTTTATCTGTCCTTCAATTCTAAATGATAGCTTTGCTGAGTAGAGTAATCTCGGTTATAGGTTCTTGTTATTCATCACTTTGTATATTTCTTGCCACTCCCTTCTGGCCTTTATAGTTTCTGTTGAGAAATCAGCTGACAGTTGTATGGGTGCTCCCTTGTAGGTAACTGTTTTTCTCTTGCTTCTTTTAAGATTCTCTCTTTGTCTTTTGCTCTTGGCATTTTAATTATGATGTGTCTTGGTGTGGTCATCTTGGATTCCTCTTATTTGGAGTTCTCTGCACTTCCTGGACTTGTAAGTCTATTTCTTTCACCAGGTGGGGGAAGTTTTCTTCAAATAGGTTTTTAATACCTTACTTTCTTCTTCTGGCACCCCCATAATTTGGATTTTTGGTACACTTGATGTTGTCCCAGAGGCTCCTTACACTATATTCATATTTTTGGATTCTTTTTGCTTTTCCAGTTGGGCTTTTTTTGCTTCTTTGTATTTCAAATCTTTGACTTGATTCTCGGGATTCTCTAGTCTGCTGTTGAATCTCTGTATATTATTCTTTATTTCAGTTAGTGTATGCTCAATTTCTGATTCTTCTTTTTCATATCTTCAAGGGTCTCACTAAATTTCTTGGAGGTTTCTAAAAGATTCTTGAGTAACATTATAACCATAGTTTTGAACTCTATTCCATTTTGCTTTCATCCATTTCTTTCATTTGTGACTTGTTTCTTTGTTTCTGCATTTTGTCTGCTTCCTTGTGTTTGTTTCTATGTACTGGGTAGCTGCTAAGTCTCCTTGAGTTGATAGAGTGGCCTTGTGTGGTAGGTGTCCTATAGGACCCAGTGGCTCAGCCTTCCCAGTCACCTGAGGTGGACACTCTTGGTGCACCCCTTTGTGGGCAGTTTGCACAGTCTTGTTGTAGTTAACCCTTTGATTGCTGTTGGTATCACTGGGAGGAATTGACTTCCAGGCCAGTTGGCTGTGATGACCAGCTTTGTCTACACTGGAAGTTCTGTTGTGCAGGAGACACCCTTATGGGGAAGGACTTGCTTCAGTGGGGCTTTGGTGATCACTGAGTGCCTTTAGAGTGTGTCTCTTATGGATGTGAAGAGATGTAATCTGGTATGTTTCCAATCTGACCACTGGGTACACTGGCTCTTGGATCTCCAAGGAGGTGCAAGGTCAGTCACTGTCTGGGGCTACCAAGCAGGAGTTCAGAGATCTGCAGATTCCTCCTCTTTGTATGGGGTTTGGAAGTGAAGCAACACAGGCTGCTGCTACCATAGGGCCTTCAGTCTTTTTTTGGAAGCTCTGGGGCTCTCTGACCCAGCTGCAGTTTGACAGGTTTTAGGCAGAGAAAGGACAGGCCATTCATATGCAAAAGCTGCTGTGCACAACTTGGGTGGAATTATAAATTGGGTGGGGCGGGGTCCCTGGGAATCACCAGGGTGGAGCAAACAGCAATGGCTGCCAGTCAATTCTGCACCGGAGAGGTCCTCAGGCCTCCCTGTCTCCCACCTCCATGCAGGAACAATGATCACTGTGTGTACCTCTGAGAGAAAGTTGCCTTCCCATTCGTGTCCCAATGCCAGACAGTCCAGTTTCTCCTGTATGTGCCTAGGTCCACCAGAGTCTTGCCCGGAACTGGAGTTCCAAGCAAGTGGGAGCTTGTATCTCCCTCCCGATTGAAAAAGGAGCACATCCAGGTGCCAGCACTTTCCATGCCTCCACACCTCTTACCAGTCTCAATGTGCCTTCTTCATCTCTCTAGTTGTGGAACTTCCACTCAGCCAGCTGTCTTTCGGTTCTGAATGGAACTTGTTCCACCTTTTAGTTGTAATTTTGATGTGGTTGTGAGAGGCAGCGAGTATAGGTATTTACCTATGCTGCCATCTTCAAATCCTCAGACCTAAATCCTTTTAAGAATAGCAAGGACTCCTTATTATTTTTTAGACTGGGACAATTTTTAAAAGCCAAGGGATGATTTTGGAACTTTGTAATCTGGGTGCTCACACGCATGCATCCACATGAGGCATTTAAGAAGTGAAATGAAGGGAAGAAACAGGAAATGCTTTCTCTAACGGAAGATACCTGATTATTAGCATGGTAAAAGCTTAAAAGTAAAGAATATTATGCCACCTGCTGGGATGTTCTGGCACAGAATCCAGTTTACAGATTGTTAAAGCAATGTGAGAATTTTGTGTCAACAAGAGGTGTCTTAATAAGCCATATTAATAAGTTCAGTTTCCATCTTTCCATGAAAAATTATTTTTAAAATCTAGTATTCTAATAGCCCATCCCATATTATCTTTAAATGATCAATTTCGAAACATTTATAGGGTTCATGAGTCATAAACATGTTAAATATTGGAATATATATTTTAATTTATTGTTAAAGTACCAAGGATTCTAAGATAAATAACTGTAATTTATTTATTATAGTAATTCTTTCTTTCTTCAACAATCAATAAAGCTTTGGCAGAGGGAACAGATGATCTTACTTATGTAGTGAGGTACCCTGAAATAATATACTTTATGGGATTTACCAACAGGAAATAATTCTAATTATGGCATGTCCTTTTTCGCAATAGCTAAAGAGGCCAAGTAGACCTGTAGGGGGAGGAAAGGTGATGGTTGACAATAACAGCGATATATAGCACACAGTGAGAGATGATGAAGGATATAAAAATTGTCTGGAGCCCTACCCGGCTTGGCTTAGTGGATAGAGCATCAGCCTGTGGACTGAAAGGTCCCAGGTTCGATTCCAGTCAAGGGCATGTACCTTTGTTGTGGGCACATCCTCAGTAAGAGATGTGCAGGAGGTAGCTGATTGATGTTTCTTTCATTGATGTTTCTAACTCTCTATCCTTCTCCTTTCCTCTCGGTAAAAACAAACAAACAAACAAACAAACAAATAAATAAATAAATAAAATATAAACAAAAAAATTGTCTGAAGAAAAGGAATAATCACTGTTCATATTAGTTTATAGAGTTTGGGGGTTGAGATGGGGCAGTATAGCTAGCAATAGAAAGAAATTTATCTCTTTCATAGCACTCTACAATATTCTGTGGTTGATGTTTGACAGTAGCAAATATAACTTTCACTTTTCTGAAATTATGAAGCTTTTTTTTTTAATACAATGAGATATTTAAACCATTAGGAGAGAAATACTAAAGCTTTGGGCACTGTGTATGGTTGTCCATTTGTGCTTCTGCCTCACTTGTTTCTGGACAGCAGAATATATAGATTCATCCCCATTCACCTGTCTTGCATCTAATTTGATGCAGTGAGTTTCCTCATCAGTGAAGGGAATATCTCAATATTACTATTCAATCAGGCAAGCTAAGATAGTTGACTTTTTGTTTTGTGATTGACAAGAGGTCTGCTAAGCAATTAAAAAATAAAGATTATAGGATAATTATAATGGCTAATATTGACTCTCCCAAGAGCTTTGCATGCATCTTCTCATTCACTGCTCACAGCAATCCAATTCGGTAAACATTCATTTCTCTATTTCAAGCTGATGCAAATCACACATAAAGTGGTGAAATAACTTATCCCAAATCATCCAGTAAATTACTGGGCAGTTTTGCCCAGAAAGTGGCAGAACTAACTGGAACCCTTGGCTGTTTGATCCCATAGTACTCATCCTTCAACATTTTTTTTCCACTAGGGGGAAATGAATTCCAGGTGTAACAAATTTAATGCAGAATTGGGGAGCACAGTCTATAAGTTAGGTAACATCCATGATTATAGGCTTTACTTGTTTGCTCATCTCTACTATTGTACCAAATAAATATCTTTGCATAAATTGAAGAATTGATTTTTAAGATTCAATTGTAATCTTTGCCTCATCTGACTTTTGAAGTGCCTTTGCCAACAAGTTCACATTCTGTACAGAGTATAGCTAACATGTGGCCTGTGGTAGACATTTAGCAAATGCTTATGGAATGAATTCTAATGAAATGCTCAAGATCACTGTAGAACATTCTCCTGAGCTCCGCAAGGTTGTTGCCTCCAAGCCTGACTTTACACCATACAGAAATAGTGTGGGGAAGGGAAGAAAAGATACCAATTACATTATTTCGAATGACCACAAATCAGGCAATTTCCTATATTTCAGTGTTTAAGCAACATGATTATTAAATTCAGATAAACTGCCCGTCTATCTTTCTGGCAAACTTCATAATCACAAAAGTCCATTTTGCCATGCCGGTACCTGATTCCTAGTTCCTACCTCTGGTGACTTATGCTGTTTCACCAGCACAGGCAGAAATGAAGCATGTCTCTGAATCCAGACATGATGAATAATGACTTGTTCCTACAAGTTCTTAGCAGTCTAAATTCACTGTCAGAAAATGGAGTTTTGGGTTAGTGGCTCTTTGCACTCTTGTTTTTTTATTTTGTCCTGTTCTTGGTTGCAGAAATGAAGCTTCCTAGTGTAGGGTTATATTCTGGACAGAAAATACCATGGAGTAGAGAATTGATTTGTCAGGTGTGTTTTTTTTGAACAGTTAGAGCTGCTGCTTGATGGAACCATCTTGGGTGGACTTAAAAGTAATTAGGGCCCAGTTGGCATGGCTCAGTGGTTGAGCATTGACCTATGAACCAGGTTACGATTTGATTCCTTGTTAGGGCGCATGCCCAGGTTGCGGGCTGGATCACCAGTGTCGGGTATGTAGGAGGCAGCCAATGATTCTTTCTCACTATTGATGTTTCTATCTCTCTCCCTCTCCGTTTTCTCTGAAATTTCTCTATATATCCTATATAATAAAGAGGTAATATACAAATTGACCATCACTCCAACACACAAGATGGCCACCATTATGTGGTTAAAGATGGCTGCCCCATGTGGACACAAGATGGCCACCACAAGATGGCCAGCAGGGAAGGGCAGTTGGGGGTGACCAGGCCAGCAGGGGAGGACAGATAGGGGCGACCAGGTTGGCAGGGGAGGGCAATTAGGGGTGACTGGAACAGCAGGGGAGGGCAGTTGGGAGCAACCAGGCCAGCAGGGGAGGATAGTTAGGCATTGATCAGGCTGGCAGGGGAGTGGTTAGGGGGTGATCAGGGTGGCAGACAGAAGCGGTTAGGGCCAATCAGGCAGGCAGGAAGGCGAGCGGTTGGGAGCCAGCAGTCCTGGATCATGAGAACTGCCTGTTTAGGCCAGGACGGGACCAGGCCTTAAATGGGCAGTTGCACATCCCTCAAGGTGTTCCAGATTGAAGAGGGTGCAGGCTGGTCTGAGGGACACCCCATATAGCACTGGAAACTATTAACACATTATTTCTTAAGTTCCATTACTTAGGGGGAATGAAATATCAGCTCTTTAATCTCCTTAGAAAGAAAAATTGGAACCATGGTATTAAGAGTTGAGGCCACCTAAGGTTAAAAAAAAATGCTGGTTTAAAGCTGCAGTTTCAGGTCCCCTATTTGGAAATGTCAAAATCCTTTGTAAGTAGAAGCAATTGTACTGATTCTATATATTTCAGGTTCTCCAGTCTTTATCCTCACAGTAAATATTAAGAAGGAGAAGTTGCTACAACTGTAATCAATACACTGGGGAAATAGTACTTCTTAGCAGACTCATAAAGTGAAAATAGTTTAACTCAATATGCAGCTAAAGCTTTGTCAGTTTTAGTTTTTAAAGGAGGAAAAACTCAGAAAAGACATTTCTTTTTGGCTTTCTGGCTGAGTAAAGACTCCTAATATTCCCTGCACTAGCATGGAAACTAAGATGAAGGGTCAGTGGGCGTAAATGTGATTTGTTAAGGGAGACTAGCAACCTGATTTTTTTATTTGATATAGATATCTCCATAGAAATGCTCATCACTAATGAATACATCAAAAACCATACTTTATTTTATGTATAGCAATACAATTTACATATTAAATAACACTATAATAGAATGATTTGATATAGTTTTAAACAGAAGGTAAAAGGGAAAAATTTCAGGTTACAAAACCCCTCCCCCTGGAACAAATTAAGAAAAGAAAAAAAAAAGCCCAAAACACTTTTTCCAAATGGGTCAATGCAGCAAATGTCTTCAGTGACTATGTCTAATTCCTTTGCACAAATGGTCAATGGAATTAAAAAAACAACAACCAACTGTCACAATCACTGCCTCAAAGAAATAACACATGTTAGGTTCTTTTGGAATGCAGAGATGATTCTTTCTACTTCGATACACAGAAAGTTGAATTCACATATCCACCACACACCAAAAAACCCTAAAAAGAAAAAATCAAAAACAAAACTATGACGGAGTTGAAACTAGAAAAAAATTAGCTTTATATGAAAATATAAAATTCTATGATTATATACCATAGATACAAAGTTCCCAGAAGATGCTTACCCAAGCAACAAAATATTTACAGTCTTAACGTGTTTAGCTATCTCCAAACGAAGTGAAAGGAACACGACTCAACATGAAGGCTAAGTGATTTTTTTTGTTTCTTTGTTTTTAGTTTTTAGAAACAATGGCTGCTTGCTAGTTTCAAATGTCTTAACAAAAGAGTCACTACCCCAAATGTTGGAGAGTTGCGACATTTTATAAAATCGGCCGTCTCCTTTGCTGGAGATGTT
Source organism: Vespertilio murinus (assembly GCA_963924515.1). NCBI lineage: Eukaryota > Metazoa > Chordata > Mammalia > Chiroptera > Vespertilionidae > Vespertilio > Vespertilio murinus. The sequence continues at coordinate 46,104,623 of OZ004715.1, read as the reverse complement.
TATTTCTTAAAACTCAAGATATTTTTTTCTTGAAATTAATTATCCTCTGTAGAAAATTCTTCCCTTTGCAAATATTTAACAAAAATACTAAAAACAGTTTAACAGCTAAGACAAAGTAGAGGCCAAATATCATTATTACAATTCCTTCCTATTTGTAGCATGCCTTCTTTCTAGAGATAAGTGGAGCCAATATTGGATGCTAAGTGACATGTTCAGGGAAAGTGCAAGGGGGCAAGTGAAATTACAGCTGTTAAAAAAAAAAAAAAAAAGCAGGCATTTCCCTTCATGTAAAAATTCACGGGCACCATTGGAGCATGAACTTTGGAACATAAGGAGTTGAAATGCATCTTCCAGTATAACTGCTAAATTCTTAAGACAAACTACATTTTTATTCTTACTTCTTAAATTATGATGAGTTTGGGTTTCTTTTATTATCATTATTATTTTTTTTTGCTTTGAATCAGTACTATGTATCTTTGGTAAATTGGTACGATATTTTAATTTTTAAATACAGTATATAAGCATTCAAGAAAAAATTCCTAACAAGGCAGTTGTGCTGTATCGTTAAGAAATAATTAAGGTTAGTTGATTGAAATATGTCACTCTGGGCTAAACACTCCCAACAGCCAGACCTTGAGTACCATTCCCTTCTCTGGCCTCGCTGGACTCTCCAACTGGATTGAAATAGACTAAAAGCTACACTGAATAAAGATTCAGGAAACCAATTCAATTGATCTTATTCTTCCTGAAATTCAGACATTCACTTTTTCGTATATAAAAAAAGATACTGTGGCTTTTGGATGCAAGAGAGTTCTCCTGATGGAAATAAGGTGTCTTTTCTCTGATGTCCAGCAGGGGCACTTGGCCTGCTCATTGCAGTGCAATTTTGTACGATGTGCGCATTCTGTTTACCTAAAGCTAAAGTCGTATACCCAGTACGCTTATTTTACAAAATTGCACACACTGATTTGCAAAAGCTATTTCCTTCCCCCCGAGTGCAGTGGTGGTAACCTTGTTAAGCAATGTGTTTATGTTTCAAAGAAAATGCCATCTTTGGAGCTCTGCCCCGGAAGAGCGGCAAGCATGCTTCTGCCAACAACAAATGAAGAATAGGCGGGTGCACTCTGTGGTGCAAGTGAGGAACTGCTGTGCATCGCTGTCCTCGGTGAAGGATGCTTGGATCGCTTTGGCAAGACGGGCAAATGGCAATCGCTCCTAGTTCAGTGGGCCAGGATTTGTAGCCTTTGGTTCAAGCCCGCTGTAAATCAACAACTGGCTCACAGAGAACTTCTAAACCAACATCCCTGCAATGTTTCTATTCTGTTTTCTAGCTACCTCTTTTATCATGATTCTGATGGCCATAAAAGAGAGGGTCACAGGATTGTGTCGGAGGGTGTGCAGTTCCATGAATCGAGATCTCTGTCAACAGCGCGGAAGGGAATGCTTGCTGTGTGTCGCCTAACCGATGTTTCCTTTTATACTAAGAAAAAATTACTGAGGGATCATGAACCCCAACTTGCACATTACTTCTGAGAGTCAAGTCCACGGTACCAACTACTGTAGTCAACTCAATGTCAATACTCTAGTTCAGTGGTCAGCAAACTGCGGCTCGCGAGCCATGGTTTGCCGCTCTGTTGACTAATGAGTTTGCCAACCACTGCTCTAGGCTATACAGCCAAGGTGACCTACTTAATTGACTGCAATGATCTAGCTCGTAATGATATGAACCCTTTCCTTTCCCGATCCCTGTGGCCTCCCACAGTTGTAGTGCAGCTCAAGCTTTATTCTTGAGTGTTAGGTAGAGCTTCTTGTGTCATCTCTGATGGGAGCAGGGGGACTGTAAAGATGTCTTAATCATCTAGCACATTCAAAGTTAGCAAAAGTGGCTCATTGCCACATCTTTTCTCCAGGACTGTTTTGTGTTGCTGAATCTGTGTGATAGATGGGATTAACTTAGCACTGAAAATCACCTAGTTCACGAGCACTGCATTGCCTGGGCCTGCACATTAGAAATACTCCTGGGCTCAGCCTGTGACCTCTCTCTGCTTAGGGGCGTAGGCCGTTCAGCACCGTTCTGACAAACTTCATGGAAAGCCAGTGAAAGAGAAGTAGGGCTTCAGTGCCGATGACCATTAATATTCGAATGCCTACCAAGAGAGTAAAATTGCCAGTGGGGACTTTTTTTTTTTTTTTTTTTTTTTTGCAGTTTATTGGCATAAAAAAATAACCAAAACCCACTTTTTTCCTTAACAGGTCCAGTTCTGGCCATGATTTCACTCCTGACAGAGTTGTCCCTTGAAAGCAAACAAGCCCTAGGAGAAACAGATCTCAGTAGGTAGGTTTTTTGTTTTTTTTCCTAACGGAACTAAAATTCCTCATAATGTTCCTCATTTTCTTATTATGTACAGTGGCTGTGGCCCCAGAGGCGAGGCCCTGGGCTCTGTGTGATGATCACCAGCCTCTTGTACTGACGTATGTCTGTGCTTGAGGCTACACTACACAGAAACATACAAAGCCATCTCTTCTGAAAAGCTATTTGAAAATGTAGATATCATGCTTTATCCAAGATTCTGTTTTCCTCTCTCCAAATCTAATTTGTCCACATGTGGGAGTCTAGACGGTCCTAAGACTTAATGCTAAGACAGTATGTTCATTCTAATTCTAAGTAGAAGGATGTGTGTGGTTATGAGAGTTATCATGAAACGTTTGGCAAAAAAAAAAGGAAAGAAAAGAATGTCAACTAGATAGTAGGTAGTTTTTATTAGATTGCTATATGAGTAATAGGAATTTTTGAGGACTAGTTTCAAAATTACACGCCTGCAAAAAGGTTCACATTCCACCTGCCGGGAGGTGTGGTGTTGTAAACCAAGGAACGTCAGTGGAGAGTCACGGAAGGGTTTCTTACGGGAGCTGTGTAAAATATCGCCATCTCTCTATTGTAAAAGGTGGCCCTGCTTCTAGGGTGGAGCTATTTCAGTGCCAAATGGAAATAACACACACTGTCCACAGAGCTATTGTGAAAACTGTAATACAGAGATATCCTTTATTTTGACACAGTTGGGCATTTTTAAGCTATGAATATACGCTTGTTAACTAATAAGGTGATGTTCACATGAAGCAACCTTGAAACCTTCTAATTTCTTAATGGCTGTCTTCCCCGTCATCCACGGGACTGCTTCGAGGCCATGAGGTTGACCAACCTTCTTAGGAGCTCCCAACCACCTACTTATTCTTTAAAAGAAAACAATGCTCATCCACTAAAATATAGAAGGCATACAGTATTGAACAATGTCTAAAAAAAAAAAAAATAGCGGAGGAGGGCTGAGGAAAAAATAGAGCATTGCCTGCTAGTAGAAATGTAACTGCTTTAGCAATAATAATAATAATAATAGAACCAAGATTCACTGTCCTAACAAAGACCTTCACTGTACTGAACTAAAGAAGTAGCATGTATGTTGTTACGGAATGTCACACCAGGTTTTGCTTTAGTATTAGGTTATAGGCAGTAACACTGATCAGATAGTGCAAACTAGGTCAAATTGTGATTCACGGGGGTGGGTGGGTGGGTCGGGGGGGGAATGAACAGAGGTGCAAATGCTCAGTAGGATACCATTAAGACATAAAATGGCAAAAAATAAATATCAAAACTTTTATCAGTGTAAAAAAGTAACTGGGTTATTGTATAACCTAGAGTCTGGCAAAAAAGGCCTCAAAAAAGTTCTCAGTCTTCAGAAGTTTTACAAATTAGGCGCCCTGGCGGGGTCGCAGTCACACCAGAGATTCCATGCTCTCGGCAGGGTCCGATTCATCTGCGATGAGAACAGCACCATTTTTGTCCACCGCCATGGGGCCGTTCCCATTCTCCTTCGTGCTGACCAGGCTGAGCATTGCTTTGTAGACAAACTGGTATTGTTCCTGGAACACAAGAGGAAGACGGCGTGAGCGAGAGGGCAGCTTCGGCATTTCATCGACGGCAGGAACACTAATTAGAAATGTCACTGGAAAACATACTCGAGAAACACGAATGGATGTTTATGCTGTCTAAAAAAAAAAATCACATGAATGTGCTTTCTATACATCCTTTAGATGTCTGCCAGCTTGGAATTAAATCTAATTCCCACAGTTGAGAGTCAGTTAGGATAACAGGGTATCCACCTGTTGTACCTGGAGAAGCCTGTACCCTCGAAAGCAGCCCAGCACCGCTGATGGTTTGGGCCAGACCATTCTCTGTCCTGAAGGTCTGCTTATTCACTGCAGCATCCTTGGACCCACTGGACGCCAGAGTACTTCTTTCCAACTCCAGTTATGACAACCAAGAAAGCCTCTTGACATTGCCAAATGTCCCCTGGGGATGGGGAGGGGGCCCAGATCACCCCCCGCTGAGAACCACGCTCCACACCCCGAGTTTTGACTGATGTTGCTTAGTCTTCATAAGTAAGCAGAGTACTTACAATGTCTGTGAAAACTCCAGGCCTCATGAGGTTGATCATTTTTGCAACCTGGAAAACATCCACGGCGTTTTCGTTCTCTAGCTGCTGGGACAGGGTGGTGAGGGCACACAGCATTCCTGCCGAAACCGCTCCGTACCTCGAGAAGAAAGAAAAGGCTAGTCCAGATCTACCAAGGGGCTGGAATGACCCCCACAGATTCTCATAGGAGCCAAGTAGACTGTATTGACACTTACTGTAGAACACAAAAATGAAAGAAATACTGGACAGGGGAAGAGAGTTAGAGGCTAAAGATGACATTTGTTTGAGTGTGAAATCCCCCAAACTGGTTTTATCAGGTACTTAGCTTGATGTTTAAGATGAAAGTTCGAAATTAGACTTTGGAGAGAGACAGAAGATCTGATGTCGGGATGGGTTAGATAATATGGTAGGAACAATAATAGGAGAATTGTAAGCCCTTGAGCAAGCAGGAAGGCTTTCAAAGTGTATTTTTTAAAATATATTTCCATTTTTATTCATATTTTATAAGTTCACAGCTAAAGTGAACTTATAAAATATGAATAAAAATGGAAATACAATGCTCAAATGCAATCAGAATTCTCAAAACAAGTTATATATTAAGTAATTATTTTTGGCACTAAACTTTCTAAATGAGGCCATCTTCTATACCAGCCGTGGGCAAACTATGGCCCGAGGGCCGGATCCGGCTCATTCGGCTGTTCTATCCGGCCCTCGGAGCTGAAAGAGCGGAGGGTTCTCTTGCTCTCCCCTCCGCTCCTTCACCAGCAGCCCAAGAGGAGAGTGCCAGCATGGTCAGGTTGCTTTTGTTCCGGCCCTCCGGTCCAGTTTAAGAGCCCATTGTGGCCCTCGAGTCAAAAAGTTTGCCCACCCCTGTTCTATGCAGTTTTTTGAAAAATATGGTTCTCTTTGCTTAAAAAAGTCTTGGAAGAAGGAGACTTGCACCAGGCTGGCAGCTCCATTTTGCTATGAACAGTGACGCAGTTTCCACACTAATGATGAGCAAACAGAGGCTTAAGTACAATTGTTCAAGGTGGTGTTTCTGGAAAAACGAGACTAGAACTTAGATGCCCTGTGTTTGCTGCTCTGTTAAAAACTATTAAATATGCAGTCTCTGCATTATTCTTAATGAAATTAAAACATGACAGATTTTTACATCTTGAATACAAATAAGACCAATGTCCTCTTAACTGTCCTTCCAGCTTTTGAGGTAAAGTATCCACAGATAAAAACGGTTGCAATTTTGGATGTGGCCTTCCAGATGTCAGTATGTCAGTGCGTTTCAACCAGCTCATTCTTTCCTCTGCTACAGGCGTACCAGACTCACTCATCGCCCAAGGACAGATATGTATGTTATGTGTGTATCTTGTGTGCATCGGAAGAGGAGCCCTGTGGAGAAGCACTGGGTCATAGGTATGTCTGTTTCAGTTTTCAAGATATTGCCAATTTCTCTCCCGAGTGGTTGTTACCGATTTACACTTCTCCCAGCAATGAGAATGTTTGTTTTTCCTCATCATTTAATTAATTTATGTATTTATTTTTTGGTTAATCCTCACCCAATTAGAGAGAGTGGAAGGGGGAGGGGCAAAAGAAAAACATTGATGTGAGAGAGAGACATCAATTGGTTGCCTCCCATACCAACCCCACCAGGTTGGGGGGGGTCAAACTTGCACACGCCCTTGACCAGGAATCAGAACCTTTGATACATGGGCCTATGCAGTAACCATTGAGCAATACCAGCCAGGGCTTTCCTCGTCCATTTAAAGTTCAATTCTTTTGCCAATCTGGTGGGTGAAAACTTACTATTGTTTTCATTTGTATTTCTTGATTATCAGGGAAGTTGGATATCTTTTTGCTTATTGACCATCTATATTTCCTCTTTGGAAACTATTAATATAGTTTGGACATTTCTCTAGTAGTTCTGCCTCTTTGAAATGGATTAATATTAGCTATTTTACATTACCGGTGGCACATGTTGCAAGTGGTTTTTTTTTCAATCTCTAGTTTCTGTTCACATTGTGTGTGGTTGTTTATGTTTAATGAAGTTTAGATGCAATCAAGTTTATCAGCTCATTTTTTTGGCATCTTGTTTGAGAATGCTTTCTCTAGTCCAGTATTTCACACTGTTTTCACATTTAAGGAATTCATCTGAATTTTATTCTGGTTTTGGTGTAAGGTAAGGTCTGATTTTAGTTATTTTTTCTATGGGTAACTAATTGCTCCAGCCTGTTTTTAATGCTTTAAATTAGAGTTTATAGTTTTCTCCATAGTCTTGGCTAATTTCCTTCTGGGTTAACTCCTAGGTGTTCTAGAGTTTGTTACTGAGAATGGGATCACGGAATTTTCTGTTTGGTTTCTGTTGATAGAAAGTTCATTTTCACATGGTGAACTTGTATCCGGCCACACGGCAGAACCATTTCTCGAGGTTGGCTACATCTGTATCTGCTAGTAATGCCTCTTTTCAGCCCTTACGTATCTTGCTTTACTGTGTGTGTGGGTCAGGGCCTCCACAGTTTTGTACTCTAGCACTACCAGGACACATCATGCTGTATTCTTCAATGGTAAAGCTTCTAAGCTTTTAACGTTAAAGAAAAATGGTACAGGTTTCTGATAAATAACATTAATCAAGTTAAAGAGGATACTTTTCGTTTGCTGAGTTTTTCTTTGGGGGATGGGGATTATGAATAGGTGCTATTTTGGCTTTGCAACATCTATTGATTTTTTTAGCAATACCTTGAATAATAATGCTCTGACTTCACTGAGTTTTTTGGTAATATTTAACTAGCTCTTCATTCCCAGAATCAATCTAACTTTTTCATGATGTATAATTCTTTGAACATAACACACTGGTTTTATTTAACAGTATTTAGACATTTTTATCCACATTCTAATGTGTGGTGTGCTCTCACTATGTTGCTAGGCTCTAGGCTCTTTTTTAGATATTTTAGGTTATTATGAAGGTTAAGTTGATGCACATGTTTCCAGGTACTACCATCATCTGCATTTTGCGGTTGAAGAAACAAGGCACATTCAGGTGAATTGACTGGCCAAGGCCTCATAACTGGTGACTAGGGCCCAGATTTGAGCTGATACATGTAAATGGCTAGTCACCATCTACCATATGTTCAAAAAGTATTCTTTATTACTAGAGGCCCAGTGCACAAAAATTCGTGTACTCAGGGTATGTGTGTATGGTGGTGGTTGGGGGAAGAGGGGTTCCTCAGCTCAGCCAGCACCCTCTGGCAGCCCTCCGGGGATGTCTGACTGATGGCAGTAGGACATCGTTAACACTGCCAAGGAGGCCGGAGAGGCTTCCGCCACCACTGCTGTGCTTGCAGCTGGCAGCCCCGCTGGTGGCTGAGAGGAGCTCCCCCTGTGGGAGCACACTGACCACCAGGGGGCAGCTCCTGCATTGAGTGTCTGCCCCCTGGTGGTCAGTTCGCATCATAGTAACCTGTGGTTCCACAGTTAGGGTCAATTTGAATATTACCCTTTCATTATATAGGATGCTTACGATTAAAGGGAGAGGGGCAGGAAGAGATTAACCAAAGAACTTATATCCACATGCATAACCCATGGATGCCAACCACAGTGCAGTGAAAACCTAGGGGTAGGAAGGGGAGTGGAGGAGTTCAATGCTAAAAAAAGGGTGGTATATTGGTCATACTTCCAACAATAAAGATAAGTTATAAAAGAGTTTACTAGTATGGAATTCTAAATAATTTTAAATATTTATATCCTTTAAAATACTTCTATTACTTTAGCCTTTTATTAAAGAAAAAATCAAACCTACATAAAAGTACAGTAGCCATAAAAAAATCACAACAGTTACCAGCTCAAGGGAAATCGTGTTTTATCTCTATTTCCTCCCCCATGTCCATTGAAGGAAATCCCAAGTATCTTATTCATTAATATTTTCTTATAAGGATTTGAAAAAAATAAACATCATCACACCTAAGGATATTAACAATTCTCAAATGTTTTCATGTAATTACAGATATATGGTAGATTTTTTCCTCACCATTTTTCAAAGTTCATTAGCCTTACAATCTCCTCCCTGCTGGCTTTTATCTTTTAATTCCTTGAACTTTTAAAAAATTTATCTATTTTTTCCTGTTTTCTTGAGGTGAAACAGCCTTATTTTTAACCTTTTCTGCAATAAATAACAACTTAGGCTAGAATTTTTCTCTCAGTATAGTTAGGCTACATTTAATTTTAAGTATTTTGTAATTTCTATTTTCAATACCTCTTTAACCCATCAATTATCTACAATTCTAGATATAAGGACTTCAGTGTCTTATTATAAGGATCTGAGGTCTCATTTCATTATTGGTTTTTAATATTAATGCATAATCAAGGAATGTGGACACCATTTTTTTTAATGTACTGAAATTCCATTTATGGTCTATCTAAATAAACTATATGGTTTCTCGATACAGTTTCTTAGGTAAACTTACATATCATCATTAGATCAGTCTTGTTTAATTGTGGTATTAAGGTCTCTTATTGTTCCAATGTATCCTGATCATTCCATGTAGGAATTTATCTCTTTATTCGGTTCTTGGAAAATCTCAGCCATTATTTCTTCTTGCATCTCCCCATACGGTCACCTCCTAGACCAGTGGTGGCAAACTGCGGCTCAAAAGCCACATGTGGCTGGCAAGCCGCAGTTTGCCAACCACTGCCTTAGACATACGTTGAAACTTTTGTATCCAGTTTGATTTCAGCTTTGTCCATTTTACTACCGGCACATCTTTCCATTTCCTAGACTCTAATGTGTTCCTGACACACTAACACAGGTTTTTCATTCATTTCACAGGGTCTTCCTCCTTCAGATCTCTGAGCATATTTTAAAATCCTATTATGATCGCTCTTTCCTCAGATGCTAAGTTGTACTGAGTTTACTACTTTCTCATTTTAGCATGACACCAATGTTCTCCAGGGGGAGAAGTTAACCTTTGCTAGTCTGTTCCAGAGAAACTGTGAAACTTGGGGATCCTTTTCCCCTTCCTTTGTTCTTTCTTAAAGTTATCCAAACCATGTGGGGTTGCTCTGGCTTTTCCTATATTTAGCTACTCTTAAGTCAGTATCCAAATTAAAATGAAGTTATCTATGCAAGAAGACACTGAACATGGCTGAAAACTAAGTCAAATCAAATCAATCAAACACAGATATTTTTAAGTACCTTCTATAAACCAAGCATGAATATGAAAAATAGATTGAAAGTCCCCCCCCCCCTTTTTTTTTAAAGCAGTTTAGGAGTTAAGTAGGATTAAAGGATGTTTGTCAGGTTTCGTGGATCTGCATTTAAAATGACAGGGCCGTGGTAAAAAATGAGGCGGGCATTTATAAGCTAGCTCAGTAAGAATAGTATACAAAGTCCCGGCTCTGGCAGCTCGTCTGCACTCCCTCGGAGCACTGCTTAATTAGTGCTGGTAACGAGACATTTTCATCTTTCCCTGCCTATGCCACCAAGACACCAAAAGAAATGCAAGCACTTTAAGTTACCAACCAATGCAATGTTTGTAGTGCTCTGCTGATACACATTTTGTAACACACCGGAGTTCTTGCATAGTCAGTGTATATATTAACATCTATATGTCCATTTAATTACTTTCTACTACTTCATGTAACTACTCACAATTGTTACATCTTTACTTAAAAAAAAAAAAAAATATATATATATATATATATATATATATATATATATATATATATATATTTTTTTTTTTTTTTTTACAGAGAGGAAGGGAGAAGGATAAGAGAACTAGAAACATCGATGCCTAGGGCACCAGGCAGGGGGGTCCCTTTGCCTGGCCTGCATGCTCTTGCATCCGGGACCCCCTGGGGGATGTCAGAGAGCCAATTTCAGCCTGATCATGCAGGCCAGGCTGAGGGGCCCCACTGGTCCACAAATTCATGCACCAGGCCTCTAGTATGTGATAAATAGGAATGGCTCTGGTAAGAATGTGATGTTTATAAATGATTTTGAAAACTCTGAAATGAGTTATAGACATTTTGAACAGTGTGTTGAATGAAGGGGCACTCAGAGGAAAGTGGCCTGTAGGGGGACGGCTGGCAGCTGGAAAAGGAAGCAGAGTGTGCTGGAAGGGTGGTGAGCAGCCACAAGAGGTGGTAGATTGGGCCAGCCGGAAGAGGACAAGTTTGGTTTTAGATAAGCTACATCTAAGGGGTTTGTAGGCCATCATGAAGGGATATTTATAGGTACTGAAAGGTCACTGGCTTTCAGAGTGTTGCACTATAGCTAGCAGCTGTTTAAAAGTTGTTCCTGAGTAATGTGGAAAGGAATTTCTATGGAATCTCTGATCACCTAGTGACGGTGGATGGAGAAATGAATGAACACCCTGCTTTAGGTGGTTTTCATCCCACTATGACATTTGTAGACCCATTAGTTTAGGGTTAACTTTATCTTTTCTTATTTAGGCCTAAGAACACTACCTTTGATTTTTATTTTATTCCACCTCTGACATTATCATTGAATACAATACACTCAAAAGCTGAATATAAATAAGTGAATGAAACAGTTCTGCGAATACTGTTTAGGTGGGGGTGTGTTTTCTTTTCTCCTTTCCTTACCATAAAACTATAAGATAAAGTGTTTTTACTGACTTTAGGACAAAATTCCTTGGAGTATTACCATACCATCCAAGTGAGTCTTAGAACTTGAGCAGCAACATTAAGATTTGGCCTGAATTAATAGGAGATGGTAGGTAGGTAACACCCAGAAGTAATTTTAAAATGATTCACTTTAGTGGGGGCGGGGGAGAGAAACCCCTCTAGAGTCAGCCTAAACTTATGTATAACTGCCTACCCTCAAGTTTCATACCCAGTAATTTTGAGGCTGTCTGTGGTGCTGTTTTTATACACTGTTGGTGGTTTTCACATGAACTGAAGTTTGGACTATAATGCTCTTCTAAATCTAAGGCCGACGTTTGTTCTGTAATAGCCATCATTTCCTAAGGAAGCAGCCAGTAAAATGGCTTCCTTCAAATAGAAGAGAACTCTGGATTTGAGGTAAAGGTGCTGTCCTAGGCCAAGCCAAAAATCTTTGTGCACTTTCAATTATATCCTAAGTTCAAGGGGGTGGTGTGGGGAAGGCAACGTAAGCTTTGCTTTCAAATGGACTAGTACCTACGCTATTGCAGTAGTGGGTAATTGAAGGAGCATGATGGATGCACTGGCCAAGAAAGCTAGATCCCTGGGAGCTAAACTAGAGATGAGTGAGGATGTGTAATTAGTGCCCTGCTGGCTAGAGGTTGGTGAGGTTCGATACAGCTGACTCGCAGGTTTGGCCAGATACCTAAACACCATGAGCCTGGCTGTGGCCCTTTCTCTCTTAGGAAAGTGGGTTAAAATCTCTGAGCCAGGCATAATTTCTCTTTGAGACCTACATTCTTTACCTTTAAAACCCCAAAGACAGAACTCTAAACTTCAAAACACTCTGTAAACTCAGTAGTTCAACTTCACTGCTAATCAACTAAACCATATTTAAAACGGATTCTTCCCTAAGAGGTGTTTTTGAAAATTCAATGTGCGAGTGTTAAAATAAAGGTAATGATCCAATCAACAAAGATAATTAGTAATTTAACTGATTATTTGCGTTACTGAAACATAAAACCAAATCTATTTTTCTGGGATCAGATACGGGACTTTCCCCTTTCTAGAGCACACATTCTAGAACAGCCGTGGGCAAACTGCGGGCCAAGGAGCTGAAAGAGCGGAGGGTTCTCTTGCTCTCCCCTCCGCTCCTTCACCAGCAGCCCAAGATGAGAGTGCCAGCATGGTCAAGTTGCTTTTGTTCTGGCCCTCCGGTCCAGTTTAAGAACCCATTGTGGCCCTCGAGTCAAAATGTTTGCTCACCCCTGGTCTAGAACCTGAAGCCTTGAAAGTTGGACTCGTTAAAAGGCAGACAGGACCACACCACCCTGCACACACAGAAGCATCCTGACAGGGAACAGGTTTCTAAAATGCCTTCCCTTTCCGCTGCTGGAGCAATGCAACAGGCAACCGTGTGAACTGGAAACTTAAGCAGCAGATACATACTCATCGTGGACAATGGTGGGGCCATCCCTTGTCAAGGCCTCTTCCTTGATGACGTTGACAAGTTCAAAGGTACTGCTGATGGGGGCGTCTGGGTTAGGCCACTTGGGACACTGAAAGTGCCGGACTTCCAGGACGTAGTCATCCTACAACGAGACAACAGAGCTCATCTCTGCCATCCAGTGGCTGGAACCCGCTCCCACGATAGCTCTTCTTGCAGACAGACAGCTAAAGAATCCAGAGCAAGCAGCTCATGACAGTGGAACAGGCAAAAATTTCATGGGACAGTTTTTCTCATCTTTAAAGAAGAGGTTAAGAGATCATTTCAGTTACTAATATAAGCCAGCTCCCCTCTTACCTGCCCCTTAAGAAGGCAGTTACTACACATCAAAATAGTGTGTAACCAAGAGTCTCATCATTATCATCCCTGCAACACACCGCAAGCTTTCCATTTCTGATGGCAAAGAAAACGCTGAGCTCTAGAATATTGTCAATAGACCCATTTGTAGGTGCCACTCAGAGGAGCTGGTTACGTTTCATCCACCCAGCTGGGAAAGCAAATACTGGAAGGTGGACGAAGGGGAACATACATATTTCAAATGAAGTCATACTCACATGCCTGGACCTGCCTGGAGGTTGGTCAGTTACTTCAGTGACCCAGGCCAGTCCGCCCAGATATAGCCACTCCTCAGCACGGAGGGTTAGCTTACCTGTGTAGCTTCCAGAATAAAGTCGTGGATGATGATCTGTTCTTCATTTGAGAGGCACAGTCTGTCTTTGCTGATGAGGGTGACGGTGAAGGCCTCACAGTTCATGGATTCTTCTCGACTTGGCCAGTACACAAACTCATCCTCTGCCTGTGGGAACCAACGTACATCCATAGGTAAAATCCTCCGCAGGGCTGTCAAACATTTGTTTATGAATTTTCTTGGCAAAATGATTTCTTAACGTTTGCTGTGCTTCTCACATCATCTTTTAAATTAGGTTCATAGAATTCTATCCTTACCTGGTCAGGCTGAGTTCATTGGCTATTCATTGCATTCTATTATAAAACATACGTGATCATAACCATTTCTACCAGTTCTCACCTATGTCACTGTAACAAGCAAAATGCATCTATGGAGGATGCACTGGCTGCAGCTGAGAAGTGCTCTGTAATATATTGTCATGGAAAATGAGATGGGATTTAGGTCAATTAATTCTAAGCTATTATTCATAACTGCTCAAGCAACTAAGACAGGCTAATTGTCATTTCCTATAGATTATGTTAATAATAGTTCACAGTTGGTTAACATTTTGCAAAGGACTTTCATAACATTATCTTATTTAATGATTACAGTATACTAGCAAGGGAAGAGATCTTTCTCATCAGCCTTTATAGGACACCAGGACTCAAGAGAGGCCCATGAGTTGTCCAAAATCTCTGATAAATGTTAAGGGAAAAAGGCTGTAGTAACAGAGTGTTCTTTAAAAGAAAAATTAGTACATGATGTTAGCTTTCAAAAGGGGATAACACAGCCTTCAGTCAGACAAGCTTTAAAATGTTCATCTACTTTAAAAGTAAAAGTAAACATTCAGGCTTCGTACTTGAATTCTGTCCTTGAAAACTATGGAGACCTAAAAAAAAGTTAATTGTTGCAGAAATACAATGGTTTTGACAATAAGCCCTCCTCCCTTCCCTAATCAGTTCCTAAGGCAAACTAAACTTTCTTGGGGCATTTTCCTGAAAAATGCTAAGGTACCGCTAGTGAAGTCAGAAATAATCCTGAATAGTGTTCAAAACAAAGAGGGTTTTGTTTACTATTACAATGCTGCATTAGAAATGAGCCAACAGCCCAATAAGACTTATCACCCTTTCAAGTTTCAATACAGCTATTGCCAAGTACGTTCTTATTTTTAAAGCTCAGCATAAGGGGAAGCAGATTAGCGATTGGGTTCAGGCTATACAAAAGAAGTCTGTAACTGTCAGTGTTTCAATAAACTTCATCCAAAAGAGATGGAAGTAGGGCCCCTTTAACAGCTATTAAACACAAGGTCATTGTTGATGGACAAGGCCACTGAGTTTAACCAATATGCACAGACTGAGCATAGGATTTAGGGTGGATGTGACCCTGAATCAATCAATGTAGTGGAGCCTTACACTCCACGGCTGCAAAGTGGGAATAGTGATACACAGAGAACTTATATGAGAGCAACCATGAAGAGTAAATCATGGAGCGGTCTAAAGGTTGCCAGAGGGATGTAGTTGTAGTGACAGAGAGGCAGAGAGAGACGTTTGAATATGGGTAGTAAACGGGAATAATGGGTCATCTTGAAAGACTGAGAAAAACAAATGCTACTCGGAGGGTCAGCGAAGTCTAGGCACCTCTAACGGTGCTTTCTGCATCAAGAACCAGTGACTTCCGGGTTAGTCATAAACAGAGGAGTCCAGAAACATTTAAAAATGTTTTTGTTGTTAATCCTCACCCAAAGATAGAATGGAAGGGGGAGTGAGAATGTGAGAGAGATGCATAGATTGGTTGCCTCCTGCACACACCTTGACTAGGGCTGGGGATTGAACCCAAGGCCCTTTGGTATATCAGCTGATGCTCTAATCACCGAGAAGCACGCGCCTGAGACACTGTGTTTAGGAAAAACTACAATAAATGAATCAGACTTTGGGCACTGGAGCTGAGAGTACAGACAAGTGCGATGCTACTGCAGCCCCCTACGCCTCAGCGACACTGAGCTGACACGGTCCAGGGCAGTGCCTACATCCTCATGTCTGCAGACCACGTGTCCCCTCATTTGGTCCAGCCTCCCCATACCCATGAGCCTGAGGGGACGTGCTTTTGGTGACTGTCCTCTGTTAAGTGAACATAAAATACTAATTCATCCTACCAATGAATGTCTTAACAGCCCTACACGCCTCCAAATTCCTCATGCCAGCAGAACAGACCCCTACTGCCAGCTAATTTGAAAATTTACACCCGGTTTCCGGCTTCAGCTTCTCAACTTGGTTGCCACTCTGTGGTGCAGAAGCAGTCTTGGTATCAGAAGCTGGAGCAGAATGCGACAGCAAAGAAGCTCCTACCGCCTGGGCACACAGTCAACTGCATGTCACCCAGGCGAGGGCTCAATCACACCGCTCTTCCCTGACTGAAAACCTCACTCACCCGACACCCAGGAGGCAGATCCTCGTCGTGCTTTTGTTTTGACTTCATGTGCTCACATGTCCTTACAGTAACTTTTGAACCCAAGTAATTTTGAAACGTAGAGATCTAAGCACAGAAATTTAAGCTTATCTGTGCATACTTGCTGGCCCTTCTCAAGTAGTTTAGAGAGCTCAGCAGGGAAGGACGAAGGAAAGGAGAAAGGTAGTCACTTGGTGACGTTCTTAAACGCCTTTAAGTGGGAATGGGAGGGCCTTCCTTACTTCCTTCCCTACTGACAGCAGGGAAAAGCCCTGTTATTACTTTTTATACAATTTTTCTGGGGGCGGCTGGGAGATACTTCTGTGATGTGGGTGGGACACCCACTACAGCAAAAATGATTGAAAGCACGAACTCAGGCGACTCAGGTTTAAACCTTAACTCTGACTGATCATTCATGTATGCCCTTGGGCAACTTACTTCCCTCAGTTTCCCCAGCTACTCAATGAGGTAATAGTCCCTACGCATGCAACTGTAGAGAATGAATGCGTTAAGAACCAGTGCCACCCCAGTAAGTTAAAAAAAAAAAAATACATGTAGAGTGGTAAGTACAGCTACATTCTCAAATGTTGGCTGCCATTATTTATAGAGGTCGGTGAAAGTCATGCATTAATGAGGTTCATACAAAGGCCTTTTTCAAAACTCGCTGCCGCGCTGCTATGCACAGTGCACCTGAGGGGCAATACCACCAGCGTGAGAGGACCAGGTACCAGACTGGCAGGGAGGGTCCCTGGGTCTGGGAAAGGACTCTGAGCAGAGTTAGCGATGGGAGGTCTGGGTTCCCTCCCCAGCCCCCCCCCCCCCCCCCTCCCCAGACACTCTGCGGCCCTGTGGCAAGGCACCAAAGGAATTCATGCTTCTGGCGGCCCCGGCTCGTTAACATGGAGCAGATGTGCTTCGCTTACCAGGCTCTGGTTGTCTGGCAGCATGACGATGATCTGTGCATTGTGATCCCAAATCATCCGCCAGAAGTCTTTCGTGGTATGTGGCAGAGGATGCTGGGTTATAATAAATTCATTACTCCTGTAATAGCCCTTCGGTTAGGAAGACAAACAGTTATTGATTTATGAGTATTTTATTCGGACTTTGCAGAAGTAAAACATATTCATGAAACAAGGTAGCACTCCTGGGACCGTACTGAAGTAATTGGGGGTGGGGGGTGGGGAAGGCATTCGGTGCATTTGGCTAATTTTTAGATGCACTTCTGCTAACCCGTGTAGACAATTTTCTCTCCATGTATACAATTCACTTCTAGTTGCCCCTGCTGATTTTACTTAACAGTAATTTCAACATTTATTTTAGAGACGAGATGGGTGGGATTAACAATAAAATTAATTCCTTAACAAGCGCTTTTCTGAGTTTAAGCATTTTTGTGCTCCCAAACGATTAAGGGTCTTTTGTTAGAGGTTGCAAGACACGGAAATCTCTATAATTTTGATATTACCACGTTGAGAAATTCTTTCAAAAACGCAATCAGTCACAGAGGTGGCATCTGCTCTTTAGCACCTTTCAGTTTAATTGACTCTATTTATAATTGACGGTTGACTCTCACCATGATATAAGAAGCATTAATGTAATCGGTTCCTTTCATTCCAGGCAACGGTGCAAGGCCCACTCGAGCGCGCTCAGCTGTCATGGGAGAAAACAGAACGCCACATTTGCCTATGACACAACATGGAACCACCAGCACATCCTAAGCTTTACCCGGTAACATCCTCCCGGCTCCCCTTTCTTTTTATTTTATTTATTTTTTCTTAACATATTTTATTGATATTTTACAGAGAGGAAGGGAGAGAGATAGAGAGCTAGAAGCGTCGATGAGAGAGAAACATCGACCAGCTGCCTCTTGCACACCCCCGACCGGGGATGTGCCCGCAACCAATGTACATGCCCCTGACTGGAATCGAACCCGGGACCTTTCAGTCCGCAGACCGACGCTCTACCACTGAGCCAAACTGGTTTCGGCTCCCCTTTCTTTTTAGCTAAGCTAAAGGGTTACAGCTTAGCAGCAAGTAAGATGTGCTCCACACGCTCAGGACATGGGCAGTGTGGGAACAGTTTTACCGGGGGAGGCATTTTCACAGCACATCACGGATACTCTGGCAGAGATGACAGGTTGCGGATCAAGTTTTTTCTGGTTTCACTGTCCTACGATTGCACCCCTGTATCTTACACTTCGCTCTTCTGCCATCCGCTTATCCATATCCCTCTCCCCATGAGGGGCTTAAGCCACAGTGGCCTTTCCCAGTGGAGACCCTCTCTCCACTGACGGCCTGTGTCCTGAGTTCTTTATACAAAGGTCACCGCCGAGCAGCCGCGCTTTGATCTCAACAGGAGACTACCGTGGTCCGGTCACCACGGGGCAGGCTCATCAAGGGAACCAAGTTCTAAAGGAGTGTGAATGCCGCAGCGATAACGGGGAACGACTTTACTTCTTTGGTTACCATAGTAACCCAGTTCTTGCATTTTGAGGTGAGCTGAAACTAGGCGTCATGCCATGCAGCTGCAGTGACTTGCTGGCAATGAGAGCCAGCCCGCCCTCCCCAATTTGACCCCATTGCCTGTGCTGTCCTGCGCGTAACCTTCCCCGGGGAGTAACCGATTTCATATTAGTGACACGTAATATCCAGTGGAGAAGACATAACACACCCAACCAAGTCAAACTGGCTGTAAGATCTTACATGGCACTACCGAAGAGTTTCTGTTCTTTTCTTTGTTGCACTCTTTCTGAGCACTGAAGCATTCCACGTATTTTGCATTGCACTGCGTGACCAGCTGAAAGAAAAACCACATTCCAGTCTTCACTCAAGAGCAGAGTTGTGGACATGCACACTAACCTTGTTGTGATAATCATTTCGCAGTACATATGTTCATCAAAATACCTTGAACTACAATGTTAAATTTCATCAATAAAGGTAAAACAAAACAAAACAACAAAGTATAATTGATAGCATTTGCCTGACGATCTGGGGGAAAAATGCCAATAATCAGATTACTACCTAGCAGATAATTTAGAAACTAGGAGAGTATTTTTTGTTTCACGAGTGGTGAAATAAAGTGGTTTCTTTATATTATCTTGGTTGTCTGTATGCTTATTTCTTCTACCAGGGGTTTGGCTCCTTTGTGATAGGTACTAGGTAACAGATATTTACTGAATGAATGTGGATTTTTTTTTTCCTGTTGATCATTGGTTTTGTGAAATTTTTTCTTGGAATTCTTTAGGTACAAGAGCTATGCTAAAAAGCGCTAATCAATTTCTCTAAGTTCTCAGTAAATTTTTGTTGAACTGACATTTTTGTGAGATTGTTATAAATAATTAGCCCTAGTAGTTTGGTTATTCTTCCTGTTTATATAAATTGGTTGAACCACTTTGTCAATCATACACACACACACTTTGGCTCATGTTAATAGAATATATGGGAATGGCCTCCTCCAAATACTAATGTCAAAGGCCCTGGATGTCGTTATGTTTTCGATTCTTCTTTTTTTCTCCTTCAAGTTCTAAAGTGGTTAGTGCCTGTAAAAGGTCCAATTACCTGGCTCCCAATGGAATGAACGGATTTCTTTGATGAATTTTTTAAAAAGTACATGTACTGCACCAACACTGTAATAGGTATGAAATGGTTTCCTGTGGTTTTTATTTTCATTTCCCTAAAGATGAATCATGTAGAGAATCTTTTGATGCACTCATTGGTCATTTGTATATTTTCTTTGATAAAATGTGTATTCAAAACCTTTGCCCATTTTTGATTGAGTTGTGAGAGCTCTTTGTACATTCCGGACACAAGTCCTTTGCCAGAAATATGTTTTGGGGAAAAAAAGTACATGTAAAATATTACAGAAATAGAAAAGACAGCATTTAAGAAATGTTGGTATTTAATTATTTTTCAGGAATTCATTTTAAACATTTAAAGTGAGACACTAATTACCTCAAATGGTTTTTAGAGTACTTTGGATGTTATGGAAGGAGAGCTAGAAATATGAAACTGCTATGACTGAACTCTGAAATTACTCTTCCTCACTTCACATCACTTGCTATAATTTGCTTGGCTGTCTCATTTCTTTAGAGGAGAGTCAAATGAAGGTTTCAGAGTCTATGAAACTTTTATCATGAAAACCAAAACGGTACAGATTCACCTCATACTTTCCACCTTGATACAAAATGAGAAATTACACATGGAACAGTGTGCAAAAAAAGAGAATTTAAAAGACTGAGAGACCAGGAAATAGAAAAGCACTTGGAGATTAGAGAGACAGACAACGTTGGAAAGTTATAATAAATCCTTCGAGATAACAGCTTTTCTGGTCTTAATTATATTAACAGCCCTTATAGTCTCTTTTTCTACCTTTATTCCAAGCCAATTCCATATAAACCTTAACTGCCTTTACATTTCATGCGCTTTCAAAGCAAAATGAACAACTGTTTAGGAAAAGTTAACTTTTCTCTAGTATTCTTTAGCAGCTCTTTCCTAGTTTCTAAGTTATCTGCTAGGACAGTCTTCAATAACTGTTCTTAACAAGGATGAGATAGGGTAGGGTAGTTTTTAGACAGTGAGGACTGACTCCAGAGCATTATGTCACTGAGGTCAGGGGCTGGTGCATGTTCAGATAAAGTTGTCAATTGTTCAGAAGAAAATACAGCACCGCACTACCTACTTGGGCCCCAACAATGCTTACCGAGGTCAAACCTTGTATTTCTTTGCATCACACCTGAGAATAAACAGTAATCCATTGCAGTGTGCATGTTCATGCAAAAAAAGACATGACCCCAAACTTGTGGCATTTCTTAATTCCTTGCTTTTTTACCAAAGAAATGTATGAAAATGCTACCTTGAACTGTTTTTCCAGTCGTGTCTTTCCTCCTACGCCTGGTATGAGGATGCTGTTTACGTAGCTATGCAGTTGATTTGAAGATACTTCAGTCTCTTTTCCAAGAATGGCTTCCAGCAAGGCATCATGGATGAAAATGTACTGCTCCTGACAGGCACAATGTACGGCAGTCACTGAGCGGGGCGCTGAGGGGTGGCCACCTCTACCCCGTCCCTAACACCCCCGTGGATGAGCTCTTCCCCTGGCAGGGACCTCCCCCTGGATTTCTCCACGCATTTCCCCCTCTTTGGCTTGCCCCCATACTGACTTTCTTATCCACTGTAACTCAGTTTAAGGTAGAGACTGTGCTGAGTGTAGTTCTATACTTCCTATCACGCCCCAAACGACAGGTTCAATGTAGCACGCGATGGAGAAATGGGAGTTCAGTGAAGGACTTTAGAACCGTTCTTTCACATACTATACATATAGAACCGCTCTTTCACATACTATACATATAGAACCGCTCTTTCACATACTATACGTCTATCTTTCACTCTCCACAGCCCTAGATCCAACTGAATGGGCTACATCAGTGCTTGTGTAGTTGCTGGGCATTCCACAGTTAAGGTCCACACAGAAATGGCAAACGGGGAGGCCAAGAGCGGCATCACGGCCAGGATCCCCTCTAAGGCACACCGGTGAACTCTTTCAGGCATGAAGGTCTCCTCCGTGCCGTTCCCGTCCGGAGCCGGCGGCCGGCTTACCTCCGTCTGGACGAGGTAGTTGCGCTGCGTCCTGATGTGCTTCAGGAAGCCCAGGACGTTCACTGTGCTTTTGTCTTTGATCTGCTGCAGCATGCTGTCTATCACGATGTAGGTGCCCGTCCTGCCCACGCCGGCGCTGGAAGAGAGGACGACACTCGGTGGGACCTCTTGCTTTCAAATTACCACCTCACGTGCCAGTGAGCAGAGAACCTCCCTGTTCGGACACGTTACTCATCCTGATGGCATCCAAGCAGTTTCTGAGGGCAGGCCCCACTTCCCGAGTCTCCACGGGGGCACCACCTGCCTTCCCACCACAGGAGCCCCAGCCAGTGGCCACCTGGCTCTCTCAGCCTCCCCGGCGGTCAGCCCCACAGCTGCCGCAGCAGGGCGGGGAGTTTCCCTTGCTGGTTCGGCCTGTGCCTGGTTCCCCCAATGCTCCCCGCTATTCTGGGGGTGCCCCCTGTCCTTTCAGTAAATCCCCTTTCTGCCCAACGCTCCCGCCAGTGTTAGGAAGCTCCTATTTAAAGGTGTGCTTTCCTTTAATAAGCCAGGTACAGAGTAAGAATGTCACATCGGGAAAATCTGGCCTCCTCTCCACATTTGTTGTTGTTGTGGTTGCTAAACAAAAATGGGAAGATCTAAGCCCCGTGTACTGAGTAGCAAGTACTAGGGCTCTTCAGTCAGTACCCCCACAGCCGGTCCCCATCTCACACTGGTGTGTGGCCCCCAAGCCCTCGATAGCCAGTCATCTCTATCTCAGTGACTCCCAACTTGGTTAGCAAGCACGCAGAGTTCTCGTGGGGTTTTAAACAGAAGATGGGTTCCAACTTCGGCAAAGGACCTTGCAGAGCATGAGAACAGCTCAAACAAGCTTTAATACCTCTAAAGACTGTGCGGCTAGGAATATAAATCCCAGAGTAAGCAACATCCACCTAAATACCAAAGTGAAAAAAAGGCCAAGAATACAGTTCCAAACAAAACTCAGCAAGAGCACCTTCTGAACAACCAACCAAGGCCGTCTAAGGGAGCACAGGAGAGAGGGCTTCTCAGAAGGCTTTCCCAGTGCTGCTTAAAAGCTTATAAAGCACATATGCCGAAACTGGTTTGGCTCAGTGGTAGAGCATCAGCTTGGGGACTGAAAGGTCCCTGGTTCGATTCCGGTCAAGGGCATGTACATTGGTTGCGGGCACATCCCCGGTAGGGGGTGTGCAAGAGGCAGCTGGTTGATGGTTCTCTCTCATCGACGTTTCTAGCTCTCTATCTCTCTCCCTTCCTCTCTGTAAAATATCAATAAAATATATTTTTAAAAAAGCTTATAAAGCACATATGAACTCAAGTTTGGAAAATGTAATCCTTTCATACACTGTAATTATTTCATGGGGCCCACAAGAAAAGCCATAGACAGAAACTCAAAAATCTCTAGGGTGGGAAGCTGTAAAATTGTGTTTAAGGTCAGATTTTTACATATGAGCAGCCTGCAGCTCCCCTATACATAATGGAGATTTTATTGACACAATCATGTTCCACAAATCAGAGTATGTTAGAGTAGATTTTGTTTTAACCGTAAAAGCAAGCAGGAGACGCTTTCTTAATATCGTGGGAACATGGTTGTTTCATGTAACGGTTATTACTGGTCCCCATCTTCAAGGAAAACTCAGTTTCTAAATTGAACACCAGCAGGACCACAGCGGTCCGGATCCCCAAGTGCCCAGCCCCCCGCTCTGCCCACTGCCCAGGGCACCAGGCGGGGGGAAGGAGCCAGGCCTACCTGCAGTGCACCAGCACCGGGCCCATCTCTGGCGTGCCGGCGGCCGAGGACCTCCGCACGAAGGTGAGGACCGGGAGGGCGTACTCGGGGACGCCCATGTCCGGCCACTGCGTGTAGTGGTACTGGATCACCATCCTCTCGTTCTGGCGGCCCTTGGGGTTTCCCTTCTGGCCCTAGAGAAAGGTGAACACAGACAACTTTACACTGAGGGTGAGCGCTCTGGGTACCAGGACCTCTGGCTCCGTTCGCCCCAGCAGCTGCTCCTGGCCCGGTCACTTCCTCTCTGTGGCATCTCCTGCGTTCAATGGAGACATTTTCCCAGCTGGTTGAGAAGTATCAGACATCCCTTAGGAGAAAGAATGCTTTAGGATGGTATCAAGAATGAATGCTTACAATCCGTTTTTTGGACTTGGAACCATACAAAGCACTTTGTAATCTGCCACTGGCCTCATTCCTGACTTCCTGCCCCGCCTCCAGAGGCCTCCTGACTTCCTTTCCAATGACAGTGGCCACGCCCTCCACTTTCGCTCCACACCCAGGGGCACCAAGTGCAGGTGGACCCTGAGTGACAACTAAGTCTCAATCTCTACAAATTTTTCATTTTATAAATTAACTAGAGGCCAGTGCATGAAAATTCATGCCCTCGGGTGGGTCTCTCAGCCCGGCCTGCACCCTCTCGCAGTCTGGGAACACTCAGGGGTTGTCCGACTGACAGCTCAGGCCTGCTCACCAACCAGCGCTACCCCCAAGGAGAGGGCCTAAGCCGCAGTCTGGCCTCCCGCTGTGGGCAGCTACTGGGCAGTCTGATCAGGGGACAGCGCTGGCCAGTGAGTGGCTGGCCCTTCTCCTATTCGCCCTGCTGCCATCACAGGAGGCCTCCCTCTGTGGGAGGCAGCCCCGGCAGGCCAATCGGGGGACAGTGCCGTCCCCTCCCTCTGCCTGCTGGCACCTGCCTTGGCTGGCCTGGCTCCGCCTGCTTGCTGGCCCCACCCTTCCGCTCTTCGGCCAATTTGCATATCACCCTTTTATTATATAGGATTTTTCACAGTATTTCCCTTAAAGTGGCTGAACTTTTTACATTTTAACTACTTTATATAAAAAATGCCGGAACCGGTTTGGCTCAGTGGATAGAGCGTCGGCTTACGGACTGAAAGGTCCCAGGTTCGATTCCGGTCAGGGGCATGTACATTGGTTGTGGGCCCATCCCCAGTGGGGGGTGTGCAAGAGGCAGCTGATCAATGATTCTCTCTCATTGATGTTTCTAACTCTCTATCCCTCTCTCTTCCTCTCTGTAAAAAAATCAATAAAATAAATTTTTAAAAAAATGTCCCCAAGCACATTACTTACTATGATACTGCTTTTCTTATATACCTCTAAAACCTAAAAAACGAACGAACAAAACAAAAAGGGTTGCTGGCTCAGGGTCATTTACTAATCAGCAGTGCAGCCTGCGGGGTGCTAGGCCCTGAGCTACCTCCCCCCCCCCCCCCCCCCCGCAACCATGGCTCCGATTTCTTAATTCTTCTGTGAACTCTCATTGTATTACTTTATCCTCTTATCAGTGTGCAAACCATCTGAAATTCTTATCTATGTCCTCTGACTTACGCTGTTTCTAAAATTAAGAGTGAGTGGGCCACGCTTGAATACCGGAGGGGTTTCCCCGAGTAATGGGCTTTGCAAGTATCAATGGACCGCTGGCTTGCACCAGCCCAGTTCAATCGGGGAGAACACACACACTGCGGTGCTGCTGACTTTTATATACTCTGCCATCCTTGGGGGGAAAACTAAACGAAGAAAGGACTCCATAACCCTGGGCCCCAGATGGTCTTCAGAGCAACCGAAACTGTATATAATAATTTGAATAAATGTATTCTTCTGGAGTAAGGGGGCTATAGCTCTATCATGTTCTCAACGATGCCCAAGACTAAAAAAAAAATTAAAATAAATCGGTCAAGACCCACTGCTACAAACAGCCAATACCCTGAGTCTCCACAGAGTAACTAGTCCACGTTCTCAGTGGGCATCGGTCCAGAGGACCCAGCGCTGCTGTCCTGATCGGAGTCTCGCTGGGACCGTGGGGTTTGAACATCCCAAGACTCACAGCCTGGGGACAGGCCGCCTTCGGGTTATCCGTTCCTCTTCCCACACTCCTCGGGGCAGGCCAAAGTGAGTGGGTTTCTTCACTCCAGCCCCCTGACCACCGTGCCACCGCGCCTTTCTAAGGGGGTATGGGTTACGTCGCATTGGTTTTCCACACTTATCAGTAGCTTCCTGTAGGCTTAGTGTTCCTTGAAAGCTGTCAGAAAATTGGGATTAAAAAGCTAACGCAAGCTCTGGCCGGACTGGCTCTGTGGCTGGAGTGTCAGTCGCGGACTGAAGGACCCCGGGTTGGATTCCGGTCCAGGGCATGTGCCGGCTGCAGGCTCAGTCCCCAGCCCTGGTGAGGGGCAGGTGCGGGAGGCAACCGATAGATGTGTCTCTCTCACATCGATGTTTCTCTCTCTCTCTCTCTCCCCCTCCCTTCCACTCTTTCTGGTGAGGATTAACAGCAAAAGCAACACAGCTAACACAAGCTAACACAGATGCTGACCTATCTGCCAGGCACCAAAACCCAAGAGGGCCTTTCCTAAAATGAAGCCTTCTTCAAAAAGAGGTTGAAGAACTCAGGCCAGTTACACCCTATTCTGCGCTCTGCCAACATCGTCCACACCATGCAGTGGTGACAATCAAAAGAGTTATGAGAAACATGCTTTAAAATGCTCTCCCAAACCCGAGCTGGCTGTGAGAACTGGCCGTGGTTGGGCGGTCAGTTCTGTGCAAGTTTGTAAAGAGCCGCTGGCAGCCCCCACCTCCCCTCCCTCCCCCGCCGCCCCGATACCTTCTTCACTTTGGCGTTTCTGACTGAGAAGCGCCGGACGGTGTAGCAGGCGTGGACTTTTGTGCTCTTCAGTGTGACAATAATGTTCCCATACTCCTCACTGTTCTCTGTCGGCCAATACTGATCACATTTTCGCTGCAAAAAAAAAAAAAAAAAGAAAAAAGAAAAAAAGAGTTGTAAATGGCATATGCCATTTTGGCCCGATTGTACTGTTGATGATGTAACTTGAAGAGCCGGCGTTAAAGCGCAGGTAGTACCGCATGCAGCCGGCAGAAAAGGAGCTCTAGGGCTGCAAGCCACAGGCCGCCAGCACCTCTGAAAGGGTTCCTCTCAGACAAGATCGCCAGAGAAACCATCATCTTTCTACACAGGACGTACCACCAAGCGGGCTCAAGAAGAGACGTGCGCGCGGCACCGTGAGCGGGGTGGGAGGACCCGTTATAAAGGAGCTGGAGGAAGCGCGGCCGCATGCACAGCCGGGGCTGCCCCAAGCCCCACGGGGACTCCCGCAGCCAAAGCGAAGCTGCAGTGATTCAGGCACCGAGCCTGCAGCCATCGCAGCCCTCATTCCAGCCCAGATCACGACGGACCATCACTTTGCAAAAGGTTCCTTGAAAGCCGACCGGGTACTAAGGCGGTCTCCTCGCCTCCCCGTCTGAACTGTTACTGGTTCTTTGGCTGCACTGCTCTTCCCACTCCCCTGCCTGTCCTCTCCGCCCCCCTGTCCCTGTCAGCCTGAGCAACTCTCCTCCTCACTCGCTGTTCAAATCTCATCTCCAATACTGGTTTCCTTACAAAATGTCTGTGCGAGAAGACACGGCCGTCCATTTCCAGCATCTCCCCAACACCTGCTCCTCTCATGTCCCAGGTGACGGGTGCCTACCAGTGACCCCGCCCCAGGGCACAGCCAGGGGAAGGCAGGGTCGCTCCACGCCTGGTCGAGCCCCACCCACCTCCCGCCCCGCCCCTCTCCCCTTCACACCGCAGGTGCTCCATAAATACGATTTTTCAGCAAGGATATATGATTAAGAGGCTCTTACTCTTCCTTTTTCCACAAGGTTTGTAATCATGATGATGATTCCAGTGTTTTGTTCCCAAATCATCCTCCAGAAATCTTCAAATGTGGACTTCAGAGGTCCCTGGGTGGCAATGTAGGCTTTTGCTTTGTTGTAGCCCTGCGACGACGACACAGCACAAAGTCAGACGGAGGCGGCGCCACAGAGCAGCTACCTCAGGTGCCAGCCACGCAGGACAGGCTGTGCTTCTAGTGAAAGCTCCGGACAGCATCACAACACACCCGAACCCCTCCCCGGCCTCCCCAGTGGTCAGAAACAGGCGTATAAAACAGCTGGACTTACATCGACATAGTTTGCATTGATGTAGTCGCTGTGCTTAGAGTCTTTTCCTGGTAGAGGTCTTAACTTCACCCTGCTGTGATCATCTGTGGAGGATAAGGAAAGAGAAGAGCAAACCAAAATGTACAAATCCGGAAGTAGCAGCATTCTGAGGCACAAAACAGGCCAACAGGTTCTGTGGCATCTCCCAGAAGACCCCTGACATCTTTTGTCAGAAGAACAAACATTAAAAGACCAAGCATCTGCACCTCACCGAAAAAAGCGCAGCCTCATGCTCTGACCTGTGAGCGCCCCACAATGCAGCCTGCGGTCCTTGTTAGTTCATCTCACCCACTGTAAGTAGCGACCCTCCAAAATGTCCTTGTCCTACACTTTAAAACCAACTTCCAAGGCCTTTGATTAACCCATGCCCCTATCCCCTCCCCATTACTACAAACATTAAAAAGTGATTGTTAGGAAACACAACAAAGTCTCTGGGTAATGAATGGGCATTCTTAAATGCATGGCTCAGACCTCAGGCACATTTTGGAAACATCTCTATTTTAAAAGAATGTACTTAGGAACGCTTTTGATGTTGATTAATCCATTATTGCATTCTTTTTACTGTGCTAATTTTTAAAGTTCTCAGGTAATGTTGAATTATTTAGTTGTTAAGTATGGTATCAAAATGCAGTTATTTTAAAACTGGGGGAAAAACCCCTCTTTTATTGTACAGAATATTGTCTTTGCAATATTTTTGTCCTATCAAGTTCACAGCATCTATTTTCAGCAGTTTTCACGGCTATATAATCAGAGTCCCTGCCACCTCAGAGCTTACGCCATGGGGGGAGCCAAAGCCACCTGTAGGGGGACTGTTCTTGCAGGGCCCTGAAGTCAATGACCGGATTTTAGGATCCACTTAACGTTAGCTGTGACCAAAAGGGGGTGATGCTATGTGCCTCTAGTTGTCCAACAGAGTGAGCTTGTGGGTTTTTTTATTTTTATTTTTTATTTTATTGATTTTTTCACAGAGAGGAAGGGAGAGAGACAGAGAGTTAGAAACGTCAATGAGAGAGATACATTGACCAGCTGCCTCTTGCACACTCCCTACTGGGGATATGCCCGCAGCCAATGTACATGCCCTTGTCCGGAATTGAACCTGGGACCTTTCAGTCCGCAGACCGACGCTCTACCACTGAGCCAAACCGGTTTCGGCGAGCTTGTGGTTTTTTAGGATGACAAACTGAATGAAATAAAGCTGAGGTCATAATTTTATTTTCCCTAGCTAGAAATGGGCAACGCCAATCTGCTCATAGCCATGGCCATCCAAGACTAGTTCAAAAAGAAGCCCAATGAATGGATTAGCCCAGACACTGACTAGATCAAGCACCTTTTGAAAGCCGTCTACCTTCTGGGAACTGGGAATTGTTTGTTCTGACAAACTCAGACTATAGTTGACATAGGCAAACCCAGAGACAGAAAGCAGGTACATGGTTTCTAGGGAGTTTAGGGGGGAAGGGATGAACTGGACGTGGCTGGGTAATGGGTTTCTTGTTGGGTGCTAGGAATGTTCTATACTAATAGTGGTGATGGTCGTACAACTCTGACTCCACTAAAAAGCTCTGGAATGTAAACTAGCTCTAAATGGGTGGATTTAATGGTATGTGAATTATATCTCACTGAAGTATTACAGACTCCAGCACTGTTCAAATTTAAGTGGTCCAATTTAAGTGCACTATTACATAAAACTCTATAATCCGTTCCTTACCATCATGTGTGTGAACCATAAACATCTGTGCTCCTGCCCTTAATAGCACAGCATGTATTATCTGCCAGTGACCCAAGCACCGGCATCTACGAAAAGTGGCAATCTGGCCACTTAATTGTCCTCGCCAGTTTGGCTCAGTGGATAGAGTGTCGGCCTACAGATTGAAGGGTCTCAGGTTTGATTCCCGTCAAGGGCACATGCCTAACTGCAGGCTCAATCTCCAGTGGGGGGCATGCAGGAGGCAGCCGATCAATGATTCTCTCTCAGATCAATGATTCTCAGCACTGATGTTTCTATCTCCCTCTCCCTTCCTTTCTAAAAAAAATAAATAAATAAATAAATAAATATATATATATATATATATATATATATATATATATATATATATATAAAATAATAACACTTATTTGAGCCCGGGATCTTCAGGACACTTTTGACCCCGGAAATATGTTGGATAGGATTGAACACGTGGGCCACAAGGACTGGAGGCCCACCATACAGGGCAGAGAAAGATGGCTTTGCAAGTCAACTTAACTTGATTCAACTTCAGAATTTCTATTTGCATTAAGAGATTTGGCTCTCGCTGCTTAAAACAATGTCAAGAGAGCCACGTGACATTAAAATTTTTTGGTTTCACACATGTGAAAACAGTGAAGCTCAGAACATTTCCTTGTAATCATTTTATTATTAAGATTAATGAAAGAGAAGACTAAGGGGGCAGAAAATGTGCCCATCTCTTCCCGGGTCCTGTTGAGGGCGGGTGACCGACAGCTAACAGGGCAGTTCTTGGCTGGCACCCCGATTCTGACTGCCTGGCTTTCAGCTTACACCCGGCATGAAGATTTAATCTCCTCGCAGTCAAAGAGCGCTGGAAGTGGATTACTCACATGCTAAAATGTTGATGTATCTGTTTTTGTGCTTGTTATCTGGATGATTGGAATGTTCTGCGGTGATGTTCATGTCAGCCGTACAGCGTTGGACTTCCTAGTGAAGAAAGCGAAGATTTCAGAGGTTTTAGACACACCGAGACGTTGAACAACAAGCACAAAGCAATCTCTCAGTCCCTAGCCACTGTCACTGCCACCTCCCCAAACACCTTCAGAAATAACCAGTACCGACATATTCCTAGCAAAAGTAGGAGGGATGTGAACAAGGTAAAAGGATTTCATTCTTTACTAACTCATCAACCATCTACTTTAATACAGATTTGTCCCTAGACATGGGGATTTACAAAAGAGTATCTCTTTTTAAGTCTCTCTCAGTCTCATGGGGGAGAAAACCATGCAAAAAGATAACGATAGTCCAGCGTGATTAACAGAAGAGAGACCTGAAGACGTTAGGGTCGGAGCACAGAGGAATGCCAGGCGGGAGGTCATTCACGGGCCCTAAAGAATAAGCCAGCCTTTCCCAGGCAGACGTTAAAGCCCCACCATGAGGTGCAGTATGCTTGTCAATTATATAGTCTCATTTAAAAATTATTTATTTATTTGAAAGAGGGGGGAGGAAAGGGTAGGAGGAGGGAGGGAGAGGGAGAGAGAGGGGGAGAGAAGCTGATTTGTTGAGAGAGAGAGAGAGAGAAACACTGATTTGTTGTTTCACTTATTTATGCATTCATTGGTAGCTTCTTGGATGTGCCCTGACCAGGGATCAAACCCACAACCTTGGCATATTGGGAGGACAGTCTAACCCAGTGGCTGGCAAACTCATTAGTCAACAGAGCCAAATATCAACAGGACAATGATTGGAATTTCTTTTGAGAGCCACATTTGTTAAACTTAAACTTCTTCTAATGCCACTTCTTCAAAAAATAGGCTCACCCAGGCTATGGTGTTTTGTGGAAGAGCCACACTCAAGGGCCCAAAGAGCCGCATGTGGCTTGAGAACTGCAGTTTGCCGACTGAGTCTAACCTACTGAGCTAGCTGGTCAGGGCTACACAGCTCATTTTATGACTATGAGATTGCAAATGGACTGTAATGACTCAGCCCTGAAATGACAGTCATCTATAGCCCAGTCGTCATATCTGGCTCAAATACATGTCTCTAATAATTACTTGCGAACTCTAATTTTATTTAAATCACCCTTCTTTAGAAACACAGCAGAAGCAGCCACTCTCATCGGCTAGCTGTGTCATGGGTCTAAACATCACCCATTAGCCTAAACGGGGGTGCTGAAAAGTCAGATTTTTCTACACTCTCATGCTTCAAACCCAAGCCAGTGCTGGAGCTAGCTAGTAAGGGGAGTCGTTGGCAGCGAGGAGCACCGTGGCCGGACCCTCAGGAGGCGGTTTGCACGTGGGGCTGTAGCAGCGTTTAGGAGCGCGCAGACTTCCTGGCACGGAGGAGTTGCAGAGCAATCGTGGATGTTGTCCAGGGTTTACGGCGGGCAGCACGCACACACGACTGGCACACTCACAGAGGTCTTCCGGTGACGAGGCCTCCCCTCTCCGAGGAGGAGCCCACTTAGGTCACAGCGGCCCCGGTGTACAAATAGAGAGGTGCCGTCTAGTGTGAGAGGCCACATTCATGGCTCCTGGTCTGGGACGCTGTAAACGGAATTTTTCATAACCGTGGGCCTTTCATAACAGTTGTCCATTAAAAGAAGAAGAAGAAAAGCCCGCTGGCATGAATTCAACACACTCCTCTGTGTGTTTCATGACACTGCTTACCCTTTTCTTACTCTTATTAGGTGTGATAAACTCTGATAATTTCTGTTCTCGTGGTTCATAACCTCTGGCTCAGCAAATGCTGGTTTAAAGAGGCCTAAGGCTGCCTTCGGCTCTTTTCCCTAAACCGAGGCGAAGTGCTGGGCGCAGAGCGATGAGTCTGAGGTCTCGACACGGACAAGAGCTCGGCGATGCTCCCCACACTCGGTGCATCTGGGGAGCGCCCCGCTTCAGATCGGCCTAGGAAGCCCGGGGAATACTCTTCTGAACAGTCTCAGGGCGGAGAGCCTTTGAAAAGGGATCTGTCTTCCGGAAAACGTGAATTCAGTCTCCGCACAGACCCCTGGACAACGTGACACCCTTTGCTTCTGGTTGAAGGTCACGGGCTGGCATGTACCTCTGCAGGGCTCAGCTGCCGAAACAGGGTGCCGAGAGACCGTCTTCCAGCGCTGTGGTCTGGGATGCGCTTCGTTTGCTGGTGTTTCCCCGCCACTGTGTAAGCCTGATCCCCCCCAGCCATGGACGCGGCTGAGCCTCTGTTATGATGTAATGCAATTGACCGCGCCTGCTTGGGAGCAGCTGTCCGCACCGCTTACCGCAGCCATCCCATATGGCCAATCAGACTCGGGGTTGTCTGAAACCCTCCCTTCGGATCCGTAGCCTCTGTTTCACTTTTCCAATTATGTGAATGACGGAAAGCAAAGAACAGTCATAAACCACGTTAGATCCGATTTTATTAGAAACCAGGGCGATTGCCTAAGGCCTTGGGATTTTGTCTTGTTGATGATGATGTCGTCTGTATTTCCTTGCAGCGCTGCCTGGCTCGCTCAGATGCTAACACCGCCTGACCTCGGAGCGGTTTTCCTCATCAGAACTGGCATTCCGAAGTCAGCGTGGTTTTAACAGTGTTGAAACCTTCCAAGCGACAGTGGCGGATGGGGTGTGTGTGTAGGAAAGCTACCTACTTAGCCCTCGGACAAAAAGTTTAGGAGGTGAACTTGTATTTTACTGTCTATATAACAAAGCTGGAATTCTCAGGATGACATCCTTAGAACTAAGAGATACACAGCCACAGAAGACAAGAGACTTAAAATACAATGAAACTTCAGAAATGAACACACACACTAAGAGCTGACAGGTACTCGGGATCCCAGGAGGTGAAGTAGCATCACCCCCTCTGCGTGGGGACCCACTGTCCTGCCACCGGAGGCACAACTGGAACAAATAACTGGATGAAAATACACCCGGATCTCTCTCGGCTGCCTCGGCGCCACAAGCAGGCGGAGGAGAGTACCCGGGCCTGCTGGTCCGAGTGAGACGGGGCGTGTACCGTTCTCGGGGCCGGGGTTGGCCGGCTGCTAGCCACACTGCCGCGTCCGCCCGGACTCCGCTCAGGCCACAGACTGCTGCCCATGACTTCCTTCCAACGCTGCCCTGACACTGCAACCTCGCCCTCAGAACCCCGGGGAAGGGGGGTTCCACATTTCTAGCCAGCTTCTCCAGGGCCCCCCCTGCCCCTCACCAGCCCCCTTCCCATTCCCAGATGGTGTTAGCTCTGTGCCCTCTGACTTCTGTGCTCGGCTTCTGGCTACTTACCTCACCCCTAACTCCCCATGCTGCCCTCTGCCCCCGCCTGCCCCCTCCCTGCCAGCCACATGTCTAAGGAAAAGCCAGCCTGACTCTGAGGGTTGTCGTAAGATAAAATGATCTTTTCTACGCAATTTATGGAATTTGAATCACTCCCTTTCGTCTCACCCTTCGTATGAACCTCAACTTAGTTAACCACGGTTTTCTTCAAAATAAGGGTTTCAAAATGCTTTTCTTCAGGACCTTTAAGATCCAAATTGGCATTTTGCCCCCGAGGCTCAGGAAACTCGACAGGGTCTTTCCCTGCGGGCGGCGGTCTACACGCAGCATCTCCCCTCTGTCCCCCTGACGGCCCGGGCCACACGCCCCCCACATCTCACATCAAGTGACCGTGGCCGCTGGTCCCTCGGCGCAGGGGCTCAGGTGGACGCGGCTTTGTTCTCTGGGTTCGAGAAGAGCAATGGGCCCACAGTTAGCTCAGCTGGAGCTAATTGTCACCGAGGCAATGCCCCAAGGATCTGGTCAGGGGTCTTGGGCCTCTGGCCTCATCCTGCCCTCTCCTGCCCCGGCCTGTTAACCCTGTCGACCCCGGGGCCCGAGCTCCCCTGAGTGAAGGGTCACGCGAGCACTGCGCCTGGGTGGGGGGGGGGGGCTGGATGAGGACGGCGGAGCCTGGGAGACCGAGGCTGAAGCCGGCTCAGGCAGCCAAGGGAACAGAATCACTGGCCGCCCCTGAGACAATGACTGACGTATGTCCAGTGTCGGCAGAAGCCGCCAGAGGTATAACGTGGCCAGCTTCTCACAGGCTCCAAAGTGTACCCAACAAGACAAAAGGCTTGCTTTCAGCATCACCAGAACGACCAGTGAACCGTTTTTCTCATTCTCCCCCAAGCAGCGCAGTTCTGAGAACATCACACCTATTCGCCACAACCCTCCCTACCCTTCCCCTCCCCTCCCCTCCCTTCCCCTTCCCCCGCACTGCCATCCATGATTTTTTTTTAACAAGATGGGGCAAAGAGAACTTCCGGTGAAATACCCAATCATTGCACAGGGACCAGTTCTTCCGGACTCCGTGTCTGCGTTAGCACTGAGGATGCTTGGCCTTCTGCCGTCACGGTGCACACGCTGGCCCACACCCAGCAATGGAACGAGAGGGCAGGGCTCTCTCTGACTCCTCCTTGTGCTGTATATTATGGCCGAGGTTACCAGGCACTCGTCCCCGTTACAGGAGCTGTTCTGTTCCCAATGGCCAAATATCCACTGGCAAGTGGTATTTCTCTATAATCTTAAGATCAGCTCTTTGATTTTAGGGCTTTATTCAGACGTTACATAAGATTTTTATAAGTCAGCTTCCCAGAAATTTGGGAAGGCTCTAGACCAGCCGTGGGCAAACTACGGCCCACGGGCCGGATCCGGCCCGTTCGGCTGTTCTATCCGGCCCACGGAACCAAAAGAGGGGAGGGTTCTCTTGCTCTCCCCTCCGCTCCTTCACCAGCAGCCCAAGATGGGAGTGCCAGCATGGGCAGGTTGCTTTTGTTCCGGCCCTCCCTCCGGTCCAGTTTAAGAACCCATTGTGGCCCTCAAGTCAAAAAGTTTGCCTGCCCCTGACCTAGACCAAAAAGACCATGTCGCGGGTCGGGTTGCTGGTATTCTCGGTGGGCACCCCTGAATTTTGGCTCCTGCCCTGCCCCGTTTTCAATCTCCAAGGCGATGGTTGGCCCACCGGCGGCATGATGGGCCTCAGACAATCGCTGGTATTCCGGGTTTTTCTCCGATGACGTCAGCTCAGTGCAGACACCGAGGGAAGAAGGGAGGGTGCTGAGGTTCAGACTGCAGGCTCGCTTCAGAAAGCCCGGGACCTAACCCCCACGGCTGTCATTTCAAAACGAAGCCTCCCGAAGCCTCCGCTTCCCCCCGGGTCACGTTTCCTCATTTGAGGAACGGGGACAAGAAAGCAGCCACTCCTGGCTGGTCCCGTCGAGCGGGGCACCAGCTGGCCTTCCATGCAGGGA
This sequence comes from Vespertilio murinus, assembly GCA_963924515.1. Lineage (NCBI taxonomy): Eukaryota > Metazoa > Chordata > Mammalia > Chiroptera > Vespertilionidae > Vespertilio > Vespertilio murinus. The sequence continues at coordinate 46,069,322 of OZ004715.1, read as the reverse complement.
GACCTGGCAATCCGGGGTGAGGTGGCCGCTCCCTCACCACGACGAGGGTTTTCTGTTGTGTTTTTAAACTCACACACCATCTCCTTTCCTGACCTTCCTTTTAATAGCCCATTCCGACCTCCTGTTTCTAAACTGGCCTCGACACCTCCTTCCACGGCCTGCTACCAGCTTTCCTTTTCAGCGGGGCCAGCCAAAAGCAATGCAATTACTGTGTTTCAATACTGCCCACTGCCCCTGCGTTAGAAGCCGACGGTGTGTCCGTGAGCTCTCATGCTCCGTCTCATTCCCCTTCGTGTGGCTCCCTTTCTGTTCTCTTGAGAAGGAAGGAGAATCCTCCTGTTCTGAGCAGCTCTGGTGTTCAACCTTTCAGACGGGTCAGACTGTGAAATGACAGCAGCAGAACAACGCCCGACCCCTCCTGCCCTCCCTCCCTCCTTCACGACCTGCTCATAACATTTAAGCTCTAAAGTTCAATGCAGGCTCCAAAAGCCGCTGGCCTCCGCCCTTTTATTTTAAAAGCTAGAAATAGGGTGCAGATGCCCCGGATTTGATAACACGCATGGTTTGGGGGCTGCAGCAAAGCCATTTTCAGTCCCATCAAGTTCACAGAGGTGTAGCTGATTGTTTTGAATAATTAAACGGTGTCGAAACCAGCTGTGATGAATAGCACTGGGGTCTCAAATCATAAATAATTGAGGAAGCTGGAGTTGCATTTGATCATCCTGATCAGAGTCTGTCCTCCGGAGGATAAATGTTTGTCCTGAATACCATCAACATTGTTAGACGCCTCCACGTCCTCGCTCAGTCATCCGGCCAGCAGTCAATTGAACTAAAATCGCTCCAACACCACCCACAGGCGCTGTCCTCATGAATACAAAGCGTCTGACTCTACACGGCGCGCTCTCTGCAGCCGAGTTGGCTCCGTTCTGGGCGAGCGTCGGGCACAACACAAACTTGACATGTTTTTATTTGCTCCATGAAGCCCGGGGCGGGGCAGGGTGAAACCGCTCTACCACCTCTGCTTTGAAAACAAAGCAAACCAGACGGACGCTGAGAGGAAGGCGTTCTTTCACCCGAGCTGTCACTGTCACTGTCACTGTCACGGCCAGGGGGACGGACTTCGGATCGGAATCTGCACCCGAGACCGGCTCTGGGCCTCTTGCTCTGGCCCCTCCCAGCGGGGCGGCCCCAGAGAATGTCCCAGGGCTCGCCTTCCACCTGACCCTCAGGCCCGTTGTGACAGGAGGTGGGCAGGCTAGCATCCTCATCATCGTTTCCGTGGAGATGAGACAACGGAGGGAGGAACCGCCTTCGCCAGGAGCCAGCTGAGCCCCGGGAACACTTGGCCCCCGAGGCGCGGCTCCTGCTGCCAGGGATGTGCCTAGGCGGCGCCTCGGTGGGGAAAAGGGCAGTCTCGTCTGTTTAGTCGCTCCCATCGCCACCCTGTCACTGTGCACTGGCAGGGACCCCGGAGCTGGCAGGCTGCTGCGAGCCGCGTGCTACCTTCCTTCCCGTACCCTGAGCCGGAGCCAGGCGGCTGCTGGCCCGTCTCTCCCCCCCCCCCCCCCCCCTCAGGACGCCTAGTCCGGCGGCATCAACCTGCGCAGGCCTCCCTCGCCGCCGTGACCCCAGCCCTTTCAGAGAGGAAGTTCCTCACTCACGTTCCCCGACGTGAGGACGTGGGCGAGGCTGGGGCCATTTCAGAAATGAGGATGCTGGGCCGAAACCGCTCTGGCTCTGTGGATAGGGCATCGGCCTGCGGACTGAACGGTCCCGGGTTCGATTCCGGTCAAGGGCATGTACCTTGGTTGCAGGCACATCCCCAGTAGGGGGTGTGCAAGAGGCAGCTGGTCAATGTTTCTCTCTCATAGATATCTCTAACTCTCTGTTCCTCTACCTTCCTCTCTGTGAAAAATCAATTAAAAAAAATATTAAAATAGAAACGCGGATGCTGGGACCTGAGAGGCAGGGACTGGCCCAAGGGTGGCGGAGCTCACTGAGGGTGGAGCCAGCATCGCCACCCTGATTCCAAATCTGCAGGCCCCGCCACAGCTGCGCACCCTGGGCAGGGGGCAGGGGAATGGGGCAGGGACAATGAGCCCTGTCCTCTGGTGGCTGCAGCCCATGTGGGATTAGGGTGAAGACAGAGCCCGAGCTCGCCTCTGCACCTGTCAGCCTGTTCTTTCACGGAAGTGCACGCTGGGGCCACGGGACGCCTAGTTGTTTATTTAGACAAGAATGCCTGTTAAAACGAGAAGTATAAGGGGGGGAAAAAAAGAAAACGGTACACCATCTCCGCTTTCCTCACGGTGATGCTTGAAGTCCATTCATTCCAGGTGTCCAGAAACCCCTGCAAAGTGGGAGCGAGGTCCCCGGACATTCCACCCCGAGACACGTACCTCAAAGTCCTCGGAGAAGCCGTGCTGGTTGTTGGAATAGAGCTCCCCGACGTGCTTGACAAACTGCTTCACCGGGATGGCCTCCATGTCATCTGGGAACAGAAGGACACCCAGCGTCACGCAGGCTGCCCACACAGGACAGGTGGCACGGACAAGGGGCTACATGCGGGGTGTTCTAAGGAGTGATACCGCGTGTCACCGGAAACAGACACGCATTGGGGTTCCCTTTACGTTCCCTTTACGTTAGGGTCTCATGACGGTTTTGAATGTTTACGGTTGAATGTGGCTTTTAAAAAAGGTACATCATAAAAGTTATCTCTATGTTTTTACATGCAAGGCAACTTACCTAGTCCAACTGCCACATACTCTTAACTAAAAGTCTGGTCTTATCGAGGGGACCTATGTGTCAAGACATTTTATCACAACCTCGTTTGGCTTTTTAAAATTGCTGTTCGATGGGGCCCAGCTTGACGTTGGAGCGATTCAGTTCTAGCTGCAGTCTCTGCAGTCTCTACACACCATGACAGACAGATGCCACGTACAGGCCGCCTCAGGGTTCAATGCCATCTATGTGAAGTAGTCAAGATTTCAGTCCAAGACAGCTGTGCCCGCACCATGCCAAGTAATCAGTTTGGCTGAAAGTAATGGGAGTTTTTTTTTGTTTTTTTGGTGCCGGCAGCCTAGGTATGGATTCAGGAAGACGCCCGTTCCAGTTTGTTATGCTGCCACGCCACGAGGGCGCGCTCTTGGTTCCCGACCCACGTGGGCCTCAAGCTGCCCCACCCTGACCCTCGCCGGTGCTGGGAGGCCCCCGAGAAACGGCCACACCCCCCCTACCCAGGGCACCCCGAACCCTCCCCTCCCCCACCAATATTTCCTTTAAAAAAGACTCCGCTGAATTTGAGATAAACAACAGACATGACATTTACTTTATTCAGAGTGAAAGATCTTTGGCAAACGCACAAACATCTAAACTGCCACAGATGCTTTTCTTAGCAAAGGGTATGAAGATCTGTATGTGTAAATGAGGTCCTACTTTGGCAAGAGACGTTAGGGATCCAGGCCTGACAATCTGATTCCCCTTCACCGGGTGACAGCTAGCACTGACTGTGTCATTCCTCCTCTCCTTCCCTCGGAGGGAGCAAAGCTCCAGGGTGGCTTTTTGCATCTATTGACATTTTCAAACTGGAATCATTCTTAAGCGGAAAAATAGCGTCTCTTCCACTTCGTTTTAGGGAAGGTGATTTGCGCATTCGCGATCCAAAGGGAGACGCGCTCGCCGCCACGCAGGGGCCGCTCTGCGAGCGCACATCCCCTCCGTGGGAACGATGGAAGACCCGCTCCTTTTAATTAAAAGGCCACCTTACGGAAAATAATCGCCAAGGTATTTACCAATATTTCAGGGTTGAAGCTGTTCATGAATATGCAATCACGCTGCGCGCCCAAGAAATCTATAGCTCCGTGATGATGTAAGCGGCATTAACTAAGCAAGCAGAGCCAAAACGCTTCCCCAGAACATTTAGCAGAACGCACAGTTTGGGGGGGGGGGGAAAGTCCCCCACATGATCTGATCAGTTCACTTAACACGTTCAGAAGTAAGCAAATTCTAAAATAATGGTCAAATGGCAAATGCATGAGCTTGGTCTGGAAAAGGGGTTCATTATGTACAAAAGTGGGGAGTCTCTAGAAGAACAGCCCAAGAGGAAGCTCATCTGCAGACCAGAGGCGGAACAAGAGCGATGGCATGCAGCTCGCCCCTCAAACGCCCCCGATGGCATGGAGCTCGCCCCTCGAACGCCCCGGCTGCGGGCTCCAGCCTTTGTCTCGGGTTCATTGACAAAGGAGACGCTTCTGTTCGGAGTGTCACCGTTAACAGTGTCAGAGGTGGGGGACAATGACGGGTGAGAACTGTAGGTTCCTAATGAAGGTAAGGTGAGCACACGGACTCTAGTTCAAAATAAGAAAAAGACATGTTCGCTTGAAATCTATTTTTCTCCACAAGGGACAAGCCCCAGCAGCATTTTAGCGGTCACAGCCTACCCCAGGTCATTAAAACCATGCTCTCATGGCAACGGTCCTCTTTCTCCCCCTGAAAAGCGCTCATCTGTAACACCCAGCTAAGGCCATCCGTGCCCAGGAGCTGGGCTGCCGGCTGCCCGGTGCCCAGGGCCCAGCAGGCTCAGCCTGGCTGGGAGGACACACGAGCCTCTCCGATTCGCTCCTTTATCCAAAGAAGTCTGACCACTCCCCTCGGGTCACCAGGCATCACCAAAACGCCATGAAACTGGCAGCCCCCGCCCCCCCCCCCCACACACACACACGCCGCACTGGCCACCGTCAGCTACGTAGAAAACACATTATTTGTCTTTTAATCAAGATAAGGGAGACTGAGGGGCCATAAACCTTTTTTCTCGCTATGAAGATGAATAGAAGGCTATGACTAATCAGAAGTCCCAATAGTTTTCCCCTCAGACGGCTTTTCTATTACATGTCTGTCGGCAGGAGCGGAGAACGACAAGACTGCTGTATCCAGCAGAAGGCCGGGCAATGGGGCGCCCTCCCAGCCCGGAGCTGCTCTGTTTCCTCCAGACGGACCCGCTGTTCCGGGCACGTCCATCTGAAGGATGCCGTTTCCACGACACCTCGGGGTCTCACTGACTAGTGCAGCCAGTATTGGGCAAAACCCCGGACCAGGTGCCTTCTGTGCCCTTTTACGCAGCGCACGCAGGAACATGTATGATCTTCAAATTCATCATAGAGTGGGGAGACACGCTCAGAAAGGTTAACTGAGGGCTGCAGATGGCTGCAAAAGCTGGCCACCGACCCACGGGCCAGAGGCTCCAGCTCGGAGACCGGTATGGGGGTGGGGGGGGGCAGATGAACGGGAACTCCAGAAGGAGGCACTGACTGAGCACCCGGGACTCAGGCAGAGGGAGGCGAGGTGGCCTCTGCCCAAGGGGAGGAGAATGCGGGACTGCATTTAAGCACACAACGAGGACGAGAAGTGCCATCAAAGGGATGGAGCTGGTGACTCAGGTGAGGATACCTGTCCCTGAGGCGGTGGTGGCTCAGTCAGGTGAAGACGTCTGTCCCTGAGGCAGTGGTGGCTCAGTCAGGTGAGGGTGTCTGTCCCTGAGGCAGTGGTGGCTCAGTCAGGTGAGGGCCCCTGTCCCTGAGGCAGTGGTGGCTCAGTCAGGTGAGGGCCCCTGTCCCTGAGGCAGTGGTGGCTCAGTCAGGTGAGGGTGTCTGTCCCTGAGGCAGTGGCGGCTCAGTCAGGTGAGGGTCCCTGTCCCTGAGGCAGTGGTGGCTCAGTCAGGTGAGGACGCCTGTCCCTGAGGCAGTGGTGGCTCAGTCAGGAGAGGGTGTGTCCCTGAGGCGGTGGTGGCTCAGTCAGGTGAGGACGCCTGTCCCTGAGGCAGTGGTGGCTCAGTCAGGTGAGGGTGTCTGTCCCTGAGGCAGTGGTGGCTCAGTCAGGTGAGGACCCCTGTCCCTGAGGCAGTGGTGGCTCAGTCAGGTGAGGGCCCCTGTCCCTGAGGCAGTGGTGGCTCAGTCAGGTGAGGGCCCCTGTCCCTGAGGCAGTGGTGGCTCAGTCAGGTGAGGACGCCTGTCCCTGAGGCAGTGGTGGCTCAGTCAGGTGAGGGCCCCTGTCCCTGAGGCAGTGGTGGCTCAGTCAGGAGAGGGCCCCTGTCCCGGATGGAAATGGGGGAGAAACAGAGACCAAGACTGAGGGGGATCCCAGTGAGGATGCTCGCACTAGCCACCTGCCACACCGGAGGTTGTCGGGTCTGAGGGCAGTCGGTATAAAGAGAAGGCAGCCACCATGTATTAAGCACTCATTGGCTGCCAGGGACTGTGCCACATGCTTTTTCATGGATTATCTTTGTAAGAACTAAGCAAAGGGGACCTTGCAATCCCCCATCACACACAAGGAAACCCAGGGGCTTGTTTCTAGTGACACCATTCCTCAGTGGCAGAGCCGAGATTCCAGTCAGGGGCCCTGAGCCCAGGCCTGCGCTCCTATGCCCTGAGATTCCCTCCCCGAGCCCCATGGCGTCAAGGAAGAGCGAGGCAGGAGAACAGCTCAGCAACCAGATGAAAGGGCACTTTCTAATTTTGTGCTGAAAATTTTGCTTGCTGGGTTTTCACATCACCAAGGTATGCTCCATTACGCAAAAATGGGGCTGCTGCTGTCATCATGCAAACACCCCGATATGGAATGTGTGAGAGTCCGTTGCAAATCAGCACCTGCAACCTGGGCTTGCTGTTAAAGGCTACTATTTGCACTTCCCCCCGACGTTAGCTCCTGGTGATGGAACTAAACTCTGCAGGAAGAGCTGTTCTTGCTGGCCAGTGGGCAACAAGCCGCCCTGCGGACCATTCAGAGGAAGTCAAGATTAACCGCTGGCTCGCAGGCACCGAGGGCACCGGGCAGGGGTGAGCGCCCTCCAAGAAGGTGCCGAAGCCACGGCTTCTCAGGGGGAAACTGAGCTGCGAGGCGGCCCTGGGGGAAAGGCGGAAAAGTGGGTCTGACCTCACAAAGCTGGTTCCAAAACCTGGGCCATGTCTCTGCTGTGCTCACAAGTGCCAGGCCATGGGGGGAAGCGCCGGACTCAGTCTACCCTTCTAACTCTCTCCCGTGTGCTGAATGTGCTGGTCGTCAAACACACGTGGAAAAACAGCTGGCCCAAACCGGTTTGGCTCAGTGGATAGAGCGTCGGCCTGCGGACCGGAAGGTCCCAGGTTCGGTTCCTGTCAAGGGCATGTACCTTGGTTGCGGGCACATCCCCAGTGGGGTTTGTGCAGGAGGCAGCTGATGGATGATTCTTTCTCATCGATGTCTCTGGCTCTCTACCCCTCTCTGTGAAAAATCAATAAAATTAAAAACAAAACAAAACAAAAAAGCAGCTTTCTTGTCCACAATTTTTGGTGTGATATCCGAAAGGAAAAACCAGCCACCAGGGGGCACTACCGAGGCCCAGCTGGGACACCTCCTGGAGGCGCTCTGGCCTGTGAGTCAGTGACAGTGTGCCAGGCACTGGGGGGGTGGTGGGCCCGCTCTGTGGGACTCCCCCCTGCAGCTCTAACGTGGGGTAACGACAGCACCTAACAGCGCTGTGAAAAGGAGACTAGGTAACACAAGTGCTTACAGAGCGCTTGGCCTTTCGCAAACACGTAAGGACTGTGACTTTCTGTCCGGTGCTAACTGCTTTGTGCTTCTGCGTACGATCCCCCGAGATCTAGGGGCTGTGACCACCTTCACTGAACAGATGGGGAAAGGGGCTCGGAGACCAAGGTGCCCGCCGAGGCCCACTGTCGTTCTTAAAGATGGGGTCAGAGCGGACCCCAAGCTGGCTTCTTCCCGCCATAGGACCTCTCGGGACCTTCAACCGAAGACACATGGTTAGCCCTGAGCCGTGGTTGCAGGGGTGGGCAAACTTTTTGACTCGAGGGCCACAATGGGTTCTTAAATTGGACCGGAGGGCCGGAACAAAAGCATGGATGGAGTGTTTGTGTGAACTAAAATAAATTCAAAGTAAACATCATTACATAAAAGGGTATGGTCTTTTTTTTATTTTTTTTATTTCAATAATTTGGAACAGCCATCCGGCCCACGGGCCGTAGTTTGCCCACGCCTGGGTTAGAGCGTCGGCCTGTGCACCCAGGGGTCAGAGGTTTGATTCCCGCTCAAGGACACACACATGGTTGCAGGTTCAATCCCCGGGCCCATGGGGTGCGTGAGGGAGGCAACCAATCAATGTGTCTCTCACACATCGAAGTTTCTCTCTCTCCCCTCCCTCCCTTCCTCTCTCCTTCCCTCTTTCTCTAAAAACCAATGGAAAAAAAATACCCTCAATTTGTGAGGAGTAACAAAACAACACGAAAGAAAACACAGGGTCAGAGAGGGCCGAGAACCCGTCAGCTAGCTGCCCGCCGCCGGGCTGTGGACACACCCTCCTGCTTGCTCCCTCGGGCAGTGTGAGGGTCTGTCATTACCGTTAAGAGTCCGAGGGGCTTAGTCCTAGTGGACCCCTCAGGCCTGCTCCCCATTCCAGCCAGACCTGTGTGTGGGCCAGGGGAACCTACCAAGTCCCAGCACAACGCGTGGCTGAGGTCACTGCTGCTCAGACCCCCCAACGCCGCGTCCAGGACCGGGCTGTGAGCAGACAGTGTGGAACGCAGTGTCCTGGCCTGCCCCGGGCCCAAGGCCACGGGCAGGCCCCTCTGTGCCGGCGCTGCCTCTGTATCCACTGAGGAAGATACAGTTAGGCAACTATGACACACGAGGACATTCCCGAGATTTCAGTCCCTGAGCCGGGACACAATGACGGATTTTTGTCCAGACTCTGAGGAGGCAAAGGCGCGTCGGGGAGATTGGAACATTTTATTTCCTGCCATAAAAAGAAATCTCTTTTCATTTGCGACACAGTGAAGTCGATAAAGAAAGGGCTTCTTTATAGTCAAAAGACCAATCTATCTTCTTTGGAGATTATCTCTGCATAAATAAAATATGCCAACAAGGTTGCTTTGCACTGCACGTTTAAAACCCTTTTATGCGCTGGCGCCTGCTGAAGTCAGGGGCCTTCCACTGAGCTCTGCTTTAACCACCACCGAGGCACGCACCATTTCCGGATTTCTAAGCTACTGGGTATCAGAAACATTGTGTATTAGAAAGTGAGATTTTCTAACTTCCAGAGAAAAGCACAAGCTGGGTTCTGACGTTACAAAGCTATATGTAACAGAAGTGTAAAAGAATAAGTAATACAGTACAGTGAACAGCCCCACCGGTGTGGCTCAGTGGTTGAGTGTCGACCTCTGAACCAGGAGGTCACGGTACCATTTCTGGTCAGGGCATATGCCCAGGTTGTGGGCTCGATCACTAGGATGGGGTGTGCAGGAGGCAGCTGATCGATGACTCTCATCATTGATGTTTTTATCTCTCTATCCCTCTCCCTTCCTCTTTCTGAAGTCAATAAAAACATAATATTTAAAAAAAATAAAATGAATATAATTTGTAGGTGATGTATGTATACAAGGCTTCATTAATAACTGCAGCCAAAATATTATTCAATTCTGTTGTTTCAAAACAATATTCCCATGTACAATTATCTTATCTGGGGGAGGGGAAGGCCCACTTTCCCCAAACATCATATAGGGAGGGAGCAGACACTGCGATTCACAATTTTCGTGATAAAAAATGGGTATCATTTCTACAGTGATTAGAACGTGACCCCCAAAAGCACTTCTTTCATGTTGGATAAATCCTATTGCATTAGTCACCACATTGCACATAAGTGTAGGTGAGACCAGGAAAAACTATCTATGTTCTTATAAGACTGTGTACACTGCAGAGTCTAAATTCCTAAATATGTTAAACTTTGTATAATTGATCCACTTAAAATTCTCAAAAATACCTATAGCCCTAGCCAGTTTGGCTCAGTGGATAGAGCATCAGCCTGAGGACTGAAGGGTCCCGGGTTCGATTCTGGTCAAGGGCACATGCCAGGGCTGTAAGCTTAATCCCCAGTGGTGGTGGTGGCGGGGGGTGTGTGTGTGTGCAGGAGGCAGCCAAGCAATGATTCTCATCATTGATGTTTATCTCTTTCTATCTCTCTCCCTCCCTTCCTCTCTAAAATCAATAAAAACATATTTTAAAAAAACAACCCATAAACTGCTGTCTGCAAGGGCTGACTCCAGAAAGGTTAGCAAAGCTTTCCTTAACCATTTGTCTATTTTATATTATTTCTCAGAAGTCAGCATAACTCACTGATTCTCCTTATGCTTTGGAATAGAAAGCTCAGAGCTATTTATTTATGAATTTTAACCACACCAGAATCATCCCAAAATTGCTGATTTAATGTATAAATTTAGTCAACATTCATATGTGTATGAATCCTCCTGGAGTCACTGAAATCACCCAGGGAACAAAAGTACTAGAGGGTTGAGTCTCTTCCTTAGGGAGGAAGAGAATAAAAATGACCAGAGAACAAAGGTTAGGGGAGAGGGTCTTTGACATGCAGGAAATTTTAACCAGTTAACTGCCAGGACACTTTGAATTTAATTAAAAAAGGCCCGCTGCTTGTGTCTATAGACACTTCCGGCATACAAACGGTTAACAGAAGGATGACGAATTCCAAGACAATGAACGAGAATTTAGTGTAGAAGCTAAGAGTTAGCGTTAGTGAAAGTAAAGACAAAGAACAACTCAGAAAAAGAAACTAGAGGATATTCACATTTTGAATTTGAAGAGGCCTTGATTGAATGAAGCAATATCCAAATGAGGAGCCCCAAGACCTCAGATCTGAGAACTGCCACACGGCACCCCAAGAGGTGGCAGGGCCATTTCTAAGCATCTGTGCCTTGAAGGGTCTCTCCACCATTTATCTATGTCACCTTGGGCAACCTAAATGACTCTGAGCCTCAGTTTCTTCACCTGTGGAATGGGGATGTCAACTGCACCTGTCTCTACAGGAGTGCAGTGAAAATAAACACAAAGCATGAAGGTGGTAAATGCTCAAATACTAGATGGTGATGAAGATGTTTTCTAAAAAGGGGATGAATGTAAAGTAAGTCCTTGGAACAGAGTCCTGTACATTCCACACCCCACACTGCTGGCTCAGGAGCTCTGCTTTGTAACAGTTTGGCACCTGAATTTGCCATCTTACCCTGCTGCACACATTTTTAAATCCTGTTGATTCAGTGTCCAAGTAGTTGTCTAGAAATATATTTTTAAAAGTCAATTATAAATATGAGGCATTCCAGTGATACAATAAGTTGATAAATCTGGGCCTGTAGACCCATTATTAGGTTTTGGATAAGGATGAGATGTAACTGAGATCCAATGAGCAAAATAAGTATTCCATATGATCTCTATAAATACCCCATTGTTTTTAGAAACAAGAACAATTAGAAAATTCCCAAGGTAAATGACTTAACATCATCCCAAGGAGGTCTCCAGTAGAAAAAAGTTGGACCGAGAGTTTAAACAGAATGAAAATAATTCAGAAATGTATTTAAATTGTGTTTTTCTTATAATTAATTTCCTCATGTAAGAGAGAGTTTGCACTGTAATAACTATAAGAAACCACAAGAATAAAGAGAATAACGATGCTTCATAAGTTACATTTTACAAATTTGTTATTATTTAATATAATATATTGATTTCAGAGAGGGAGTCAGACAGAATCACCAATGATGAGAGAGGACCACTGATCGGCTGCCTCCTGCACGCCCCCTACAGGGGATCGAGCCCACAACCAGGGCTTGGTGCCCTGATGGGGAATGGAACCTGTGACCTCCTGGTTCATAGGTCAACGCTCACCCTCTGTACCACACCAGCTGGCCTACAAATTTAATCATTAAATAGGATGGTGTGGTTTTATTTGAGAAAAAGAAGAAATTGGGATCAAGTTGAAAACTCTTTAAAGAAAGGTCACAGAGGGTAACTCCTTCCCAGTCGAGGGTGAAATGAGTTTGCCCGGGCATCTCTTCACAGTTAGGAAGGCTATACAGGGAGGGGATCTCTCTTGGTTTTACTAGGTCAGTGGTCGGCAAACTGCGGCTCGCAAGCCACGGTTTGCCGCTCTGTTGACTAATGAGTTTGCCGACCACTGCACTAGGCAAGTCCTTGACCACCACACGCATTAAAGCTAAGGTCGTTCAGTTTCACAAATGGGCAGCAACTTTTCAAGGAGGCACCTACGATGCCAACCGAGGTCAGCCAGGCACACGGGTCCCTCCGCCAGTGGAGAATTTGGAGACATTGCGTTCCCATGTGCTACCGTGAGTAAGAACTGGCAGAAAGTCGTGTTTAAGGAAGGCCTTTGGGTTGAATTTTACTTGGTCATGAGTGGGACGCAAATCAGGAAAGATTCAAAAGTGTCTCTGGTCTAAGACTCCTCTGAGGTGTAGGTGGCAAGGCTGGCACGACTGAGGGCATGTCCTAGGATCGAGGGGGTTCGGAAGTCTAAAGCCCAAGCCGAAGAGCATGGCATGGTGGGCACACCCAGTGGGGTGGCCAGCGTGGGGGGGATCCCGGCCTGAGAACCCATGAGAGCTGGCTCTCCGGGGCTGCGGGACCCACAGCATGGGGTCCGGCGGGCACGGCTCCTCTGCCCCCAAGTGCTTGCCCCCCCCCCCCCAGGGGAGCGTTAAGCTGTCCTGTGCACCGGGCAGGGACAGACCCTGAGGCCGAAGCGCAGGGAGGGGAGGCCGCTGACCGAAGGCCTCTAGGTGGACAGGGCGAGATCCTCGGTTTTCTAATTCCTAACCCGGGGGAGAAGAGAACAAAAACGAAGACAGCACAGGTCGTGGTCTCACCATTTAACCTTTGAAAACAGGTTTCAGCCGCACAGCTACCCAACAGCCGCTGGTCACATGAATCAGTTCAGGGGAGAGAGGCTCCCGGGCAATGTCCCGAGGTCAACAGATAGTCTAGCCCAGTGGTCGGCAAAGTCATCAGTCCACAGAGTCAAATACCAACAGGACAACGGTTGAAATGTCTTTTGAGAGCCACATTTTTTAAACTTAAACTTTTCCTAAAGCCACTTCTTTAAAACAGACTGGCCCAGGCCGTGGTATTTTGTGGAAGAGCCACACTCAAGGGGCCAAAGAGCCGCATGTAGCTCGCGAGCCGCGGTTTGTAGACCACAGGTCTAGGTGATGCAGGAGGAAAAGGCTTATCCACACAGATTGCACAGGCTCCCAGACCCAACAGAAGGACTGCCTGTCCTCCCAATGCCAGAGTGCAGGCCCCTGCTCCGCCGGGCAGAGCAGGGTGAGCAGAGAAGTCCCGGGCTCGCACAGGACAGATCCCGGGGCACCAAATGGTCCATGGAGAAGTGAACCGGAGACTTCCTGCTCCCCACTTCTTCTGGGGGACAGGCTTCAGTGAGAGAAGCTGACTAGACGGGAGCACAAGGCCAATTCCAACAGCATGGAATGAGGAAGCACACGCAGACACATGCACTGCACCTGGTGAGGTTTGCAGACAATAGCAGCCCCTCCCCTCCCGGCGCTCAGAGCGGCTGGCTGCCTCAGAGCTTCACAGCTGTGGCCTTTCAGGGAGGTTTCCTGACATATTCTCTCTCTCTCTCTCTCTCTCTCTCTCTCTCTCTCTTCCCCTCCTCTCCCCCCTTTTTTCTCTCCTCTCTCTCACGGAGATAAAAAATGTCTACTATGCTGAGACCGGTTTGGCTCAGTGGATAGAGCGTTGGCCTTCGGACTCAAGGGTCCCAGGTTTGATTCCGGTCAAGGGCATGTACTTTGGTTGCAGGCACATCCCCAGTGCGGGGTGTGCAGGAGGCAGCTGATCGACGTTTCTCTCTCATGGATATTTCTAGCTCTCTGTCCCTCTCCCTTCCTCTCTGTAAAAAATCAATAAAACATTTTTTTTTAAAAGAATGCCTACTGTGTGCAGGTATTCTTCTACACTAGGGAGACCCACATGCCTTTATGAAGTGCTCCTAGAGTGGGGACACCTTCCCATCCCACAGGCTGACCATCCCGGCCCAGCCACTGTTGAACTCCCAAAGGGCCACGCATTTACCACAGGGCTCACCACCCCCACCTCCCCCCACCCCGACCCCCACCCTGACCGAGTGCTTGATCTTTCTACCGGAGGACAAATGAAATACATTCCAGACCAAGCACATAGCCCTGGACCTCCACACAGACACCTTAAGAACTCAAACTTCCAACTCCAACACACGTGACTTTCAGAGTGAGGAACCCGAGGAGGAAACCCGATCTTAAAGATGTATTGCACATTATGATTTCAAAAAATCAAAATCAAAATCTAAACACAACCACCTAGGAAAGGGAGATGCAGTCCACGTAGGTCGCAAAAGTTCAGGTCTCTCCCTTTTCCCTCCGCTGCCCCCCTCCCTGCCACGCACCTTCAGCCACTGGGTCCCCAGGAGGAGGGTTTCATTACTCAGCAGACAGGGAGAGGGGCACCCATTCCATTAGCTCGCCCCGGGATTGAGATCTCAGACACCGGGCGAGCTTCGCCGGGCTGTGTAGTCACTGTCCCGCTGTCACGCCCGGCGGAGAACAAAAGGGAGGAACCGCCAGCCCCGGACAGAGGCGCGGGCCGCACTCACCCGGGATGGGGATGATGGGGATGCTCTCGTTGGGGACCACCCGGGGGGAGCTGCTGTCCTCCACGTAGAAGTGAGCCGTCTGGAAGCATTTCCTGTGCAGGAAAGAGAAACACATGCCCGCCGTGAGACCCAAGACGTGCACTCGGTCCCAGCTCGTCATCGCTCCGCGCTCCCCTCGCAGCCTGGCCGGCCAGCAGCGGCTCTCGGTGCCACCCGGCTCCCAGCAACAAAGTAGCGGCTACAGTGCGGAGGGAGGGACAGCCCTCGCCCCGTGGCAGAGCCCGAGCAGCTGACGAAGGTTCGCTCTGTGGACGCCCACCTATCCTGACCGTCCAGAGGGGGAGGCTCGGTGAGGAACTCCTCCGAGGCAGGACAGCTTGGCTCGGACGGCGCCAACTTGCTCCACACAGTGCTGGGACGGAGACCCCGCCACCGTCCAAAGCGGACGTGTGACAGGGGAAGGATTTGCTATTCGAAACCCCCCAGCTCCAAGTTCAAAACCACCCTTTGAACACAGTCACCACACGGCCGGCCGAGGACACAATAGCACCGCGTAGCCGGGGCTCTGCAAAGACTCCCAAAGCTGCAGACAGCTCCCTAAGGGGTCAGAGGGTTAGGGGAGGGGTGGGGAGGGGGTGCGCACAAAGGCTCCAAATCCGAGGCCCCCGAGAGGGATCGGAGACGAGGACCCAGCCCTCGAGTGCCACCTGCCCGGCGGGTCGCTCCGGCGTTACCTGTACTGCAGGCACAGCAGGGAGCAGGCGCCGGTCATCGCGGGCAGGCTGCAATCCGAGAAGCCGCTGCCTCCCGCCCGCTCAGCCTCCGCTCTGAAGCCGCCAGGGTTCCCGGCCCCGCGTCACCGCTCTCTGCGGCCCTAATGAGCCGCCGGAAGCTCAGGCTGAATGTTTAATGAGGCCGCTCGCCCGCGTGAATGGCTATTGTGCCCAGGGAAGGGTCCCCGCGCATCTGGCGGAGGGGCCGCACAATAGCGGGCGGCTGCCGGCCCTCCACCCAGCGGGCGGCCCCGTCTGGTCCCCGTCCCCGTCCCGTCCCGGGAGGCGGTCAGCCAGCCCCGCACGCCCGGCCCGGGCACACAGCTCCGCGCCTCCTCCCGCGCCCGCCACGGGACTAAGCCCCCTGTCTCCGAGCTGTCCCTGCTCCTCCACCCGAAGTGGCCTGGGATGCTCCGCTGGGCACACTGTGTGTGTGGGGGGAGGGGGGGTGAAGGGAGCTGGAAAATCCAACATCCCCGTGCGGCACGGGTGGGAGGGGAGGCTCCAGGCCACACGGTGTCACACCTTAGCTGTCACTCCACGCGCCGTCAGAGGGAATCACATCTCAGTGTGCAGTGGCTTTCTGTGAGCGGCGCCTCGTCTCAGATGGAAGGAAGCTCTGGGCGACTGTACATCAGGCCCTGCTCTGGAGGCACCGTACCTGGTCCTCCACCCCGCCCCCCCCCCCCCCCCCGCTCTGGAGGCACCGGGACCTGGTTCCCCCCCCTGCTCTGGAGGCACCGGGACCTGGTCCTCCACCCCCCCCCCTGCTCTGGAGGCACCTGACCTGGCTGCCGTTCCATGCCACACGGGCTCTAACACACACCCTCCCACGCTCGGCACATGCCTCGGAGGACGGCTCTTGCAGAGCCCTGAACAATAACATATTTCTATGATTACCTGGACTTGGTAATATAAATAACAAGTGTTCAAATCACTTGTTTAGCTGCCTTTATTGAAATTTGTAAAGTCAGCCGGGCTAATTTAAGCTCCAGGATATGGAATGCACAAAATACGTTAAGTTCCCAGTGGTAACCTGCTGAAAGTGAAAGTACAGAAAGCCATGAGAGAACCCCCCCCCCCATCACTTTGCTGTTTGAGGTGTATCTTCTGTTTCTAAATTAGTGACGATGTTTTCTATTCTTGCGTTACTCCCCCGCAACCCAATTCGCCCCGGTTTCCAGAATGTAACATCAGAGTTACAACACAGCTAACGGACTTCATAAACAAACTGGAACTCTAACAATTCAGAGCCAGAGCTGAGAAAAACCTGCTCTTGTTGAGCGAGTGGGCCCCTCAAAAGTACTTATCACCCCAAAGAATGTCCCACGCCCCTGAAAGGAACACCTTCCAGCTTACCGGGTCTCACTTCCACTGACTGGGGGGAAAATCCCACAAAAAAATAAGCCTTCCACTTCAGGACCTCCATTTCTAAGACGTAAAGCGGGAAGTCCACAGGGCCGGTACTGGCCAGGGGCCGTGGGCGTCGGTGGCGTAGGAAGGCCTCCGGGTTCCATCTCTCCCTGGAGAGGATGGTGGGCAGCCCTCCGGTCGCTGTCACTCGAGAACCACAGGCTCCCCCTCCTCCCTGGAAAAAGCCTGTGTGCACAGAGGCCAGTCCCACGCCTGTGCCCCTGGCGCGGACAGTCCCAGACTTTCCTGGGGCAGCTGGACGTGCCTGCAGAGAGGAGCCCGGCCCGGGCTGAGGGCAGAGGCCACCAGCTCCCCACGGCGGCTCCCCACGGCGGCACCCCACGGCGGCACCTCAGGCCCGGCACACGCCGCCTCCGGGGACCAGCACCTGACTCCACTGCCTCGGGGACGCGCCCTCCCTTAGAAGGAGTGTCCACGGGCCCGGGCAACGTTCATTCAGCGCCCACTGCACGGCAGCGCCAGGAGCCTTAAAGCCACTTCCTACAACAAGCTGCATCATACATGATCTGTGCAGAGGAACCAAGAAATGCAGACAAACACAAAGAAAAAGGCCCACTGAAGCTGTCCTAAACCCTCCTCACTGGGATCATATTAACATTTTGGGATATTTTGCTCCACCCTTTTCCTTATTCATTGACTATTTCCTTGATCACTGACGATGAGGTGCAAAAGAACCCTGCGCACAGGGTGCATATGTGCCTTCTCTCTCTCTCTCTCTCTAAGCATCGTAAATACTTAAGTTACAGAGGCTTCCGAGTCACAGGAAATGCAGCAAACTGCAAAAACTAGCGGGGAACCCTCAGACCTGCTGCCTCCTCGCGTCCCCCGGAACCCGGCACCCCCCCAGGGATGGACAAGCCTCTGCAGACTTCCCTGCTGCTGCTCCTGTTTTCCAGGTAACTGCTCAGATGCCCCCTGGAATGTCCTAACCACTTCCCCTTCTACCCCTTCCTGCCCCTCCCACAAGAGTCTGGGAACAATGCAGGCAGCTGGTACTTTTCAAAATCAAAAAGTGCTGATCTTGAGTCCAGAAGACCAGGATTAGGAACGCGTGGACTGCCCTCGGCTCCTCCAGCGGGGGCATCCCTCCTGCGTACAGGAGGGGGGTTCGAGGTCTCCAGACGTGTGGATCAACACCCACATCGCTCTGCCGAGCCTGAGAGGCCAGTGTCCTCCGCCAGGGCCCCTGGCTCAACAGCACTGCCCTCGACATCCCCGTGACTGCTGGGCGTGACGAGAGCAGGATCCCAACACAACCCCCAGGCTCCTACGGAAGCCCTCGACGACCAAATACCCAAGTGTGGGCATAAGGATTAGAAACCAAGTCAGCGTCTTCGCATTAAGCTCCATGGGTTTGGAGTCACATCCGGGTGGACAAGGTGTTTGTCAGGGATGTGCAGCTCCAAATGCTAATCGCAGACCAGCTGAGCGGCTGCTGAATCTTAATTAAGCAATCTTGACTGATTTATAGACCGCCCCTCATTGAAACGTGCCGTGGCACACCCGCCAATACTCCCCTCTACTCCCAGCCCGCGGAGCACGGGAGTCACATTAACGTTTACTTCTGTAAATGGATCGGCGGTAGTGAGCCGTGGATGAACGAGAGCCGCCTGCAAGCAGACGCTGACACCGCCCTCCTGCCTACAAGGAAGACGACCGCGCTGAGTTAGGGGGGCACGGATTACTTATTAGGGCAAAGCGTTTCCAGAAACTGGAGCGCCAGAGACAAGAGGAGGAGGAGGAGGCTGTAGGTGTTGTTGGGCTTTCCTTTCCTCCCTTGCAATAGGTTTTAGAGAGGAAGGGAGAGAGAAACATCGGTAGGTTGCCTCCCGCCTGGGGAATGAACCTACAACCTGGGAGTGCGCCCTGACCGGGAACGGAACCGGCCACCTTGGGGTGCACAGGACCCATCCGCCAACTGGGCCACCTGCCCGGGCTTCCTGGGCTGCTCCTCAAAGAGGAGTAACTACTCGTCCAGCCTCCTTCCTGTTGGTTAAATGGCTCTGTGGGCTCAGTGTGCGCTTGCAGGGTCTTTTTCTGGGAGGAATCGTCCACAAAGAGAAACCAGAGCTGCTGTTCGAATCTGCATACTGCGCAAGCCACTCAGGGACACGTGAGCTGACAACAGGAAGGTGCGTTCGGGGATAATCACATGCCATCTTTCACGGAAGGGCGGAGCTGGAGGTATGGACATCTGGTTGTCATGCCTTGGCCACACGGGGCTCATCAGATGCGAGGAGATGAGGGGGAAGGGAAAAGGGAAGCGAACAGAATGAGATGTGTGGGGTGTGAGAGGACACAGGCACCCGATGAGGAGAAAACACTTCAAAATGCCGGATCTCACATGGGGAGGGGAGACGCCCCAGCCCATCGCGTTACCCCTGGAAGTGACCACAATCCGATTCCTGCAGTGACGGTCTCCTGGGAGGATGCCAACTGTCTGCAACCAACCACTCGGGGAAGTGGGAGAAAATGAAGATGAAAATCATATACACTACGAGGTCTCGGGCAATACACTTTCTTGCTAAGCATGAAGCTTGCCAAGGAGTCGCCCTTGCAGGGCCCGAGGGCCCAAGAAGGAGGTTCTGACGTGACAGCTGGCTTTGAGCCGTGAGCTCCGGACCGCTGTCCCCGCGCTCCCAGCTGAGAGCAGAAGGGGTGGGGACCTTCGGGGTCTCCCACACTCAGTCAGGACCCTGGGGTGCTCGGACTTTCTGACCGAGGCTTAAAGGCTCCTCTGGCTCCTCCTGCCACTATTTGGGGGCACGGACACAGCCCCCCCGCCAATGGGGGAGGCAGTGGGGACCTGATGGTCCCACTCATTTCTGGCCGGTGGTGGGAAGTGGAGACGCACGTTCCCTGTACTGCACAGACGACTCCGCATCTATAGCCGGGAATGGCCTGGTAGAAAACCGTTGGCAACTACGTGTGCCATTAGCATACTGACTGAGATAAGTCAGTCAGACGTGCGCGCTGAGAGCTATTTTGAGGAGGATTTACGGGCCTCCTCCCTCGGCAGCCCCAGATTGTAGTACTTTTTACATACCCGGGACCATCTGGGGGAAAAAAGTTGATGCAGACATCACACCATCAACCAGGTTATATTCCAAGTGATTTAAGAATATTAAAATTTGAAATTGTTAAAAGTACCTAAAACAGAAAGTAACCTCTAACTTTCTAATGATGATGCAGAAATCAGAAATTTATGGAGATATCCGATTCCATAAAAGCAGCAGCACAGCCCTAATCTGTTTGGCTCAGTGGTTAGAGCGTCGGCCTGCAGACTGAAGGGTCTCAGGTTCGATTCCAGTCAAGGGCATGTACCTTGGTTTCGGGCACATCCCTAGTGAGGGGGTAGGGGTGGGGGTAGGGGTGATGGTGGTGGTAGTGTGTGCATGCAGGAGGCAGCTGATCACTGTTTCTCTCTCATCGATGTCTCTAATTAGCCTTATCCCTTCATCTCCATAAAAAAAAACCAATAAAATATATTTGAAAAAAAGCGCAGCAGCATAAACACAGTTGAAAGGGAAAGCACAGATTAGGGAAGAACTTTTGCAACCACACTGCTGAGGATGGACATTTCTCTCAATTAGAAAAAGACCCACAACGCAAAAGAAGAATGAGCAAAAGACAAAACGTTCTACAGCAGAAGAAAGACAAATGACCCACACGTGAGAGCTGCTCCAGCTCACGCACCACTAAGAGCAAACACAGGGAAATACACTGAGACACCATTTCCTTCACCGCCCGGGCGAGCACGAACACCAAAGCCCCACAGGGCACGGCGCCGGGGAAGCTGCACGGACAGACAGGCTCCCGCCTCTGGTACAGGCCGCCTCTGTAATCCACCCGGGGGCCGCGTGGCACCATCATCCAAAGTAAAACGAACGGCCCTAGCCGGTTTGACTCAGTGGGCAGAACGTCGGCCTGCAGGCTGAAGGGGCTCAGGTTCAATGCCCTGGTTGCGGGGTGTGGGGGGGTGTGTGGTGTGTGTGTGTGTGTGTGTGTGTGTGTGTGTGTGTGTGAATCCCCAGCAGGGGGCATGCAGGAGGCAGTCAATCATTCATTCTCTCTCATCATTGAGGTTTCTGTCTTTCTCTCCCACTCCCTTCCTCTCTGAAATACATTTTTAAAAGTATTAAAAATGTTTACGGTAAGGAAAAAAAAAATAAGAAGTAAAATGTGTGTGGCTCGTGACGCTGCCAATGTCTTGCTTGAACTTATCTGACAGTTGGACTTACCTATTTGGAAATGACACGTAAAGTTATCCACCCGGGTACTGTCTGCAATAACAAAGGACTGCCAACAGCGCAGTGACAGCCCCGGGGACAGGTTAGGTAAGTAAGTCACCACACCTCTGTGCAGAAGAAACGAATGCAAAACCGCCGGCGCCCAGAGAAGAACTCCATGCGGACAGACGGGAAAGGCCTGTGGCGGTGAGGGAGGGCTGTGCGTGCAGAGAAGGGGGTCCGGGTTCCTTCAGGGCGGCGCACAATAGGTTTACAGATGTTCGGTGGACAGTAATACAATAATTAATAAATAACAACACAAGAGCTCTAGCTAGTCTGGCTCAGTAGAAAGAACGTCAGCCTGTGGACTGAGGCATCCCAGCTTTGGTTCTGGTCAAGGGCACGTGCCTGGGTTGCGGGCTCGAACCCCAGTTGGCAGCCAATCCATGATTCTGTCTCATCACTGGTGTTTCTATCTCTCTTGCTCACTCACTTCCTCTCTGAAATCAATAAAAATATATACTTTAAAAAATAATAATAACCGAAACCGGTTTGGCTCAGTGGATAGAGCGTTGGCCTGTGGACTCAAGGGTCCCAGGTTCCATTTCGGTCAAGGGCACATCCCCAGTGGGGGGTGTGCAAGAGGCAGCTGATCGATGTCTCTCTCTCATTGATGTTTCTAACTCTATATCCCTCTCTCTTCCTCTCTGTTAAAAACTCAATTAAAAATATATATATATTTAAAAATAATAAGAATATAAGAATATACTGTTTCGAGCACTCACAACTGTAAGCCAGCTTTCGCCCCGCCCGACTGGGCGCACACACAATGGCTGGAAGGACAGACGGCAAACCAGCAGGAGAGGTCACCTGTCCCGGAGGAGGTGGGGGCAGGGCGGTGGGTGACCGGGGAGATCTGGGGACATATATATAATTTTAAACTTCTTCCTTTTTGAGCCGTGTCTAGTACTAACGATTCTAAATTTAACAACTTTTTGAAAAATTAAATACTTGGGTCTGCTTTCTTCTCCCCCATGGGGGATCATCGGCTAGTACTTCCTGCAGCCCCGTCCTCCGAGTGGGAGAGGCTTAGGCACGTGAGGTTCGACAAAGGGGCAAGTGGGCACTGCCCCTGGGGACATGGGCAAGGGCGTGGCAACAACTATTGTAAATGTTTGCAGGGTTGTCATTTAGGAGGCTTTCGAAGCTCTTCTCCTGGTTCCCTGCCACACTGTGGAGGAGACACAGCCTGGAGAGGAAGGGGGCGGGGACACAGGAACGCCTCCCTCCCGCAGCCCCGCCTCCCACACCTCCGGGTGGAGGAGGGAAGGGCCCATCTGAAGGCTGTTCCCAGGCTGTGGAGGAGGGGACTGGTCAGGAGGCTGCCCCGGAAGCTGCTGGGCACGGTGGGCGCGGCCAGGGGGAGGTGGGTGGGTGGGGCTCAGTGCCCTCAGGAGGTAGGCGGGCTGTGGCTCTGGAGGAAGACAGCCGCATAAGGCTGAGCGGAGATGGAGGGCAGGCTCCGGGGTGATTGTCCAGAGCGTGGGGCTGTGTGGAGGGGCGTGGCTCAGGACAGGCCACCTAAGCGGGGAGGCCCAGCCGAGGACCTCTCAGAGCCCCAGCTTCCTCGTCTTCTCAGTGGGCTCATCTGTTCCACACACAGAGCATTATATGTTCATGACCTCTCTCATGGAAGGAACTGCCATTAGAGATGAGAACATTGAGGCCCAGAGGGCTTTGGTAAGCTGCTCAAGGTCACAGAGCCAGGGAGACCTGCAGTTAGGCCTCATGTCTCTGGAGCTAAAGCCTGTGCTTCTGAGCTACTACATTAAAGAAGAAAGTTACATGACTCTTAGCAGGGGGAGGCAGGGGGGGTCTATGGAGACACTGGTTCCCAGAGGGTTCTCAATTGCTAGACCTACAAGAAAGGTGCTTCCCCCAGTCCAGGAGTAGGCAAACTTTTTGACTCGAGGGCCACAATGGGTTCTTAAACTGGACCGGAGGGCCGGAACAAAAGCAACCTGACCATGCTGGCACTCTCCTCTTGGGCTGCTGGGGAAGGAGCGGAGAGGAGAGCAAGAGAACCTTCCGCTCTTTCGACTCTGTGGGCCGGATAGAACAGCTGAACGGGCCGAATCCGGCCCGAGGGCCGTAGTTTGCCCACCCCTGCCCCAGCCTCTGAGGAACGATGGCAGAGGGACTGAGCAAAACACAGCCCCCCGGCTGCTGTAACAGCGTGCTCCTGCTCCCGGGCCAGCTGCACACGGAGTGAACACAGGCCATGGCCTCACCTCCGGAGAGGACGGAGACCGGGCGCGCGCTCATCCTTGTGCCGTGCGGGAGGTGACGCGGGCCTTTCCGAGTTACAGTAAAAAGCTCGTTATATTCGTAACGGACTAGGCATGAAAGTTAGGCATGGATGAGATGTCCAAGATTCTCTCTGTTCAGACTAGATCTCTGACTCTAACGCTATACTGAGGGGGTTTCTATTTCTGTCTTCACCCCTACAGCTTTGAAAACGGGTTAGACATTGCAGACTTCAGTGAGAAGAGGTCACAGAGAGAGCGGGTGGCACCGTGTCAGCGGCCGCCTCTCCCCGCAAGGCCGGCTCGGCCCCGAGCCGCTTCGCAGGAGGCAGAGCTCCCGCCCGCCTTCCACGGTTCCGGACGGCACTCTCAGATCTGAGGCAGACCCGATTACAGCGATGGACAACCAACATTTCACCAATAATCCGACTTACCTACAGGTTTTACATGGAGACAAATCATCCCATGTTAAGAATTCTAATATAAATTCTACCAATTGGTTCACTGACAGTTGTAAAGGATTACTCACAATATTGATCAATATTAAATTGCCAATTAAGACAATGAAAGTATTAATTGCAGTAGTAACAGTAAGTGATAAGCCCTACAGAAATCCCCTCAAGAGGCTCGCGTGTGGTGACTGAGATTGCATACTCATGACTGCTAAAGGTTTTCCTATAAATTTCCCAGGACACGCATTTCCTCAGTTACTTAAACCTTCATTTCATCTTTGCATTTCAGCCTTATGGAAAAACACATGACACGTCCCCATTGGCTCACTGTACTCTCCCCTTCCTACGCTTCTTCCCTAACTTATCTATACATTTAGGTTTTTAAAAAGTATTTTTCACTGGTACAGCTCAATGCATGCATTGGGTTATTTTTTTTTTAACTTGCAAACATGCAATCATCTGACATTCTGGAAAGCAAATGGATGCAATAGACACACAGACGCCCACACACACACGAAGAACACCCCCATTAGGTACCAGCTTAGAAACAAAACAATGCCCCATAAAACAGCACAGCACAGCAAAGCAAGCCCCCGCGGCACACACTTGAGTTGGCACCAGCTGCCCGCAAAGCTGCAATGGCGTCTGCAAGTCTTGCTTTGGGGCCGGGTGGGTTAGGAACAGGTGAGTTTGAGCATGTCAGGAGGATTGCTGTCAGGAGGACTTCGATCGCCATGGCAACAAAACAGAAACCCAGCAAGCCAGTCCAGCACGGAGCCCCCCGGAAGCGTGGCCGCCCCTCACCTGCTCCCCTTCTCTCCTCTCTCCCCAGAAGGCGGCACTTCACGGGAGCGTCTGGGAAAGCCCTTCGACTTTATTTTGTTACACCCTCTAAATAGACAAAAACAAAACAAAACAAAAAAACACAGGTGTAGAAGACAGCATTTTCAATCGACCACCAAGAGTTCCGCACAAATGCCCTCCCGCCTCTCACATGGCGCCCCCCGCATCCGGCCTCCTGTCTAAGCCAAGCGTACACACAGGGGGCTGGTTTTAGTTTAGTTTTTTTTATGCCGAGGTTAAGGAACACGAAATGGGAGCTTTGCTCTTGAAAAGCCACCTCCACACGTTAGCAACCTGCACACGCCCCTCCCCCGTGTTAACAGAAGGTTAGACCACCACCAACCCAATGATGATGTCCTTTCTAACTCGTAAACCTGTCTTCCCACCTTAGACACCCCGGGAATGAATGGGACATAGCAGGCATCCGGGGGGCACCATCTGACCTCCCTGCCCGCACAGGTTTCCCGGGGCTCGATATCTTTTCCCTGCAGCCCTCTCCCTGCTGGACAAAGTCGTTCCTGACTCACAGCACCGACCGGGAGGCCTGGAGGCGCTCAGGGAGGGGGTAAGCAGCCGCTACCTTATCGGGATGATGCACTAACGTAGCCCCCAGGACTTGGCGCTAGCGTTGGAGAGATGAGAACACTGGAAAGCACTTCTGTTTCATTTGATGAACCTCTAACCACCCGGGCTCTAGGAAGTCACACGGGTACCATTCCTATGACTTCTAACCTCTGGCACTAGACCAGCAAAGACAAACTGGGGTCTCCGGAGGTTCTCCGTCTGGGCGGCTCCGATGAACCCCCTGCACAACTCCTAGTTCAGGTGTGAATTCCAAAGAACACGGCTACCTTCTGATGGACGTGGTGGCTTTATACTTCCGGAATGAGGCCCTCTGGTTCTTAAGGGCTGGGAGTGTATTCTCCCTTAACACAGCGTTCCTTTATTCTGATCATTATTAGGCTCCATGTTGGCTAAAAGTGCTTGGCAAAGGAACCCAAGTTGGGGGAAATAAAAACTTGGGAATCTGATGAATTGGGGGCGGGCGGGGGGGGGGGGCAGGGAGAGGTGGGGAGAGGGGGGTGTAATTCAGAACTCTTGTCTCCCTCTACTGAGCACATCCTGGAACTACAGCTGTCCCCAAACACCAGGACCCTACTCCTTACTCGGTGCGGCTACAAACACTAATCTGGAGAAATCACGCGTGTGTTGTTGGGAGTGTTTTTGCAAATTTTCATAAAAACTTGAAATTTGCAGCTTCCTAAAATATTTAGACTTCTCCGCAACCCTTAGCCCCCTCCGGATCCTGCCAGACTCGCTGCGGCGGGCGTTTGGAGCGGCGCCGGCAGCTCGGCAGCTTCCCTCACACACCGCCGCGGCTCGCAGCTGACAACACTTCCCTGCGCAGCAAATGCCAGCAAACCGACAGACGACTAATACCGCGACCCACCGCGGGCTACCTGAGCAAGCTGTCCGCGGACACAGCCGGTCCCGGGAGGGAGGAAGCTTCGCTCTGAGGAGTCCCAGGAAAGGGGTTGGTTCTGTGCACCCAAGAGCATGCACCGGGTCTGCCTCTCCGGGAGAGCGAGCTCGGGGTGAACACATGCCCGCCCACTTCTCCTGCCCGGGATCAGGCCGTCCCTCACACATCACGAATAGGTTTCAGGGGAAACCTTCGCGGCGACTCCCTCCCTGCTTTTGTCTAATGACCACGTGCTGGCGGCTCCGAGAGCTGTGACTGTATCTCAGGGCCAAGGCGGCGGCAGGGGGCCGGTTGCTATAACAACGGGCAGTTCTCTTGAAATCTGAAAGCCCCCCCGAGACGGTTACTGAACAAAAAGTTGCCGGGATCGGCGGCATGAGCTGCCACGTGGCCAGGATCGCCCAGGCGGCTGCGGGAGGAAGAAGAGGGAGGTGCCCACCTCCAGGCCCCGCCCCCAAGCCGCCAGGTCCCGGGGGAAGGCAGGGTGACGGTGCTGAGCTCAGACCCCAGGCAAGCCGGGCTCTGACATCATGGGAGGCAGGCAGCTTAGCTGTCCCCACAGGCTTCACACACCGTCAGGTTTGGGAGAGCTGGATTATAAAAATTACTCCTGGTCATGAATAAATACGTTACTGAGCTGTGGCCACAGGAAGAGGGGTTCCCTAAAGAGAGGAGTGTCAGATCCCTCCCAAGCATTAACCGAAAAAATGGAGCCGGAATACCTGTGGTTCTGTGAACAGTCTGTCTGCAGAGAAGATAAAGGTGATCGCACAGAACCACACAGCGTACGGCTGGCAGCTCGGACTCCTCTAGCCCCGAGGGGCGTTGCAGGGGAGCCTGCCTTCCGTTCCCATCCCGCCCTCACGGAGAGGGCCCGGTTCTGCCCAGGACGGCCTTCATTCCGCACAGAGAGGGCAGTGTGAGGGCCTTCTCTCCCGCCACCCTGAGCACCCACGACTGAGTGCCTGCCTCTCGGTCAGTTCCGGCCAGTGCCCTCTGCCCAGAGCATTTGTCCTTTGTTCTGTGAAAGCCACAGCCAAGCCTTCCCTCCCCCAAGCCTTGCCTGGCTGGGTCTCCTCCCACCCATCCCGGTGGTGGCCAGAGTCCCTGGTTGGCACCACCCACCACGCGACTGGAGAATTTACCCAGAGGGAGGCCAGGCTAGGTCAGTGTGTGTCTGTGTGTGTGTGTGTGTGTGTGTGTGTGTGTGTGAGAGAGAGAGAGAGAGAGAGAGAGAGAGAGATAGAGTTGGGGTGGGGGGGGGGAGATAGAGGAGGCAGACTGTCCACAGAGGGGGTGCCCGGAATAGGGCCACCGCGGGGCCCCCGTCCAGCCCCCCAGTGCCACAGGATGGGAGAACTATGCTGCCAGCTCTCCCGCTTTCTCACACCCAGACAGCTGAGGTTCTATGTAAAATCCTCCTGTTTTTAAATCAGTCCGGACTTTTAAAGACAATGCCAGCTAAAGGAAGCAGGTCTGGAGGCCACTGGAGTCTCACTCCCACTTGGGGTAACCTCTGTTACCTGCTCGTCTCCTCTTCACTGACCCCCCAGGGCCTGCCACAGACTGATGGCCAAGAAATGTCTCTGAAGACTGAGCAGAGGAGGCATACCCGGGGCAGCCGGAAAGGGCCTTAGGTCAACAAACACAACAAAGCTCCATGCGTGCTCACTTGCAAAGCATACCAGCTGGGGGACCCTGGGCGCGCCACTCCCGCCGGGATCGTCTCTGTGGGGACGAAGGGGATGCGGTCCCGAGCCCTGGCTCGCACGCCTGGCTGTGAAGACGACGTGATGTGCCTGTGCGGGTTTTGTGTTACTGTGTGTGTGTGTGTGCGACCCGTGCTTTGTATGAATTCTACCCTGTGAGCTGCTGTGATTAGCGACGTTTCCCCTGGGCTGACTGTTCACAGTCACCTGCACGGAGAACCCCCTCCTGCTGCCCTTGTCTCCTCCGTGGCTTCCCTGGGGGAAGCGGAGCCAGTGTCTGTGCTAAGCCCGTCTCCCCCAGTGAACTTTGACCAGCCTGGGATACAGGGGGTCCACGCTCCACGGGGCACGGGTGGCCAGGCATTCCGTGAGCAAGAGGGGTGTGAGCACGTGCCCGCCCTCCACGGGCATCCGGCTGGCTGCTGGAGCCGCCACTCTGACACAGGCCCCGCCCACATCCGCGGTCTGCACCCTTCGTATTCCTGCTGCCGTCTCCCCCTGAACATCCAGGGAGAAAATATGGCAATGCCAAAGGTACCCAATTGTTTCCACAAACAGCATCCTTAACGAGGCAACACCAACACATGGCAGCACGTGGGAGCGCCTGAGGAGGGGAGTAGAGAGACACCTGCCTCTGTCTGCCTCGGAAGCTCAATCGGTATGGACCAGCTTACTACGGAGTTCACAGGGGCTCGTCATGCGCTGAGCGGGGACGTGAACGTCTCAGCCCCAGCTTCCTCTGCCTCCAAACTTCAAACCTAGATCCGATGTCACACCTCCCCCGTAGGAGCTTCTGGCTTCCTGTCCCTGAGTCTGTGCAGTTCGATCAGCCCTAGCGAGTCTCTACCCTTCTGGAAAGTTCTTTCCTAGGCTAGCATTATGGTCCATGGAACACTCAATCTTTCACCCGGGGAACCAGCAGGGGACAGCTGGGGCTAAGATAAAACAAACAGGTTATATTATTCAACATCAAAACCTAATCAGCTTCACCCTAACCCTATGGTTGGCAAACTGCGGCTCTCAAGCCACATGCGGCTCTTTGACCCCTTGAGTGTGGCTCTTCCACAAAATACGGCCTGGGCGAGTCTATTTTGAAGGAGTGGCATCAGAAGAAGTTTAAGAAATTTGGCTCTCAGAAGAAATTTCAATTGTTGTACTATTGATATTTGGCTCTGCTGACTAATGAGTTTGCCGACCACTGCCCTAACCAATTTGGCTCTGTGGATAGAGCATCAGCCTGAGGACTCAAGGGTCCCAGGTTGGATTCTGGTCAAGGGCATGTACCTTGGTTGTGGGCACATCCCCAGTAGGGAATGTGCAGGAGGCAGCTGATCGATGTTTCTCTCTCCCTGATGTTTCTAGCTCTCTATCCTTTTCCCTTCCTCTCTGTAAATAAATCAATAAAATATATATATTTTTATATCTACTCAGCTTCTTGAACACCAGACATAGAGTTGGTCCTCTGACATTTTCTTCAAGAAATTCCAAACCATAGGAGCTTGACACATGCAAACACATGCACCTTAAACTCAGGCTGCGGGAGGAGGCTTTGACCCGCCTCAGTGCCTCTCTCTGGCAGGTCTGTTTGCCGGTCACCGCTCTCACGGGGCCTCCCCCGGCGAAGGGACCGAAGGGACGTGCTGTCACCGTCCCTTCCAAACGGCACCGCCCAGGGGAAGCCCCGGCTGGCTCTCCCGCGTTTACCCATTTTCTGTGTGAGCCCCCAGCGCCCCCTTCCCCCCCATCAATGAAAACGGGGCAGAAACAGGTCCCTGTCCCCCGAGGCTGTTCTCACGCCGAGCCCCTCGCCCGGCCCAATGCCAGCTCAGCTCTGCGTCCCATCCTGAGACTGTGCCTTCACGCTCCGTGTGCACCGGCCTGAGGAATCCGGGAAAAGCTCAGAGGCCGAGTCTACTGGGTGATGTTAAAGCTCTGGATCCTTGAAACCAAGCTCTGAATGTACGAACAGAGTGACACGTGTGTGTGTGTGTGTGTGTGTGTGTGTGTGTGTGTATTATATATAAAATAAAATGCAAACAGTTGTCACTTCCTAATGAGAAAAGCACATCTTGAGTGGACGGCTCTGAAACCTCTCCGTGTCCCTTTTACAGTCCTCCCCACGAGCAGCCCGCGGTCAGCATGCGCCCTGGGGCAGCCGGTTCCGTCTGCTGGGCCACGGAGATCTGCTCTGGGGTGGGCAGAGGACCAGGGCGGGCCCATCAGAAACAAGCCCGAGGTTCTGGCTAGAATTGCTTGGACCATGAGTTTCTCATGCGGAGCTGCTATGTGAGGGTCCCGCAGCCGGGGCAGCTGCGCCTCTCCGTCCTGCGTGGGAATCTGGGAGGAAGGAAACCACGTGGCGTGGCCCCGGGCAGAGCTGCCCCGCAGACCGGCCGCCTCTGCCCGGCTCAGTGACCCCGCGCCAGCAGCTCCGCCCACCGCCGGCTCCCGGGCTGGTCTGCAAACCGCTTTGTTCTGGGGGAGATGACCCAGAGGTGAACTGAGTGTTCCCAGGCTCACCCCGAAACACAGGGTCACCCCTAACCCGGCTGGCCTGTCACATTAACCACGCTGCGGCTACTGCTGGAGGCTGCGAAGCCCGAGATGCCCCTCCTGTTCCCTTGCTCTACCCAACCGAGAGCCGACCGGGGATCTGCGATCAGTCTGCTGACTTTTCATCAGTTCCTATCCCCTGCACTGCGAGCCTCAGCTAAGCCGCCATCACTTCCTCCTGGGACCAGTGCGGTGGTCTCCCCGCTGGCCCCTCCACCTCCGCCCTGGACCCAGCGCAGTCTCTTCACAGCACAGCAACCGAGGAATCCTGAGGCCAGGCTGCGCCATGCTTGGGTCCCGGACCCTCCTCACCTTGGAGCAAAAGGCGATGGGTTTACAGTGGCCCACAAGGCCACCCTCAGCCGGACTCCCCTCTACTTCCTTCCCGATGCCCCCTCCCGCCACAGGGAGTGCGGGGAGAGCGGCAGGGGGCCCCTTGCCCTTCCCAGGACACGCTGGGCATGCTCCTGCCCCGGGGCCTTCGCACATGCCGTCCCCTGCCTGGAGCATGTCCCCTTCGGAGCTCGTGTCCCTCCTCCTTCAGGTCTCCGCTCAGACACCACCCTTATCCGCTCTGAACACTCGTCCCTGAGGCCCACGTGCCCCTCCCTTCCCGGAGTTCACTTTCTTCACCAAGTACACACCACCTCGGGTGTTACAGACGTCACTCACTAGCGTTGTTAGCCTGTCTCCCTCGCTGGAGTGTAAGCTCCACGAGAGCAGGGGTCTCTGCCTAGTTCGGCTCGTTTGGTATCACCGGGGCCCAGAAGAGGGCCTGACACACAGGGCTCACGATGAATGAAGGAATGAATGAAGGGGAGGGAGGAAGGGAGGGAGAAAAGGAGGAAAGGAGGGAGAGATAGAACACCTGCTCCTCCCTGAGGAAGCTGTCAGACAGGGCAGGAGCCTCCACCTGGTCTGAGCGGTGAAAGCAGCCAGGCCACCACATGGGCAGCCTCCTCCCGCACGGCACCTCGCCTGGCCGAGGGGGCAGCGGAGACACACCCACCTTCCAAGCGGAAGCTGCCAGCAGCTCCCCCGGGGAAGCAGGGAGACCTGGGCCAGGACAGTGGGGTACCAGGATGGCTCACCACCAGCCATTTTTACCTTACACGTCCTAAGAGCCACAGAATATGCCCAACGTGTTCCTATCACTCAATTTTCAGCAGTGAGCTATGGGGAAACCAAGGTGCAGAGGTCTTGTGCGGGCCTGGCAGGCAGTCCGGGCCTCAGAGGAGCCAGAGACGCCATGGAGCTCATTAGCTCATTAGCTCCATGTGGGGACGGGAGCACCACCAAGGAGCAGGGCTGGGGTCCTGGCCTGCACCCCCCCGGTTCCCAAGCACAGCCCCTTGGGCACCAAATCCCAGAAGCTCCCGCTAAGTGCTGACCTCAGAGCGGCTCTGCCCCGGCCTCCGGCCTCCGGCCTCCTCCTGCCACAGCCGCTCTCCCAGGTGTGAGGGGAACAGCTCTCCGGCTGCCGCTCCTTTCAGAGGAGGGGCCACGGGCTTCTGCTCCTCCCCCACCCCCGGGGCAGGTGCTTCCAGCAGACACTCCCTCCATCCCTCCCCCCCCCCCACACACACACAGGTGCTGCCCGCTCACTCACCTCCAGTACACCAGCACAGCGATGAGGAGGATGAGGCACACGAAGGTCAAGGCGGACACCACAATCAGGGGGATGATCCACTCCATCCTGCCGGGGGACGGGCGGCTGATCATCCCCGAGGTGTTCTTTTCTGCTGCGAAGAGAGACAGTGCCAGTTAGAGGACAGGCCGGCAGAGGGGGCGCCAGGGTGGCCGAGTTCTGCTCCGGGGCGGGTGCCCACACAGGCCTGGGCTCCCGCGTGGACGGCCCGGTGACAGGAGGGGCGCCTGCAGCCCACACCACGTCCTACTGAGTCCCCCCACACCTGGCCTGTCCTGCGGGCAGCACCCGCACCACCAGTGGGGTGCGTTTGCAGGCAGAGTTCAAGGTTGGCGGTAAAGGGAGCCGTGGAGACGGGCACCCCACTTTGCTACCCAACCAGCTCTGAAGACAACTGTTATGAATATTCTCTGGGAGCTCAGCAGCCATCACCCTTCCCCTATAAGAGCACCCCAATTCTGCGTTGGGGAGCTGCCTCTCCCTAACAGACATGGAGAGGCCCCCGTGTCCCGGCTGAGGCAAGCGTGGCTGCAGCGAGGACAAGGTGCTCCCGCCCTGGCCCCTCGGCCGCTGGGTCTGCACAGCACCCAGCCAGCAGGAGCCCCACCCGGTGGCCCTCGGTCCTCAGCACCCAGCGCCCTGGAGCTCCTTCTCTCCTCATTCCAGGTTCTCCAGCGTTGCCTTTGATTGCATCACCTCCCCCACGCTCCCGCCAGCTCTGACCGGAGGACGCCCTGCCCAGCTGCCCAAGCTGCCCAGCTGCCCCGCCAGCCTGCCTGGAGCAGCAGCGAGAGGGGTTCACAGGGAGCGGAGCCTGCTCTGACCCGGCAGCTCCCGCCGGTCTCGGGCCCGGGACCCTCGGGGAGAGCCGGCTCTCGAGTGGCGTGGCCAGGAGCCTGGAGGCCTCCAGGTGGCCGGAATGGAGCGCAGGTGTGGTGCCGGGCTGGGCGAGCCCAGGAGCAGAGGCATCGGGGGAGGCCGGTGGCGAGAAAGCAAGGTTAACGTGTAAGGTTGAGTAAAATCAGAATACAAATATAAGGTTTAGGAAAGCCAGAATGCAATATCTTATGACAAACGTTAAAGCAGGGCTAGGTCCCGAGGGAGGTTTCGTCCTGTAGGTACAGCATCTCGTGATACTCATCTTATGACGACCGCCCTGACCGCTGTGGAATTCTCCCCCTGGGAACTGAGATGACCGCTGCGGAATGCACCTGCCAGGAAGAGACCAGCCTAACCTGTAATTGTGGGAAAAGACCACTCCTGGAGGTGCCTCAACAGCATACAAGGACTTACGCAGAGGAATGGGTGAGCCCTGTGCCCCAAGGGGGCCGGGTGCCCCGGGTGAGCCGTGTGTCTCTTGGGAGCAGTTTTAAAGAGGCCAGGCTCCGGAGTATGGGAGTGAGCCACAGCCTCCTCCGGTTCCCTGGAGCGCTGCTGGCCCGGGTGCCCTCCCTCATCTCCTGGGGGGCCCTGAGCGCAGGCAGCTCCCCATGTCTGCCCGGCTCACGGGGCAGAGGCCAGGCAGGTGGGCACACCCGGAAACCACAGAGAGCCCTCCAGGTGCCTACCTGCCTTCCTCGAGGGGCAGCCGCTCCTCCTCCTCCGGACCCACAGCTGCACGCGTTTTGTTACAGCGGTGGGCACACCTCGGAGGCAGACCCCCAAGCTAAGGGAGCACCCCAATAAAGCGAGTCGCAGTCTTCCTGCTGGTGGACAGTCTTGCCTTCAGTTTGTAAGAAACACAGTCACCTCGGAGAGCAATGAAGCGAATCGCACAAAACGAGGCCGGCCTGTGTTTGCCAAGCCCTACTGTGTGCAGGGCCTGGTGCTCGGGCTGCGGAAGCACCTGAAAGACTGGGGGCGGGGGCGGAGGGCAAAGCATTTAAAGGGGGCGGAGCAGACACAGGAGCGAGCAGTGAGAATAAAGGGAAGGGGGCACAGCTGTTCCAGCCCGGGGACTCCAGAGCGAGCGGCTCCCTGAGTGAGGGTGAGATCTGGGCGTGAGCCAGGCCCAGCGCAGGAAGGACGGGTGCGGACAGAGAACTAAAGGGGAGGGCGTATGAGAACGAGGAGAGGGGGCCAGCTGGAGAGCCGGAGGCTGAATTAAGAACAGGGTTCGTCCCAGGGCAATGGAAGCCTCCATCTCCCTCCAGGGAACCCCCTCATAGCAAAGCTCTGGGGAGCGGCCAGAGAATGAGCTGCAAATGGGAAGAATTCTCGGGGCCCCAGCAGGGGGAGCCAGACAGACAGGCAGGTCTCCCGCCCAAGGAAAACAGGGCAGGAGGCTGACGCTCTAGGCCACGCGTCCAATGACCTCAGATTCCACCCGGAGGGCCTTGCATTCCGGAGGGAGGGACCCCCAGTGTCCCATCCCCTCCCCAGCTCCTTACACTACAGGGTAGACGGTGGGCAGGGGCCGAATGCAAACCCCACGTCCTACTCATCTTACCACTGAAAAGGGCTCTGGGCCCCAACAGTCCCTCACAGGGGCATCTCTCTGCGGGGTGCACATCTCTGTGGGGTGCACATGAAGGGGCTGCTGGTGGGCCAGGCCTTAGAGAGAGAGCCTGTGTCCGAAAGGCCTTCCCAGTGAGACCCTCGGGAAGGGGCAGGCTAAACGCGCCCCCCACCCCCAAGCACCTGCAGGTGGCGAGGTAAGAGGCCACCCCCTGGGCAGACAGCTCCCTTCCTCCAGGTTCCATTTCAGAACCCAGTCAAGTGCCCGCACTCTGCCTTTTAAAAAAAACTTTGAAAAAAAAGAAAAGAAAAACAGTTTTCAGTGGCATATGTCATCGCTGAATTAATGCTGCTTGCCTTTTCCTGGCTTGGCTCCCGGCCCAGTAGCAGCACATGAAAGCGAGTGCACGGCACGGTGGGCGCTGCGGGCGGGGCGTCAGATGGACCCCGACACGCTGCCCGCCGCGGGGAGGGCGGCTTCCGGCGGGACAGCCGCCGGCGTGGGCGGGACCAGAGGAGCGTGGCGGCCCGGGCCGCAGGATTCCCCCCTTTTCCAGAAAGAGCCGGAGCCGGACAAGCCGCCCACGCGTGGCTCTCTCTTCTAGCCTCGCTGGATGGCAGGCAACTTGAGGGTGTTTTGTCGGAGTGCAAAACCACCCTCTTCCATGAATTAGGGCGGCTGCTCTTCATCACAGCAGTGGTGAAAACACACAACTGTTCCCATTCGAACCCTTTCCAGGAGGTCAGCTTCGTGGTGTGGCGTATGTCCACGCCGCTGTGCAACCAGAATCTATTTTAATCTGCAAAACTGAAAGTCTGCCCCCATTATCTGCTCCCCGCCCCCAATTCTACTTTCCGTCCCTGCGATGGACTGCTCTGGGCACCCCGGGTAAGTGGAGTTGCGTGGACCGGCTCGAGTCACTTGGGGTGACTTCCTCACGCTCACCCACACTGTGGGGGGCGTGTGCTTTTTTTAAGGCAGAGTAACGTCCATCAGAATCTAATGATTAGATGTACGTTCCACACTGTGTCCATCCGCTCATCTGTGTGTGTGTGTGGGGGGTGGGGGGGTCGTCGTCTGGGCTGCCTCTACCCCGTGGCAATGTAAATGCTGCTGCTAGGAACACGAGCACCCGTGTCTCTTCAGGACCCGCCGGCTGTCCTTTTGGGTGGGTGGGTTCCCTGACGTTGGATCGGGGGGTGGTTCTCGTTTTAATTATTTGTGGAACCCCCACGCTGCTTCCCACGGTGAAGGCACCACCCGCAGCCGCGCCGACAGCGCACGGGGCTCTGATCTGACTCTCCTCGTGCTCACCAGACTTGTTACTCCCCGCTCTGCGTTTGACCGCGGCCCCCCGGCAGGTGGGAGGGGAAAAGGCCGCTGCTTTCAGGGGCCGTGGCCTTTGTCTGGATTATACTCTTGGGCCCCAATGTTCATTGAACCACTGCTGCCCAGACAGGACTGTCAGGGACAAATACAGTCCCCCCAGACGGGGCCCTGGTTCCGGGGTCCCATCACTGAGCGAGATCAGAGCCCCACGTCCTCACCCCCACCCTCCCCGGAGTTCTCACGAACCCGCTCCTGACATCCCACGGAGCCACTCCATCACGCTCAGACAACCAACCGCAGCCCGGCATGTCTACTTGGAGGTGGTGCTGGGAAACGGGGTGCCCCGTAACTTCCAGGCTGGTCCCCACCCACCGGGACGCAGACGCAGATGCTCTGCCCTCAGACTGACACCCCTCACCCTGCGCTCCGCACGCACCTGGGTTCCCACTCTGACACATATAATCTGCCCCCAGCAGGGGTGGGAACTGGGAGGAAACCGAGCCACACTGGCCCCGAGTGGCCCCCCAAACCCTCCAGGCTGGCTCCTTCTCGCCCTGCACTCCCAGGAGGCATGGCCCACAAAGGGAGCTGGCCGGCAGCACTCGCCCGGCAGAGACTGCGGTGATCACGCACACAAGGGTTTGCAAGTTTAGGCGAGGGAGGCTGCTGGTTCCCCCGACCTCCCGGGGCCTGGACCACTACTTGGCTTCCTCCTTGCATGGGCTGCTCTTGCTTTCCCTCCCATCAGCTTCTCGGCAAAGGAAACCTTCTGTTAGTCCCGTGAGCAGGCTCTCCTCCGCGGCCCTGCCGGCGTTCCGGACGAGGACGCCTGTGCCGTGGGGACTGCCCTGCGGACTGTAGGGTGCAGGTCCCCCCAAAACGCTCCCGGAAGCTGCCACATGTCCTGAGGGGGCGGGCGGGGGGTCGTGGGTGGCTGGGAACCTCTGCCATAAACCTTCCTGTGAGGCACGCGTTCAGGTGGTCGCTAGGTGAGGAGCATTTCGCCTGCACTGGGCCCGTGGTGCCCGCTCGGGAAAAGCCTGGAGCTCGGGAAGGAGCGCACGTGGCCGCCCGACCCGTGGACTCGGCCTGTTTGAGCCCCGTCGGCGGCCACGGGCTGTCATCCAGGGCATCTTCCTTAGCCTCCGGGCCTCAGCTTCCTCGCTGGCCCGACGGCAGCAATGCCCGCACAGCCCTTGTGGGGGCGCTGTAGGGTAACTGGCACGGCCGGAACAAAGGCTACCGGGGTGCCCTTGTTTCCATAATCAGAGGTTCTCAGTGGGGTTCAGCGGGGTTCCCCAGGGCGGGAGCGTGCCAGAGGTACTCCAGCTTTGCCCAGCGGAGCGGAGGCTGGGGCTCGGCGCCCCCCACTGGGGCTGAGAGCAGCACACAGCCTCAGGCTCTGACCAGCTCCATCCCGTCTTAGCTCCTGAGCCGGACAACACCTCCCGGGGGCCAGGTGTGCCCTGGAGACTTTGCTGACCCCCGAGCCGGACCCCTCCTTCAGCCCCGGCTCACTGATGGCCCGGGGGAGCCATCAGGGCGGGGGTGTTGGAACCGGGGCAGGATTCAGTCTGGAAAAAAGGTTTCCTTGATTTGTGGAGACAGAAAGGAAACCCTGGCACTAAGAGGTGGGTGTGCGGACGGCTCCTGCAGGGCACCCCCCCCCCCCCAAGAACGGTTTCCCACGTCTGTGAATCGTGGGGGTGCGCCTGCCCCATTCAGGCTGCGGCTGCGGACGGCGGGGCCGTGTTGGATTCCCACGCAGCACCACACACCCCGCGGAAGGCTCGCACTACAGAGAGGCTGACAGCCGAAACCGGTTTGGCTCAGTGGGTAGCGCGTCGGCCTGCGGACTGAAAGGTCCCCGGTTCGATTCCGGTCAAGGGCATGTACCTTTATATATTTAAAAATAAATAATAAATAAACAAAGAGGCAGAGTGGCTGCACGGAGGCCTCCAGCCCGTCTCATCAGCTTCCCGGGCGGGTGCAGCTATAGCCATCAACGCTACGGCCCAGCACCCTGGTTCCGGCCTGCTGGCACATGCGAAGGGGAAAACGGCAAGACAAAAACGAAATGGTGTGGACTCACTGGAAAACGGGGAGATGCCGCACAAAGCCCCGGGTTTCCGGCCCACCAGGCGTTGCCACTGACGACAGCGGCCGGCGCTGCGTGGGGCGGCCTCGTTAGGAGGGCCACGTGCCGTCGGGTTCGCCGCGGCCCTCACCGCCCCCGAAGGCCTGGCACCTGGCCCTCCTCTCTCACGGACACCGCCCGTCTGGTTTCTGCAGGTGCCCGAGTTTGTGCCGTTTCATCGACAGAAAAACCCCTCCTCCTCCCTTTCCTTGTGAATTAATAAACTAAAGATACTGCTCCTCACAGGCCTCGAAAAGATGTTACCAAACACCGAATGAATTTAAACAAGACCCTTGGAAACTCTGTTAAAAACATAGTTTGTAACTTGAAATGTTAACACTTTTTTTCCCCACCTAGTAAATATTGATCCCAGTAGTTTTTACTTAATGTGAAGAAAAACAGGTGGAAGAGATTTTTAAAACTGTCCTTGCAAAAGGTTTTTTAAATAAGTCACAACTAAGAAGAGAACGACAGTGATCTCGTTTAAAAAATAAATACCGCCGAAACCGGTTTGGCTCAGTGGTAGAGCGTCGGTCTGTGGACTGAAAGGTCCCGGGTTCGATTCCGGTCAAGGGCATGTACCTTGGTTGCGGGCACATCCCCGGAAGGGGGTGAGCAAGAGGCAGCTGGTCGATGTTTCTCTCTCATCGACGTTTCTAGCTCTCTATCTCTCTCCCTTCCTCTCTGTAAAATAGCAATAAAATATATTTTAAAAATAAATAAATAAATAAATAAATAAATACCACGCGGGAGGAGGCAGAGGGGTGGAGGGTGGGGTGGGTGGAAGCGAACTGAGGGGAACTTGTGGGTCTTACCCTCAGCTTACACCCTTTCTTGATAAACAGGCACAGGCACTGCTGCTTAAATGAGGGGGTGGTGGGGGATTGGTCAGCAAAGGATGGCTCGCAGGTCAAACCTGGCCGGCCGCCTGCTGTTGTGAGCACTTTGGGTGGCATGGACCGCCCCGGCTTAGGGCTGTTCCGTTATCTCTGGGCACTATGGTGGCGTGGAGTCGGCAGACCACAGACCCACCGCCCACAGACCTGAACATGTCGCTGTCTGGCACTGCGCAGGAAGAGCTGGCCGGCCCCTGGCTTACGCAGTCACCACCCCCCTCTGACACTGAATTGCCTGGGATTCTAAGACAAGATCGCTTCCCACTGGAAGCAGGAGCCTTCCCCCTGAAACAGGGTGCCCAGGGAGGCGCTGAGCTGCAATCCCTCCCGTATCCCCCTCCTGACTGGTGGCCACACTGGCCTCCCTGGGGGCGGAGGAGAGTTCTCGGTGCTGTTTTCAATGCCGGCTCACGGGGACCAGTCTCCTCAGCCCCCGGAGGTCCAGGGCGCCCGTGAAACGCAGGCCAGCTGGAGCCCCCTCGCTGCCTCCACCTCCCCCGTCACAGACAGCGGCTCCGCTCAGCCACACCTCCTTCTGCACTAGCGGCTGTCAGGACCCCCCCTGCCCAGGACACTGAGCGAAGACTGGCCCCGGGACCCCGAGTGGACAAGGGACAGAGCCTTCGGGGTGATCAGACTCCAAAAGCGAATCCGTCAGGATCGCAGACGCTCAGACTCCTGATGGTGGAAGCTGGGGGCCCAGACGCCGCACCCGGAGCTGGGACCCCCCCCCCTCCAGGCGTTCTTCATCACTGTCCCTGCCCTGCAGGTTGCAATGACTCCTTCCCGAACCCTGGACACCCCAGCCTCTCCCAGTGTGAGCACCCCACCCCCCACCCCACCGCCGCCCTCGCAGTCACCCGTCTCAGGACCCGGAGAGCAGCGCTAACGAGGAGCCGCCCAGACCAGGCTCCGCCAGCCCTCGGGGCAGAGCCCGAACCCCTCAAGCCCCAGCATCCGTCCCAGGGCACCACTGTCTTCGGAGAACCACGCTGGCCAGCCGCCATCACCCTCACCCTCACCATCACCCTCAGCATCACCATCACCATCACCCTCACCATCACCACCTCCGAACCGGGATTCCAGTGTCCACCCTTGCGTGCCACCCCTCCCGTACAATCTGCACACACAGGCCTGAGTCACGGCCCCCAAAAGCTCACAGGTGACTGTCTTCTACGGACACCCACCGCTACTTCTCCCTCCCTTAGGGTCCCGTCCGCAGCCTGGCTGACGAGCCCCTCCCGCTCTGAGCCTCCCACACCCCCTCCCGAATGGAGGCCACCCTGGCCTTCCGACACTGGCTCTGAACAGCCCCGCAGCGGGTCTCTGGAAGGTTCCCACACGGACCTCTGCATGGCCCGCTCCTTCTCCCACTCGGGGCTCCATCCACGGCGCTGCGCCCACGTCGGCACTCGCCACTTGGTAAAGCCGTGCGTTCCTTTACCGGAATGTCCAAGCCCCCCGCCAGGCCCTGAGCCCAGGAGAGCGGAGGCCCCTTCTGATCTGCCTTCTGTCCCCAATGCCTAGTTCAGGGCCCGGCTCACACTGGGCGCTCCATAAATATTTCCGTGATAGCTCCCAGTCTATGTCACCGATCGCGTAGGAACCGCTTCAGACAGCCTCCTTCACGCGTGGCCTGTCTTGCCTGTGCTCACTTCCCCGGGAGCTGCCGGGCTCCGTCCCCTACACCTTCTCCCACACCATCTCCTACACCACCCCCTACACTGTTCCCCACGCGAGGACCCTCCGCGGCCCCCACGGGAGGCTGCTTCCAGAAAGGAGGCCAGCCCCGCTTTCCGGAGCGTGCAATTCAAAACATGAAAATTTATTCTAAGTTGTATCTTAACATACGAGATCTCAGCTTTAGATGAATTTTAATGTTTACAAGTGCAAAAGCAAATAAATATTTACCAGTTGCTTTTTTTTTTTTGCGCGCGCTCTTATAACTCCCAAACAGCTTAGATGCAAAAAAAATTGTTGTTAAACATCTTGTAGTCTGGCAAAAGGAAGGGTTTCTTTATTAAGAAAACACCTCACAACAATAACAGCCCCTGATGCTCGCGGCCTCCTCCTCGGAGACACCGCCCCGGGGAGGGCTCGTTAGTACGTGAACACGGGACAAAGCAAACCCGCCACGGGCCAGGGTCACGGATCACATGGCCACTCGCTGGTCTCACCCCTAGAGCCCGGGCTCGGGTGGAAAGCCCAGTTTCCCGGGGTGGGACCGTGGGCTATACCAGCTCTCCCCACGCGAGCCTCTCATCCGCGAGGTTCCAGGTGATTGTCACTTGCCCACGGTCCCTGCCCTGCTCACTGCCCCCTCCCACAGCCCCTCCTCCCTCTGCTCCGCCTCAACCTCCCCTCAGCCAGCGCCCTTCCTATCTCTGCCCTCCCGCTTCCCGCGTCCTGGCCTGTCCCCCGGCTCCCCTGGACCCCTCAGGCCTGCCCCCCAGCTACCTGCTGCACCCCGGCTCCCCTGCACCCCTCAGGCCTGCCCCCCAGCCACCTGCTGCCCCCCAGCTACCTGCTGCACCCCAGCTC
The DNA here is from genome assembly GCA_963924515.1 of Vespertilio murinus. Classification (NCBI taxonomy): domain Eukaryota; kingdom Metazoa; phylum Chordata; class Mammalia; order Chiroptera; family Vespertilionidae; genus Vespertilio; species Vespertilio murinus. The sequence continues at coordinate 46,028,031 of OZ004715.1, read as the reverse complement.
CTCTGCACCCCTCAGGCCTGCCCCCAGCTACCTGCTGCACCCCGGCTCCCCTGCTGCACCCCAGCTCCCCTGCACCCCTCAGGCCTGCCCCCCAGCTACCTGCTGCACCCCGGCTCCCCTGCACCCCTCAGGCCTGCCCCCCAGCTACCTGCTGCACCCCGGCTCCCCTGCACCCCTCAGGCCTGCCCCCCAGCTACCTGCTGCACCCCAGCTCCCCTGCACCCCTCAGGCCTGCCCCCCAGCTACCTGCTGCACCCCGGCTCCCCTGCACCCCTCAGGCCTGCCCCCCAGCCACCTGCTGCCCCCCAGCTACCTGCTGCACCCCGGCTGCCCTGCTGCCCCCCAGCTACCTGCTGCACCCCGGCTGCCCTGCTGCCCCCCGGCTCCCCTGCTGCACCCCGGCTCCCCTGCTGCACCCCGGCTCCCCTGCTGCACCCCGGCTCCCCTGCTGCACCCCGGCTCCCCTGCGGCACCGTGAACCTCACGGGGCGGGGCGGGGCTCCCCTGGGTCAGCACCCGACCCCCTGTCTGCCACCACGCAGGCAGGCAGTCCCTCATCACAGGCTGAATGAGTGAATAAGGAATTAAATCTCAATGGACACATTTAATATGGATGTCGTCTTCAGCCATGCACTTCCTCTGGCAGCTGAAATCCTCGGAGCTGCTCTGAGGAAAGGAGACTTTACCAGGAACAGAGATCAAGGCAAGACTTACTCCAGCAACAGTGAAGGAGCAGGCTAACCTCACTGGGATCACACACACACACACACACACACACACACACACACCCGGCAGCACCGGCCGTTCCGGACCTGCCCGCCTGGCCCAGTCATTTTCGAAAGGGCAGGACTCTCCCGGCGCCCGGCCGAGGATGCGCCTACCTGGGTTGACAGTGATGAACTTGTCCTCGGGAAAGCGGTCCCCGGCGGCCGCGGGCTTTTTAGACGGCGGCAGCTGGGGGCTCTTGCGCTCCCGCCCCCGGTCCGGCTCCTCGGTGGCTGCGGGGGGCACGTGGGTGGCGGCGGCGGCGGGCCCGGGGCCCAGGCGGGCGCCCCTCGTGGCACCGGGCGGGCCGGTGGGCGCGGCGGTGGGGTCTTGCCGCCGGGGCCCAGGTATAGTCTGCCGGCCCCCGTCCTGGGCGGTTCTCCGGGGCGCCGAGGGCACGGGTGTGGGCTCGGCCCGGCCCCCGGCGGCGTGGGTCACCCCGCTCCTCTCCTTCTTCTCCGGGTCCTTCTCCCCCTCCTCCTCGTGCTCCCGCTCCCCGTCCTCGCTCTCGCTCTTCTCGTCCTTGGCCCCTTCCTCGGCGCCCTCGCCGCCGTCCTTGCCCGGCGCCGAGTCGCCGTCGGGGGCCGGGGAGGCGGCGGCCTCGGGGGTGGCCAGGACCGGCCGGCCGGCCTGCTTGCTGGCCGCCGCCGCCGCCGCCGCGGCCGTGGGCAGGCGCGTGGGCCACACGGTGCTGGGGAAGGAGGAGATGCCGCCGCCGCCGAAGCCCAGGCCGGCCAGGAGCGTGCTGGTGACCACCGAGGCCACCGTGGCCTGGCTGCCGCTGGAGGACGGGCCCATCCCCGTCGCCATGGAGACGAACGAGAAGGGGATGCCCGAGGACGTCCAGGTCGACGACCCCGAGCTGATGGGGGCCATGTCGGCCGACGAGGCGGGCGACGCTGTGGGCTGGAGAGGAGGTGGGGGAGGAAGGAAGGAAGGAGAGAAAGCAGAGCGGCGTCAGTCAGGAGGTTGGGAGGGAGGGCCTGCAGAGGGTTTTGCGGTTTTTAAAAAAATATATATTTTATTGATTTTTTTTTACAGGAAGGAAGGGAGAGAGATAGAGAGTTAGAAACATCAATGAGAGACATGCTCGCAACCAAGGTACATGCCCTTGACCGGAATCGAAGCCGGGACCCTTCAGTCCGCAGGCCGACGCTCTATCCACTGAGCCAAACCGGTTTCGGCAGGGTTTTTTTTTTTTAATTAAATATATTTTATTATTATTTTACAGAGAGGAAGGGAGATATAGAGCTAGAAACGTCGATGAGAGAGAAACATCGACCAGCCGCCTCCTGCACACCCCCCACCGGGGATGTGCCCGCAACCCAGGTACATGCCCCTGACCGGAATCGAACCCGGGACCCCTCAGTCCGCAGACCGTCGCTCTAGCCACTGAGCCAAACCGGTTTCGGCGGTTTTGCGGGTTTTGATTTCACTCGGGGGCTGCCCCAGAGCTCGGCGCCAAGGGTGATGCAGGCGACCACGGATGGGCACCTCGGCCTCAATGGCTTTCAGCCCCCTCTGTCCCAGAGCAGCCCAGCCCGCACTGCTATTGCTCCGGAGGGGCTGGCACCCCAGAGCGAGGCGCGCTACATCAGGCTGAAAGACAAACACCAACCGAGCGGTCAGTGGGCGACACCAGCTGGGCAGCTGCTCTCGGGGGCCCTGGGCGGGCGGGAGGCCTCGCTTTCTTACGTCTCCAGCGCCTGTGGACAAGACCCGGCTCTTGGGTCCTGAAGGCCCTCGGGGATCTGGTCCGGCCATCCGACAGGGAGGAAGTAGAGGAACAGGGGAGGGTCCCGTCTATGCCCTGGGGGCGTGGCCACCCGGCAGGGTCTGGGGCCTCTTCACGGCCCGCACCCCGCGTCCTGCACCCCTCAGGGTCTCTGGGCTTATCCAGGGCAAAACCCTTGCCCACGGACAGGACCCCAGTCACCGCTACGTTTACAGCGGCCAGCCACGCGCCGGGGCTTCCCACGCGGTCGGGGGTGGGCATCACCCCGATGTACAGAGGAGGAAACTGAGGCACAGAGGGGCCAAGGGCAGCTTGTGTCCAAACGGCGGCTCCCGCTCCCGCCGTGCTAACCTGGTGCCCAGCGGTGGGCTGCACTGCGGCACGCGCTCAGGGAACAGCCAGGCCGCTGGCGCTGGGCGCACAGCCGGTCTGACGGACGGAAATCCTCCGTTCAATATGGCCCGGACACCTTAGATTGTACCGTCTTATCGCGGGGTTTTAATTAGAAAACTTTGTAATTTAAAGAGGATCGCGTTAGCAAACGTTGAGTTCTCCAGTTGGTTCATGAAATGCCCGATGCCACCGAAACCGGTTTGGCTCAGTGGATAGAGCGTCGGCCTGTGGACTGAAAGGTCCCGGGTTCGATTCCGGTCAAGGGCATGTACACTGGTTGCGGGCACATCCCCAATAGGGGGTGTGCAAGAGGCAGCTGATCAATGATTCTCTCTTATCGATGTTTCTCTCTATCCCTCTCTCTTCCTCTCTGTAAGAAATCAATAAAATATATTTTTTAGAAAAAGAAATGCCTGATGCCACACACGTGGGGGCCCTCAGTCCGTGAAGCCAGGCATCCCGGACTGAGCGAAGACTCCTCGGGCTCTGAGCCTCGGCTTCCTGAACCATAAAAGGGGAACAGCCGTAATACCAAGCTGTGGAAGGCTGTGAGGAGTAAATAAAATCATAACACAACCTGTGCTTGAAACCCAGGAAACGCTTGGTCAATGTTAGGCTATTGGTGTTATCATCAACAGTGTGATCACTGTTATGATTATTAGTTGCTGTAGAAATGGGAAAACTTCGATATTGATCGGGGCTCCGGAAATTTGAAAATCAGCGTCTGCCCATCGAAGGGCTTGGAGCAGACCTGTGCAATCCTACATTCTATGACCCTACTGATAAGAGAGAATTAAAAAGCGGAGGATTTCTCACCTTGACAAAAACTATACTCTATAAAACTATTGCTCTAACTCTGCTGCACAGCTTGTTTTCCTAATGGGTTGCATTATAAACAGTGAATAATGTAAATTTTTCTGTATCTTAACTTTTTCCCGTTAAGTACTTTCACAATATCATACTGCCACCTCGTGGTGACAGTGTCAACTGCATGCAAATGAACAACCAGGACAAAACATTAACTTACTTACAAAACATTCTCTACTTACCACTCCTGTCTTCACAATTCTGGTCCCTTGGAATATTCGAGTGGTATTAGCTGAGAAGCAAAGAAATTACATTGTAAACCACGATATTTTCTTTTGTTCCAAACAACCTTACTAACAGACATAAATGTGAATTACATATAATTTACATGGAATGAAATATCATTCCTTTTTAGATTTTTCTCCCAACCACTTAAGAACGACAAACCCTTTCCGACTGTGAGTCATTAAAATTTGTTACCGATTCCTGACTTACGGAGGTAAAGTTTACATAGAGAATAATGTGCCAGTCTTAAGTGTATAGTCCGAGTAATGTTTACCCTGTAAACACCTGTGTGCCTACACCCACACGGAGTTCAGGCATGACCCCCACCCCAGCCGGTCTGCCTGTGCCCCACCCATCAACACCCACTCCATTTCCCAAAGGCACCCACACTCTGACCTCGGTCAGAATCCCAGTTTTGAACATCATAAAAGTGAAATCATATTATTTCATTGTTCCTCTCTATTTTTTTTGTTTGTTTATAATTTCTTACATGATCCTTTCAGTGATTACAATAAACATCCTAAATTTATTATAGTTTACCTTAAATGAGAACTTTTAATGCCTCCTAAGAATGGAAGAAATATACAATTTTTAAACTCCACTGGCCTACCTCACCTTTTGTGTATCGTTACATATTTTATTTCTACGTAAGTTTTAAAACCCGTCGTTGCTTTAAAAGGTCAAATTCTTTTATACTAACCACGCATCACTCTCCCTGCTGTTGGGTTAATTTGCATAGTCACTCCTGATTGGCCGGTATGTGTCAAGGAGGTATGGTCAATTTGCATATTTTTTTTATCAGGATAGATTACAAACACTTGATTTTTCAAAGTCCACACAGAAGCCAGCAAGCTCAGGGGGCCTATTAGTCAGGAAAGGCAGCTCTGTGAATCCCAGTGCCCAGCCGGAACCCACGGAGACCACATCTGGGTGCATGCAATCGATCACCATGTGTGTGTCCAAGGTTCCCGCCCCTCCCCTCCCACAGCCGGCACCCACTCCGGCCTGCTCTCTCTCTCCCAGGGACAGCCCAGGTCTGGTCGTGGCACGAGCTCCCTCCTCAGCACAGGCAAGGGGCCAATGTGTTCAGAGCCTAGGTGGACACGCAAGCATGAGTACCTGGAGAAAAACATAGCGTGCTAACTTCAATTAGTTTAGACGGCAGGATGAGATAATGTGAACCTTAGCAAAGAACATTTAAATACTAAACGCAAGATGGTAGGGCTGGACGGGACCCATGGAGGGCATCTAGGCTGGGTGTAAGGGGATATTTATAGTTGATACCAGAGAAGCTATACGAACTACTTAATAGGCATCAGCCCATGGCGTTCCGTAAGGATGCCTTGAGGTCAGTACTCTTAACACAACCGCGTGGTGGACTGTGAAACTGAAGCTCAGCAAAGCTAATAAACATGCTCAGGATTGCAGACACATACAAAGTGCAGCTGGAGCTCAAACGTGGGGCCCTCCCTCCAGAGCCCCAGTTCTCATCCAGGTCTTCCGTCTCCAGTGTGCCTGCCAGTCTCCCAGACGTCTGGTTAGGACTCAGACCACCCCCACTCCCCCCGGAAATGCCGAGGGTTAGGGCAGTGATTTTCCACCTTTTCCATTGCCCGGCACACACAAGCTAATGGCTAAAATTCTGCAGCCCACCAAAAAAAATATACATTTTTGCCAATCTGACAAAAAAAAAAATAGGTATGACTCTGATTCATTCACACAGGATGGCCATGGTTGTGCTGGCTGTTTTCATCTTTTTATTTGGCAATCTAAGGAAAAGGAGGTCAGTGCCCCAGACTAATTCCTCAGGCACTGCATTGTTTTAAAATTTCTCCGAGCACACGGGTTGAAAATAACTAGGTTAGGGCGGGTAAGTCAGAGTGGATCCTGTGGGAGGTGGGAGGGTCCAACATCAAATTCTGGTATGTTGCTCATGAACTTTTTTAATTGACTTTGCTTTTAAAAAATACTCCATTGAAATATCGTGTGTCTCAATTACCGCGTTTTTTGCAGCCCTTTCAATTCTGCACCTAGGTGAATGCCTCCCTTGCCTCACCCCAGCCCTGGCCCTAGAACTTTCTGCCAGTCCCCCAAATCCACAGGAACAAAGAGCCAGCTGGAAGGTGAGCAGTGTGCGTCTGGGCCATTCATGGGTAAACTACAACCCACAGGCCGGATCCGGCCCGTTCGGCTGTTCTATCCGGCCCACAGAGCCGAAAGAGCGGAGGGTTCTCTTGCTCTCCCCTCCGCTCCTTCACCAGCAGCCCAAGATGAGAGTGCCAGCGTGGTCAGGTTGCTTTTGTTCCGGCCCTCTGGTCCAGTTTAAGAGCCCATTGTGGCCCTCGAGTCAAAACGTTTGCCCACCCCTGGTCTGGGCTCTGCTTCTAGGGTCCGGCTAGATCCAGGAGGAATTCTGTGATCTGGCACCGCCAGATACACAAGGAGAGTAAAAATCTCCACTTTGCCCTTCTTCCCTCCTCGGGCCTGTGAAGCCCTAGATTAGAAGGTGGGACGTGAAGCCCCACGGAGTCCTAGGCCAGGCCTGCGTCCTGCCGCCCCAGGCGGGAGCAGGACAAGCCATGCAGGAGGGCCGGGCGGGGCCCAGGGAGCCGGCCTTACCCTGGAAGAGCATCGTCTGGCTGAAGTCGCTGCGCATGTCGTTGCGGCACACGGCCTGGACGCGGAACAGGTAGAGGCTGTCCGGCGAGACGTGGCTGATGGTGGCTTTCTGCAGGCGAAGGAAGGAAAGCAGTGAGAGATGTGGAGGCCAGCGCACGCCCACCTTCTAAGCCAAACCTAAAGTGTGAGGAACCACGTCCAGGTGTGTGTTGCCACGGCAACAGCTGCTGGACATGATGCTCCCGGGGACCAAAGGCTGCCTCTGGAGGAAAGAGTGGTCAGAGGGGACCGGCCTGGGACTCTGCTTTCAACGCTGCAATCTGCGGGACAGGACGGGGCCACGTCAGCCTGCACTCCGATGCTTGCCTGAGGCTCGGACTGTGTCTTAGGCCCCCTGCACACTCAGGAGTCTTAGACTCCTTCCATCACTAACATCCCCCTAGGCTGCAATCAGGTGCCCGAGGCGGCCTCTCGAATTACCAAGCGGACTGCTTTCCAGAGCCACTCCGAGTTTAAACAGCTGCCACCAGATCTCTGCATGTCTGTCGTTGCGTGGTAAGGTCCTCTCATGCATCCTCCATGGGTGATATGGAGCACGATGCCAGGAAGGACCCCTGGCTAAAGGTCCGGAAAGGTGTGATGCGGCCTTTTTCACCCACCCACAGGCTGATCCGGGGCCAGGTGCTGTCTTTGGCCTCTGCTGCCCTCCTGTGTAAGATGCGGAGAGAAACAGCTACCTCACAGGGTCCTTGTGAAAGCCAGGTGACACAGGCCGGGGAAACCTGTTCACACATCGCCCACACCACACCACAGAAAGAACCGTCTAACACAGGGCCGGCCAGCTCCAGCTCACGGGCCAAATCCGGCCCCCTGACTGTTTTTTTGTCAATAAAGTTTTATTGGCACACGGCCACGCCCATTCCTTCACATGTACCTACGGTATCTACAATGGCAGGGTTGAGTTGTTGCCACAGCAACCTGAGGTCCCATGTCCCCTAAACCCTAAAATCTTTACTACCTGGGCCTTTCTGGAAAAAGTTTGCCAATCCCTAGTCATTAGACACCTGCCAACTCCAGGTCCCCATTCCTCAGAGCTTCATCCCAAGGGCCTTTAAAAGTGAGAAGAGAGAAAGTACCTGAAAAGCAGGCAATGCTTGCTTTGTGAAGAAACACAACAAAACAAAACAAAAAAAAAAGGCAACTGATTTCAAAGACTTCCCTAATGGATGGATGTCTTGCCACTGAAACGTGGATTCTGGGCCACGTATCAAAAGCAGCATGGGGAGCTTAACCGCCGGGGGGTTTCCTGCGGCAGCCACCGAAACTCTGACCGTGGCCCCGTGGCCACACCTGCTGCTGCGGCCTAGAAACCGGCTCCTGGTTAGGGCAGCAGGTGACATCAGGCCAGTGACCCGTGAGCCTCACTTAGCTCTTTTGGGGAAGGTAATGGCAACACGTAGGAGGCTGGGGAAGAGGCACGTGACCTGGAAAAGGCTGCACTGATCTTAGATATTCCTCTGAGGTTTCCAGGCCAACCAGCAACCACCCGTTGGAGAACAGTCTTGTAGCTGCCAAGTCAGCACACTTGACTTCCCGAGGATTTAAGAAGATTAATCTTGTGTGTCCCCAAAGAAACTAGCCACCCTTAGAAATTCTCGGGGGGGGGGGGGAAAGGACCTCGCTACCAGAGCACATCTCTCTCTGCATCGTTCTCTGGACCCAATGCTCACCTCTTTCTCCAAACCTCTGACCCGTCTCTGGTTCAGGGCAGAGGCTCCGCTCCTCTGACACAGGGACTTACTGGACTCACTCCAAGCCAGCGTCCCTGCGTCTTGGCGGGTTTAATTGTTTTCATTTAGAACAAGACCCGCCTGAGCGCCCGCACGCCCCGGCTGGTTGACGCAGCATCGCTACTTCAGAGAGGAAGCCCCTCGGGGGCGGCCAGCGGCGGCACGAGGAAGGTCAAAGCGCCTCCCAACCTCAGGGCTTTTCCGTAGGTTCCTCTCTGATCTCACGAAGCTCCGCATTCCCTAAGGGGACCGGGCGAGCTACGTCTAGTGGGGGAATCGAAGACATAAATGAGAATGAAGAACAGGAATCTTCATCTAAAGGGATGCGCCAAGATTCATCCTGTCGCTGATTGAAGGGCCCCGGGGACCCCGCGGGGAGAGGAAGATCGCTGCCATCATTAAGAATCCCACTCCGCGCGGCGGCGTCTGCCTCGCGCACACACGGGATAACGGATTTCATTACTCCAGAGCCTGCCTTTGATTAACAAGGGGAGCAGGGGCGCTCCCCTCCGACCCCGTCACGTTGAGTTTCCCTGCAGAGACGTGAAGACGCGTGCTCGCCGGGGGGGTTGCTATCGCAGGGGAGGAGGGGCTGCTGCCAACGTCTGTTGGGAAGGGCTGCGGTGGGTGCCGGCCACCAAACCCGGAGGCCAGTGTAGGGAGGGCTGCGGAACTGAGGCTTGGACTGTGTCTCAGGCCCCCTGCACACTCAGGAGTCTTAGACTCCTTCCATCACTAACATCCCTCAGAATGCAATCAGGTACCCGAGGCAGCCTCTCGAATTACCAAGTGGACTGCTCACGGTGAGGTCCGATGCCACGGTGTCTGGGAGACTGGGAACAGTGGCTAAGAACTGCATGGTCCCAGGGTCCCTCCCGGTAGGAATGTGAGGGGCTCCGACGTGGAAGGAAGGGTGGGCAGCGGACGGCCACCCGGTGGCGGGGACAGGAGGCAAGAGCAAGGGGAGGAACCGCTGCAGTGGGGACAGCGGGTCCTGACTCACTGCCTCCCGGGCCAGGCCTGCTGCCCATGGACAAGCATCTGGTCTCTACACTGACCCTGTCAGAGGACAGGCCTTCCAGCCGCTTTCTGCTTCTGTACTAATGAGGACAGAGGAATCGCTCTAAAGGGCCCTGTGATTAAAAAAAAGGAACTAGCCTTTCCGGGTGGTGTTGGGGGCAGGTGTGAGGGCGGATGGGGCGCAGGCAGGCTCGGCCACAGTCCCCCGGGGTGCAGCTGCCCAGGGCAGCCTGCAGTGCCCAGCGGGGGTGCGGCGGGAGGCCCTCTCCTAACCGCCAGGGCCGCGGGCGCCCCTACACTTACCAAGTCTTTGTCGCTGTCCTTAGTGAAGGTCTTCTCCTTCTCGTCTTCGTTCTTGGTCCAGCTGTAGGAGACCATGTAGTTCATGATGGGCGGGTGGTAGATGGTCTCGGGCTGGCTCCAGGACACCTGCAGCGCCGTCTGGTTCAGCGGCTGCACCTTCATGTGGACGGGCGGCGAGCTGCAGACTGAAGGCAGGCGGCAAACTCAGTGGGCTCCGGGGACCCCGCACCCCTCACCGGCCGCCCGGTAGCCCAGGCCCAGCCCCGAAAACCACACCCAGCACCCACTCCCGTCACCCGAGCCTGCCCTTGACATTTTGTCACATCTCTCCTCCTTCCCTCTCTCTCTCTCTCTTTTTTTTTTTTTAATTGTTGTTGTTATTTTAAAATTATCACCCAAGATATGTTGCCATTGATTTATTTTTTAGAGACAGTGGAAGAGAGGGAAAGACAGAAATATTGATGCGAGAGAAACACACTGATTGGCTGCCTCCTGCACGAGCCCTGACCAGGGCCTGCACTGGGGAGGAGCCTGCAACCAAGATACGTGCTCTTGACTGGAATCGAACCCGGGACCCTTTGGTCTATAGGGTGATGCTCTATCCACTGAGCCAAACCGGCTAGGGCTCCCTCCCTCTTTTTACACACACGATCACACATACACACACACAAATCACACACACGATCACACACACACAATCATACAGACATACACAGACACAAATCACACACACACACACAGACAACCACACAAACACACACACACACACACACACACACACACACACACACGATCACACATACACTGCTTTCCGGCGAAGGCATCATAAGCCAGTTGCAGGTTCCCTGGCTCTTCACTCCTTCACAGCCCGTCCTGCCTCTGCTACGACGAAGGACATTCTCCATCGGATTGCAAGAGACCAATTGTTCTGTGCCCCCCAATTCATGTTGAAACTTAATCCCAAATGTGGTGGCATTTGCCGAAACCGGTTTGGCTCAGTGGAAGAGCATCAGCCTGCGGACTGAAAGGTCCCAGGTTCGATTCCGGTCAAGGGCATGTACCTTGGTTGCGGGCACATCCCCAATGGGGGGTGTGCAGGAGGCAGCTGGTCGATGTTTCTCTCATTGACATTTCTAGCTCTCTATCCCTCTCCCTTCCTCTCTGTAAAATATCAATAAAATATATATTTTTTAAAATGTGGTGGCATTTGGAGGTGGGGCTTTGGGAAGCATTGGTCACGAGGTGGAGCCCTCCTGAGAGGGATTCGTGTCCTCCTCACAGAGGTCCCGGAGAGCTGGCACCCTGCCCTTCCGGGGGGACGCAGGGAGGACGCAGCGCCGTGCACCAGGAGGTGGCTCTCCCCACAGGGCACCCCGGGGCCTGATCTCGGACTCGCCAGCTTCCAGGACCCGGAGAAATAAACTTCTGTTGTTTGTAAGCCACCAGCCTACAGGAGTTTGCTACTGAAAGATGAGACAGAGGGGCGGAGACCGGATGCCAGGACATAGGCCTTATTGGTGGAGAAGACCCCCGCCGGGCTGCCTTCCAAGGAGAGACAGCACGTGTCGGTGAGCACGCCTTAGGAGGGGAGGACAGGGAAGGACGGGGCTTAGGGCACTCGGCACACGATGATTGGTGGTTTCCTGTAAGGCACAGGATTAGGGACGTAGGGACTTAGGAATCGGGGGCTTAGGGTATTTGGCGGTGCTGATTGGTGGTTCGGTGCTCAGGAATGTCTGGCTGCAGGTGAAGTTTAGGTCATTCTCTGCCCATCGGTTGGAGGAAGGGAGGATCTATCAGTTACAAACCCGAGCAAAGACAAGAACCCTAAAACCATGATCATGCCTAAGAAAATAAACATTAATTCAATAGTACTACCTGATGCACAGCCCATATTCAAATTCCCCCAATTGTCTCCAAAAGATTGTTTATAGCCATGCCCCCCTCACCAGAGTTGCATTTCATTATATAAGGCTTTAGTCTCTTCTTTAAAATTGTATTTATTTATTGTTTTATCCTCACCTGAGGATATTTCTATTGATTGTTTAAAGGGAGAGGAAGGGAGGGAGAGAGAGAGCCATCTATGTGAGAGAGAAACATTGACAGGTTGCCCGGACTGAGCCTACAGCTTAGGTCTGTGCTTGACCAGGAGTCAAACCCATGACCTTCCGGTGTACGGGGCGACGCTCCCGCCCCCGAGCCACGGGCCAGGGCAGCGTTAGCCTCTTTGACTCTAGCACAGCCACCTGACCTTTTCCCCTGGATGACTTTTTTTTTGTAGAAACCAGGCCATTGGGCCTGTGAGGGGCCCCAACAAGCTAGAATTGTAGCTCAAACACCACTGTAAACAGGTCAGAGGAAATACATTTAAAATGAGACGTTCAATAAGGTTAAAGCAAAGGCGCGTGCGTGAACACACAGACACACACACACACCACACACACACAGGACCTCATGGGATAGCAGGTTTGCAGGCACACGGGGCCCACATCCACCTGCGAAGGGCTGAGCTACCCACTCAGCCTTCCACAGCGGCCTTTCAGTCCCAAGTGTGCGGGCGGCCGGGCTCCTGCCGCCACGGGGCGCGGAGTGGGCGGGTTTCTCATCTTGGTACTAGCCGTATTTTGGGCCAGACCACTGTGCGCTCTTGGGGGGCTGACACTGTAGGGTGCCTAGCAGCCTCCTTGGCCTCCACTCATTAGATGCCATTAGCACGCCCCCCACCCCCCTATTGTGACAGTCAATAATGCCCCAGTGATGACAAATGTCTGGGAGGGGAGGGGGGTGCGCAACTGCCCCGGCTGAGACCCAGGGGTCTGAACAGGGAGGTGGGGGTTCACCAAAGGATCGCACACGTGGAGCTGATTCACTGCCCGGAGGGGAGGACGGGGGAGGAGAGGCACTCAGTATCGTCGAAGCAAGGCTCCGAGAAAGAGGCGGGAGGAAACCGTGCAGCTCAGTGGGAGCTGCAGAGGCCCGGCTGAAACGTCCTGCCTTCGCCCTAAGAGCACCCGGAAGCCCCTGGAAGACCGGAGCAGGGGAGGACACAGGCGGGTTTGCCCTCTGCAGAGATCCCTGGAGCTTCAGTGGAACCTGGGGGGGCTGGAGTGAGGAGGGGGCCAGGGGCAGGTGCTGCCGGCCAGGGACGGGGGGCGAAGAACTGGGGTTCCAGAGTGAACGGTTAGAGCGAGGACGGCACGGGGGGGCAGGGGAGGGGTGGTGAGGGGAGGAGGTGAGCCAGGGGACCGTGGCTGGCTGTGGCGCCTCCCAGCAGCCCACCATCGCCCGCTTTCCCAAGAACGCCGACCCCGGGCCGCCCCGGGAGCGGGAGGGCGTCCCCGCCGGGGGCACGGGCCCCGCTGTGAGGCACTGGCCGCCCAGGAAAAGGGGACATGGGCTCTGGCAGGGCGGCATCCACTGGCTCCTCAACGGCCACATCGCGCCGCAGCCGAGGGCCCTGCTTTGTGGCTGCGGCAGGAGGAAGGGTAAATTAACGAGGCCTCCCCACTGCCCAGAGAACCCTGGGGCATCACACCGCCGGCCACACAAATGCCTCCGGAGCTGGGACATCACACAAAGAGTGTGAAGGAGGCTCCGCAGAGACAGGCTGGGTGACGGCGTGGACACTAGGTGGCACTGATACACCGTGAAAACACCGGCCGTAAGCGTCTCAGGAAGGCAGAGCAGGGGGGAGTCAGGGGACCTGTGCCCTGCCCTTCCACAGGCCAACGAGGAACCAAGATTTATACGCTGGAGGCTCCGTGCCATGCAGTGACGGCCATGTCAGACTCCCTGGCTTCTGCATCTCCCTCAGCTCCGGCCGGATCCCCACTCACCCCCTATTCCTGACCGGCAGTGGGCTGGCTGCATGGGGTGCGAGTCTCTCTAACGGTTACCTCATCACCACATCAATCACTCTATCACGGCACAAAGCAGACGCAGCCACTGTTATTTATTCCTTAGAATTAAAATAGCCGGGTCCTCTTCACTATTAAGATGATCATGCTAATGCTTTTAAAAAGAAACCCAAGCAGTACCAAAAAAGAAAGAAGGAAGTTTTTTAAAAAATCACTTCAAATTGTATTGTTAGCTGGCTGGGGGGTCGGTGTCCAGGTATCTAGTCCCGTCTGTGGAGAAGCAGATGCACGATCTGCCGGGAGGGGGAGGAGGCTGCATTACAGCATCGCACCCGGGTTTTCAGTGCTGCTGTGTGCTCTGCTCGGTCAGCCCTGACCACGCAGGTGCTTCCTGGCCAGCGAGTGGAGCCTGTATCCCTGCTTCATCGAACGCAGAGACAGAACTCCACCCCCTCAGTGTACCAGAAGAGCTGCGCTGAGCCCACGAAGGAGGCGGGTGGGTTCTCCCTCTGACAGGAGCACCTGCCAGGACAGGACTCCGCTCCCCGTTGGCCGCACAGACCACTTTTGAGCTGCAGGCCAGGCCGGCGTCTGCAGGTGGGGGAGTGGCGTCCGGATCTCTGGGGCCGGCAGGTGGAACCGAAGTTTCCCGCCTGCTGTCCGTCTCCCCCCACCACCTGCCGAGGGGGAGGAGCCGCGCGGCCAGACTTGGAGGAGGCGTTCGCAGAGCACCAGGAGGACTGACTCCAAGAGGCCTGGCCCGTAGTGAATGTTTTCGTTTTTTTGGGCCATACAGTCTCCATCACAAATATGCAGCTGTGCCTTCCAGGCACAAAGCAGCCCAGGCCACCTGCATGGGGCCGAGAGTGGCTGTGCGCCAATCAAACGCTCTCATGGACGCTGCGGGTCAATGTCACGTCCTGCTCACGTGTGGTAAGTCTTCCACTGCCTGTGATCTTCCAACCGTTTAAAACACAAAAACCATCCCCGGTGATGCCAGGCCTCCAAGTCACGGGGAGGCCACGCCTTTGTCTGAAACGTGTGTCCTCAGCACTGACCTGTCCCCAGCCCACCTGGCAGCCCCTCCAACCCCCCCCCCACCCCCCGGCGCGGTGCTCCCTGCACCAGCCTCCCCGCCCCGGCTGCTTCCATTCCCACTGGTGTCTGCCTGCTCCCCACTGCCCGCGGACGGTGCCCGGGCCGGCCTGAGAAGGTCTGCCTTCCTCTGCACCGCCGCCGACTGGGATCCTAGACTTTCCTGAAGGGCGAAGAGGCTTCTAGCAGAGCCACGGTCCTCCGGCTCCAAAGCAACGTCAAGGGTATTTTCCCAGCGGCTCCGCTAGAGCATATGGAGGTGCCCCACCCCACCCCACCCCACTCCATCCCACCCCACCCCTCTTCATTTGGGGCGTTAGATACACCACTGTGCCCGGTGGGGTGAAGTCGGTGTGATTTCCCAGTGCCTGGAACTATTGAGTTGAAGGTCCTCCCAGGCCCCCTGCCGCCTCTTGTTCTCTCCGGGGGCAACAGGCCGTTACTGGTCAGGGTCGGAGAGACAGACAGCACAGCTCAAACCCAGCCACACGGGGCCGCTATTCCACCAGGCTCGTCAGCAGAATGGACCTGGGGGTGGGGTGGGTGCAAGATCACACACCCCGAGGGTGTTGTCCGGCCAGCCTGGCCTGAGCCAGGGGAGGGGACCGGGCAGGGGAGAGTGGGCACTGTCCCTTCTCAGGCAGAGGGCCATTCCAATGGAACAGCGCCCAGCCCTTCCCTCAGCTCAGATGCCCGTGTTTCCTTTCTCGCCCCAGCTCAGCTCGAACCCCTGAACGTGAAGCCGGTTAGGGGAAGCTTCCAATGAGATGGCCTCAGGGCTATATAAAGAGGGCTCCGTGAACACGAAATCCTCCAGCTGACCGCACAGGCGCAGAACTGCAAACCCGGAATCTGGTCCCTCCCTCCCCTCCTGCCCAAGGTCTCCTGAGAGGGGTGTGCAGGGCCAGGCGCCAGATCCAGAGGGAGGGGATCGCAGCGGGACCCGCTCCAGCACCCGGGAGTCTCAGCTCCCCACAGGATCTGGCAGGACACCCGCGGACCGGGCCTGGGGTTCCTCTTAGGTGATCCAGGAGGTGCCTTCCATTACTGTCCCCACTCCAGGTGAGCGAGAACACTGGGGTCCCAGGCTGGCCAAGGACACAGCGGGGAGGAGGGCTCAGAGCGGGGACCCCATCTGCCACATCCCACCACGGAGGGTCATGTACGTTCCAGCCTCAGTCGCCCCCCACATCTGTCTTCCTATCTGCAGGTGGGAATGAAGACGTCAGGAGAGGGCGTCAAAGTGCTCCAAGGATGAAAACGGCCCCGCGAAGGGCTGTGCCCCTATGGGAGCCCCAGGCCCATGGCCTCTTCTGCGGGTTAACTGCCCTTTGGGAAAAAAGCTTCCTTCCCACTCCTCCTCTCAGTCTTCCCGGCTTCTTTGTTCTCAGTGACAGAGGAGAGGGCAGGATCTGCGATTTCCAGCGCTCGCCTCCTATAAAGCCCTCCTCCAACACCGGCCGCTGCCCAATCACCATCCTCCCCCACCAGAAATGCCAACTAAGTCCCAGGTCCCTCAAGCTCTCGCAGGGAGGCTGGACATATAGGCTGACCACACCCAAGGCCTCCCCTCGGTGCCAGTCTGTGCTGACACAGCAACAGTGCCACGTCCGAGCCTGGCTCCGGGCTGAGTCAGCGCGTTTCACTCATTATGTCATGGAGCCCTCACTGTAGTTCAGTGGGGCGGCCGGCTCCATCATCACGTCTGCTCACATCTGTTTTAGAGACCGAGATTCAAGGGGGTCATTCATCCCTGTAATCACTCGGGAGTCAGACTACGTCAGTTCTGGAGGTGCCAGCTAGTGGTCTTGGATAAATGCGTGATATGCCCAAGCAACTGCTGGCCGACGCGTAGGAAGTGTAAGGAGTAGCTATTGAGTACCTACTCTACACCAGGACCCTGCCCAGGAACTAGCCACAAAGGGGAACACAGGTTGACAAGGCTCTTGACCTTCTGGAGATTATGGCCCGTGGGGAAAATGCACCCATCACTTCACCTCCGCCAATCAGTTCTGTATCTATAAACCTGTTTGTTGTTAGATTCCTCACATAAGAGAACTCTTATAGTATGGCTCTCTCTCTGTCTAACTCAGTGGTCGGCAAATTCCTTAGTCAACAGAGCCAAATATCAACAGTACAACGATTGAAATTTCTTTTGAGAGCCTAATTTTTTAAACTTAAACTTCTTCTAATGCTGCTTTTTCAAAATAGACTTGCTTAGGCCGTGGTATTTTGTGGAAGAGCCACATTCAAGGGGCCAAAGAGCCGAAGTTTGTCAACCAGGGTCTAACTTATTTCACTTAGCACAATACCCTCTGGTCCATCCATGTTGTTGCATGATTTCATTCTTTTTTCATGGCTGAATATTAGGCTACTGCACATAGGCCACAATTTCTTTAACCTTCCATGCATCCATGGACACTTAGGTTGTTTCCATGTCTGGCTAATTTTGACTAATTCTGCAGTGAACACTGGAGTGTAGCTATCTTTCATTGTCAGGATTTTCCAGAAGTGGGAGTGCTGGACCACACGGTAGATCTACTTTTACTTTGAGGAACCTCCATACTGTTTTCCATAGAAGTCCCTTTATCTGTTTTTGTGCATCTATGATTGCCACCTGCATCCTTGCCAATACTTGTTATTTCTTGTGTTTTTAAATTTTCATTGATTTCAGAGAGGAAGAAGGGGAGACATTAATGATGAGAGAAAATCATTGATCAGCTGCCTCTGGCACACCCCCTCCTGGGGATTGGGCTGGCAACCCAGGAATGTGCCCTTGACTGGAATTGAACTGGAGGACCTTTGAGTCCAAAGGAAACCCCTCTATGCACCCAGCCAAACCAGCTAGGGCTATTTCTCCTCTTTCTTTTTTTAAAATTTATTTTTATTGATTATGGTATCACATAATTGTTCTTACCCTCCCATTCCCATCCCAAACCCCTCCCTACATATGCCCCCACCCTATTTCTCCTCTTTCTGATGATGGCCATTAAACAGGCCTGAGGTGAGAGCTCGCTGTCGTTTTGATTTGCATTTCCTGATGATGGATGCTGCTGTTATCTTCTTTCCACGTACTTGTGGGCTACTTGCATGCCTTCTCTTATTCTAAGGGTTGGTCTTTCTCCCCAGTCCCTGACACAGGGCTCCTTAACCCCTTGTAAATCCCTAGTGATCGGAGCACTGGGAGCATCTTTTGTTCCATGGAGGAGACCGCGTGGGCTTGGAAACCTTCTGGATTAAGGCTGGTCACTGGACTAACCAAGCCATGATTAGAAACTGGAAATTTCCTGCCTCTCCTTCCTTTTCCAGAGAGGGCAGGGGCTCTGGGAATAGTTAATAATCGATATGCCTATGTGACAAAGCCTCCATAATAATCCCAAAAAGTATGAGGTTCGGGAAGCTTCCAATATGGCTGTTCATCTGTTTCCTTTTTTTTTTAATATATATTTTTTATTGATTTTTTTACAGAGAGGAAGGGAGAGAGATAGAGAGCTAGAAATGTCAATGAGAGAGAAACATCGACCAGCTGCCTCCTGCACACCCCCTAATGGAGATGTGCCCGCAACCAAGGTACATGCCCTTGACCGGAATCGAACCCGGGACCTTTCAGTCCGCAGGCCGACGCTCTACCACTGAGCCAAACCGGTTTCGGCCATCTGTTTCCTTTATCATATCCTTTAATGAACTGGTGACTGCGTTTCCCTGAGTTCTGTGAGCCCCTTTAACACAGTAATGGAACCCAAAGAGGGTCGTGTGGGAGCCTCTGATGTGTACTGCGGACAAAAGAGGCCACATGCTGACCTGACAGGCTCTGGGGAGGCCTGCATGGTGGTCTTACAAACTCAGAGACCTAAAGTCACCACAAAGGATGGTCTGAAATTAAACTTTAACTAAATGCAATTATGGTAGACAGTTACATCCTAGGCCACTATCTTCACTGACAAGGTCATCCTTAACTGAGCCTATCTGTCTATTTGCATCTATGATAGCATGCCCTTGAAATGTCTGTGTAATCTGTAACTTCCCTTTTTCTAGAGTCCCTAGGGCACAACCAAATGTGGTGGGCGCCAGGACAGATGCCACAAATTCCTTCATTGTTATCCTGTTAATTGCTCCTGTACCCACCTAAGTATGTGTCCATCATTTATTTTTTATCCAATCCCTGGGGTTTCCCACCGCTTTGCTTCCTCCCACCTCCTTAATCCATCACCAATGAATTTCATGTAACCCACCTATGTCCCTCCTTTGATTGCAATGTATACATACAAATGTAACCCACATTATCTCAATTCGTTGAGGTTCTGCTTCCTGGCATATGTTGACAGTTTGGCTCAAATAAACTCACAGAAATTCTTTACAGGTTTCAATGTTGTTGATTTTCACGTTAACATTCCCCAAGTGAGACAGAAGTTGTGGGTAACCTGGGGGTCTGTTATTTGTGATTGGCATCTGACGTGGGTGGGAGGGGTCTTGTGGGACTGAGGCCTGAACCTGGGATCTGACTTGATCTCCAGGTGGATGGGGTCAGAAGGGTAGGACCCCCAGCGGGTGTCACAGAGAGCTGCTGGTCACATGTGGTGACCAGTGTTCTGTGTGAAAGTGAAGAAGACCCAGGAGATGGACAGCTGTGATTTCCCTTCTTGGGAGGAAGAACATTTCCTACTTCACTTGCAGAGTTAGCTCCACACCACCATCCGCACCCGCTCCATTCCAGGAACAAGCCCTGCTATGCAATTCTGCGTCCCAGCCAAAGTCTGGGTATTCGATCTCTGTGTAGCAACTGCCATGGAAGACAGCAAGTCCGGAAACTTCCTTATCCCATCATGGCACTGGGCACTGTGTCTGCTGTGCACGTAACAGAGCCACACGCTCAGCCCCATAGCAGCAGCCGGTGTGGGGGGGCAGAGGTGGACACGTGGCTCTGACTCCCCCACACGACACCATTCCTGACCTCTCCCTCCTCCTTACAGTCTTCTTTCCTACACCATCTCCCTCTTCCTCTGCGAGCCAGCGGCCGGGGAGGTGTCCGTGTCCTGTGCAGGAAAACGCATTGTTCAGCGTGGCGCTGAGGGAGGCGGCAAAGTTCAGAACGATGCGTCTTCCCGGCTCCACTTGACGGCAGCTGCTTCTGGAGCCCTGGGTGGAGGGCTGGGTCCCCTGCACCCGAGGGCCCTTCCCTCCTTCAACTCAAAGGTGCTGTGAATTCCTGCCGGAAGGGCCAAGCAGACGTCTCCCTCTCTCACGGAACACAGCATCCTCGCCATGTGATGCCTTTTAACTGCCAGGCTTCCAGCTTGAGGTAGTCTGAGCTCCCGAGAGTCTGGGCCAGAGACCGGTGCAGGCCGGGCACATGCCAACGCACTGTGTGGCTTAGCTCAGTCCATCTGTCCCTTCTTCCCTCCCTCCACCCTCCTCCATTCATCCTTCCTTCCCTCCATCCAATGTAGTGAACACTGCACTCGGGCCAACAAAAAAAGACAAAAGACGGTATCACCCCGCATGAGCTTAGGTGGTAACGGGGGAGCTAGGTATTAGGGAAAGTCACACAGATAGATGCACGGACGTGAGTGCTGAGAGAGAAAGGCACCGGTGTTTAGACACAGGGGCTGGGCGAGGGCCGCCAGGAAATCCCCCTGGGGGTGGGGCCTGGAGCTGAGCTATGGAGGCGGAGGAGGGGCTGCTGAGGCCCAGAGGCGGGCAGGGCCCTCCAGGCAGGAGAAACAGCTGGTGGACTGAAGGGCTGGGTGCCAAGGCAAGTCAAGTGCAAGATGGGGCCGGGGAGGGAGACAGGGTGTGGAGGCCACACTGATGAGTGTGGACTTCACTGGGAAGGTTTTAGCAACTTCCAACAACCTGTCGGTGCACTTCCGCTGGGAAGAGAGCCCGGTCCCCTGTTCTGAAAGCGATTATCCAGGGATCACATCACACGCAGCAGGTTGTTCTGAACCATACAAAGCAGCCACTGCTGGCCTACAAACAAGAAAGTGCAAGTAGCTCCCCCTGGTGTCAGCTCAGTGGATTGAGCGTCGGCTCTTGGACTGAAGGGTTTTGATTTTAATCAAGGGCAGGTACGATCCCTGACCCTAGTTGTGGGTTCGATTCCTGACCCTAGTTGGTAGGCAACCAACAGATGTGTCTCTCACACTGATGTTTCTCTGAGTGCATTTCTCGCCCTCCCTTCCAATCTATTTGAAAATCAATGGAAAAAATATCCTCCAGTGAGGATTAACAACAACAAAAAGAAAGCACAATTATTTGCAGAGCACTTCCCATACCCCGGGCTCTAACATATATGTTCCCTACATTGATTCATTTAAAGGGCCACAAGCCAAGGAGGGAACTGTAATTACGATCTTCATTTACAGACAAGGAAACCAAGACTCTTGATATTAACTAAGGCAAAAAAGATTTAAAAGCTGCAGGCGCTGCGGGCACAGCCTGGAGTCGGGAACGGAGATGCCCGGCGGATGAGAAGAAACTCACTGGCTACACACAGGAAGCTGAAGCGGTTAATGCTCCACGAGGCGTCTGCGAAACATCAACTTTATGCCAATCCTCAAAGGCACCTTCCTTTTTAAGGGGACACATGTAACACTTTCGACAATAAAGGTCTTAAAAAGAAAAGTCTTCGATGGTTTAGAATGCACGCTCCCTGGAATCCTGTTTTTCACAAGGAACATATCTCAAGGAATGAAACGATGTTCAGAGTGCCAAACGCTGCTCAATTCAGAACAAACTGCTACGTGAGGCTTGCATAGAAATAAATAAAATAAGAAAACTGTAAAATCATAGCGACTCTCGGGATGCCCGGGCATGTACAAACGTTTGACGTAATATGGCATGACCTTCAAAACTGGGAGGAACCCAGCAGTGTGGACAGCCTTAAAACCAGCCCTACTTTCTGCCTTCCTTCCCGATCACTCCCGAGGGGAAAAGGTAACAGCCAAATGGTGGTTTTTTTTTTTTTAAAAGGGGGAGGCATAAAACACTGCATCGGCTGTGCTGCCATGAGCGTCCCTGCCCTTTTCCGTGGGAAAGTTTCTGCAAGGAGCGAGCGGACGCAGGGACTAGTTTTAGGCGGGCAGCTCCTCCCAAGGAAGGAAGGGCCCCTACCAGAGCTTCTCTTAGTTTGGGAAAACCACGCTAGCTCATTAGCACGGTGAGTGGAAACGATCAAACCGAAAACAGAACAACATTAATATTTTCTCCCCAAACTGCAGACAACCTCGATTTCAATGTCCATGTCTGGAAAAGCAATCTCGGGTTCACTTCTTCGTTGATTTGGGTGGAAGTGTGCCCCTCGCTCTCAGTGTGTGCCAATCCGGAGCAGGCTAGCTAAACCCTCAGCATTCTCACGCGGAGGTACGTGTCCTTACGCTGCTGCTAACCAAAACACGAACTGGGAATGTGGCTAAAAAAGGGATGCCGCCATCGACAGAAGCAAAGACCGTTTTCCAAAAAGCACGGCACTGGCTTAGGAGAGCGGGGGTCCACAGGCAGCCCAGGGTCCCCGCCACTTCCTCTGCTTTCATTGTGTCATTGGGTGTCACTTGGATTAATTCATCCAATCAATTTATCACATCAAGTGGTTTTGATCCCACTGTGCTCCGAACAGGCTTCATTAAATTAATAAACCATATGTTTCGTGTTGTTGGGAGGAGAGCTATTTCTCTCTGTGCGCTGTTCCAAACGTCTTCACAATGGGCAGCGCTGGGCACTTAATCACCAAATGCTCTTCCGTGTGCCCCGGGTGTGTTGCAGAATAACGGAAATGACAGCCCATTAAATCCTAAAGTCTGCCCACGTTATTTACCGACACAGGGCAGGCTGGCCAACTCCACAGCCCTTAAACAACCCTAGATACTGTTTCCATTTACTGGAACGAAAGCTTTAGACTTTTTTTGGGTGACATCCATTAGAAGTCCTTCTTCGGCAGGAATACAGTGTTCAGATGACTTTGCCCCCTTGTCTTTGGTGTCTCACACGGCCCATGTGTCTCATTCTTGGCATCAAAAGGCTTGATTCCATCTTCCCTATTCCAGTACATCCAATCACCCTGACAGAGGGCAGGACGGGCGCATGAGGGCAGGCGGCTCAGTGCACACGAGATGAACATCGCGGTGGGGAACGAGGAGGTGGGTGCTGGACTCGGCCTGCTGCGGCTCCGGTTACACCTCTGGCGGCAAAGATGACCAGGTGCTAAGGCGAACTGCTGAGTGGTTGGTTACCAAGTTAACAGACTCATTTGTCCTAGGGTCTTGTAGTGGGATGGAAGAATAAAACCAACCAATGGGCACTTTCACAGTCACAGCGACTATCATCTTCAAAAAAATGGTTACTTTAAAGCAAATCTAAAGCCATCCATTAGAGCAGGGGTCACTAAACTGTGGTTCCCAAGCCAAATCCAGCCTGTCACCTATTTTTTGTAACTTAAGTACATATATATATATATATATATATATATATATATATATATATTGATTTCAGAGAGTAAGGGAGAGGAAGAGAGAGAGAGAGAGATAGAAACATCAATAATGAGAGAGAATCGTTTATCGGCTGCCTCTTGCACACCCCCTCCTGGGGATGGAGCCCACAATTTGGATATGTGACCTTGACCGGAATCAAACCCAGGATCCTTCAATCCACTGGCCAATGCTCTATCCACTGAACCGAATCAGCCAAGGCAACGTTAAGTTTTTTATTTCTACATCCAGTCGTTTTTATATACAGACCATGGCTGCCTTCATGCTACCGTGGCAGAACTAAGCAGTTGCAACAGAGACCACAGGACCCACTGTCCGGGACTCAGACAAAGACATTTATTGACTCTTGTCCTATGTAATTAGTTGATTTTTCTTTCTTCTGTGACAATAGCCCAATAAGCACACAGCGCCATGCTCAGCATCATGGCTCTCCCAGGCACTGGGAGCTTCCCAGTGATGACCGGATAGAGACCGGCAATCAGACAGGATTGGTTCCTTTTGAATTACCTGAAAATTACAGAATGCCATTCTCCTCTCCTTGAAATCTTTTTTTTTGGCGGAAGATTGAAGAGAAGGAACTCTTCCTGTCTTGGCTATTTATTCCCTCAAGCCAACAATATCAGTCCTCCTACTGCCTGGTGATGCCAGCACCTACGGTTGGCCCTTGGCCTGCGGTGCCCTGGACCCAAGTCTTCTGGGGCAGAAGGAAACAGAAACGTGGGGCACGTGGGCCATGGCTCCATGGCATGTGCACTGAATAGCAAATAGGCATCATGAGTCATTAGGGCAGTGCAACTCAAAACCCCAAAGCGATTCTACTCCCCCTCCTGTAGGATGGCAAAATGAGAGAGGTGGGCGATCTGGTGAGGATATGAAGTCAGAGCCTCCTACACGGCTGATGGGAAAGGCAGCGGGGACAGCCACGTGGGACACAGTCTGTCAGTTCTTCAAAACCGTAAGCACAGAGTATGACTCAGCTACTCTACTTCTGGGTTACATCCAGGAGTATAGCTATGTCCTTACAAAAACTTAAATATGAATGCTCCTCATAGCACTGTTCATAATGGCCAAGAAGTGGAAAACCTCAAATGGCTATCAATTGATAAATGGATTAAAAAAATGTGGCATATCCATACAATGGTATAGTATTTAGTAGTAAACTGGAATGCAATTCTGATACGTGCTTGAATATGGGTGAACCTTGAAAATATGATGCTAAGTGAAACAGGCTCGAGAAGAAAAAGCCATACATTGCATGATTCCATTTATATGAATGACCCAGAATAGCCAAATCCAGAGAGACAGAAATCGCAATAGTGGTTGGCTGGGAAACTTGAGGGGAGGCAGGGAATGGAGAGGAAGGAGATCAGGAGTGACAGCTGATGGACATGGGGTTTCTTCATGCAGTGGTGAAACTGTTCTGAAAGCAGATACAGTGCTGTGATGACTGGATGACTGTACAACTTTGTGAAAATACTAAAAGCCAATGAAGTGTACACTTAAAAAGAATGAACTTTATGGTATATGGATTAAATCTCAATAAAGCTGTTATTAAAAATATAAAACAAATAGACTATTAGCAATAAAAAGCAATAAGCTACAATACATGCACATACGCCCTGGATAAATCTTAAGCTCCTAACACCAAGGGAAAGATGAAGCACATCAGCGGTGGCTGGAAGAGACCACGGGAGGAAGAATTGGCTGCACGTGGACATGACGATCTTGCTGGGGCGATAAAAATGGCTGTAAACTATAAATTTGCTAAAAATTATTGACTTGTTCAATTGCTGGATTTTATGGTATGTAGATTATGCCTTTAAAATAAAAGACACCCAGAAGCTGTAAAACAGGAACTTCATACGCTGTTGGCACATACAATCCCTCTGGGGAACTGTCTGGCCTTATGTAACCAGATCAGAACATGTGTGTGTGTGCGCTGAGTGCATCCTTTACTCCCGGGTGCATACCCTGCAGAGATGTGTCCATACGCTCATTACAAAACCTGGTCAAGAGTTTTCATAATCACCAAAGTGCGGGAATAATCCAAACACCCATGTCTATTGGAAAAGATAAACAAGTCAGGTACAGCCACACTACGTATTCAGCAACAAGAAAGGACACACTACAGCTGCATGGAACAGCATAGATGACTTTCAAAGCTAGAAGAGCACAAGGAGCGAGGCACAAAAATGTCACCCACATGGCTGTTTCCCTGAAACCGATCAACAGGCGAGGCTAGCTCACGGCCATGGCTGCCCTTGGGCACAGCCTGTGACCAGGAACAAGAGGCACCGGTGCTCCTGGGAACTGGTGGTGTGAGCTTCTGGATCTGGGTGTTTATGACTCCAGTGTGTCCAGTTAGTGAGAACTCATCAAGCTGTCCACATATTATATGCGTGTTTTTCTGTGTGTTAACACTGATACTCTGTTTAAAAAAGATGTAGGGTCCTAGCCATTTTGGCTCAGTGGATAGAGTGTTGGCCTCCAGACCAAAGGGTCCCGGGTTCAAGTCCAGTCAAGGGTGCGTACTGTGGATGCAGGCTCCTCGTTGGCCTGGGCCCTGGTTGGGGTTCGTGCAGGAGGCAACCGATTGATGTGTTTCTCTTACATCGGTATTTCTCTCTGTCTTTCCCTCTCCCACTCTCTCTAAAAATCAATGGAAAGCCCTAACTGGTTTTGGCTCAGTGGATAGAGCATCGGCCTGCGGACTGAAAGGTCAAGGGCATGTACCTTGGTTGCAGGCACATCCCCCATAGGAGGTGTGCAGGAGGCAGCTGATCGATGTTTCTCTCTCATCGATGTTTCTAACTCTCTAACCCTCTCCCTTCTTCTCTGTTAAAAATCAATAAAATATATTAAAAACATTAATTTTTTTTTAAAAAAAGAAACTGCTAAAAACATGGGAACATTAAAGAAAATCAATGGAAACATATCTTTGGGTGAGGATTAAAAAAGAAGACATATTGCCGAAACCGGTTTGGCTCAGTGGATAGAGCGTCGGTCTGCGGACTGAAAGGTCCCGGGTTCGATTCCGGTCAAGGGCATGTACATTGGTTGCGGGCACATCCCCAGTAGGGGGTGTGCAAGAGGCAGCTGGTCGATGTTTCTCTCTCATCGACGTTTCTAGCTCTCTATCTCTCTCTCCCTTCCTCTCTATAAAATATCAATAAAATATATTTAAAAAAAAAAAAAGAAGACATAGGACTGCACCTAAGACTCTCTTTGTTTCTCGAAAGATCACAAACATCTCACCTTCACATTCACACACCTCAGGAGTCAGCAATGGACACTGTGATAATGGCCACAAACCCGCAGAAGGAAGAACTGGCCCTCACCCGGAAGGACGGGTCCAGGGCTCCGCTCAAATTCGGTGGAAGCCCCGCTTCGACAATTTAGTGCAAGGGGAAAGCACTACCCCCACTTCCTGGGCACGAAGGGCCACGCCTTCTCTTTGCACGGCTGGCACCCATCGCATCCTCAGCCCGTTTCTCAGGAAGGGACCTTGCAACTGTCACATCCTTAGCAGCTCCCAGCTCCCAGCTCCCTCGTGATATAAATTCCTCACCCCCCACGCGTCCTCCACATTCACGTCTCACAAGACAGTCAGCCCCCACGAGCTATTTCCCAAGCCAGTTCCCTCGGGAGACAGCACTGGAGTTCAGTGGTTTTCTTTTATTTTTAGCTTGGTGGGAGAAAAGAAAAAAAAAAAAAGAGCCCGCGTGCGGTTTTCTACGGCGGCCCAGCTGAAGGTATTTTAAGGCGTGGGTGCTTCTTAGCCCGCCCGTTGTTCCCAGCTGACAAACGATGCCCTTGACAAGGTGTCAGCCCCGTCTTACTGGCGTCTCCGGCGGCTCCTGACAGATTCCGGCCAGACCAGCCCCTCCTCGCCACCCCCAAACAAGCCAGACAGGAGGGAGAGGGTCAGGCTCTTAAACATCCTCGCCTTTTCTTTCCTCTCCTTTGCGCCTGGAAAATGGGCTTATTCTGGCCATCAAAGTGCACGTCAATGCCGTTATTTGTGGACGGAATCTCAGCCCCCCCCCCTGTTCCCACAGAGGAACAGGGGTGCCAGCAGCCAGGCCCCTTTCTCTGGGGGCGGGGGCATGCTTGTCACACTTCTCCATTAACTTCCCTCGCTGAACTGCAGTGCCCACAGACCACCCAAGCTCACCCTGCATCACCCAAGTTCACAGCTTTGAAGGAGGAGAGAGATCATAAACAGGCCTGTTATTCCTCCCTCCCTCCCTCCAGGTGCTCAGGCTTTCGTCAGCCTTATTCCGCTACGCGTTTCCCAAACTCTGAGCTGCCATTAGGACAATCACAGAGCTGGGAGGCGGGCCGCCAGGGTAGAGTGGGCTTTCTAGTTTCCTGGGAGAGATACTCATGCTCATGCCACACTGAGGAAGTAGAAACGGAAAGGATTCGATGGCTGACATTTATGAACTTAGGCTTATCAGACACGACACTACACTGCGAGGTGCTGGTTCCAAAAGGCCAGGCAGAGGCTGGAGGGCAGAGCTGCCCGGCGTCTGGCCTGGGCTGCGCGCTGGTAAGGACGCTGCAGACAGGGGTCCCGGGAGCAAGTCCAGGCCCCGAGACCAATTCCTGGTCCCCACAGGGAGACGGGTAAAGCGTAACACACCCCAGCGCTTTCTTTAGACACGAACGGACAAGTGCCGATGTCGCAAGGTAGAGAATCCGAGAGAATAACCCCTCTATTCCTAGTCAGAGGGCAGCTTTGAACACATCCCGTTACCTGAAGCTATCCCCACACCTGTTTCTCCTAAGCAACGACCCAGCAGAGCAGCATACTCCGAACACCAAGCCCCAGTTCCGGGCTGGTTTTGAACTCCTCATTCGAAGCAGTTTGCGATCAGGAACCTCCCCGGGGCAAGGGCCCTCTGCCCACAGGTACCTTTGGAGGCCTCCGTCCCCAGGGGGTTGTCGAGGAAGTCCGTGGCGTCGTGGTTCCAGGCGTCGCGGACGGCGGACTTGGACACCACCCTGCCGTTGAGACCCTGCTGCGGCCGGAAGTTGTTCCTCAGGTACTCCACCGACTTGACGTGGTCCTGCTGCTCCGTGGTGAAGATGGAATAGAAAGCCTCGAGCTGCACAGAGAACCAGGCGGGGGGGCAACAGAAGCAGGTCGGTTAGAAAGGCTTTGTGGGGGTGGGGGGGACAAGGACACAATAATGACAGGACGTGCCCCAGGCCGAGCCTGACACAGCCGAGGGACACAGCCTCTGGCTCGTCCGGCTGAGGCTTCCGTCCCGCCAACTAACCAGGAGGAAAACCCTTCATCGGAGGGTGCAGAGAACTTAGTCCCCGTCTCAGAGTCCCACGTTTTCTGCAGCCCTGGTCCCCGGCCCCGGCCTTCCAGGGAACACTGAGTTTTGGTGAAACGGGGAGGCTTGGGTGGGAATGCCAGCTCCATGGCTCCGCCTCTCCGTGACGCTGAGGAAGATGCTCAACCTCTCTGAGCCACAACATCTCCTCCATGAAGCGGTGACCATTACAGCAGCGTCCTCGTGACAGGGTTCAAGTCCACATTAAATGAGATCATCCATGTGCAGTGCCAGGTTCCTGGCACACAGGCCTCAATAAATGTCAATGATCTAATTCGTCCTAAGCTTCTCCTTATATCCGGGGGATCCGGGGCATCCGAGTCGCTAAGTCACAAAGAAGCTAAATGCATGGCTTGCCAGTTAAACTGTCTCCCCTTCCTCCCTCCCCCTCCCGAGGTCAGCAGTCACCAGGCGGGCCAGCACAGTCAGATATTCAAGCTTTCTGCACTTCAAGTTTCCTCATCTGCAAAACAGACACAACACTAGTATCTACCTTACCAGAATATGGCAAAGATTAAAATCGATGTTAGTCACTTAGCCCCCGGAGAGCCCTCAGTCAGGATCCGAAGCTACCGTCATTACTAACGTCATTAAGGAACATTTCCCATAAGACTGCTGACCAAACTTTCATGGGAAAGCAAAGGAAAAAAAACACAAAACAAAACACACACTCCGAACGCCAGGATCCTATTTCTATGACCAAAAAGCATCCCACGGGCCCTCAGCATTCCGCTCATGGAAGCAGGTCGCAGGAAGGGCAGGGGCTGGGTGGCAGAGGTTAGTTCCCAAAGGGCCACAGAGCTATTCTTGTCACGGAAAAAGTGGACCGTAGCCTCACATCGCCAGCCACCGAAAATACTAACTCCTCGATGTGGGGGAAGGAATGGGGTGAAGAAGAGAGAAATCGAACCAACTCTTCCTGGACCACCTGACCTCTTGAATGCGGGAAGGAATGTGTCTGCAGGAGAGCCCAGGTGTGATCAGTGTTTCCCAAAGTGGGGTACGCGTACCCCCAGGGGGACGGGAAGAGTTTGGTGGGGGTACGCGTTGCACCGGAGTTTGGTGGGGATATGCACTGCACCGTGCTTAGCTGCGCCTAACTCTTAAATTCTCATGAGTCAAGTCAATTTCATCCTTCTAATTGATACAAATAAATGTTATTTATAATATAACTTTTATTTATATTTTATTATCAATAATTTTATTTTTCATTTATTATTATTTTGTGTATGTACCAAACAAAGAAAAGATAAATATATTTTGATTGTTATTAAAATACATCCATTTTTTTTTACGAGGGGTACTCAGCGTTACAAAAATTATAGAAGGGGTACACATATGTCAAAAGTTTGGGAAACACTGGAATGTCTCCCTGGCATGCAGAGTGGCTGCCCTCGGCCCCGGGGCCAGGAGGTGGCTACCACCTGTGCATAAACAAACAAGAGAATTACCACCTCGGTTTCCGGATGGTCATCCTGAAGCCTGGAACTAACCCCAGAGTTTCTCAGACAGCTCGCAGAAGCGGGCCGGGAACAGTCTGCTTCCTTCTGACACCCCCTCTCTCCGCATCAGAAAGTAATGAATACGTAAGTGCAGTGCGGAGTGATTTTAGCCAAGAATCATTCAAGTATATGGGTTCACCTATCATGCCACCTTCCCTCCAATTCCGCAAATGTGAAGTGATAATAAACCGTGAAACCTCTCTGCTTTTTCATCAAAGTAATAGAACCAGACGGGCTCTCAACCAGCCTCAACTCGAAAGTAGCACATTATTCTCGAGTTACGCCAATGCTCTGCTGTTCACACGGCGTCTCCTCTCACAACTTCCAGCATCGCCAGGCCGAGTGTGCCTCCCCTCCCCCATCCTTCCTGCAGATGCGCCTTCTGTGTTTATAGGGAAGGGGGAGAGGCCATCGGAGATCACACGGTTCACTCTGTCCAAATGTGACCCACTCGGATGCAAGATGATGGAAGGCGCTGGAAAGAAAATCCCCAGGCACGGCACACCACGACCAAAATCCGGACTGAATGAATGCACCCCCAAATGAGAGGTTTCAGATTTTCTTAGAGAATATAGCTTCTTAAAATTACATGAAGGGAAGTAAAGACCCTCTTGGAGATAGTCTAGGGAAAGACTGACCAAAATGATTAAAGGGACAGAGAGGAAGTCCTGTGTCAAAGGTCAGAGGAAGTGGGAGAGTGTAGCCTGCAGAACCGGGAACAAGGAGGAATTTGATTAAAGGCCCTTGTATGCGGAAGATGCTGACCAGCTCTTCTCCGTGGCCAGAGAAGGCCGGATAAGAGGAAATTGGTTTAAATTACAGCCTTAGAGACGCACGTTGAATAGAGAGGAAGGAATTCCTTAACTTTCAGAGTGAGATTCAAGGAAAATAGACTGGGCGGCCATACACAGCACATTAGACAGGAGATTTTTCTGGAAAAGACAGCCATCTGTCCTGAAATAGTGTGATGGCCGAGTTGCCGGGACAGAACGGCCTGCGAGAGGTCTCAGCAATCCCATCTGAGGTTTGTTTCTTCTCTAGAATACTTGCTTCTTTCACAAGGCAGCATTTAGTTCTCCTAAAAAGTTTACTTCTGAGGCCTCAGGAGAGAATTAGTCATAGAACTATGAAAACAGGCAGGTTCTGAACTTAACTCAAAAATGCTTTTGCTTCAATTGCTTCTCACAGCCTAATGGCACGCTACGGCTTAAAAGCTCAGCCACTTCCTCGTCATTAACTCAACTCGCCCTAAGATTTCGAAGGCAGGACGAGATGGTTCTCGCAGAGCGGACTACGGACCCGAACGGCATTATATTGTCAAGTGGATCGCACCTTCGCTCGACAGTCACACAAAAGACCGAGCAGACTCAGCCGGCAGCACTCAGGAAAACCCTGTCACTTCTGCACGTTGAGTGAAACTGCAGTGGCCTCTCCTTGGTACCTGGCACGCCTGACTAGGGACTGGAAACCAGCCCCATGTCCCTGGGTTGGCGAGGGGAGCCCGTATTTTCCACTCTGGCAGGGAAGCAGCCATCATCTGGGCCAGAAACCTGCCGAAACAGTGCCTCCCCCTGACCAGCAGTTTCGCTTTCTGAGGTTTCGGTTACTTGTGGCCAACTGCAGGCTGAAAACCCTAAATAAAAATACCCCCAGAAGTAAACCATCTGGGAGTTTTGACGTGTGTACATTCTGAGCGGTGGGATGACATCATGTGGCACCCTGCTGTCCTGCCCGGGGCACGAGTCGTCCCTTTGCCCGCGTCTCCACGCTGTAGACGAGAGCTGCCCGTTGGTCATATAGTAGCGTCTCAGTTATCAGAGTGATAACTGCAGCGCCCTGTGTGTTCACGTCGTCCGTCCTTACTTTACTGAATAATGTCCCCAAGCACAGGAGGAGCGATGCTGGCAACTCGGACAGGCCAAAGAGAGGCTGCAAAGTGCACCCTTTATGTGAAAGGTATGCATAGCTAGGGAAAAACCATAGTGTACGTAGGGTTTGGTGCTATGCATGGCCTTAGGCACCCACTGGGGTCTTGGAGCATACATACTCCTCAAGATAAGGGGTGACTGCTGTATGTCACTACACAGAGGCTTCAGGTTTTCCCTGGTCCGTATTATCCCTGGAAACATTCTCACTGAAGGTGAAAGTGACCACCACCTGGGCCTCCAGTTTTTATGCCCAGGAACGCCATCTACAGAGTCTGTCGAGAGGGTGCCAACTCGGGGTGTGCCACACACCAGCCCCGCATAAGGAGGAGGCCATAGCGCCAACTATACAAAGCCGTGCTTCAAGTCTTCTAGACCTGGTCAGCAGCCCCCCGATGGTCCTTGTCACATGCACAGGAGATCGTATCACCCGACCAGTGCTTCTCAAGCACCCCCCCTTCTCACCGTGGGGCCTAAGGACCTGGCCGGTGCCTAATCTCCAACCGCAAAGCTCCTACTATGCTGCCTGGGTTCGAAGCTCTGTTTGTAACCCCTACTTGCTAATGTGTGACCTTGGCCCAAGTAGGTAGTGTTTCTGAGCTGCAGTTCTCTTATCTGGATAAGGAAGACAACATCATGACAACTACCTGGTGGTTTTGGGCACAATTCCTGGCTCACAGTCCATACTAAATAACTATTATCGTTGCTATGATTACTATTATTACTGCTTTATGGGAATGTGGTCACCGTGACTGTGCTCTAAGCTCCCAACAACCTAGTGCCATCTGCTTCTCCCTGCTCCTCCTCTTTATAAGGTGTGTCCGTCGCACCCATCATGTGCCAGGTACCAGTACTTGGTTATGCACTTTACAATCGCTATTTTGGTTCCTAACTTATTTTTAGTTTAAACAACATTAAAGTGACGTCATCAATAGCATTGTGACATCATTAACACTAGCATCTTCTACTTGTTGAGCGTTTATTACGAGCAAGGCATTGTGCTAAGCGGGTCGTGTGCTTTCTCTTCATCACTCCTCACAGAAATCCCACCCATAGAGTCCGGGATACTGTGGTATCATCATGATTCTTGACTGGTGAGGAAACTGGGCTTAGAGACATTAAATCACCTGCCCAAGGGTACCCAGGAACCAAGGGGTGGATCTTTTCTTCAGGCTCTCAGCGGCTTCGTGCCAAACGCATTTGGGCCCACGGCATTCCTCACGGGGTCACACTGTGGGGGAAACTGAGGTGGTACTAGATCAGAGAGCCCTCCCCCCAACAATTCCCCTTAGCTAATCCCCAAATACCGCTTCTGCAGGACACTGAGGGCACTGGGGGCGCTCTGGGGAGACCAGCCTCATGCCAGCACAGGAGGCCGGCCGTGTGGCCAGGACGGCGGCACCGGGCGGAGATGCAGGCCCCCTCACCAAGCCTGCGCTCTCCCCACTCACTCTTTGCCAGGCGCAGCGAACAAACACACTCGAGTTTATCTTCACTGCAACTAATGAAGCCTTTACCATGCAAGCAAAGCCAAATGCAAGTTTTCATTTCTGTAACAGTAGATGGACTTTTTCACTTTGGAAGTGACCATGTAAAACATCTCTTCCTTTTATCCCTGCTCGGGGAGCTGTAATTGCATTTTAACTGGGGCTGTTTCAAGAACAATTTTAACCTTGAATTGCAAATGTCTGAGCTGGAAGTGTATATAAATCACTTCGGCTTCGTTTTTTATTATAAAAATATTACAGAGAATAATTAGTTTTTAATCTGTGGGCTCGACTGAAAGGAAAGCTGAAATGTATTCATGCCGCCGTGCGCCGGTCCCCGGGACGTGGGGGCGGACCACTGTGGCCGGAGGGGGGACGCGAGGGAAGATCGGGCGACATTCTGAGCCGCGGAGAGGCGACGCGCACAGCATCTTACGGAACGGGTAGGAGATGGCAACGAAACAATGCCAGCGTCCACTATAAGCAGAAGAACCCCCAGGAAATGCATGAGGACCTGAAATGTCATGCCTGGGGTCACAGAAATGCTTCTCACCGCGCATTGAGAGGCGACAGGGGAGGTGCTGTCTTGTTGGCTCGCTACTAAACAAGTCATGATGGAATATTAAATTCTCACTAGCCTGGAGCATCCAAAGGCTTACTTGCTGAAACACGGCTGCAAAATACAATCCAAGAAGAGCCAGCTACCCAGGGGACCGCTCCCCACCCCCACGGGACCCCATAGCTACAGACAGCTTTTCATGAAGGTGATCACGGAAATCCTTGCAGACAGGAAAGGACGGAACCGCAATGAACAAAGAAAGCCGTGTGCTGTGGATTAACAATGACACCTCCACCCACAGTCTAAAAGAACCTTTATGCACCCGCACTGCCCCTCGTGGAGGCTGGAACAGAAACGTTCTGAAGGAAGCGTTTCGTTGGTGATTATGGCCTTGAGATAAACGTTAAAGCCTCACAGCCAGTAGCCACACGTGGCTGTTCCACCAGGAATGGGGCTGGCCCCGCATGTTGCAATAATAAAAATAATAACTGGGGAAAATTGGGCTAAATAAAATACAGTAAAATGAATTTCACCTGTTTCTCTTTACATTAAATTTCTTCATAAAATTTTAAAAAATATATATATTTTATTGATTTTTTACAGAGAGGAAGGGAGAGGGACAGAGAGTTAGAAACATCGATGAGAGAGAAACATCGACCAGCTGCCTCTTGCACACCCCCTACTGGGGATGTGCCCGCAACCAATGTACATGCCCTTGACCAGAATCGAACCTGGGACTTTCCAGTCCTCAGGCCAATGATTTATCCATTGAGCCAAACCGGTTTCGGCAAATTTCTTCATACAATTTAGACTGATGTACGTGGTTTTTGTTTTATATATAACGACAGTGCTGCTCTAGGGCGCTGGTGAGCAGGTAGGAACCGCAACAAGCCCCGCCCAGCGTCTCCCAACATCTCCTGTGGTGCCAGGACCAGGTCCAGCGCTCCACACACTCCACCCCGGAGGCTTTGGAATGGCTCTGTCACGGGCATTATCATCACTCCCCCTTTACAGGCGGAGACCGAGGCAGAGAGTCTGAGGACTAGCGCCAGGAGTGGAACCCCACGCAGTTTGCCTCCAAATGGGAAAGGGTGTTAATTCAAAAGAACTGCTCCATTGTTTATGAAAGAGACAACACCGATAAAAGTCATGCAAATAAACCTTCCCTATCCACTCCAACTTATTCTTAGCGGGGAAACATCAAGCATCCAAAAGTAAACAAACTTGCCCGACTGGCTTGCCTCAGTGATTGATCTGAGCATCCTTTTATGAACCAGGAGGTCATGGCTCCATTCCCAGTCTGGGCATATGCCTGGGTTGTGGGCTCAATCCCTGGTGTGGGTGTACAGGAGGCAGTTGATCAATGATTCTCTCTCATCATTGATGCTTCTCTCTCTCTCTCTCTCCCTCTCCTTTCCTCTCTGAGATTAATAAAAATATATTTTAAAAAAAACCACAACAAAAGTAAACAAACAGGGCATATTTAGATATTTGCTGCCTTTCTGATAGTGTTCCCAAAGCACTAAGATAAAATGCATGCTCAGGAAAATGACCGGCGGCGCCATATTTTAAACTCCAGGAAGCAAACAGCCCTGGAACGGGAAGGCTGGATGGTCTCCAAAGGCCCACGCACCAGCATGTGAGCCACTGGCCTGGAATAAAGTACATCCTCACCACGTCCTCTGCCTGATCAGGGCACAGCTGGCACCTTCCAATGTGCCAGTCCTGGTCCCCGACCTCCGACACCATGACTGTGCCACCACAGTGTCTGGGTGACTAAGCCCTGGCACGGTTCCTGCCTGGGATTAATGGTGGACGTTTAATGGAGCCACACAAGCTACCCTGAGTGCTGGCCACCAAAGCCCGCGTGGATTTCATCGGCAACACCACGTTCTGTCACATGAGGCAGAGTCAGGGTTCATGGCTCCGAGCCTGGTGTGAAGGTCCAAGCAGACTCACAAAGGAGAGAGAGAGAAAAAAATAAGTCATTGCTCCTATTTACTCTGGAAGATTTCAAAGAAACCCACACCCTACCAGCCAACAGTCTGCGCCAACCACAATACTTCATGGTGAACGTGCTCTCATTTTTGCTGCCTCGGGCACGCACCGTGTGAGAGAGAGGAGAGGAGACGGCGAGAAGGATGAAGGATTGGGGACGTCCCCTCTCCGACAGACGCAGACATGGAATTGTCTGCTTGGCTCCTCCAAATTGGCCAGCTGCCCTCCCGAAATGAACATGTTGTGCTAACTTCGGAAAGAATGTTGGCAGGGCCGGGAGGTCTGCCGCGCTACCACTGGGCCGGCGAATGCCTTCCTGCCCGGGGCGGACACGCTGTGACCTCATGCGGTGGGCCAGCGTGGCCACATAGAAACGAGCTGCTTCCTCCCCTGGGAGACAGACAGGGATCTGCGAGGCTGTGCCTGATCAAGTCAAGTCTCATCTGAAGATGGTTTACAGTAAAGACGCTGGGGAGCTGATATGATTAATTTATTTCTTCACTATTTTCTTGAAACGATAATTAATAGCTACAGAGAAGTCATCTACTGAAAGTCAGAGAGAAAAACTCTGCTCTCGTGCCTTCTCCTTGAGTGTATGGGTGGCAGGGGGTTTGAGGGTAAACCAGTCTAAACAAAGAAGAAGGCCCAATTACCAAATGTCAAAATGCTTCTACCTGACACACACTTGGCAAGACACAAGCTGAAACCCAGAGACCGCAGTAAAACCCAGCATGTGTCCAATGGCTTCCCAAAATGGCAACCCCCAGCTCTCTGCCTCTGCCCCTCACAGGGCCAGGCGTGGCTTTCTTAACCTCCTTATCCCAAGCCCTTATATCTTTGAAGACTAAAGCATGTATCTTAATCCTCAAAGCTCCTCCCCCAACCCTGAGGATGCAAACACATGGCCTGGAATTTTGTTTTGATAAAACGATGCTGGCTTCACCATTTGGAAGAAAAATTGCTTCATAGTTCATTATCTCCTTGAGATTGGCAGATCCTGTTCAGAAACCCAACTGCTATTCTTTCTTTCCTCTCGTATGCTTTTATTTATTTTAGATAGAGAGCGAGATGTATTGATCAGCTTCCCAAGTACGCACCCCAACCTGGGACGGAACCCATAACCTGGGCAAGTGCTCTGACCAGGGAATCGAATCAGCGACCTTCTGGTGCATGGGATGACGCTCAACCAACTGAGCCACAATGGCCAGGGCACTAGCCCTTCTTTTTTGATAAGAGTAGAATTAAAAGAAAAAAACCTCTGTAAGTCAAATGTTTGTCAACAGCAGTGAGGCCAAATATATCTCCTTTTATCCCCAGGGGCAACCCTCACGCCTCAGAAAATGACTGCTGATTGATTTAAATTGGGCACATGACCCAAGACCCACCAACTTGCTGGTTGGCCAAGGTCTACTAGACCTATCTTCTTGAATACCATACTATCTCATAAAAAGGGTAATATGTAAATTAACCATCACAAAGATGGCGGCACCCAGTCCTCTTAGCCCCTCTTAGTCCTCTAGAGCTCTCTAGTCCTGGGGGGGGGGGGGGGGGGGGCAGCTGCTGAGAGCAGGCAGCATGAGCGGCCTGGTGGAATGCTTGCTTCATCGCCGTGGTGATGAGGCAAGCATTCCATCCGGCCTCAGAGGGCCTCTGGCCAGGCCAGGGCACAGAACACTTGTGTCATCGCCCTGGGGACAAGGCAAGTGTTCCGTGCCCAGCTGCTGCGGATAAGCCTCTGGCCAGGCCGGGGTGCAGATGGGCCTCTGGGCCGTGGGCGCAGAGAGAACAGGCCCCGCGGAGAGCTACTGGTGCACAGATGCGTGCACAGGGCTACTACCCTGTTTCCCCGAAAATAAGACAGTATCTTATATTATTTTTTGCTCCCAAATATGCGCTAGGTCTTATTTTCAGGGGATGCATTATGTTTCCATCAAGTAGGTCTTATTTTCGGAGGATGTCTTATTTTCGGGGATACACAGTAGTCTGACATAAGATCAAGACTGTTGTCAGCTGGTAACTAACCCTTGAGCTGAAAGGTCAATAGGTACTACACTAACCATATTGAGAAACCACACACACACACGAAAACACAACCCCAGTTGAGTGGCCTCAGGAGCAAAAGAGCCCCCTTTCCAAACAAAACCCTGGGAGAGAAGGGATCAGAATTTTGCCAAAGTACTGAATCACAAAGCCACAGCAGAAACTTCGAGATGTAAGAGCCTGCGTGGCCCTTGAGAGAGTGAAGCATGCACCTCACTTGCTATAGTTAAATTCCTGGTCAGGATGGCTTCGGGATCGCCTCCACTACTGTTTCTGAAAATACTCCCCACATTAATCTACCCCTGAGAGGGGTTTCTGGTTCTTACTCCATAGAGACCTGACCAGCACAATCCACCGACTGCCCCTACTCCTTATTCCAGCCTCCGCTCTGGGAACATCTTTGTACTCGTTTCCAGGCCAGTTAGGTCCATGAAATTGTTGCTGGTGTCTTCAGTTATATCACTGACATCATCACATCGTTCCCAAACCTCGAGATTCCCTGTGCTACATCCCTGCCCCCGAGGTCAGGCTCTGGGGAGGGCTTTCCAGGAACAGCCAGCCAGGAACCTCCCCCTTTTAAATAGACTTTTATTGATTTTTTACAGAGAGGAAGAGAGAGGGATAGAGAATTAGAAACATCGATGATAGAGAATCATTGATCAGCTGCCCAGTAGGGGATGTGCTCGCAACCAAGGTACATGCCTTTGACCTGAATCGAACCCGGGACCTTTCAGTCCTCGGGCAGACGCTCTATCCATTGAGCCAAACTGGTTTCGGCAAACCTCCCACTTTTAGACATTGCTGGTTAAAGGCTCAAATGCCTTTCTTACGAATCCTTCCCATCATTCCTGGAATTATGGAGAAGAAATCGATGCTTCTGCTGCCTCAGTGTATGCTGCAATTCTTTGGCGACGAAGACAATCCCTCTGAGAGCGTTCTCCATTCATCTCTTATTCCTGATGAGGTGATTTCAAGACCCTAACTCCCCTGGAGGCTCCTCTTCCTCTGACACTGCCCCCAGCCCCATGTCCATTTCAGCAATTCCTGCCCACAGTTATCGGCTCAGCCTAGAATTCAGCTTCCTATGAAAACTGCCCAGGCCATGCTCACAGACAAGCAGTTCAGTGTTGAGGTCAGCAGCACCGGTTTTGAAATCAGACAAAGCCAGGCTTGGTTTCTGGATTCAACATTCGTGAACCATGAATACCGGGGCACGTTACCCAGTCTTTCCACACCTCGGTGGCCTTAGGGGTCCAACCTTAGTGCCAATCCCATCTCTCAACATTGGTTTGCAATTGGATTGGACATATGTAATGTGTTCAGTGGCGTGCTTGGCACTCAGAGAACTCCATCAAGGGTGTGTTCCTTTTCTTTGTTCATGTAAACAAATCTCTCCCTCTTCTGAATGTTGGGTAGGGTTAGTGGTTCTGAGCATGACCTTTGAGATCAGACACCATGGCTGGGTAATCGGTGTGTGACTTTTTGGGCAAGTAACTGCACTTCTGTGTCTCTCCTCTTTGGAGTGGGGGTACCAACAGTAGCTACCTCATGAGGCTGTTGTCCATGAGGATGAAGTATGTTACCACATGTCAGGGGCATAGACGAGTTCCTGGCACAAGATCTCATTACCACTGAGGAGCGTTGTCAGCCGCTTGAGGTCGAAATACCGTCCAATCTCACGCCTGCAAGTCTCTCTAGCTAGTTAATTTATAGCTGAAAAACCATGTTTTATATTTTACAATTCTTAGTTTCAAACACATGTTTGTTGGAAAGAATGAATCAATGAGGATCAGAAGGCCCAAAATATTAAAAAGACAAACCCTATCTAGGTCAACACAAAGCAAGCACAGAAGCCCCCTTGGGGCTGGGTGCCCACCTGGTGGTAAGAGATGGGCACGGGCTTCCGGAAGACGATCCACTCCACAATCTCGCTGCACGGAGGGGTGGTCAGGGAGCCTGTGTACCGGTAATAGCTGCCCAGGGAGGCAGGCAGGAGGTCCCGGAGGATGAAAGGATCCAGAAAGGTCTCCTTCTCTGTTTGGGGGAAGAGGCAAAAGAAAAGACAACAACGGTAAGTCGTAGCATACTGCAGGCCCACGGGCAAACCCCTGCATGCTGGTGCCACATCACAAGCTTGTCTGCTCACATCCCGGGAGGCACAGCACCGGGGGGAAAGCCACAGGAAACAGAGTGGCGGGTCCCAGGGCGTGGGCTGAGGGCTGCACTGCGTCTCACGAAAACAGGTTCCATGGTGAGCAATGCTGCCCAGAAAATGGTAAAGCCAAGTTTCTGAGCAGCCCTGAAGAGGATCAACAAACTTGACTTTGTTTAATCCAAGCCCCCACAATCTCATTTCAGAGAGCCCTCAATTCCCTATACAACACTTCAGGATGAATACCCAGAGGAGCCAGCGTTGGGGCCCCCAGGAGAGACCCGGGGAGAAGGACCCTGGGTGCGGGTGCAGCTCCAGCGTCGGTTACACCGCTTTGCTTTCACCCAGGGCCTGGGGAGATGGAGGGAAACCTGACTTGGAACCACCCTGAACTTACGGAGTGGTGGCCCTGACAACGGGCATCTCTCTTTTATCACACAGGAGGGGAAGGGTCTTCACTGACGTAGAAGAAATGGCATTTCGGCTGGCTGTCTACCCAGCAATGATGCCTCTCAGTCACTCTACGAGGAACCAGGCACCCAAGGGGTGAGTACCTTCCCAAGGTCACAGAGCTTCTGGGAGGCAGAGCTGGGGTAAGAGCAGAGGCAGGGCGACCCTGGAGCTTGCCCGGTCTGACTCAGCCACAGGAGGTGAATTGAGCTAGGGGCGTGTGGAAGGGAGGGGTGGGAGAGGAGAAGAGCACTGCAGGCCCGGGAACAGCGTGTGCGAAGAAGGTCCGGAGGCAGGCAGGAACCAGGCAACGTGGGCGAGGGCTCAGGGTGGTAGTTCTCCCAGGTCATCCGGCTTCTTTCACAGTCAGAGAAAGTTCTGGTCTCTACCTGGGGCTCCAAAGGTTTAGCCCTGACCTGAGGGTAAGTCTAGGATTTCTTCCTCATCCCTTTAAGGCTACTGCACCTGCTAATGCCTTGCCTTAACTCCAAACTGGCCCCCACCCTTCCTGGAGCCCAGCACAATCTCGGGAGACTTCAGGGCCCCAGGTGACTTCTCGGACACACCTGTGCCTACAGGAGCATTCGTCCCAACCTCATGCCTCCTCCCTCTTCTTTCCTACAGAAAAAATAGTGCAGGTTTTGGGGCAAATGTGTGTCCCCAAACTCAAGAGGCATAGGCAGCCCTAACTGGCATGACTCACTGGATACAGCATCGGCCTGCGAACTGAAGGGTTCGAGGTTCAATTCTGGTCAAGGGTATGTACCTTGGCTGTGGGCACATCCCCAATGGGGAGTGTGCGGGAAGCAGTTGATTGATGTTTCTCTCTCATTGATGTTTCTAGCTCTCTATCCCTCTCCCTCTCCCTCCCTCTCTGTAAAAAAAAAAAAATCAATGAAATATATATATATATATATAATTAAAAGAGGCATAGGTAACTAATTGGGAATGATACAAAACCCCCAAGAGAAATAGATTACATTAGAATAATTAAAATTGCATTTCCTCTTAGCAGAAATTAGTCGAACAAAACATTTACTATATGCCAGGCTCTCGTCTGAGTCTTTATATGTTGAACACATTTAAATAGCACTTACTGTATGTGCCAGGCAGAGGTCTGAGACCTTTATAAAGACTAATTTATCTAATACTCAAAATAGCCTGTGCAGTGGGTCCTATTATCACTAACGGTTTACACAGCTGGATTGCAGAACCGGGCAGCTCAGAATCCAGGCCTCCATTCTTCTTCTTCTGAAAAGATTTCTAATTGATCGCTAGAGAGAAAGGAAGGGAACCTCTATGAGCTGCCTCCTGCACGCCCCCTACTGGGGATTGAGCCCGCGGCCTGGACACATGCCCTGACCAGGAGTCAAACCAGCAACTTTTCGGTGCACGGAATGATGCCCATCCAACCGAGCCACACCACCGCACCGGGCAGGCTTCTGTTCTAAGGAACCATTACCGAACTCTCTCGCTTCAGGACCCTGTAAAATACACGCTTTTAGTACGACCACCTCTCACCCGTGGAGACAGGGCACCGAGAGGTCCAATAACGAAAGCCAAGGCCGCTGGGGAACAGCGAGGGGGCTGCAGCTCTCCACGAGGCTCAGAGACCTTGGCTGGTTTCTGACATGGGTTTTCAATCCGCTTTTCCGAAGGAAATATTAAATATTAACAACCACGGCCAAAGTCCTCAAATCACAGGGCTCCGTAACCAAACGACAAAAGCGGTTTCTGTTGGACAGAAGGCCGACACCAAGGGATTGTCCCCGTGCCCTCTGGCAAGTCTGGGCTTTCATTTAAACCTGGCGCCGGCCACCTCCTAACGACGGGGGATCCCCGGTGCGCGTGGCGGGGACTGTGGGCCCAAGAGCAGGGCATGTTTCGGCCTCTGCTTGTGCTTCCTGAGCTGTGTAAGCAACTGAGGGGGCTCAGGGCTTGGCATTTCCGGAGGCCAGAAAATCACCACCTTCAGCTATCTCTCCCCCACGCTGGAGGTGAACTGGCTTCCCAGCTCAGCACGCAGCCTGCCTCAGGATCAGGGGCTCCAGCCGGAAGGAGCAGAAAATCTTCAGTTTTCCCAGGGGCCTGAGCCTACGCGAGGGCTGCAGTTGAGAACGCCACGGGCAGACAGGGAGCGAGCAGAAGTCCCTGCGAGCCACGCCGAGGCAAAGCCCCACGCAGCACCCACGCCAGGAAGAGGCCGGGCCTTACAGGACATAAAGCTACGCAGAAAGGCCTGTGCTGCCGGCTCAGGGGCCAGTTTCAAAGGGAACTGTTCCCGCAGAGGCCCGTGGCTTCAACAGGGACAGTGGAGACTGCTGCTGTGACCACCGCTATAGACGCGAGGGCTTCTCTGTCCTTGACCGACAAGGGCAGGTGCTGGCTTCACTGGCTACCAGGTGGATCAGATGGGTGGGCAGGTGGGCAGACCTGGGAGAAGGGGCACAGAGAGGTTCTTTGTTCTGTTCCTTCCGCTGCCGTCTCTGAGACCCGGAAGGTCCCAGTTCAGTGGCTTCAGGAGTGAAAGACCCCCCCCTTTTCCAAACAAAATCCACGCAGGAGCTGGGCACCTCCCACGGCTGAAGGTGCAGCCACCCTGGTGGAAGCTGAGCTGGGAGCCCAGGACACTGAGGAGCACCACTTCCGTCTGATTCTTTAATTTTGTTGCCAGGGAAGTGGCAGACCAGGGTGACGTCACGGAGCCAAAGTAAAAACTGGGGGAGGAGACAGACACTCGATGGGATTCTTTCTTTAGGGAAGCCCCTTAGGGTCTGGAGCAGTGAGCCTGGGGGCAGGGAAAGCCACCGAGGGCTGAAAACCTCAATCGTACCACTGCCCTCCTTGGCGCCTCACTCCGTCCCTCCAGGGGCTGGAGAAGGGAGCAGTTCTCGGTGTGTGGGTTCAAATCCCGACTCTTCTGCCTGGGAGCTGCATGATCTGTTGCCAAACCTTCTCAGGCTGTCATGAAAATTAAATAAATCATTGCAGGAAGGGGTTCAGGAAGAGCATGGGACATAGTAAACATGCCGTAAACAATATCATTCTTATTTTAATTATTATTTGTATTGTTATTATTCCTCTAAACTACCAAAGCCTAGCCACGTGCCTCTTACATAACCATAGCCATGGGTTTCCTTTAAGGGCTTGAGCACGTGTCTTAGTTTTTTTAAGTACTGGATTCCTAGTGCCTTAAAGGGACATCCCACCTGCCACATTCTTCATCCACCTGAGGAGCCCAGGGTGGAATTTTCGCGTTTTCTTTGCCGAAGCTCTAGCAGAGTTTTGGGACCAGCTGACACTTAACAGCTGGGTGTGACTTCAGGGAAAGAGCTTAACCTCGCTGGTAGTTCCCCTACCTGTGAAATGGGGACGCTGAGCGCACTTACTGCTCGGGGCGGCTGTGAAAATTAGGCCAGCTAATAAATGTGAGAGGCTTGGCGCAGTGCCCTGTGCACCCGGCTTACCAAGGCCAGCACTTGGCGGGGAGCAGGCCGGCTCACCCCGTTTGACCCCGGGGATGAGCAAATGCTTTCTGTAAAGGGCCAGGCAATAAGTACTTTAGGTTTCCAAGGGGGTACTTATAGGACCAACATTCCCGCAACTTTATTAACATTATTCAAAATGCTAATAATCACGGAGGACAATTTTTAAAATCTGGGTCTTCTATAATAAAAATGGAATTCTTTTGGGGAGAAATGCCATTTAATTTAATTAGGGTTCAAATGTAAGAACCATCCTGAGTTTAGAGCCACATAAAAGCAGGCGGTAGCACTGATTTGGCCCCCAGAGCACATTTTATGCTAGTTATTATTATTATTATTATTATCCTCTCTCAAGGGTATGTTCACTGATAAGAAAGAGAGAGATAGAGAGAGAACATTGATGTGAGTGAGAAATACAGATTGACTGCCCCACTCTCCACCCTAACC
Source organism: Vespertilio murinus (assembly GCA_963924515.1). Taxonomy (NCBI): domain Eukaryota; kingdom Metazoa; phylum Chordata; class Mammalia; order Chiroptera; family Vespertilionidae; genus Vespertilio; species Vespertilio murinus. The sequence goes on along the minus strand of OZ004715.1, from coordinate 45,983,486 downwards.
AGGGATTGAACCCGAAACCCTGTGGTGCATGAGCCAACCCTGAACCAGCCTGCCAGGGCACCGGCCTTATTTTAAGCCCTGCTGGGAGCTGGGGGTAAATGCACAACTACAACATGTTCAGGTGCCTCCATCACTAACGATAATTTTTTTTGTGTGTGAACAAACATTAGAGAATTAAATCTTGAGTTGCTTTCTTTCCCGCTTGAGATTTAAAGTTCAAACTTAATGTCAATTTTTACTGATCTGCCTCCAAATGCCATTTCCTGCTCAGTCCCACAGATGGTGCCCGCTGACAAATGGGGTGCTCATGATGCTTCATTCTAAGTCAGAAACCGTTTTAGACATGGCGGCCTGCATTCCCAGCGCCGCCCACAAAGCTCACCTAAGCCACAGGTGTTCGACGGCTGGACCCCAAACGGAGAGTTCCTGATACACAGCCCGTGGGAAGAAGAAGGAATGCACTTCCCCCCTAAAAAACTCCCGAAAGTTGTAATAAATGTAGATATTGCAAAGTGGAGAGAAGTGCTGGCACCAGGTCCCCGGGTCTGAATCCTAACCTGACCCAAGACCAGTTACTGAGCCCTCACCTGCAAACTGCGATTCTCACACTATTGGCTTCATAAGGAGATTCTGAATGTTGAATGGATTAACAGCAGTTCCAGGCTTAGGCACAGGAAAAGCACATATAAGTGCTTATTAAAGGAATCCTATATAATAAGAGAGGAATATGCTAATTACTTGTTAAGCCTTGAGGCTTGAGGCATAACGACCAGTCACACAATGACCAGATCCCTCATCTGCAAGAAGGTGTGTCAGCGAACTACAAGCAGGTGGCGAAAAGCTACAGGAGGGGGCAGGGCAGCAAGCTATGAGGGGGGTATGGAAGAGAGAGAGGGGAGGGGAGGGGGGAGGGGGGAGCTACAGGAGGGCAGCAGAGAGCTACTCGCACACCGATTCCTGGGCAGGGCTACTAGTCTCACTATAAAAGGCCAGTTTGACTTCAAACCCATCCTGATCAGAGCCTTCTGCTTTCAACTTCTATCCTAATGAGCAATTTGAAGTCAAAACATTCCTACCCCAGCCACTTAACTAGTTGAGAAAAATATCTGAAACGCTCTACTTATACTACACGCGCCCACAATATCACGATGAGCAGGTGCTGTGTGTTACTAGATAAAAGAACTGAAGAGAAGTGCATCTCATATCCCCCTCTCAAGGATCTCAGTGCCGTGTGCAGACAATATTATATTTTAATAATTAATTGCTCATCAAAGAGAAAGATGAGGAACAGGGATGCTAAATTCAAAGTTATTCAAATTGCAAAAATGAATAATGTATGACTTTTATATTAAATACACACTGTATTAAGGAGTCTACATTTCACCCAACTCTGTCTTTCACTTTTAAGCATTCTGAACGACAATATGAATAATCAGTTAAGGGAGGTTTATTTAGAACAAGAAATAGCTATTTGAATGCAAACGGAGTCTATCCGAAGATGATTAAATTTTTCTTATCAATTAGAAGATTTTGTATGAGGGCTTTCAAGTCCTGGTCAGCCATTAAGCCCAGTCATCCTGGCAGCTTCCTTTCAACATTCAATTATATCTGGCTCAATTCTGCTCAATTTCTTATTTCTGATAGCAGTGCCAGGAGGCAATCTTTAATTAAAGAAAATTTGAAAGATTCAAACATGCATAATTGGATTAAAAATGTGATCATTAAAACATTAGATGATAATCATCTGATTGATTGCATTCTCAGTGTGTTAATAACCTAATATTTTCAATGCTTTAGTTATATAGGAAAAAAGAAAACCCTTTATAAGATATGACGAACAATCAACATATAGACAAGACTATGCAGCAGTAACTAAGGATTATGAAATTACTCTGAAAATGCTCGCGTGCGCGCACGTGCATACACACACACACACACACACACCAATGAACAAAGCATTACATGGGAAGGTGTATGGTCAGAACGTGGTGGTCTTTAGAGAAAGACGCCAAAAACAAGGAATCAAACAGTTTTAATGACGTGTATAAGCTAAAGTAACAATAGAAAGCTCAAACTTTCTATCAGCCCAGTGGCTGTTTAGCTCCTCAGGAATCCCCAAAAATTTTTATAAGAAAAAAACTATCAATTTTTCTTTAAACACTTAAAATTCCTGGGGAGGGCTGGCCTGATACAGAATCACCTAGTGACACAATCAATGCTATCCCCGAACAGGTCCATTCTTTGCCTTTCTCTCGTGGCCATAACTGACATTGGTGTGTGCATCCTTGTACACACCAATGGTCAATGACTAAATTCACAGAGGGGAAACCGAGGCACACAACAGTTCAGTGCTTTTGACAATGATTAGGAGGTAACATCAATGTGAGTCCAATAGCACTGGGCTCAAATCATCGCTCTGCGGCATGAGCAGGGACAAAAATGAGCCAATCTCTCTGAACCCCAGTTTACCCATCTTTCCCTTGGGATTAAAAACTCCTCTCTCACTGTGCTGCTGTGGGCTGAACAAGACTGCATGTACCGACCCTCCCGGCCTGGCCAGCCACCCAGCCGGGCCAGGCGTGAACCGCAGAGGCCTCTGCTTCTTCCTTTCTCCCACTTTCTGGCTCCCTATCCACTACCCCTTTTCTCCTGGCCTTCACCAAACCGCAAATCACCTTTCTTTCACCATTGTCTCCATCATTTCCTTTTATTTCTGTCTGACCCAACTGAGTCAAGCAGCACACATTCTACTTCCATAGCCAGGTAGTGATGGAGACACAGCTCGGAGCGCCACCGTCATTTCCTGCCGCCACATGGCCTCTCTCCTCAGGCCAACAGGTAACAGGAGCAAAGCTGGGGGTGGTGGGCGGGCTGACCTGCCCAGGCACAAGTATACACAGTGAGCCACTGGCTTCTCAGGATAAACCAATAAGGTTGGTATTATCATCATCACCATCATCATCATTATTATTACCTCATTATACAGTCGAGAATACTGAGCCACCAAGAGCAGGTTGCACAACTAGTGAGAAGCAGAGCGGACATTCACACCCAGAGTCTGTGCTCTTGGCCGCCACAGCCGGTCTCCTGCACCACGGGGTCCGAGCAGCGGGTCCGAGCACCTCGCGGCAGCCTCGAGTGCTTAGCAAGCACTCCCGCAAGGGCAACCGGGGACGCATTTTCACACTCTCCTTGCTCTCCACATCCCATGGAAACGGCCGGGAAAAGCACATTTCCCCGGGCTCTTGTAACTTTGTTCAAAGATAAAATATTGACAGAGAGGGCTGGCCAAATGAGAGCCAGCCTCAAATTGAAATGCAGCCCCAAAGGAATCACTTTTGAAGTATTTTTCTGTCTTATACACTATTGTTAGCAACACTATTGATGATAGAACAGAAGCCTTCCAGCCTCCCACTTCCTGCCTGCGGCTAAGAAAAGAAATGGAAATACCTAACAGCTACGGTGGAAGGTTTGGACACACCGAAACCCAGGAAACCGTGGAAATGGCCTAAGTGCGCCTGTTTCTAGAAGATTCTGAGATCAAAATGTCCAGATAAACATCTGCCTTTCCTGGATCCATAACAGACATGAGCCAATTAGTCAGGACCACGGAGCTCATATTTATAGCACGCTTCGGGAAAGTTCCATATAATTCAATGAGGCAAACCTAAACTTTGCACGGGAGACTGTCACGTGATATGACGTTCAGCACTTCCGGTGGGCTGTAGACAATGCAGCATGGCCTTTCCCACGCAAAAGGGAGACCGGAGTTTGAATGATTTCTCTCTTTAAGGTAAACGCTAACACAGAATCCTCCAGAGTTCAGCTGAAACACATTTTGATCACATGGCGATTTGGGCAAAGTCAAGTCCATCTCTGTCCAAGTCTATCGAATGGTATGGGGGACCAGAGAGGGTGTTCACACCGTCCCGGCATTAACAAGCCACTGGGTGAAGACAACAGTGACAGCAGAGCTACTATAACAGCTTCTACACAGACAAGGCAGGTGGACAAACATTTTGTGTAAAGAGTCAGAGAGTAGCCTGCTGGTGTGGCTCAGTGGTTCAGCCCTGGCCCCTGAACCAGGGGGTCACCAGCTGGATTCCCAGCCAGGCCCCAGGCCCAGGTTGCTGGCTCAACCCTCCAGGAGAAGGCATAGAGGAGGCAGCTGATTGATGTTTCTCTCTCATCAGGGCTTCTATCTCTCCTTCTCCTTTCTTCTGTCTCTAAAAAATCAGTAAAAACAACAACAAAAAAAACACCTTTATCATAAAAAATAAAAAAAAAGTAGGAGAGTAAATATTTAAGGCTTTTCAGGCCAGATAGTATCAGAGTACTTTCCCAAGCAGAGTACTCTGCCCTTGTAACATGAAAGTAGTCATAGACATATGTAAATAAATGAGTGTGGTTCAGTTCCAATAAAACTTTATTTACCACAATGGACTGCAGGCCAGACGTGGCCAGCAGACTGTGCTCGCTGACCTGTGATGTGAAGGACAGTGAACACATGCCAGGCCCCCTTCCTGGAGGTAATGTTTGTCCACTTGCCTTGTCCTATTCATTCAGCACGAATACCCCCGAGGCAGGCACTTTCCTCGTCCCCAGGGTGGGACCTCGGGGACAGAGACAGGACCACACAGCTCCCAAGCTGGGAGTCACACCCCAGGCAGCCCGTTTCAGATCCCTGGGCTAGTGATGTTAACGAATTCCATTTCTCTACGAGTACTCCGTAATGCAGGCTTTTTATAAAAACTCATTCCGAAGTCCCGCCTGCTTATTCATGCGCGCACAAGCTTACTCTGCAGGCAAACAATGTTGGTCTTTTTGACCTTTAGCACCAAGAATGGCAAGGCTCCCCTCCCCGCCCCCCCCACAAAAAAATTCCTCATGAGATTAAAAGTTTCCCAAAGGGAGGGGCGATCTTGTTCACAGCTTTCCCTCAACACCCTGACCAGCACTTCTCACGCGCAACGGATGGCCGGGAGGAAGAACAGACGCCGTGATTAAAGGAGCCTCAAGTTCACAAGCCCAAAACAGGCCAGAACCGCTCAAACCCTTAACTCCCCTCTGGCCCCTCTTCTTGCTGCCAGCCTGTGCAGATGCAGACCCTATTTCTGCCCGGTGGTTCATTCCCTCACCCCCTCAGAAGCCCCTTATTCTAGGATTTGTCCTCTTTTCCTGAAGTCCAGATAAGATATAGATATATCTACATCTTATTATAGATATAGATATATAGATATAGATATATAGATATAGATATAGGTATATAGATATATCTATAGATATAGTTATATTTGTCCTCTTTTCCTGAAGTCCAGATAAGATATATATCTTATCTGGACTTCAGGAGAAGAGGAAAAATATATTTTATTGATTTTTTACAGAGAAGAAGGGAGAGAGATAGAGTTAGAAACATCAGTCAGTTGCCTCCTGTATCCCCCCACCCCCCACTGGGGATGTGGGCACAACCAAGGTACATGCCCCTGAAGGGATTGAACCTGGGACCCTTGAGTCCACAGGCCAATGCTCTATCCACTGAGCCAAACCGGTCAGGGCTAGATAAGATATTTCTTAGAGATGTGAGCCCTTTGGCCTCAGAGGGAAAGTTGGTGCCACGACGTTCGAGTCCAGGGGTAAGGCACTGGTGCTGGAGCGAGGGCAGACCACAGCCTCCATATTTCCCCACTTGCCCGTCAACAGTCTGCATGGGGACCCTCCATGGAGACCGAGAGATGTGGAGTGACGGCAGGGAGCAGAGGAGGTGGTGTGGGAGGCGTGAGGGCCGGTCTGACATCACAAGGACTCCGGCTCAAGCCCCCAGGGGCGGCCTGCTTTCCGCGTTCTGTCCTGGGGGCCCGGCAGCATCTCTGAGGGCTGCAGGAGGACTCCGATGCCTCCGGGGGGACCAGACCCTCCCTCAGCAGAGCCGGCCACCAGCACAGCAGCAGCCAGAGGCTTTGTCTTCAGTCCGTCATCCCACATCCCACCCCCTTGGCTTCTGACTTCCTTTTTCCTAGCCTGAAGGGAGGTACTGGCTCCCGATTCACCTCTTAATCCTGAGGCAGGGCGGCAGCCGCAGGTCCTTCTTTGGGCTGCAATGGAGTCGCAGAGAGAACGGCCTGCTAAGGCTGCTTACTGGAAAATGCTCATTCAGTTGGCCTGTCACTCCCCTCTGCTTGTCGGCAGGCCACCGGTACCTGACTGTCCCAGAGGAAGCGCTGTCTGGATCTGCTCCTTTGCAAGGGTAATACTCACTGTCCTCTCTGATGGTGAAGTTCAACACGCGTGCAGCAAGCTGCACAGAACAAATGCACTGGCGACACATAACCAAGTGGCCTGGTGTGACCTCCACTCGGAACCGGGGGAGCCCTGGGCCCCTTCGTGGGCCAGTCCAGAACCCCCTCTTCCTCATCCCCTCCCACCCTAAGAAGTAACCACGGGCCTCTTTTTAATTCCCCAGTTCAGTTTTACACCTACAGGTGCACCTCTGAGCCGCACAGGAGAGGGTTTCTCAGTTTTTGAACCTCAGGTTGAGGAATACTTGACGTGGCCTTCAGACTCCCCTTCCCTTTGGGCCCTCAGAGGTGCCCATGTGGTGGGGAGGCAGATTCTCGCCCTTCCCACCCATCGGTGAAATGTTCTTTACGATGGCACGATGGCACGGTGCCGCATCTGTCCAGCTTGCTAACCACAGCCGCGTGGGGCGTTTCCAGGGTTGGGCAGTTAGGCGACACAATGCCACAGGCATCTCTGAACACTGCCCTGGCACGCTCCTGTCTGGGTTTCTCTAGGGCAGCGGTCGCCAACCGGTGGTCCGAAAGGTGCCGACCGCTGCTCTAGGGGACCCACATGGGAGGGTGCTGCTGGGTGAAGTTGGCCAGATCCTGCCATGCTGTTTCCAGCAAGTGTTAGAGAACTTGGCGTTCTTACCCTGCCCACACTTGCCACTGTCAGGACTTTTCATAGTTAACTATGTGGTGCGTGCTGCTAGATTACTTTTGAGCTCAGTGCATGAAATATCGTTGGGAAACTCATGTATAATACATATAGGCCATTCTTTAATTTACAAATAGTCAAATACACAAATCTAAGGAGATATTTTATATGTTTTAATATTCTACCTATGTAGCCATAGTCCAGATCAAGATATATACTATTTTTATCAACTAAAAAAGTTCCCATACCCCTTTCTCATTCCATATACACCTCCACCCCACTTTCTGACTTTTGTCACCATAGATTAGTTTTGCCTGTTCTTGAACTTTACATAAATGAAGCACGCAGCCTGTGTTATTTGCACTTGTGCACATCACATAGTTCATTGTTTTTAACTAGAGGCCCAATGCACGGAATTCGTGCAAGAGTAGGCCTTTGTGGCCCGGCTGCCTTGCTGTCCTGGCTGCCTCATGGCCCCACACCTCACCCACTGGTCTTTCCGGAAGGTCGTTCTGCCATCCGGTCTAATTAGCATATTAGCTCTTTATTATATAGGATTGCTGGGTAATAACATTCCCCAGATTGAATGCAGTACAACCTGTATACCGAGCCCCCACTGGTAGACATCGGGGCCGTTCCCATTGTGGGACAGTTAGGAACAAAGCTCCCCTGTGCAAGTCTCCCGTGGGTATTCCTCCCGAGTATCTACCTGTTAGTACCTGTGCCGTTGCTGGGTCAGCGGGTACCGCACGCGTGACTCTGGCAGAAAGGCCACATGGCCCTTGGGTGGCAGCCCCACCTGCATCCGCACAGCAGGATGGGGTGCCAGGAGCCCACACCCTGGGGCTGGGGGCCGGTGAGGCAGGGCAGCTGGGTAGGTAAAGCCCCACCACCGCGTCAGAAGGACTGCAGATTGCTCCGGGTCTAGAGATGCTCACAGGATGTGCCTCCTTGTAGGAACCTCCACACCAGCAGGTGGGACAGGCGAGGCGGCACCAGCTCTGACGCCGCACGAAATCGTGTGGCCAAACAGGCACTTGGCAGCTTTCCTCCCTCTCTTTCCTGCCCGCCAGATGCCTGGACTGACTCCAGCTGTGCCATGACCTTGTCCATAGATGGGGAATTGGTGACGAGCACGCGGGGCAGGCGAGAAAATGGGAGGAAAGCACCACAAAAGTGAGCCCGGGGAATAGACCTGTCAGTTAGGGAAGTTTATTTTGCAAAACTTTTTTTTTTTTTTTTAATATGTCTCCATTGATGATTTCAGAAAGAGGAAGGGAGAGGAAGAGAGAAAATCGTTGATGGGTTGCCTCCTGCACTCCCACTACTGGGGATAGAGACCACAACCCAGGCATGTGCCCAGACTGGGAATCGAACCTTGACCTCCTGGCTCATGGGGTCGACACTCAACCACGGAGGACACAGGCCAAGCTACAAAGAAACTTTTGATCTTGCACAGAGCGTTAACAGGAGCTTCTAAGAGCCTCATTTTGTGACATTCACAGGAGTGCTCTGAGGTGATAATTTACTTGTGCTCTCACTGATGGTTTCTCGGAAGAGCCTGGGGAGCAAGCGCAGGGCGCCGAGCCATCTCACTCTGGCCAGGACCTGAGGCCATTTCTAACTGCCCCCCTCCCCACCCCCATCGACCACAAAGTGGTCCGTTTGGGAAGCGGGAAGCGATGGCAGGAAAAGAGTGGGACAGGAAAAGGGGACAGGTCGTCAAAGCTCAACAGCAAGTTTCCTTTCAAAAATAAAAAACTGGTCTTTCTGACATAACGGACAGAGGGAGTGGCTAGTGTTTCGATGCCCGCTGTTGGGGTGGCCACCGTGAAGAAGAACGAGAGCAGGGAATCCAAAAACGTGAAAGAACAAAGTAAACACTCTTTAACTGGCAGGGGAGAGCATGTCCGTTTCTTAGCGCTGGCCGCACTTCCACTGCGGGCGGTGAGGAACAAAGCTCCCGGGTAAAGTCCCGTGTGGGCATTTCTCCTGGGGGTAGTGCTGCTGTACGAACCTTTTATTTACTCATATATTCTTATGTTTTAGTCTTTCTAATATTTTTTTTATTGTTGATAATATTATAGATATGGCAAGCCAGCTAGGGCAACCACCAGAGTTTTTTTTAAAAGCGAGAGGACCATGCCCTGACCCATTTGGCTCAGTGGTAGAGCGTCGGCCTGTGGACTGAAGGGTCCCAGGTTCGATTCTGGTCAAGGGCATGTACCTTGGTTGCGGGCACATCCCAGTGGGGGGTGTGCAGGAGGCAGCTGATTGATGTTTCTCTCTAATTGATGTTTCTAACTCTCTCTTCCTCTCTGTAAAAAATCAATAAAATATTTTTAAAAATAAAAAATAAAAGCAAGAGGACCAGGAGGTGGTCAGAAAAATGTCTTTGGAAGGATGAGAACCTCATGCCCGGTGTGGCAATGCTTCCCGCAGACCTTCATCCTTTGCAGGAAGTCCCTCCCCACAGACACCCTCCTGTACTTAAAACTCCAGCCCGGTGGGTGTCTGCTTCACGGGGAACCCAAGTGCCCAACTGCCCGGGGTGACTGGCTGGAGGGACCAGATTCCTCACTCCTATCTCGGCTGGAGGAGCAGAAGATTCCTCCTATCAATAAAACAGTCACTTAATGAGACATCAATATTCTACGATATGGCTCCCCGAGCTGAGGAAATCAAAGCCAATTCCGAACTGCAACAAAAATCCATATTGACTTTTTCTTCTTTACACATCTCTGTCACCATTCCCAAGCCAGAGGCTCTGGGAACGGCACGATTACTCATGCCGCATCACATTAGCAGAGCACTCAAATCCCTCCTGTCAGCACAGAAGTCAGCACCCGCCTGGGAACCGAGGGCAGACTCCTTTGCTTCCCAATTCTCGAAGCCAAACCAGAGAACCCTCTGGTGTCTCCTCCCCTTCTTCCAGCTTTACGTTTTGACATTTTCTCTTAGGTGCATGCTTACTTGGGTCACTCATTTGGTTAATATTTACTGGGCATCTACTATTTGCCGCACATGAAGCGTGTGCTTTAGTAGGTAATACGTGCGTGGTGAGCACACAAGGTAATTACAGACACTTCAAAGTGCTCTGAGGAAACAAACCTAGGGTGATGTGACAGGGAGCGCGGAGTGGGTGGGTGATTTGACAAGATGGTTAAGAACTCTCTGAGGAGGCAAGGTCTGCACGGACCCCCTTGCTGTGAGCGAAGGGGCTTCTGGGACCTTCCTGACAGGAAACAACAGCCAGTGCACAGGCTGAAAGGGGTGAATGGGCCCTGGGAAGGCAGCGCTTAGCCTCCCCGCCAGGTCCTGAGGGCGGGCCAGCCCTGCGATCGACCTCACAGAGGAGACGCTCAAGACTCTTACTGAAAATGTTAGCCGACGGCAGGCATCGCAGGTCATTGTTTGTCGCAGGTCTCCTCTGGGCTGCCAATCCGAAGCCACGGCAGAAACTGCAGCCCAGGCACCTGCTGCCCTCCTGCTGCCCAGGAGAGTCTCCCACACATGACCGCCCCTTGGGGGCCATGGTGGGTAAGGAGGAAAGCCGCCAGGACTGTGCCAGGACGCAGCTGATGAACGGGAGGGTGCCCATGCAGTGAGTGTGCTGAGACTCGGGGGTCTGAGAGTTCGAGGGAGCCCACTGCCGGGGGTCGCATAGGGGGTCTCCCTCCGTGATCCGCCAGGGCCACTCAGATGCCACCGCGGGTCTCCTCTGGCTGAAGGACAGTACCTGTTTTGAAGTTTTCAGAACTCTTTCCACCGTGTTTGTTTAAAAAAGGGAAGGCTAGTCTGGGGAAGGAAGACCTAATCTATCATTTACTATGTGATCTATCATTCACAACCATGTTTCTCAAACTCCCAAACTCAGAGTCTACGCGATGGACCAGAATGTCAAGGAGGAGTCTGATCAATGGCGTGTACAGGGGGATCGCTGGGGAAAGGAGCTCAGAATGCACAACATGCTGCCCACGCACCCGCTCTCCCCACACTCCGCTCCGAGACCAACCTCAGACACCAATGTGCAGACAGAAGCGGCTTTGGTAATGGTGCCTTGTTCCCTAGGCGGCCTGTCCTACCACCTACTTCGCAGCTCTGAGAGGCCTGCCTCAGAGACACAACAAACTGAACCTGAGAAGAAGCCATGGACGCTTCCTACAGTGAAAACCTCTATGGGGTCTTTTTGCTACTGCGATGAGGTTTACTCTCGTCCCCTGCTGTGTGACACGGGAGCAGCTTGGTCCAAAATGTCACCTGCTCCAACCGAACACCGACAACTAGTTTTCATTTGCCTTAAAAAGGGGGCGTTTGGGACTTGTTAAATTCTGCAGAGTGGGCTGATGTCTAAAGACAATCCTCCCAGGAGGTGGGAGCCATTTGATCACAGCGTGGCGATAAGGGGAGATTTATTATGATTACTAATGCGGTTTCCGTCAATGCCTTTGAAATTCTACTGAGATTTGCAAATCATTACATTACATCCAGACTCCGCCCCTCCCTGCGACGGGGGTGCTTTTGAAATGAGAGGATCCTGATGTCACAGGTAATGATGCATCACCGATAATAAAGTTGCAGGAAAATCTCTCCAATGAAAACCAGTTGGGAAAGACAGAACCCATTCATCTTACTCTCTCTCCCAGTTTTACGCCCCAGGATAAGACGTCTGCCGCACAGAACAGGCCAAGCTCGCTCCATCCGAGCAGCTGACGGTGCCGGCTCACATGCGGCCACGTTTAATGGTTTGTCCCAGCTACTTAAATCCTCCCCCCCCCCCCCCCCGCCTCAATCTGAGAGGCAAATCAAGAAATTTATAAATTAAAAGGTACTTGAAAGAAGGCTATTTTTTGAAGACACATGAGACAAGTGGCGGGTTCAAAGCATAGGAATGGTAGGTACATCTCAGGGCATTTTGATTTATGGCACAGGCATTCGGGAGTGGTACCTGGAAAGAAATGAATTGCTTACTGTTAACCCAGATCCATTTGTAGGTAATAAATGGGCGTGCTCCTTACCCATCAAATAATGGCTCTAATGCCCTTCAACATCGGGGGATGAGGAATGAGTGTCACCCTCTGTCCTCTGCAAGATAACCCATTTCTGCAGGACCATCTTAGCCCTTCACCTCCCAGCAAAGGGAAGCGTCCGTGGCTTACTTACCATGATGTACGACGCCCTTCAACCCATGGATAATAGGATCCAGCGCGGGATTGTCCCTGGGACTGACCTACATGTAAAGGAAACATGATTGGTTAAATCTATTCTGGCATCAGACACAACAGTCTCAGTTTAATCTTCTAAAGAGAAGGAGGGGGGAAATAGATGTTATCTAGCAAGCTGCTTAGGTCTTGCGTATACCCTGGCTCTCGCCAAACATAGATTTATGGCATAATAAAATCAAGTGAGGAAGTCTAAATCAAAAGAAAGAAACTTCTCAGAATACACGGGAACAGGAGAGAAATGCCATGGTCCTAGCAACATTTAAAAAAAGCAACAGCAAGACTTTGTCGTCCTCCTTTGTTTTATTAAAAGCAGACAGACCCTGATCGGCTAAAGTCATTGAAAGTCATCAGAGAGCAATCCATCACTGACGAATATTTCAATGCCTTATTGTGATTGTGTTTATTCCTTTTCTTTTTTAAAAAAATGATCTGTTCCCTGCCAGCTTACTCTCCTTCTAAGAACCCTGGTCTCCTGTGTCTTATCACATACTACAAAGGGCATTTCTAAGAGTCACTCCGAGCAGGAGAGGTGAGAGGAGAGGAGAGGACAGAAGCGTTCAAAGAGACAGTGTCTCCTACCTTCCTTTCCTTCTGGGGTTTTTCATCTCTCCACAAGCCAAGCCTCTTGATCTTGACCCTCACCCACTCTTTCCCTTAACTTTCTGATACCACTCAGCATGAATTCTCATTGTTGCCCTTTCTAGAAGATTAACATTCCACCAGCATATTATAATTTGGGGTTTTAGGTATTTTCTTTAAGACACATTGAATATTTAACCAGTGAAATGAAATGACTGGGATTTACTTCAAAATCATGCAGGAGTGAGTAGTAGGGGAAGTGAGCAGAATATAGATATAACAAGACTGGCCACCCATCGATCATTTATGACCTTGGGTGATGAGTATTGGATGGATCATGATACAATTTTCTCTACTTCTGTGTATGTTTAACTTCTCCCAAATAAAGAGTTTTTCAAAATCCATTATCTGTGGCAGGCATAGCTCCTGAATTTTTTTTTTTCAGGGAAGGTCTATACTTTTAATCCACTTTTAACATAATGAAGTGGGGATACTGATGAATCTTTCAATGTGCAGCAAGACCCAACTGGATGTTTCCTAGTTACCTGGAGGAACCCAGGGCCATCCTAGGTTAAATTTTAAGGTAACTGAGAAGTGTCTACTCTCCTTCCCCACTTACAGTCTCCCTGCTGAGCTGCTGCTCCCGGGTTGCTCTTTGATAATAACCTGTATTTCACACGATTCTTTTTTTCTTCTGCTCAGCATCTCCGGGTTAGAGCAGTGATTCTCAACTGAAGGCACTCTTACCTGTCTCCCACTCCCCATCCCTAAGGGGGACACTGGGCCATGGGTTGTCACAAGCAGCAGTGGAGGAGGAGGGGCTACTCGCATCAAGTGGGTAGAGGCAGGGCTGCTGCTAAACATCCCATAATGCTGAGAAAGGGCCCCCCAACCCCAATAGAGGTATTCAAGATAACAGTGTGGAAGTTGGGGTGCAGGAACCGGGTTAGATGCTCTAAAAGTTAACAGTGATTACTAATGTCTGGATCTTTGGGTGTCATTATGTATGGTGTTATGTTTATAGGCTAATAAAATGATGTGGGATTTGGTCCTACATAGTAAATCTCTCTCGGAAACTGGGCTTGATCACAGTCGCATTAGCAAAGGTGATACAGGAAGAGGTTTCTACAGGACTTAAGTGAAGGGGTTTATACTCTCTTGTCACTCTTTGAAATCCTGAGATGACCAGGTAAACAATCCCAGGCTAGCCTACTGGAGGATGAGAGACCACATGGAGCAGACACAGGCAGACTCAGCCGAGGTTGATCTAGACCCACCAGTTCATCCCAGACCACCCAGCCTCAGAAGAACTTCAGTCTGCAGAGACCAGTCAAGCTGACCCCAACAGGAAGACCTGACCAGCCAATTGGGAATCATAGAGTAATTACATAATTACTGCTTTAATTATTTGGCATCATTTGTTACAGTGCAAAACTTAGCTGTGAGAGTTTCTATGAGTGTGTAGAGTTAGAGGATAGGGGACAGGCTAAGATACCAATAATTTTTGTTACCAATACACTTTGCTTATGGTTTGTCCAATGTCACAAGACACAGCATCTGCTGTCAACCGGATCAGCTCATGTGCTTCTCTAAAACCGAGTTACCCCCTCTCCAATGGGAACATTTCAGAGATACTTTGATTTCCCATTCCATCTGCAGGGGAATATTTTGTATTTATGGGGACCCTTAAGTGCATTCAGTCTTATATGATAATGTGAAAGCTCAAAAATAGTGTTCCCAATCCTCCATGACTATACCCACCAGTCACATCTTGTAGCCCATGCATGAGTGGAAATAAGCAGACCATCAAATCCAAGTTTAATTTCTGGTCACTTCTGACTACAGTATCCCTGTACCTGATTACTCGGGCCTGGTCAATTCAAGCTCAAGGGCCTGACCCCAGATTCAAAACAAGCCCATAAATGGAATGCCTCCTGCACTGCCTCCATTGCTAATTTATGTGGCTGGGACTGAGAAAATGGGTGAGGAAAATGGAGATTATTGGCCGGTCAAAGTAACTTAGTAATAATACTAAGCTCATTCTCTAGTTGATGTCTTGGTTGCAACACTCAGGGTGAGGATCCAAATAGCATGCTCATACGTGGATTTGTTCCAGTAAGGCATGGCCCTAACTGAGAGTAAATGTGTAAAGCCCAGGGCATAAAGCTGAGTACAGATGCGACATTCAATAGGAGTAGATATGATTGGGAAACAACTTGACCCAAACACTCAAATGTGAATCATTGTCAAACAACAGCAATCTTATCCCTGGACTTCTCAGTGCACTTAGCTCTAGAAGTAGTACCTACTTGAGTTGAAATAATAACTTTTAAAAAAAATCTAAAGTTATGTTTTATTTGACATCCGCTCAATGTCCTATTATTGCCACTCCTTTTCAAGCCACATGAGGCGTGTTCTTGGCTCTTGAAATTTGCTTCCTCCCACTTTAAGATCAAAGGAGTTATGTAGCAATGCCGAGGAGGCAGCGATTGCACAAATGAGCTTCGGATGGACGAGGAGAAATGGACACCCCTTTCCCAGCAGCCGGGTGCTCTCGCTGCAAAACTCCCATTTCGGCGCAGCTCCCAAGACACTTGTCATCTTCAAAAAGGACGGCACGCAAATGCAACCTAGGGCTTGAGTTAAAGCTTTAAAGTATGTTTAGACAGAACCCAAATCCATCCGGACATCAGCCATACAGGAAACCATGACATGCAGGTTTGGTAAAAGGTCAAGTGGATATAAATGCTGATGAAACCTAAAATTCACAAAATTTTCTCTCCAAATAATAGCTCACCAGAAGGTCCAACCAGCTATTACACTAATAACCAAGATATCGATAATCTCTGAAGATGTGTCTATAATCCAGGCTCTGGGAGGGCCTGTGTTGACTCATGCTTGAAGCAAAATGAAAGGGAGGCCAAGAGCCCTCTCAGACTGCACGTGCCTGGGCTCAGATACGCACTGCCATTTACTCTTCCTGCCCACTGTGCCATTTGGCCCTTGACTGGGATCCTAATAATCTTCAATCTATCAAGGCCTGGCCATCTGCTAAATAGGGCGTCCAAGACAACCTACTTGCCTTGAATCCGACATCGCCAGCTGCTCCTAAAGTCCTATAAACGTCACATCCAGCCAAGATCCTCTTGTGGGAGGAAGGATTTATGCCTGCTGCGGGTGATGGCTGCACCATTAGCCCTGGCTGCAGAGGATAGGGGCAAACAGCAGGCCCGGAGACGCCGCACGGCCTTCCAGAACCACAGAGCCGACGATCTGTCCCCGCTGATGGTGAGCAGGTCGCTTTGCTTTTAGAAGCTAAGTGTCTGATCAGGACAAGGGCCAGCACTTCTCATCAGATCGGATTTCAGATCTGATTCTCCTCTCCTAAACCTGCTCCTCCCTCAAGAGCCATGTGGCTAGGATGCTGCATCCTTTCCCATAGTCACTTTAACACCTTGGCTACCATTCACCAGACCTGGGTTCACGTTGCTGTCATGAACTTCCTGGCAAAAACCATTTACAACTTGGCTATGTTCACACCCCTGCATTTCAGTCGGACCTTACTTGAGACAGAGCACAGATTCCTTTGTTCATAAATTAAACACTTGCCAATCATTTAGGAAGGGTGCCTATGTACAAGAAGGCAATCACGGCATAAACCACCAACCACTGACCTGTACTGACAGCATTGTTCTTTTCCTTTTTAAAAAAAAATACTCACAAATATGATTTTCCTTCTGTCTCACTATTTCTGAAACACGTTTCTTTTTGTCCTTTTGGACACCCAACAACATTTTCTCTTCTCTCCTGACATAAAGAGGAATCAGAGGGGTTGGGGCACTGAGCATCCTAAAATGCCCGGAATAAACTCACAGAAGAGCGAGGTGTGCCTAGAGTGGGCGTGGCCTGGGGAAGCTGGGCCGTCTCAGGAAATGGAGGATCGAGGTCTCCCAATCCGCTGAAGGCAAGCAACCAAGTGTGGACTCCCGGCAAGGAGGCTTGGTCTGACTTCCACTAATCAAGTTCCAGCACACACTTTCGGCCTGGTTCACTGACATGCAAAACACGTCAGAGGCAGCTCACAGGAGACGGAGAGCCTGTCAGAGGGCCGGGTGTGTGTGTGTGTGTGTGTGTGTGTGTGCATCCTCATCCATCCCAGGCACTTGACACACACTCTCTGGGGCTGGTTTCCGCCCACAGACGAGAAAACTCCAAATTCCTCAGCCACAGGATGCAATTCATATGAAAAGGCACCATAATTATAACTGCTAATAGCATTCATCCTTCCCCCCTTCCCATGGAGATTGAGCATGGACACGCTCACGCACAGTGAACTCGTAATATCAGTGGGAACTAGTCAATGCACAAGTTACTCATCCCCAGAGAATGGAGATTTGTGGTCAGAGAAGACCACGGAGGAGATGGATTCAATGCTCCTGGTCAACCTAAACCGACCACTCTCTAGCCCTCTGCCCCCACATCTCCAGCCCACGAGGGTACTTATTATTTCATCCTCAGACTCGGCTGGGAAGAACCTATTGCTGGAAAAATCAACCAAGCCACGGGGTGGCAGTGAGGCCCACCTGCCAGCACTGGGCTCGCCTACTGTCAATACAGGCCATTCTCATATGTTCGCCGGATCGAACTGATGTACAATGCTGCTTCCCCTGGCTTTGTCCCAGCCCTCACTTTCAAAGCCAAAGCGGGAAGGGGGTGGGCAGGCTGGGGCATCCGGCAAATGAAACCCTCACAGGGGCCCACGTGGTGATTTCCGCCCTCCTTTGTCTTTCTAAGGCATCGTGCTGAGGGCCAGGCAGGTAGCGGGAAGCCCTGTCACAGAAGTTCAAGAGCGTCTCAGACCCCACCTGCACACCCCTGCCAGGCCACTCCATGTGAAGAAGCAAGAAGGAGATTCTAACTCAGCAAACCACAGCCTAGAGTCTTAAGCTTCAGTGCAAACCATTTCACACGGATGTTGTCATGACCTTTGAATAATAGTATAAAAAAAGCACGCCATCTGGGGAAGCCTGGGGCAAGAGAAGCTTATTTCAGGTTCCGCAACTCGCCCGAGTTTCCCTCGGTCTGAGTGGCGAAGTGGACAGCTCTGGCTCCCTCTCCTTAGTAATCCAGCCATGCACTGAAAAGCCCAACAGTATCAAAGGCTTAGGGGAGAAAGCAGAGCTGCGTGGCTACACGTAGCCAGTGACTTCAACCAAAACACATTAGACGTGACCTCTCACCCTTGCCTTTTCATTCCCCACAAGCAAAACGCTGCTCAGGGAACTCCGTTTACAACAGACTGAAAATTTAAAAAGCACCGTGTGAGGACTGTTTTAAATCTCTACCAGGTATGCAGCAAGAAAAATATCAAGAGACCAGGCATATAGCATCAAAGGGGTCACTGGTTTGATCCTTCTCTTGAAAAAAAAAAAATGTTCTCTTAGCAGCAGTTGGGTCATCACTTAGGATACAACTGAAGTCCAGTAACCAAGCATCCAGATGGCATCGTGAGGGATGGGGAGAACTATGTAAATGTCATGTAGTATCATCCTATATAATAAAAGGCAAATATGCAAATAGACCGAACAGCAGAACAACCAGAACAACCAAAACAACCAAATAACAGGTAGCTATGACATACAGTGGCCACCAGGGTGTGTGTGGAACATAGTGGGCATTGGCCACAGTGGTATGGTGGAGCAGGTAAGCAGGCGCGCCAGACCAAGGTGAGGTGTTGGTCGCTGCCATTGGGGTTAGCCTCAGGTGGTTCCTAAAAATTCTTTGCTCCTGCATCCCGCAGTCCTGCCCAGCACTTGCACCTGCTGCCGGTGCTGGTGCTGCCCCCTCAGACCCACTGCCGCTGCCAGAGCAGCCACTCACGTCCGGTGGCCAGCACCAGCCCTGATCGCTTGGTGCCATCAATGGGTGTGAATGGCAACTGCCAGCCCCAGTTGCCTCTCTGGACTTCTTTACCTCCCCATGTTCTTGAGGGGAGATCAGGGCCAGCAGCCGCCTCTCCCACCCGCAGCCAGTGCCTGTCACTGGTCCTGATCGCTCAGCACCATCAGCAGGTATAAGCAGCAGCTACTGGTCCTGAATGCTCCTGAGGGCTTTTCCACCTCCCCCTGCTCCTGAGGGGAGATAGGAGCAGCAGCTGTCAGCAGACAGTGGACCAGGGGCCACGATGAGAGAGGCCTGGCAGGAGCATGAACGATGGGCCGAGACCTGCCCCTGCGCCTACCGAATGCTTGTGGCCCACAGTCCTTTCAAGGTGCATGAATTCATGCGCTAAGCCCCTAGTCCTATATAATAAAAGGCTAATATGCAAATTGCCCCCTTGGGAGTTCAACTGACCTGGAGTTCAACCATCCACTATGACGTGTGCTGACCACCAGGGGACAGCACAGAATGAAAGCAGACCCTGGCTGGCAGCTTGCACCAGAGGGAAGGAAGGCCCCAATCTGCCTTGATCACCAGCCAGGCCTAGGGACCGTACCCATGCACCAGACCTCTAGAATATAAAATATTAAAACAACCTTGCTTTTTTCTGATAGGTGTATAAAGAGGTGACAGGGAAAAATGGTATGGTGTTCTCAGTTCAAATCACATGAACCTAGCTCTTAGCACCCACTCAACCAATATTCACAGGGGGCTCACAATATACTGTGGCGGGCTGATTAAAGTAGAATCAGAGGGGTTGGAGCACTAAGCATTGCAAACCTCCCAGGACCCCTTACTCCAGGTATTCAAGCCCCATGTAAGCTCCTTCCCTGGAGGGTGGGCTGATCGAGTAGCTAACTTTTAGCAAGCAGAACATGGCAAAGGCAGAGGGAAATCACTTCAGTGACTAGGTTACAGGATAGTCTAATCTCCATTTCACTGTCTACTCGGCTTACACACCATGGTGAAGCAAATGCCCATGCTAGAAAAGCCCATCTAGGAACTGAAGGGAAACTGAGGTCCTTGAGCAACTGAATTCTGCCAAGAACCCAAGTGAGCATGGAAGCGGACCCTTCCCCGCCTGACTTTCAGATGAGACCACACCCGGCTGACACCTGGTCTGCAGCCTCGTGAGAAACCAGGAGGCGGAGAGCCCACAGAAACCGTGGGATGGTAAATGGGTGTTGTTTTAGCCACTAAGCCTACAGAAATGTGCTGCACAGCAATAGATAACCACTTGCCCAAAACTGGGCACCAGGATATACCGAACAAATCAGTGTTCCTCCTTCAGAGCTGAAAGTGCAGTTTTAGCTCCCACGGAGGGATGAAGAGTCCACACCCCACCATTGTCCTTATTCTGGTGGATCATCTATTAAAAGTCGATTCCAATCCTTGTGAATAAACGCTTACCCCTCACAGACCTGAGCTGCTATGTTGTTAATTCACAGTTTCTGGAGTTTGAAGGGACATGCTAGGTTCAGAATCCAAGTTCCAACCGGCAAAAACGTGGCAGAAATAATGAGCAAAAGCCCAAATGATGCAAAACACACATGGATAATTCAGGGACAAAGAGCTTTAGTAGCTTTTGTGTTTAAACAAACATAAAAAGGCAATAAATTACAGCATCAAACCTCCTTAATGAAAGATGTCCCTGGGCAAGGTGTATAGCAAAATGCACTGGCGTGAGCAGCTGTGCTTTCTAATTCATGGCAACCAAGCTGAGTGCCAACTAATTACACACCCCGATGCCTTTCTGGGAGGGGCTCTGTGCCCTGTGCTTGCCGGAGTACCGCATGACCGCTGCCGCGCGATGGCCTCTGAAGATTGATGACGACGCATCAACCCGCTCTCCCGGGCAATACCTCACAGGGCTTCCTCTACCCCGAGCCACGCTCACGTGAGGACTCCGGTGCCTGATCCTATTGCTGTAAGGGGGGCTTCAGGTCCCTGTCACCGTCCTTCTGAAATCAACCCATTACCTCACCGAAACATTCCACCTCATCCACTGACAAGGCAATGAGCAATGTTTTCTCTCGGCAGCCTCAGAGCCATCCGAGCAGCTGATTTAAGAGCATTTGCAGAGCGAGGTCGGGGGGGGGGAGGGGAAGGGGGGAGCTGTGGGGGGACACAAAAAGCTTATAAGTGGACAAATGCCTTCAAAGCCACGCATTAGGGAGACTCCTTGCAAGTAAGTGGCAGTCTAAACAAATGCGGGGCCGCCTCCAGGAGGATACAGATTAATGCTAACCGAACGGCTCGGCTTTGCATTTAAAATGCACCTGAGTTCAACAGAGGATAAAATTAAATTGCAAGGAAGGAAGACAAAATCTTTCCCAGCAGGCCCTGATTGATAGGATGTGCCACTTGTAGCGGAACCAAATGGAAAGCCGGAAAGTTTGTTCCCAGCCACCATTGCCTCCCTGGGCCAACTTCCTCTCCTCTGAGAAAATAGTATGATTTCTCCGCAGAGCATGGAGTCTACTCACTTGTGCTCGGCAGCTTTCAATTCCTTTAGCAGCTCGGTTGGAAGAAAATGGCCCCCGTGCGGGAGGTGGAGGTAACACTTAAGCAGGCAGAAGCTTATCTTATGAAAGCTGCCTGGGAAGGCAATCGAGGGTAAGTCCCTCCTTCGGAAACGAGTTCCTGGAGTTCAGTGTGATGAGCTCGTTTGGAACAGCCACTTGGGTAGGTAAGACCAGTGCGGTGGGGAAGTGCGGAGTTCCAGAAACCAGGCTGGTAAACCCAGGTTAACATCTTGCTCTTCCATCTTTTAAAATAATATATTTTATTGATTTTTTTACAGAGAGGAAGGTAGAGAGATAGAAAGCTAGAAACATCGATGAGAGAGACAGACATCGACCAGCTGCTTCCTGCACACCCCCTACCGGGTGTGTGCCCGCAACCAATGTACATGCCCTTGACTGGAATCGAACCCGGGAACTTTCAGTCCGTAGGCCGACGCTCTGTCCACTGAGCCAAACGGGTTTTGGCTTGTTCTTCCATCTTGCTCTTCCACTGGACAGCTGTGTGCTCATGGGGATGTACCCCAACCAGGAAGACACCCCTACCAAAGGAGCCACACCAGCCAGGGCCTCAAAATTATTTTTAAGTTACTGCCTGTGTCTGACCTTCTCAAGATTGCCAGGCATCTGGCTCACATGTAAGTTGCTTTCAGTAAGCACCAACTCTAAGATGCAGGTCCTTACATTAAAAGGAACCTTCTATAGACACTGAAGCCCTGGATGAAATGAGTTGTTATTTACTTGTTATGCTCATTTTTTAATTCAAGAATACCATAAAATAGTAAAGTGCACACATCCTAAGTGCACAGCTGCATGAATTTGCTCAGATGCAACCCCAGTCCAGGTGGGAAACACTGGCAGTGCCCCAAAAGCCTCCCATATGCCCCGCCCCCAGCTGATATCTCCACATAAGTAACAATGGAACCCTACGCCAGTGTCCTGTTTCATCTGCTTTCACTTACCACTGCATCTATCTCTGTGAGTCATCAAGGTTCCAGGTAGCAGTGGTTCGTTCTTTTTTACTGCTGTAATTAATCTCACCATATGAAAATACCATGATTTATTTATCCATCGATTTGTTGTTTTATTGAGAAATTATCTCTCTTCCTGCCATATAAACTATGGCCAACGTGATGCAGTTATGGGAAGGTCCTCAGGCAATAGAGCACATCAGAAAGGATGCCACGTTTCAGGAATACAGGGCGTACAGAAATGACACTGAAGTTGAACTTCATTCGTATGGTACCGGAAAGATGAGACAGAGGGCCGGAAACCAGGACTACTGGCTTTATGAGAGGAGAAGGCCCCCGCCGGGCTGCCCCCACAAGGGGAGAAGAGCAATAGGTGCAGAGGTGAACACGCCTTTTGAGGGGAGGAACGGGAAGGAATGGGGCTTAGGGTACTTGGCAGGTGCTGATTGGCAGTTCAATGTACAGTCCATATAAGGTGCCTGGTTAGGTGCTCAGGAATGTACAAGCCACAGGTGCAGGTTACGTCATACTACGTCCATCAGTTGGAGGAAGGGAGGATCTAGCAGTACCAAAAAGGCACGGCCAATACCATGATACATTCTCATTCTGTCCCATGACCAGAGGAATCAGCAGAGCATTATGGTCAACTGCAAGGACTTTAAGAATCCAGCAGACCTTCAGGTTTTTTGAGTTCTATTTACCTGCCTGACTGTGGGCAAGTCACTTAACCTCCTTGCAATTCAATTCCTTCAACTTTGAAATAGAGATAGCATCAATCACCTCTTATTACAGTCATGAAAACTGATACAATGATCCACACACTGAATAACACCCCAACACACTAGTTATTACTGTATTATAACACTGCAAATACACTGAGTGGCCAGATTATTATGATCTCTGAAGGCATAATAATCTGGCCACTCAGTGTGTGTGTGTGTGTGTGTGTGTGTGTGTGTGTTTGTATTAGAGGCCTGGTGCATGAATTCGTGCATGGGTGGGATCCTGCTAGCCTAGCCAGGGGGAGGGGACATGGGCGGTTGGCTGGCCAGCCTGCCTGCTGGTGGAACTCCTGGTTGAGGGGACAATTTGCATATTAGCCTTTTATTATACAGGATATACACTGAGTGGCCAGATTAATATGCATTCAGAGATCATAATAATCTGGCCACTCAAGTGTATACAATATAATATGCTCGGACAATTTCTTTCAATACATGCAAACCATGAGTCGATGATGAAAAACATCACAGGAAGCTTCTATGTGAACAGTCCCCTTACTTACCTTCCCTCCCACTATTAGAAAACACCTCGGGTCACTCAATACTGTGCCTGGTACAGTAACACTCTGTAATCTAAGGTGGTTTCTCAGATAATAAAGGTAAACTAGTATCACTGACTTCAAGCACATATGTAAGTGACATGCTAACTCTTTCCTGTGGGCTTACCTGTCAGTGAAGCCCAAACTGAGTTTCAGAGTCTTTCCTCCACTATCAACAGCTTTTCACAGAGCGGTAACCCCCCTTCCTCTATCCACAAACCCCTGAAAATCTGTTGATATTATTCAAAACTAGAGAACAAAGTTTTAGTTGGGAATCTGTGCCCAAAACGACTCTTTTTAGTCTCCTGAGGGAATGGGGAATGTCTTGTTTGTGACTTCCAGTCATTTGCAAGTGTGCAGAAGATAAACCAGCAGAAGGTTTATCTATGAACTTAGATACTCTGTTTACCACCTGGCTGAAACCAGAGGGAGATTCAAATCCTCCCTGGTTGGAGGTCAGACCACTGGGGCACAGAATAATGAGGAGGAAGGACGATAAAAGATGAGACATACTATGTGATGATGGCCTAAAACTCTACCGGCTCTGAAAATGCTGTGTATAACTGAAGTATTCCGTTGAGTGCCATTTTAACAAGGATTATAGCCACTACTACCTGCCCAAGAGTATAAATGGCCATATTTACTTTCTGTTTAAAAAATAGTTAGCTTTTAAATTGACTCAGTATCCTTAGAGTTCAACATTTCCTTTTTGTTTCCTACTGACTTTCTTATATAACAAACAGTTGAAGTGCTTGGAATCATTCGGCTGCTGCAGATTGGAAGGAGGAGAATGAGACTCAATAATAGCACAAAACCTCCCGAGTTAAAACGGTGACTCCATCAAGCTGCCTGTGCTGATGAGCCACTTGTCAAAGGAGTACAGGCATACTTGGCTAGAGTAGTATTCTCCTGGGACAGCCTATCAAAATTAATACTTGGGCATGCTCAATGACCCGGGATATTTACTTAAAAGAGTTCATGTGGAGAAAAACCTTGGGTAAATGAAAAAGGGTACACACATGTGAATACAACACTTTGGTATTACTCATTACCGAAAAAGATTAGAAAGAACAACAATAACAACAATAAAATAAAATAAAAATAAAAACACCCCATTAACAGCTAAGAAGTTAAACAAATGATGGTATCACCTGTTCATTGTAACACTATAAAATGGTGAAAAGGGATAAGGAAAAGCTATATCTACCAACATCAAGACATGACTAGGACACATTATCAGGGTCAAAACCACTTTATGGTAGTTTCATCCTATTTAGGTGATGCAATTAATGAAAGGTTTTAAAACGTGTGAGAGCAGATAGAACAAACATCGCTGGTTCCCTCCGGAGGATGGGATCAAGGCATCTTACTTTTCCTTCCTTCTTAATGGATCCCCATGCTGCTTGAAATTTGAACAATATAATTATGTTTGGAACCAGAAAAAAAAATCAATTGCATTTTGCCAAAATATTGCATTCAAATGCTGATAGACCTGTATATATAAGTTATGGTAATACTTGTATACACATCAAACTTGTGGGTATTTCGTGATTTTGATTTATGTATTTTTCAAATTTGACATATTTATATAAAATCTATAAATGACAAAGAAATTAAGCCACACATGCCTGTATTACAGCAAGCATCTGGCAAAGACAACCCAGGGCCAGGGAGGGCAACAGGCTCCGTGGTTCCCACTGTGTTGCTATCTGTCTGACAGGCCAGAGGTCAAACCAGACCATGCCTTCTCCATGGCCAGGAACAGACCACAGTCCCACCCCAATGATCTCTAATCCGCTCTTCCACGTGGGCCTGGATGGGGAAGGAAACGCCCACAAGGCAGAGCTCTGTAGACCTTAGGGAGCCTGGCCTCCCGTGACCTGGGCAGGGAGAGCAGAAAATGTTTTCCCAAATAGGCTCAGGATGAAATCAATGCTCATCC
The DNA here is from genome assembly GCA_963924515.1 of Vespertilio murinus. Lineage (NCBI taxonomy): Eukaryota > Metazoa > Chordata > Mammalia > Chiroptera > Vespertilionidae > Vespertilio > Vespertilio murinus. The sequence goes on along the minus strand of OZ004715.1, from coordinate 45,958,050 downwards.
TGTAGCTTGAGATACACGTGGTCCTTCATACAGGAAAGGGGTTTAAGGAGACAGGGTCTGATAAAGGCAGGGAAGACCTTTAGAGCGACACTCAAAGTGGGCGTCAGGAGAGTCACAGCAGCGGATGACAAGTTGACAAGTGACCCCAAACTGGAGGAGCAACCTCAAAGTGAGTTGTTTCTCTCTCTGTGTCCCCAAGGACTCCTCGTTGCCAACACGAACACACACACACATCGCAGGGACATAGCAATGTTTCTGGCTTTCCCTGGTGTCAGTGACAGTCTCTCCCAACACCCAAGCAGGCCCTGGGCAAATCTACTTCAAGTTGGTTTCTGTCATTGCTTCTGCACGCCCAGGCAAGATCCGCAGAGGACCGTCCCAAATGCTGACCACAATCTAATCTTCTTCAAAATAGGAGCAGTTAGTATCATAGTACCCTCTGCGGAGTTATAATGTGCCACACGCTACACCGAGTGCTTTACATTCATTCCTTCATTTGGCTTGCAACAACCCTATGAGGTAAGATCAAGTAATTATTCTCATAGCCCAGATCTGGCAATGAAGGTTTTGTGAGAACAAGTAAATTGCCAAAGCCACAGCTAGAAAGTGGCAGTGTAGATTTCAAACTCAAGGTCATGGACTTTCTGGTACAACCTAAGCCAGCAGTCACCAATGGGTGGTCCCTGAGGTCCGAAAGGCTGGTGACCGCTGACCTAAGCCGTTGCCTACATCCTAACTGCGACACCGCAGGTACACTGATCCCCTCCCAGGCCCCATGACCAGGTATCCAATCCTTCTCATTCTTAAGGATGGCGGGAGCCACCCAAAATCCTTTAAAAAGCCACCCCGTTTCACACACACACACACACACACACACACACACACACACACACACAGGCTTTACAGGCAGATATGCACAAACAACAAGTGTCCTAATTATTGGAGGGGAAACAATATTTCAGTGGAACAATAGATATTTAAGGGGAAACAGTAACCATGGTGAACAATATTTCACGAATGCCAAGGTGAAAAATGACAGGTTCCCTCACAGGTCACCTTGGGAAAGGCTGGTCTAAAGGATTCAGAGCATCACCTTCAGCAGCATTCAGAATTTCAGGAGGTGAGGGCAATGTCTGTCAGCGGGATTTAATGTCCCTCCAAGGCAAGACACACAGTTCCCCTGGAGGGCCTCTGTAGAAGATTCTGGAAGGATAACGCCTTCAGTATTATTCTGCACATACCTGTATGAAGGGGCCAGGCTCTCGCTCTGGCTCCGTGACTGTCGCCTGGGTAAAGCTTCCAAAACTAGAACCTCCTCACAGGGAGCCTCACAATCTCCGAACCAATGACATTGCACAAAGCACCCCGCTCCATCTGCACAGCTGGCCCCCAGCAGTTCATGGGGTAAAAGACATGCCTCCTCAAGCCCACAGTGTGAGTATTCAGACACCATTCCAAAGACTGCGCATACACTATTTTCACTGATTACAGCAGACCTACCAGTTTGCAGCCCCTGAAGTTCCCACCAGCAAGTACTGTGTACACACACAAAATGGGGAACATTTAACGTGTGGCCGGGTTGCACAGAACGGAAACCTGTATTCTGCAACATCACTTACCATCTAGAAATAGGGAGCGATGCAAATGCTAATGGGCTGTGCAAACCCCATGCACTGTTGGTCCACTTTGCACACACCCAGGTCTTAGCTCCCTGACACCCTTGTGAGGCAGGGCCGAAGCATCGTTCTAATTTTAGCACCCACTCCAGTGCCCAGTCCGCTGACGGGGCCGAATAAATCTCTGCTGAGTGGATAAATGCCTTCCTGTGATGGAGGCATAAAGGAGTGTGTACTCATTCTGCTCTCATGATGCAGTAACGCTGGGGGGGTGGGGGGGGACACACACACACGGGATATTCAGCTCCTGATTCTGGAATGTCAGATGCAATCCATAGTGAAATGAAATCAGTCACTGAGCACGCTGAAGGAAACAGGGTGTTGGTCACCAGTTGGCAGTTCAGTGGCAACTAATTCTTCTTGCCAGTGGCTCTTTCCTCGTCCCTTCTCTTTCAGCCAGAGTCCAGTCAGGAGACAGAAATCACATCAGCAGTCTGAATGCTAAGAATTGTGAGCACGTCAAAGGGGGTCCGCTCACACAACGGGAAATAAAGAGGGTGTAAGGGGGATAGGGAAAGCGAAGGCCACTACCTCAGGAACAGACAGGGAGTGAGCAAGAATGACATGAAGAACTCAGAAGAGGACCCTGCCCATGAGGTTGGCATTTGGACCTCTCTAGGGAGGACCTGGGTATGACGGGGACATGCAGTCCAGGCGAAAGAACCTGCCAGAGGGCATGGGCTGGCAATGACCCAGGGGACTGGCCCGGCCACCCTGGAAGACGGGTGTGTGGGTGCTGGAGAGACTTACACATAACACACTAAGGATGTAGGTAGCAGCCTACCTCATGGTGAAGACAGCTGCTGGAGTAAGTAGCTGTTGCCATCATGAGCATTGCCATGGGGCCTCCCTACTGCTGACCAGCTGCCTGCCGTGCCACGTGCCCACAGACACAGGAGAACCCTCACCCTGGCAGTGCCCTCCACAGACAGAGCTTACCACTGTGCCAGCTACCAAAGGAGACGTGTTTACCGGGCTCAGATCAAATATCCCAACAATGGGCGAAGCAAGGGAGATCTGAAACTGAGAGGCAATACATGGCCAAGCGGCACGCTTCCCATTAGAGCATGAGTGAGAAGGTGGGGACTGCCACCGGTTTATCATCAGCAGATGCCAAACATTCTGTAAGGCACCGACTCAAAGTGTTCTCTCTGGGACAGGAGAAGTAAGAAACACCAAGCACTTAGTACCTTGCCTGACACGAGCAGGGGCTCAGTAAGTATGCAGTCAACAAATGAGTAAATGTTCCCAGAGTCTTACCTTTCACCACGACCCTGGTTAGCCTGCCAGATCCTGGAGGGAGTGTCAGGACTCCCACCCAAGAAATTGTATTTTGCACACTTTCTTTGTCACAAGAGCACGTTTTCTTTAAAAAATATATATTTTATTGATATTTTATAGAGAGGAAGGGAGAGAGATAGAGAGCTAGAAACGTCAATGAGAGAGAAACATCGACCAGCTGCCTCTTGCACACCCCCTACCGGGGATGTGCCCGCAACCAATGTACATGCCCTTGACCGGAATTGAACCCAGGACCTTTCAGTCCACAGACCGACGCTATACCACTGAGCCAAACCGGTTTCCGCAAGAGCAAGTTTTCTTAACATGTAACATATTACTGGAAACTCAATACACATGGAAAAAAATCTCTAGAGAGGTCTTGAACCATTTTATAAAAACGGATAGCCAACATAAACATTTCTTCCAGTTAATACAGGTTATCGCCTGGATCTGAGATACATTTTGGTGCAATGTTCAAAGGCTGTCTGTATCACCATATGTGCTGCAGCAGTATTTCATACACGTGCCTTTATGGTGTAAGCACATCAGCACACCCTCAGTGGCCCAGAAACCTCCTTTTTATGAAAACAAGGGGACACGAAAATCTCCACTGAAGTTTGGAAAGGAGTAATCATTTGACAGAAGTATGCTTCCTTGTACAAATGCTCTTCTACAGAAATCACCGGAGCAGCAGACTCCCATGATGCACCTAAGAATCTAATTCTATTGACAACATTTTTATTGAGACATAATCCAGCACAGGCATGTCCACTGTGAAAGGTGAGATATAAGCAACCAACGACCGGAATTTCTACCTCTACCACTAGCTGTTTCACATCGCTTCCATTCTCAAAATTAACTGGAACACCTTTCATTTATAGGTAAGAGAGATCATGGCTTAATACTGCATAGAAAATTGAGTACTATTTAATGCTGAGAGGAGCCTAACATCGATTATTTCTAGAGAAGATAATTAAGAATAGAGATAGCTAACAGTTTTCTTTTCAACAACATTCCAATATTAATATCAATTATTAAACTCTCCTCAGAAAACCACATGGGCCCCTAGAAAGGAGACCGGGCATAAGTTGTATACCCGCCCAAAATTCATTGCTACAAACAGATCAAATTAAAAAGATCTTTTCCTTATGAAACTTCCACATCCCAGAACCTTGCGGCTTGAAACATCAGTATATATCTCAGGGCACAGCCGTTTTACTAAAGACATTGCAGGGGACCAGGTAAAGTCAGAACTAGGACCGGAAGGGAATCACGCCGATGCCCCAAGTAAGACCACACTTGGTCCTGGGCACCTCACGGAGCTCCCCTGCCTGTTCTCACGTTCCTGCCTGAGGTGGGGCGGTCAGTGCTTCTCTGTCTAGTGTGTGTTATCCGCTGAAACGGTGCACAAACCTGCTACCTAACCCCAATGCTGGAGTCCGCCTATCATTTAAGCAGAATCACCCACATGAGCCAGTGGCTCGTCCCTGCCCCTCTCTAGATTCCATTTCTGTGCCCATGATGGCAAAAGCATAGAGGTGGTAGAAAATCTTCCCATATCACCTCCTTTTCAGTTTTCAAATAGAGAATGTGATCTTACCTGGGTAAAAAATGTATACATACATATAAGGAATATAATTAGAGTCAATTAATTGGAAAAATCTGGGAATTCTATTTTAGATACATGATGACAAAGATCAGTTACTGTGACACAGCCTTGACATCTATAAGAAAAGCAGCAGTAATCCCTAAATTTGTGACAATTACTTCTGAAAATCATTGTACCAGAAACCCTCACACTGAAGCAGAAATTACACCTGCTAGGTTCATTGCTGTATAATTAGTAGATCGTGTAGTGTTCATGGAATGATTATTAAGTGAATGAATTAATAAACCTTAGAAGAGACCCAGTTCCAAGTTGATGTATGAATGATGGACAACTGGCTACTAGGTGATTGAGTAGTTCCACGTTATCTCTAAAAGTCATAACACGCTGAGTGGCCAGACTATTATGATCTCTGAATGCATAACGATCTGGTCACTCAGTGTGTGTGTGTGTGTGTGTGTGTGTGTGTGTGTGTGTGTGTGTTAGAGGTCAGAGGCATGAATTTGTGCATGGGTGGGGTCTGGCCAGCCTGGCCAGGGAGAGGGGACATGGGCAGTTGGCCAGCCTGCCTGCTGGTCGAACTCCTGGTTGAGGGGACAATTTGCATATTAGCCCTTTATTATATAGGCTATACAGTGAGTGGCCAGATTACTATGCGTTCAGAGATCATAATAATCTGGCCACTCAGTGTATATATGTAACTGTAGCTCCTCTACTGCCAAAACTTAAAATCTTGAATCCACAAAAATTAAGTCGCTTCCAGGTGCTCCCTTAAGCTAGTTTCTTATCCACCTGGACATAACTCCACCAGTCCTTTCTCCAGATGGTCTTCCCAGAACCTTCTGGTCTTACATGCGGCTCTAGGCAAGTGAACTCACACATTTCCAAAGGGAAGTCAACATCAAAATGAGGCTTTCTATGCTGAGTCTGTACTCGGAACTCTTCCCTCTTCTACTGGCAGTGCAGTTTTATAGCTGTTGGTTTTAGGTGTCCATATTAGAAATTCATTTGCAGTATGATAGCTAATGCTAATTTTGAATTTCCTCAAGTTTTATTTGCTGAAAACTAAAGTCATGTCAAAGCCTAATAAAACTATGACAGTAATTAACCCAACTCACACACCAGAACATTAACAAAGCTCTTTAGCCAATGCTCATACCGATGCCCCAGAAGTACAATGAATTTTCCCACAGACAAAGACTAAGCCATGCTATTTGTCTTAGTGAAACTCTCGCCATAAATTTCAGTGGACAACGGTTTCAGCCCTCCAATTCCACTACAATACTAACATTCCTACATTTATCAACAAAAAATACAGGTACTCCTAGTTCCAAAATGACCATGCTTCTATAACTGAGGTGTTTTCCCCTAAACTATAGTTAAAATAATCATTTCTTTATAATAACCATCATTACCTAAGACGTGTTAATTGCAAAAAATTTTGAAACTACTTATATGTAAATGAGACAAATATCAAAATCAAAGCTTATCCTATCATCTAGCTGTAAACAACATTAATATTTTGATAGATAGACTTCCAGTCTTTATTTAATGCAACATTCAATCATTGGGTGGCAACTACTATGCTAAGCTCTTAATAAGAATTATCTCATTAATTTTCACAATGACCCTAGGCAATTGATAAAGTATTGCCATTAATGGATAAGGAAATTCAGGTGTATGGATGTTAAGACTTGCCAAAGGTCAACAGAGAAGTCAGATTCCCAAGTGTCCCCTACATTATCTTGTTTCCCAAACGTATTAAAAGTATGTACATAAACATTTCATTTTCAGGTTATTAAATATTATTCAATGTCACTTTCAGTAGTTGCTTATGATTCCACTGCATAGATAGACCAAATGCATGTAGCTCATCCCACTGTTGGAATACATAGATTATTTATAAGTTTTCATTATTAATTTTTAGAGTTTGAGTGAACATCTGTACAGCTATGTGCATTCATATGAATTTCCTTAGAATACATTTCCAGGGCTGGATTTTTTTTTTAGATTTAAAGAAATCTGCAAAGCTCTACAGTTTTGGACTCAGATGGCCACACTGGCGCAGCACCCACTCTGTTCCTGATCCCACTCCCGCGAGCTGAGTACGGGAGGTCCATCCTAATGAAGCATTTGTTCGTGTGACCTCTGCTCCTTACCAAAAGCAACCTGAGGAAGTCACAGAGAACCATGCCGAAGTCCCCAATTCCAAATGGTCCTCGAAGCATAAACACACACACACCATCCACACTTCTTCGCTGGGCACGGACACTGTGAGACAGTCTAGCATGCCTGGTGCACACCCGGTATGTCATCAGAATTTACGTAGTGAACAAACAAATCACAAACGAGGAAAGCCAAGGCAATTACCAAGTGAAAGACAATTTCCAGCTAACAAGGCAATGATCCGAAAGCCCTTTAGGCCAGACTACTCGGGATCACAACTTAATTTGGCTATTAGAGAGGGAATCTGGAATTTCCAAAGCTATGGGACTTCATGTCCAAAGCTCACATCTGGCTCACAAAACAAGGCAGCACAGGATGGAGAGGAACGGTGCTCCACCATGACATGGCACCTGAGTCCAGGAGCTGCTGATGGACATTAGCACCATGACCATGTCCTTCTGGCATTTATAATAAGAAGAAAATCCCTGCAAGATTCCAACCTAGGGTTGTCATAAGTGCACTTTGTGTTTGGCAGAAAAAAAAATCAATGCACCCAAGAGTATAGGCTGTGGTGTGGTGTGTGCCCCGAAGCCAAGGGCAACATGCAAATGATAACCCCAGTGAGACAAACGTGCCACATTGCTTCCTTCCTAGTCCCAGCTGGGCAAAGCTCACTCTCTGCCCAGATGGTCAGGGTACAGCAGCCACACCGTGTCCGTTTCACTGGGCAGAGCTGGAAGAACACTGCTGTAATTTGAGCATATGAGAATGGACTTTTGGTGACGTTCAAGAGACTTTGAGTAGCTAAATAATATATACATACAATTATGAGAGAGGGGAGAGGAGGAAGAGAGAACGAAAGCTAGAGTACCAGGAGGCCAACAGAAAGAAAGACACTGATTACAGAGAACATTGAAGCGTACTCTTCCTTCTTTGCCTTATGTCAGAAAAGCCTATAATGCCAAAAGGTCAAGATTATCAGCTGTTCTATTTTTGCATACACCCCCCCCTCTCAAAAAAAAATGTTAGCTTGGCAAACAGTTAAGGGCAGAACTTTGCTGGTGGATCAGTCTAGGTTGGCTAGTCCAAAGGACTTGAAAATATCATGTGGATGTGCTAACAGATCTAGGGGGAAATTTCAACCAGCTCTCTATCAAAGCAGAGTCCTGAGCAGCGGTGCCGGAGAATCACAAGTGCACCTAGTCCTCTAGAACCCGAGCGAACCACACTGGGCAATTGGAAGGATGCTGATGCCCTTTTATTGCTCTGATGATTGTACTGCAACAGATCCTGCACCTGATGGTGAGCAAGTCAGGTGAGAGAAAACATGACTCAATTATGACCAACTCTTGCAAAATCCAGGTTGCTTAAACAAACATTTGGGTCTGATATAAAAAATGACATAAGCTTATTTTTTAATTTTCAAAATTATTTGATTTATTTTTATCCTCAACTGGAGATATGCTTTCATTGATTTTTTTTTTTAAGAGAGAGAGGAAAGGAGAGAGAAACATTGATCATTTGCCTCCTCCCATCTCCACCTGACCGGGGATCAAACCTACAAACTAGGTGTATGCCCTGGCTGGTAACTGAAGCTACAGCCTTTCAGTGTACGGGATGATGCTCCAACCAACTGAGCCACCTGGGCAGGGCAAAATTACGTACGCTTTTGAGACCCTAATACAACTCAGCGGCCCACTCCCTCTGCCTTGTCCCTGAACACTATCTCAGTCTGTGTGCGTGGATTCTCCAGTGACAGGTGACATCAACATGCAGACACAGATACTCTGCCACCTGGCCCGGGCTTGCTGCTTTCATTGACCATCTGCCACAGAATGACACCAGAATAAAAAGGAGAAAGCATCTTAGGCTTGAATTTCCTCCTGGGGACCCAGGAGACAGAACAAACTGGGGGTATTAAATATTCCTTCCTGGGGATGGCCTTTCTAGGTATATTTCAGACGACGGCAACAGGAAAGATACTTTTTAAAAGATGAGATCGGAATCGGGTGTTTTAGGTGTATCACTCTTACTTTCCTCCTTTGGAATTCATTGTGGACATGTGTGGGGAGAGAAGGCAAACCTCTGCTGGGGGCTGTAACCGGCAGCAAACTGTGAGAGCCAGGAGCTACAGTCTCATTCGGAGGTGGAGTTAATGGAGGTCTACCCCGAACAGTCAGCCGCAAAGGACTGGCTTCCTCGTGCTGAGGGAGCCCAAGCACACCGCAGGGAGACCGCCGTGTCTTTAGGGTAAGTATGTAATGGCTGGAAATACAAAACCAAGAAAGGCTGATGGGAAATAGCTGAGAAACAGGATTTATGAAACAATGCCAATTATAAAAGTGATTTTTATGGCACCAAAAAAACCTGGAGAAAAGCAGGGAAGTAGGGTACCACAAAAGATGGCCAGCAGGATGCAAGAGAAAGGCTGCGATGTAATCCCTAATTTTTAGTACCAAAATGGAGAAATGGAAAAAATAATGCCACTGAAACCACCCAGAGCAACAAGCTATAAAAAGTCTGGAAAAGTGCCAATCACACTGAACCTTCAATATAGATGATGGCCACGAAGTATGACCGACTGATTCCCACATCTCAGCTCCACACATTTCCCCCGCCCCCCACCATAACACACCCCGGACGGAGAGCGAGCTTACAAACGAGAAAAGCAGTCACTCGGAGGCACAGCCACTGCCCTGCCCGCTCAGACTTCTCCCGGGGCCACCTCTCAGGAGTTGAAATGAAAAGGAAAAGGTTTCCTAGCAACGAGTATTACAGAAATTCCTACTCAAAACGGACACGGTTCCATTCTTTTCATTTTTAAAGAAGGTGACGATAAAAGCTGAGTCAGACATTTAAAGACTGACCCTGCCTTAGGCACTAGACCAGGTACCTAGGATGCAAAAACACGTCAGATAACAGGACCCTTGAGGAGGTAGGTGTACACTTGAGAATGAAGGATGAACCTGTATCCTGTTGTGAAGCATTAGTGTTGAGTATGATAATGATAAAACAGAAAGAGGTATGAACAAATACATGTTAAATAAAAAAAAACAATACATGTCAATAGAAATTTGAAAAATGTCCACCCTCAGTGATACTTAAAAATAAATAAACAAATATATATATACACAAATATATATATATACACAAATATATATATATATATATATATATATATATATATATATATAGCCTGTCATATAAAGAGATATTTTTGAAAACTACTAATGCCCCACTCTTTACTTGCTTAGGATGAAAAGGGCTGTTACACATGTGGTGGGAGCACAGACCGACACAACTCTTCCAGAAGATGGCTTGGAATAAGTCTCAAGAATGTTTGAGTAGCTCATTCTCCTTGCCTATGTGGTTCCATCTCTGGGAAGTGGTTTGTAGGCGAAGAAATCAACTGCAGGTTTGGGCCGGATAAAAACCTCTGGATTTCCTTCACAGGTGCTCAGACCCACTGCTAAGTTCTAGACGAGGAGAAGGATACCAGCCAAGAGCTCCCAGTTTTGAGGGACCAAGTAGGATGGGACTTGGAAGTCTGAAGTCAAAGCGAACATTTCAGACACTTTACTAAAGTCCTGAGGTAAGATAGTAAGGCTTCCAGCTCAAAGCCAGACTTACACATGTCCCAACCCATTCATCTTATTATTGTAACATTAGTTGAGTAGAAAAAATCCAGTCAAATTATTCTCTGGCCTGGTCTCAGCCCTGTATGTAAACAATGTGATAGACTGCCAGAAGTTCTCACGTGTCAACTGCTTGTTTTGTGATTCTATAAAGTCCTATGAAACTTCTCTGAAAATTACCTTTTCAAATCAAATTTGTTTATTTTCATGATGCAAAAGAATCACGGAGATAGCAGTTAGGAGCCTGCTTCATGTTCTTGTGATAATTCTTCAACATGAAGGAAGCAGAAAGAACGGCCCGCTGGCCTCCCATGTATCCACCACTCAGAACCATGACCACTCTGCTTTCCGTCTGCATCTTCACACTCCTCCCATGACGCTGAAGTAAATTGTCAATCATTATTTTATTGGTAAATACTTTCATATATGTGTTTTTAAAAGAAACAGATTCCTTTAACATTTGAAATAATACTTGACCGTCCCAGATTATAGTTTATAGAGGCAAACGTTAGTATGCTTTAGCAGAGAGGTATGGAAAAATCCCTAAAGAATCCTGGTCCTCTGGTTCTACTTTCAACAGCAAAAGACATCCCCGCCCCCCCCAACAAACAAACAAATAAACAAACAAACAAAAAACACAGAAAACTAGTTGCAACAGCATAAACGACCCATCTGTCCACAGCTCAATAAAAAGCGTGCACCATTTGAAAACGCTTCCCACTGTTCATTCCATAAAGCCTTTACGGGAATTTATTCCACAGCTAAAATGCCCAAGCCCTTAGCCAAACCAGCTAAAAACTTATGAGGTGAGGACTGAGGGGCGAGGAATTCAGATCGTACATTTCGGAGCGTCTCCTGGGCATTTGCTCTATGACTGGCGAGCAGGAGAGGGCCCAAGCCCGTTTGGCATGGGTCCACATCCCCTTTCTCACTAAGGCGATGCCAAGTCAGGCGGGAGGAAGCCGGGCCGCTGTGGTTTGACTGCGCAGAAGCTGGGAGTCACAGAAAGGTCACCTTCAGTGGGTTTTCAGTCAGTGACAAGAGAATGCTGGGAGGTATAAAGTAGCCTTCCACCTATCAATGTATTTAAGCCTGCCTTTAGTTCTGTAACACAGATATCGCACACTCTACATAAGATGCAGGGAAGACTAGAACACAGGTCACCAGTGATAGAAACTGGGCCACATGCCCTTCCAAACTTTCCCCTCATGAACGTATTTCACAGCCCGTGTGCAAGCATGTGCTACACTGGGCAGAACAGCAGAAGTGGCTAAGGTCAGGGGTTCGAATGCCCTCTTCTCCACGTACAAGGTGTGTGAGCTGGTATCTGGACTCCCTTTTCTGCATCTGAACTCGAAGTTACCCAAAAAAGGTACTTCCCAGGTAAGTGTGATGAGCACGCCGCACCCCAAAGTGACTTGATCCATGTTAAGTGCAGGGATGACTGTCTGGTGACAGTTACCATGTATGTGCTTGAGATTCCAAATTGCTGTGTTCACATACAGCATTAGCATTTTATCATAATAGAATTAATAATGTGCCTTGCCAAAACCGGTTTGGCTCAGTGGTAGAGCGTCAGTCTGCGGACTAAAAGGTCCCGGGTTTGATTCCGGTCAAGGGCATGTACATTGGTTGCGGGCACATCCCCAGTAGGGGGTGTGCAAGAGGCAGCTGGTCGACGTTTCTCTCTCATCGACGTTTCTAGCTCTCTCTCTCTCCCTTCCTCTCTGTGAAATATATATTTTTTAAAAAAATAATGTGCCTTAAGTCATTAAAAGTCTCCATAAGCATACCTTTTAATGGCTTCTTTATACATATATTCCAGTTTCAGGATTTGCCTAATTCACTTACCCTTCCTCAAATGGTGGGAATTTGGGTTTGTTCCACCTAGCGCGCTACCATAAATAATAGTCTAATCAACACTTCGGTGCCGAAAACTTTTCCAATATTTGGATTATTCTTTTAGGATTACATTCCAGGCTTACAATGCCATTTTGAAAGACCAGTGTAAGTAGTGACTGATGATAAGGTTTCAAAAAATTAGATTCTACAATAAGTGTTTGCTTAGCCACAATCTATGTTGAAAGACGAAAGACGCTTGTGAAAATCCCAAGGTAATCCAGCCTTGGGTTCTAGTCACAACTACAAGCAAATCCTGCTTATCCAGTCAAATCCAAGACAAGGGCCCCCTGTTCCCCTGACCTGTCCACCCGTGACACCTAAGAGAAGGCCAAAGCTTTCCTGGAGGGCATTAAAGAACACAGCGTAAAAACGAGAGGTCTGGGTGCCAACTCCAGCGTGGTGAACTTGAGCAAGTCACGTGACTTCTGTTCTTTCCCTTTCCCGAGTCTGTTAAGAAAAACGACCAGGAAAAAGCTGGGGCCAGGAAGCAGGATGGAATGGGCTCCACAGAGCCTATCTGTCTTCTTGTCTTGCAGCTCAAATATGTACAGAAAGGCAAAGGTAAATTGATATTAAAATATTTGTTCTAGCTCTTTTATCAATTAGCCATGTAATCTTTCCAAAGCTTAATATTCATAATGAAGATAATCTCTAATTAGAATTAGTAAATCTCTAAGATAGCAGCCATTCAAACCTGGGAAACTAGGATGGTGGTAATTAATATTCTGAGATATTTATACCTCCCTTTAATGAGTGGAGTTAATTTCTTAGCATTATACTGTGGATTTGAAGGTGTCTTAGAAAAACGTGTTTCTGATGATCTAAAACGCCTCCTCTTTCGGAGAGTGCTTTGTGAGGGCATACGGTTGGCCGTGCTGGTCATCCCATTAAAATCTTTCTAAAAACACCAATGATATACTTGGTGCACCTTATAAAATAATGGAAAATTGAAAGAGAGCTAGAGAAGAAAATTAATACCACATCGCTGTATTAAAAATGCATCATTTCATTTAACCCAGGTTTCAAACCAGAAAAGCCTATGATACAATAAAAAACCCACAGGAGAGATTCTTTAGGAAAATGAATTTCTAGTGTTTAGGTATTTTCTGATCACGTTAGTCAATATTTATTATTTACTAAATATATGACTTAATGTTGTCATTATTGTTTAATACACATACACAGTGAATTTAACTATGGGACATGGGGATTCTTAGAAATTCTGTTTTCTGAGCCTTGTAGATACAGACAGTACAAAAGACGGAATGAACTTTAGTTCATACAAGGAATACCCTCTAGTAATTTGTGTGGTTTTTTTTTTGTTGTTGTTTGTTTGTTTGTTTTTAACAGATCCCTACTATGCTTGGGTGTTTTCTAACTTGGGGGAAGGGAGTAGAGGAATTCTGCCTCTAAAAGAGGTGTGCACCCCGTCCACACTTACCTACCATTAACATGAGCGTGTCAAAAAGCACCGTTACTCCCGAGAGCTGGTTTCTGTGGACACGCTCAGCCAGGAGTCTTTGAGAGAACACCGGGTACTGTTGTGGGTTTACTTGGGTTTTCAGCTGCTGAAATAGTCTCAGGCCTGGAGCGATATTGCCTTTGGCAGCACTTCCGGACCTGCACTTTACAGGAGTCCTATTCCCACGTCTCAGCTGGAAGAGCTACCGGGCCCGGGAAGGCCACCCTTTACCAAGTCTGTCTCACACCGTGGGGTTTTTGCAGTCCTAAGTGGAACGAGGCGATGAGTAACAGAGAGGATCTGGGTTCACCCTTTGCACAGTGATCACAAGGGCCCGCTGGGGCTTTTCTGTTTCTCACAGTGGGTTCCTAATCATATGCTGGCTTGGCCCGAGGATTTCCCATTGAGGATGAATGGCTTTTTGCTTTGCGTTTTTAAGATGAGCTGGTAAACTGTGTTTTCTTGTGTGCTATCAATGAAACCTACATGAAAGGTCTCTGAACTGTAAACTGTAAATGGGAATAAAATGTGGTCAGCAGTAAAGGGCCCTCCAGCTGGAGACTATCCACTCAATTTGTTCTTTTATTCTGATAACTAGAGGCCTGGTGCATGAAATTCGTGCACAGGGGGTGAGGTAGGGGGGAATGTTCCTCTGCCAGGCCTGCACCCCCTTGCAATCCGGGACTGCTGGCTCCTAACTGCTTGCCTGCCTGCCTACCTGATCATCCCTAACCAATTGCCTGCCTGCCTGATCACCCCTAACCACCCCTGCCTCAGCCTCTGCTGCCTCAGCTTCCTCTGGAATGATGTCTGAAGGTCGTTCGGCTGTCTGGTCTAATTAGCATGTTACACTTTTATTATAATAGATTATAAACAGGCTTCTGCCTGGTCATTGTCAATCTGTCGTAAAACACACAGAGTAGAGACATGATGTGATTCTATAAATGATGGCTGTAATTTTTATATATTACATATCCTAGGACTACTTGCAAACACACTAATGAAATCCCCAAGAAGTTTGATCTACAGGTTTACAGATCTTACAATATGGCTGCAAAATTAACTTCCGCAGTGGAAACAGCTGGTTATATTTGCAGAGACCACAAATAGCAAAATGTGCACAGGAACGGACAGTCCTGACCACCCTCCTGTCTGACTCCCCAACAATCCTGACCACTCTCCTGACCGGCTCCCCAACAATCCTGACCACCTTCCTGCCCGGCTCCCCAACAATCCTGACCACCCTCCTGCCCAACTTTCCAAAATTAAAATGGAACTGGAAGAAGATGGAAGGCCCACCCCGTACACTCACACAATGCACACAAAACACGTAAAGAAATAAAGACAAGAGGAGAAAATAGCAAATGTAAAAGCTGCATAAAGTGCGCGCAGAAAAATTGCCAGTATCAGAACAAAAATGAGGATGTTCCTCCAAACTCGATCGTGCGCGGCATTTATAAAACCCGGCCTGACCAGCTTTCTTACCCCAGAGTGTTCTTTTCATTAGTCACCAAGTTGCTTCAAAATGCATGTTCCCAGAGCCTGAAACTAATTTTCTTCCTCCTGCATAAGGACATAAAATTCCTACAATCTCGGTAATAGAAAGAGAGCATTTTTCCCGGGTCCCAGCTCCCACCAGCTCTCTTCTTTATGACAGACGGACGGCAGCGCAACCTCCCAGCTCCTCTCCAGCTCGGTCTGCTCACCACATCCTTCCTGACCTGCTCCCCAACGCTGGCCACGTCAGCCCGGCTCCCCGTAAAAGTCCAGAGCCGATGGCCTTCAAGGCCCCGTGGGGTCCAGCTGCAGCCTCCTGGCATCTTTCAGGTCCCGGACGCTCCGTTCTCCTGCCTTGGGGCATCTCACACGCTGTCCCTGTGTGAGAACATCTCCATCCAGCTAAATGCTGCTCACTCGTGTCTCTGTAGCCTTTTGTGACCCCACACTGGGCATGACCCCAACCACATGCTCTCTGGGCAGGGACGCCACAGGTGAAATCACAGGCCCATCGGCACCTCTACGTGATCAGCACCAAGTCCACTGACATACTGTGGTTCCAGAAGGACCAAGGCCTCGTGGCTGTCCCAGCAGGGCAGCCGGACGCCTGGCAGAGCACCGGGCACACACTGGGCTACCAGGACCGAGAGGCCAGGGCATTCTCTGCATACAGTGGAAAGGGCTGGATAGCCACATTCTTCTTCCAAGGCCACTGCACAGCAGTAATGGTCAACCACTGCCAAGTGTGTCCAGAGAGCCTTGGGCAGGTGGCACCTAAACCAAGTCGCAAAAATGTCCTCTTGGACGGCTGCTTGTGGCCTCACTCCAGGCCCCTGGTGGTGGTGGTGGTGGGGGTTTGGGGAGGGGGAGAAGTGGCCATAGCTTTGATCTCCTCGATAACCAATAGCATCGCTGCCTAGAAGGGTCCCCTCTGACACAGCCTGCCTGCCTAACACCTTGCGACGGCAAACAAACACTGCTCTCGCGTTGCTTTATAGCCCAGGGGTTTGTAAATGGCGCTTTTTAAAATATATATATATATATATATAATTGATTTTTTACAGAGAGGAAGAGAGAGGGATAGAGAGAGAGATAGAGAGTTAGAAACATCGATCAACTGCCTCTTGCACACCCCCTACTGGGGACGTGCCCGCAACCAAGGTACATGCCCTTGATGGGAATCGAACCTGGGACCTTTCAGTCCGCAGACCGACGCTCTATCCACTGAGCCAAACCGGTTTCAGCTGTAAATGAAGCTTTTATAACAAGGATGTAAGTGACGGTACTTTGCCAGGTACCCTGGCTGATGTACACATATGTCTGACAGAAGAGCACAGGGCGACGTTTCATCATTGATAACTCGGGAGGAGAGAATGGTTGGCTGCCACGCTCTGGGGGAGGCCGCAGGAAGGTGGTGATCATTTTGCTCCATAAGCGGCAGGTGGACAGACTTCCGGTCTGGGAAGGCCCAGCGCGCCCCGGCAGAACACAGCCAGATGTGCGCGGAACTGCTCCTGAGCTTCCAGAACGTTTCAGCGGCAGCCAAGGGGCGTGCCAGCCAACGGAGACCCCCCTCAGCCTCCGGTCTCACCAGGCAAACGCCCCCGTGGCCCAGGCCATGGGTGGGTCCCCAGCACAGCCCCTGGGTGGCCTCAGTGGACCTCAGGCTGGGGGAGGCCTGGCTCTGGCACTGAGACCTCCGGCAGGTGCTGCCTGGACTTGGAACATTCTAGCACATCTTTTACTGAAGCAGCAGGACTGGGGAGCAGCATGGCAAAAACCATAAAAAGCCAAGTGTGATAAGCTTGACGCCAGGTTGCCTAGGCAGGCCGGTGAGAACATAAAACTCCCAGAACCTCCATATTTAAGGGATGTGTTGGCAGGAAAAGTAGTTCAACAGTACAGGTTTCCCCAATAAAGACTTTTCCTTCAAGGCCCAATTGCCTTAGGTCCCAAGTTCTGCTACTAGGGCACGACCCCAGCTCATACTCTGGGGAGCAAGGCAAGACTGAGGTTAGGACGAGGGGAAGAGGTCCAGAGAAAGAAAGACGTGGGTTCAAATGATGCCATTTTCGATTCCTGTGACTCTGGGCAATTCCGAGTAGGTCTGTGACTTGGTTTCCCCATTCGTCAGTTAGAAACAGGAGTTCCTGGCGCCTAAGTCTGCGGCCTTGAAGGAGATACAGGGTGTATACAGGCCCACAGCTGCCTACGTCTCCTCTCTAACGAAGTAGGAGAGACGGAGGAGCAGGGCAGGGGCGATACAACCTGCTCCCCTCTCTCCCCACTCCCTCCTGGGCTCACAGAAGCAGGAGTGTGTACCAACACACACTTAGCAACAGTTTGGGGGAAGAAGTTCTCCCCCCTCCAGCTCCCAGCCCTGCTCCACCGCCACCCTCTCTCCCAGGCAGGGGAAGCCCCTTACACCAGGGCCTCTCAAAGGAAAGCAAGCCCAGCTCTGCGCCTGCGCACTTCCCAGCAGCAGCCTAGGATCAGATAGGAAGCCCTGGCGTCCACCACAACAGTAAGCGCATGCAGGGCCAGCCCAAGACCCCAGGCAGGCCCCTGTCCTGGGGCTGGTAAAGGGCGAGGCCGCCCTCTGCTGGCTCATCCTCTGCAGGGAGAAAATCGGAGACTCAGGTGAGCTCTGGGGACCGCAGTCCTCCACCCCCCTCATCACCCACCCATCTCACCCCTGGCTTTCTCCTGGCTCAAGCTGGAGGCGGGACAACTGATGAGGCTCCCTGACACGGAGGAGAATGCTGCTGGTTGCACAATACAGCAAGGCCAAGCCAGCGACAGACAAAATAGGAACAGAGTCCAAGTGGGACTGGGGGGACCCCGAGATGTGGAGGCAGAAAGGGGCATCAGGGTCCCCCCTCACAGACAGATGGAACCCCAGAGAGTAAGACCCAAATGAACGGACTGTCCAGGCAGAGAGCTGGCGGGGAGGGGGTGGGCCTGGCCGCACTGGCACATCTCAGCCTGCGCTGCCCTGAAGAATTCTGGGGTGTGCCCCCCAGCATGAGAACGATTTAAAGCTGGCTCCGCGACCCCAACAGCAGCCACGGTGGAGGATGACTGGTCCGGGCGCTCTCAGCCCAAATGCCAGGTGACAGGATACTAGCCAGGTGACACAGGCGGGTCTCACACGAACTTCCACATGACTGACCTTCCCTGCACCTGGTGGCTGGTGCTTGCCAGCATCCGTGACGGTGCCTGCTAGTGTGTAAGTGATGAGCGCCAACGGTAGTGAAGACTTACTATGTGCCAGGGACATGGCCACCGCACCTGCATGAATGAAGACAAGCCGCACGCCAGCCCTCCAAGGCTGGTCTTTCCTGGCTTTCTCCATTCTCCAGGTGAGAGCTGAGAGGTGAGGTGCACGGGGCTGACGTCTGCTACTCCTACTGGGGAACACCGGGACTTAATCAAACCAGTGGAGTTAGAGGCTCTTCTTCACTACGCAGACTCTCACGTGATCTCCTCTGCTTTCATCCCGTCTCCCTGTAAGCACTGAGATCACAGCATCCCACAAGCACAGGCCCTGGCCTTAGAGAGAGCTTACAGGGTGTGTGTGCGTGTGTGCTTGTGTGTGTGTGTGTGTGTGTGTGTGTGTGTGTGTGTGTAGGCAGAAACCTCCCTAATGACAGGGATCGTGCTGTATTCGTTATCTATCCTCTGGACACTGTGCTGACCATGGTGTATGGGGCACCACACTGACTTTGCAAAGGGGATGAACACAGAAGGCACCGGAAGGGCATCAAGAGCGAAGGAGGGAGGGGTGTGCACAGGGGGTGATCTCATCCCTTCAGATAAGGGGAACAGTCACAGCTGCCAAAGTGCGGGAGCGAATGCACCTCCCACTTACAACCCCGGCCTCCCGTCCACGTTAACACGGGGACGAGTGGAATCAATGGCCAGGTCAGGCAACACCTCACACGCCACAGCAGGTGAGACCTCTACCGACCATAGCGTTATGGCTGGCATCACCTGTAACCAAGAAGACACGCACAGAAGAGAACATGTTCCCAGCACCAGCAAGGCCACAAAAAGGCCGCCTGGCTTACAACTTCACCACTGGAAAGGGACTCACTACTACGAATTAGGCAGGCACGTGAGGGCAAAGGGAAAAAGGTGATGGGGGCCCTTCCTTCCAAATGGCACCTGGGCCCATGTCACTGCATTACCTTCTCTCCAGCTGACCAGCCCCTCCAATTAAGTGACTATTTGTATCACCACCCAGGGTGTTAGGACCAATTACCTGAGCTCCTCTGCAGAGCCAAGAGGGGCACGGGTCACAGCACCACCACCAACACTTCAGAACCTCGTCCCCCAGCCAAGGCGACCAGAAGGCTGAAGCACCGGAACCACAATGCGGGCGGACAGGGAGGGTGCACATACTCGATGCACCAACACAACGTGTTTACCTTATCATGCCCAGTCCAGGCCAGGCTTCTGGGAAGGTAATCATTCAAAATACTCCCTTCCCCCCCCTTTTTTTGCAGCATTTCAACCCCACCTGTGAGTGATTATCGTCATTGTCAGACTTATTATTTTGACAAACGTTTGGTGCTTCAGTCTGCTCTATTCATTTTCACATGCACGCTTCCAGCCCAAGTCCATAGCAAAGCAGGCAGATATCAGCATTGCCATGCGATGTACAAAGGAATGGAACGAAGGCCGAGGGGGAACAAGGCAGTAGGGGAAAGACAGGCTTTTAGCACAGACCTTCTCAGTCCAACCCCCATGCCTTTGCTGGCTCTCCCGGGCAGTGATTCCGAACTCCCGGGCACCAGAGCCTCGGGAAGGCACTGGGAGCAGACGCTCCTTCTCTGAGAAGTGCCAGGAGCATCGGGTAGGAGGATGCACGTGGGGCACTTGGCAGAATGGGCAGCGGGCTTGATACATGACCAACGTCCATAACCATCACCTATTGCTTTTTATTATTATTATTTTTTAATATTGTTTATATTCAAAGAAAATCAGAAACTGGAACTCCCTTGTTAGAAAGTCTGGGGTTCACCTGTCTGCAGCATTGGCTGGGATGAGGACATGTTTGCCCTGCACAACTCAAAATATGGAGGAACCTAGTGTTAGGCTGACTTCCATGAAAAAGAAATAAGAAAAGGAAGTTCAGATGTGGCCCTAACCATTCCCTTCCTGTCTTGAAAGACTGAGGAACTGGCCTTGAGTCCGACAGCTGCTAACATTTCTAAGCCGTCTGGGGGCAGCCCTACACTGAGTGCCTCAGAGATATTGTGGATGTGGTCTCAGGCCTCCGCAACAAAGTGAGTATCGTGATAAAGCACATCACAAAGTTTTTGCTTTTTCAGTACATATCCAAGTTATAGGTACACTAGACGGTACTATTCAATGTGCAACAGCATTATGTCTAAAAACACAATGTCTGCAGCATTTCAACCCCACCTCAACTGAAAATGCTGTCTTGCTAAAAAATTCTAAACATCATCCGAGCCTTCAGTGAGTTGTAATCTTTTTGTTGGTGGAGCCTTTTGCCTCAACATTGATGAAAATGCATTCTCAGCGAAGCTCCATACAGTGAGGTGTGCCTGTAAAATGAAAAATTGAACCAGTGCCTGGCAGCCACCGTTGGAGAGTGCCTAAAAATAGAAATAATTGGTTGAAACCACATTAGAACGGTGCCCAAGGATGCCTAGACCACAGTAATACGGATTGAGAAATCCCAGAATTAAATGATCAGAGTCAGAACTGGTTATCGCTTTTGAGATAAGCAATTATATTTCACGAGTGACCCGGTGCACAAAATTCTTGCACATTGAAAGGGAATTAATTAAGAGAAAATATTTTAATATTGCTGTTTGCCCTTTCTCTATAATAGAAGTGTTAGAGATGAAAGAAAATTAGTAAAATGTATATGAAAACCTTCTTCCTGTCAGAGTCTAAGGTGCACCACAGGAACCAGAGTCAAGTCCCCGCCCACCCATGTGTGCCTTGAAACCATGTGACACCCAGACCCAGCCTGACCCCATTGGGCTAGATCCAGACTCGGCTGGCCCCACCCCATCAAGTCCTATCAGGGCATGGCTTGAGGGCCTCCATCAAGCCCTGACAGGTGGGGGGTCACAGCCTCAGGTCCCCCAGCCTGGTGCCAGGGCGGGGTGCATGGCCTGAGTTCCCTGTCAGAGGCCACGCCTTGAGGTCCCCATCAAGCCCTGCTGAGCTGGGGTCATAGCCTGAGGCCCCCAGCCTGGCACCAGGGCAGGGGGCATGGCCTGAGGTCCCCCAGCCCAGTGCCAGGGTGGGCGGCATGGCCTGAGGCTCCCTGTCAAGCTCCATCAGGCACAGGACACAGCCTCAGGTCCAAGTAGTCTCAGGTCCCTGCTGATTGCTCATTAGGGCTTGCTATAGGAACTTGGCCTCTGCTGTGGGAGCAGCCATGTTGTTATGGTGTGACAGTCAATTTGCATATTCCCTCTTTATTAGATAGGGTTATATGTGGTTCACACTAGCACTGTGATTCTAGGAGGTCCCTCACCAAATCCATATGTATGCTATGAGTTCTCTGTTATAACCAAAGGACTAATATCAAATGAAATCAGTTGATAATACCCACCTGATACACAAAAATTGAGCAAATCCCTTCCATTGCAAAGTGATTTGTAGTATTGATGTACCCAGTTAATACTTACTTAAATAAGTCCTGGCTTACTTCAATTTTGGACAAACCCAAATTCCGAGCAAGCAAGATATAAAGGTAATTAGCTTCACTCATCATTGTGTACACAGCTACATAGGAATTTGCAAACACCAAAATCACGTAGAGTAGTGCATATTCAGAGGACACAGAATCTACTGCCCACATGTGCCATGCCAGCCAGTGCTAGGAACACTTCTCAGCCCCTAGAAAACCCCAAACAGGAAGACCCTGTGCTAATGCTTTTCTCAAAAGACACCTGGGCAGGCAACATAAAGAAACAGTACGAGTCCCAACCACTGTGCCTTTCACGGTATCACATTTGTTGCAAGTGAAAAGGCATGAAGGATAAAATATTTCTATTATGGAATTCCCCCCACGGTCTCTGTTTCCTAATCCCTCACAAACACGGGAGTTGCACTCCTGAAAAATAGCCCAGTTGGCCAAGCAGCCTTACCACGATGAAGGTGTTAGAGAAGAAAGGGGTATTGGGTAAATCACATCGATGGACAAATTAAGTTGCTTTCCAGTCTGCTGCCACATCGTGTGAGAGTGAGTGAATCGGTCCACCACCCAGGAGAGATCTGTGCACACAAACTGCTCTCTGTCTTTGTAGTTAGGCCGCGTGGTGCATGTGACAAGTGCTTCGGGAGGCCAGAGGTCCACGCAAGAAACAGGCAGGCATCACCCAGAACACACTGAGGAACAAGAGCCCTGGGCTTCGGGTGGTGCAGACGCCCCACAGATTTTAAGATACTACAGACAGAAAAAACAAACAGCAGCGTTAGTGAGAACCCTAAATATAAGAGAGCTGCAGGCTTCTTGCAGTGAGGGCAGGCCCAGCGAGCAGCGCCCCGAGTGAGGAGCAGCAAGCTTCACACGGTGAAAGGTGGTTAATCACTTCGGAGACAATGCCTGGGTGGCCAGAGAGAAAACAGGTCTTGAAAGACACAGTCACAAGCAT
This sequence comes from Vespertilio murinus, assembly GCA_963924515.1. NCBI lineage: Eukaryota > Metazoa > Chordata > Mammalia > Chiroptera > Vespertilionidae > Vespertilio > Vespertilio murinus. The sequence continues at coordinate 45,935,182 of OZ004715.1, read as the reverse complement.
GTAAAGTAAAACCAGCGGGAATAGCTTTAACAGTCTGCCCTGGGGAACGATTCTGTGATGCCACAGGAGCCGGGCAGTGCAGAGATTTGGGAGTCGGGGGCAGATCTCCCTACAACTGCCAAAGGGAGTGGCATTGATCTTCCAGTTTTTCCAACCATCTCCCACCGATACCAAGTTCAAAGGCATCTGCACACCTTATCTTTGCCATTTTTATGGCTAGATGAGCGGCCTGCAAAATTGGTGCTTATTTCACAAATCGTTGCAGTGTCTGGGGAGCGAACACCCATAAGAGTTTAACTGAAGGGCACCAAGATGAAGCTGGAATACCCAGAATATGCCAACTTCAGCATTTTGGCATGAAAATTTAATTCCCCCCTACTTATTATCTTTTAAAAAATTAAGTTATAGTTTTAAGTTCGTATAATTTGATATTTTATAATGGCCGCATTTAGAAACAGGCTAGCAAAATCTCCTTACAATCTAACTGAATTCTGTCCCCTAATATTGCTGTTCCAGAATGTTCTAGACTTCAACCTTTTTTTGTTTGACTACAAAAATTCTCCTGATCTCAGCTGACACATACAGAGAGGCTAATGATTCTGTATTCTTTTCCAGCCCTGATTTTCCCCAAGATTAAAATTCACAGCTGCACATATCTACAGAGCATCTGTATTTAGAAATCTCGCTGGCATCTCAGGTCATTCTTCCCTGCATACCTCCTGCTCCTGTGCTCCTCACTTCACCCAGGGAGCCTGCTCAACTCTGACATCCATCTCCAAGCGGTCACCAAATCTGGCTGATTTTATTTGCTAAATCCATCTTAAATCTGCTATTGCTACAGTTCCTATTGCCGCACCCACCATTCTTGCTAGGGATGCTGAGCCAGAATTTTAAGTGGTTTTCTGGCTCTCCTTGTTCTATACCTCTGCCCTTCTCTTTCTCCTCGTCCAAACTGTCCTCCACACAACTGTGGGAGACATCCATTTAAATTGCATTTAAATCTTCACACCAGATCTTAGAATCCAGTTGACTAAACCTTGGTTGGCCAGGGACTAGGGGCTTCTTAGACATGATACTGTAGTTGTTATTATTATTAGTTATTCCTATCAGCCTATACATAATCCAAAGAGCCACCACTGTGCCCCTCCCCCACAATCTACTGAGATTAAACCATTCAGGTGCCCTCTAAATACCATAAAGCAGGGAGTATCAACCTCACCAAGGACGTTTTAGGCCAGATAGCTTGTTTTCCACTGGGGGGCATCCTGCACATAACAGCCTCCCCCACCATAACACTGACCACCCAGTGTGACAAGTGTCTTCAGGCATGGCCAAGCTGTCCCTTGGGGGCAAAATCCTCTGTTCTCTCCTTCCTTCTCCCTCTCTCTGTAAGAACTACTTCCACTAAAAAAAATTCTTAAATCACTGTTTAACACTTTACCCCATTCATTCACACTGTCCTTATCTAACCATGCAATCAATTCAATATTCTTTATAGCCTTTTTATGAAAAAAGAAAAAAAGAAAAACCAAACCAACAAACTTGTCTTCAGATCTATAAAATAATTATAGGTAGGTGCAGAGCTAGCGAGAATTTAGAATAGGATCAAAGGATTTAATTATGGGGGAAAATGATTAAGAACACAATTTTAAGTTACAAGAAAATAGCCCTTCCAGTTCCAGCATAATTGACAAGACCCTAAAGCACTTATGTATATATATATTTATACTAGAGGCCCGACACATAAATTTGTGCACAGGTGAGGTCCTGCTGGCCTTCCTCAGTGGGGCCCATCAGGCTGGACCATCGAGGGGAAGGGGCTAGGGTGGTTGGCCAGCCTGTCCCACCCCCGATCGGGGTGTTGGGGGCTGACTGGGGGCCAGGCAGCCAAGGGTAGGGGCCAATCAGGCCCTGGGTCAGGCTGGTTAGCTGCCACAATGCATGTCATAGCCACCGGTTATCCCGCCATTCCAGTCGCTGGGCTTTTCTATGTATAGAGGATAATAACAGGGACCAAGTAATATAGACTTCCTTTTCTATCGTCTTCAATGAATACCCAATCTTAATAAATTAAGATTCCCATTTGGTACTTCTGTAAGAGCACAGACCCTGGAGATGTACTGTTTCTGTTGAATACTGGCTCCAACATTTATTTGGCTGTGGAATCTTGAGGAATTTATATTGGAAAAGCTCCATGACTTAGCTTTCGTACCTGTAAAATGGGTGTAATAACACCCTGAGAGGGTCCGAAGAGAAGATTAAATCAGATGACACTTAATGTAGGAACTTCATGTTAGCATTTTACATAAAATAAGTCCGCAATAAATGCTAATGGTTATTAACACAATTTGTATTCTGTTTAGAAGCACTTTTCCCAAGTAGTTTATCTTGGAGAGGAAGAGTGGGGAGAGGAGAGTAGCCAGTCATTTCTACTCTTGGGATGCAAAGTGCTTTATGGGTAGAGTTCTCCCAAGAGGTCTAATCAGCTAAGGAATCTACTAGTTCACATTCCAGGTAGGACACTCTTAGGAAAAACAGGACAACTGGACTGAGAGTCATGAAACTAGAATCCTCAGCTTGGTACATTCCAGAGCTATGGGATCATGGCCAACCACTTAACCCTTAGAAGCCAGGTATCTCCCTTCATGTTAGGGAGATCACTTAGGAGTTCCTAATATTTTCTCTGAGACTATGAAAAATTATAGGACGTGTATGAGAACTAATGGTCAAAACATGTAAATTCTAAACTAAATGAAGATACTAAACCACTGTCTGGTTACGATGAAGGCAAAGTACTTGCTAACTGTCCTTGAAGTGCAATGATTTAATTAAAGAAGATTTTCACATGGTCACATTCAAAGAACTCAAAGCTTCTTAACTATGCAATGCTTCGCCAATTATTAAATAGTCTTCAGTAATGTTCGTTAAGAGGAAGTTTGAATTACAGACCATTTGCAGCCAGGAGATGCACTGAAAACACCTGATAGACCATAAATTCAATGTTGTACATCCACAAATCTGCTCCAAAATTGCATCTGAACATTAAAAATGACTCTGGCCTTCACTTAATGACAAGTCCTATGAAACCAATTAGCTGTTAAAATAGTTTAATTGGAACATATGTATTTTAATTTTTGTGTGTGTATAAAAAAAGTCTTCTTAATCAACCCAAAACATTCTGAAATTACACTTTTAGGTAATGTAGTGAAAGAATTGAACTTATAACTGGATAAAACCAAGGATGTGGAAAATGTGAGAAAGATGATATTCAAATAGCAGCAACTAGGAAGGAATAAATTAAGAATCATATTAGTTTATTGCAATTATCCTGAAAAGCAGTGTAAAAAGGAGGTTTTTAACAGCCTATCATTACTCTCTGGCATCAATTCATATGCTTTTCAATTTAAAATACTTTAGTTTTTCTGTGGTGGGTAGATGAGTATAATTACTTTTTTTTCTTTCTTTCTTCTTACCTCCCTCTTTTTTCTTAATCCTCACCCAAGGATATTTTTCCATTGATTTTTTATTTTTATTTTTATGGGAGAATGGGAGAGAGAGAAAGGAAAAAAACAACAACAAAACAAAACCATGTGAGAGAGTCCCATCAATTGGTTGCCTCTTCCACAAGCCCTGACTAGGGACAGGGATTGAGCCTGCAACCTAGGTATGTGCCCTTGACCAGGAATTGAACCCGAGACCCTTTGGTGTGTGGGTCACTTAGAAACCAAGGCCCTCCCTCCTTCTTATCTCTCTGTCTTTTCTTCCCCTCCTTCCTATGGAGTAGTGATCCTTGCTTCACCTTGCCAAGAGGATCAGTCAAAAGTAAAATAATAAAAATAAAATAAGTAGACCTATAGTAAGGATATAATTAAATTACTTTTCATTTAAAAAAGAAATAGATTCCTCAGGATGGTTAAAAAAAATCAATGGGGTCAATTTACATAACCAAGGAGCAATTGATACTTTAATAGTGGTTTGCTATGTAGAAAAAAAATGGAAGAAGTTGAAGACAAATGGAGAAAGGAGAGTCCAGTTCTAAAATTTATAAATAGGAACTTCATACTCACAAAATAAAATATCACTTTGAAATTATACACAAGATGCAATTCTTGTATTAATTTCTTGACATTTCATCTTCCCCTACCTCCCAATGACCAAATAAAGCTACTGTCAGTGAAATAATTCAAAAGCCGACTCAAAGTTTCTCATAAACTCTGAGGTCTGGCTACAAATCTGAGGCTACATTTGTAATGTTCATGGAGAATAGCAGAAAGAAGGTGCTTAATAAATATTGCAGAATAAGCAAATGAGTTAGCAAGTGAGAACATGAATAAATAGATGAAAAAATATTACATTTTGTTTACTTAGAGAATCTGATGGGAAAAGGGGGGAGAGAAAAACATAGACATGTAAAGAATAGCAATACCAAGACACCTACATACATGTTTGTTGAAGCACATAGAAACTACTCCATTAATCTTCACAGACAGACCCTAGGAAGGAAATACTAGAGACAGCGGCAAATAGCAAAAATTCAGTCTCTCCAGCCGCTATGTACTACGATAAAAGCATTTTGATAGAAAACTTTATTAAAACATCCAGACACACACACATACCCAGATAGTCTTGGCAATAAAGTCTCTGAATGCACTACTACTTTCAGATTTTTAAGGCTCTGTTGCTTTTTCACAACTGCAAGCATAAAAGAAGACACATCCCTTTAAGAGCATGTGAGACCCAATGGAACCCATGTCAGAAAGTTACCATCCTCAATAAATCAGCGGGCCTTTGCTCTTCAGGTTAATGTCCTTCCTTGGCCATCTCAAGGGTCTTATCCTTCTGATACAACCTCGCTTTTAGGTGATGCTGACATATCCACCTAGATATGCTTTTCCAAGATTCAGATCATTAATGTGGTAAGCGTCCTGAGAAGTTCCCTATAACTCAGCCCTGAGGTGTAATTTAGGTTAAGATACTGATGAGAGGGCTAGGGAAAGGTTGGTGATGGGATACAAAGAGAAGAGAAACAAGACTCAGACTGCCAACCCCACAGCTCCTAGTGCCTACTTCTAACACACCTTAGCTATAGCTTGTCAAGTTGTTCCTCTGTAATCAGGACTACAGAGTCTAAATGTTTTCACAAAATTCAGTTTAGTATTTGCACAACCAAGCCCCAGAGTTAGCCTCTTGCAAGAGACGGAAAGTGAGGAGTAAGTTAAGACCCAAGTCCTCAATGAGCTCGCTGTACAAGGGCAGAAGGCGCATACAACTATAGGCTTAATGCACAATGGCAGCTAAGAGAAGCAGGGGTTAAAGGAAGGACAAATCACATCTACCTAGGGAGGTGGAGAGGGGGGTTGGGTAGAGGGAAGGTGAAATGCAGGGAGGTGGAGGGAAGGCTTCCTGGCCAGGCCTGGATGGATGAGTCATCAAGAACTCCCCTTGCCTTCTCAGTGTCTATAAATAATCCCAGGTGCTGCCATTTCATTTAATTACGAAGCTGCTCCAGATGGAGGGAAATAATTAAGCAGTCTGGACCGACATGACATAAAGAATGTGGCAGCAACTTGAGAAACATTTCAGTTTTCAAGTTTGCTTTCAACTCTGAAATAAGGGCAGACATGGAGAGGGGGCAAATGGCTGAGTTACGGACCTCAGGGAAGACCAAATGACTGCAGGCAGATTCTGGGTAAAAATTTAAAAAGAAATTAAAAAAATAAATAAATACTGGTGCGAAGGGGCTCGACTCTCCCAGCAGAAGTAAAACTGTTAACATTGAAAGAAGAAAGCTCCACAGAACTGTTGAGTCTTCAAAAGAAACCCTTTCAGACAACCTTTGAATAAGCAGGATGCAATTTATTTATTTCTGAAATGTATAAGAACGATGCCGATGACTGGACCGCTGGATGTAGGCATGACGAAAATATTGTACCTTTGAGTCTGATGCAAGTTTTCAGAAGTGACTACACCAGAACACGTCTCACAAGGAAGCCACAAAGAATATCACAAAATAAAGGTTTCTAAATGTAGGCGCTCTTAAAGAATCATGCATTTATAACTCCGAGTTCAATGGAATCAGGAACTAGAAATAAAAATTTAGGTCTTCAAATCATTATGCCAACTGAGCCATAACATTAATGAGATGTTTCCTCCAAACTGAAATTCGAAGATGATTATGAACTTCTTGAAAAAAACTACAATATTCAAAATGATAAGAAGTTTGGGGTTACCCAGCATCTATGAACACGAGATTGAAAAGCCAGCTACACAGTTGCACGGTTTGATGGCATTTCAGTTCTGGTGCATAAATGGAGGGAAGTGGTCATGAGGAATGGTGAAGAAAAGGTCATAAAAAAGAAAAGAAAAGCAGAATCTAATTCAGAGAGTTATGATGGAAGATTCTTGGTCTAAAACACATAGGCCTACTTGAAAGTAAGGTCACTGGGAGTACTGCTACTTTTTACTCCATAATCTTAAATCAGAACTAATGAAATATTTTCAGTTTTATTCAAAGTGAAGTAAGTATCCTTTACAAATTGTCTAATCATTCCACTGCTACTTTTAGCTTTCCTGTAAACAACATTTTCTTATTTTTTTTTACTTCTTTAAACCCATGTAGAGTATTGTCAGAATAATACAATATTTTAAAAGAGCATTTTAATGATATTTGGTATTTTTACATTTTTACAGGAATTCAAATCAGACTAATGGTAAAGAATACTGGAAATCCTACTTTGACGAACAGAAAATAATCATTTTATTTTTTGCCTTACATAACTTAGTTAAACAAGCATTTAATCATTTCTTCAGTGGATTAACTGCAAATGTCTTCATCCCTTGCCAATTTCTTAACATAATTAATTTAACGATCCTTTATAATCCAGTGCTATCCTTACTTTCACTATATCTTCCAGAGGGTTGCTGGCCCAAAGGTGTGTGTGAACTGGAAAACAAGGCGTTCTTCCTTCCAAACACACTACTAACACGAGTGGGAAAAATATAATAAATATTCCACCCCGCAGCGGCTATAAAGTGAACACACCTTGTAGAGCTCTGTGGGCCCAAACGCACTCAACCATATATGGCTGCCAAGATTCGCCATCTTCCTTACATGGAGGAGGTCATTCCTTTCTTCACTGGTGTTCACACTAAGCACTCAGGAAAGACCTGGCTCACTGTTCAGCATTGACACTGACCTTAAACTCTGCCTGCAACTGGAAGATGTCCACTACCACTCAGAGTTACTGGGGGCCAGGTTGGGATCCTGATCGGAGAGTCATGCTGACGTGAAGGCACGAGGAACGGTTGCAATGGGAAAGCAAGGCCCCTTCAAAGTAGACCAACAGCCTCTACTCAGATTCCGATGGCTGCTATATCATCTGGATGTCATGTGTAGAACCTTCCATGTTTAACTAAAGAAAAGAACTGTAAATGCTATGTCTGTTCAGTCCGGTGAGCCACAACATGAGGCTTGCCTGCAGACAACCTCAACTGTCAGTCACCATATGGTTTGGTCAACTATGTGTCCCTTCGGTTTGTGTTTGTTTTGGAAACATGACCTTCATCCTATCTCATCATAGCAAAGGCAGCGAGAGAGCTAATGGGCACATGATGAGGAAGGAAAAAGAAACAAATATAATTAAAAATATGAATGTAAAAAAATTATTCTAATGTGAGTCAGCATCAAGGCTACAACATCTGCATGGGCTTACCCTTGCCTAGGCATGAGCTGGGGCCGCTGGCATCATGGGCCTCGGGGATAATGAATAGGTGGGCTCCCGAGCACCAAGTCAGAGCACAGCCTCGTCGCAACTGGGGAAGCTTGTCCACACCCCTCTTTCTGGCCATGACCCCGTGGGACTGTGGGGTCCTAGTGGGCAGGTGCTGATCACATTTATTTTACCTAATGGCGCACCTGGTAGTATCCATGGCTCAGAATCAGTGCTAAAGGGATGGTAAATACTCCTTCAATGCCAAAATGTGCGATGCCAGGTTTGAATAGGGAAATATATGCCAAGATTTAACTGACTACTTGGGGGAGAAATACCAAACTCCCAAATTTATCATTCCTGTGGAGATACTCAAAATACAAAGACCTCACAGTATGGAATCTAACTGGACTGTGAAATTAAAATAACAAAAACAAAGTTTCCCTTTCCACTGCATGTCACAGTCTGAACTCAGATGTACAAATGAACTGATGTACAACTGCATTTTTAAGGGAAACGATGCGGGCAGCTCACCACAGAAATTCCGTCCCATTCCAGTTTATCTGCCTATTTTGTGTCTAGAGGACAGGAAGCCAAAATTCAGAGAACTTACTAGATAAAATGCATCTAAATTTCTTTGTATGTGAGCTAGTAGTCCTGCCCTAGAAATCATTTAAAATTCAAATCCTGGATTTCCCACTGAGGTGTTTTGTGGTTTGTACACCAATGTGCTTTTCCCTGCCTGAGACTAATTGGTCTTATATTTAACAAGAGTTTACAGAACCAGGAAAATAAAATGCATTGGGGTAGAGCATGCTGCGAACCAGTTCCGTTAGTGTTCCTAAAAACATTTTTAAAATGCATTTTCCCACAAGAGAGAAGACCCAGGGCCTGGCTGAGCTGGTCATGGTGGGCATGACAGGGGAGGAGGGGTTTAGATTTGAGGGCAAGACTAGGGGAATAAGTTCCAACTACCTGTAAAGAAGGCGGTAAAAGAAAACAAGGGATTAACCACATAGCTGGAACTGTTTAGGAATGTTTCAAGTGACCCCAGTATTGTAAAAGGCAACCTAATCATGGCTTAGAAGGGGACCTGCCAGAACCCAAATGAGCCTCCAACAGGGCAGGGTCCAGAATAGTCTTCTGTTCATGCAAAGAAGGCTCACACACCATGGGGTCTCTATCCCACGGTGACAGAGATGGATGGACCAGGACACATAGTATTTTTCAAGTCCCAGGGTTGACTATGTGCCAGAACCGATACTAGGGGCTCCATGTAATGACTTCTACAATCTTGATTCTGTAGAAGTTGCCACCCCTACCTCACAGATAAAGATACTGAGGCTGGAAAGTCTATATTACTAAGTCACCATTATACAGATGTTAAGTAAGAGAGATGGGGTTCAAAGCAAACAGTTTTCCCTCCAGTGAATAAACTCTTAAAATGCTACACTCTACTATGGTTCATGAAAAGTACAGAGAAAGAATGTGGGGAGAACAATGGGGAGAAATCAGCCCAATGTACAACAAAAAAGATGACTTCCAAAACATCTGTGGATTAACCACAACAACACACACATTTCATAACACAACCCAGTACCATGGTTGGCAAACTGTGGCTCGAGAGCCATGTGCGGCTCTTTGGCCCCTTTTGAGTGTGGCTCTTTCACAAAATACCACGGCCTGGGCATTAGAAGAAGTTTAAAAAATTTGGCTCTCAAAAGAAATTTCAATCGTTGTGCTGTTGATATTTGGCTCTGTTGACTAACGAGTTTGCCGACCAGTGACCCAATACATAGTCACTGCATCACTCTGGATATAAACGACTAAAAAAAAGTCTTACAAACATACTTAACCTTACTATGTGTGACCTACTAACATTTTCTGATGTTTTTCTATTCCACGTCAGTACTTTTAAAATGCTGGTCAGGTCTCACATACATGACTTCACAGCCCACCAGAAGGTCAGAACCCACAGTTTGAAAACAAGTAGCATGACCAAGTTGATGACCACCGACCACTGTTATTGTTTTTGACGTTTAAGTAGAATACTAGGCTTTTCCATTTTTTACATATAAATCTCCTCCAATTTGTTCCTTTATTCAAAAGAAGGAAAGGGAGAGAGGGTAGTTAAGAGGGAGAGAGAAGCAGTGGAGAGAATTTTCCAGCATTTCATTTTTACACGAAAAAGAGGAGTGAAATGAACATACTGGAAACAAGAATAGCTCAAAGGTGCTTGCCCCAAAAGGCAGGGGTTAAAGGACCAGGCCAGGGAAGGTTCTGATGTCTTTGATGTTCCTTTGACTTGTCGGGAAGACAGAATTAGCCACTGGTAAAAGGAACACCGGTATGGAGTGTCTTCGGCAAATTTTAAGACTGAAAGACAAGTCACATGCCTACTACTCAGGTTCCCTTCCACACAGTAAAGCTCCAGGTCTCTCTGGGCTACTTGGCCAACATTGATTTGGTTTGACATTAACAAGTCTCGACAACATTACCCATGGAAGGAGGAAAAGTTTGGCTTCTAGGTACAAAATCAATACAGGGGCCAGGGACACTCATTAATGCCAACACAGCCCACATTTTAAAAGAGAAAGAAGCAATGGCAAATCATAAGCCGGGTGGTCTCTATACACTTCAGTTGGGGATTTCTGGGAGGGAAGGAAGAGGGGTCTCTTCAGAGAAGTGACTGATGCCGTTTATTAATCTGCTTGCACGAAATGTCAAGTTTTGAAGTTGTTCCAAAGAAAACCACTCTTTTTTCCCTTTCCATCGGGCTCTTAATATGCCGAAGGAACCTGTTTAAAACGCTTCAGCAGTGAAAGTAACTTAGATGATAAATGTGTTCTCCAATCTGTGTACCAGTCAAGTGGCAATAAAATCAGGATAATTCATGCAAAAATTTTCATTATGTTTCTAAACATACTTATTTACATTTTAAATCACACATCAGACAATATGAAATATCTTTCATTTAGACAGGTGTGAACTAGAAAACAGATGCGTTCATTATACACAGAACAATTCGGTGAATTAAGAAAAAGCACACACTCCAAGAACCCTTTGGAGGAAGTAGTTGGGCCACTGTTAACTTACCTGGAAAAAGATGGCCATGGCTCCGATTATTCTGTTTTCAGAAATGGCAGTTTGAAAGCTGTCAAAGTCGTCCGGGTTGTAAAAGAAAAGCTGCATCTGAAAAAAAGAACCATAGAAAGTGGATTAGTAACATTTCCACACCTACACAAAGTAGAACAATGCAATCGGTTCCCCACTTACTAAGATTATTCATCTACCCATGTTTGTTCATTACAAAATTACTTCAGCAGGCATCACCCAAACACACATCTTCTCACATAACAACAAAATAAAAACACTGGCACCTTCTTAGTGTCTGATGCTCATGTTATGGGGGAAGTTCCTGATTGAGAAGCAAATTTTTAATGGAGTTATACACCTTGAAGTGAAAAAACTGAGCAGTGAGAGTCAGTCCACATATTAAAATTATAAATACTCAAATGGGCACATTTGTATAAACACCACCAGTTCTAAGGATGAGAATCTGAAGGAGTCTCTCAGCAACCTTGAGAAATAGCTTAAATTTCAGGGACTCAAAAAAATATATATATAATGGTAATGATAATAATGATGCCTTCGCAGTTTGGGAAAAGCCATCTCATTCATTATTTCACTCAATCCATCTAACAATGCCTGTGAAGATAGAGCAGAAATTACTGCACTCGGTTATAAATGAGGAACTAGGGCTTCAGAAAGTTGATGTTATCTTGGCTAAGATTAAACATCAGAGAAAGAATGTAAAATCCAGATGCTCTCAGCCCAACCTTAGATAATTTCTCTTACATTTGGCTAGGATTTCTTATTCAAAAAGCAGAACAGAGATAAATCAACTTAAATCATTATGAAATTTTAATGCTTGAATACTCTGATAATTCGCACAATTCAGAGAACAAAAAGGGACCACAGAGTATTCTCCTGAGAACACACTTATGATAAAAATAACAGATCAGGATTTCTATTTCAATTTCCTCATTTACCAGCCAGTGAGACGTCAGGTAAGCCAGCTAATTTCTGAGCATCAGCTTCCTCATGTACAGAATCAAGTATTTACCCTTGGTATGGGGACCAAACAATTTAGCATACATGGATAGCATCATGCCTAGACCTCATCAGTGCTCAACAAGTCACTATCACCACCACTACTACCACTATCAGCACCAACAACATCACCACCATCACCAACCAACATCACCATGATCACTACCATAACCACCATTGCCATAACCACCACTACCATCACCATCATCACCACAACCATCAGAACCCCCACCACCACCACCACGATCACTACCATCATCATCATCATCACTACTACCACCACCATCACTACTACTTCCACCATATTGTAAAATTAACGATTGGTAGACATCTTAAAATTTCTAGCAAGAATGTGATTTCACTGAATCTTACAGATTGACCCCACCCCTTACAGTAAACCAAATCTCCAATATCTTTAGATCTCTTCCATGACCTCTTTTCCTCATTTATCCAAATGACATGATGCTATTTTCTGTACCAGACTGAACCACCACACCCCAGATGGTGTTTGGAGAGTTTATACTGAATAATGATAAATTCCCAGTGGGGAAAGTGTAATCATAGAGACTAGCAGAAGTACAGGTCAACGGTAAACAGAGTCCTACAGACTGATTTAACCAATATATTAATTGAGTTCACCATTAAGAACAAGGTAACATTTCTTTTCTGAAGAGGAAAATCTGGTATCTAAATCAGGACATTGTCTAGAAGAACACAGGATCCCAATGGACGGTGGAAGAACAGGTAGATTCTTTCCCGGGATTTTCTTTCTTTCAGTGAATTATTTTTCTCAGACTGTGAATTCCCACCGAGACTGCAGCTTCTTACAAATGTGTTGCGTTTAGGTTTGGACAGCTTGAGACATCATGAATTTATACTGAGAGAAAAATCCATTCAATGAGGTGCAGATTAAAACAGTTTAATACTGGGTGAATTGCTTTGGGTATATGGCTACCGTCCCAAGGAAAATACTCCACAAAAGTATATCCAGAAAAATTACACTTCACTTTCCTTTTAAAACTCGGGCCCTCAAATTAAGTAAGTTCACAGAAGGTTTCCTTATTCTTCAGCACATAAGCAAGGGGGGCGCTGTGTCATGCATCACCTGAATAGTGTGTGATACAAAACACTTTAAGTCTTCTTCAAGGGCACTTTCATTTACAACGGGGTGAGAAAATTCATTTTTAGAAAATGTCTTTGAGTCATGGCTCCACCCATCAGGATAATGCAATGTCTCATAGAAAGAACGGCGGCACAAGCCGGAAATATCAATTTCCCCGGCTAGTTCTCTCAAGCTGCAGTCTACTGAGTTATGCTAACGGCTGAAGCTATCTTAAACAGGAGAGTAAATAAGCAGATGAGTTTTGCTGAGTGAAATGGACTTTCAGTTATCTTAGTTTTATTCTTGATGAGACACATTTGAGAAGAGGCTAGAAACCAATTTTCCAAAAATACCTTGGGAAGGAGCTGGGTGGCTACTAAATGCCTTGAGTAGCCCATCCACATTCTGTACCTGCTCTCAAGTGCCACCCCCAGAGCATCCTCCAACGTGTGTTCTCCCTAATGGTGTGAATGTAAGTGACGCCCACCGGCCGGCAATCATCCTCCTGAAAAAACCTTGGTGCACAAAGCTGAAAGGATGTGGGATGCGCAGCAATAAAGAGATCCATTAACTGTTGCACACACGTATCTTTCCCCACTGCTGCCAACTATTCACATTTTACTCCACTCGCATCCTATCTCCTCATGTGCAAGACCTTTTCTGAGTAATTTCATACTAAATGGGAGATAATATTCCCCTTCACCTATAAATACTTAAGCGTATAATTCCTAAGAATAAGGATGTTCTCTTAAATATAACTTCAGCATAATTATAAAATTAGCAAATTTCACTTTGATGCAACACTATTATCTCATTTATAGTGCTTTTTTTTTTTTTTTGGCAAGTGCCCAAATAAGCCCATTGTGGGTCATTATATGGGTTCTCAGCCCAGGAATCCAATCTGTGATCAAGCTTTGCCTTAGCTGTCATGTCTCTATACTGACTCTCCCACCCCCAACCTTCGTCTGGAGCGGCCCCTCAGCCTTTTTTCACTCTGGTAGTGTGAAGTGTACAGGCCAGTCACCGTGCAGAATTGGGGCCTGCCTCAGGGTTTTTAGGATTAGATTACAGGGTGTATTTTGGGTAGGTTACCACAGTAACAATACTGTGTCTTCACAGTGCACCATGCCAGGAAGCACAGTATGTGGGTGTTGAACTTGATCACCTGGTTAAGGTGATGTCTGCTAGGCTTCTCTAGTATCACGTGATTAATTCTCCTTTTGTAATTAAAAAGTGCTTTGTAAGGAGATATTTTGAGATTACATAAATATCCTCTTCCTCAGCTAACCTTAAGCCTACCAGCTTTAGTGTCCATTGATGATTTTCTCACTCTGCCATTTTCCTATATCCATTCATGGCCTTCCCTTCTCCAGTTTATTCACTCCTTCATCCATCTATATCAAAAAGGAATCATTTGGTTTTGTTTTTATTGTATTCAGCGGGTTATAATCCATCGCTATCAGTACTGCTGATGCCCAAAATGTCTCAGGTTTGCCCAATAGGAGACTCCAAACTGATTCCTCTATCGTACTGCCACCTTCCTACCGTTCTTTTCCATTAGTTAAGACCTCCTCTTCAGCTCATTATGTGCTTCCCCTGCTTTGGTCCTAAAGTTGGTCATTTCTGGAGCGAACCCTGGTCCCCTTTAATGAGGAATGGTATTTAAAGACCAACTATCATGAATTCAGTGCTTTCCAGATATTTTTGAGATTAGAATACTTCGGTTCTTCAAGAGAACTAGATACCTTGAGGTGCGAGCCTATTCCAAGCAGGATGCTTTTTTGCAAGGAAAGAAAGCGGGATCAACTTTGTTTGATGAGTGTCCCTCACCAGGTACTGTGCCGGGGAGTATGTAAATCTTCCATCAATACAAACACACGCATGAAGCTCAGCTACAAAGGCACTGCAGAGGGTTGTGTATCAGGCCACAATCAAGGGACCAGTTCTAAGCCACCTTTCAAATACATGAGCAAGAATCACAGGCCTGGATACATCATTCATTTCTACCTTATGAAATGGCGGCAAAGGGAAAAACTCCAGGCATTTCTCCAGCCAGAAATCAAGGTGGCAGATAACCTAGAGTATAATATGGCCTAACCTGACCGTTGGAAAAATCAAATTTACAGGGGGGAAAGCCCTACGACAGAGCAGGAAGCATGTGCTAAAATATAGATATGGAAAATGCCTAAACCAATGATAACATTACCAAGGTATAGGAAGGAGATGAAATGGATACTGTGAGCATAGGGTTGCTGGCTGTCAATGTTTTATTGGTTTGGGTACTAATATCATGCATGTAGA
Source organism: Vespertilio murinus (assembly GCA_963924515.1). NCBI lineage: Eukaryota > Metazoa > Chordata > Mammalia > Chiroptera > Vespertilionidae > Vespertilio > Vespertilio murinus. Next base: position 45,919,957 of record OZ004715.1, on the reverse strand, counting down.
GTCATGATAAAATGTCTGCTTAGCTACCCTTTTCATCTGCATTACTGTAAAATAACTCCAGTTGTAATTTGATTTAAAAACCATGTATATCCCTTGTTTCCAATTTGTATCTCTCTCTGTATTGAGTTGAATGAATAGAAAACAACAAATCTGCGCACTGAAGTCTTCTATGTTTTTATTAATGCTAGTTTTCAAACAGTTAGTGAGTTCCCACTGTATGCCAGGCACTGTACTATCATCCTTTAACACTCACTGAGGTGGGCACCGCCATGATCCTCATTTTACAGCCAAAGGAGCCGAGAATTTCTAACTTTACAGGCTCCAAAGGATAGAGGGTTGGATTGTGAGAGAAACCTAATCTCTCTAATCCTTGTTGGTCAAGACCTCCATCACTGTGCTTCCTTCCAGAAGGCAAACTTTTCCTTACTGTGTATTATGTATAGGGCACTACGACAGATTAAGACATGATTGCTTCTTGGGAAGACCAAACTATCAATAAGAAGACAAGGTTAACTTTTGAATGCCAAAGCTGAGTCATAGGCAAATGCATCAGAAAAAAAAAAGCATAAGGCAAAAAATGGCTCATGGTCAAGTAAAGCATATATAGAATGAATACTAAACTATTAATGGCAATGGGCAAGAGGGGACATTTCACTGAAGGTGGACTTCCCGTTCTTCATTGTGACACCTGCACGTATTGTCAGCTCTCACATCTCTGTGACAATGGTGGCAAGAGGAACTATCCCAACACAATGGACAATCCAACAGGACCTTTTTTTTTTAATTTATTAAGGTATTATATGTGTACATAGCTTACCATTCCCTCCCACCCCCTCCCATTCATGCCCTCCCTCCCCAGAGTTCTGTGTTCATTAGTTGTACTTATATGCATGCATACCAGTCCTTCAGTTGTTCTCTTATCTCCCCCCAGGTCTCCTTCCCCTCCCTGCTGTCATTTGATAATCTGCTTGTTTTATGGTGACTATCTCAGGACCACATGAATAGAATCCGCTCCTCCTCTGGTTCACACCGCCCCTCCCCTCGGGTCCCACTGCTTCCCCGGGGCACACGGCCCCCTGGGACACACAGCTCACCCGGGGCACACAGCCCCCTGAGACACACGGCTCACCTGGGTATTTTGTGATTCACAAGATCCTACATTTTCATTTCCTCTCAAAAGAACATATACTTCCTCACATGCACCTCTCTCCCCTCCGCCCCTACATACACGGCCTAAGAAAAACTCATGATGAAGTAAGTAAGGAAACAGCAATCTACTGATAACTCGCAAGACATTTCCAGCCTACTTTGGGTACCTATAATAAGAGTGAAAGAGACCAAAGAAAAAGCCACAGGAAAATAACAGATGAGATGTGAACAGGATAAAGTGAAGGTGGTAACTAAAAAGGCAACGGCAACGCTTGCCTATCACATAGGAGGCGGTAGATAAGAAAAGAATGAGATGTGTTTTTCTAATCCTACTTGGCACGCACCTGCAGAAGGCCAGCTGGGCACGTGGAGGTGGACGAGAAACAGTTGCCTAAGAATAAAGATGTGTCGTGAAGGCACAGTGAGAATCCAACACAGTGTAGGACCTGCAGGTGCCACTTTGCTGGGGGATTTGTCCAAGATAAAGCCAGACTGAAGGTTTTGGAAAAGGTTGTGACTATTACTTGAGTTTTGGATTACGCTGTGCTTTTACTGCTATTGACCAGATCACATACTTACCGCAGCCTGGTCTAATCATTTAGTTCTGCCACTGCCATCACACAGGAGGATCGATGCAGGCAGGACATCTATCTGCCTAGTTCAAGGCTGGTCTTGAACAGCGATGCTCATTGTAAACGCTAGTCACTTCTGTTTGGAGTCAATAAAATGGGTGGGGGCTCTGAGTGACTGGAAGCAAGGACTGGCAAATGATAAAGCCTGAACACTATAATGAGGTTCTTGCTACCTCGAGGAATACAGAACAAGGTGGGCAGCGAAGATAGATCAGAATATGAAGAGAACAGGTGGATATAAAGAGAAAATGCTCATATATGCCATAGTCACTGTGAAATGGCTTAGTGGCCCCAGGTGTGGTTATACTAAACCCAGGTTATTTTACTTTCTCTTTAATCTGCAGGCAATTCAAATAATTTCCTAGCCAAGCAACTCCAGCCAGAAATTTTAATGCTCCAAAAAAAAAGAAAATCTTTTGATTTATATCATGGAGGAAAAGGATAAAAACACCCTCTATACATTATAAAAAATACACACATATAACACAATTTAGAATTATAATGCCGGTATTCTGAACACTTTTTACTCCCAGTATTCTATTTACAAGATCATTATTATACTTTTACCCCCATGATGGTTAGCTTGATAGTCAATTTTATGTGTCAACGTGGCTAGGCCATGGTACCCAGTTGTTTAGTTAAGCATTATTCTAGATGTTTGAATAGATGTTGTAAAGGTTATTTATAAAGGTTATTCCTGCAACACAGAAATTCTCCCTGAGTTTCCAGCCCTCCGACTTCCGACTGCAGTAGAAGCCAAACCTTTGCTAGAATTCTCAGCCTCTTCTGCAAATTTCATTCTTGCCCACCTCCATAAATGAGTTAGCTGATCCCTTACAATCCCTGTCTCTCTTTCTCATCCTCCCCATCCCACACGAGATATAGAGCTCTCAGCACCAGCCTCCTATAGGTCTATATAACTGTGTGTCTATATTCCTGACCAGTACACTCCCAAGGTCACTGCTGATTTGAAGCAAACATACCCAGATAGATGTATATGTGTCTGTGCACCACGATATAAAACCATTCTGCACTGTTACTTTTTGAGCTTCTTTGAGCTCTATCCTTCTCATTCGCTTCCTCTAACGGGCTTCCCCCTAGAGAATGGAGCCCCTGTGACAACCCACTTCACCCTCTTGTCACTCATAGGAAATGTCCATGAAGTTGTTGGCCAACATGGCTGGGTGATGTTCAGTGAAGATCAAGCAACGTGGGCCACAGCACGAGACCTGGTTTGTCCACTGATGACACTGCAGATCTCCAAGGCTCAGTGTCCTCTTCTGTACACCTCATGGCAATGCCTACCTCATGGCATCGCTGCAATACAGGTTCCCTACTCACATGCTCTGGAAAAGCAAGACCCAACTAAACAGCTCCCACTTTTTATTTTTACGTATCTTTGTTACTTTCTTCATGACCAGAAGAGAGAGGCAAATTAAGATGAAAACAAATTGTTTCACGGACCAGCCAGCATCCCAGTGTGAGTCATGCCACAAGGTGTGGCCAAGAAGTCTGTGTGTGGGCTCCACGCAGTCTCCACCAGAAGAAGCTTCTGAGAAGAACAGCCGGTATTCAGCACCTGCACAGGGCAGGCAGCACTGAGAGAACATGCTGGAACGCTTGCTTTATACAGTCTCAGGAATCCCATAGCACACGACTCCTTCATCGTTTCCCCCTTTCCCTTCCCCGAAGCCATGGAATTGTCTCCAACTCTCTCCGGCAGGAACGGGGCATTTTGGAGGAGGCCCTCACGTGCACAGCAGCGCGAGGGCTCATACACACTCAGGATGGCAAAGTTTTGGGAGCCCTTTTAGAGGCCTTTGTGTGTGGCTTCTTTATGCCACGGTAAGCCTATCTAGTAGTTGATTTTTGGAATTTCTGGTTCAGAGATTCTTTAGAACGTCGAATCTTTGGAATTTCTCCTTGGTGGGGAAGACTTCGGGTCTTTGCTCACAGTAGCTTGAGTTTGTCTTACTATGTATAAACTCAAGAGTTATTTCTAACAGTTCAGATTAAGTTTAGACACAAGCCACATAGGTTCAAGTATCAGGCTGAACCTAACTGCTATGTGGTCAGGTTGGAGTTGGTTACTCTGAGCCTTAGTCCCATGAGCGAACTGAGGATAAGACATACATCGCTGGTGCCCTCGCCAGTTTGGCTCAATGGATAGAGTGTCAGCCTGAGGACCAAAGGGTCCCGGGTTCAATTCCGGTCAAGGGCACATACTTCAATTGTAGGCTCAATCCCCGGCCCTGGCCAGGGTGTGTGTGGGAGGCAACCGATCAATGTGTCTCTCTCACACTGATGTTTCTGTCTCTCCCTCTCTTCCACTTTTCCTAAAAAATCAATGGGAAAATATATCCTCCGGTGATGATTAATAACAACAACAAACAAACAAAAAAAGAAAAGAAAAGAAAAAAGAACTACACCTCTGGCTACGGCAAGTATAAACCAAAAAAACCCTCAAATAAACACCTGCTAGGCCTGCACACTGTAGCTCTGATTCACATCTTTAAAAATTAGTTAAAGGGAGAAAATAAAGAAAAAAATACAAATAAATTGGTGAAAGGGCTATTTGCAGTAGCCCCAACTTGGTACATATCTCAATGCTGAGCCCAATAAGCCATTTAAAAAAAAAAAAGATATACCAGGTGAGTCACCTGGAATGACACAAAACCAGGAGCTCCTGCAGCCAGCAGCCCACCCAGTGGTCACCCACAGGGGGCAGTACTGGGAGCGCGTTCTGGGGCCTGGCTGCAAGAGTATAGGAATTCATTCAGTTGTGCACTCAATATGTGTGCATTTCCCTCTTTACATATTACACTTTAATAACAAATAAACTTGGCGAAATAGCTGCGCTTTAAAACCGGGACAAACAAAAGCACCAGGTCTCCTGAGAGTAGGGCAGGGCTGGGTCTGCTTCTGGGCCCTGCACCACTGGATGCCATCGAGGCAGCTCGGAACCCCAGGACAGGGTCCGAGAAGCGATCTGTTGGCGCCCATGAAGGGGACTGCATCTGGGGGTCGGGGATCTCGCTGGCCCAGGACCCAGCGGCAATCACGGACCACGCCCTGACTCTCCCAGCGGTACCTGCAGGCAGACACCGCAGATGTGGCTGAGAGGCAGGCAGCCGCCTCCAGGAGGCGTCCCAGGAGGGCTGCGTCCCACCCTCACAACACTTTCATGAATTAATCCCTTCAGCCCTTACCATCACCTTTTGGGGTCTTTAGTAGTCTTTTCCTCATTTTATACAAACTTAATAAAGTTAAGGCTGATGTTACTAGGTCTTGTCTCTGAAGTAATAAAGCTGGGACTCAACTCAGGCATCTGACTGCAGAGCCCACGCCTGTAAAACCCTCTCCGCACAGCATCCGGCCCAGGATTCCCACGCGCCCTGGGACTTCCCCATCCATTATCTCCAGGCCTCAGCCCAGGCCTTGCAGACCAGCAGTTCTCACCCAGGGGCCATTTGGACACCAGGGGCCATTTGTCAATGTCTGAAGATGCTTTTGGTTATCATAGCTGGGCAGGAGATGCCACTGGTATCAGGGAGGCAGCTAAACACCCTACTGTGTACAGGACAGATGGGCCCCTCAACCCCCAAACAAACAATCATCCCGCCCAAACTGTCTACAGTGCTGAGGTGTAGAAACCTTGTCTACACCCTCTGCCACATGAGGTCTAGTCGATGGCTGTGGTAAAGCACTTCGTTTTTCTTTCTCATTCTCGCTCCTGAACTTTAAGGGGACAGGTACAAAGCTGTAATTGGGGCCCAAAGACTGGGAGCGCAGACGGCCCCCTCCCATAAAACAGTAACTTCCAGACCACTTTCCCTCTTCCCACAGTTACTGTAATAACTATGAAAACAGGCTTTCCTCGCTTGCATAGCGGTTTTGCACATCCCGTGGGCTCTGAGAGGCAGTGGAGCTGAGCGCCGTGGACACAGCGGAGAGGAGGGTCCCCAGGTGCATCTGGAACTCATTTGTATTTCAGGAACACGAAAATAACCACCGCGGCGTGTGCGCTCTTTGTAATATGAAACTTTTTAGAAATTGCTTTGTACTTGGGAGTAACAGCCACATGATTCACCATGAAATGAAGTCTGGAAAATCATTTTGGATAAATGGACCTATAAATTCAATAGAATTTCCATGACAACATAGACTGCGACACTCAACCACAAATAAAAGGTGATAAATCATTCAAAACCAACCAGGAATCAGCAATACGTCTGCCGCTTTAAAGTACAAGCAACCTGAAATGCAGTTTATTTGTTCCTAACTCACCCAAAGCTCCCATTAGAGTTCCCGTTCTCTCTTCTGATACTGTATCTCTAGCCCACAATGGGCTTTGGGGCAATGATGATGCCAAGAATTTGCAATTAAGCTACATACAATGAGCACAGGTAGCGTGGGCTGCGTTCCTCCCCTCCTCCCGGCTGGAGCCCACAGGAAGGCTTGTGCACCAAGGTAGGGAGTTTTACCCCGAAAACTGCCTTTTCCCTGCACAGCCGAATGCTGCCAAATCCGGGGCGCTGTAAGAAAAGCTTATGCTGCCGAAACAGGTTTGGTTCAGTGGATAGAGCGTAGGCCTGCGGACTGAAAGGCCCTGGGTTCGATTCCAGTCAGGGGCATGTACCTTGGTTGCGGGCACATCCCCAGTAGGGGATGTGCAGGAGGCAGCTGATGGATGATTCTCACTCATCGATGTTTCTAACTCACTATCCCTCTCTCTTCCTCTCTGTAAAAAAAAAATCAATAAAATATATATTTTTAAAAAAGAAAGGAAAAAGAAAAAAAAGCTTATGCAAAACATTTCCGAGAACACATCTGCAAGACAACCTGGACACTTCCCAGATGCTTCTTAAGAGAGAGAGAGAGAAAGAAGAAAAAACACACAACACCCACATTTCCAAATTAATGGCAGTATTAGTTGTTGCCAACCGCTTTGGAGTTCTATACATCAAAACCACACCCTGCGTGCTCTCAGGATGAGCGTCCCCACACAGCCTTTGTCAAAGGAGCTGGGCCTACCGAACCAGAACACCTGTTCTTCACACAGCCCTCTGCCCAGCAGGCTTTTCGTTCTGGAGGGGACTCCCTTACGATGCACCCTACCTTCTAGGTACAGTATGTGGGGTCCTCTCCCACTGGGCGGGGCTGGCCCTGGGACCAAGCACGTAGCAGACACTCATTAAATGTCGGCGGGATAAATAAGTGGAAATTACATCTCCTCTGCATCAAGGGGGGCAATGCAACGTCTCTCATTACTAAGTCTCCCGTATAGACCCCAGCTCTGGGAGCTGACAGGTAGAGGGGGAAGCGTCGTGGAGCCACGGGCTTGGCGTCCAGAAGGGCTGCACATCTGTGCTGCTGCCAAGGGCGTGCAGGTGTGCGCCGGACAGTGTCCATCACTTGGCACCAGGTGAACTCTCACGGCCCATCTATTACCGCAGGCTGACGGCTCCTCACGACAGATCGTTAGCCCTGAGCCACGGTCTGTGGCTCCCATCACACCCTTCAAGGGCTCTGCAAGCCAGGAAGGTTAGGAATCATTGCTACCGAGAACATAGGAGACTATGCCTCTCAGAGCACAGAATGCTTGGCTGAGACAGATGCTAGACCTGGTTCCAGCTCTGCCCCAAGAGGGTCCACACCGTCTGCACGCTAGACAGCACAGTCTGAGAACACCCATCTTCCCGCACCATCGCTACCCGTGGGTTTGTGAATCCTTCTTTTTTACCCACTGGGTGGATACCTACAGTCTCACTTTTAATTCTTCTAGTAGCCAATAAAGAATCGAGGATCTGTGCTTAATTTTTCTAATTATTTTCTTTTTTTATAATTTAAGAAGGCTCGTTATTCAGAAAATTAAAGCTTTGTCACAAGTGTTACAAATACAAAGACAAACATACAATACACTTGCCCCACCATTGTCGGTATGAGGGGAGAAAAAAGTCACAAGTGGTATATAGGAGAACTGGTAAAATAACCTATAGAGGGGAGAAAAGAAGTTGACAAAAAAAGGCACCGATGAAGGAAAGTTCTCGAAGATGTATTGTTGATGAAGAAAGTCAGGATGCAAAGTAAATACGCATTTGAATGAGAAAAGAAGCGCTACAACAAAACACCGTATGTGCAATATACATAGCCACACAGACACACAGAACTAAGGGAGGGAAAGAAGGGTTTGAAAGGAACACAGCTCTCAGAGTGGTTCTCTCTAGGGAGGGGACTTGGATTGCTTTGAGGCCAAGAAAGCTGGTTTGTCTTATCTCAGCTGTTTACAATATTTGCTGCTGCTTCTGCCCTGGCCAGTCTGGCTCAGTGGATAGAGCGTCACCCTGTGGACTGAGGATTCCGATTTCAATTCCAGCCAAGGGCATGTGCATCGGTTGCAGGCTTGATCCCAGGCCCCTGGTTGGGACATGTGCAGGAGGCAACCAATCAATCTGTCTCTCTCACATCAAGGTTTCTTTCTCCCTGTCTCTTCCCCTCCCTTCCACTCTCTCTAAAAATCAATGGAAATAATATCCTTGGGTGAGGACTAACAAAAACTAAAATAAGTAATTGCTGGTTTTAAATAATAACTCCTCTTTGGGAGGGGCGGGGGGAGGTAGAAATCTCCTTTAAAATGAGAAAAAAATGAAAAAGAAAAGAACAAAACCAAAACCCCACCATAGCTGCAGAGGGAGAAAGTGAAGGTGATGGGTTCATTTGGGGACCCAATTCAGAAGGCGGGTCCATCAGCCAAGTGCTCCAAAGCCCGGACACCCCAACATCACACAGGCCAGGACCCCCCTTACTCCTGACCTCGCACTGACACAATTCACTCTCCACCTATATTTCTGCTGCAATGACTCAAGTTCACTAGCACCCCAAACGAGGGAGGAAAAACACAAAAGACTGAGCTACTGTTTCTGATCTACACAGACTACTCAACTCACTTACTGGTAATGCAACCACCAACCAATCTGTTTCAAAATATATTTATTTAGACTACCTAGCCATAAAATTACAATGTGCACACCCAGTAAACACAAATTGCTAACTCTCCCAGACCATACCTTTGGTCAGAAAACACCAGCCAATTAGGGAGTAAAATGAGGCTGCGCCAAGCTGGGCAAAGCAGCAATTTTGATGATGACTGGGCACAATCTGAAAGGAAGGCTTAGGGTTGAAGGCCCCCGGTGAGGAGGGGGGAAGGATCTGCCACCAGCACTGCTTGGACCATAGTTCCAAACACTCTTGGCTAAGAGATTCTCCTCTTCATGAATTCCCCAGAGTATGATTTTAAATGTCAGGATATTACAATTAGAGCAAACACATGATGGAGTAGCAAAGATGTGATTAGAAAATGTAAGTTCAAGCTCTGCCAAATCTGGTATTCAGACCTTAGACAAATCACTTAATGTTTCTGGATCCATTGGTTCATGGGTGTTGACCCATGCATCAGGAGGTTGTTGCTTGGAGGTTACTGCAAGTCAAGGCATATATGCCTGGATTGGGGACTCAGTCCCCAGTAGTGGGTGTGCAAGAGTCAGTTGATGGATGTTTCTCTCAGATAGATGTTTCCATCTCTCTCTCCCTCTCCCTTCTTCTCTCTGAAATCAATAATATGTTTAAAGTATATGTAATTCTAAGTTCCCATTTCCAAAGATGGAAATTTGAGACAATGACACTAGGTTAGTTTGGATGATGATGAATTAAAAAAGGTTTGCTGGTCCAATCAAACAGGCTTGGTGTTAGGATTAAACACCACAGGAAAATAAGAATGCCACAAAACCATGAGATATTATCAACACTTGCTACCTCATTATTCCTATAACTGTTACAATTATTATATAAACCTTCTTTTCAAAAAATTAAGTGTCTGTCAATACATTACTTGGTACTGACTTCACTGATTGTATGTATGGCTTTAGATCAAGTGCTTTGTTGATTAGATTTTTCTATTTCCCATCCTGTTTTGTATTTTTCTTCTGTCCCAACATTATGAAAAATTTAAAATAAGATCAAAGTTGAAAGCATATTACTTTGAACACCTATATATCATCACCATTTATGTATTTTTAAAAATTATATTTTATTGATTTTTTTACAGAGAGGAAGAGAGAGGGATAGAGAGCTAGAAGCATCGATGAGAGAGAAACATCAATCAGCTGCCTCCTGCTCACCTCCCACTGGGGATGTGCCCACAACTAAGGTAACACGTCCTTGACCGGAAATTGAACCTGGGACCTTTCAGTCTGCAGACCAATGCTCTAGCCACGGAGCCAAACCGGTTTTGGCACCCTTATTTTAATATTCTTTCTTTATCTAACAGTCGATTTTTCTATCTTCCATTTAATCTGATACTGAATTTTAAAGAAAAAAACTCTCTGACAGGCAGTCATTGTCAAACTAGTAACCTCAGCATGAAGAGAAGGCCAAGCAATGTGTTTCAGGCTTTGAGTCCAAGCCAGAGAAAGCCTTGCTGGTTTGCAAGTGGGTTAATAACTCTATTAATGAGAACATCTTGAGATTCTGATAGCTTCATCTCAGCGGGGAACTTTTAATAATTTGGAATAAAGACAGTTTATGGTAGGGGATTAAAAACAACAAAATATCAAAGCGATGGCTTTATGAAGCCAAGAGTCTACAGGAGAAAGTGTCAACTAATAATCATGTTATTGATTGGCTCCATTCACATCTCATCTTGATTAGCTAATATCAGAATACATTCAGAGAAAGGACACATTAAATATAATTGTGCTCGAACACTTGTGTGTTTTATTTGTCTGGAGCCTACAGTATATAATGTAACAGTGAACACACCCAAAAGTCTACCTGGTGAGCCTGGTTCCTTATCTCCAAATTTGAGATTCAGCCACCACAGACACCCTCACTAAAATCTTCTAAATGAAGAAGATACTTTAGGTTAAACTTGGTGGCCTTAGCTAGAATTTGAGAAGTGTTACTAGGAAGATTCATGGCATTCAAGAAGCATTATTTATAATAGCAAAATACTGTAGACAAGTTCACTGTCAATCAATAGAATGACTAAATAAATTGGTTGCATCCACACTGTGGAATATCACGCAGCTCTTAAAAAAGAATGATGTGAGTTCCAGATCTGATATGCAAAGATTAAGCCCACAATATATTATTGAGTTTAAAAAGGCAAGTTATGAAACACTATGTACACGATCGTCTCATTTTTCAAGTAAAAGAAAAGAAATACAGAAAGACATAGGGAGGAAAAGAACTGGAACAACCCATAAGAAATTTAAATGTGGTGAGCTCAGAAAATAAAGAGAGAGAGGGGTTCAACAATGGCTTCAACTTTTACTTCAATCAGCACTATTTAAGGATTTTTCAAGGAGACGAATTTCTATTGTAGATATTTGAAATGATCAGTAAATGAGAACAACCTCAAAGAAAGATTAAAACGGAACCAAACAGCACATGGATGACAAGATTTGATATCAAACTTTGCAAACTGCTTACATACATACATGATAGTGCACATCATAAGCACACCAAGGTAAGTAATCTTGATGGAGTGTCAGAGGGCCATACTCATGTGGCCCAGAAGCTCACACACTCCTATCTGGTCACTATCCTCAGCCAGGAGTAACCATCTTCTGACTTCCACCAGCCAAGATTCATTCTCCTGACCTCATTCCAAGCCAGAGATTCTACGATGCTTTCAAGTAAATCCTATTTTCATAGCAGGCCTCTCCCCACATTCTGACACAGCTGACAAGGTTGACCAGTTATCTCTTGCGCTCTGGCCTGTTTTCTGGATGTTGGGGGCTCTGTAAGAAGTGGCATCAGAGTCTTCAGAGGGCAACCTTTACAGCTATTTCCAATGTGATTGCTGGAAAGGCAGATGGAATGGGGTTCCAAGGAACCAGAATTTGAAAAATTCCAAGTCTAAAAATCACAATCTACACTTTTGTGAGCTCCATCCATGAAAGAGTTGCCAGGCCATGGGCTTTACAAAGATAAAGGAATTTTGTCTTAATGACAATTCCGTGGGGGTGGTGTGATGTTATCCCCCTTTCACAGACTGGGGAAGGGAGGCTTAGAACAATGTAGGAACCGAGTTCAGGAGACCCCTTTGAAAATTCAACAATGTGTGTACAGATGTGTTCGCCCTGCAGGCACATCCCCCATTAATGCTCCAGATCGCTCCTCTGCAACAGATCAGACACCTGGGGATATGCTCCATCAGAGGATTATTCACTTTGCCCATCGAGAGCAGCATGCTGCCAGGAAGCCTGCAAAAGGCAGGACACACCAGGCAGACAACTTCCGGGGTTCTGATCACTGGAGCTGCTTCCTTTCTTTACGGAGCTTGGACGTGGTTTGTCTCACAGCATCTACGGTCAGGCTTCAAGCTTGTCCCATCTGCCAGGTGCAGTTAGCGACTCCGGTCCCTACCTCTATTAGGGTCATGCCAACCAGCAGCACCAAGGCATGCACTGCAGCCCAGCCCAGACCCACTGCCCACAGGCCTGGCATACACACCCCCCCGGGGCATACACACAGGGCAGGAACAAGGGCCAGCAGATTCCCTAGGAGATATGGCCTGGACCCTAACAAATGGGGGGGGGGGCGGGCTTTAGAATAAAAGAACAGACTTATTTAAAGTGAACATCTAATTGTCATCATCTGTCAAGCTCCCTCCCCACCATCAGGCAACTGAGGTTCGCTCCCGAAGTCCCTAAGTGGAGGTTAGGAATGGGGTTGCACAGACTCAGCACAATAAGGACACAGCTTCGGTGAGGAACTGGGGCGGGCGAACACACTTTCCCACCCCACTCTGAGCCGCAGAGGGAAAGGCTGCGCCCATGGGGAGGTGCGTGCAGGGGAAACACATCTGCACACGCATTGTTGAATTTACAAAGGGGTCTCTGTAGGGGTTTTATTTTTATTCAGAGCATTGTATTCCCTCTTAATACAGCCCCCGGTCCTGGTCTGAAGGCTGGGGTACTGAGCTTTATTATTTCTTCAAACGCCCACACCGAGAGTGCTTTTAACGTGCCGGCTCAATAGTTCTGCCCACGGATCCCTCCACAGGACCCTGCATTCGTGCTCGCGGAGATCTGTTTCTTGTCCCTGCCTGAGAGCGCAGGGTGGAGACTCCCGCGTCGTCAGTGGCACATCTCGACCCTGGAGTCTGTGGGCACTATCTGCTTGGCACGTTCACAGCTCGGTGCATGGACGTCTTCCTTTTTCAAGGCCATCCTCCTGGACTCCCAGGCCAGGCTGTCCCCGGGACCAGAGCTGTGCACCTGTCCGGACGCTGCGTGGGCAGTTTTCTCTGTTGGCTGGCATTCCCCTGCAGTAGAGAGTGCAGTGCCCAGTTCTGTGGGGTGTTAGCAGTGCTCCCCAACCACGTTATGGCTGGGAACAGGAGAAAAGGACTGACGGGGCATGAGGACACCCCGAGGTGTAGATCCACCAACACGTTGCAGGAAACAGTCTTCTGGGGGCGCAGGCAAATCAGCCCACACAGAAATATTTTCCCAACCGGAAGTTCAACACTGCTCCAGCTCCGCGCACAGCAGAGAGGAAAACAGCAGGAGCTGAAGGCTGCAGGCTGTGGGGGAGCCTTCACTCAGGGTTTCTGGGCAGTGCTCCCGGGTCCTGCTGACAATGGCTAGAGCTTCTCACCATGAAGAGCAGGATAAAAACCTCACAAGCTGTCCCACAGGTTTCCCCAGGGTTCCCCACCCCTTCTCCCTAAAACGGAAGGCCTATTAAAACCCAGATCTCAATGGCAAATATCTCCCCAAACAGTAAATAAAAACATTACGTTCTGGTCTTCCATGAGAATCACTTGCTTTTTTTCTGGAAACACGGGCAATCCCCTGCTGATCTGAAGAAATATCTTGACTTATATTTCACATTTATGCCCAAACCACCAGCATGCTTTGAAAAATCGCCAACTGGACAGAAAGCATGTAGAAGATGCTTTTGGTCTTGAACTCTCTAATGTCTCCGTTGTCCTCCTTGTGTCCTCCTCGATGTCACAGAACCTCCAGCAAATCCCACAAGGATGGTTTGTTCTCCACACACACATCACTGCAGCCAGCCTACATAAACAGGAAGTCTAAGCAAAGCTCAGCAAGGGCCAGGCCAGCGATGTAGCCACGATGCCATTCCTACCTTTCCAACCAGTGGTTCTCAAATGATGCCCTCGCCCACCCCGGCACTCTGGAGGATTTGGCGAAGTTTGGAGACATTTCTGGTCATCATAACTGTGGCAGGGGTGCTACTGGCATGTAGTAATAGAGGTCCAGGCTGGCGGTAAACACATTCCAGTGCACATGACACAATGAAGAATTACCCAGCCTGTCGGTGCCAATGCTGAGGTACCATGTTCTACTTAGACTAAAGAGATGATGATGAATAGGCTTCTGGACATGCAACACAGGGCATGCAACTCCTATCTCAGGGCAGATCACACACCTCCAGTCCCATGACAGCTGGAGGGACAGTCTCACACTTCTCCCCAGGACACATTCCCACCTGTCTAAAGAGGATGTTCAGATCATAAAGTCTGCCTACTGACTGTTGGGTTAAGACTGCACACATACTTGGCTATGGACACATTCCCTATGGGTAAAGGCCCCGCTGTAAGAGCCTTGGGCTGTGATGTCACATGGAGCTGAGTTTGAATTCTGTCTCTACTGCTTACTAGCTGGGTGAGCTTATATAATGGTATGGTTTGAACTGTCCCCGCCTAAGAAAGATGTTGTAATCCTACACACCAGTGCTTGTCAATGTGACTTTATTTAGAAATAGGGTCTTTGCAGATGATCAAGTTAAAACGGGGTCACTGGGATGGTTCTAACCCAATTCTTTCCGAAAGAAGAAATGTGGACACAAAGACCCCGGGAGTACGCTATGGGAAGAGGAAGGCAGATGATGCAACCACCAGCAGGGGACTGCCAATGATTTCCAGAAAATCAGCAGAAGCTGAGAGAGGAGCCCAAGCAGATTTCCCCCAACAACCCTCAGGAAAAGCCACCCCAGCCGACCCCTGGGATCTCTAACTTCCAGCCTCCAGGACTGAGAGTGCATTCCTGTGGTTTTAAGCTCTCCTGCTGATGGCACTTTGCTATGGCAGCCTAGCAAACCAGCACAGGGAACTCCATAAGTGCCTAATTTTCTATATGAAATGAAATGAAACACAATAACATGTACTTCTTACGGTTGCTTTGGAAAGCAGATGCGACAAAGCAAAGCAGAGTGATTACCTGCCTTAGATGCTCAACAAGCAACAGCTGCCCTCCCATAAGGACACCGGCCTCAGTGCGCTGAGTGCTTTTAGGGCTACGTCTGCTGCAACTTCACCCTTTTTCCTAACACATTTCCCAGATCTAATAGAAAATGTAAAAACGTAAGTACAGTGTCATCTTGAAAAATGAGTGTGATCTATCTATATAAAAGCCTAAGCGACCACTATAACCGAAGGATGGGAACAACTGGAACAACCAGTCACTATGACGGGCACTGACCACCAGGGGGCAGATGCTCAATGCAGGAGTTGCCCCCTGGGGTCAGTGTCCTCTCACAGCCAACCTCCTGCAATCCCCCTCCCACCCTCCAGACAGTGGCCAACCTCCCAAAGCCCTCCTCTCCCCCCCAGCTGGCCAGTCTCTGAGACGCCCTGATCAGCCAGGCCGAGGGACTCCACCTGTCCACGAATTCATGCACTGGGTCTCTAGTGCTAAATAATAGTCCTATATTAATGACAGCTTTAAATTTTGCAATGCAGTAAAAGCATGGACTCAATTCCACTAATACTCAAAACATTATTGGGCCTTCATTACAGGATCAGCCACAACAGCAATGTATGATTTGAGTGTATCATTTCAGAACAACCAGAAACAGGAGAGCTTCATCTACCTGGGCAACTCCTACCAGTACTAGTCTTTCAGGACTCTAAGTGTCAGCTGCTCTGTGAAGCGTCTCCTGGGCAATGAGCAATCACTCCCACGGCCTGACCCCCAGAGGCAGGGACTACTCTCTGCTCCATATGGGCTGTTATTCAGCCTTAATAACCCGTCTGTGACCCTGAGTGGCAGCACCCAGGCCTCTCCTGTGTGGGCACTGGCTAGTCAGAGCCATAAAGCCTGCCACATGTTGCCATACGTGAAGGAATAATGCAGTTTGGTTAGGCTGTTAAATGTGATTTTTTAAAGGGTACAAACATAGTATAAATCCCCACATTTATTTCCACTTCCATGAACCTGAAATAATTCAGAAGTCCCAAAGAGACGGTGACCATGCTGCTGCCTAGACCTTCACTGTGAATGCTGCCTCTTCCTCCCGACAGAGTCTTCGCTGGAGACCAGGTGAAGTCAAGAGACGTCAGAAGAAGCAGAACTCAGGGCTCTCCCGATTCTGTCCTCTTCATCAAATTACCTGTCCCCCCACTACCGCTAGGAAACAGCAAGCTAATCAAATCAACTGATCCTCACAAACGGGTCTGCAGACACGGAGATCTTCACAAGCTGCACTGAACTGGTGACATGCGCATTAAAGGCCAACTGCACAGAGAAAAGACCAGATGGAGGGATACAGCCATCATCTGAAACCCACAATGAACACTTCAAATACTACTGAGGGCCTTCCAGAAGATTCTGTAGATAGACAGGACTTTTCCCGGTCTCAGAGCTACTCAAGTTATAGAGATCGGAGTAACCCAAGAATAGGCAGACGAGGACCAAAGTCAGAAGAGCCGTAACTGTGGGGTGAAGCTGACAGGGAAGGGGCACAAGGGAGATGTCAGGAGTGATGGAAATGTGGCACGTCTTATAGGAACGTGGCCGTGTGGGTGCGCACATGTAGAATCTATGAAGCTGTACACTTGCAACCTGAGACATTACTACAGGTATGTTATACCTCAACGCAAAGCTTTAAAAATTCAGTGCTGTATCAACAGCTGGCTGCACAGAGCTAGGAGGACAAATGATCTAACACCGGCCTGAGTCTTCTGGCCTTTTAGAAGCCCTGGGGGGAGGGAGGACACAGGGGTGTCTATATTTTCATTTACGTTTAGATGAGAACGAACTCAGAACAGAGACTCATTCCCTGGAGACGCAGCGACACCTCTGATCCCAACACGCCAGCTGTGAACCCGATGTCATGCTTATCTTTTCTTTCGGCAAACAAATTCATGCCTTCAGAATATTAAGCAACAGGTAGAGAAGTTTCAAATATATAAACGCAAGCAGTGAAATTCAAAATACAGATAATCGCTTACAAATTACTGATTTCCTTCAGAGAGCAATTACATTTATAAATATGAATACAGTCTATATTAAACCAGGAAAAATGACACTCAAGCATCTGTCAAGCCTTAGAACAAATTTTTTTTCGAAGCCAGAGAAAGCACACTAACACCTCCTTCTGTCAAATGCTATTGAAACTGGAAATGAACATGAACTGAGGAGATTCTGATCTAAAGAATAGTTTAACATTAATGTGTGGCCTGAGCGGAGCTTCCTGGCTACTCTGGGAATCTCCCTCTATGCCAATGGTTGCGAGCCGCAATTCGCTGCTCTGTTGACTAATGAGTTTGCCGACCACTGCCTATGCTATCAACAGAACAGTACGTAAACCTGATAGGGTGAAGGCAACTTACGAAGGTATAAATACAGGTGAGATATTTTCCTTATGTTTTAAATCCAACACTAAATAACTATTTATTCTTCTCCTCTTCTTTCCTTTTAAACATCTTTAGAAATGTGTTTTTGTTGATTTCAAAGAGAGGAAGAAAGAGGAAGAGAGATAGAAACACGAATGATGAAATAGAATCACTGATCGGCTGCCTCCTGAACGCCACACCAGTTGGGGTGTTTTGGCTTTTGAAAAATCAAGCAATAAGGAAATGAAAGGCAAATCAAATATATTGTAACTAGAGGCCCGCTGCATGAAATTCATGCAAGAGCAGGCCTTCCTTCCCCTGGCTTCCCTCTGGCACCGAGGACCAGGGCTTCCCTCTGAGTGCCCATAGACACCCCAATCCCGGGCTTCCCTCCTGGTGCCCGCAGACACCCAGGCCCCGGGCTTCTCTCACAGCCCCAGCTTCACCCAGAAGGTCCTGGAAGGATTAATCCAGTCTCATTAGCATATTACACTTTTATCATTATAGGTGCGGGTGCCAGAGTTCCAAAGCTTGCCCATGTCTTCTGTTGCCGAAAAGCACTCTCTATTTTCTCAGATCACATCACGTGCCTTTGTGTGCGCATGCATTCCCACTGCTTTTGTTTACGGATAAATTATATATTTGGGTTGCCGTACTAAATAACACAATACCAGCGTCTAAAATATACAAAAGTAGGGGGAAAACATGGATGCAGTGAGGGAAAGAGGAACATTATTTTAAAATAGCATGCTATCGTTACCATTTGATACTAATTTACAAAATATATTTCAGGTGAGTTTGATGGTTAATGACAAGGGACTTAAAAGCACACAACAAAATTATCTTGATCATTTATAATTTTCGTGTCAGAACTGATTAGATCCTCATTAATTGTTACCCATTAGGTGGCTGCCAGAGGCATGCTGATGAAGTCATTGTCTATTTTGGGAGCGGGGGGTTTAGTTAAAACATAATATTAACACATACACTCACTTATTTAGGCAAACATGAAATGCAACTGATGGCAATATGCTGAAAGCCACTGAATGCCACCTGGCATTCCCATTCTCTCTACTGGACACTCGCAGAGAAGAGGGGTGACCTCCTGGCACACAGACCAGGTGAGGGTGCCAGCTGTCATGTATCTACCAAATATTAATGATGCTTTCTGTAATGGACAAAACACAAAAGCAACATTCTAACAAACACTCTTCCCTGACTCCAATGGTTCAACGCTATGCAACCCATTCTGGAGAATAATTTTGTCACAGGTCAGAAACCCCCTGGGGTAGTTTAAAGTAAATACAGATTCCTACAGGTAAATACAGATTCCTTGGCCCAAGATCGGAAATTCCAATAGGTCCACAGTGGGCCCTAGAATCTGAAGAGTTTAACATGATGATCCCACACCAGGGGCTCCGTGCCCCTAGCCTTGAGGAATTTCACCGTGGCCTGCAGGTGTGACAGAAATCCTAGGCACACGCCTAGTAGGACGGCGCCTGCTCACAGTCAGAGCACTCCTTCCTGGCACAGTGGTTCCTCACGTGGCTGCACGTCAGGGCCTGGGCTCTCAGGCCAGAAATCCTGATCAAGCAGTGGAGCCCACAAACTCCACGGCACTCAGTAGGACCTAGTACCCCACTGCCGCTCCAGTTCAACCTGGAATCCATTTGGAGGGAAACCGTTGCTACTTTAAAAAATATATATATATATATTTTGCCGAAACCGGTTTGGCTCAGTGGTAGAGCGTCGGCCTGCGGACTGAAAGGTCCCCGGTTCGATTCCGGTCAAGGGCATGTACATTGGTTGCGGGCACATCCCCACTAGGGGTTGTGCAAGAGGCAGCTGGTCGATGTTTCTCTCTCATTGACGTTTCTAGCTCTCTATCTCTCTCCCTTCCTCTCTGTAAAATATCAATAAAATATATTTAAAAAATATATATATATTTTTATTGATTTCAGAGAGAAATGGAGAGGAGGAGAGAGATAGAAGCATCGATGATGAGAGTCATCAATCATCTGCCTCCTGCATGCCCCACACTGGGGATCGAGCCAGTAACCCGGGCTTATGCCCTGACCGGGAATTGAACCCTGGCCTTCTTGTTCATAGGTCAGTGCCCAACCACTGAGCCACACTGACTGGGCACTGGTGCTACTTTCTCTGCCTGGCTCCTGGGTGACAATAAATAGTAGTTGCTGGATTAACGGGACCAGTGGAAGGAAGGGCAGCTGCTGTGGAGTCAGGAGCCCGAGGTCCTGCACAAGCACTCACCAGCCTCCACGTTCTGCCCACAGGACACCGGGAGGTTTGACCACCCACCTTGGGAAACCAAGTCCCAGTTTTCTTTGGATAGCAACTCCTTTCCATCCTTAGAAGAAAAGCTTCCTGTGAAGCCTGGGCCTCGGGGATGGAAATGTGATCCATTCAGACCCAGGAGCAATTAAGGGGTGATTTTCCAGGGGACAGTGGGCAAGTATCCTTTTCCTTTGGGTTTGGGCCCGGGAGGACGGAGGATGGGGGACAGGAGGGAAGCCAGAGATAGGCAGCTTCAGGAAGAGGAGCCAGGCCCAGGAGAGGGGCCCGGATAACTTGTGTTCAAAACCATAAATCAGCCCTTCCCCCGGACTTTCAGAGCCGAACCACTAGATCCGCACACAGTTCTTCAGTTAGACGGACACAGAGTCTGTGGCTCCCAATCCAAACAGAATGACACACCTGGGCGAGCCACCTGCTCCCCCCTTTGCTTCTGTAAAACCCAAGCGGTCAGGCCGGTGTTTCTATTACATTCTATGTAAGTCAAGAGCTTATGTATACAATTATTTTAATGACAGATTTATCGTTTTACCTCTTTTTTTTTAAAGCAATTTCCCTATTTATGTATTATCCATTTTCTGATATTGTTGACATTCACTAAGACCTCAACAAGCTTAATTTTTCTAATCAATTGACAGTTTCAAAAAGCTCTTTGAGCTGAAACCGGTTTGGCTCAGTGGATAGAGCATCAGTCTACGGACTGAAGGGTCCCAGGTTCGATTCCGGACAAGGGCATGTACATTGGTTGTGGGCTCATCCCCAGTAGGGGGTGTGCAGGAGGCAGCTGGTCGATGTTTCTAACTGTCTATCCCTCTCCCTTACTCTCTGTAAAAAAATAAATTATATATATATAGATATATATTTTTAAATCTCTTTGGTGTCACTTTAAGCAGATATTCAATTATTTCTAATATTTTCCCAAATCAACACTATATTTTTTAAGTTTTTCAGGGTCCAGGAGAAACAATTCCATAGGAAGCCGCATGAAAATTACCCCCTAACACCATTTCACTTCAACTAACAAATACTGGCTTTCCCTCAGAGTTTATCCGAACAGCTCAGATATATTCCTTTGCTGCTCTGAATTCCCTCTGACGTACCACCCAGAATTCACAGAGGGCTGCGGAATTCACAAAACGTTCCCTTGTAAGTTTCCCCAGAAGTTTTCCCATCAACATGTTGTGATACTCAAAACCCACGCAAGTTTAAGAACAAATTACCTCCCGGCATCTTCCGGGACTTATCTAGCCGTTCCACTCCGGCAGATGGTTTTAATGGGCACAACACAATGAAAAGCCTACACTTCACTTGGAAAGTTACTGAGGAAACAAACAGCCGATTACATGAAACAGTGATCACCTTCAAAGTCAACTTCCATTACACACGCCCTTCCATGTCAATGTGCCAACCGGGAGAGACCGTGATACCGCACCAGGACTTGAAAATTACTTCTGAACAAACACCTCATTGATTTACCGCATTTGGAAATGGAGAACTTCTATAACCCAAGACTCATTTTCAAAGCGACAGGAGGCTCGCATAACCTGGGGACAAACCTAAAAATGGCACAGACACTTGCTCGCACTGCCTGGCTCTCAGATGGGCAGTAACAGCCTCAGCGCCGAGCTGGCCGCAGGTACAATGGGAGGATTTTCTCTTCCCAGATTTTTTTTTTAAACCTACTTTTTTAGGCTCTTCACCTTCTCACTCACTTTCAAGGTTATCGACTGCAAATTCTTGGTGGAGCCATTTCTCCTTTTTGCTCTTTCCTCATTCACCTCACAAAGCATTCAGCTGTACACCGTGTCCCCTTTGAAAAGGCCGGAGAGGAACGGGAGGCAGGCCGCTGGTTCACGCTTATCTCAGATTTCCTTTGCTCGGAGCCTTTAATTGCATGAAAGCTACGAGCCTTCCTGGGATCTATTTTTGAGTCACACATACCCGCCAGCTCTATTCCTGCAGTTCGTGGGAAAAGAACACATTCGCCCACATTCACCTTTGCAGCTGGGGTGAAATGCGATGACAAGGCAATCGTGTCCTGATGCCAGGGGAGAACTAAGCCACACCCTTTCCCTGCCATCTCAGTCTACAGACGTTTCATAAAAGGCGGTCCTTCCCTCTGGAACCCAGAGGTGGTTCCCAGCTATGGCATTTCCCACTGAGCAGACAGGGGGACGTACTTGCCACCTTCTCGTCTACACCAAGCCAACTCAAGACCTGCACCTCGGGAGAAATAAGGGTGCCTTCTAGGAAGGTTGGTGATCGATGCCCTAAACCGTTTTGTCCCTCTCACCTGCACTCCCTGAGAGCCAAAGGCAAGGAGCAGAGGCATTATAAAATAACAAGTAGGTTATAAAATACATTACCCATTTGCACCTGATTAGTTTTTTTTTGGGGGGGGGGGGTAAGGGGGGTAATGTGTGCAGATACTGTCTCACGTGGATGTGTTTGCTATAATACTGTGTAATCTCAAATTGTCTTCTTTTCTTAAAAAAAAAAAACTTTAGAGCAGGCTTTCTATCATCAGCATATAAATTCATCCTTTTTCTCCATAAAACAGCATTATTATGTTAACATGTTACATTAAATATGAAATGCTCAGAGGCGGCTTGCGGTAGTAAATGGTCTTACTTTCAGCAGGCTTCTAAGAAAAGCAAGCGTAGCTTCTCGATATGAAATACAGTAATTAGTGGAGTGTCAGGTCACTAATGCACATGTGAAAAAAATACGAGTGAAATTAGCCTTGTATCCCACTGTTTTAAGTGCAGACCGAAGCTAAAAAACTGTGCTGGCTTTTTTTGCATTCATGTAAATCTAAACCTGAAGTCCACTTTTCAAAGGTGGTGCGGGGATTGGTGGGGTCAGGAAAAGAGAGAAGCTTACTGCATTTGTGAACGCAAAGGCCTCTGGGTGATTTCAATCTAGGATGAAGTGGTGCCACCAGCCTGGGGCACTTGCTGTCTGTGAGGAGCTCCGCGTTGACACCCATAGAGAGCAGGAAATGCATGTTACAGAAGGAGATGGCTGAGTGGGGTCACAAAGTCTCCTATAAAACTGGACTCCATGCAAGCCAAACCGTGAGCAAGGCATTCTGGGAAATGATTTTAAAAACAGGAAGTCGGGCATGTGAACCAAGGGATCCAAATATTCCCTACACTCCCCAAGCTACTTTTTAAAGCAGCAAAGGGCAGTTATATAGAAGTACCTGGGGGCAGCATATTTTTTAAACAGAAGGAGTATGATTTAAGTTTGAGATAAAGCTTGCAAATCCAGCAGAAATGGGTTCTACTTCTAAGCTCTACTTGTGACTCTGGCACTTAACACACATGGGCAAATAACCCTGTCCAACCCATTTACAGCATCCATAATATGGGATGGGAATAATACCCACTGAGCACATTTATGAGAATTAAATGACATATAATGTTCATAGTTAGCTCAGCACGTAATCTTGCACCCAGGTAAGTGCCCAATAAATTACTAGCATTTTAAAAAATCCTGACCTGAGGAAATTTTCCCATTGATTTTTAGAGAGAGTGGAAGAGGGAGGGGAAGACAGAAATATCGATGTGATGGAAACACATCGATTGGTTGCCTCCTGCATGAGCCCTGATCAGGTGCCCTGGCAGGGGAGGAGCCTGCAACCAAGGTACATGCCTTTGACCGGAATTGAACCCAGGACCCTTTGGTCCATAGGCCAACACTATCCACTCAGCCAAACTGGCTAGGGCAGTTATTAGCATATTTTCCCGATGCATATAGCAAATCTAAAACGTCCTTTAAGGGAGGGTCAAAACAATCCAGACAAATAAACATCTACCACTAAACTTAAGCGTAATTTCCCCAAAAGATTTAAAAAATATATTTTTCCTTTGAAGGAAGTCATACAAAGATTTTTGCATGAGAAAAGGTGACTAGTTCAGAAATGAATTTTGAAAGTTTGATTTTAAAAAAATCAGCACATAATGGGAAGAGAAAGAAAGTTCCCCAGGTTGAATGTGAAGAAAGACTTGAATTTAAACTGAAGGTAGCAAATAGGCTTAATCTAGCATGGTGGCTGCTGGCCTCCAATCTATGAGGGATTAGGAAATCCCATCAGTATCAGAGGAGAGGATCCTATAATCAATCAGTGAGATCTAGCATGGGCCCAGAAGGTGCATTCATATGGTGCTTGTTAATCCTTCATTATACTAGTACTAGTAGCCTGGTGCATGAAATTTGTGCAGGGGGTAGAGGGGGGAGGGGTGTCCCTCAGCCCAGCCTGCACCCTCTCCAATCTGGGCCCCCTTTGGGGAATGTTCGACTGCTGATTTAAGCCCAATCCCTGTGGGTAGTGTCATGTAGCATATTTTTAAAAAGGAGTATGACTTATGCCGCCCCACACGCCATGGGATCAGGCCTAAACCAGCAGTCAGACATTCCTCTTGTAATCTGGGACTGCTGGGTCCTAACCGCTCACCTGCCTGCCTTTCTAATATCCCTAACCACTCTGCCTGACAGCCTGCTCGCCTGCAACTGCCTTTCCTACCCCCTCCACTGGCCTTTTTGCCCCCAACTGCCCATCCCTGCTGGCCTGATCACCTCCAACTGCCCCCCCCTTGCCAATCTGATCACCCTCAACTGTCCTCCCCTCCTGGCCTGATCGCCACTAACCACCTCTGCCTCAGCCCCGCCACCATGGCTTTGTCCAGAAGGACTTCAGGAAGGTCTCCCGATCTAATTAGCACATTACCCTTTCATTAGTATAGATACTGCTGTCATTGTCCCTAAGGAAAGAAAGGGTCAATGGCAAGTGGACAATCACAGGGAAGGCAGAAGAGCAGTAGAAACCGGGCAGGGCCTATCCCCACATGCACCTTCATAGTGTAGAGAGCCATCTGGGAAGGCACAGGGACATTCTTTTAATTCTTATCAGCTGAGGCCAAGGGCACTGGCAGAATCCTGTTATCAGTACTGATTTCTTATCTTTATCCATGTGATTGGAATGAGGAACAAAGAGGACCTTGACCCACCCAGGTCTTGATATGCTAAATCTAGAACCAAAAAATGAGGAGCTTACCCAGATCTTGATGAATAGGATTCGGGCACACCCCAAAATCCTTTTGATCATAAAATCCCTTTTGGAAACCAATAAATATGCTGTGTTGCCTGAGGTGAGTGTGACTGTCTCTCCATCAGAAAGATGGCGCCCACGTAGCGCCCAGCTTGAATCTATTTCTGCCTCTTGTCTCTTTCTCTAATTTCTTAATCCCCAGCTCCTCCACTCAGGAACCTGTTGTTTTCCATGCGGAATGGGGAAAACAGAGAAAATGCCCACCGCATCATAGCATGGATGTGGCAGGGTGGATGAGAGCACACAAGGATGTCCTTTCTGGGAGACCACCGGGTGTCACCAGGCATCAGCCAATGTATGACTTGCTCCAATTCCATTCTTACCCAACACGTTACAACTGGCCTTCTGCAGGTTTACAGAGGGAAGCGGGTGCCTGATGAGGTCACTGGAACACCCCACAGTTGAGAGCTATGGCCTTCAGTAACCTGGAGGGGTGAATGCTGCTTTATGCCATTGTCTCCTGTGCGAGGTGAGGGGGCAGAACACATCTTGGAGAGCACTGCCCTTGAGACGCCCCGACTGCATGGGCACTCAGCCTCTGGACTGTGGCTTGGTCTTGTTAAAACTCAGTCTCATTTCAAAAATTGTTTAAGAATTAATGCACAGATTGCATAAATACAGGTAAAGTCTGAAAACAATTTTCAATGGCATACCACTGGGCCTGGGGGAGGGGGGAGAGGGAGGGCAGAACCATGACTGACAGAGGCCTCGGCCTACTGAGACAAGACCTAGCATATTTCATTCACGGTGATGCCTGAAGAGTGACGGCGAGCGCTGAGTGACGGGCCCCCTCCACACGCATTAAGGCATTGTAACTCACTGCTAAGGGCACAGACGTGCACAGGAAGCGAGAGCTCGCGGGCTAAGGCAATCTACTTACGTGTGCAATATGTATGCTTCTGATTTGCAGAGGTTTAAATCTAAATGTTGGAGAAAATGAGGTTGGACTCCACATAATTCATGTCATGGCAAGAATTTTTTTTTTTTTTTAAGGAAAAAGTCCAGCAAGCAAAAATTGCATCCGTTTTCTGTTTCTTGGCCGAGGGCTGTATAGCTAACGCAACACCAGCTCTGGAGCCTCCAAGTGGGTAAATTTAAATTTCCTTTAGATAAATGTTTTCCCAACTGAGAAAATGCTATTTTTAATGAAACCAAATAGCCTTAATTGGTTGTGATGGGAAGTAAACGCAGAGATAAACACTGCATAAATAATTCAAGGCTTCCCATCTGGGGAGAGTTCTTCCTGAATTGGATAACGAATATTCCCCGGACCAAAGGCAGAGAGTCTGCATCATTTGAAAAGCAACAAAGAATCCAAGTTACCATCCGAACACACAGCTGAGAGCTAAGGTAGCATTAGGAGGCAACTCCAGTGACTCCACCAAATGGCTCCTTTCATCTGGAAACGCCCCTCCCCCCTTCTTGCAAGCGAAATCACTCACTCTGGTCACACACTTTCATCCTCTGCTCTGCAGTGCAGTTCAATGTAAAATAATCATTACGTTCAGGCTTGATTAAAAGGATGAGTAACAAATGATCCCAAGTTTCCAGGGCATACAGAATAACACACATTAAATATTAAGGGCTACAATAAACATACAGGAATGCGTAAATAAAAATACAGAGGGGCAATTAATCCAGTGGGCGAAGAGGGAAAGCTTAATAGAAGGGCTGACATATCTAAGATTAGAAGGATTTAACAATGATGACAATTTGGCTGCATAATATATGTTACTGATTCTCTCTCTCTCTCTCTCTCTCTCTCTCTCTCTCTCTCTCTCTCTTTTTTATTAATAGCCACAGCTAAGATTTCAGGGATTACACCGTGAACTAATTGCTTTAAATGCAATAGTCATTTAGCCTCACAATAATCTCAAAAGCTAAGCATCACTATTAACTCAGTTTTAAAGACGGGCAAATAGTGCCCAGAGAGGTTATGCCACTTGCTCAATACTTCACAGCTAGTACGGCGCAAAGCTGAGAAGCCACATTGATAATAAGATGCTGGCCTTTCAACCTCTGAAAATGGCAAGCATCTGAAATGTGGCCACAAAATAGAAAGGTTCCAGAGAGAGATTGCGACGAAAGGTAAGAGGGGCTCGTGGCCGGGTAAGAGGGTGCTGGCTCCATTATCACTGGGAACAAATTATTCTCCAAATGCCTTACCCAAGAAAACGGAAATTTTCCATCCTCACCTTCCATGCTGCCTCTAGCTTTCTGTACATACACTGTCTGCGCTGAGCCACGGCAATTTGTGGAAAGACTGCCCTGTGTTCTAACGGCCTCTGATGGAGATGCCAGAACTTCATCTCACTGACAACTTTCCATTCTCTTTCTTGCATTTTCTTCCTGAGTAAATTACACCACACTTGGGCAGGGGGTGGGTCTCTTACATTTTTGAAACCCATGAGAAGCTATCCCAATCCCGATAGTGAAACCCACAGAACTTGAGGGGGAAAATTGTGCACCTCAATCAAGAAGCCCTGAGTTCTAAACGTATAATGTACTGCCATGTTTGACTGAATTCTCAACACAGGGCCAAAAAAGACCTTTTCAAACAGAGAGGACAATGCCCTTTAAAAATAAAGGCTTTCCCTCACTGTTGCCTCTATTCTCTGGTGCAAAGGGTTCTAAGTGATGGCATAGGGAACAATTCTAATTGCATTATCCCAAGGCAGACAAAAAAAAATTCTTTAATAAAGTAAATACCGCCACATTAATATCATAATTAAGTAGGCAGAGAAGTCATTCGGTGATAAATGCATGTGGATGTGAAAACCTTGATGTGTGCTCCCGGAGAGAAGGAAACCGCACATGAAAACAAACAATTCTGTGTTTTGGCAGACAGGGCGATGGAGGGCTACCTATAGACTTGATTCTACAAAATAAATTCTGAAGCTTTATGGGAAGACATATTGGGCTTCCTAGTATTTGTGGATGTGATTTTATGAGGTCAAATTAAACACAACAGGGAAAGGGGTTTTGCCTTTCTTTCTGAAAGCCTTCTCTCTGTGAACAATAAAGATGTCAAACTGATGAACTCATTACCCCACATGCCTAACGACCTCCATGACACAAGTCGCCCAACAACAAAAAAGTGTACCCTAAAGAGTACTTTCTATATGGAAGTTTGTATTTACTACAATGTGGTTAATTATACGTAAGTAAGGGAGTTAAGGGTATGACCTCACCGTTTAGCCTACATCTTAAGTGTCGGAAGGTGGAGCTGATGCCATTCATGAACTCTAGAAACACACAGGACTCTCTCTCCGCCGGGAATTAACGAGGGATCGCGCTGTCCTTGGAAGCTTCCCCTTTGTCATACAGGGAAACTCCACAGTCTCTCCCTGCGGGTAAAACCTACTCCTCCTTACCCGGAATAGTCAGTTTCCCACAGAGTGGGAAGTCGGAAGTGTAAAGGCTTCTAACACAAAGCAATTAGGATGACACCCAAGGATTAGTCAAGACTGGCCATGTTCTGTGGGCGAGTAGAAGGAAGAAAATTTCAGGCAGAGAAACATCATGCTTCAGGACATTCTAGAGAAAGAGACCAGAACGGCTAAATGCAGAAAGGGTTCCAGCACGAGGACATGCTGAAGGGACCATGTCTTTATAACATGGACAGTGAACCAGCCTGGGACTTGTGGTGAAGGCAAATGGTCATGGGATCTGACCCCCCAAGTCCAGGTTTATCCACACCAGTCCCCAGAGAGGTGCTCATGCTGGAGACACTGTTCGCACCTCAGCCTCCACACCTGTTGCACCTCAGCCTCCACACCGGGAGGGGACGCTGCAGCCCAAACTGGCCATCTCTGGGTTAACCTCATATCCTGGGAGTCCCGGAAGTAGCTGGCGGCGAGGCGTGCCGATCCCAGTGACCCTGAGAGGCAGCGCACTCAGCAGCCCAGAGTGAGGGCAGGTCTGGTTCCTACCTCGGCTCCCCATTTCCTGGGGTAAAGCTTTGGGTAAACGAAAGCCTGTCCTTCTGAGAGGGATGATGAGGATGATGCCTAATTAAGCAGAGGCTCTGAAGGTGAAATGAGGTAACGCAGGCTAA
This sequence comes from Vespertilio murinus, assembly GCA_963924515.1. Classification (NCBI taxonomy): domain Eukaryota; kingdom Metazoa; phylum Chordata; class Mammalia; order Chiroptera; family Vespertilionidae; genus Vespertilio; species Vespertilio murinus. The sequence goes on along the minus strand of OZ004715.1, from coordinate 45,891,044 downwards.
GTCCTTAGCACTGTGTCACTGACATGTAACAGTCAGCTCAACGGAAGGGCCACCCTCATATTCACCAGCATCACCAAAACCACCACTGTCACCAAAGTCGTCACCATCAAAATCCTTTTCACTACCACCACTGCCATCACCATCACCACCATTGCCTCCATCCAGTCACAACCATCACCATAGCAACCACCACCCCCACCCCCATCATATCTGGGCACCAGCGGAAGGTTTGCAGGCAGAAATCTGAAGTTCCTTGCAGCTTACCACTTTCATCCAAGAGACTCTCAGAATTTCAGATTGGGGGCGGGGGGGGGGGGGGTGGGAAACACAGTGGCAGAAACCCGACTATTCCGAGTAAGGAGGAGTAGGTTTTACCTGTGGAGTTTCCCTGTATGACAAAGGGGAAGCTATCAAGGACAGCGCGACCCCTTGTTCATTCCGGGCAGAGAGTCCTGTGCGTTTCCAGAGTTCACGAATGGCATCATCTCCACCTTCTGACACCAACCCACTCGCACGGGGAGTAGAGTGCCAGGAGATAAGAAACAACGTACTGTGTTCTAGATTTATCAAAGGCGGCATCCGGGGAGGCTTCTAGGTCTCCAAGCCAACCCTTCTCTGCAGCATTGCTGCAAGGAGTGAACTCTGCTATTCAACTGCACACACACAAAATAAAGACAGTATTTAATGAACGCGCAAGATCGGTGGGTGCTGAGCAGAAAGCTCCAATATGCCTCAGCTCATTTAATTCTCATAACCAACACACGAATGAGCTGTTCCCATTCATGCTTTACAGGGAGAGAGGTGAAGTGTCTTGACTCAGGCTTAGCCAAAAGGACAGGGCCAAGCTTGGTCTGTCTAGTATCATCCTTCCTCCTCTCCCCTCCCCCACCCTCCCACCTCACCTCTGCATCCCTTTCCTGCATCCTGGCAACCCCAGCGCTTGCCTAAGGAGGCCTCCCAATCAAAGTCTGCAAAGTGAAGGAAGCTAGTAAATGTACAGAGCATACACACACACAGACACACAGACACACACACACACCCGGGTTACGAGCTCTACGCTGCAGCGGCCTGAATGAAGTGCCCCCAGAACAGAAGCCCATGTGTGGACCAGGCTCCACCTGACGTCACTGAGCAGGGGCTGAACGGTGGTACTTCCCTACCCTACCTTCCACGTTAAAACCTACTCCTGAGAACCATGCGCAACTACAAATAAACTGTGAGGGCAGATCGACTCATCGCTGATGTCTCAGAGAGCTTCCGAGGGAAACAGAATGATGTCTTAATCATGGCCCACTGCGCGTTCCCTGTAGTTGCTCAATGCGAAACAAACGTCTCTCTCCACGTGGGCCTTTGTGCCTGGCATCTTACAAGACGTTAAGCCTGATTTTGGGGGGAGGGAAACTGTCTCCAACTCGTGAAACCCAGAATCCACTTTGGTGGGTGAAATATAAATATGCTTAGAAAATAAAAACGCTTTCTTCTCGTGTTCATCAGGAGGAGTCTTTCAAAATTTAGACTAGGCAATCCTCACATCACGGTTTACACCCAGATGCGCCAAGCAGCTATAAAAGCAACTTTTTAAATATTAACGATGCGAGTCTGGTTGTCAGCTGGAAAAGTAACTACCTATAAAAAATACTTAACGCTGAAAACCACCAGAAACCAACAATTTCTTATTTAATCTGTTTAATGTCAAGCGCGTCTCACCGAGTAAAACAACGCTTTAAAATATTTAACGCGATGCTCTGAAGCGGGGTGGGAGGGGGAAGGCGGGTGCGGCCGCTACCACAGGCCCAGGCGCCAACCGTTTGTGGCTGCGCCGGCTGCAGAGGGTCTCCACGCGGCAGAGTTGGGGCCACCACTGGCTGCAGGGGTCCCCACGTGGCCGGCGACCCCACAAGGACCCTGAAATCAATTTAATACGCAGCCACACTGACTTAAACCATCGTCTAGGAAATGAACTGGCCAGGATGGCAAATAACAGTCTGTACAAGGACACGCTTCAGACCTACCAAAAACCCATCTGAAGTTCAAGTCTGTCCACGCTGTTCCCCCAGTGAAGGGAAATGTGGGACCAAACAGCAGAGTCTTTTGGAAAAACATTTTCTGCTTTCATGTTGCTATTACTCATCTTGTTTCCACAATTTTATTAGAGGAAAATTGCATGAACACGCTGATTCTTACCAGATACGGTAAGGAACTTTCCAGAAGTTTCTACCTTAAAAAATTTTTTTTTACTTCAATAGTACAAATAAACACTTCTCTTTTTCTCCTCTCTCTCCTTCTATTTCTTTCTTCCTCCCTCTCTCCCCCCTCTCTCACAAACACACCTCTGCCTCATTTCAATTGAGATAATTTTGGCAACGAAGAAATAAAGCACCATTATTCACTGGATAAATTGTAATACATTTAATCAAATGCTCTGGGGGGAAAAAACTGCACCAAGAGCTACAAACTTACTTTGGGGTGTTTTCCTAGTCTTGAAGGGAGGGAGGTCTGTGTCACCACCCACGGGTATGTATGGGGAGACTTCCGGAGAGCAAAGGAAAAATGAAAACCTCTTTCCTGTTAAAAATTGCGCTTCTTAAGACAGATTGTTTCATGTACTCTCCAAAACAAACCCACAAGGCGGTTATTGTCATTTAGCAGGTCAGGAATTAGGCTACATAATGTGTCCAAACAATGAGCTGGAACATGAGTCATCTGGTCTACCTGAATCATGCTCACAGAATGAATGTCTGCATCCCCCCTCTTAAGTTCCTATGTTGAATCCCTAACACCCAGAGAGAGATGGCACTTGGAGGTGGCATCTTTGGAGGGGTAATTAGGATAGATGTCATGAGAGTAAGGCTCTCAGACGCCCATATAAGACAGCCAGCTGGCTCGCTCCATCCACGGGCCTGGAGAAGAGCTCACGTGAGCAGACATGACTGCTATCAGAAGCCACGAGAAGAGGCGTCGGAAGGAAACTCATCTTGCTTCTAGGTACCTTACCTCTGCTATGCAAAGCACACATACCAAATATGGAGAGTAAGTTCTTACTGAATACTTAATACCTATGCGAGCTGAGCAGAAAACTTCAGCATCGGTTCATTGAATTCTCACAACCACAAGCCTGCCAATCTGTGAGAGGTAAATTCCTGTTGGCGAAGCCTTCTGGTCTCCGATGTGCTGTTATGGCAGCCGAGCTGACTAATACACTCAGCCACGCTGCCCAGCTCCTAGTGGACCAGGGTTTTGGCCAGAGGTGAAGACTTAGATTTTGGCACATGAGGGAGGGCAGGTCTGTGCAGCCTGAGCATGTCACCCAGAAGAGATGTCACCCCAAGGGACAGTTAGTAGTATCTGGAGACACGTTTGATTGTCAAAACTTAGAGGGGGTGCTACTGGCATCCATTGAGTGGAGGCCAGGGATGCAATTAGGCACCCCACGATCACAGGACTGTGCCCCACAACACAGAACTATCCCACCCAAAAGGCCAGTGCTGAGTTTGTGAACGTGGAGCACTGTCTGGCATAGAATAGGACCTCAACCAATGCTGCTGAATAAATACCTGGGTGAATTCCATAGGTACTCACTGAGCTCCCACTTGGCCAGACGCCGAGGTGTCTACAAAGAAAAACCAGGTTACTGGTCCTTCTCCAGATGCGATCACAGTCAACAAAAGGAAAGAAGTTTCCCGGAAACACTGAGAAAAATTATAGCAGGAAAGGTGTCCTTTTTTATAAACAGGCATAAACTCTCCAGGTTTTTAGAGAGAGGGGACATCCCAGCAGAAGGGCACGTGGGCAAGGAGAGATTAAGGTACGACGTGAGGATTGGAGAGGTTGTTAACTTGAACATCAACTCCATAATCTGGCATCATGGCAGTAAGGACCTATCTAGATGGAACTGCAAAGACTGCCTGCCTCCCACCCTCACGCCATCACCTATCTAGCTGTAAGCACCAGGGCTCACTGAGCTAACCACCCATGGCCTGTTTCCACAGCCGTAAACTGAAGATAAAAAGCAGCTCTCTAATCGGATGAGATGAGGCAGTGCAGTGGAAGAATATCCTCACTAGATAATCACCATTCCCAGCTCCTGTACCTGAGGGACACTGTGGGGGCAGCACTGAGCGAGGGTGGTGGGAAGGGATGGCAAACGCAGGCGGAGTTATCTGAGTGCAGGTGCAGGGCTCTGCGCTTGCCTGTGAGGTCCCACAGCCACAACCAAGAGGAGTGGAGCGCGCCCTGAGGAGGCTGCGACTTGCTCATGGCCATGTAATCAGAGGATGGTCCAAGGACCCAGCATCTGTCTTCCGGCTTGTTCTGAGCACGCTGCCTTAGCGGCTGCTATCCTTGCTTCTTATTTACACTGTTTCTTTTTGGACCAACATCTCAGTAAAACTGCTCTGGGGACATCTTTATCTCTTTCCTCCCCAAGAAGTTGCATACATAAGTGAACCATTAGAACTGAATTAGGCCAGTGAATCACACTGACGGCATAAAGGCGAGGGAGGCAAAGCCTGCCGGAAGCCAACACCCTCCCTTCGCTTAACTCGTGAATGGATTTCATGACACACTGTAAATGTCACCCACACATAGACGCCATATTCTCAGTTCCCCCGATCCGATCCAATTCCCAATGAAGTGAGGAATGGAAGGAAGGTCAGTGTTGGTCCCCGAACAGTGCCAGGCTATGGACAGAGGGAAACAGGACTCAGAAGTTGAACAGAAAAAAGAAGGAGCATTTTTAGTTCCCACTACCTCAGGATCTCTTCTCCTCCAAAGTGGATTTCTTGCCAAGCTAGTCTGGAGTTCCTGTGAGCTCTGAGATGTTCCAGAGCAGGCTGACTCACCTTCCAGGCTTTGCGTCAAAGTCACTTTCCATTACAGCTCACTCAACCCCGACCCCCAACAAATACACGGCCAATCTGATCCCCTTCGCCTTCCTGGTTTTCCCCAAGCATTCTGCACCTTCCTAACATATGGCATTTGTAATGTTATTTTTTTTTTATTTGCCTACCCCTTGCTAGAATGTAACCGCCATGATGCCAAGAATTTTTATCTATTCGCTGACATATCTTCTCAAGGGCACAGACAGTGTCTGGCTTACAGAGAGCAAAGGTGACGTGTTGAATACAACACCAAACCCATATGGCATGAATCCTTCCATCATGAAGGGCAGAGTTAAAGGGCAGTAACAGAGCTCACACCCACTGCGGGGCGGGCACCTACAGACGGAGAGAGGCTGCAGTTTGCTAGGGCCCCAGAGAACCCCTACTCAGCAAGGACTGCATCTAAAGTGAGAATTTCGCACTGGATGCACCCGCCAACTTTCCGCCTAGAAGCCACCGCTCTTCCATTAGAGAATGATAAATGTCATTGTCATAATCAGAAATGTCCCGTGCGCGGCAACGTGCTGGCTTTTCTGCTGAAAGCCACTGCATTAATAAAGCAATTGAAGGAGTCGGATTCCGAGTCTATGAATGTCAGCGGCAAGGTTCCACATGTCACTCTGCAGTAATAAAGGACTCCAGAGAAAGTGCTGGGGACGGGGCAGGGCAGCGCGGCCTGTATTTTTTAAGTAGAGGGTGGTGAAGACAGGACCGAAAGCAAATACACGAGAAAAATGAAGGCGAATTCCATCCGTCATTCCCGGACTGACACGTTAATGCATTATTGTTACAATTACTCTGAAAGGACCTGGGAGAATCCTTCCACGTCCTCTCCCCACCCCACACCGTCCATTTTCGGGGCTAGAACTCAGAGCTGCACCCTTCCTGCTGGGTTCAGGTTGGAGGTGCTGCTGAGCTTTGGAAAGAGCGGGCTGGCCTGGCAGGCGGGAATGCACGCCACCCTCTTCCGGCGGGGGCATGGTCTTGGACTGAGAACAAGTCTTCAGATGCAGTGTCGAAACAGGGTCACTTTCAAGCTTCAAGCAGAGCCCCGATGTTCAGATGCCACCTTTACACTGACCCCAGGATCGTGCTGTTCCCACCAGAGGCCGGGGGTGAAGCCCAGGACACAGGGCTCCTGACCTGCCTCAGAGCGTTCAATCTTCTCACCCACCACCCGAGTCAGTGCCGCACAGCCCTGCTCCCCAGGAAGGAGCCACGGACAAGGACGGCCATAGGGACCACACTAACTTAAAAAAGGAACAGGGAGGCTGCACGCATTGCTTTTATGGAACCAGCCCCGCAATGACTGGCTGCTGGGAGGCCACGCCCACCGCAGACCATCATCGGGGAAAACACAGCAAAGCCACCGTGCTGGTTATATTTATTTTTAAATTGCTCATAGTTTTATTCTGCCGGAAAGGATACTTCTCAACTTGCTTTTAGGGGTAGGGGTGCTGACTTGGCCCTGATTCCTTTCTCTCAATCACCTGACTAGACTGGTCACCATCACAACACAAATCTACACCGGCCGGGAGGACTCTCAATAAGCACCTACCGCTCAGTGAGTGTAACTGACAGACGGGGAGACTAGAAGAGGAGCCTCAGGGACACCCTCCCAAGAGGCCCCTCGCTCCCTCAGACCTCAGGGAGCCGCTCGGGGTCACTTCCTGGCTGGGTGATACAGGGCTGGTGATGGAACCTCTTTGTACCTCAGTTTCCTCACATAATAGTGTCATCATCAGTGCCTTTAAGAATAACCCATATGCTCAGCACATAGTGAGCACCCCAACACACTGCCTAGTACCCTCACTTTCTCCATGAGAATCAGCAATTAACAGGAAGGGTCTCTGGGAACCTCAAGGGCAGTCAAGGTGGCTGTTACCACCTTGTCTCCCTTTCCTGCTCCCTCCCTCCCTAATTTGCATTGACTCAAAAAAGTACAGGGGGCAGTGAGAGCAACAGGGGCACTGGAGTGACCAGAACTGGGAAGGAGTGTTTTCCAGAAGCAGCCGGGGTGGAAGGCAGGGGCGGGGAGCGAGCATCTGATGCTTTATAGGGTCATGCACTGTGAACACACAAAGTGAACATGCACTGTGAGATTAACACAAGATGCACTAGTCACGTCTGTCTCAGAACCAGGTGGGTCATTTAACCATCTCCACATCTCCTGCAGGAGGAGTTTGCAGACGAGCCCGTGTGCACATTCTGCCATCCACGGGCCTCAGCGCGCATCGCTCTGGCTGGCTGGCCGGCGCCCGGGACCACTCCACTCTAAGCCTCTCACACATGGAGAGGCGTCATGATTTTTCACTGATCTGAAATTAAAATTCCCAGCCATAAAAAAATATATTTAGATCCAAGGCTACATGTCACTTCTAAAATCTTGTCATTTAAATCATGTTAGGCGTTGAGTGAGATATAGGTGGAATTTAACTTTCGCTGCATTTGAGTCTCGATCATGGCGAATTTATAACCCAGGAGTAAATCTTGCTGTCAAGGAAAATGTCTTCACTAAATCAGATTTGTTGCTTCCCTCCTTCCTTCAATACTTTTGTAAAATGGAAATGCTCTTCATAAAAGCCAGTTGTTTCATTCCTTCCTGGGCCACAAAAGGTCTATTAGTGTTGCCAATTTAGCCATTGGAGATTTCAGAATTTCCTGCCGTGGTATATCAGTATTCAGGATTGTTCAGCAAATGGATGTTGGATATTCCTATTGAAATTTATATCTATGAAATCTGAATAAAGCAAATGATTGTGGGAAGGCCATCAGTAAGTTTTCTCATTGCTGAATCCCCTTACAGACCTTATCCTCACGTGACTTTGAGGGAACACCCGAGGCTGTTGACGGCTCCTGCATCTCTCAAAACAACCATGCCTCTTGCTGTGTGAGCACAGGTCTCTGGCCACTTCTCTGGCCATTTCCCTTGTGTCTTCACTGTAGGCCCCTCTTCTCCTCAGAACCTCCTCAAGGCTGTGACTCCCAGCTCAGGATGATCAGTCCTCACTCAACCCAACTGCCCCCAGGCACTCTTATCACAAAGGCATTTGATTTCTGCATGCATGCATCGCCTCTCACATCATTATTTATAGGTCAGACGTCTCCTGAGAGGTAGATCCATCAAACCAATCTGTTTGACATCCATCTTCAATGGATGTTGCTTGTGTGTCTCCTACAGAATGTGTCTCGCCCCTCGCTGGACTCACCGACTCAAGGGAGCAAAGCCTGGGACCCAGCTGTGTAAGCCCAAATCTTCGCGTCATCTCTACATTCTCTCCACTCCAGCACTAAAAGTTGTCACCCTCATGTCCCAAATATCCCTCACATCAGCCCACTACTCTCCCTGGTCCCTGTCCCTGTCAGATCTAGGTAAGTAACCCACATCACTTACTGTATAACTTCCAGAGCTTCCCGAGGTGACCTCAGGTTGTAGGCCTTCTCAGTCCGTTCGCCTGTCCCCACCACAGTTCCAGTCACTGCCTGGAAGATATCTCTGATCACATCCCTCTCTCTCTACAAATCACTCTCAAGGATTCTCATTTCCCTCAGGATAAAATCCTAACCCAGTACTGCCATATCCTCTGATAACATCACCAGTCTTCCCTCTTATTATGCTTTATTATAAAAAAAATATTGATTGATTGATTTGGGGGAAAAGGGAGAGAAAGAGAGAGAGAGAGAGAGAGAGAGAGAGAGAGAGAGAGAGAGAGAGAGATCTATTTGTTGTTCCACTTATTCATGTATTCATTAGATGACTCTTGCATGTGCTCTGACCGGGGGTCAAACCTACCACCGTGGAGTATGGGGATGAGGCTCAAATCAAAGGAGCTACCGGGCCGGCACTATCTTATTATGCTTCTACTTGGCCCATTCACTATCCTGCACTTTTCCTCAAAGTGCCACTTACTCCCTAAACTCTGGGCCTTGATATGTGTTCCCTGTCCCTGGAACACACCTCCCCCAGGTCCTCTTATCCAACTCTTCTACATTCTTTAGGTTTCACAGAGCGTGTAACTCCTCTCAGAAAGCTGTCCCTGAGCTTCCAGGCTAGGTAAAGCACTCAGCTCATTGTCTGCCAATGTCGCCTGTAGATCCACTGCGTCCCTCTGTGACTGTATTTAGGGTTCTTGCTCTGCCTCATGCACCTGACATGGAGACCAGCATAAGCTCAGCACTCAATACCCCTTTGTTAACTGTTACAAAGGCAGTGGGGCTCTGTCTAAATTCCTGCCCCATTCCAGAGGTGAATCTGCCTTCGTCCCCAGTGCAGCCAATGACAACTCCTTTCTTGTTCAGATTGTGCACAGTTAATTCCACTATAGACACTCACACCCTATTCTTGGGTTTGTCGGTAACTCAACATTCTTCATTTCATGTTTTCTGTTTTTTAGCGGTTCATGCGTGCATCTCACATCCCAAACTGGATTTTATGATTTATGAATCCCCCACCACTCCACGACCTACGTCTCCTCGGCACTCATTTGAAAGCCAACTGACTGACCAATGATGGCATTTCCAGTAAAAGCCCGATTCCCTTTACCCGTAATTATGAAACATGCTCAAGCTAATACCCATTTAACCACAACTCTCCAATAAATCCCTCTGCTAAAGTCTTTACTTTAGAAATGTTGTACCATTCATTAAAAATACCAATTCATCTTCGGTATCTTTTGTCCTCATACCTACTTCTAATAATTCCTTTAGGCAATCTTTCAACTAGACTATCTTTACAAGTAATTTATGAAGATTTTGACTGGTTAACATTAGGTTAACATGTAAATATCAGATAAAGTCTAAAGTAAATGCAAGGTCTTATAAAAGAAGACCTAATCTCACCAAGTAAACAGGAGGATATATATATATATATATATATATATATATATATATATATATGTGTGTGTGTGTGTGTGTGTGTGTGTGTGTATGCATCTTCCCTTTTTCACACTCTCCTCATCCCGCCTTTCAGAATAATCAGAATGGAAAATAGCTGGCTGGGACAAGAGGCAGTTTGAAGGTCACCCACACGGTAGTCAATTTGTGTTGGATTTTAATTTATGTGTTTTTAAAATGTGGACAGCATCCAGATGGTCCGTTTTTCCAATGGAGATGGGTAAATTAATAAATAAATAACCCAGGCATTTCTTCAGAGGACATGCTGCTAAAATGACTCTTCATAAATAATACCTGGTGTTTTAGCCATTTTTTCAGGGCGTGCTGGGAATGTGAATTGTAGCTGAGACACCTCCGGCCACCTTTTGATAATGAGCCTGTAGTTAAATGATAGACACCAATCTCTCCTGTTGTGGGAGGCAAAGTTGGAACTTCTGAAAATGGGAGATCTATGAGAATGAAGTAACAAGAAGTGTGTCCAAACAGAGTCTCATGCAGACCCGTGAGTACGCTTCTAAGCCACGCCCAGAAGATAACAGAGAACTCTTGCAAGACCACCACTCTTAAGATTTTATGCAAATCTTATGGTCCATTGTGATGTGGTTAAATGGGTCTTGCAAAGGAAAAAATGAATAGGTTCTTAGTGTGTGAGAGAAAAATCATTTTAGGGACTCAGCCAGCTCCCATCTCACTGGAAACACCCATACAGAGAATCACTGGAGAAGGCCCTGGTCGGCCATTTCAGTTCTCTATACCATGAGCTATCTGGACCAGATATGGACCACCTGACCACTGGACCAATCAGGAATCTTTCCTGCCATATTTGTTCTCTACATAAAGGCCACAGTCAACTGGGCCAGGTATGGACCACCTGACCACTGGACCAATCAAGTGTTTTTCCTGGGTCTTTGGAATCTTAACCCATAATCTACAAATACAAAACTTATCTCGGGAACCAGAATGCATCACCCTTACTGCGAGAACCTGCTGATGGACAAGATACACAAAAAGCAACCCAAAGACACAAACAGAAACTGTGGATGTAAAGGAAGCTTTCTATCTCTCCGCCAGCCCTTTCTAGCCATATGTGTGCCCTTCAGTTGCAGGAGGCACCCCTATATCTTTATAAGAAACTGTCCTTTTATGTTTAAGCTGACTTGAGTTGGTTTCTGTTCAATGCACCTTGTGAGCGCTAACAAAGCTACAGCACACAACAGCATTCTGCTCTCGGATCCTGACGCGACATCCTTGTTTGATGGCTACCAGACAACAAAACCGAATATAGCAGCGAGGCTCGACTGCGAATAGCAAGGTGTGTGCAGATTTGGAAATGCAATCACGATACCTCAGCCTCCTGTTCTCTGTTTGAATGAAACAATTTTCTCCTGACCGAATTAACAACAGGATTTAATGAAACCACATATTTCATAATGTGTTTGCTCATGCATTTCCGTTTTTGTTTGGAATCAGAAACAACTCCTCTCGTAGAATATGACAGATTAAACTATTAAAATGTATAGGCAGTAATTAATGTATCACCGCTAGAAACACAAGAATGCTTTCCAGGAGAATGTGGGTGTCACCAGAGAAAGATCACTTTGAGAGAACTATCTGTAAAAAGTTTGAAAATGCTGATCTTTCAGAAGGGAATGACAAGGGGACCTTTCAAAGTGGATCTCCTTTCTACAGAGACCTGTCTCCTCCCCTCCAGAACAAAGAGTCAAGCAGATCCTGACTTCCAGTAAACCACTATCTTTTATCTGCTCCGTAATTAATGGATGCTTTGATAGCAAAGACTCCTAAGGAACATTTTTCAAGCTTAAATGCAGGCTGGGCTGATTCGCAGAGAGCACATCTAAGAAGACTGGGGGGATAAGCAATCACGAGTGGCAAGCACTGAGCGGAGCATTTGGGCACCAACCAGGTTTCCAACAACGGCTGTGACAAGGAAAACGACTTACTGAAACACAACAGCGCGCCTGCCTTCTCGCCCTGGCCTCATCCCATAGATGAGCACTCATCTCCCAGATGACCGTTCAGCAAATCCTTTCTTTAAAAAGCACATTGGCTCTGGGGCTCGTTTTTTTTTTCTTTCTTTTTCTGATGGATTTGAAAATCTGTGCTCACGAAGTAAGATTATGTCTTTGGTGCAGCCTCTGACTAGGTTAAAATCTGACTGAACTAGCCTACAGGTAAATTTTTGCCAGCTGCTTGGCTTAAAATATGAGTCAGTCCTGGAAAATATTTGGAGCAATTCGATTTAGCATGGTGTTGAGGCCTTTTCTTTTCTTTTTAATATACTTTATTGATTTTTTACAGAGAGAAAGGGAGAGAGATAGAGAGCTAGAAACATTGATGAGAGAGAAACATTGACCAGCTGCCTCTTGCACATCCCCTACAGGGAAATGTGCCCGCAACCAATGTACATGCCCTTGACCAGAATCGAACCTGGGACCCTTCAGTCCGCAGACCGATGCTCTATCCACTGAGCCAAACCGGTTTTGGCTGTTGAGGCCTTTTCAAGTAAGGGACAAATTATTTTTAAGCAGACGCTTGCAGCCACTGTTCTGCACATCTAAGACCCTGGTTGTGGGATGGATGTCTGAGGTTTACTCTGACACAAGCCCCCCGGGTGGAAACTGCATTTTCCGGGGGAGGGGAGAGGAAAGGGGTATCAGCAGGCTGTGGCTCTCCGGCAGAGGGGAAGCAGCCAGTCACCGCTATCACCAGGATCAGAAGGGGGTAACAGGCAGCGAGGCCGGTTTAAGGGGGGCTGCTCCGGAGAGAGCGAGGGCGCTGCATGGAACGCAGACCTTTCTGCCCTCAAATGTTCCCCGGGCCCACACGGGAGGCCTTATCTCCTCTGCCCTATTAATTACTGATTTTTAATCTTCTGCAGGAAAACAATTTTGAATGAATATAATAAGCTTCATTCCCCAATCACCCTATAAAAGAGCCATTGAGAAGTAAACAATATGAAAACAAGGAAAAAGAAATAAAATGTAAACAGTAAGGGCCCTCTTTCTCTCAATACCCGTGCTCATTCCAAACGATCACTGGGACAAGTCTCCTTTTGACTCAGCCATCGTGACTATAAGAACAGACAGTCCCTGTGACCATTTATTTATTTGGCCATATATCAGGCACGCTGCCAACTACCGTCAAACGTCTTTATTGTGTTTTATACAACAATCTTCTAAGTAGGATTTTCCTTCCCATTTTTAAGATAAGATAACTGAGGCTTACGAAGTAAAGTTACATGCCCAGTTCTTGCAGGTGGGGGTAACGGGGCTGCATCCAAACCCAGGCACATGTGTGAGGTCACATGTTACTCACTTACTGGTCACATCATTCTCTGTGCCTCTGAGATGTGCACAAAGGGGGGTGCCTTTGTGGTAACCATAACACTTTACTGAGCTTCAGAAAAGTCGAGACCCATGCAGTGCAAGGACTTGTCTAGGAAGTAAAATACATGGACAAGGAGTTAATGTAAAAAAATGGTCATGCCCATAATATTGTATTTTCAATCTGTAAGGATGAAGTTTCTAACACCTCTGTATTCAATGATAACTAACACTAACCCAAGCCCAGCATTTAATACAGTCATCATCGAACCCTTGTCCGTGGTAAAACCTGCGCCGGCCTCCGAGATCAATTCCATTGTGGCTGTTTATGCAGCCATGCTGGTAACTATGGGAAATAAACCGGCCCACTCGCGCCATTGATTACCAAGACTTAAGACAAATGGCATGGCGTAGCTTAATGCATGGGCTGCAAAATCATTTCTCTCTTTAATAGCGCACCCTTTATTGAAAAAGAAATCATTTAAACATCATGACAATAAAGCATGGCGAGTTCTATTAACCTTTTGAAAAACTTGTGATTAGAAATGCATCAGTAAAATCCGAGAATGAATATAAAAATGGTTTTGCCTCCTAAAAGCCAGCACCTGAGGAAGACACCACTTGTAGCTCTGATGACAGCCAGGTCAACACTGAAGACTCTACATAACCTGTCCCCATCACTACATCCAATCAGATTCATTTTCCTGGTGTCTTTATGCTAACACATTGGTGTTTTCCATTAGTTCAAAAGAGAGTTTTTCTGAAACGTGGTGAATTTGAAGGACAGAGAGAAACTTGAGGGAAAAGCCACTAGAATAACTGGAGTCATGAAAAGAACTCAAAGGGGGAAACATTACTCCAGAATGGTTACGTTTCATACTTGTCAACAAGAAAAAACCCCTATCCCTTTTGAAGCTCTAATAACTTAAAGCCAGGCGGTGTCAACTAAAAAAGGCATGGGAACTTTGGTTAGTGAGATAAAGGAAAAACAGTATCAAAAGAACTAGAAAAATAATTTTCCGTAGCATTGAATTGAGGATTCATAAAATATTAATTACAGAGGGACACAGGCGCCAAACATTCTCAGTCCTTCCAGGTCCTTCTGCCGAGGGTACAAAACTAAGCTCTCAAATGCCAAAGCGAAAATGTAAAGCAAGGCTCCCACGGTAACATTAGTGCATCTGCATCAAGAACATGTGTGTTGCCATATATATATATATATATATATATATATATATATAATTATTTTAAAATCATTAAAAATTTTTTTTTGCCTAATCCTCACTCAAAGATATGTTTTTATTAATTTTGAGAGAGAGAGAGAGAGGAGAGAGAGAGAGAGAGAGAGAGAGAGAGAGAGAGAGAGAGAGAGAAATCGATTGAAAAACATCCATCGGTTGCCTTCTCAATAACATGGGTATGTGCCCCAACTGGGAAATCAACATCCATCCCTTCAGTGCCAGGACGATGCTCCAACCAAATGAGCCACACCAGCCACGGCCAGACCTCTAATTTTTTTTTTTTTTTTTTTTTTTTTTTACAATTAAGTTCTTAAACACAGAGGTGGGTAGTGACCGCTCAGACACCACATATTAAAATTTCTTAGTGCTCCATCCCTCTACCTGTTGGTGTCTAACTCTGACCGCACTGCCCACCTATGGAAGCCCGTGGTCTAACTCCCAGCCTATTACCTAACCATCTTCCTCTAACTCACCTCACAGGGCGGTTCTCACACACGCCAGGAAGACAACGCTGAAGCTAATAAACAACAGGGAAATTGTGCAGCTTAGGTCAAAACAACACAGGACTTACTTTTAAAGACAGGTTCTTGTTGAAAAATGAGGAATAACTTCCTATTATCCCATGCTGGTAACTGGAAAGCCTCGTGTCACAAAACACAAAGCAAAGCCCTATGCAAGGTACCACAGCTAGAAATGTAAATTTGAGAGCCCAAAACTGACTTCTGCGCATGGTCCACGAAATTTCAATCGCACTGCATGTGTGCGCCAGCACGTGGTATTTTGTGGAAGAGCCACACTCAAAGGGGCCAAAGAGCCACATGTGGCTCGTCAGCCGCAGGTTGCCAACCACTGGTTTAAGCATGTATCAGATTTACTGAGTTTAAATTTATTCATAAGTCCATCCATCTTTATCAGATAATGTGTTAGAGAAGGATGACTTGTGTCCAAAAAATTTCCCTTTCTTTCTTCAGATGCCCACTTGATGGACAAGTAGTAAGTGGTGAGATGGCCACGATGACTCCCCTGGGAAATCCACACAGCCAGTGGAACCCAGAGCAGCTCTGCTCTGAGCCGAGTACCCATCCATCCCATCCCATTCCACCCCATCCCATCCCATCCCATCCCATCCCATCCCACCGCTGCTGAAAGGCAGGCAGGGCAGCTACCAAATGTCCTCCTGAAGCTGCTTGGCATTCAGACAGCACAAGTTCTATACAGTTTTTCCTAGTGAATATACCACAGAGATAAAGCAGTGGGTTTTCATTATAGCTCTGGCTAAAATAACAATAAAGTTCACCTTGGGAAAGTGGGCAGAGAGGAACAGCGTCTTGATAGAAGCAGGATTTCCCAAAGTGTGGTACGCGTACCCCCAGGGGTACGGGAAGAGTTTGGTGGGGGTACGCGTTGCACCAGAGTTTGGAGGGGATATGCACTGCACCGTGCTTAGCTGCGCCTAATTCTACGTTCTCATGAGTCAAGTCAAGACAATCTTGTGAGGCGTGAGATGGTCTGGTCGGTGTGCAAATAAATGTTATTTATAATATAACTTTTATTTATATTTTATTATGAATAATTTTATTTTTTATTATTATTTTGTATATGTACCAAAAAAATAAAAAATAAATATATTTTGATTGTTATTAAAATACATCCTTTTTTTTGATGAGGGGTACTCAGCGTTATGAAAATTATAGAAGGGGTACACATATGTCAAAAGTTTGGGAAACACTGCATTACTACCACCAGGCGGAGTTAAATAAAGAACCTATTTGAATCAAGGCAAAGAGGATTGGAGAAGGATGAAACTGAGTTGGTAACCAGGAAACAGACACTCTCCAAACAATCTTATTTCATCTGCCTTCCTCATAATGACCAAAGTTAGACCTCTTTGAACCTCTTGCTGACTGAGAAAGCAACTCTATGTCCTAAGAGAAACCTTAGATCCAATTATTCTCCAAAAGAAATGTGGTTAACAACAGCGTTATTGGTTTTTGCACAGTATGCTCTAATCTTGTTAGTATTTTTTTTTTTAAACCTTACATTCCTGAGTTTATTATGCTCTGAGACACCACGGAAACTAGTATCTCCTGTAACATTTTCCATAGGCCAGGAAAGCAGATTATTTGATCTCTTGACATTCAGCCCTGGCATTGCCAACGTTGGTCTTGGAGTTGGAACAATCCGTCTCTCTGGGTTTCCATGTCAGTGAAAAAGAGACGACGTTAAAGACATCTAAATTCCAGAAAGTTTAGTCCTTTTTGGTAACTGCGCCTGAGGATTATAATTTTGTTTGTTTCCTTACATGTAACTAACCAAGAATGATGAGGACTGACAGAAGAAATGCATTCAAAGATAACACTTGGCGACATGCATAGCAAGAAGCAATAGTCCAAACCAAATGAAGCGCTCTCTAGGAAGTAGGAGAAAAAATGCTGCCGAAGGCCAGCAAGACGCCCTAAGAGGTGGGAGAGGCAGAGTCTTTGGCTGAAGGCCCAAACGGCGGCGCTGGGGACACACACCCTCCTATTAGCCGTGCTCACGGCCATCCCACTGTTTCCCATCAGCTCCGTCTTTAGTCAGGGAGCGTCCTGACTTCCCGATGTCTCCATCAGGACTATGAAGACAAAAACCTCAATGCCTGTTTATTAACACGTGTATATTTGAGGTTGATTTGGGATTGTGTGTAAGTACAACACAGAGGGATGATTTACTGACAGATAATGGGCACTGCTGTCATTTGTTCTATTTAATTAAACTATTTAGAAGAGGTTACCTGTGTAGCAATGCAGTTAAACCGCAGCCTTTTGAGGTTACATTTAATTCATTAACGAAGCATCTTCCTAAGTAATGTGTTCGTTTTGTTTTGCGTTTATTGATCACATTATTTGAATAAACATGCAATAAGGTCGGAGAACACATTTTAAAAGAGAACAGCCAAAAAATAACAGGCTTCACATAAACAACATTAAACAAAAAGTCACCGAGCAATTAATTACCTGTTTTTACTAACTAAAATAATGGTTTTCCTTTATGCAGGAATAACAGTCCTTCAGAAAAAACTCGTGTAGTTTATGTGCAAAATACCTCTGAAACACTAGTGTCCCTAGGTTTTTTTTTTTAATCTTAAGCTGTTGCTAGGTGAATGTCAGACTCAAAGGGCGTATCATTCTAGCTCTTAGCAAATCAATGGACTAATCCACCCAAGACTCTTATCAATCCTGGAGCCAATCTTTCTACCAATCACCGAAAACCAGAGTTCCATCCCATTCATAAGAACATTAGACAAGTCAAACAAATTGAGGGTCCTATTCAAACCCCAGCTCCCTGCCAGCTCTGATCTCCAACTCCATCGTTCACGCCATAATCTACTTAAATTGAACAAAGCCTGTTGGGTAAAACCTGCTGAACTTTCTACCCTCTCCCAAGGCAATGGAAGGTGAAAAGCATTGTGTCTGCCAGTCAGCATGTCAAAGCAAAATGCCCGTCAATACTGCTTCTGGTATGCCAGGGGCTGGCCTTAGAACCAGATTTGACTAAAAGATAGACAGTTTGTGAGCTAGCTCTTGTAAACCTAAGCTAAAAGAATCCTTCTATGTGCAAATTAACTAAGAGCAGCAGATTCGTTCTTTTACTTTATAAAAATTTAAATATGTCACCTACAAGGTTCTAGCAGCTGCGCTTGACCTTGCGGTCATAGAAGCTAACGGGAGACCAGCTTTTCCCCTGACCACTGAGTCTGGGAGGACAGTCACTTCCGGCAGCCTGCGGTGTGAGCTTTCAGAACTCTAGAAAATTCCCAAGACTAGAAACGAGGGTCTGAATAAAACTTCACGTAAATTTTATATTTCCTGTACATTAGGAAGTAAAAGACAAATTACTGCTATAGAAAAAAATGTGTTTCCCCCCCTCTCAAGATTCTTTACTATTTGGGGAGTGGGGTGGGACAAGGAGTATCAGAACACAATACTAGAGTCTGAATGAAGTATTAAGTGCAAAAAAAAAAAGACTACTAAATATACAAAATTTCACATGCAATTTCAGGAGCTTTATTAACCTCAGATTAGTAACTCTGCTACCTGGTGGGGAAAAGTAATTATTATTGCAGACAGCTGCAGAATTTATATACAAAGCCACCAAATTATATTATATAGAATACAAAACCAATTAACTCCACATGGCACCCGGAACATTCTTAATTCATGAAGTAAAAACAAACATAGGGAGGGAGCTGTAACCCAAACAACGTTGGCTTTGAGATGGAACACCCTGGCTAAGCTATCACCAATTCCTGCCCACCGGTCACTGGTGAAGGCCAAGACGGTGTGTTTTACATAAAGTGGGCAGTATACACATAAATACAGACTCTGGCTTCTTCAAACGGAGATTTCCAGCTTCTTCTGAAAAAGCCAGAACTCCTGACTAATGTTGGCTGGCGTGTCAACAAACCAAATAGCAATTGAAATAATTCCTACCTTTCACCTTCATGTCATCTGGCTGGTCCCTAGAGAATCCCAGTTTATCCCAAATACATACTGCACACAGCTGTGACATTTATAACAGGGGAAACCAGGGAAAACAGAAGGAGCCAAAATGTCCATCCACAAGGCATTGCTAAAAACAAATTGCCATATCCACATCATAAGGAGAAGCAAAAATGTACTGATCACCTACTAAGGGATGCGGAACTAGGCATTGTATAAATATTAAACTTTTAACTCAGCTAAAAGGTCTAGCCCAGCCAGTGTGGCACAGTGGTTGAATGTCGACCTAGGAATGAGGAAGTCACAGTTTGATTCCCGGTCAGGGCACATGCCCGGGATGCAGGCTCCATCCCTGGCATGCGGTGTGTAGGAGGCAGCCAATCAATGATTCTCTTTCATCATTATTTTTTTCTATCTCTCTTTCCCTCTCCTCTCCTCTCTGAAATCAATTAAAACACACACACACACACACACACACTCCAGACCTGATGCACCAAATTCCTGCAAGAGTAGGCCTTCCTTCCCCCTGCTGCCGGCACTAGCTTCCCTCTGGCACCCGGGACCCAGGACCCAGGACCCAGGACCCAGGCAGGTTCCCCTGCAGAGGGAGGCCCTGCCCACCACCACAGAAGGTCCTCGGGAAGGATGGGCGTCCAGTCTAATTAGCATATCATGCTCTTATTATTATAGATATA
This sequence comes from Vespertilio murinus, assembly GCA_963924515.1. Taxonomy (NCBI): domain Eukaryota; kingdom Metazoa; phylum Chordata; class Mammalia; order Chiroptera; family Vespertilionidae; genus Vespertilio; species Vespertilio murinus. The sequence goes on along the minus strand of OZ004715.1, from coordinate 45,871,510 downwards.
AAAACTCTCATCAGGTGGATATTAAATATAAGTCTACAGATAAAGGAACAGGCTAAACAGATGCCCCAAATCTCATCGTTAATGATGAAATCTGAACCCCTGTAGTCTGGCTCAGAGTGTAGATAACTGCTTATTGACAATGGACGATTCTGTCTGCTAGGATGTGAAAATGAGCCTCTAAAACTATATGCAGCAAAATGACATTTCGATAGAGTGCTACATGTTTGCAGTACTAACACATATTTCCTTCTTATCTCATACACTGTTTGAATTACTGCATAATTCATAATCTCATTATGTAATAAGTATTAGGTAACTCACAATTACAAAATAAAAATATATTACTCTGTTAATCAAAAGGCTATGAAACCATTTGCATTTTGAAGAAAATTCTTTTTTATGCTTTCATATGCTAACTTTGTACTTCTTTCTGCTTAGAAAATTAAGGTCTCAGAAATGACATTAAGTTAGGTTCATTGTTCTATTATTTCTTCCCTAATCTTTTTTTCAAATATATTTTTACAGATTTAAGAGCCAGAGAAACGCTGATGTGAAACATCCATCAGTTGCATCTGCACCCTTTGGTGTCCGGAACGATGCTCCAACCAGCTGAGCCACCCGACCAGGGCTCTTCTCTCATCCTAAAGTAAAATGTATTGATTGTAAAAAAAAAAAAAAAAAAAAATGTAGACTGAAGCAAGACACAAGAAAGAAAATTAGAGTTCATTTTTGAAGTGAAGAGTATTTTTAAATATGGAAAATATTTATAATCTGCATAGTGATACAGCAGGTATGATCATATTCACTTTGATACTGAGTATATTTTCACCTTCCCCTTAGCCCCCGCCAAGCATGGGGAGAAAATGGATGAAAACACTAACAGGGCTCACTGTGCCGGCACAGCTCGCACTCGGGCTCTTCAGTGATTTCTGCCAAGCCCACCAACGCGAAGCTCTACTGAGATCTCCATCGGATGGACTCTCCTACTCACCTCAGTTTTGCCTGACAAACAGACACAGGTTACTGCCTGTTGGTTTCATAAAGAGATGCGTTTATAAGTGATGACTGAATGACACAATGTGTTGAGTGCTCTAAGTTCACACAGTAAGTACTTTTTGAAAACATAAATTGTCATTGTTGTCCCAGGAGGTGTTGATGATAGAACTATGGGGAATGTTGTTTGTGTCTGGACACCTGATTCAGGAGGTCCCAGGGGGACTGAAAAAAAAAATGAAATTTTGAAAAATCTCCCCTGAATTATCTGAAAGGGACAAGCCCCCGAGAAGCACCTGGGAGCCGTGCCCGGTGGTAACCAGTTTCCTTGTAGAATCTGCTTCTACAGGTCCTAGTTCCATGCTGGGTCCCCAAAGACCAAGTGGATACCTTCTTCCACAAGCATCCCTTCAGAACAATCAGACCCACTACCACTCCCTCTGCACACCACTGATCACCCCACCACATGCTCCCCAGACCAGGCACACCTCTTCCTCTAACACTTCCTCTCCCTCCTTCCTATGGTGTCCGGCCCCCCTCCTTCCCTGGGAAGCCTCTCCGCCATCCCACCTGTGTCCTCCCAGCGTGTCCTCCTATGTATCTTCTCCTCGTGATGCTTGCTCTTCGCAAGCTACCCCTGGAGCAAGATCTGAGGAGTTTTCTTAGTGTGTTCAATAAAGATGGAACTTTTTCCATTTTGCTCTTTCCCTTCTGTTCGCATTGGATGAGGCAGCAATACCTCAACTCAACTGGTGGAATTTCAGGCATCTTTAAGATCAATTTGGTTGCCCTAAATGAAGCATTCAAAGATAATGACCTACTGAAAAAAAAGGGGGGGGGGCTGCCCTGGCTGGTTTGGCTCAGTGGATAGAACGTCGGCCAGGTTCAATTCTGATCAAGGGCACATGCCTAGGTTGTGGGCTTGATCCCTGGTGGGGGATGTGCAGGAGGCAGATGATCGGTGATTCTCTCTCATCATTGATGTTTCTATCTTTCTTTCCCTCTCCCTTCCTCTTTGAAAGCAATAAAGATATATTTTTTAAAAAGGGGTAGGGGACAACACCCCAGAGTCTATAAATCTAACTCCATCCAGCTGCTGCCTACATCCTGAGCTCTATGAACTGATGGAGAGAACAGGAGACCGAGCACAGTGGAGAGGCAGGGGGTTCGCACTGAGGACTGACAGCGTTTTACCCAAATGAGGAAAACAGACTATCACGTGAGAGCCTTTTTGTTCGTTTGTTTAGTTTTGTTCCCCACTTAATAAGGAACAACTCAAAATTACTTGAATTTGATTTCGGAGGGAAAAACGCTCGCTCAATTTTGACATAAATTCTCGCTAAGATTCACTCTGCTGGCCCCTTAGGTGCAGTAACTTCAAGAGCTTGTTCTTCTTGTTCACCCTGGAACTCGGAAACACTGACCACATGCCTCGTCCCAGGGAGCACGGGTGAAGTCTGGGCCAGGTGAGGGTGGGCACAGGCCTGGGAACGCCCTCACTCCATGGTGGGCTGGAGCACCGTCTGGGGAGGGAATGGGCCTGCGGAGAGGCGGCAATCAACCCTCGGGGCCGATGGAGGGAGCCGATCGTCTCAACGTAACATCCCCACAGGCGAGCCTTTCAACTCCGCTCCGGGAAGTGCTCATGCACCTTAAACGGCTCTCAAAACACGCGGGCCTCGTCAGCTAGTGGCAATAATCTGTCCCGATATGCAGACGTGATGGTAGTCAATACCAGCTACTTGTACGTTGGAAGCAGACACCTTTAAAAGATCACTTTGCTAGGTTTATTTGGGAGTAACTAATTTATCTGGGTCCTTCGCATCCTTAAGACAAGTGGTAGTTTTGGGGGAGGACTCGCTTCGTTAGCGACTCTTACAATGAACGAATAGCAGGTTATTCCGTCTCAGGGATTAGAGCTCCTTGCCTTCTACACGGAGACAACGAGATGGAGACCGAACACGAGCAAGTTGGTCCCTGACACGTACCCCCGCTTTCCCTTTTATGGGACCGCCCCCATCAGCAGCAGAGAACGAGACAGACGGACGCCCCTCCCCTCCAGAAGACTGCATGCAGTGCGCGTGCGTGGGAGGAGGAGGCGAGTTCATAAACAAGTAAACAAATCAATAAGTAATTTCTAAAAGTGATGGGTGCTCTGAGGAAAATGAAACTGGGTAACAGGAAGGAATGAGACAGCTGGAAAGGGAGAGAGCGTGCAATGTCCTAACGGGCAGGATTTGGAAAGGAGTGAGCCACAAGGAGGGATAGGCAGGGGAGAACATTCTGGATTGAGGAAACAGCCAGTGAAAACAAGGAGGTGGGGAGCGTGGGTGTGGGGAGATTTAGGAGCAAGATCCTTGCAGAGTGAGGATCTTTGCAGATATATATATATATACATACACACACCAGATTACATCACTCTTCCACTGAGAACACTCCAAGGACTTCCTCTCTCTCCTGGAGTAAAAGCTCAGAGCTTCCGTGGTCCACAAGGCATGGCATCCCCCTCACTCTGCCCTTCCCTTCCGCTAACAGCCAGGCGGGCTTCTGCCTCAGCACCTGCTCAAATAAAAGTTACTTGAGATGGGAGCAGTTTGCATCAAGGCTCTGTTAATCCACTGACTGAGCAAACACTGCTGATAACTCAGAAGCTGGAGAGGTGCGAGGAAGTAATTTAAGGATTCTACAGAGCACCCGCATTGAAGAAGGCTCTCCACTCAACCACTGGGGCCGCGCTGTCGTGTATTCATGCATTTATTCACCAAGCGATTGGAAATCACTATGTATTCACCTCATCAGTGGCCTCTCAGGATATGCAAATAAGATTTCCGTGGCCAGATGAGTTTGGGAGATTCCTGGTTAGATGGCATCTACGTCACTACTCTGCTGAGATATTCCTTTAAAATTTTACTGTGAGCCCAATATCAAGCTGTGAGAGGAAGACATTTTATACGGCATTTCCTAAACATATCTGACCACAGGTCACTTTTTATGCAGAGCATTTGGACTAACTAACAAGAATCCAGAAAAATATGCCGGGAGCATAATTTTCTAAGGGCGTTGCCTATGTATGGTTATGATATCTCCATCCACACTTACCCTGACAATAAATTAATTTAAATAAATAAATTGGTGAAAAAGAGAAAGAGGGAGAGAGAAGCAAATTCAAAGGCAGAAATATCAAAAGATCCTGGGGTGAATTTTCTTTGACCCCAAACCTTGGGGTGAACACTGAGGCATAAATCAGGAAAAGTTCCCGAAACACTGGACTTTATAAAGCAATGCCGTGAAAGTGTAAATGGGAGATTCAGAACTGTAAGCTCCACCCGTGTAGCAAGAGCTGGGATTTAGAAGTTATTTCACTATTAACCCAAATGTCTTTCATGTATTCACCAGGGTTTTAAAGCCCTTTTTTCTAACATCCATGAGATGAAATTTGTATCTTTAAATAAAATAGTGTTTTGGTGAATTTGCCAGCTGGTCTCCGTATTTCACAGTAAAGGGACCCAGAGCAATAGCTGTGGTCCAGACAGTGCCAAGCCCCGCACCCGGAAGTCCACTTTAGGAATTCCTCCCACATCCCCGTAAGTGTGTGTGTGTGTGGGGGGGGGAGGCAGAGGGGGGCTCTGTGACATTCTAAGCCTGGGATTGAAAGGGGAGCCAGGAAATAGACTTTCATTCAATCCTGACTTCTTTCTATTCCTTATAAATCTTTGTGACTGTCCTTTCCGAGTGACGATGACACAAAAGTACTTGCGAAAGGCTTTAGATTTAAGATGGTTTGAAATTGAAACCTTCCTGCTCAAATGTTGACAGGACAAAAAAAAAGTGGGAGGAGGGGCAGTCCTGAGGCATATGCCCATAAATCCCTGACCACCTTACAATGCGCCTGCTTTGGCCACCTGAGGTCTCTAGTTCTGTGCACAAAGGCCTCTAGCTCTGTGCTTTGTGTGGGTCCCGCAGCTTGGAAATGGATTGGAAGAAGAACAGTGTTCAAAGCCCCGGGCACAAATGTTCAATAGATGATTGATAGATAGGTAGGTAGGTAGGTAGGTAGGTAGATAGATAGACAGATAGATAGATAGAACTTAAAGTTATTTATAAAGAATGAAATCTGTACCCAATCCAGGGAAGACTTTTCAATAAGCAAGTCAAATCCCAATACAAAACTGAAGTATTCTATGTGTTTCTTTGTTGGTAGTGAAAAAGTGTGGTAATTACCACAAACTCAGCAAAAAAATTCCCCCTAAAGAACGTGTTAGTCTTTAGACGAGTTTATTCCCCCGTTAGAGTGCCCTGGAAATGCCGTCTGCGTATTTCGGTACAGCAACCACGGCGCATGGCTCGAGCACGGCAATGAGGCCAGTCTCGGCTGCGATCCGCTGTAAGATCCACATCTGATTCAAACCCAGTACAACCGAAGAATAAGAAGTGTCTCCAGCTTGGCTGGCATGGCTCAGGGGCTGAGCATAGACCTGAGAACCAGGAGTCAGGATTTGCTTCCCACTCAGGGCACCTGCCTGGCTGGAGGCTCGATCCCCAGTAGGTGTGTAGGAGACAGCCGATTCATGATTCTCTCTCATCATTGATGCTTCTCTCTCTTCCTCTCCTCTCTGAAATCAATAAAAATATATGAATAAAAAAGAAAGAAATGTCTTGGTAATAACATTTTAGATTGATTACATGTTGACATACTAACATTTTAGTGTATTAGGGTAAAAATAGATCATTAAAATTAATTAAATTTAAATTGCTTTTATAATAATTATTATATACTATAAATTGTATAAATAAGTAATTCGAGTCAAATAGAATGACTTGTTTCTTTTCACATCTTTTAATGTTGCTACCAAAAATTTAAAATGACCATGTATGGCCCACATTACATTTGCTATCAGACAGTGTTGTCTGTGTCCTTAACAACAGACTGCAGTGCTCAGTCCAGACAAGTGTGCCGCACTTTCCACGGATGTTGTAGTAAAATATTGAAATGTTGTTAACAAATTTAAAAATGTCTAAAATTTTAAAAAAAGGTTTAAAAATGTTTGAGTTAACTTTCTTGAAACTTAAAGTGTGATATTAGGGACACATTCCCATCTGCCCTGAAGTATGTGTACCCTCCCTCCACTATCGATAAGGATTTGAACTTCGATTACGGACTCAGAGTGACTTGCTAAGATAACCATTTGTGTGAGTGATGTACTCTCCCTAGATAACCACATGTAGCCCCTCTCCCTGTTTGAGATTAACATGTTATGCATTGACGCCATTCATTGATAGCCATCTGAACTGTTGTGGGTACGAAACAGGACTTAAAAATGGGTCCTGGCCAGCTGACAGTGCATGCCTGTAGAGACATCCACAAAGGCACGCCCTTTTGTCAGTCCCGCAAGCAACACCGCTCCACGCTCCTCTCTCTGCCAGATGACAGAAGAAAGGCTAATACTCCACTGAGACACGATCAAGCTCTTGGGTGAAGAGCGCCAGCCCCCTGCATCCGGACCAGCCCAGCCCAGCTGCCGGACCCCAGAGGATAGCACCACAGGGATCCCGTTAAGCTGCACCCGCAGCATCAGGAATTGTGTGAGTAATAAAGTGCTGTGTGATTTGCAACGGCATATGTTTCATGTGGGGTGATTCCTCTGGCAGTTAGTTGAATCATTTTGCGTATGCTTCAAACGGAAATTAGTTTAGGATCTTTTCGGTCCTACGCCTGCCCTTGGTCCTGCTTGCGTGGAGTGGCCTCTTCGCTAGCAACTACTCGAATGCCCCACCACCTGCACGGCTAAAGCTTACCAAAAGGGACGCCCTGGATAAACACCCAAATCCTTTCCCGGGATCTACTTGGGACAACAGCTTTCTCTAGGCCAAGAGCCAGAGCATCTTCTGTTCCCTGCCCTCGCCTCTGTGTGCGTTTCACTGCTGGTTCCACCATCTCTGAACAACTGCAGCTCTTCAATGTTTTTTTCTCTCCCAATAGCCGATAGCCAGCAGTTAGGCTCCCAACAAAATTATTTCCGCTGCAGCGGGGATTCACAAAGCAACCTAAACACAGGGCAAGAAAAGCAACGAAATCACCTATCAAATAAAAAGCAACCTGGTTCAGGTGCCGGGGACACTGGAGCCTACGTCCCCTGGGGCTTGGCAGCCACCTCAGCCAAACCAATCACCTTCCCAGAACACCTCTCATCAGGCTGGCGAGAAAATCAGTGAGGTAACATCTGGAACGTTCCTGACCCGGGTAATGCTTATCACCTGGTGTCCACAGCATTACCCATACAGTCACACCACCAGCCCTGCTCCAACACCATCCCTGAACCCCTTTGGTTGTCGGAGGGCCCCCTGTTTCTCTATGGAGAATAGCTCGAATTTAACCCGTTTTCATTTTAGAGAATGTCACCTGCCTGTCTGCAGTTCTCCGCACGGATCAGTTCTCCGCACACACATGTCAGTGACACACCAAGGAACAGCCGGAGCCAGGCTCACACCTAAGGACGGTGGTGTGTGGAGAGGACCCTCTGACCACAGAGACGCCCCCACCAGGGGCCAGGCCCGCTGGGAACCCACAGACCAGCTCTTCAGCTTTGCACAGTCAGGCACGGACTCCTCCAGCCTCGCACACCTAATGGCGGGGCCTCCTCACGTGCTCTTAACTGACATAGGTCAGACACATCAAACATCAGCCCGATGGAAATTAAACATCTCACGAGGAACGGGTGAAACATTCTGCTCTAAAATGGAATCATTATTTCAAGAACGTCATTAAGCAAATTTCAACCAGTTCCCTGGCCACTTGATGGGAATCACTGCGGAGGTAAACATGATCGCCTGCCCCACAGAACAACACACCACAAACCCAGGGACAACCCCCCCGCCCTTCCGGGAGGGGCAGGACCGACCGGAAACCAGGCTCCGCCAGGGACCAGGCCTCCGCATGAACAAAGCAATGCTCCAAAGAACATGTGAAATGAATCCCAGGACTTTAAGTAAAGGGCAAGGCAGGGCCAAAGGAAATGTGTGATATTGCAAAATCTATTTTTAATACAAAGTGCCCAGTCTCCCTTGTATGGCAGTTCTCCCAACTGACGAAGCAACGTGGTATCCAATCCACAGACACTGGACAACTTTCCTGTGACAAGACAAGCAGGTGCTATAATTTTTCAAGATAATTAAAACCCAAATCATCATCCCTGTCCCCGGAAAACATTTACTTGAACAGGACTCCATGTCTTGCAAGGCATATGGACTAAAGGAGGAGAGAAGAAAGTTATAAGCCTCATTTTCAAAGGACTGGTTTCACTAACTTATATGACAATAGGAGAGGGGGCGTGGCCAAATACCTTTGGAGACACTCTGAGTTAGGCAAAGATAAACTGAATCCTTCCATGGAGGACTCTTCAAAGCTTTTTTATAATATGTATAAAATAAATCTCCAAGAAGGCACTTAACAAGTCTAAATTTATTTCCCGCAGAACAGAGGAGATACATAGAAGTGCTGGACAAACTGAACATTCAGTCCCTGCTCTGGAAGCCAGCGTGGGCGCTCAGTCTCTGGCAGACCTACCTGCCATGCTTGCATCGGTGTAGACAGGGGGACGCTGTGGGACACCCTAGTGTGTGTCACAAGTGCATGAGCTCACCTGGGCGAAGGAAGGCAGATGGAGGTCACTGAGACACAACCTGGAAATCCAGTGCAAATTTATCCTGTAACCAAAATGTAACAGAAGCAGAACCAAGACCCACTTCACAAAATACAAGACACATCATTAGTGTGATCTGGGCAGGAAGGTAGGAGCTGGGGGAAGGGAAGGATACAGGAGCAGGTCAAGGAAGCATACCAAGCCCGAGGTTACTGAAGACAACCGCAGCTCCCAACGGATGCCACCATGGAAAGCACTGGAAAGGCCCGCCTCAGACTAGTCACTAGCGACTTCTTGCCTCTGAACAAACCTGGACACGCCTCACCTACCAGGCAGACACATAATTCAAGGTGCTGGTAAGCCGGGCTCTTTGGGTCATACATCAATGGTGCCGGGCTAGGGACCCAGTTTTTTTTTTTTAATTATATTTTATTGATATTTTACAGAGAGGAAGGGAGAGGGATAGAGAGCTAGAAAACGTCCATGATAGAGAAACATCGACCAGCTGCCTCTTGCACAACCCCCACCGGGGATGTGCCCGCAACCAATGTACATGCCCTTGGCCGGAATCCAACCCGGGACCTTTCAGTCCGCAGACCTACGCTCTACCACTGAGCCAAACCGGTTTCGGCGGGACCCATTTTTTAAAACACAGGTCCACAAACCCCGATCAGCAATTATGAATCTCAAAAGCTTCCAATACCGAAGGGGTTTGTTTTGTTACTGTTGTTATTTATGATTTTTGGTGCAACAAGTAATCCGGGGGTAAAACCTGATGTGAAGAGATCTGAAGCTATTTTGAATATTGTTACTTACTACTTAGTGTAAACATTCACCTGCTTGTTGCAGAAATATTCATGTACTCAAGGGGTATAATCCCAGACCTACTATGTGTCCTCTGTGATATACAGGGCATATGCACATAAAACCTTTCCAGAAAGGAGAATCCGAGGTCTAACACATCTGTCCTCAAGGCTCTCGGGAAGGGGCTGAGACTTGTCCCAGAGGGCAATGTGCACTCGGTATGTCTCAGGGAAAACGCCGCTGCCTCTGTTCACTTACTGCCGTGCTCTAAACAGAGCTGCAACGAGCCAGCTGTGAGCCTCACTGGAAAGGGCACACGCAATCAATTTGGATCATTTAAGCTTATTGAAGACTTCAACTCATAAAGCGCCAATAAGTCTAAATCAACAACTCCTGTGATCTCTTATTGTAATAAACAAGATTTTAATTACCTCAGACAACAAGCATGCAATGAACCTGCACTTTAATGGAGCTCTCGGAGGTTCTACCTGGAGATTTCTCTTTGCATTAACTCCGACTTGAGCTATTAGTGGAAACACCACACGATTCAATCCCTATTAGTGTCACATGAACGTTTATTTAAGTTACCAGCCACAGGACAGGGAATGAGTAGGGGATAGGGCAGTGGTCGGCAAAGTCATTAGTCCACGGAGCCAAATATCAAGAGTACAACGATTGAAATTTCTTTGGAGAGCCAACATTTTTAAACTTAAACTTCTTCTAATGCCACTTCTTCAAAACAGACTCGCCCAGACTGTGGTATTTTGTGGAAGAGCCACACTCAAGGGGCCAAAGAGCTGCATGTGGCTTCCGAGCCGCAGTTTGCCGACCCCTGGGATTGAGACAAGACTTAGCACAGTCTAGAAGGCACCATAGGTAACTGATTAGACAGGTAACACAAAGCCAAGCAAGAACTAGAACCGGGCACTGACCTCACTGTTCTAACCACTGGTTTATCCTGAGCCTTCTGACTTCAGGATCCGGAATGCCATCTTCAATGGCTCTTTTATCATGTAAACCAATACATCCACAGTTCCTGGGGTTATGGGGTGCATGGGTTTTGGGAGGAACCATTATCCTGCCCACCAAAACCGCCACTGGTTTTTATTCCTTAAAGTTGCCAAGCATTAGCTTGCCTTTGCTTATCCCTGTTCGACAGGCAGGCTCCAATCCATCTCTTCTATCCGAGTCCATACCGCTCAGTAAAAATCTTTTATCTTAATAAACATCTGCCTCCACAGAGGTCTTCCAGCTTGTGACAAATGTCCCTCATTCACTGATATTACACAGCTACTTATGCGACTGCTGGTTCAGTTTCGGTGTCATGACTGGACTGTAAACACCTTAAGGGTAGGGACTCAGTCTTTTTGGGTTACCTCTGTAACCCAGCACCAACAGAACAAAAGACACTGAGGGGGAAATTGCTGCAGGGCAAGGAATAAAGCTGAATAAGAGGAGGTGGGGACATCTGAGAATCCAAACTGGGTCTGGTCTCCTGGGCATGGCTGGTAATCTAATTCCTAATTTCTTTTCTGGCCTCCATTGAGCTGTGAGGAATGTTGGCTATTGAAGGGCTTTGGTTTCAGTTTTACAAGGACATTATTTTTCTATTAGACAGGACGTTTTTAAGTGTAGGAACTACAAGAACAAGTCTAGGATTTCAGCCAGGAAAATGTGGAGAGGTCTCATTTCTGGATGTGTACAAAGTTGTGGATGGCCTCAAAGAATTCCTGGGAAGCAGCAAAACCTACAACATTGGGTTTGTTGCAATTTCCCCTCGGGGAGCAGATCCAGATTCCTGTGGGGCAGATGCTTCAAATTCCACCTGCAGAGCAAAGCCAGGGCAGATGCTGAGAACCGAACCCTGACTGTCTAGGAGGAATGGAGAGGAACCTGGCCTGGCGGTGCGTGTCCCCGAAAGGCAAGCACATTTCCTCCCGCAAAACCACGAGAGGATGGGACACTCCTCAAGCTGTGAGTCCTCACAATTCAATTGTACTTAAAACAATGCCATGCACATAAAGGAAGGGATTCCACTGAACACAAAGCTTCCTATGCAGTCTAGACCAGCCCTGGGCAAACTACGGCCCGAGGGCCGGATCAAGCCCATTCAGCGAAAGAGCTGAGGGTTCTCTTGCTCTCCCCTCCGCTCCTTCACCAGCAGCCCAGGATGAGAGTGCCAGCATGGTCAGGTTGCTTTTGTTCCGGCCCTCCAGTCCAGTTAAAAAACCCATTGTGGCCCTCGAGTCAAAAAGTTTGCCCACCCCTGGTCTAGACTCACAACTGCAACATTGGGGCAGGATAATTCTGTGTTGTGGGGGCTGTCCGATGAGCTGAAATTTTTAGCCTCATCCCTGGCCGTTACCCAGTGAATGTGAGTACCTTACCATTGCCCACAATAGTGACAACTCTGTTAGGAACAATGCTGTAGTCTGCCAGTCCCAGTGCAATCCTCAGCAATGACTCTTCTCTGACACCACATACAAGACAAATAAATAAAGTCCCCCAAGCTGATAAATTTCTACTTGATACATGACAGTTTTTCCACACTTTTATTTTAATTCCATTAAAAATGTAGTTATATGGAGAAAAACAAATCAAGTCTGAGACGTTCAAAGAGTGGGGACATCTCAGGGAAAGCTGGTATTAATAATGAAGAGCTCAAAAAAAGCAATCTATACATATAAAAGCCTAAGCGACCAGCTGACCAGCCAACCGGCCGGTAGCTATGATGCACACTGATAACCTGAATGTTGCAGAAATATTAATGTATCCAAGGGTTATAATCCAGGGGGCTGGTGCTCAACACAGGAACTGCCTAGCAACAGCAACTTTGCAGAGTGCCCTCTCGCACTCAAAGAATGTGGGACTGCGGGTTTTGGCCCAATCCCCACAGACCAGGTCAAGTGACCACACCTGCAGGAGGGACCCCTCACTCCACAGATGCCCTGCGAGCCCCAGCGTTGCCTTAGGTGCGGCCAGCTGGGGAGAGACTTGTGGAGGTTGGCTCCAGGGTGTGTCAGGCCCATCTCAACCAGTCCCTCCTGGCCAGCCACCTTCTATTTAATCTCAATGTGCAAGAATTGGTACACCAGGCCTCTAGTATAACACAAAATAGTACAGACATGTTTTGGGCAAGAGTGAGCAATTTTTCTTTGCATATTTTAAAGTTAAATTTGATCCCATTACTTTTGATCTTTGAAATTCAAGTTCCTATAAGGATATCCACTAAGTAATTTAACATGTTTATCATATTTATAAAGCAAACTATGAACTAAATGGGGCTGGATGAGAAATCCAATTAATACCAGCAGTCTTAGCATCTGACATTACTTGAAAGACATAAATTGAAACAACTTGGTCAAACAGTAAGTCTGGGCGTTGCAGCTTCCACTGCTAATTAGTTTTGAACTTCATGGCACTCTTTGAACAAAAGAAAACCAAAATATTCATTTAAAGTAATGTTTCCTAAAGAACATGCATCTAGTCTATGCATTTTTCCAGAAGCAAATTCGATGCGGAGACAGGCCGGTCTTGGCATGAGTGGATGTGATTGGGGAAAAGGCAGAAGTTGGAGTTGCCGGCTCCAGAGCTCTCCCTTTCCACGGCAGATGCCAAAATAAGTTTTCAAACTTTTCAGCACAAGTCTCTTGTCTGGAACAACATTCACTGAACAAATAGCAACCCGATTCTAAGACAAAGAAACTTTGGAGCAAAGCTGGTTGGGTACAAACTATCCCTTCCACTCAACCTGCCCCTGGGGAATGTTCAGCAGAAGAGAAAACCCAAACTGAAAAATCTGATGCAATCTCGTTTCTAGGAATCCAGCGTTCCACGCAGAAATGAAGCTAAGACTTCTAAGAAATGATTCTTTCCATTTAAAGGGGGGGAGGAGAGCCATTTAGCAGAAACCCTGCCCATGAGAACTGTAATTAGTGTGAGGAGGACAAGAAGACCCACAGAGAGATGCATCCTAGTACTGAACAATTGTGATAGTGGGAATTTCTCAGCTAAACTAGAATGAAGCATTCACAGAAGTAGCTATATCTGGTTTCTCCAGGAATCATGGATAAGAAACACACACACACACACACACACACACACACACACACACACACACGTATCTATAAAGAAATAATACAGATTTTCTCATCTTGTAGGGATTTTCACCTCAGGTTAAGGATATTTAAAGGGCTCGAGGAGCTAAGGTGAGTGATTAAATCCTACAAATTGTATGCAAATCTGTGTGCACACACATATATTTTCTCGATGGAGGGAGGGGTCTCAAGCATTCCTCATATTATCAAAGTAAGTCAAGACTTAAGAGAAGTCACAAAACACTAAGAGCTATCCCACGTTTGGGTCCCGCCATAGACAGGCTTGGACGCACAGCCGGTCAGCTCTTCCACAAACCTGTAGAGCTTACCGCACGGGGAACCAAACGACCCACAAACATGTTTGTGCCAACAATAGACTATCATCCTGACCAGTATTAAAAGCAAAAATAAGGTTAGTAACAGGCAGGTGTTCTGTCCTCCAACGTGAATAAAGGCTCGGAGACTTGCTCTTTCCCCTCCCAAACGTCACCAAAAAGACAGGCTCGGCCCACCGCACCCAGGCCTTTCTCTGCCTAGCAGCAGGGATCTTCCAGAAAACTGGTCCTGGGAGGCAAAATGTCCCCATCGACACCAGCAGTTAACCGGCACAGCCACCAACCACGGCACAGCCTTTTTTAAACAACTGACAGGAGCAAGCAAACCTTCAAACCACTTCCCTACGGAGAGAAGCTTCTGAGGCCATTCTTCACAGAGCAACCAGCTTTTCTGTATTCCAAAGGGCAAACATGGAGTCATCTGGGCTTCCTACAAAATTTCACCTTCAGAAAGCAGGGTTTCAGCTCAGAGGTTGGGCATCGACCCAGGGACCAGGAGGTCGCTGGTTCGATTCCCAGGCAGGGCACAGGCCTGGGTGGCAGGCACCATGCCCACTAGAGGGTGTGCAGGAGGCAGCCAATAGATAACATCATTGATGTTTCTGTCTCTCCCTCTCCCTCTAAAGAAATCAATGGAAACATATATTTTTTTAAAAGCAGGGTTTCTGAAGTGGACGGGACAAGAGTCTGTGTCAAATGAAACAAATGCTTGCAAATCATTGCCCTGACCTGAATCTACTCATTCCAGATGTCCGTGACGTCTACATGCATCTCTGGTTAGAGAGGGTGGGACATGTGAGGAGGGAGAGGCACCTGTCACGCGTGCATGAAGGAGTCCCACATACAAAGGGAGAGACAGTACACGTTTGGTTTGCAAAGTGACTGGGAGCAAAGACACAGCATCTCACTAACGGGAAGACTCCGGGCACAGCCGCCCTTCGCCACCCAGAGTTCCCAGTCCTCTCACCTCCACCGGGAAGCGCCTGCCGTTGATGCTGTGCTCCGAGCCCGCAGAGCCATTGCTGTGGCCCCAGTGGAACTCCACCTTCTCCGCTTTGAATCTGCCTGGCAGGCCAGCGCCGCTGACGAAATAGTCGTCTTTCAGGAGGATGGCAACTGTAGAAAAGGAAAGAGGAGAGAAACAAAGTGAGTTTCCAGAGCAAATTCAATAGGTTTCCTCTGTTGCTTCAAATAAAGTTTACCTTTCCTCTTGTATCTATTCAAAACAAAACAAAACAAAAAAACAAAAAAAAGTTATCTGAATAAATTAGCACATTATAGCTTCAGACTGCACTCAAGCAACAACTGACTCTAAATCACGGAAATTCCCAGGAAATGGCCTCAAAGTGCCTTATCCATTTAACAGATGGAAATTTTGAGACAGTGACAGAGTAAGTCACTCTGAATCAGCGTCTCCTAAAACTGACTGATGACCAAAATGATCTGGAGAGTGAGCTTCCTGGGTATACCCCAGGATTCAAGATCTGGACTGAGATGGGAAATACACCCGATAAGCCGAAGGTGAGAGGCACATTTCTTTAATCAGAAAGAGGCAAGACATCAGAAGATAAAATGTGCAGATTCTTCCGAGTATTAAGGCAATAACGGTGAAAAGGGAGGGGACTTGGGGAAAGCATTCATTGCATTTGATAAATGTGCTCAGAAAAGTACGGCGCAAAGTACTCATTAAATCACTGAAATCATTGCCGATTAGGGTTACTTTGCAGTTTCTATTCATTCCAAGTCTGAGAAAACTCCCTTTGCCCATCTAGAAGAGCACATATGAACATCCATCTCCACAGGGAGCTGCAATCAACTCAAACCCGAAAAACTCTTCCTTGGAACATGGGAAAGAGAATTCAAAACCAAACAACTTGGACTTACACTAACAAAAAATTATGTTTTCCACAAGGAATGTGATATCCAAATGCATAAAAAGCAGGTTTTCTAAGTGATACATCTCCCTCTTGCTCGATATCTAAGGAGAATTCATTCATTCAAACGCTGACTGGCTGCTAACTAAATGTAAGATGCCAACCAATATCCAATGGTATATGATCAAAGGCCAAGCCTGCTGAAGGCCAAGAGATGCTCTCATAGCCTCACGGTCCCCTCTTCCTAAAAGAGTCCCAGTTCCGCCCCAGCTGGTGTGGCTCAGTAGATAGAGAGAGCTTCGGTCTGCGGACTGAAGGGTCCCAGGTTAGATTCCGGCCAAGGGCACATGCCTAGGTTGTGGGCTTGATCCCCAGTAGGAGGCATGCAGGAGGCAGCCCATCAATGATTTCCTCTCATCATCGATGTTTCTATCTCTCCATCCCTCTCCCATCCTCTCTAAAGACCAATCCCGCATGAAAAGCAGGTCTTCATGAAAGATAGAAACTAGACTAGGAACCTATTTCCGAAACAATGCAGTGATTTCCAGCACTTCTCCATATAAAGGAAGCAGTAAATGCAAGTGCAGGAACCTTGCTCATATAAACCTCCTTTTATGGCATTTCAAAAGGCAGTATTTCTCGAACTTCTGAAACGTATACAATGACTGTTCAGTTAGGGAGACTGCAAATTAAAGAATAAAACGCAAGTGTTTCTCATGCTGACTTGGCACGCCAAGGGACTGCTCCCCCACCCTTTAGGGCACGCTACGCGAGCTTTAGAACAAGAGCCGGAAAACTGCTCCTGGAAAGGGTGGGAGAGGAAATACGTAAGGCTTTCTGCCTCTGTGGTCCCTGTTGCAACTACTCAACCTCATCTTTGTAGCCAAACATACTATGTAAGTGGATGGGTCAGGCTTTTTGTTGAATAAAACTTTATTTATCCACACTGAAATTTGGGTGCCATGAAAATATTATCATTCTTTTGATTTTTTTTTCCAACCACTAAAAAAATGCAAAAACAAAAACGGGGGACAGGAGGCGTCACTTGGTGATCTCTAAAATACAATATGATATTTTAGAAAATAAAATATAGTAGTAAACTAGTCATGCACCTTTAGTTTCAAAGCCAAAAATGCATAGGAATCAGCTCAGCAGTGTCTTCAATGCCATTGATTACTCTCAGTCTGCCATCAACCCTACAGATAACATTTTACATCCGAAGGACGAAGGTAAAGCATTTGGAGTGCATCTGTTACAATACACCCAGGGACACGCAGCATCTTATTAATATTTGATTTTACCTAAATCATTTATGTCTCTGTCAGGGGTCATTGTACTTGTTTTATATGAATAATTAAAGCATAATTAGGAAACCGTACAATCTGAAACATTAATCTCATTTCTCATTTCACAGTACTTCTCACTGGGGCTCACGGCATGCGACGTGCACACACTCCGCTCGGAAAGGGGCTAATATTTCTGTTCTCATGTGAAACTGGGGACAGAGATCGTTCCCAGCTGCCGTGGAACAGCCTTCTGGTGACCACTGACCACAGGGCTCTGTTTCCACACAAAATGCGCCAACGGCAGTCGCTTCAGAGCACAGGTGGATGGGCACCGTGGGCTCAGGGGACGGACAGGCCTGGGCCGGAGGCCAGTCCTGTTTTGTCACGTAAGGGGTGTGACCTTGGGAAGGTGTCCCAGTCCTCTGGGCCTCGGCTTCCAAGATTGTGCAGACAGTGCCTACCTGGCAATGAGGCCTGGAGGGAATCATGCCAAGAAGCCCCACTCGGGAAGCGCGTGGCACGGTGACAGACGCTCGGTGGGCACACGCCCCGTGGCGGGGACTGTCAAGTTCCTTTCTCAGAGGCGGACGAGCTCAGCCCAGCAGGGCGGACCACACAGAGTCCGCTCCGTTCAGAGAGCGGGTGGTAAAGCCCTATGGTGGGCCGTGTGCCGGGCAGGGGCACCCCAGGGAGACCAGGGAGAGGGGGGCACGCTCTGGAGGAGAGCTTCAGTGCTGAGAGGATGTGTTGAGCTCAGTAAAACCCAGAGAAGAGTGGTTTTCCTCTTCTTTATCATTCCGATCCAATAGTCACATCCCGGAAAGTAACACCCTCGTGTGGTGCCAATATGTCCTCCACACTCACCTGGGGCTCCTGCCTTTCCACCTTCCACGAAGGAGCAGACATTATGTTAGAACTTACTGACTGTGGTAAATGTGATTTATTTTAATTAATTATAGACTTTTTTTTTTAAACGTAAGTCTATCCATGTCACCTAGCGTAGGTTTTCCCATTATGGTGCAGATCAAAAGTTTTCTCTTAAAACCAATTTGTTCATTTAAAATAATGTGAGTGAATTGAAGGGAACAATTAAATTTTAAAAAAGCAGTAAGAGTTGAATTTGGATAAGGAGACTATTGGGAAGCTAACGCTCAGCAGCTAAAGACTGAAGAACAATGGGATAGGAGGGGGGAAGGGAAGGTACCTGGGAGAGAACTTTCTGGAACTTTACCTCCACCTCTTAAACTGCTAGCATGGGCTGTGATTACACCAAAGCAGAGGATGGAGGGCGTGGGAAGAGCTTGGGCTTCAAATTCAGGATTCCTTAACCCAGAGACCAAGGCCATCTCACAGCTACCCACGGACTCAGGCTGCACTCTCCTGGCCCAGAAAGTAAAATTCTGAGCATATATATATATATATATATATATATATATATATATATATATATATGGAGAGAGAGAGAGAGAGAGAGAGAGAGAGAGAGAGCTCTAGACTCTAGACCCAGTGAGTGTGATTTTTAGTCTAGACTGACACTGTCCAGTTGTGAAAAGGTGCCTCGTGTCTAGTTCCCCAAACGGAAAAATTACAGTAGCAACCTCACTCATCTGCCATGAGATCGCAAGGGTTGACACAGGCAGACTGAACAGAACAGTAATTCACACGGGACTTCATGGCATAAAGATTGCATTTGCTGTGCTGCTTAGAAGGTTACCACCCGTGGGAGAGGAGTGTAGCTTGCACACACCCCCGTGTCTGGGCCTTATCCTGGGAAACTGCTGTGCCCAGGGGCAGGGGCAGACCTGGGATAGGGACAGAGTAGGGGTAGAGGCAGGGCTGGGGTAGGAGCAGGGGTGGGGGCAGGGGCACGGCAGGGCAGGGGCAGGGGCAGGTAGAGTCTCACCATGGAAAAGAACGTAGTTGCCTCCTGAGCCTGAAGGAGGATGAGCCCTGGCATCCTGGCACGCTTTGCAGGGCATCCACCAGGCGCTTACAAATTTAGCTCCAACATGTCCATGTAATGTGGGCTGAACACATGATCACAACAGAGTCTCGGTCAACAGCAGCAGGTGTCAGAAGTTAAATAACAGTTCATGGGACAGAAAAGGAGCTGCTTAATATCTTTCCTCCATCATCTGACCGGTTTTTAATCCTGAGACGGGAAGAGACTACGTTCCTGGACCTGCAGAGCGGGGTCCACACCACTGTGATCCCTGTCCGCCGCCGGGGACAGCTGGGTCCCGGTGAAAAGGAAACACGCTGACTGGGGTGTCCGGACACATGAGCTCCAACTCCAGCCTTCCCCTCACTTCCCTGGGGCGCAGATATTTAGTTTTTCAAGTGTTTACCAAGCAATCACTAGGGAATCAAAGGTGAGTAAGCCAGACCCAGCGCCTGCTCACGGAGTATGTGACTGTAGGAAGGACAGGCCCCGACAACTCAACCACCAGATGCAGACCGGCAAGTGGCACAGGTGTAAGGTGACCAGACTTCCCAATTTTTAACAATTTGTCCCACGTCCCGCGGCATTTTTAAAAAGTCCTGATTTTTGGAAAGATGTGTAAGGTGCCGTCTGGTCACCTTACACAGGTGGTAACAGGCGGACTTCCAACCCCAGACGGGAGAAGGGCTGACGGAATCCCCTGAGAATTAAAGGAGCCACGTTGGGCAGTGCTGACCAGGCGGGAGCTCAGGCAAAGGCCCCGCGCAGGGGAGGTAAGTAGGAGGTGAGCGTGAATACTGCCCAGAGAATAAACCAGAGACTAGAGCAGGAAAGGGCAAACTTTTTGACTCGAGGGCCACAGTGGGTTCTTAAACTGGACCGGGGGGCCGGAACAAAAGCAACCTGACCATGCTGGCACTCTCATCATGGGCTGCTGGTGAAGGAGCGGAGGGGAGAGCAAGAGAACCCTCCACTCTTTTGGCTCCGCGGGCCGGACAGAACAGCCGAACAGGCTGGATCCGGCTCGCGGGCCGCAGTTTGCCCGTGGCTGGACTAGAGAATGAGGCGGGAACAGTGAGCAGTCAGTCTGTCTTTATCCCCAAGAGAAATGGCTAGTGTGATGGAGAGGAGAGACAGACGTGATTGGATTAAAATTAAGGAGAGCGTTCTGGCGGCCTGGCGGAGAAGGCCCAGGGAAAGCAGCCCTGGTGGAGTTACCGCAGGCCCTCCCCATCCATGTGTCCCAGAGAGAGAGCCTTTACTGGAATGAGAACATACTCCCCACCAACACCACCATCTCCAGTCCATAAACACAATGAGTAAAACTGCTTTTACACTCCGGTTCTCATCTGTGGCCAGACGGAAGGGAGGAAGGCAGGAGACAGAGAGAGAAGGGACCAAACACCGGAGTAAAGAGTGAGGATGGGAGATGGGCTGGCCAGGGACATTCCAGAGACACAGGAGGAGGGACAAGAGGAGGAAACAGCAAAGAAGCGGATGCCTGTGGAGAGAAACAAGGAGGGATGCACGTCTGGACCGTCAACAGAACAGGAACAAAGAGCAAACCCAACGGGAAGACAGACAGGACACCCATATTTTCCCGCTGGTGAGCGGCACCCTTCCGCATGTCGTGGCAGCAGCAGCTAATTACTAACATTCTGAGCAAAGCAGAAAATAGTCTATTTTTGGCCCATCTGGCACAAAAAGGTATATCCCCCCCCATTTTTGTTTATATTTTTAAATCTTTATTGTTGGATGTATTAGAGATGCCCCCTCCCCCGCCCCCACTGACTCCCTTCCCCCTACTCCTGCCCCGCCCCCACTGGTATACTGTGGACTCATTCACGTGGAATGGCTATGATTGTGTTGGCTGTGGCCATTTTGTTATTTGATAATCCATGGGAAAAGAGGGCAGTGCCCCTGACTACATAGTAAGGAACCGCATGTATTAAAACTTCCGGTGGCACACCCGTTGAAAAGCGCTGCCCTGGACGCCCTCCTTGCCAGTTTCCAGCTCGCGAAGGGCTTTTCTGTGTGCTGCCCTCGGGCAGGTGCGTCTGGAGGGAGAGCTGAGCATCCAGGCGCATCACCTTGGGCGGAATTAGGCCGCACGGAGACGGCCCCTGACCGCCTGCAAGGTGCTCCCAGTGGCTTCGGCGCTGGCCCTCAGACCTGGGTCAGTGTCCCCACAGGGGACGGAGCACTGACCTCCGGGGTAGCAGAGGCCACTGGGAGCTTCAGCCGAGAGCCTCAGGGACCCGCACGGTCTCCTTGAATGCCCGGTCTCTGCGTGCCCCGGGGGAACCTAGCCCCGCGGACAGGCAGAGGCACACGGCCAAATGCTCCCTGTACAAGGCAGGGTCACATGCTGAATTAGGGCAGTAGACATGGAAAGTGAGGTTAAGATCTTATAATTATCTTCATGTCGGCCGTCGATGGCTTGCATTTCTTAGGTTAAGTCCGTGGGGTCTTGGGTGCTACTGTATGATAACAGTTCATCCCTGGCCAGTGTGGCTCAGTTGGTTGATGCTTTGTCCCCTGCCCCAAAGAGTAGCTGGGTTGATTCCCAGTCAAGGCACATACCCCGGTTGCAGATTCAATCCTAGGGGGAGTGGGAGGCAGCCAACTGATGTTTCTCTTTCTCCCTTTCTCTCTCTCTCTCTCTCTCTCTCTCTCTCTCTCTCTCTCTCTCCTCTCTCTTTCTCTCAAATCAAGGAGAACCATATCCTTGAGTAAGAATTTAAAAAAAAAGAAAAAGATACAAAAGCCAGGTAAAATAAGTGAATGTGACAGCCCCCTAAACCTTGTCTACATTTGCTGGCCTCATAACATCCTAGGACATAGTTCCTGACCTAGTAATCCACACCCAGTTTCCACAACCATGGATCTACTGTATTAGTGTCAGCAATTATTTCTTGATCCATCTAAGCCAAGCACTGTGGTATGGCATTTGTCTAACAGGAGAAAATGCAGGAGATAGGAGAGAGAGAGAAAGAGAGAGAGAGAGAGAGAGAGAGAGAGAGAGAGAGAGAGAGAGAGAGAACAAATAGAAGGTGGGAAAGTAGAAGTAACATGCATTATGACAAATGCATTTACTATTTGCTCTTTGTGTGGGATGAAAGAAAAAGTAGTAAAAACAAATAAACAAACAAAACAAAACAAAACAAACCAACCCAAAAGCCCTCAAATGGTTAAAATGCATAGGAGGCCATGGCTTATGAAATACATCAGAACCATCGACTCAGTCTTGAGTTGTGATCCTTGGCTATAAGCTAATGCTAGAAGCAGCAAGATTATCTTGAAATGTTCCTGATGAATGCATTATCTTTTCATTCCCCAAAAATGAAAAGAAAATAACTTTAGATGAAATCGAATGAGAACTGGCACAGGAGACAGTTATGGCTCCTCGGGAAGAAATAGAGAGACGCTATCTGTCTTGTAAAGATACTGTAGACAACTTTTGAGGAGTGGGCTACCTGCAACCAACGTGCTCCACTGGTTATGCTGGTCGGGATACACAGCACCCGCCCGCGGGAGACAGGAGGGAGCCCCGAAGCTGTGTTATGGGGAAGTTACTGTCTGTAGGCACTGAGCCACTTTAAATATTAACTCTCTAAATTCATACTTTAATATCCAAAAGACAGTCTATTCTACAGATAAGTGGCCTGTAAATTTCCATCAGAAGAAACAAATACTACTTCCTTAATTTATTTTCTAAAAGTACAAGTGTCTTTTTCAAGAAAAGACACTTGCAGAAGAAAAATGTGTTGCTTAAAAATTAATGATTAAAGTTTTTTCTTCACTGAAGCAGGCAACTTAGCTATAAAATCAATGACTGTAACAAAGACAGGCCATGTGGCTTATGACGTGGGGTTTTATGCATTAAAGTCTTAATGTTTCTGATCATTGTAGATTCACATGCAGTTGTAAGAAATAATACAGAGAACCTGTGTCTCCTTACCTAGTTTCTACAAATGGGGACCTCTTACAAAACTACAGTGCAACAACAGTTGTGGTTTTCAACTGATATTCTCCAGGCTGCCTGTCAATACTATGCACTGAAATATTAGCAATCTCCCCCTTTATTATAGTTTTGGGTTTTAAATACATTTTTATGATTTCAGAGAGAAGAAGAGAGAGGGAAGGAGAGATAGAAACATCAATGATGAGAGAGAATCATTGATCGGCTACTTCCTGCTGGGGATTGAGCATGCAACCATGGCATGTGCCCTTGACCGGAATTGAACTTGGGACCCTTCAGTCCATAGGCCGATGCTCTATCCACTGAGCCACACCAGCGAGGGTGCAACCTCCCCCTTTAACTTGGACACACCGCACCTTGAACCACATGTGGATGGTCATTCACCTGAACGTATACAATCCATGCATAACAGACAAAGCAAATGAATCACCATTTCTCTAAACTACTGGAACATTTATGAACTCACTTGACTCTTTAAAGTTTACAAAGTGAGAAAAGTTTTCAGGTTTGTGCCTATCAAATAAATACAAAGAACAAAGCAGGTTGATCTCTGCACCCAAGTTTCTAAACCACCTGAAATCTTTCTGGGCAAACAATTCCATGTCCCTATTCAAAACTGCCTTTTAATGGTTGGTTGCCACTTTAAAAAAGACGCTCCCATCGATTATTTATGAGACGTTGGCCCATCCAGTTGGATGTCATGAATTTCACAGGAATAAGTACCATTTGGGAAGGAACAAGGATTTCTTTCTACTCCTCAGCGCCGTGCTTCTGAAGTTCCCGAGACTGTGTTTGTTCTTTTTGGACAGCTGAGTCTAAAATCAGATCAAGCACCGGCACTCGGCACTCGCAGACATGCAACAAGTTGTGGATCACTCCAGGAAGCCAGCAGAGTGACAGGCTGATTGATAATCAGCCCCTGGAAGACCAAGGTCATGAATCAACTTGCATTGAGTGAACCCTCTACTCGGCTAAAACCTGTCACCGGAGATCCCAAGCTGAAAGCTGTAAGAAGGATGTGTTATCTTTGCAGAAGGCTGTCAGGCATCGCAAGTCAAGTAGAAAACCGGATCAGAGAGCCCAGGGAATTGGCTGTGGCAGGCTTCCAAGACGTGGCACTGAGGTGGCACTCAGCTCCAAGGTCTGATTATATCATGTGGCCAAGTTCCCATCCACCGTGTTCAGGTAGTCTGAGGGGTCACTCCCCCATCACAGTTCTCCAAAGGACACCCCTCTGTGAAATACAAAGCAGGACCGCTGGTAGAGAAATTCCAAATTGTAACAACAGGCATGCATCTCCATGGGGAGAGTGGAAGGGGTGGCGTGAAAAGTTATGCACACATAACATACAAGTTCACATGTTTGTGCTGAATAGCTACTCAAATGGGTGAAACCGGGACAGGACAGGGGGGCCTGCTCAAAAAGCAGGAACGGGAACTGTTTATGGGGACATTATGAGAAGTGCCCAGAGCCAGGAACCACTGTGCTGAGTGAGTGGGGAGCAATTCTGTGAGCAGATCAGGCCAGCCTAAAGCAACCAACCACGGACAAATCTCAGACAAATGCTGCTTTGGAGAAAGAAAATGGACCCTAAGAGTTGCATATGCAGCCAGTTAGGTTAAAAGAAAAAGTTATGCTGCGATCCACAACATGAAGGGGACCAAGGGGCTGATGGCGAAGTCACGTTAGCCAGGCAGAAGGGCTTCTGGCAACCAGGGCTCCTAAAGGGGTGAGAACAAAGGAATCACTGGGAGAGAGAGAGAGATGGAGAGGGAAGGAGAGAGCAAGAGAGAGTGAAATCACACATGTTTGTTTTAAGGAGATAGGGTTGTTATAAGAGTTCAGAATTAAGATATGAAGCATATCTTAAGCACCAACAAAAGCCTAGGTAGCACTAAGGAGAGATACATCATAAGATCCCAATGTTTGTTTTCAGCCCAGACAATGGGGCACAGCAAAGCACACTCTGCTACTTCAACCTATAATCTATATATATAAAAGCCTAAGTGACTGGAATGACCAGTCACCATGACATGCACTGACCACCAGGGGCAGACACTCAATGTGGGAGCTACCCCCTGGTGGTCAGTGCACTCCCACAGTCAACCTCCCATGGTGGGCCAACTTCCCCTGGTCCCTCCTCACAGCCAGCCAACCTCCTACAGTCTCTCCCAACCCCTCCATCCAGCAAGCCCCAGCCAAAAAGCCAGCAGTCATCAGCCAGAAGGATGGCACCAATTGAGGCTGATCACCGGCCAGGCCTAGAGACCCCACCCATGCACTCATTTCATGCACCGGGCCTCTAGTAGTTGTATAATAGTGACTAAGAGGGAGCCAGCTCTTTGCATTAGAAATGGTGAAAATGTGATGTTTCATATTCACAGA
Source organism: Vespertilio murinus (assembly GCA_963924515.1). NCBI lineage: Eukaryota > Metazoa > Chordata > Mammalia > Chiroptera > Vespertilionidae > Vespertilio > Vespertilio murinus. Next base: position 45,846,172 of record OZ004715.1, on the reverse strand, counting down.
GCCCAAAGCCCAAATCACAGAGGTGGGTAAAAGAAACAAGAGAATCAAATTGCTGGTCTAAAGGATGGCAAAATGTCCATATTCATTCTAATGTGGTAAGAAGCACCAACAAAGCAAATTCTCAATGAACATAAGAATTTTTTTAAAAATATTTATATTGACTTTTATAGAGAGGAAGGAAGAGGGATGGATAGAAAGATAGAAACATCAATGAAAGAGAAACATCAGAGGCCATCTGCCTCCTGCACGCCCCCTACTGGAGATGGAGCCACAACTTGTGAATTGAGCCATGACCTCATGGTTCCTGGGTCAACACTGAGTCACACCCATCAGGCCAAGAATTTTATTTTGATTTGTGCACTTGCACAACACTGCCCAGTAGAAATTTCTATAATGCTCTCTATCTATGCTGCATGATATGATTAAGGTAGCTATGTGGCCACTGAGTACCTGAAATGTGGCTAGTGAAATACTATTCACAGGGCTATACAGATTCAATGCAATCCCTATCAAAATCCTAAGGACATTTCTCACAGAAATAGTAAAAACAATCCTAAAATTCCTATAGAATCCCAAATGATCCCAAATAGCTAAAACAATCTCGACAAAAAGAACAGAGTTGCAAGTATTATACTTCCTAATGTCAAACTATACTAAAAAGCTATAGTAATCAAATAGTATGGTAATCAAACAGACCAACAGAACAGAACCTAGAGGCCAGAAATAAGCCCACGCATATATAGTCAACTAAAATTTGACAAAGGAGCCAAGAATATTCAATGTGGAAAGGATAGTTTCTTTAATAAAAGATGATGGGAAAATGGGATAGTCACATGCAAGGAATGAATATGAAGCCCTACCTATACCACTCACAAAAATTAATTTGAAATGGATTAAAGCCTTAGGGTAAAGGATTGGGGGGCTGGGTAAAAAAAAATAGGTTTCTCTCAGATCAACGTTTCTATCTCTCCATCTCTCACCCTCTATTTATTCTCTCTAAAAGTCAATGGAAAAATATCCTCAGGTGAGGATTAACAACAGAAAAAAACCCACACCAAATAAATAAATAGGCATAATGTTATATATCCATTATATTTCAACAATCCTGGATAAAATAAATAAGTGAAGTGAATTCACCTAAAAAAACAAACAAACCCACAAAGATTTAAATGTGTATCATCTCTGCTTTAAAACATTGCAAATGGACAATCTAAGAAAACTTGTTTGCGAGAGGCAATATTAGGCTGTAAAGTTTAGACTTCACTCTGTGTGAATTAAAATTTAAAATCAAATATTCACATGTGGCCAGTGGCCACCATATTGGACAGAACAGATTTTTGAAAGTCTAATCTATATTTTTTACATATATTGACTCATTTAATACTTACAACCCTCTGAGGCTGATACAGTTTTATTCTCCACATGTATCATGGTTTTAAAATCTGAGGCACAGAGTGGTCAATGAATTTGCCCAAATCACACAGCTAGTAAAGCAAGAGGCTGCTTTTCTAACCGAGGGCTGCCTTGCTGCTAAGCTATACATTCTCTATAGTTCTGTGCAGTACCACAAAGGAGGCATCCAGCAACATCTCATGTTGTTTGGGGACAGGGAAAGACGTGTTCTACCTGTTTTCCCTGTGTTTTTCATCCAGGTTTTGTTAGAAGACTCGTTGTCGAAGCCGTCAAGCTGCAGCTCCTGGTACTCCTCGCCGACTCGGGCATGCTGGTCTAAAATGTCTATGGGAGACTGGTGGTGGCCCCCGCAGCCGACACTCGCCGTCACCCAGTGTTCAGGCCCGTAGGCACCTGCGAAAGGAAACGACACTTCAGTCCTCGGGGCTCAATGGTCAGCGATTGAACAAATCAGCAACAGGAAGCCAAGTCCTGCATCTCCCCCGGCCCATTTCCCTACACGTCCCGGCTCCCAGGACGTCAGTGCGTTGGAAACTGCGGACCCCAGTCCTCTGCTCCATGGGGTAGAAAGACTTCAGAAAAGGCAAGTGACTTAAGGTAGCTGGGTTTGTGATTTGTCGTCAAATATTTGCTAACTTGATCGGTAATCAGATTAAAAGAGTTGAGCAGGAAGGATGTCAAGAGTTATTCACCAGAAAACACAAAACGCAATTCTCTTCTCTGTTTCTGGGAGCTACTGAACTGGAAAAGGTAAAGATTGAAAGTGAAAGGAACACAACACTGGACAAGAGGCATCACGAATGATGTGGGCAGTGACAGGGTTTCCCTTGGCTAACTGAAGGATGGCTCACTGCGGCCCGAGTGTGTGGGCCGGTGGGCTAAGGCAGGCTGCCTTCTGGTTAGACTCAGCACTCGGATAAAGACTCAGAAATAAAGGAAGACAATGCAACTATACTGCTGGCCCTGATGGATACCAGTGAGGATCAGGAAAACACACTGCACATGCTTCTCTGCCCCAGGAGCAAATGAACCCTGCTGGGGGCGATGTCTGTTAAGTTGTTTACTAGCTCTGAGGCTTTTCTGTCTCTGATCTTTAACTTTCTTGATATGACAAACCAGGAGTACCTTGTTGGGGGGGGGGCGGGGGGGAAGAAAAAATTCCTTTGCTAGAAAAGATCACAATAAATCTCTTTTTCAGAGTTTAATACAGAGTGAAGTCTAAACTTCACAATATTTAGAAGTTCGCATTAGGCAGCCCACTCAGTGAAGTGTACTGTGAGTATCCACATACAGGTACACGAACCTGTGCTCCTGGGTTCTTTACCTTACATTTCTTCACATCTCAGACAGAAGAGGGTAATGGCCACAGTGATTTCTGGAGATGAGACCAATCCACCCAGCAACCCATATTTTTGAGGCTTGCTCTATACCTGGCCTTGCATGGTGGACCACAAAAATACCTCATGGTAAGTCTCTCTGCTACTGAATAAGACCCCAAACCTGTGCCCAGCCCACCACCAAATACTTATGTGAGATGGGTTTCCCCACCCCCGAAGTCTGATTGAGCTCACGAGTGATATAAACAGTCGAACCATGTAAAAAGGGACAGACACAGGAAATCTTTTTGGTCATGCCAATGGAAGCTTCATGGCCCGAAGAGCAATGGACTCAGCTCTCTAAATATGACTCAGTCTTGCTATCTGGCAATCAGCTCTGGCTGGTCTCATTCTATGCCTGGGTACCTTTCCCTCAGCCTCATCCAAACAGTAAGACAAAGGACACCATCAGAGAAAAACTTGTTCAGTGATTGGCAAAGCCTTAGCAACCATAGGGCACTTTCCAAAATGGTTTACAAGCGCCATAACCCTCTCTAGCAAAAGCGAACTGCGCCGTGTAGTTACCGCAGGCCTCCACTAATCTGGAACGATCACGTCTTCTCGCTCATGTCACTTAGCTGCTTGGTCCAGTTCCCTGAAGACTGTGAGGAGGCATAAAGGAACCGAGTGCATTTGTATGTGTCCCAGAACACTTCCCTTTCATGTTGCGCCAACATGATTGAAGGAAAAAGGAGGGGAAACAGGACCTTAACGAATGGCTCCGATTGTCCTGACCACTCTTTATATTTTCTTCCGGATGCCAAAAAAACCCACAACACTGAAAAACAAAATAAAACCACAACACTAAAAAATGAAATAAAACCCACAACATTGAAAAACTATGTAAAGTTGATATGTTTGGTGACTAACCAAAATGGTGGTTAGCTACAAGTGGGCCTGTATTTTCGAAATATGGAAACTGGTGTTTTCATATCGTGAGTGGATGTGAGAGAGAGTAATGCCTTTTGGAAACTCACTAGTCCAATAAAATTAGAAGTAACGGGGGGGTGGGGGAACATGGTAAAATAAATCGAAACATGTTTGACTTCAAGAAGAATGCAACCCATCACTTACAGAAACCCAGACATCCGATAATTAACAAGCAAATAAAAAAAGATCCCTTGCAACCTCTGAGAAGAGCTTGCTGTCCCTATTCTTCCTCCTCACCTGCTAGCGTGGGGTGAACTACAACGCAGCCCTCTATAAAAATGCAACCGGGGCTCCAACCGGTGGCTTCATTTATTCACTGGTAACAATCTGGAGGTTTAGCCGGCTACATGCTTGCTTTCACACTTCCACCCAATACACGTTCAAATGCAATTTTAATTGAAACTGATCTTCCATTTCAGATTTCAAATTAATTCTTCTTTGCAGGGCTTCATGCTCCAGACACCCTTGCCTTGCAGAACCCCAACGTCATTAGTGGAGGAAACAGAACACCTTTCCCAGGCTTGCGGGTATTGATTATCTCCTCGCACATCGGAGCTCCCCGGCCCGGCCACACTGTATAAATCTCCTCGGTGTGAAGACACTTGACAAAGGGCTGGCGAGATGTCATTAATCACTGGCTGTTGCCCAAGTCTCAGAGTATTGAATGCTTTGTTTTTCAAAACTTGGAATAAATGCTTTTAAGTTAAAAACATGACACTAAATAAAGATTGTGGCTAACTTAAACCTAGATTCTTTTTTTTGGGGGGGGAGGGGTAAGGAGGAGCACAAATCAGCAAGAAGCCTTCCTCTCTCAGTATGACGCTGCCCTTCTAAGATGAGAAGGAAAAGGCGTTTGCACTTGAGCGTCTCCCCGCTGACTTGCTTGAAGGAGCAGGAAATTCACATTTTGGCAGCTGGGCCCATTTTGAACAGCTCGCTGACTCTTGACGTGGCAACCGAACCTACAAGGCAGGGGGGGTGAGGCCCCGGAGAGAAACCACAGGCAGTTTGGACGGCCTGAAGCAGTCCCCATGTGGGGACTCGTGCCAGAAGGAGCTCTTGATGGAGGCATACCGCCAACACTTCAGTACTATGAGCCTAACAGTTTAGGTTGAGTTTCTCACTCAACTATGTTGAGAAATATTTTGTTTGTAATTAATTCAACAAATGCATTGAAACCCCCGGATCAAGGTTTGATCCCCCCACCGGGAGGCTTCTGGGAGAAACGCACAGCTGCGGGGGCTCGGCACCATCCGGGCAGTGAGTGCTGGTTTCCTTCGGACAGCTTACTACTGTGCAAGCTACTCTCTGTCCCTTAGCGTCTGACTCCCACTAGGTGGCGCCTTCATGAGAACAGGTCCTTCATCTTGTTCACATTCATTCTAGTCTGGCACATGGCCTTGCACAAAGATTTTTTTTTTTTTGGGGGGGGGGAGAAAATAAATGAATTAGAAGGTGGAATCAAAGAATTGCTAGTTCTTTCTGCTAATGATACTATAGCATGTTATCTGTGAATTATTTTGGTTTTAGGTCTACCTCCTGACTTCTTACTGACTCTTGCTCATTTCCTTCATTCACCTCAAGAATCAGGATGTCAAATTCAAAACTACATCTTCCTGTGCCTGCTTATTAATACATTAAATTAGCCTGAACGGTGAGAAGGTAACATAAGCTGCAAATATGCTACGTGCATGCTGGACCAGCGTGCCACTTAACAAGCCTGCAAGGCCGACCGCAGTGTTTAAAGGAGAGGAACGTGACAGAAGTTTGCTTTCAGTGCCTTTTATGAAGCATGACTATTTTTAAAAGTTCTTTTTTTTTCTTATGTTTTAACGGCGTTCCCTAATCAAACAAGGTCAATCAAAGAGGAAAATCAGTCTTCTAATCAATGCATCATTATATTCATTTAGATACGGAGTCCACACTTGCTGGTTACCGGACACCTGGCTGAGAAATGCGCGCTGGGGACCAGGGCCGGCCCAGCTCCCTTGGCAGCAAACGCTGCCCGTGGCTCAGGCCTCTCACCTGCACACAGGGCGCATGGAGGTGGCTGCCGCAGAGGTGGCCGGAGTGACCTGAGCTCATCCACGAAAAGGGCAGTTAGCAGTGCCAACAACAGAACTCGAACCATTATTTGCCATTATTTGCCCGAAGCAAGGCCTTTCCCACACCGCTGCCACTCATGCCACTGTGACTGTGGACAGCCCAGGCCAACCTGGCTGCACCATGGAGGGCGCCAGCATGCAGTCCAACCTGGGTCAGGCAGGAGGAGGCAGGCATCTGGTGACATGCAAAGAGAGAGGGGGTGACATGCAAAGAGAGAGGACAGGACTTAGAGGGGAGGTGACACTTGCGGGCACTCACTCTCTGAGGCGCGGGGAAGTGTGCCAGGCCCCGGTGCTTCCCAGGTGAGCAGGGGACAAGAATCAACAACCCAACTGGGTGCCTGAGAGGTGGACCCGACCCAGCGTCAGCTGCGTTATGACCAGCTTCCCAAGCACAGAGCAGGGAAACAGACCATCAGCAGCCTCGAGGGGAGGAAGTGGATACGTGCCAGCCTCGCCCAGCGGTGAAGGGTAAGGGCACTTGCCTATGTGGATCATCGCGCACGTCCTGGCAGGGAGTGATAAGAAGGCTCACGGCCTCTGTGGGATTCTGTCTGCAAATCCGTAATCCTAGTCCAGTCACGAGGGAACCAGCAGACAAACCCCAGCTGAGGAACATTCTACAGAATGTGCGGCCGACAATCCTCCAAAATGCCAAGGTCATGAAAAACAAGTAAGAAAACAAAACAAAAAACCCAACTGTCCCAGACCAAAGAAGGTTAAGGAGTCGCAACAAAATGCAATGTGGGATTCTAGACCGGTGGAACCAAAATGGAAATTGGCGGGAAAACTCAAAAGCCCCGAATAAAGTTTGGAGTTCAGGCAATGGGAACACAGCATCGTTACTGTCCTCACTGACCCTGGTCTCTATGGTCACTTTTGGTGGTTACTTTAACAACAAGAAGAAGAAATATTTGTTAAGCAATACAGAAGCCTATTACGCTGTGAGTTTTGTTAAATGGGTCCTATTTTAATATCCAGATTTTGCCGGACTTACTGTGACACACTGGGGGGCAGACCCAAAGCCTCACACACATGAAGGAGATGGCACCGATTTACAGAGTTGTCCTGCCCTCTTCCATAAAAGCAGGCGCACAGAGCAGAGCAGAAGGAAAGGTGACGCTGGCCAGGAACACACAGCACTCTTGTGGCCAACATTTCATTAGGTAAGGTCACATAAACACCTTGTAACGTTGAAAAATTCACCTTTAGAAGTTATACGCAAGGAACACCGCTGTTACCTTAATTTATGGCTCATTTGTCCATTAAAAGAACCCGGTTCTACCTCCTTGGTACACCGTTAACAGGTCACTCTGTTTTTCCCATTTCCGGATGTTCCAACTCAGTGGACCAGCCCCGGGAAGACATATTTCTACAGGAGGGTGAATAAATCACCAACTGAAGATGATTCTAACGGGCCTGCTTCGGGCGGGCAGAATTCCCCACGTGCAAATAATGGCAAATACTGTAAATCTGGGCCGCATCGGAGACCCCACTTGATGTTCCTGCTTCTTTAAAAGAGATTTAACCCCAAAAACTCGGTTGCCAGACATACATTTTGAGCCAAACTATTTATTTTGTTCAAATAAAAACCTGAGGGAAACAGTTCAGTTTGCCTACCACCTTCAGCAACATTGCATGAAAAACCCAAATATGAACAAATATAACTGGTTAGTAACAGACTTCTCTACAATTTAACACTCACTTTAATATAGTTTGCTATTAATACCCAACCTGAGCAAAAAAGATGAAAGGACTACTTTTAGAGCATGTAAATCACACTTTTGTCTAAAAGCAAGGAATTTTGAATGTTGACCTATGATTTGTGTCCCAAACAATGGTTTCTTTAAATACATAAGAGGTTCTTTACAGAAAATATGCATACACCTTGAATTTATTTTGTCATAATACATTTAAATAATGGTTTCTAGTCACTAATGAAAAGCCATTAAAAATAATGAATTCTGTCTAAATCTAATTAAAAACAAAACTAATATACATGTTATGTGTTGTTTCTAGTCAAATATGCCTATTAATGCCTTCCTCAAGGAATTTAAATAGAAAATATTACCTAGATTCAGGGTTATTACTCTGCATCTTGTTGTCTACTCTTTACCAACAGCAACAGTCCAAAAATATGTGTATTCATTTTGTTGCTTAATAGCACAATTAATGCTTTTTCTCCCAAATCAAAAATGCATTTTTAAACTATTCTATTTCTTAATTAAAAAGCGTTATTGGATTTAGCTTAAAATTCTTTTGCATTTTCCATTACTGCTAACTTAATTAACTTTTGTTCACTAATTGTTGCGTATATGAAAAGAAAAAGTGCTAAAAAGCACCCATATTGCTAATGTCTACTGTTTTCCTTTTATTCATGTATAATTATGAAGTTTCTCAATGTTGTTGATAGCAATATTCAAATTGTTAAGCCAGTTAAGAAGGTAAACTTATTTTCCAAATAATAAAACAGTCTGGCAAATTTTTCATTTCTAAATTTTAGGTATAAAAATGTAATTTCCCCATTTCACATAAATGGTGTGTTACATGACCTAACCATAATACTAGAGATATATCATAAAATAACATCAGAAATGGGAACCATTTTATTCCTTTTTTTAATTACCAACTATTGTTTGTTTTATTTCCCAGGGTCGCTATTTTAGGACTGAATGTTCAGATTAATTAATTATAGGTCAAATGTGAAACAGCACAAATCTCTAAATAGGGATTCTCAGATTCTAACCCTGATGCTGAAGATCTCTCTAGAGCCTAGTTTACTGCGTTAAAAAATGGAAGTATAAAATAGAGCCATAGACTTTCAGGCTGATTGATTAGTGATGTCTGCACGGGCGAGTGAGATGACAATAGTAAAGCAGGCACCCTGCCCATGCGTGCTGTTCACAGACTGGAGGATCCTAAAGATCCTCCAAAGACAAAGTCCTGTGCATGTTTGGATGTATCGTATCTTGAGTTTAAAAAGTTATCGCTCTCGCCAAAACTGGTTTGGCTCAGTGGTAGAGCGTCGGTCTGCGGACTGAAGGGTCCCAGGTTCGATTCCGGTCAAGGGCATGTACCTTGGCTGCTGGTTGATGTTTCTCTCTCATCGACATTTCTAGCTCTCTATCTCTCTCCCTTCCTCTCTGTAAAATATCAATAAAAAATATTTTAAAAAAAGTTATCGCTCTCAAGTTGAATCTACCCAGCTCCAACCATGCAATCAAAATATCTACTACTAATTGGGATAGGTTTTTCACTCAAAATCTAACATATTGTTTGAAGTTGGGCCAACTTTATTTTTGCTTCCTCACGGAATTAGTTACAAAAATCTTCTGAGCTATAAACAAAAAAGTCACAATTATTGTCCAATGCCAAACATCTTAAGTGTTTATAAAATGTCAGTGAGTTTGTCCCAGACCTCAAGTTTCCAACCTTGAAGTCAAATTTGTCTTCAAGTGGTCAGCACTCTGCATGGGACAAAGACCTATTCTTTCAGAATATGGACTATGCCCATGAGACCTGACATACCCTATCCCCCAGGGACTAACAGGGTCACATGGCATAGTAGAAAGAAGAACACTGGGTGACCAGACTGTCGACCTGAATCCTAGTTCAAGCGTGTAAATAAACTGTAACTGACATGTCAGTGCTAAGTGACTATATGAGTACTTATCCATAAAGACAAGATGATTGGCAATGTCCGTCAAGGGTACCAGAGGGCCAAGTGGTGACAGCCACACCCCCCAAAAAAACAAAAAGTTTGTCCATTCCAGTTTTAACTCTGGAAAGTGGAGTTGAAAGAGGAGTGTCAAGTCATACATTAATTCAAATTCATTCCACACAAATTCCAAGACTGTATCACATCTCTGAAATTCAGAATGGTTCTAGATTTTATGAAACACTTCTTACAACACCTGGAAGGACCCAAAAGGCACAGAAAACACTTGTTAATGGTCTAGCAAACGTTCAACCCCACGGGATACATCCCTAAAAGTAATCTCGGGGACGTGATGAGGAATAAGTAAATTATTACACAAAGAACACGTCCAACAGTACTTGGCACATACTAACTGTCCAATAAATACGATTACCTACACTTTGAGAACCCCAACCAAACTCTAAAGTCTGGATGGGGTGACCCTGCTCCTGGGACCCAGAAATAGCTCCCACGTGGTATTTGGCAATTAGTTTAATCCTCTCCTCCTTGGCAAAGAGATAGGCTGGGAAGGGATGTTAAGCCAGGACAAGCCAATTAGGTTGGCACAAGCAAAACCAAGCAGCAGACTCTGGTTCAGAGCCTGAGGCGAGACCCCGCCCCCCTCCCTGAGGGTAAAGAAGGAGGAAGAAAGTGGGCTGGGGAGAAACCTGGCGGAAAGCAGCTGGAGGCTAACGCTGACAAGTAAAAATTCAGGTAGGACCTGATCAAACCATTCCTGAAATTTAATCTCTAGACTCTTCAATTTTAAGTGTCTTTGTATTTAAAATAGCACCAGTAGGCCTTCTGCTATTTGCAACTAAAAAATATATGATATAATCAGAATGTTGGTTTAAAAATACCAACATGAAATTATTCAATTCTTCCTACATTCATCACTAAGAGGAAAATGTCAAATTATAAAGATAAAAATCAAGACCGCATGCTGGATGAAATATATAAGGATAACATCTCCCGGTTCCTCTACCTTCCCCTCCTTTTCTTCCCACTTCCTTCCTATAGAAGAGGAATGAACTTGGGGAAGGGTTTCAAGATCTCATTTAGACAAAAGGAGAGAGAACAGGCACTCGAGTGCCTGGCTGCAAAGTCTTACTCCTGGTAACACCGAGTCACAGGCTCGGAATCCCTAAAAGGCCTCCTGGGAACCGCTGCCTCGGCCTCGCATGGGGCCTGCCTCTGAGCAGTGCCACCAGACGGCACATGCATCTGGGCAGGGAAGACTCGCTGAGGGGGCCACGCTTTATTCCCCGAGGTCACAGCTGCACCCCAGGCAGGAAGACAAGGCTGGCCCTAGGCTGGGATTTCCGGTCTCTGCACGGAAGGCCTTTCCCACACCACCACTCTCCGTCTGAGCGTCATGCCCCACAAGGGAAAGTCAGAGAGAAACTGCTCCAGCTCATGAGAAACTCCAGGCACAAGGAGGGCAAGGGGGAGACTCCCAGAGACAGCACCGGGGAGTTTGGTCTCTGGGAGGATGATGGTCTGTATACCAGCTTCCTGACCTCAGGGCTGAGGGCAGAACAAAAACAGTGGAGGCAGTTTTATAGGCGCTCACTCAGCAGCTGCGAGCCGGGCCTGGAGGGTGTGGGCTGGGAGACACTCCGAGGGTGCAGACGGGATGATTACTACCCTCCCAGACAACTGTCAGAGGAGGAATGCATGCTCCACATTAACTATTAAATGCTCTCTGCGGGATGTCTAGACAGAAAGCGCCACGTTTACGAGGTGGGGCCCGAACATCAGGATGGAGCCTGGGTTTTGCTCCTATGTTTCTCTATCTCAGTGAATGTGTAGTGTCAGTAACTCCCAGTGAAGCAGACCTAGAGGAAGACTGGGGACTTCGCAGAAGTAACAGGACAAGAGAACTCCATTCCATTCCGCACCGGAGGCTCCACTAACCCACCCAACACAACCAATCCCCCCCCCCCCCCCCCCCCCCCGTCTCTCCTTCACCTCCCTCACGGCTCTTCCTGGGGTCTAAGGTTAGGGGAGGCACTCACCAAAAATTCAGTTATCAAGACAAATGAGATTGTAATGCAATATTCTAAAGTTTAAAATGAATGCAAAAAAAAATTAATGATGAACAAAACATTAAACATTTAAACAAAGTTAAAACCAGAAAATAAACTACTTCTACCATCATGCTCTTTAAAAAATAAAAATAAAATAAATAAAATAAAGCCAGTAACAGTTTTGTATAAAGTCATATGGAAATCTCAGGCAAAAGGAAAAATCAGTAATAAAAAATATTGCATTGAGAAATATAATTTATCTTGATTGATGAGTTTTTTGACACCCTAGTCCCAGCCCTATTATAAATGAGAGGGAATTTAAAAAAATATATATATATATTTTATTAAATTTTACAGAGAGGAAGGGAGAGGAGAGGGATAGAGAGTTAGAAACATTGATCAGCTGCCTCCTGCAAACTCCCTACTGGGTGCATGCCCTTGTCCGGAAACGAACCTGGGACCCTTGAGTCCACAGGCTGATGCTCTAGCCACTGAGCCAAACCAATTAGGGTGAGAGGGACATTTAATAGCGCACATCATGAAAATGACACCAATAAGGCATCATCCACTGGGAGAAAACTATGTGCCAGGCATCGAGATGAAAATGTACCACATTTTATCTCCTTTAATCTTTTCAACGACTTATATCAAGAATGTACTCATTTCCCCTTTCACAGATGAATAAACTGAGGTTCTGAAGCTGGAAACATGCCCTCATACTGTAAAAGATAAAAAGTGGCCCTAGCCAGTTTGGCTCAGTGGATAAAGCATCATCCTGAGGACTGAAGGGTCCCAAGTTCGATTCTCGCCAAGAGCACATGCCTTGGTTTGTGGCTTGATCCCCAGTTGGGGGAATGTAGGAGGTGACTGATCAATGACTCTCTCTCATTATAGATGTTTCTATCTGTCTATCCTTCTCCCTTCCTCTCTAAAATCAATAAAAATATATATTTTTTTAAAAAGTGAATTCCAGACATATAAAACCTAAGACAAAAATTCCAAACTATGGCAATGTGGGCCAAACCAAGCCCACCACCTGTTGTATAAATAAAGTTTTATTGAAACACCATCTCCTCCATTCAAGTATAATCTATGGTTGCTTTCATGCTATAACACCAGACTTGAACAGCTATGAAAGAGAAAACAAAACAATATTATAGTATGAAAGAATTGGCAATAATGTAAATATCTATCAGTGGGAACTTGCTAAACAAAAGATATCCATTACCACACAACGGTTCAAAAGTAGATAATCCTACACCCTGGCCCATCTGGCGCCGTTGGTTGAGCACCTCCTGAGCACCTAAAGCTCACCAGCTCAATTCCCACCAGGCACAAGGCCAGGGCACAAGGCCAGGTTTGGTCCCGATCAGGGTGGGTACCAGAGGCAACTGATCAATGTTTCTCTCTCATGTCACATTGATGTTTCTCTCTCTTCTTCTCTCTCTAGAATCAATAAAAACATATTTTCAAAAACTATAAAAAACAGTAGATAATCCTACATGAGAATAAATTCCAAGTGAATCCCAATTTAAATATTTAGGATAAATACATAAAAGTACAAAAAGTGTAACCACACAGAAACCTTATTTTCTTTAATCTGCTTTTTGATTTTTATTGTTTTCCCTTTGACTCAACCAGCCTCACCTAGCACCCTCACCTGAATGTAAACGCCAGGATGTCTGATTCCATACACACCCGGCTCCCTGTCCCTTGCTTAACCATTGAGCTCTCGGGTCAAAAGGTTCTGGTCAGCACCCAGAAGTCTTGGAAACAAGGTCCTGGGTCTACTGATCATTGAGTTTTCAAACAACTAAACTTAGTATCTTTGACTCAGTTGTGTTTTAGATCCAGACCCAGGAAAACAAAAAGAGCCCACAGCATAAATCCTTCCGAAATTGGACAGAACAACTCCATGGCTGACAGGACCAGACACAATGATCAATTACCCCCTAGTTCCAACCAACCAGGAGAGGCCAGGCTCCAGACTTCATTAGTTCCCATGATCAATGGTTTTCCCTGGACACCCACCCCCTGGAAGCCAATCGGGAGCCGGCTAGAGCAGGAGCTCGCCTGTGACTCCAGGCAAGGTGCTGTATCCTTAATAAATCCTTACTTCCTGGGTGCGAACTCCTGTTACTGTCTTATTGGCTTAGATGCCTGCTGGCAAACGGACCTCTTCAGACTGGTAACATGAGCAGTTGTGAAAAAGTTTGGCGCTGGGAAAGCCTTTTTAAGTATCTCTGTATCCCAAAGGCAGGAAACACTGACAGTATCAAATACATTAAAGAAATATTTAATTTTCTGATTACCGAAAGCGCCATCAAAAACATCAAATAATATCAGCAAAAACATTGGCAATTCAGACCACAAAAGGGAACGTCTTTAATATATCAAGAGAATCTAGTCACTGATAAGCCCAAAATACTGCTTAAAAATGGGCAAGGGATGTGAACCAACAGTTCAAAAAAAGAAAGACAAGTGGTCCTTGATGTATGTAGGAAGAGTTGCCGTACGCCGCTAATAATGAGAAACACAATTTAAAGTTGTGTAGATGTGTTCTTTCACATGCTAAATGTAAACATCAGGATGTCTGATCCCATACACTCTGTCAGCAAGGATGTATTCATATAAGCACTTCCATTTATGGCTCCCGAGAGACTGATATAATCCTTATAATAGAAAATTTGGCATCAGCCATTGAAATGACAAGTGTGCACTCCCCTGCCCCGGTGTTAATTACACAGACACGCTTGCATTCATGCAAGGATAAGGTTGGTCAAGGCAGCATCGCTGGTAACATCCAACGCTGGAAACAAGATTAATGCCCATCACCAATGGGCTAATTAACTAAATTACCGCAAACTGGTGTAATAGGACAGGGTAAAACTGGAAAAGGAAAAGAAACCTCCCTAAGCTAACGTGGTAAAACTTAAAAGTTATACTTTTTAGTGTAAAACCTGATATGCATAATAATATGCTAGCATCTGTTTAAACAATGACAAGACAAACGACCACATATATTTACTGTGCGGCCACAACACACATAAAAGAAGCCATAACGCCAGCAGATGATGGAGAAAGGGGGAGATTTTTCACTCCTTCCTTCCTTTTACTTACGCCATGTTAATAGTTATTTAAAGGTGAAATTTCAAAAATTCATAGACATTTTAAATGGAGAAAGCAGTACCTGACACCGTCAGTGGGGGGAAAGCTAGCGGCAAAGGGATCATTAGAAAATTGCATGGTATCCCTTAAAGAAAAATTACATACAAACCAAACCGGTGCCTGGAAGGACACAAAGATTACGAGGAAACTCGCTGAACTGCGTATGGTGGTTACTTTGGGATGGGAGGGCCAAAGCTTTTCCTTTTGTGAATACATACACCTAGCACTTCCGTAATCAACAGTAGCAACAACAGCAAATTTTTAAAAAATGGACACATACCATCCTAAAGCCATGCCCTGCGCATGTTCTGGATAAACTCCGGACCTCTGAGGTCGTGAACCACGGCAGGCACGCTCAACGGGGCAGCGGTGCCCCCGAGAGTGGAGGTGGGGTCTTCCACCGTTTCCATCTCTAAAGCACAGACACGCATAGAGTCCGTGATCAGATACGCACAGTCGATCTCTGGTCTTAAAAGTTCATGGGCTGGGGGATGATCATGGGGAAAAAATACGTCTAAAAAGGCATTTGGGGGGGAGAAAACGAGTTGGAGGAAAAAGGATTCTGGGATTACGTGGGCCACGAAGATCCTCTGGTCTTTTCACTCACGTGACTGTTAAGTCAGATCCCTATTAAAGCAGATGTTCTATTTTAACCTTAAAATGAGACAAGTGTTTTAGAAAGCCAATATTATAGAGCTAACCTTCTAAGAAGCCATTATGGTTCTCACTGGAATTTTACATTTGACGCCCTATGAAAAGCCTGTAACAGTTAATGACACACCCACTGTTACTGATGGGAAACTGAGGCTCAGCTTACCGGCTGGGCGAACGCGGCTGGGATTTGCACCAGCCTGCGCAGCTCTTCCACTTGGCTGCCCCTCCTGCTGCTTCCCCACCGTGTCATATTTAATTTTCACCCGTGATTCCTGCCACTCAGGAACTGGGGAGGTCCCGTCTTTTGTCACCTAATTTCACACCTCTGCCTCCCAGCCACCTGCCCTTCACAACCCGACCAGAGCCAGCTCCTTGGTCCAGCGGTGGGTGAACAGGCTCAAAAGGCCCGGGCTGTCACAGACTCTCCATCATCACTTCATCCTGCATCAGGTCTCCCTGGGAAGCGTTTTCCAGTCTCCTGCAAATCCTCTTTCCCCCACCTCAGCTCAGAGTCTCAAGGCACACTGTACCAAGGCTCGCTCTGAAACCCAGACGCCCGCCGCGGTTGCACTGGAAAACCTTGAAATGTCTTCAGCTCATGGCAGAACTCTAAGACGGGGAGGGGACGGCAAAGAAGCTCCTTGCAGAACACCAGCACGAGGGGCTTGGACAGCAAAGCACACCGGGACCCCCTCACCCTTCTTACCCACACCGGCCGAGCAGGCACCCGGTAAATAAGGGTTGCATGCAACAAATGAGGCATGCAAGGGAAACATGGAAATATAAATCTGTGAAAGCACAAGAACAGCCAGCTCTCTTCTTTTTCATTGATCTATTCGGGGTCAAATAAAATGTTTGAAACCGGTTTGGCTCAGTGGATAGAGCATCGGTCTGCGGACTGAAAGGTCCCGGGTTTGATTCCGGTCAGGGGCATGTACATGGATTTCGGGCACATCCCCAGTAGGGGGTGTGCAGGAGGCAGCTGGTGGATGTTTCTCTCTCATCAATGTTTCTAACTCTCTGTCCTTCTACCTTCCTCTCTGTGAAAAATCAATAAAATATATTTTTAAAAACCCACAAAAAACAACAACTCCTCATTAAAGGATCACTGTTATATGTTTAGGGATTTGATTGCTCATTGATGGAGAAGAAGCAAAGGCCACTCCAAGAGTTACAGATGGGGTCTATTTACATTGACAGCAGAGAAGGTGGTCACCATAGACATAATGTTGAAAAAGGCCTCCAATAGAAAGATAGCAGGATGGGATGGTTTTGTAAGCGAGGCGAGCTTTCGTGTCAGGATTTAAGTGGCAAGACGAGGCTGTGGACAATGAAAACAATGGCTCCCAAAGGCCGAGCCAAAGACCCGCGTTAAAAATGAAACCCACATTCCGGAGCCCCCGTCAGCATCTCCAAGAGTGGGGTCCGGGAAAGGGCGCTTTGGGGACAATGAAAACAGCCATGAATAGTAGTAATACCCGGAGGTGACAGCGAGACACACAGTGCTTACAGGAGTCACCTCACAGAGTTCTCACTTCAGCGGAAGCCATAAACTTCATCCCTGGTTTTTTGTTTTTAAAAATATATATTTTATTGATTTTTTACAGAGAGGAAGAGAGAGGGATAGAGCTAGAAACATCGATGAGAGAGAATCACTCATCAGCTGCCTCTTGCACACTCCCCACCGGGGATGTGCCCGCAACCAAGACACATGCCCTTGACCGGAATCAAACCCGGGACCCTTCAGTCCACAGGCCGACGCTCTCTCCACTGAGCCAAACCGGTTTTGGCAACTTCATCCCTGTTAAACAGATGGGAGATGCTGAGGGTCCGAGGGTGACCTGTCCACGGTCACTCTCCAAACAAGTAGCTTTTAACACTCCGCCCCCGGCCGGTTCTCTACACACAGCTGGCGGTTACAGGCCCCTGACAATGAACCGATGCCATGGGCGGTGCTATTTGCTCCTGACAATGCTGGCCCTGTTTTAAGGATGAAGACACTGCAGCCTGGGAAGGTTAACTGACTTGGTATTTAGCTCACACCTTTAATGTAAGCACGTGGCGAGGCAGGATTCAAGCTCAGAGAACTGGCTCCAGAAACACCCAGTGAAACATCCGCCACAGTGAAATCTAAATGGCTGGCCACTTCTGGGCAGTGCGGACATTAGCCAAATCTGTAAATCAATATCGATTCGGATTGCATGTCTATGTCCAAAATGCTGTTCCACAAAGAAGGGAATCTCCCGGCCGCGGTGATAAGCAGGGGAAACAGCCTCCTGGGGCACAGAGCTAAGCGGCAGACAAAGGGAAATGAGGTGAGGAGCATCTGCCTTTGTTGTCTGCAGGCCCTTTCCCAGGCAGACACAATGGCTGTAATCACTGCACTGCACCGGGGAGGGCCCAGGCCAGAGCCTTGCGAGACTAAGATGGAAGGAAAAACTTGTGAGAAAACTACCTATACACCGAATTCAAACCACACAACTGTGTGTTCTTAAGAGGGTCTGTCCAAGCTACGGTAACAAAGATTTAAAAGTTTTTAAAACAATGCCAACTCACTCCAAAGATGACCCCGGCTGGGCAGCAGGGGAGACCACCCCAGGAACCGCTGAGAGGAAAAGGAAACTCTCTGGCTGAAGGGGGGGGGGGGGCAGTGTGGTGTGGTTCAGAAATAATTCAACCAGCCGATCGACTATCACTCATACCACGAGGGAAAAACAGCCCTGACCACATTCTCTGTGCATCACTAAGAAGACAGTTACATGAAGGGCTCCGAAAAGTCTGGAACTCTAAGAAAGAAAGAAAAAGAAGAAACAAGGAGGAGGAAGAGGAAGAAGAGGAGGAGGAGAAGGAAGAGAAGGAGGGGAGGAGGAGGAGAAGGAAGAGGAGGAGGAGGAGGAAGAGGAGAAGAAGAAGGAGGAGGAGGAGGAGGAGAAGAAGAAGAAGAAGAAGAAGAAGAAGAAGAAGAAGAAGAAGAAGAAGAAAAAGAAGAACTTTCTTCTCCTAGACTCCTGTTAATCATCAATCTATGATTTCCTTTTGAAGAGGAGGAGGAGGAGGAGGAGGAGGAGGAGGAGGAGGAGGAGGAGGAGGAGGAGGAGGAGAAGAAGAAGAAGAAGAAGAGGAAGAAGTACTCATTTTTTCAGAAGAAGAAGAAGAAGAAGAAGAAGAAGAAAGTACTCATTTTTTCAGAAGAAGAAGAAGAAGAAGAAGAAGAAGAAGAAGAAGAAGAAGAAGAAGAAGAAGAAAAAGAAGAAAGTTCTCATTTTTTCAGATAATACAGTGAAGCAAAATGCATAGAGAAACAGAATTAATAAGAAACAAAAGGTTGTGACTGGGCGGAAGTCAGAACAGTGCACTTTCCCCTCTGGATCCCGGAGGACACCTCTGAGGGTCCACCACGTCCAGGAACTTAGCTGCAGGTTTTCGGGGCAGGGGCTCCCGTCCCACAGAAAGCGTTGTGATTTCCCAGTCAGCAGGATCCTGGCTGTGAAAACAGGCTCTGTAATTAGCAAATTAGAAGGCTCTTCCTCGAAGGTCACACCGCTAATGCAAACAAAGCCTCAACATAAAATAATCCTTTTCGGAAGAAGATGGATGAAGGGGAGGAGGCGGCTGTCCCCACCCGCTTCCCTCCTTTCCGCAGCCTCTGTGCTCGCCCCGGGGCCACTGTGGGCCTTTCCAGGTGGGGGAGGTTCTTTTCGGTTATTAGCAGTAAATGTTGTCCCAACTCCCTCCAACAACACCAAACCCAGAAAGACCAAGCCAAAAAGGCCCATTTGATAAAGAAGAAACGTTTCTTTAAACAGCAGGCTCCTAACCATGCTACGGGTCACATGGTCTAACCACGGGGTCCAAGACTCACTGACAGCACGGCTCTCACTATTTCATTATGAGTTTGCCTTATAGAAGGTCAAAGGAGGGTCAGCCCCCTCTCTCTGGGCAAAGCCCCTCATCTCAACGTGCTTTCTTTCCCTTTATGTGTTTTTTCCTCCATGGCACTCACCTTCTAAAAGTTTGCACAGGGATGTGGTTTGTATACCGTCTGTAGTCTGTCCACGGCACCCACCAGATAGCGAACTCTAAAGGACAGCGATGCTCCCGACCCGCTGCTGTATACACAGAGCCCCACGAGTATTCCAAACACCATGCTCGGCCAGGAAGTCTCCGTGTGAAAGCGAGGCTTTACTCACCTTCCCTGATATAGAACATGCATGCTTAAATCTAATCATCCCAAGTGTACAATTGAGTGTTCTTTAGTAAGTTTATAGAGCTGCACAAGCATCCCGACAATTCGGTTTCAGAACACTTCCACTCCACCAACTGGTCCAGAGAGGAATTTATAACGCAAGACGCATCTACATTACTTCCCTCTCTTGTTGTACAGTGCAATCAAATGTCTAGAAATATGTTTTTGTGAAGTAGTTGCTCCTAGACTCCTGTTAATCATCAATCTATGATTTCCTCTTGATTCAAACATTTTTTAGTTCCTACACAGTACTCAGCACTCTGAGAGCAATTGAAATAAGATGAGCGGGATTTGAATCCTGTTCTTTCTTCCAGAAACATTAAGGAACATACACATGAAAACGACATACAAATACTGATTTCCTGGCCCCTTCTCTACCACAGGAGGGAAGGATTTTCTCCATTGAATGGCGTGATAGAGTCAAAGTCATGTCCTTCCAGGATGGCGAGCCCACAACAGCAACCTGCACTTCCTGAAACTACCATCCACTAATAATTAAACCACCCCGTGGCATTAATGGTAGAACAGAAAATACAAAAAAGGGAATCCACCTCTCATTGTTAACCCTTGGTTTCCCAAGTTTTCTGGAAACGTAGACTAAGTGGGAGGTGTAACTTCCCATGTAAGAACAAACTGGCTCAAATTCTGTTATATGTATTTCTTTCCTAACTTGCTGAGTTCAAAGCCAAGAGTTCATTAAGACTTTAAGACCCAAAACCAGATCCTAAAATTTTCATTGGGAGTTCAAAATAAATTCTTCACATCCACCCTAAAAATCACAATTAAGACACCACTACTAATCTGCCTTTACTGTTAATTATATTTTAAAAAAACAACAAAACAAAACCACAAAACAAAAAACTACTAATCCCAAAGGTATTTTTTCAAATTCCAAATTTATGGATAATTGGTTACACATTAACAAATAGAATCTCAAAGCAAAGCACACACTGGCTACCTGTCCTTTTAAATATTACTTATGTTTGCAGACAAAGCTATTAAATTAGCTTCCAAAAGTTGCAAACGTTAACACCAAATTTGTTCCTGTATTTTGAATTTCACGGTAATTTTTAAAATCAAAAACGAAAAAGTCCTTAGAAATGATTTTCTTACTAACACGAAAACACAGAGAGAAGTCAAGAAATGACACAGGAGTTACAAATCAGTTTCTCTTTTCCTCTGGAGAGCTGGAGGTTCTCAACGTGGTCCAGAAGTCTCCCAGACACTCCACGCTGGTGAAAACAAACTAACCTGAATTGACGTTATTAACGCAAACAACCCGAAGAAATATTTCACATGGCTCAGGAAAATGGCATTTCATTACGCTGCTTACGAATATTTATGGCTGAAGTCAAGTGAACAATTATCCGTGCTAAAAAGAAATAACAGGAGCTCATAGCTGGAGACAGATCTGCCTCAACATTATCTCAAACTTATTTTGAAAGGCAATCTTAAAAAACCACCTCGGAGATTTCAGATTAATTTGCACACCCGTGGACATAAATCTGTCCTGCAGACGGAACTGCCAGGGCACAGGGGCGTGTCCCGAGGGGAAAGCCTGCATCCCCCGTTCCTCCTCCCCCATCACAGCCCCGAGGCACGCTGGGTCCATGGCCGCTACCCAGGTTGGCTGTGGGCAGCTGAAAGATGCCGCAGGTGTAGTCCTGAAAAGTCAATGTCCTCATCAGGGTCCACGAATCACGGGCAAAATGGAAGAAATGAAGGACACTGAGACTGCAGGGCAGGATAAGAAAGCCATTCTAAAAGCAGGGGCTTGGAAAGCCCAGAGCCACCCTACTCCTCACCATGTTCCCCCAGCACCCTCCACTAACCCGCTGCCCACATCCTGCTCCTCTATATGAAGTCTTCCCTCCTCTTCTTCCATCGTTTTCTGAGATAGATCATTTGCATCCCACAATTCAGTACTGGACTACTGTGAGCCAACAGCTATTTTTGAATTCATGTATGTAATTAATATTCCCCAGGAAAAATAATTAATTCATTGTAACATACTAATAATCCTTTATTGATATATTACTAATTCGTTCAATGTTGTTTTGGAGGGAGAATGCTCACAATATATATATAAAAGGGTTAACAATTTGCACATAAAAACCAGCGAGTATATATGTGAAGATCTCAGAACCTAAGAGAGCCCAATTGAGTGAAAGCAGAAGAGTTGTGCAGATTGGCTTCACATCCTATTCCTTATGCCAGAAAAGGAGGACACATTGCGGGGATGTTCACCAGGTGGAAGATAGCATCGCTCTGAACATAATGGTAAGACCATTCTACAAGGGAAATGATTACGAAATGCAGATATGCCTGGTTGGGTGGCTCAGTTGGTTGAAGCACTGTCCTGTACACCAAAAGGCTGCAAGTTCAATTCCCAGTCAAGGCACATACCTAGGTCACAGGTTCAATCCCTGGTCCTCCTCTTTCTTTCTTCTCCTACATCCCTCTCCCTCTCTCTCCTTTCTCCCTTACTCTCTCTAAAATCAATAAATATATCCTTGGGTGAGGAAATAAATAAAAATAAATAAATAAGTAGATAAATATAAATAAAATTTGAAAATCAACCATGATTATAACAACCACAAAGGGTAGATATAAATTCTTTACATTTAAAAATTCAGATCATTTTGTTAGTGAAATGTAGAACTTGATCATGACAGAGAGGCATTTAGCTTAATGTAGGAAGCAATTATTTCATGGAAAAATAAAATATCATTGCAAGGGTCCTAACCAGTTTGGCTCAGTGAATAGAGTATCGGCCTGCCAACTGAAGGGTCCCAGGTTTGATTCAAGGGCATGTACCTTGGTTGTGGGCACATCCCCAGTAGGGGGTGTGCAGGAGGCAGCTGATCCATGTTTCTCTCTCATCGATGTTTCTAACTCTCTATCCCTCTCCCCTTCTCTCTGTAAAAAAAATCAATAAAATGTATTTTTTTTAAAAAGATACCATTGCAAGGAATTTCTCTTTATTTGGACTTTAATAAGGCATGCCTGACATGTCTTCCCATGGAAGTCAAATGTTTTATATCTAAAGTTAGCCAGTTGGTCCTGGCCAAGTAGCTCAATTGGTTAGAAAGTCATACCAATTTAAAGTTGGTGCTTCAATCCTTGGTCAGGGCACATAAAGAAACAACCAATAAATGCATAAGTATGTCGAACAACAAAATCTCTCTCTCTCTCTCTCTCTCAAATCAATCAATAAGTAAAAATAAATAAAATTAGGCACCATTTATATTATTACATAAAATACATGTTTCACATACTCACTATAGAAAATCTAAGTCATTTGTGTATGTATTATATATATACATATACATGTATGCACAAAAAACAATCTTTTGTTCCTTATACATCTTTAAAAACATCCACTTACTTTTGAGTAAGAATTACACTTCAAAAAATGTTTTCCTCCGGCAATAGTCAGAGCTAGATATAGCTGTCTTAACCAACATGGAAAGCATTTGTTTAACCTAAATAGATGGATAATCGGTGTTCAATGGCAGTCCTGTGTACTAAATCTGGGGCAGTGCCACTCTTTTCGGATCAGGAGGCCGTGACTATCAGTTATTGCCATTAGCCGTTTTCTGCTTTTAGCTATATTCCTTTTCTTCTCTGCAAGGGGATAAATGCAGACATCTGAAAGGCAGCTAATGTAAGACCAAGGGTTTTGATGCATTACTAACATTTGAATTGAGGCCTGAGAGCATTCCTTTGGCAGGCTAATATTTCTCACTACCTCTGACAAGTAGAACAGAGATCAGGGAGTTGAAAACGCTGAGATGAACTGAAGATCTTGCTGATAAAATGAGTAATGGTATTTTTCTAATGGAGGTTTTTTAACTCTTCACGATGCCTACTTTGCTAGAAAGGCTTTACAGCCCCACGTGAGGGATCAAACCACAGGCCAGCAGAAGCCCCTGGACACCCGTGCGGGCCTTGGGTCTGGCGTCCTAATGGCCAGGTCAGGCTGAGGTGAGCGCACATATTCAAATTGCAGCACAAAAGCCACTTTTTTTTCAAGAAATTGGTCCTTTCTCCCCATTCTCAGGTCAGTTTACTTGTTCATAAACTTCAGACAACCACACTGCTGTCCTTTGGGACCACGAATCTTAGTGTTACTCATTTGCTTCACAGAATCTGAGCCTATGTTGCTTGTCCCTCCTATCTTCCACCAGCCCAAGAGAATCTCATGGCCACTCCAGCGAGGAGCTAGGGGAGAACTTTGGCCATGGAGCTCCTGAAGTCACCTAACCAAGCATTCAAGTCACGGAAAAGCAATGTGCTTGCTGCACCAGTGGTGCTGCAATACAGATCCCAACAGCTCCAATACGCACCCAGACTATAGTGGCTGAACCTTCCATAGAAATTCTAGAGCCCACCTGTCTGTTGTGGAAAAAGCATCTGGCACGTAACAGCACCCAGACTATCTTTCTTGAGTGAGTAAAGTGAGAAACGAGCTAATAAATGAACGGGAACTAAGTTGGTGGCTCCATACCTCTTAATGCGTGTTGTCCCTAAGCAGCGGGTGTGGCATTATAGATTCTGAATCCCTATTGTATAACTCCTCTGGTGCCACCAGAAGGCAACCTCACATCAGCACATAAGCAATGGTTTGGCTCCCTGGCTAGCACTCTATCAGAACAGAGCCATTTTGACATCCCATTCCCTCCTGACCAGGAAGACTCACGGACAGCACAATCGCAGGGTCTCAAGCAACGCCCTGCCCTCCTATTGCAGGGGGCCACGTGCTGGTGGCACCTTCTGCTGTGCACACGAGTACCGAACTCGCACTGCTCCACTGGCCCTGACATGTTCCATGACATCGAAACATTCCCAGGCAGGGACTGAGCAAGCAAGCCGAGTCCCAATTGAACCAACAATCCAATACCACAGGTAAGTGTCAAGTCAATACGGAAGACCTTGTAGACATACAAGTCACATGTCAGGTGCGGAGGCACCGTGACTATAGTTAAATCTCACTCCTTTGAACTCCATTCATTCGGGTCCTGCGTTAAAGTAGGCAGAACAAGAGAAAGACTTGCTTTTTCTGTAGCAAACAGGCTTCCTCTCAGAGTCCCGAAAGTAAAGCTGTGTGGGTCACGTGTGCCTAGACGACAAGTCCAATAAGGAAGGACGCCACGCGTGCGCACACAGCCCGGAGATAAAAGCGGTGAGCTCCAGAACCGGACTCTGAGTCTCACCCGGGCCACTTGGGAGGTGAGCCACCCTGGCAGATGACCCGAACCCTCTGCACGTCACTCTCCGTGTTGGAACAACAGGGATAGTGACAGTGCATAATCAGGAGTGGGCAAACTTTTTGACTCGAGGGCCACAATGGGTTCTTAAACTGGACCGGAGGGCCGGCACAAAAGCAACCTGACCATGCTGGCACTCTCATCTTGGGCTGCTGGTGAAGGAGAGGAGGGGAGAGCAAGAGAACCCTCCGCTCTTTGGACTCCATGCGCCGGATAGAACAGTCGAATGGGCCGGATCCGGCCCGCGGGCCGTAGTTTGCCCATGGCTGGGGCCCCTAACTCGTAGCAAAGCCTTGCCAATAATAAGCATGCTGCATATGAATCAGTGCTGCTAGCACTCTGAGCTCTGTTATGCCCCGAAACTGAGCACGTGCTAGGCCCAGGGGCTGACTGGCTGACCGCTGACACACCTACAACGGGATTTCTGCAGAGACTGGAGGAGGAGGAGCACTTACACACAACTCAGACATTCTCTATTCGCAAAGGTGGCCGCTCCTAAAAGCTTCAACTCACCCCCAGCTCCTCACTAACTACACAGTCATTTCATTTTTGTAGGATTTTTTTTTTTTTAAAAAGCTGAATAATTCAGAGATACTACTCTAGACTGCATTTCCCTCTACAATTCAAGGTCAATGAGACAAAATGCGATCAAATGACAATAGTGGGTTGGAATGACCCAGCAACTCATCAAAACGGCATTGGAAGGAACACAGCCTGGAGCTTAGGTGGAACCACACCACTGAACAGCAAGGACGGACAAAGCCACCAGGACCGTGAAGAGTGGAGAGGGCCGAGGTCCTAAAAACGAGAGGAGAGGCGCGGGATGGAGGACCGTTGGCTTTACCAGCACAAGGAGAAAATGGAGAAACACAGGACAGGCCGCATGGTTTGGAATGCAACAACATTGGTATGAGTTCTTTTCTTTTGTTTTCAAATCCTCATCTTGAGGATATTTTTCCAGTCATCTTTTAGAGAGAATGGAAGAGAGAGGGAAAATCAGAAAGAAACATCTATGAAAGAGAAACACATTGATTGGTAGCTTCCAGCATGTGCCCCGACTTAGGGCCCAGGGCAGAGCTGGGCCCCGAAACCAACGAACAAGCCCTTGACTGAAATTGAACTCGGAACCTTTTGTTCTACAGGCCTATGCTCTATCCACTGAGCCCAACCCGCTAGGGCAGATGCGGGGTTTGATCTCCAAGTAACCTTTTGCTGTGGCAGAGGCCATGGAGTTGGGGTTAACCCACAGTAAAGGCTGCCCAGGTGCAATGCTGCCCAGGACTGGGCACCAAGGCAGAACCACGGAAAAAATTTCCCAAATGTTCACGAAAGGATCTTTCCATGACATTTCCCACCTCAATCACCATTTTCTACCTCAGCAGAAAGAGCTGATTGATTTCATCCTCTCCAAGTCATGGTTTATGTTACACAGCCACCCTGCCAATACCTTTGGGAAAGTCTCCAAACCACGTTAGTGATTATGGAATGAAATTGCCCTCTCTGTCCCATCAACTTAGCTTTACGTTCCTGAAAAGATAGTGTGTTAATCGCCGTGGTCTACACCTCCTGAAGCGGACTCCACGTGATACTTGCAATTCTTTTTATACTAATAAAATCTGCTTTCCAGCTAGTTCCTGGCAGCATTAAATAAGCTACAGTTACTAAAGTACCAGATAGAATGCTATTTGGAAGAATCAGTGAAACCATAACATTCCTTTATTCAGATGCTGTTTACTATATCCTCCCTACATGACCATAAACACAGGGATCTTATCTGGAGAGCTCTCTGTGTCCCAGATTCTAGACCAGTGCCTGTTCCATATATTAAGCATTAGAAAAACTAACTAAAAAGGACTCACATCATTTATCATGATTTGATATGATTTATAATTTTTACATTTATTACATACACATAAACATCCTATCTAATAATGAGGGAAGATGCTAGTTGACCCTTACACTGTCACAAAGATGGTGGCGCCCACAGCCAATAAGGGGGGACTATGCTAATTGACTGTCCAGTCTTCAAAGATGGTGGCACCCACAGCCAATAAGGAGGAAGTATGCTAATTGACGGCCACACTCTCAAAGATGGTGGCGCCAACAGCCACAAGATGGCAGCATCCAGTCCTCTCAGCCCTGTGGCACACCTGCCTCCAGAGTCCCCCAACCTCCTCAGACTCCTAGCCCCCCAGAGCCAACCCAAGGCACAGGCAAGCCTTGGATGGTGGCTGCCCAGATGCCCAAGGCTCAGGTAACCAGGCTGGTCGTGGCTTGTACTGCCAACAATGGCAGCAGCAGAGGTGTGATAGGGCGTCGCCTTCCCCTGATTGCCAGATCGCCTCCTGCCCCTGAGGGCTCCGGATTGTGAGAGGGGGCAGGCTGGGCAAAGGGATGCTCCCCGCCCTCCATGAATTTTCATGCACCAGGCCTCTAGTATAGTTTAATAAATGACATTAACCAACAAATTAAGTTCACCAATTTGGACTATATTCCCAAAGTCTGTGTTCATTCGTCAGACAAGTTTGATAAACTTGATTATATGAAAAATGAATCTTGAAGAACAAGTTTCCTGAATGCATATCACACAACTCGCACCGTTTCTTTTTGGGCAGGGTTATATTAAACCCCTTTCATAGGTAAGGAAAGCTGTGTTCAGAGAGGTTAATGGTGTTTGTTCATGCCAGTCAGTTTCAGGAGCAAAGATGAGGTTTTGCAAACCAGGGCACCCGATTCTAAAACTGCAACCAGCTTTCTAGCCACTAGAGCTAATTCCCTTCTATCTTAAGGAATAAAATAAAACATTCTCCTTTTAGACAGTCTATTATCCAGATCTTGTCTTGAGAGTCAACACAGCTGTCAACAGTTGTCCATAATGTTAAACATACTCTGAGAGGCACATCCTCTCAAAGTGAATTTCTTACTCGGGCTTACAGAAGCTTAGGGGACTTAAAAGCTTAAAGTGTCAGATCTATCTGAGGCAGAACACAAATCAACACACATTCAACCCAACCCTGAAATCCACACCAGCTCCCAGACAAAATGTCTCAGGTAGCAGGGAGGTAACCTCACTCAGTGAGGGGCGGTGGGGGTATGATGACAAGGAAGGCTCTGCTCCAAACCTGCTCTTCGGCCTCTGACTAAAGGGGCATCTGCAGAGGGACCCATAGAGGCCTCTGGACCAGCCTCAGACTCCCTCATAGAAGCCCTGGGGGGTGGGGTGGGTCCTGGAACCCTGCATCTCCTCCAAGCTCCCCGGCGATGCTGAGCCTGCAGGTCCAGAGACCACACTTTGAGAACAGCTGGTCTAAGGGGAGTAATTTCCACTCAGCTCCAGCCCGTGGCTGCAATGGAGAAACTTAGACCCACAGAAACCCAAATACTTTTCAAGCAAGGCTAGATTTTCCCATTCTATTTTTAGGATAGAATGTAAATCAAATAGATCTAAGACCATTAAGTCCAACCTTTATTATTTAGGGGCAGAAACAAAGCATTAAGCCACATTTTCCCCAAGAAAAGAGAACTCAATATGATGTGGGCAATAAAATGAAGTGAAATGAACCCAGTCAAGCAAATGGAGAACTTTAAGATGCTCGTATGTACCTCAGCCCCTAGGTGCCTTCCCACTGCTGAGGGAAGCTTGTATGCAGGTCCATCTCCACACTCAGCTCCCAAAGATGCCATGTGCAAACAGGGAGGCAAGCTAAATTCAAAGCAAGAAATAATCAATGAACATATGTTGATAGGTGTTCATCTTGCTTGAGGTCATGTATATAAGTAACTCCTTTCTCCCTTCCTGGCCACACCTGTGTCACCTTTTCAGGGTCTTCTAGAGGTAAAGATGATGAAGACAATGGTGATGAAGATGATCAAGACAATGGTGATGACACAGTTTATACCACACTTCACAGTCGGTTTGGCTTTGTGCAGAGAATACAGATCATCCTAATGAATCCTTACTACGGTAGATCCCAGCATAGACAATACTATTAATACGCCCACATTACAAATGAAAAGTGGAAGCTAATGGATTAACTTGCTCAAGATAATACAGGCACACCTGTTCCATTGTGCCTCGCTTTATTGCACTTCACAAATGTTGCATTTCTTACAAAATGAAGGGAAGATCCTCCACCAGCAAAGAGATTGCAACTTGCTTTACTGCAGTGGGCTAGAGCCGACCCCATAATACCACTGAGCCATGCAGTGAAGGAGCTGGGATTTACACTCAGTCTCTAGTATGCAAGCTTGGACCCCTACCTCCAGCTGCCCTTAATTGTAGGAATTTTGGTCCTGAGTATAAGGTTAGAACACAGGGATGTAAGACCCATCCCTATAGTTAGAACAAAGGGATGTAAGACCCATCCCATGTGTCACAATAAAGCTGTCACTTCTCACTACAGCAGCGTAACCAGCTAAAACCCGTCCTGTCCTCTAAGAACTAGAGGGGACAAAACTGCCTACCTTGTTCATCAAAAGCAAATTCAAAACCACCTTCTGTCACATCGGGACGATTGGTCCTGCACGGGGGATGCAAAAACAATGACCCCCGTCAGCTGCCAAGCATACTGTGCATTTCTTGTTCCGAGACAGACCTCACTGGTTTGTGGTCCTTAGACTGAGTCTCTACAGTTGACTTCATAACTTGACTTGATCAAATGATGCAGAAAAATCACCTCAAAAGCTAATGATTCTATTGGGCACATCGCAGAGGCTATGTTCATGGTGGGGCAGCTGACTACACACAAAAGGGAGTTGATCACCCTGACACAGACAGCCTGCCGCAGGGCTCTGGGTCAGTCATTTAAGAAGCGGTTGCGTCAGGAAGAGTATGACGGCCAGAAACCCGCACGTGGAAGAGACATCTATGGTGCTCCCGCTGGACACCAAGCATCAGGGACCGAGGTGAACAAAGCAGAGCGGGCCCACACCGAGGGGAGCTTGAGCTCTGGGGGGAGAGAAAGGCATGAAAAAGTAAACAAGAACAAATGTATGCAACTTGCAAAAAAGAGTATGATGACATAACGAAGTGTAAAGTAAAATGATCAGGAGTTCTACAAAATACAGGGTCTCTTGAGGAAGGAACATTTAAGCTCAGCCGCCCTGACGGATACACCAGGGGAGGGTGGCACTCCAGGCCTAGGGGACGGCATGGACAGAAGCTGAAACACAGAAGACGGGGGTAAGAATAGCACAGCACCCACAGGAAGGGAGCAGGGCAGGGCTGGGCCCAAGCAGACATGGAATGTGGGACTCTTTAAAAAGTATAAAAAGCAAGCCCCCTCTGGGCTGCAGTGGCCCAGGAAGAGAACAAAAATCCACTGACAGAGACAGACAGACAGACAGACAGACAGACAGACGCTGGGACCCTGGCACCATCAGTTCCAGAGAGGAGCCGGGTCCCCAGGACGTTCCCATCAGTGGCCCCTTCCAGCCCCGAGTCCTGGCCGGAGGTGTCCCGGCCTCCAGCCTGCGGGACACACCTGTGTTTTCCACATAAACCGCCTTCGCCTAAAGAAAGTCTCCGTGGCTTTCCATTCTCTTACCCAATGATCCCTGACTGATACAAGGAGGGTTCCGAGGGCATTTAGTCTAGGAAATGTGGCTACCTCCGAGTTAAGGAGTCATTATCAGGTGCATACTCTGTGATCAGCGGAGCAAAGCAAGGATGAGTGAAACTCAGTCCGTGTCTCCAAAGACTCTGCCATCGGGAACACAGACGATCATTAAGGCAACTGACGCCAAGTGGGCTCATAAAAGAAAACAACCAAGGGAAACCGGGAACCGCGGAGCATACCAAAGAGGGCCATTCGCTTAGATAAGAGAATCAAAGACGGCTTCGGAGGAGGGGCAGCGTTAAGGGCCCTGGACCCTCGTCTGTCCTCAGACACAAGCAACGTCGCTGGGTGACTATTCTCCCACCTGATTCAAGGACATCCCTTA
This sequence comes from Vespertilio murinus, assembly GCA_963924515.1. Classification (NCBI taxonomy): domain Eukaryota; kingdom Metazoa; phylum Chordata; class Mammalia; order Chiroptera; family Vespertilionidae; genus Vespertilio; species Vespertilio murinus. The sequence continues at coordinate 45,815,340 of OZ004715.1, read as the reverse complement.
CATATTTGCAGCCATCCCAGCGACGTGCAGGAGAAAAGTGGGAATAGTTTGGTCTGCCGCGGTTTGCTCAGGGAAATGGAAAGTGGATCCAATACACCAGCACAAGACATAAACCTCACTAAGGAAAACCCTCCCAGCCTGACAAGGAGCGGAAGTACAAGAGTCACAGGTTGTTAACTGGCTACAGACATCTGCTTCCCGATGAAGAAAGGGGTGGCCTGCCCACCTAGGTGCCATTGTTTCAGCCCAGAGACCCTCTCGGAGGTTTGCAGGTGGGTGTATCCAATCGTGCACAACTGGCTGCTGGCAAGCCCATTCGAGTGGAGTTTGCAAGCAAATAGGGGCTCTTCAGGAACAGACGCGAAGGGGAAATGCGGAAATGGCCTGCGAGAGGCAGGATGAATTCCCTTGGATCAGGCACTCCGGGACCGCAGCGTAGCATGAACTTCTTCCGCTTGCTGATGGAGGACCTGCAGACCCACACCTGCAGGAAGAAGGGAGAGGCCCGGCATCCGGCTGCAAGCCAAATGAGATGCAAAGAATTGGCAACTACCTACACCAGAGGACTCATGTTCGGAGCTCCTGCGTGCTCCCCACAAGAGCGCTGCACCCCAGTGGGTGAGTGTGTGGAGGGCATTATGCAGCACAGTGCCTCATTCACCTCGAGCTGCACGGCCACACATCGGAGCAGATGGCAAGCGAGAAAGAAATATTGATCACCATGAATAATTTTGACTAAAAAGCATATAAAAACTGGATTTTAAAATATTTCAAAATAATTTATTCACTGTGGCCTCGCTGTTTTACATTTCTGTTTATAAATATTTACAATGCACTACCTTCATGAGATAATTATTATTCAGGGTTCGCAGTGGAGAGAGAGAGAGAGAGAGAGAGAGAGAGAGAGAGAGAGATCGGAGACTGGCTGTGAGGATGCCTCTACTAAGCTGTGACAATGTTTTAATTTAGCATTAACTCTCAGCTCTTCCCCGTTAAACATACACGGCTTTATTTGCTTTCTGTTTCAGGTGATGTTTATAGGCAAACAACACGCGTCACTGAGCCAGTTTTCATTTGTGGTGATTTAGTGATACAAGGGTGAGACTCCCAGTTGACATTAATGTGGAATACTAACACGTTTCCAACCCAACTTCCTTAAGCAAGTCCACAGAACGCAAGAAGCAAATCCAAGAGCTGGTGTGACATGACACAGATTCCTTCAGGAGGGAGAGGCACGCTGAGGTACTATTGAAGACAACGATAGCTCTGTAGACAACAACTAAAAAACCCTCTGGAATGTCACACAACCAGTCAGGTCAGAAATGTTGCTACATCCAGAAATGACTCTGAAAATAAAGGTATGCAATTATACCCTTCTATTGTGGACAAGTGAAAAATGTCCACATATGGGTATGGAAGTCTTAGTATGTGCCCTCATTTTAACCTACCAATAGCAATCCTTCTTGCGTGGCTTCGCCCTCCTCACATCATTAGCTTTCAATTTCCCTCCTCAGCCTCTGGACTCAGTGTCTGGTATACCTAGTGGGTTGACAGTTGAACTCAATTTTAGAATAGGGATTGGTCAATGATCAGTCTTTCCAGTTCTCTCTGAACTAACCAGATTGTGAAGTATGAGATTCTCATTAATAATTTTTTTTAATGAATAGCGACACTGAGAGGCAATATAGTAAGTCTGTTCAGTAAGAAGATTCTGAAATGGTTCTGCGTTTGCTGGAATACTAGGATCAGTAATTGTGTCCTCCATTACTCTCCCTATAAAATGTATGTGTCAGTGTGCAGTGAGCATGTGCGTATGTGTATGAAGGGTGGGTGTTAAACGGTGATCCATGGCACTACAAATAATTAATGAAACAAAAATATAAGATAACTCCTCCAGGCACTGTTTGGAGGATGGTAATCACATGTCTGCTAGAAATAAAGACAGACAAGACAATTCTAAGACAGACAAGACAATTCCATTTTTTTTAATTCCATCTCTTAATAAATACATTTAATTTGTTCAGGTGAAACTAAGGGGTTGAGATGTGTTCCTTTCCCCAGAAGTAATAAACTTGGCAATGCTATCTCTGAAACTAAAATTCTGTTCTTTAATGGAGCACAACATTATTATGTTTTGTTACCTATTTTAGGAAAGAAGAAAAAACAAAATTCTGGGACATTCCACAGTGATATGAAACAATGCTTTTTTTTAAAAAAAAAAATTCAGACAACATTTAAATCATCTTCTGTTAAAGGAGAGCTTTCTCAAGTCCATCTGTAAATACATGTAGACATGTGTATGCCTGGGAAGGCTGTTACTCCAGTGGAACGGAAACATTATATAAATCTTTAATTCCCCAGAGTAGCACAGTATGTTCATCACCAAGCACAGTCCCTGCCAAAGTAAATTTAAGACAAAGATATTTTTAATAATGGATTACTGCAGGGAAATGTGACATTTAGTTATAATTGAGCAGGCAGATTTCTAGCCAGATAACTACCTATGCCATTCAGATTCCAAATATGCACATAAGTATATTGAAGCCACGGTTGCATTTCTGAAGCCATTTTTTCCTGATGCCTAATTCACATACATTTATGTAGATGTTTCATAAGTGTTTCCTAAGTCTAAAATGAAACAGCACAGTATTACAGGGTATAAATATTATTTTAAAATTAAAAACAATTTGGACATTAACATCGTCATTAGCTAATGGTTTTTATCTTTCTCTGGGACAGTAAAAGCATTAAAATTCAATTTATACTAAACATTTACTTCTCATAAAAAACGATCATTAACATTTTTTTTTCCAGTTAAAAACACCTAACATCCCAATGGGCCACGCATAATAAAGAAGATAAAGGTGTGAAAACGACTGAAGTAGAAAAAGCAATCAAGTTGAAGGAGATGACAGACAGTGCCCAGGTCTAGAGCTGCCGGTAATTCTTGTCCATCATGTTTTCAGCCCAAACTATAGTTTATGCCCCTGGACTAAGGTGGGGGTTAATGTTAAGATTAATTGCTGGGAGATGCTATTATGTATGGTCATTACGTGGAAATAATCCCGTGATTATAACAGTGTATCAAGGAGATTCGATCAGACCGTTATGATGAGTTTCCCAGGACGTGTGGGTGTTGTTCAATCAATCTCAGACGCAGGCCTCCCTTTCACCTGGATTGATTTCCGTGGGAGCGTCCCCTGGCCCATCTGATTTGTTAAGCCCTCTGCTCCTCGTGTCATTGAGATGTTCTTTCCTGTACACCTCCAGATCTTTCTAATTTATGCTGCAGAACTCCCATCATGTCACCACGAGATACTTCCAGCAGACCTCTGCTATAACTTAGCTCAGGAAAGAAAAATGGATGTGGTTGGGATTTCGTAAAGAATAAAGGAAGGCATGTTATCAGTGTCAGCATCCAAGAAATCTTCGCCTTAAATTTTCTGCCTGCTTCTCGTGTCCAGTCTACCCGCTCCAATCTCGCCTGTCCAAGCTGTGCCATTTTTCAGGCTCATAAGAATCACCCTCCCCATGAGTCTCTGCGGGCCCCTATTGCTTACTTCATTAACATAAAATCTTTACAAGGTTTGCTTTCTCCGAGATCCAGCCCAGCACGGTTTGTCCAGGGAGCAGTAAATACCAGTTGGCTTACAAGTTGGCCTCGTGTAGGAACGAGACATGTCTTTAAATTCAGAATCATGTGAGAGTCGCTGGATGAAGACCTTGCACTATCTGGGAGCAGCAGATTCACACACCGCCCCTCAGATCTTCTCTGGAAAATGGTATCCCCAGACCAATGTGCTTCAGAGGTGCGTGGCTGGTTCGACCGCTGGCACTATTTCCATGCCAGGGCCTTTGTTTCCTCTCCCATCACTCTCACTCAGTGCAGCTGAATGCCATGAGTTTAATAATGTATGCTGGGACAGCCACTGGGGAAAACAATATGGGGGTTCCTCAAAAAAATCAGAACAGAGCTACCACATGACCCAGCAACCCCTCTTCTGGGTAGCTACCCTAAAAATTTGAAAACATTTCTTGGTAAAGGTATATGCACCCCTACGTTCGATGCAGCATTATTCATGGTGGCCAGGACATAGAAACAACAAAAGTGTCCTTGGATAGATGATTGGATGAGGAAGGTGTGGTACATATATGCAATGGATTTCTACTGCACCATCAGAAAATATGAGATACTGCCATTTGCCACAACATGGATGGATCTTGAAAATGCCATGCGAAGAGAAATAAGTCAGACAGAAAATGAACCATATGATGCCATTGTTATGTGGGATATAAAATGGAAAGCAACAATTGACAAAACTTGACAGACCCAGGAGGAAAGGGGCCGGGGATTAGTAAAGGGTAAAGGGGGTCAAATGTATGGTGACAGAAGATCTCACTTTGGGTAGTACGCAGACAATGCAATAGGCAGATGATGTAGTAGAGAATTGGTATATTGAAAACCTATATAACTGTATAAATGAATGACAACAACTCAACCCTGTCATCATGCAGATCCTTGATGTGGTTGAAACGATGGCTTGTGTTGAAATGACAGATCACAAACCTGCAAAAATCCCCCTCAACCACTCAAAGCAAAAACTTTTAAATCCTGGCTAACAGGTCAGGGGCCAAAGGGGGTAGGTACCCTGAGGTCAGCTCTGGCTTTCTGGGGCCCAAGGCTTGAAGTGCTCTCTCGGGCTGCTAAGAATGAGCTGAAAAATAAATGGGATTCTGATTCTATTGCTTTTGATTTGGGTTTGAGTAATCACAGTGAGACAAGTGAACCTCTTAGGGACAAGTAAACAGCTCCCTGGGTAACCCGGCGCACACGTTCTGCGCTGAGGGGAGAGCCAGCAGTGAGTTGACTGTTGCAGGAAGAAATCCTTGCACAATCCCCGAAGGCACTTCCCGAGGTGCCTCTGAGCCAGGCGCTGCTGGCATGGGTGCTGGTGACAGACAGGAAGTCCGCCGAGCCCCCCACGCTCCCGGGGCCGAAGACGGCAGAGCGGGGTGCGTCCTGCTGCTGTAAGGTTCACACACCTACCACCGGCCACGGGGGAAGAATATTTCCAAAAAGGCTGCTGGAAGGAAGTACGCAGCCTTGATCGGGAAACCGAGCACCGAGTGAAAGGGTACGTTTCTAAAACGAGTTAAAGAAACAGGAGTTCCCAGCTAATTCTGAAAAGGGAGGATTGTTATGAAACAACGCTAACAACGACCATGTGAGGAGCCCCATAAGAAACCGATAGAAAAGGGCATCACGGGTCTAAATAGCTGTAAAAGGGGCCTCATGCAAAACCCGGGACAGACTCCATCAGCAATGACTGTCCCCTCCCGTCCTAGGGGCCAGGACAGGGAGCTCAGCGGGGAGGGGAGCAGACTCGTCACAGAAAAGCTCAGGAGCTGACAGGGTCCAGGCATCGGTCCCTCCCCGGGGGCGTGCATTGTGGCCGCTGATAGAGACTGCTGTCCCTCCAGCCCAGGGCAATCTTTGGCCTCCTGCACTCCTCAGGAAAAGGACTTTACCCAGGTTCCAGGTTTCCTCAATGCAAGTCCTGCAGGACAGCGGCCTGGAAGGGAAAGGTGGGGAGGCTGGGAGCCCGGGGTCCCTGCTGCCCATCCCACCAGGGCTAGTCCCCCCTCTATTCTTCAATCTGGGGAAGTTCCCAAATATAGCACGCTCGTAGCAACTGAGCCCTCTCCATGTGTGTGCCTCCTTCTATTAATAATTTAAAGCTTTGAATCTAAAATTAAACAATTTCACATTTCCTGTGGCAGGCATATACGTACAGTGAAATAAATATGAGGGTTGCCTCATCAGCCAGTTCAGGTAAAAATCAAGATTTCCCGGGTGAATGAGGACTTTGTCACCAGATTACAGCGGCTCCCCATTATGGGCTGGAGACACGTTCCAGAGTGGGTGCCTGAAGCCGCAGATACTACCGAAGCCCATATTTACTGTCCATGGTGTTTCCCGTCCCTACCTACCTACCTATGCGAAAGTTTAACTTATAAATTCGGCAATCTCATGGATAGAGGATTTGCCCTTGCCATAGATTTAACAAGCTCTACTTAACGATATTTCTTCGTTCCTTATTACGTTGAAAACTTTCCTTTCACTGGAGAGGAAGCACTTCAGGGCTTCTCTCTGGCATGTCTGAATTGCCAGCTTCGCTACTCTTGCACGTGAAGGCCATTATTAAGTAGAGTAAGGCTCACTTGAACACAAGCTCTGTGATGGGTGACAGCAGATCTGATAACTGAGAGAGCTACCAAGTGCCGCGGGCGGCGAATATAATAGCGTGGAAATGCCAGGCAAACGCCGGATGCCCGTCCCAGGCGGGCCAGAGCAGGACAGCAAGAGATTTCATCGTGACACTAAGAATGGTGTACCATGTAAAACTTATGAATTGTTTATTTCTAGAATTTTTTTCCATTTAACATTTTTGGACCAAGGTGGACCATGGATAACTAAAACCATGACACACACCCCCCCCCCCCCGGGATAAATGGGGGAGGGGGATTTCTATACTCAGGGAACAAGAAAGCAAATGCAATCCGTTCCTAACACAACCACCACGCAAAACAAAGCAAGCAAAACCCTGTAGTCAGTGATTTAAAATATATATATTTTATTGATTTTTTACTGAGAGGAAGAGAGAGGGATAGAGAGTTAGAAACATCGATGAGAGAGAATTGTCAATCAGCTGCCTCCTGCACAATCCCTACTGGGAATGTGCCTGCAACCAAGGCACATGCCCTTAACCGGAATAGAACCCGGGACCTTTCAGTCCGCAGGCCAACGCTCTATCCACTGAGCCAAACCGGTTTCGGCTGTAGTCAGTGATTTTAAGTTTATTAGTAATAACCATTTAAGACATGATGGCTGCTCCTAAAATTCTTCAGGTTCAAATCTGAAAAGAAAGACTAAGAATTATCTGCTCTCGAAAACCTACCATTTACACTTTTTCTTCACTTCATTGAACACCTACTCTCTGGCGGGCGAAAAATCACACGATGCACCTTCTGCAAGACTGAAACTCCCAGAAGTTCCCACAGTCAAGCATTGGGGGAAAAGAACGGGAGGCATCATTCTCCCACCAGAGGTATGAGAAGACTGCACAGGAATCAGGGTGGGGCAGGTCAGGGGCGGGAGAGGAGGGAGCCACAGGAGTGTCAGGACAGACAGCACAGTTCCCTGCAGGCGCAGGAGCTGAGGGTCAGAAAGAACTTTGCCATCCATGCAAAGGAATTTAAGGCTGTATCTTAGCAGACAGGCAAAGCCACTCAGGGAACCCCAGAGCAGGGTCCTGACCACCTTTCCCAGGTTTATCAGACGATCTGAGATAGCCCAGGGGGTGGTTAAGAACAGAAGGCTTAGGAAACTTCCTTCCTTCACCTCTCTCTGTCTCAAACTCCGCACTTGTAAATTCAGGACAACCCTGGTCCCTGGCAACATGAGCTGTGTGAAGGGGAGACACTGGATGCTTGCGAGGCAAGTAGTGCTTGGTCAATGGCACACAACGTCTCTGCACAATTACAGATTCTCCCCACAATGCCCAGACCCTGGCTGTCTTGCAGATCCTTAATTTCTGAAGCTGCGAAGCTTCATCGGACAGCCTGGTTCAGATCCTCCCCTTCATGGCTGTGCCCTCAAAAAATAAACAGCGACAGAATCCTCATTGCTTTACTACCAGTAAGAAAAAGTGTGTTATTTTAATTTTCCACCTCCTCATTTAAGTCCCATTTTTCCCCTCAGCTATAAAAAGCCCTATCACACCTTTTTTTGTTGTTGTTGTTGCTTAAAAAAAAAAAATCAGGTAATAATACTCTATACGAGAAAGGCCCTCGGGGGGAGAAAAAAAACCAGGCCTTTGGCGAGACCATCTGAGATCCCCGTTATGACCTCATGGCATTATTTTCCTTGTTATTATTTTGTTGTTGTTGAGTGTGCCTTTGAGTCTCTGGAGTGTCAGCAAGTTGAGCTCTGTTCCTGAAAGTGAAAAAGCAATGCCTTTCTCTTTCCCTGACAGCTATATTCCCACCGTGACAAAGATAATCATAGACATTAACAGTGGTAACAAGCTATTAGATCATCAACTCGGTGCTTCTCCCCGGGCGGGCAGAGCATCGGAAATCACACGGTATCACGACTGCGCTCTCAGAGGTAAATACATTAAATCTCGCTACCAATTAGCAAAGAGGCTCCTCACACGCCAGCGACAGCCCTCGGTGCTGTATGAACCGCCCCAGGCACCTAGGATCAGCCTCCTCTTCCTAGGCAGTCAAGCCTCGTACCATCGTTTCCTGTTTCTCGCATACACCCAGTCAGTCTGCTTTTCCCTGGATTGTTGTTGCTACTCCAGAACCAGCCAATCCCTCTGCCCTTTATTGCATCTACCACAACCACCACACCACATCTGAAGAACATAACCCATTCTTGACCCCTCCAACAACAGCATGAAGATGTTAACAAGCTCAATGCAGACAGAGATTTGGGGGTGCCCTGTGCACGGTTGAACTCCCAGCACCTAGAAGGATGCCTAGAGTAGGTGTTCAATAATCCTAGGCTGAAAGGATGAGTGAACACAAGAACAAATGAATGGAGGAGCGAACCACAGGGTCCTTCCTAGGCCTTACATGAGAGGCACAGCTCTTGCCTAGCCAGCACTGATCACACCCACTTTTCCTTTTGGGGAACCTTGGCCTCTATCCATACCCAGGATGTCTGAAAAGGGCAAGCAAGCTGTGGGGCGGGACCTCTGAATAAAGAGGCAGACAGAAATCCGGTCCGAACAATTATTAGACACACGTTACGTTGCAGAGAGACGAGTCCAAGGATCAGAACTTCACGGGAAACGTTAGGGAAAGGTGCTACTGGTGCATTCGTACCGCAAGCCCTAAGGATAGTCTCCCTCAAGCTACGAAACGCCCACTCAGAGAGGGGGCCACGGCAGGCAGATGCACAAAGACCCCGTCAAGCTGAGACCCAGGGCCAGCCCCAGACTTCTAAGGGACTTCAGCCCATAAATTCCAGTGTTTGCTTCAGTGCAGTTTGTTCCGGATGTTCTGTGACATGCTCCCGAGCAAGGCCTCAAGGACAACCCCCCCTTCCTCTGGACAGCCCCCAATCAGAAGGCTTCCTAAATGTCACCAGCATGCCTTCACCGCATACCTCGCTGCGTTCCGTCTCAGTCTTCCTTCCCACCCTGCCCAGGGACTCTCAGAGCCCTGCTGCTGAAACCAATCCACCCCAGGATCAGGCATTTCCCACGTGTAATCCCTCAGGCACAAAGCAACCCGTGTCCATTCCGTCGTGAGGCAGTCTTGGAAGGTGACGTGACTTTTGCACAGTCATTCCACGGACTTTGAGGAGACGCTCATTACACAGGCCGACCACAGGCCCGACCTTTCGCCCACAGAAGCTAATCTCCATCTGCAGCCCGCAGATAAGCGCGGGATCCGAAGCCCAGAGGCTGACACACTTATAAGCCGGACTAATTATCACAGTTCATAAAAGCCCCGTCCTTCCGGTCAGCTCGCTTTGGTGCTTTTTAAAAGGAACCCGGGCCTTTTCTAGAAATGAAATCTCTGCTGGAAACCTCCGAACCTCGTCCCGCCGGAGCCAGGGCTCACGCTCCCCGAGAACAGATGTTGGCAGGACACCCGTTCTTTTACGAGGAGCCGTCATTTCTCATCCGACCGTGTCTAAATCTGCTCAAATGTTTTCACATAAGTTGGGGGAACCGTCCTAGAAGAGATAAGACCTACCGAGAGGAAATCTAATGGAAGGACCCGCTCGTGTCCTACATATGGAGAGGGCTTGCAAAGGTCTTCCAGAGCTGGAGGCAAACAGATGTCTTCAGATTTCTGCAACGGAAAAGTGCGGTGCCAACATAAGGCACGGGTGCACTAGGCGGTGCTAATTACTGAGCACGGGTATTTTTGGCTTCCTGTTTACAAAATCGAGACAGAGCTAAATCCATGGTGATGGCATATACCTGCGCTCGGCTTACCTGCAAACCGGCATCCCATTGGGAATGAGATCTCCGTGCGCCTCAGTGTGGCACGATCTCAGGGTGGTAGGGAGGGCACTTCTGAGGGCAGCCGCAGCCCCGCTCTTAAAGGCCCCGGAGAGCAGCATGGGGTCGTGGGCCTTCTTTCTTAATTATAACCCAAGTCTCTGTGAAATCGGACTAACCCTTCCTCTGCTCCCTAAATTAATTCCTTTTCTGTCCCTCATTCCAGGCCTCGCAAACACGGCGGGAACGCACATTTTTATCGCATTGAGGCATGTCTTTTGCTTGGAAGCTTCTGCCAGCTGTGGAGTCACTCCGAGCCCGGCCCCGGGTATGCCTCTGGTAGACGGAGCATCTGAAACTCATCCTGTGGCTTATTTACCGAGGGTGAGGGTGGAGCTGCTTTGGGAATTACATGAGGAGGACACAAAATACTAATCCCCAGCCAGCCCTCGGGGCCTCCCAGCACAAGGCGTTTTGGGTTTTGTGCTGTCTGAATATTTAGTAACTAAACCACAAGTCCACTACTCTAAGTGACAAGGTATAGTTCATGCAAGAGAAGAAACAATCCTAAAAACAAAACAAAACAAAACAAAACAAAACAACAATGAATGACTGCATCAATTAAAAAAAAAAAAAACTTGGCTAGCGATGACTGATGACCCGATCGATGATTAATAGCCTGATCACCTGGGGTAGGAACAGTAACCATGTCAACTGCTGGGCCCACCCTCACGGTCCCTGGCAGTTTGAACTCTACATTCGGAATTCTCAGGACAGTGCCAGGATACACAGTGCGTGCTCAAGAAAAGGTGGCCCTTCTTAAATATGTGAAATTACTCTGAGGAAACAAGCGTAAGGTCACAGTCTGACCAGGTAGCCCAGAGAGCCTGCGGGTGAGAGCCTGAGGCTCAGGTGGGTCCCGAGGTCGCCAGGAGGGCATCAGGGTGACAGTTCCCTCGGGCCTCACTGTCCGCTGCAGCGTGCACCGGGGTGTCAGTGAGAGCAGACCAGCTTCCGGCCAGACTCGGAGGCTGGGCGCTGGGTTCACACTGTGCTGGCCACACTGTGTGCCTCAGAGCGCAGGTGCTTGGCTGTCCCCGGTGAGAGGTAATACAGTCCCCGTCTTCCTCAGCAAAGCCACTGCCGTCTACACCTCTCAGCGAACCTCACCTAACACCGCCGTTAGCCCCGGGGAACCTCAGAGTTCACACTGTGCACAGGGAGCCAGCGGCATCCACAGCTGCACCTGCAGATGCAGGCTAGGCCAAGCAAGGAAAACCATTGTTTTTAAACAAAGCCAGTCTGTCCCAGGTAATAGCACATTCCAGAGGAAAAGACTGTCGATTAAAATTGGGGAAAAAATTTTTTTCAAGATTTTACGTTGGGAAGACAAATCGACAACTACTTGGCCATTCGCTGATGAATCCAGAAGGCCGGACTCACAGACAACCGATTCCAGTGCAGCCTGAGGGGGCTGGCCCTTGGAAAAGGAGGGTCTGTCTGTCAGAAAGTCAGCCTGAGAAGGACTTACCTCTCCTGGCTGTGGTCTCAGACTCGCCGCAGCCAGGGCCCTGGGCTCTGAGAACCGAGAGGAGGGAATGGTGACCACGGCAGCCCTGTCGCCAGCTAACCTACGGTGCCACCCACACACCTGGAAGAATCACCCTGCCAACCCCACGTGCAGGAGGTCATCAGGTAAAGATGCATCCTCACTGCAGGGACCCTCATACATGAAAACTGTGCATCACTAAGCCAGTGGCTCTTCACTGGAGGGATTTTGGTCCCCGGGACACCTGTGTACGAGGTCCACACAGATGTCCCAATGGGAGGGGAAACTCCTGACATCGAGCGGGCGGAGGCCGAGGATGGTGGCTAAACTCCAACCATGCACGGGGCTGCCCGCAAGATGCCAGCGGGGCTGAGGCTGAGAAACCCTCACGTTACTCGTGAAATGTGGTTATTCTGCTTGCTACGGTAGCCCAGGCAGACAGTACTTGCTTGATATAGGTCTTCTGTAAAATAACTTCCAGTGTGAGGAACCAGAGGAAGCAGAGGTGGCCCCAGCTAGGAACCTGCCACCGAAGCCGGCTTCGGGTTCGCTCCCTCCTCCAGCCCGGGACCGTGAGGATCCCCTACCAGTGGAGCATTAGTCATCCAAAAGCCGAGCTCTCATTTCACCCATGCTTTCTTTCTTTCTCTTTTTCTGTACTTGCTTTCTTTAGAAAGGCCACTCTAAGAAACTGACAATCTGAACAATTCCATCAAGAGAATAAAATATTTCAAGACATGATGATGACAGTGGCAAATCAATGACATGATGAAATGATGAAATCTACTCCTTGAAAATTTATGAACTGTTCTGTGTCCTTCAGAACTGCACAGGCATTGTAACCTTACAGGGTAAAAACTATTAGGTTATACGTTTCATATATATATATATATATATATATATATATATATATTCCTTTTTTCTTCTTTTTTAAAAAAATATATTTTATTGATATTTTACAGAGAGGAAGGGAAAGAGATAGAGAACTAGAAACGTCGATAAGAGAGAAACATCGACCAGCTGCCTCTTGCACACCCCCTACCGGGGATGTGCCCGCAACCAATGTACATGCCCTTGACAGGAATCGAACCCGGGACCTTTCAGTCCGCAGGCCGACGCTCTATCCACTGAGCCAAACTGGTTTTGGCTAGTTTTTTCTTCTTTTCAGAGGGAGAGAGAGAGAAAAAAAAACATCAATGATGAGAGTGAATCAGTGATGTGCCTCCTGCACACCCCCTACTGGGGATGGAGCCAAAAACCAGACATGTGCCCTGACCAGAAATTAAACCTGGCCTCCAGATTCATAGGTTAACACTCAACCACTGAGCCACATGTCTGGACAGACTATTATATGTATTTTTACCACATCTATATATCAGCATTATCAGAAAGAAGGCTCAGAACAATGAAAGGATATACCCACGTTCCCAACTTAGACTACGGTTAGGCCAAAAACCCCCAAACTCGGGCCACAATTCCATTCTCTTCATACTACAAATAATCACTTTTAATGTATCTGCTTTTTACGTGAGAGAATTTCTGCGTCTGGCACCTGAACACCAGGCACACAGGCTGTCATGGAGACACAGTGACTTAGACACAAAGCACTTGGACCCCCTCAATGACCCACTGGCAGAGCTGGACCATTTGATGTTGCAGAGAAAGCCAACCCCACGCCCATGGAGAACAGACCTGCTCGGCCACAGGACACGCATGGGTCACACCGACCCCGTGTTCTAAGTATGAGCCCTGCCTTTCTCACTCCTGGTGAGCAGTGCTCCAGCGTCTGACCTGGCTGCCTGGAGGAAATGCCACTCTTCACTTCTTGTCATAAATCATGCTTGGGGAGAAAGCTTACTCAGGGTTTAATTTTTTAAATCGCATTTTCTATACATAGGAACAGATTAAGAAAGATATTTAATGGAGAAGGAATACTTTCCTGGTTATTTTCCACATTTAAATGAATACGGTGCAGCAGAGATAGCCATAACCAAGAACTGCCCGCGCCTGGTGAGAGGCCGGGCTCTCCGAGTCAGCAGCTGAGGACTGAGGCTAATTCACACCTTTCTGAGGCTCAATTGCTTCATCTCTTAAAAAAATACAAAGGAAGCCCAGCCGGCATGGCTCAGGGATTGAGCATCAGCCTTTGAGCCAGGAGGTCACGGTTAGATTCGCAGTCAGGGTGCAAGCCCAGGTGCAGGCTGGATCCCCAGGAGGGGCCTGCAGGAAGCAGCCGTTCCATGATGCTCTCTCATCAATGGTGTTTCTATCTCTCTCTCTCCCTCTCTGCTTCCTCTCTGAAATCAACAAAAATATATTTGCAATGAGTTAAAAAGCTGAAACCAAGATAAATAATCATGACTATCTCAAAGAGAGGCTGAGAGAATTAAAGGGGATACGTGAGTGAACCCAGCATAGTACTTAGTGGAAGGCGGAAAATAAATGTTTGTTGGGCCCAACTAGACCTCTACCAATGAAGTCTGCGAACTAAGAATGGCCACAGAGGCCAGGCGGGAAGAGGGTCAAGGGAAATACTAACTGATCCTGGTCTCACATTTTCTTTTGCTCCGTGTTTCCATCTGCCGTGGTGGGCACGCCTCAGAAACTCCTTCTCTTCTTGAAAGGGGAAGCGAGAATTGCCTTTCGCTTTCCAAAAGAGGTCATCATTATTTCATAAACAACACATCAGCACCATTAGGACCAGCCGTGGGCAAACTATGGCCCGCGGGCCGGATCTGGTCCATTCGGCTGTTCTACCGGCCCACAGAGCCGAAAGAGGGGAAGGTTCTCTTGCTCTCCCCTCCGCTCCTTCACCAGCAGCCCAAGAGGAGAGTGCCAGCATGGTCAGGTTGCTTTTGTTCCGGCCCTCCGGTCCAGTTTAAGAACCCATTGTGGCCCTCGAGTCAAAAAGTTTGCCCACCCCTGATTTGGGCTCTTGGATCAAAACAGGAGAATACACACACCTCTCCAGCTTCTCACGAACTACTAACAAAAATGGAAGCCCGTGATTTCAGAAACAGAGCGTAATCTACTTTCTCCAAAATGCAGCACCTCACTTCTGTTCATGCCCACACCGCAAAAAAAAAATAAATAAATAAATAAATAAATAAATAAATAAATCGTAGGCAAATTCTCTGCGTTTCCTTGAAATTTGCTCGGACAATACATGGAGCCACATTATCTCCGTCCACATGGTGACCTCCTCGAGCGCTGGCTCTTTCTTAGGTTCAATCGCTGTGACTTTTCGTGAGCCCTACAGGTGTTTGCCCCTGTGGAGATGCAGCATGTTCCTTCTAATCGGACCGCAGGGAAGGAGCACGTTGGAAGTCTGCTGGAGGCACATTATGACAGGTTATTCCACTGAGATCTGCCAGCCGAGAGCGAGTAAACAGAGCTGCTCTGCCTCAGTAAACATTTTATTTTTACAAGTTTCTTCCATTTGTACAAAAAAAAAAAAAATGCTTCCACGCACACTGCAAATGTTTGGTCTTACCGGCACAGGATCCAAAGTCCAAACCAAGAGTGTGCACCCACCGCTGTACCAAAAACTCTGGTTTTGCCACAGGCTTCGGTGGTTTCCACATAGAATGACTGGAATGACACCCTCACATAAGCAGGCCATCTCAAGGAATTATTACTGATGTCTGAATTTAGCTTCCATTCATAGAAAAAGAGCTGTTTTTGCATTAATGACTGAAAATTAAAAACTCCTTATAAGCCGAAACCGGTTTGGCTCAGTGGTAGAGCATCGGTCTGTGGACTGAGGGGTCCCGGGTTCGATTCCGGTCAAGGGCATGTACATTAGTTGTGGGCACATCCCCAGTGGGGGGTGTGCAAGAGGCAGCTGGTCCATGTTTCTCTCTCATCGACATTTCTAGCTCTCTATCTCTCTCCCTTCCTCTCTGTGAAATACCAATAAACTATATTAAAAAAAAAAAAACTCCTTATAAAATGTTTGACATACAAACCAAAAATCTGGACACGGATCACCCTGGACACTGAGCGATGAAAATGTTAACTAATGCTGGTACCTGTTCTCATTCCAGAAGATCTGTGAATTTCTTCTAGAAAAATAGACCGATATCATAGTCATTGTTATTTTCTACTCTATTTTGTACAAAGTATAGAGCAACAGTAAGTATTGGAAATGACAACATCCTAAATGAGAAACTGGTTACAGCTTTCATTAGCAGGCTCTTCTGAAAGGTTATTTAAAAATATGTAACTAATAGAAGTGGGCCTTTATACATATCAAACACAATATTCACCATAGAGTGCTCAGAGCTAAATCAATTTCCCTTCTCTCCTGGCATTTACAGATTCCTCAAGAACACCTAAAATAGAACTTGATTCATAATAAATTTCAATTTGCATAAAACTCCAGGGAAATAGATGAGGCATACCAAAAGTCTTTTTCCAGATCAGAAAGTCTCTAATTTGCAGAGTAAGACGGTGCAAATACTTTCTTTAAGCCCATTTTCGAATTTTATGGCCACACAAAAAAGTTTCTACACCCATACCATGTGGTTATCCAAGCAAATCTGGAAAGAAAATGTAAATGTTAAAAAATAAAAAGATTGGAAAAGGGAGGAGGGGGGAAAAAAAGTCCAGGGGAAAAAATATTGAAGCTTTGTTAAAATGAGCCCTTCAGGTTTGGTTAACTACAGAGAAAAGAAATTTAGATTAAAAGCAAGCGATTTTTAAAGCTCTTTCTAAGATAAGATAGATAACTTCAAACACACGCAGTCTTAGAACAGTGGGAAACCTTAATTCCAGACAGAAGGAAAGGTGGCATTATAGTTAAAAATTCCAATAAAAGCACCCAGAGCAAAATTCTATTCTCAGATAATTCACAAGAGGGGGGGAAAAGAAACCAAGATCAAATGCAGGATTGTTTTTCCTTTTCATTTACAGCTTAAAAGCTTCTTGGCAGCACCAGTAATCTGTCAGAAAGGGTGAAAAACTATGCCTGATAGATAATTTTAAGACTTTACTCAAAAGATGTTAATAGATGTACCGGGGCTGGCGGCTGGGAGGGGCCGCGGCAGCTCGAGGAGCACCGTGATGTCCTTTTGCCGTCACCTGTCATAAATCTAAACATGTGGTCGCTCCGCCTGCAGGTTTCTTTGCCTCTAAAATAAGCAGGAAGCTGTGAAAATGGTTCCAAGTTTCCAGGCCTCAAAGAGGAGAACAGAGAACTCAGAGAGGGAGGCTGCTTCAGCCGCCTGCGTCAGAGGCAAGCTGGCTTTGCCTTGGTGAGTGTTTGCTCAGAACAATGGACAGACGATGAGCTTTACCTCCTGGGTGAGGATAAGGGTCTGGATCTGATCACCAGTATCTAAGGATGGTCTGGCCCAGAATGCAAGTGGCGTTTGCAGGGCCTGGGGCCCCGCCTGGCCACGATGGGAGCGTGAGCAAGCCTTGCAGGAGGCCAGCCTGCAGCAGGGAGAGAGGAGGGGGGCAGTGAGTGGCCGGTGATTTTCCATGAGAAGGAACTGGCAAGGGAGCCATGTCTGTTGGGCCAATTCAACCCCTCTACTTTCTAACTCGGGCTCTCCCGCGTTAGGTCTTCCTCCAACACCCAGGTATTTTAAGGAAAGCCGTTTGCAACTGAAATGTCCTGAGTGCTTTCTATTGATCCTATTTCTAAGTTAAGTGCCTGGGCAGTGCTGCATTCTTTAAAAAAAAAAAAAATAAGTAAGTAACTTATTGATTTTTAGAGGAGAGAGAGGTCCATCCATCCATGTGAGAGAAGCATCTGTCTGCTGCCTCCTGCACATCCCCTACCAGGGATCAAGCCCACAACCTAGTCATGTGTCCCGACCAGGAATCGAACCAGCAATCTTTCGTGCACAGAGTGGCATCCAACCAACTGGGCCACATTGGCCAGGTAGATCACTGTCTTTAGAGAAGAAGCTTCTTAATTTAGCTCATAACACACAGAGGGATGTCTGAAAAGAAAGCCGCAACCCGCCTGGCCACTGGATTTGCAAGATGCCTGAGAGGCTTAAGCAAGAAACTCTGAGTGTACCTTACTTTCTTGAACTTCTTCCAGGATCAAGTTTGGCTTCTGAGACAAAATCCTACTCCTTTGTATGAGCTTGTTAAGGGGATGTTTTGGCGGTTGCCTTTTATAAAGAAAAGCCTCAC
The DNA here is from genome assembly GCA_963924515.1 of Vespertilio murinus. Classification (NCBI taxonomy): domain Eukaryota; kingdom Metazoa; phylum Chordata; class Mammalia; order Chiroptera; family Vespertilionidae; genus Vespertilio; species Vespertilio murinus. Next base: position 45,797,616 of record OZ004715.1, on the reverse strand, counting down.
AAGGTATTCCTTCCCGATTATCACTTCTGACCATTCTCTTCACGTGTCAGCTGTAAATAAGACACAATCCCCACATCCAGAACTTAAGGGACTGAGATATAACCCAGAGCTCTCACCGTGTTGGCAGAAGTTGAGTGTGATTATGCCCACTTCACTGAAGATACACGAAGAAAAAGCAAACAGGCATGATTTGAGCGACGTAGCTGCAATGGAAATAAGGCCTTTTCCACACAAAGCTCTCTCTGCTGGGACCTCATCTGTACCTCAGCAGATTGGGCACGGTTCTGTTTCGACCAGTGTGTTTGTACATACTGTACATGCTCCTGTGTGCACGAGGGGAGGGGTGGCGGAGGGAGGGAGGACTGAATTTATTTTCTGGCTTTATCATTTATTTAACACAAACTGAACTGTGATGCAAGCCACACGTTGCCCTGGTAAAAGCCAAGCTTCAGAGTCACAGTGAAAACAGTAGAGCTTAATGATCGCTCAAGAGTAAGACATCTGGAATCATCTTCCACTAGGAAAATGGGCCACGTTACTTGAGTAATTCAACCTCAACATTCTTGAGGAGGAGGAAAATACTCCAGAGAGTTATTAAATATTCTAAATAAAGTGCCTAGAGAACAATGCTCAGGTCAGAATAAGGGTTAGGTGAGGGAGGCTGATATTAATATAATTTTTAAATATATACACTTAATATAATCAGTGTCTTCATAAAATTGAACCATCTTGCAAATATGTAGAAAACATAATATTAAAAAGGGAAGGCGAGGGCATCTGAGAATGAGGGCAGACAAAAAGAGTGAACAGCGGCAAACACAGTGGTCAAAATGAACCCCTCCATTGTTGCTACCACACTGAGAGTGGTAGGGATGCACCCCTGACCCAGCTAGGCAATGTGCCTGGACTCTGAGCTGCAGGGGCTTCTCCCAGCTTCTAGAGAAGGATCAGGAAAGTTCATTCCTCATTTCATGTGTATTTCTGCTCAAGTAGCATGTCGGTGGGTATGCATGCATGTGTATATATTTGCCAATCTGTGCCACACAGAAAAGAAGCTGCAGATAAGAGTTTGGAGAAGACAGGGTGTGCCCATCAAAAGCTCATGAGGCAGACTGCTTTCTGTCCATCTGCTCCGTGCAAAACTGAGAAGCTGTGCTCCGTGCTGTGATCAATCACACCATTAAATGGAAAATGAGCAAAGCTGGAAGGTGCTTGGAGGTGAGAGACAAGGAGGGGGAAGAGCCTCAGTTTATGAAAACATGCAACTTGGGTCCGGAGCCTTCTGAGCCTGGGGGGGGGGGGGGGTGGGGGTGGGAAGGGCTGCAGCTGGCAGTTGTCTTCACAGCAGTACAGGCACAATACTTGGAAGGGGGTTGTTCTGTGCATCCCTGGAGCACAAAGAAGAGCAACAAGAGGGAGGTGAAAGAGAATTGCGTGGAATTCAGAAATTTCCAAAGATGAGATGGGCTCCATTTTATCACTCCTTCAAGCAATGCACTGCTGGTGTGCCAGCCACTGAGCTAAGCATTCAGAAGGACAAGCAGGCTCCTCATAGTGAGATAATAGACTATGTTTACTCAACTGGAAAAAGAGTGATTAATAGAACTCCAATGACTTTTCCCAGCTTCCCTTGCTATGTATGCAAATGTGAATAAATTCTGACCAATAGAATAAGAGTGGGAGCAGCATGTATAGCTCAAAGTAGTAATACTTAAAGAGAATGGGACATACTCTCCACTTCCCTTTTACATGCACCTTCCAGCTGGTTAGAGAGCAACTATAATAGCTGGTTTAGGATTCTCAGATCATCAGACATGCTGTGGGTGGCAAGTAACAGGACAGAAGGAGCCTGGGACTCTATACTGCTATCACACTGGCACTAAATTACTTGGGTGTAGACTATTACATGGGAATTAAATTCACCAAATTGCTTAAGCTACTATTACTTGGGCTATTATTGTTGCAGATGAACAGGATTCCAAATACACGTGCCTACAAAAAACCCCCAAAACAAACAAACAAACACACACACACTCACACACACATACAAAAAACACACACACACGCACACACACAAAACACACACACATTGATTTTGTGAATGGCAGATCAGTATTAGAAAGCCCAAGTCTCAAAGCAATTGCAAGAATATTCCACTTTGTAGATCACTTAAGCAGGCACCTCTAGGGGCAATCTGACATTCATCAGAAGAAGCAATGTCATTGTTTCTGTTCTAATTCATATGTTATATGTCATGAGAGTTGTGTATAAGACTGATATCATTCCTTTTTCTCTAACTAGGATATAGTGTATAACTTGAATACCCTAAGACTCAAAACACCCAAGAAAACAAGCTAATGTGTTCACAAAGCGAGGCAACTATAATACAACTGCATCTTTGAGTCCATAAAATATTCAGGAACGAAAACACAGGTGCAGGCAGGAAAGCCAGGCCCCCCAGCCTGATCCACATGGGGCTCACTTGGAGAGAGGAAATTTGCTTGCCCTGGGCGTGATAGCTCAGATATCTAATGGGGTGAATTTAAAAATGGAGGCTATTTTCAAACTGGCTGATCAGCTGATTACATGCTAGACTATAAATGCCAATAAAGAAAAGACTGGTTTCAATGAGGAGACAAGGGGAAAATCTCATTGCTACAGGCGAGATGTAAGTCTGAAAAGCACTCCAGAAAATGTACAGAAGCAATGGGATTAAGAGAGCAGCAGCAGAAGAACTGAGATGGCCGGGGAGTAAGGAGATGTTGCACTCGCCTCCTTCAGGACCAAACTAAACTTACAACGAAAATGTAAGTTGACCAACCTGAATAACCAACTGAATAGCAGCTGAACAGAAGTCTCAAAAGGAAGGATGTACTGAAGAAGCCACAATGAGACTGGTAAGAAGGGCTCAGAGGCAAATGGGGCTGGGTCTGTACCCACGGGCTGCAGCTGAGATTTCAGAAGGATATCTCAGAGGCAAAGTTTCTCACTGAGAAGTGTGGGGTCTTAGCCCCACATCTAGCTATCCAGCTCGGAGCCCCACAGTCAGGAAAAGGTGCCTGTACAACATCTGGCTGTGAAAATCAGCAGGGATGCTGTCTTCCAGACTAGAGACAGGCACCTCTTGAATGTCATTCAGAGCAACTCACCCTGGATCCGGTGGAGAAAGGGTGGCGTGGACTAGAGTCCTCTGAGGAGAGATTGGAATTCATAGCACTGGGGAGAGAGCTGAAGAGACAGCCACCAGGATCTCCGTGCTGATTCCTCATCTCCCCCTCCACCTTGTCACACACACACACACACACACACACACACACACACACTGCTGATGCCACCTTTCTGGGTGGAGCACTACCCTCATACAGCATCAGCACGGGGGAATGCAATAGCCTCACCCCACCTTAAGATCAGAACAAAACAGGGATGCCCACTTTCACCACTCTTTTTCCACACAGAACTAGAAGTCCTCGCCTCAGCAATCAAAAAAGAAGAAATAAAAGGCATCCAACTTGAAAAGAAAGAAGTAAGACTGTCATTATTTGGAAATGACATGATACTGTAGATAAAGAATCCTAAAGATTATACACACACACATACACACACACACACACACACACACACACACACACACCAAAAACAAAAAACAACCTACTGAAACTGATAAATTCAGTAAATAGGACAAACCAAAATAAATATCCAGAAGCCAGTTGCATTTTTAAAAACCAATAATGAACTATCAGAAAGGGAAACTAACAAAACAATCCCTTTTTACAACTTCATCAAACAAACAGCTCTGGTTGGTTTGGCTCAGTGGATAGAGCGCTGGCCCACAACTCTAATTCGAGAGAACAGGTGCATCCCTATGTTCCTTGCAGTGTTATTTACAATAACCATGCTATGGAAGCAGCCCAAGTGTCCTTCAATAGAAGAGTGGATAAAAAGCTGTGGTACGTACATACAATGGAATATTACTCAGCCATAAAAAAAGAACGAAATCTTTCCATTTGTGACAGTATGGATGGACCTACAGGGTTTTATGCTCAGTGAAATAAGTCAGTCAGAGACCTACAAAAACCATATGATCTCAGTTATATGTGGAATCTAAAGGACAATGTAAACAAACAAATAGAAACAGAAACAGACTCATAGATAAAGAGAACAGACTCATGGTTGCCAGAGGGGAGGGAAGCGGAGTTGAGGAATTAGGTGAAAAGGGTGAGGGTTTGAGAAATACCGATTGGTGGTTACAAAACAGTCATGAGGATTTACAGTACAGCATAGGGAATACAGTCAGTAATATTGAAATAACTACGTATGGTATGAGTTAGGTACTGGAGAGTTCGGTGGGAACACGTTATAGGGTATGTGATTCACCAGCTGTACACCTGAAACTAATACAAAATATTACTAAATGCAAAGTATAATTGTTAAAAAAAATTTTAATTAAAAAAAAAAGAGCAGCAAAAGATGGGGAGACAGTCACCACTGGGAATGTGAAAGGACCTTAGATGATCATTTCCAAGGTTTACTGCTGCCAAATAAGCAATTAATCGACCACTGGAAGCGATTAATAGCCAACATTTTATAGTTATCACGTACCCTTGACCAGACACTATAAGCAAAGTGCACTTTGAGAATCTCAAGTTTATCCCTCAAAAATCCTGAGCTGTGAAGTGTTATCATGATCGTTTTTCAGGAGAGAACTAGAGCTGACAATCTATGCAAAACGCACTGAACACGTGCCTATGGAATCCTGTGTGCAAGGACTAAGGGGGGGTGAAGAAAAGGCCTTATAGACAGACCAGCCTTGTAGCTGCAGAGGCACAGCTCGTAGCCCCGCAAATTTCTGATGGCCACCTAGTTTTGTTTTGTTTTTTAAAGTAGTTTTTGTTTTTGTTTTTAATATATTCTATTGATATTTTACAGAGAGGAAGGGAGAGAGAGCCAGAAACGTCGACGAGAGAGAAACATCGACCAGCTGCCTCCTGCACACCCCCCACCGGAGATGTGCCCGCAACCAGTGCACATGCCCTTGACTAGAATCGAACCTGGGATCTTTCAGTCCGCAGACCGACACTCTACCACTGAGCCAAACCGGTTTTGGCGGCCACCTAGTTTTTAAGATGCGTTGTTGTTCCTTTTTAACCTAAGGTGGATGAGAGCATGAGCTTCTGATCAACCCCTTGTCTTCAGCACACACTTGTCCGCAGCTTCTCTCTGGGTGGCACAGGGTGGCCAAAGTATGGAGGGGGCAAGTAGCGCAAGCTCCACCATTCCCTCCTACCTCCTGCCTCCCTTTTGACATACACATCACCCCTGACTGGCTTCCCCCAGATAGTGGCTTTGGGGGAGGGGGGAGGGCAGGTTTCTCAAACAGTCTTGCTTGTCTGACCACACCTTCTTAGCCATATGGGTTTCCTCATTGGCAGTCGCCTCTCCAGACAGACTGGCCACCTTAGTAACTTCTCTGGACTTGAGCTTCTTGAGCTCCAAGTAGCAGGCGGGGCGGGGCACTCACTGCTTCCTTCCAGCTCTGATCTTCGTGGGGACATGCCGCTGAGGGGCAGCCTGCCTCCAAAAGAAAGAGGGACGAGGAAGAGTTGGGAATCCCTGCAGGTCTGCAGGGGAGCGCCAGTGAAGTCAGAGGAACGGTGAGACAGTGAACTGTTTCTGACTCGGTGGTTACAAGTTTGGGGGTCAGCGGAGATGGATTCAAACCCCACCTCCTTCTGCTCCTGTGCCACTGGGCCAAGCCTCAAGACCGCGGTGGGCCTCCACTCCCTCGGCTGCAAAGGGAAACTTTAAGATACTCCAGTGTGGAGGACAGGCTGCGAGACGGCACCTGCAGCCCTGAGAGCAGTGCCCAGACACGGTTAGGAACCCGGCAAATGACGGAATTAGACGTTTTTCTATTTGACCCCTAAAGGCTGGGAGTGCCAAAGGCACTTTGTCGGCTCATGCTGGGAAACTCATAATGCATTTAAGTATTCATATTTTCCTACATCTTCCTCCCAGCGAAGAGGCCCGCGGCTGCCAGAAATAATCACACTATTTGTGATCCCATGTTTATGCAGCAGAAACGAAATGGAATTTTATGCTCTGCTGTGTTCAACACCAATGCCCACACGGGGATAATTCCACGCAGCACCGGCAACAAGAATTTATGCAACAGCCAGCCCACAGACGCGGTGCCCAGGCCGGCAAAGCTCTTCGAGATAGCGGCTTCGGAAAGGGGCCCGAGCCCCACAACCTCAGACCACATCTTACATGCAGTTGGTGGGGAAATCTGACCTTATTCACTTTTAAAAGCAAACAGGTTTGGGTGGGGAAAATATGTCTTAAATAACAAAAAAATGTAAGTGAAAAAGTAAAAATGCAAATAAAGGAAAACTGCCCTATTTACTGTATGGCAAAAAATAAATGGTGCTGGTCGAGGAGAAAGAAAGACAGCGTGAGAGAGTAATGTTTCGAATGTAATCTTAGAGAATCCTCCAGACCCAAAGGTCTCCCCTTGGCGCTAAGGACGCCAGAGGCTGTCAGTAAAGACGCTCCAGCAGCTCTCACTGACCAAACACTGAGAAGGGTTAACCTGACCATCACTCTTTTTTATATATATATATATATATTTTATTGATATTTTACAGAGAGGAAGGGAGAGAGATAGAGAGCTAGAAATGTCAATGAGAGAGAAACATCGACCAGCTGCCTCTTGCACACTCTCTACTGGGTTATGTGCCCGCAACCAAGGTACATGCCCTTGACTGGAATCGAACCCGGGACCTTTCAGTCCGCAGACCGACGCTCTACCACTGAGCCAAACCGGTTTGGGCCTGACCATCACTCTTGAGCAATCTACTGGCCTGGTCTTTGTTTGTTTGTTTTTGATGGAGGCATGCTCTTCTGTGATTAAGCTACCACAAGTAAGCAGACTGGAGTGCTCTGCTGGTTTGGTGTCCTCAACCCATGCGATCAGGGTGGCTCGCCCCCCGAGCTGGGGCGAGGGGACAGAGGGCTTGTGCTCTGAGCAATAACCCAGTTGGAGCCAGAAGATCCAGTGGCGTTAGTTTATCTCCGGAGGTAGCATGGGGGACAGAGTGGTCACAACTGGTCACAGCTTGGGAAGGAAGGAATCTCCTGACTGGGTGCAGGCCACCACCTGGTTAGCATGAGCCACGGAGAAGCAATCTGTGCCAAACCACAGTCTACGTCTCACACACCGTCAAGCAGAATTCCAGAAAATGGGTGTCTGCTCCTTTAAACATTACATTTGCAATGGCGTAAATTATTTGGGGTACACAATATTGCACCCGTTCAGCAAATGTGTACTGAGCATTCACTCCATGGAGTGGGCGAGGGTAGAGCCCAGGGGAGTGGGGAGGGATGAGCTCTCTCCACACAGGACTTACATTCCCGAGGTGGAAACTGTACTGAATAATTCTAAAGCCAACTCAGAAGTCGACAAGATAACTTGGAGTTAGTCCCAACAAGGCATGAACCTTCAGCAGAGACACTGAGGGTGAACAGACGCCAGGAGCTGAGCCTCCCAGCCACAAGAAGCAGAGAGCGAAAAGGAAGGTGAGAACATATAATGTGAAGAGAGAGAGAGAGAGAGAGAGAGAGAGAGAGAAAGAGAGAGAGAGAGAGAGGAGAGAGGGAGAACAAGTCACAACTCCAATCATCAGAAAATCACCAACATTCTTCTTCTTCAGGGTGAAATTCATTGGGATTAATTCTCGGGTGTCCTTAGGTCAAGATGTCTTTCAGAGTCACCCTTGAAAGTAAAAAGCCACACAAAGTACAAAAACGAATGTATGTAAACAGAAATGTCCCACATTCAGACGTCCTAAAAACAGGCACACAGGACGCCGTGAGGGGACTGCCTCCGTCACGTTTCGCACGCCGGCTGCGGTTATGGATGCCGGGCAGGCAGCCCGCCTTCCTCCGCGCCCATAAATAAGTGCACTGCACGTGTCAGCCTGATGGTGAAGAATTGAAAGCCATTTATACAACTCAAATAAGACCGCATGCTGTTATTGTATCGCTGAGAACATTCCCAACAGCCAAGCACCCAGGGCAGGAGAGGGCGTTGCTACCAACTTTAAAGCCTGAGAGGTCATTACGGACACTTCAATGCCTTTTATTTAGTACAAACTGGTATATATGAATCTGTACTCAGGTGGTACGCACCAGAGGAAAATAAAAATCAAAGAGCTGGAACTGTACACACACAAAAAATTTAATGCAGTTCAAGGTCAAAAGGAGGTCACCTTGCAAAGAGCCCCAAAACAGCTCTTTCTACTCAACGGGCACAGGCAGGAGGGGCGAGGATGCAGCCAGGTCTGCACTGAGCCCGAGCCTGAGCCTGAGCCCGAGCCTGAGCCTGAGGGCGAGGGTGAGGCTTGTGTGGGCTGGTGAGCAACCCGTGTTTCATCGACCCAACGCCTATGTGTGCAGCTCAGTCAAAAAACAATTAATTCGTCACCTGTTGGGCAGTGCCCCACAATGAAAAACTCACATACCAAGGACACTCTGCCTCGATTAATGGGCTTTTCTCAAAGGAAGCGCACAGCGAAACCCATACAGCAGCAGAGCGGCCTATTCATCTCACAGCGGAGTGCTGAGCTCCAGTCCCGGAAAGAAACCGTAGGACTAAATACTGCATCGTTTGAAAACCATTCAATTAAGAGAGAACGCTTCTTCGAAAACCAGGATTTTGTCATGTGAAAATAACTCCTCAGGCTTTGTTCCCAAAGTACGAACAACCTCTGGGGAAAAGGTGAGCTCGAAGGCTCACATTTGTTCTTCTTAAAAAGCAATGCTCTTTGCAAGGAGTACATGGGGGAGACGCGTCAGACAGGTCCCCGGTGCTGAGAGGCCACGTGAAGTATGGGCCAGGGGCAGCGCATGTGGGTTTGGCGACGCCAGGTTCTCAATAGCAGACTTGCTGGCATGTCGGGCCACGAAGTTAACTGGCATGCGGGCGCTCCGTGCCAGGCAGGATGTGTATTGTAGCAGCATTTCTCCCTGTGTGACAGCACGGAAGGCTCCGGACGTGACTGAATGTCCCAGGAGCGGACACTGAGCCCACCCCCGGTGAGAGATGGCCACCAGATGGTTGGTGCCTTTATATAAACACATCAAACCTGAAAAGAGGTGGGACACTTTCTGCCTCCTTAACCTCCAACGTGTTTGTAATTTTAAAAATAAACCTGAAACTTTTAAATGGGAGTAAAAACCAAAATGGGGGGAGAAAAATTAAGCCACCATTGCCTCGGTCTTCTCAGAGTGCCAGGGTAGGAAAGTTAAGGTTTATAGAGGCTCCCAAACAACAGCCCATAGTTTAAAAGCTCATAAACTTCTGAAAATGCGGGCCCCGCCCATGGAAGATACACAAGCCCCTCCTCGCGCAGTGTGCCAACTGCTCCGGTTTCCTCTCAGTAAATCCACGTAATGGAATCCGCCCAGCGGAAAGCAGGCGATGCCAACTGGAGCCGGGAGGCCAGGTAACAAGCCCGACTTGGAGACGGGGCTGGGTTTCCTTCCACATTCACCGGAGACGGGAAACCGTCACACCCGTGTGGTTCACACACACACTGGGGTCCCCGGTGTCCCGTGAGTTCTGGGGTGGGGATGCCTTCGTCGGGGGCATCTGTTGCCTGCTGCCCAGGTACCTCGGGCAAGTTCCCAGGCCAAGACAGAGAAGGAACCGGGAGGGACACGGCGGAAGCTGGGTGTGGGCCCCGGGAGCCACGGCGTCCTCCCGCTGACAAATGAAGTGACTGCGTGCTGGTCAATTAACCTCTCGCCTCCTATTCCTCATCGCTGAAGGGAGATGGCGGGCCATCCATCATCTGGCTAACTTATCTTCCTCCGCAGCGTCCTGGAAAACTTCCCTTCAGATTCTGCTGGTGGCCACTGGACACAAAAATGCCCCGAGTTACGGATGGCTTCCTGACACCCCTTTTCCCTCCCAATGACCCCCGCCCATGTCCCAGTATAACTGAGTGGACGTGGACGTGGCTTTCCTTGGAGAGGAAAAAAACATCCAACGCTACCAAACAACTATGGAATATTTACGGGGGACTCTTATCTCCAATTTCCACCAAACATTACAGTACCACCATTAGAAAAGGAAGATAATCTGATTTACAAGCCATAGAAAGGACACAGCTCTAAAGAAGGCCTGGATTTGATAAAGCAAGAAAATCCTATAGCGCTAGCTTTTAAACCCTGCGACAAACCACACCAAACACAGCCCCGGGGCTGTTTTGTCCCCGTCATGCTTAAAAAGGCATCGTTTTGCAGACTCCGAAGGTTAGCAGCAAACCACAGCGCGTTCCCAAGTGAAATCCTGCACTTCTCAGAGCCCCGCCAGCTCAGCCGCATAAATGGGATAGAGGGCTTTTGGCCGACACTCCCGGCCAAGTTCATCCTGTTGCAACAGGACAGGATATAACCATCCTCAGAACAGCCAAGTGGGAGACCTGGCCAGCTGGCAAGGACATCTTCCACGGGCCTCCCCCCGCATTTAGCTCACCAGAGTACACGGCTATGGAAACTCCAGGGGGCCGCTGAGAGTTCTGCCTTAGAGCGTGTAGCAAGCCTTGCAAAGATGTCTCCTGGCACAGACCTGGTGTTTGGGACCTAAACATGTACCGTGAGACCAGCCACACTTCCTGGTAGCCAGGCTTTCAGTTCTTGGAAAAGCCCTCAGAGTTTTGAGTAGAAAAAAGTGCTCATGCTTTGGAAGCTAATGTGTCTGCGGAAAGGAAAAGATCAGATGAACGGAACAAAAAATAGAAACAGATTTCTGCAGTGGAATGGGGTTGCTTAACTGTGGAGTTTCCTGCGGTCAAAAATAGAAGGCAGACACCTGACAGTCACGGGCATTCTTGCAGTTGCCCGTCATTGGTGATGGCGAGTTATCTCAAATAAGGAAGAGTCAGGTCACCCGCGTGCACTATGATATGAAAACGGGTCAAAAGGAAGACGTTCACAGACTTTGGTCCACTCCCCCACCCGCCCCAACCTAGTAACACCATGAACGCCGCTAGGACCTGCTGGAGGGAGCAATGGGGTGGGTCCTCTAAGTAATCACGGTCCACTGTGAGCACTGACCACCATGAAATGAGGCTAAGATGGTAAATGTGAAATACCACCATAGACTGGAGTTTGTCACGGCATCCCACGAATAGGAGTCAGGAAGGGGCTACCAGTCCACTCTCTCCAAGTCTCACCATCCTCATGGTGGCCTTGCACGATCCTGGGGACACTTCTGAAACTTGGATGTCTCTGCCAATCACCTGAGGGTTTTGTGAAAATGCGGACGGGGGTCTGATTCGGTGGTGTGGGCAGGCTGTGAGGGTGTGCACTTCTGGCAGTCTCCCAGTGATGCGATTCCGCTCATCAGAGGGTCAAGCTGAGAGCAGACGGGAGCTTGTTCCAACGGAAACACGACGGGCTACCAGACCAACGGCCTTCTCCTTTCTCCTCCAACAGAGACCCTGGATTCCACGGGGACAGCAAAGCATTCCACCCAAGGATGGCTCATGCTGGCACCACCCAGGCCTGGGAGTCCCCTCGGCGCCACACTGGCAACCGGCCAGTGGCTTGTAAAGAAGCCAACGAGGGCTCCCGTGATGGAAAGCCCCATTCCCTCCTTCCTCAGCACGTGCTTCGCCCGTGCCGTGGGAGGCTGGGCTAACAGAGGCTCAATGAGTGATCTTGGAACCACAAGGTGACAAGAATGAGGGAGAAAGGGCACACATATTAGTAGAGGACCACAGAGTGAAAGGTACAAAAAGAGCCAAGATCAGGGGGACAGCAAGCTGTGAGCCACGAGCCAGATGAAGACCGCCTGCTGTTTTTGTAAATAAAGTTTTATTGGGGCAGGGCCACATTCATCTGCTTACTGACTGTCTGTGGTTGTGCTTGTGCTTTGGTTGCAAAAGTGAGAATCTGTGGTAGAGACCGTATGACTCTGGAAGCCTATAATATGTACTCGCTGGCCCTCCTCAGAACTTCGCTGACCCTTAGCCACGATCACCACATCGCCCGTCCCTCTGCTTCAGTCCACCCTCCATGCCACCGTGGGAGCAATTCAGCAGCCACTGCCCTCCCTGCTGCAGAGTAAACTCCTCAGCTGCTTTGCTTACTGCTCACCTCAGCCTCCAGCACAGTCCCAGGCCCAGAGGAGATGCTCAGGAAGCTGAACACATTGTAATCAGGCCTATACTTTTTAATCAAGATGTTTTGAAGTTTCCGTTTCCTCATCTGGCACCTCGATGTAAGGCGTTTAGAATACGCTAAAAATGGCAGTTCCTAATATAACCCCCATTGCTAACAATAGCCCACTCTTCACCCTCCACAAGCTCCGTTTCCTTCCTTCTCCAGGCAGGACAGCCTGGAGTGTCCAAATGCGGATGCCTGCCTCCAGCAGCAGGGGACCCCGAGGACCGGAAGTCCGGGTCGGAGGTCGCATGACCAGCAGGCCCCTGGCCAACTTGAGAGCACACCAGAGGCAGCACACAGCAGCGGTGGCTTTTCATGAGTCCAACAGGAAACATAAACTTTGAGTAAAGGAAGAAGAGAAAAAGGAAGTCAAAGACCGAACCAGATAAGAGCCTCAACTTCCTACAGCAGCGATGTTCAACCTCTCACATCTCGTGGCACCCATAAACGAATTACTGAAACTCTGCAGCACACCAAAACATGTATTTTTGTCAATCTGACAAAAAATGTAAGTATAATTTTGATGCATTCACACCAGATGGCTATGGCTGTGCTGGCTGTTGGCACTGATTTATTTGACAATCCAAGGGAAAAGAGGCCAGTTGATTAAGTAGTTGGTTATTGCATGTTTTAAAAATCCTTGCAGCAACCAGGTGAAAATCACTATTCTACAGCACTGGAACTACTACAGGACATCTTAAAGAGACTTCTAATTGTCTTAGAGCAGACTAGTATGATGGGGACTATGTTTACTATTTTCTTTATTTAAAAAAATATATTTTATTGATTTTTAATTTTTTATTATTATTATTATTATTATTTTTTACAGAGAGGAAGGGAGAGGAATAGAAAGTTAGAAACATCGATGAGAGAGAAACATCAATCAGCTGCCTCCTGCTCACCTCCCATTGGGGATGTGCCCGCAACTAAGGTACATGCCCTTGACCGGAATCGAACCTGGGACCTTTCAGTCCGCAGACTGATACTCTATCCACTGAGCCAAACCGGTTATGGCTTACTTTCTCTCTTCCTTTCTCTAAGCATGTCCTCGGTGAGGATTTTAAAATAAAAAAGGCAGTTGATTCCTTCTACTATGTCTTACAGCACAAGAGCACAGTGACGGAGCAGACCGCATGGCCGTGGGGTCGGAGCCTGCCCGAGCTCCTGCATGGGGACCTGGGGCATCATTTTTACTTTCGGAGCCTCCGTTTCTAGTCCACGAAAGAGGTACAATATGAGGACCTCTACTATATATTTGTGAGATGAATACTTCTTAGGTGGTAAAAAAGGCATTGTGGCTGCTGTTTCATTTTTAAAGTAAAAATGTAGAAAATCACTCTTTTAAAAACGCGAGTGCCTTTCCTCGTACATTATTTTGACATCAAACCCTTCACTTTCTATATTGCAAACCCCCCTCCCAAATCCCTTACTACTTACCTGTGCCTGAAGAAAATATTACAAGTAATATACAAGCTGATCATCAATAATCCATTGCAGGCTCCGCAGGGGACATGAATAAGACAAAGGCTGCAGTAAGAGGCCTTTCCTTCTGGGAAGCCCCGGTGACTTCCCTCAGCAAGTCAAGACCTACGGTGTACTTTTAAACCGCCCTCGGCGCAATCTTAGATTGTTATTTATCATTGCGCAGCCCAGCCTCCACCTACACACCGCAAAACACGGCTTAGTGTTGTGACATTCGCGGAATAAGACACACAAACAGTTGAAGGGCTCACATTTATGAAGAAGACGGAACTGACATCTCGGGATTCAGTAACTTCAATTTTAATCAGTTCCTGCTACGCTGTAGGCGGTGGGGAAACAGCAGGATTCAAAGGGTTAAGTCGATTGGTATGTGTTTTCTGAAGGAAATTAAAGGAAGCGGGGAGAAAGGAACAGGAAGGTGAGGTGTGAACACAGAATGGAGTGAAGGAGCAAGTTATGTATCTGGGGTGGAGTGGAGAAGTGGGGGAGGAGTGGGGGAGGAGGGAGAAAGAGAAAATCATGTTCAGGAGAAAATAGGGCGTGCAGGCCCCTGAGCCACACACTCTCACTGCCTCACCAGGGAGGATCTTCACCTCCGATGCCCCTGGTTCCCTCCCTGCAAGCCCTCTACTGTGCCCAGAGCTCTCACCCATCTCCCACTGCAGCCATGTACCCCGTAGGCCCAAAGCTGGTTTGCCTCGCATTTTAGCACAAACATTCATGAAATGCTAGTTGAGTAACAGAAGATTTTCCAGATGAATATGCAGAGAGCGACCCAGAAGAGGAATGTGTTTAGTAACTATGTGTCAGGTAAACCTTGCCCCATTCAGACCATGACAGTGAGGGTAACAGGCTGGCAGGCTGCCTGCCGGGAAGCACCCTCCAGGCAGACCCCGGGCCGGGACTAAGTTGCTAAGTAGCAGCCACGCCTACGAACTCAGACAAGGTGTCTAATGACATATGTTTGCATTTTAGAAAGAGATTTTTTAATAATGAATCTAGATTCATGCCTGATACAACTAAAAACAGGGCTGAATGCTTAATGTATCATGCTAAACAGACAGAGGCAAAGTGAATTGTGCATGTTAAGGTCTGTTTTTTAAAATATATATTTTATTGATTTTTTACAGAGAGGAAGAGAGAGGGATAGAGAGTTAGAAACATCGATGAGAGAGAACCATCAATCAGCTGCTTCCTGCTCACACCCCACTGGGGATGTGCCCGCAACCAAGGTACACATGCCCTTGACCGGAAACGAACCTGGGACCTTTCAGTCTGCAAGCCGACGCTCTATCCACTGAGCCAAACTTGTTTCGGCAAGGTGTGTTTTAATTGAGCTCAGTGCCCGTGCATTCTGCTTTCTCCTTTACACAAAGACTTTGTGGAAAGAAGCCAGTTTTCTGACCTATAAGCACAGAATCTAGGAATATCCCTGGGCGAGGCATGATCTTCCAATGTGCCGTTTGCCATTTCAGATCTGTTTCTACTGTCCCCCACAACACCCATCTACCTTCTCATTCCTTCACTACTTCATTCCCATCAGATTTTACTTTCATCCAGGTTTACCTTTACCGCTATCCTATGGTAAAATTAAAAGCACAGAAGAAAACGACACTTTCCTGAAACCAAATGTGTCCACTCTCCAATGCTTTTCCTCTAATCTGCTCTCATAAGGCACTAACCGGAAGGAGGAGAGGGGAGGGGAGGGGAAGAAAGGAAAAGGGAGGGGAAAGAGGAAGAAGAAATCAACTCTTAATTATTTTATTGTAACAGGACCCTCTCAGTGTGCTGCAACATAAAGTCGCTTGCTGTAAGCCGAGGTCTGTGGTGTTCAATGGAATAAAAGAGCACTTTTTTCCAGGGCAGTGGGGATGTGGAAGGGCACTTATAATTGGACAGAAGCCAAAGAAAAACATAATAATTCACCAAATCTAACAATGCCATCAGTTCAAAATTCACCTTGATTAACTGTATCATTATAATTCTTAAAGTATTATCAATTCTTTAATAAATAGTACCCTGATGTTTAAAAAATGCATTTATGTTTTAAATGTTAAATTGTACATCTAATTGTTTATTGGTAGTCATCTTCTAGCTGAAAGTTTGTACCCTTTACCAACCTCTCCCTAGCTCCATCTTTAAATGCTGTAATTGCCTTAACATGAAATATTTTAATAACTTAAAATGGAATGCATCTATCAAAACACTCAGCAAATACAGCTATTAAAACAGCCCAAATCCAAACCCTGATAACAGCAAATGCTGACACGGAGGTGGAGCTAGGAACTCCCCTTCATTGCCTGCAGGAATGACCAATGCATACAGCCACCCTGGAAGGCACGTTGGCAATTTCTTACAAAACTAAACATACTCTTACCATGAGATCCAACTATCACACTGATATTTCACCCGAAATTTGAATGCTTATGTCCACACCAAAGCAACCGGGATGCCCTTCAGGGGGTGAACTGACAGATACGCTGTAATCCATTCAATGAAATAATAGTCAGCGCTAACAAGAAATGCACTATCAAGCCATGAGAAGACATGGAGGAACGTGAAACACCCATTACTAAGTGAAAGAAGCCGCTCTGAAAAGGCGATCTAGTGTACAATTCCAACTAGCTGACATTCTGGAAAGGGCAGAACTGTGGAGACTGTAAAAACGATCAGAGGCTGCTCGGGCTTGGGAGGCAGGGGGGGTGAAGGGGAGGAGCAGCGAGGACTCCAGGCTGTGAAAGCACTCCGTATGGCACTGAAATCATGAATATGTGTCATTGTCCATTTGTAAAGAAACCCACAGAACGGACAACAGCAAGGGTGAGCCCTGGTGTAACCGTGGACTTTGGGGGATTATGATGTATCAGTGTAGGATCATCATTTATAACAAGCATTCCCCTCCAGTGGGGGACGTGCAGAACGAGGGAGGCTGTTTGTATGTGGGAAGAGGTGGTATTTGGGAAATATTTTTAAATTTTTAAAAATACTCCGCAGAACCTCACCCATGTGCATTCACACCTTGGAGAGGAGCTTGCAAATGATGGCGGATATAGAGGATTTCTGGACACGTCCCCCCTGCACAGAGCTGGGAATACTCCGGAAAGCACATTGACAAGTGAGGATGGGTTTGTTCCAGGACTGACGTGTCGGGGACAAGCGCAGGCATGCTCGGTCTCCTTCTGAGAAAAACCTCCCATGTGGGGGACCCCCTCCCCCCCCACACACACACACAGAGCTCCTCACACTCTGAGGCCACCTCTGGGCTGGGCGGTGGAGTTCCACACTCACACCTGCTCCTGGTACGAGCAAAAGCCAAGAGAATCCCCTAAGCGGTGCCTGGGTCCCACCTCCGTGGGATCATTCCTCCTCCTTCTTGGGGGTAACCACGGGGGTAACTGGTTAAGGGAGAGTAACCATGGGGGTAACTGGTTAAGGGAGAGGAGCCACAGGGGTAACTGGTTAAGGGAGAGTAACCATGGGGGTAACTGGTTAAGGGAGAGTAGCCACGGGGTAACTGGTTAAGGGAGAGTAGCCACGGGGGTAACTGGTTAAGGGAGAGTAACCATGGGGGTAACTGGTTAAGGGAGAGTAGCCACGGGGGAACTGGTTAAGGGAGAGTAGCCACGGGGGGAACTGGTTAAGGGAGAGTAGCCACAGGGGGAACTGGTTAAGGGAGAGTAGCCACGGGGGAACTGGTTAAGGGAGAGTAGCCACGGGGGAACTGGTTAAGGGAGAGTAGCCACGGGGGGAACTGGTTAAGGGAGAGTAGCCACGGGGGAACTGGTTAAGGGAGAGTAGCCACGGGGGGAACTGGCTAAGGGAGAGTAGCCACGGGGGGAACTGGTTAAGGGAGAGTAGCCACGGGGGTAACTGGTTAAGGGAGAGTATCCACGGGGGGAACTGGCTAAGGGAGAGTAGCCACGGGGGGAACTGGTTAAGGGAGAGTAGCCACGGGGGGAACTGGCTAAGGGAGAGTAGCCACGGGGGGAACTGGCTAAGGGAGAGTAGCCACGGGGGGAACTGGCTAAGGGAGAGTAGCCACGGGGGGAACTGGTTAAGGGAGAGTAGCCACGGGGGTAACTGGTTAAGGGAGAGTAGCCATGGGGGTAACTGGTTAAGGGAGAGTAGCCACGGGGGTAACTGGTTAAGGGAGAGTAGCCACGGGGGTAACTGGTTAAGGGGGGCTGCTCTCAGGCCGGCTCTTGGGGGGTGACTGTCCCCTCCGGCCAGGCGCAGAGCTGACCAGGGATTGGAGAAGGAACGCAGGGTAACACTATTTTAGCCAAAATTTGAAGCACTCCTCTTCTTAAATGCTGCTTTCTCACCACGGCGGACAGGGAGTGTTCCAAGATACAGACTGGGGCGTGCTGAAAACATAAGGGTTTATCTGGGCAAAGGCAGATGTGGACAGGCCAGCACCGAACAGAACACCGGCTTCCAGCAGCCCACCACAGAGGCTGGGAGGCTTTTGGAGAGGAAGGGCGGAGGCGAAAGCAGGAGAGCGAGCAGGCCAGCTGGCCTTCACGTTTGCGGTCGGCTGTCCTTTGTTCGTAACCGTGAGGCTTTCACCGGCTTTTCTCAGGGTCTGTCCACGGGCTGCCGGGGCCTCAGAGCCACCTCAGTATCACGGCCTCCTGTTTAATCCACAGTGAGATCCGCCGACAAGGAGGTCCGTGGGCGAGTGAACATGGATAACGTCCGCCTTTTCATTTGCTTTCTGTTTGTTGCATCATAGACCGGAAGTAGCCATCTGACCCTTCTCTTAATGTCCGGTTATTTCTGTAGCATCCCTACTTTGCAAAGACCCACAATACTCCCCGAATTCATCCATCCGTCCTCTGAAAGGAAGCCAGAGCTAAGGCTTCACAAAAGCAGCACTCGCCAAGGTCGGTTTGGCTCAGTGGTAGAGCGTCGGTCTGCGGACTGAAGGGTCCCGGGTTCGATTCCGGTCAAGGGCATGTACATTGGTTGCGGGCACATCCCCGGTTGGGGGTGTGCAAGAGGCAGCTGGTCGATGTTTCTCATTGATGTTTCTAGCTCTCTATCTCTCTCCCTTCCTCTCTGTAAAATATCAATAATATATATATATATATATATATATATATATATATATATATATATTTTTTTTTTTAAAGCAGCACTCCTCTAGAGGGGCCCATAAAGGCACCCCCCCCCCTTTTCCAACTCCAGAGCTGTGCCTCCCAAGGGCAGCCCGGGCTACTGCAGTTCTGGCCTCCGACTTCAAATGCAGGCGATCGCAAGAACCCGTGGACCACTGTCCTGACCTTCCAGGGGGCATTTGCACCCCGAGAACCAAGTGACCCGCCAGCTGGCCCGCTGCAGTGTGGGGGCTGACTGAGGCGCCCAGCTCCCGGCCACAACCACTGGACTCGCCGGGAGAAGCCATTAACAGCATTTACAGAGAAATAAAAGGGTGTTTACAGGACCAGGCTCTCCCCGGGAAGTGAGGTGGCCTTTTCGACTCAGTGCAAAAGAAATCGATGAGGATCCGCCGGCTGGCGACAGAAAACGTATGCCAGACAAAGAGGGAAAGGAGGCGCAGAGAGATGGCTCCAATCACTGCCACATTCAGTGGATGGCGAGGCATTCCCCTCCTCCCGCCCTCTGATCCGATCTGGGCGCCTGATTAAAATACAGCCCTTTCCAAATCCTACAAGGAGAGAGGAAGCTATTCCGGGCGCCTTCCTGGTGATGTGACTTCAGAGCTTGCCACTGAAATAAACAGACAACATTTATGGATTCTACTAAAATGCAAGAGGCATTTACATACTACCTCCTACCCTTGCTACTGCTGTACAGGGGGACTTCATATTCCTTTTTTAAAAATATACACATTTTATTAATTTTTTTTTTTTTTTTTTTTTTTTTTTTTTTTTTTTTTACAGAGAGGAAGGGAGAGGGATAGAGAGTTAGAAACATCGATGAGAGAGAAACACCCATCAGCTGCCTCCTGCACACGCCAAACTGGGGATATACCCACAACCAATGCACATGCCCTTGACTGAATCGAACCCGGGACCCTTCAGTCCACAGGTTGATGCTCTATCCACTGGGCCAAACCGGGCAGGCATCAAACTCCTTTTGAGACAAAGTCTGAGGGGTTCATTGGCAAGCCACTCTCCAGCTGGCCTGTCACATGACTGGAAAACAATGGAGGTGAGGGTCGGATCCAGCTCGGGAACCCAACGCTTTTCCGGAGGACTGTGATGCTTCTTAGGGCAATTGAAAATAAATAAATAAAAATATATCTCCAGTCAATAATTGGTTACTTTTCTTATGTATGGCCTTAGGAGACCAAATGTGCCTGTGTCCTTATGACATCGCTTTACTAGAACAGCTGACTGTTCCTTTCAGGGCGAGTCTCCCAAGAGTGCCACATTTTCGTGTAGACACCACAATTTCTGCTCCTAAGCCGACCTCCACATCCAGAGACCAGCGTTCTATCCTGAACCCAACGCAGGTGCTTTTTGTCCAGCATCTTTCTTGGATCATCTCTCCACCACACTTGTCCTTCCTCCCACTTCCTCACCTCTCTCATTTATTACTGGCCAAGTCACAGAGGGGGAAATACAGCACAAGTGTCTATAGTACTGCTCCCTACTTTTTTCATTTTTTTAAAATATATTTTATTGATTTAAAAAAATATATTTTATTAATTTTTTACAGAGAGGAAGGGAGAGAGATAGAGACCTAGAAACATCGATGAGAGAGAAACATCGATTAGCTGCCTCCTGCACACCCCCTACCGGGGATGTGCCCGGAACCAATGTACATGCCCCTGACTGGAATCGAACCTGGGACCTTTTAGCCCGCAGACCGACGCTCTATCCACTGAGCCAAACCAGTTTTGGCTTTATTGATTTTTTACAGAGAGGAAGAGAGAGGGATAGAGAGCTAGAAACATCGATGAGAGAGAATCATAGATCAGCTGCCTCCTGCACACCCCCTACTGGGGATGTGCCTGCAACCAAGGTAATGCCCTTGACCGGAATTGAACCTGGGACCCCTCAGTCCGCAGGCCAACTCTCTCTCCACTGAGCCAGACCGGTTTCGGCTGCTCCCTACTTTAAGCTTTGATTTTGGTGATCTCCATGCAGCATGACATCCTTGTTGTAGGAAGCGCTACCTCTTTGATCAGTGCCTGTTTGGGCTCTTGCCTCCAGTCTGAAAATAAACCTTCACTGAATGTCCCTTGTTAGCAAGACATGGAACGGAGCTCCTGAGGGGTGCGTGCCGAGCTCTGAGGAGCCTCCAAACACTGACACATCAAAAGAAAGCCTGGGCGAGAAAGGCGTGTCGCCGCCCAGCTCCAAGCTTGGCTCGCACCAAGGCAGGGCGTCGCTTTAGCAAGACGCGGAGAACCTGCAAGACGGGGACGAGTTAGACGTGGGGAGAGAGACTGCCAGGCAGCGTGGCGTGCTCATCGCTTAAACACCCCATCTCATTCCAAGGTACCAAAACGATAATAGACTTTATTCTAATTGGATTGTCTGCAATGAGCCAATTTAAGTGCTAAATGCTGCGAATTATTCAGCCTGACACGGCGGTGCGCTGATGTGAGCCGCTGCAGGGCAGGAGGCTTGCGCAAAGTGTGAGCTCCCGAGCCTTAATGAGGAGCCGGGAGTCCAACTTGGCAGACCGCCACAGCACAGACTCCGGTCGTCCCAACCGCCTCGGGGACCCCAAAAGCACTGGCGGCCACCTTGGCCCAAGATGCAGCCCCCGCCAGCCAGCCAGGCCCACTGAGTCCACGGAGTCCCAGTCCCCACATCGCAGGGACGAGGACGAGTCCAGGGCTGCCCAGGGGGACGAAGGCTCAGCACACCAGAGGGTGTGCCCACAGGAAAGACGTCACT
The DNA here is from genome assembly GCA_963924515.1 of Vespertilio murinus. Classification (NCBI taxonomy): domain Eukaryota; kingdom Metazoa; phylum Chordata; class Mammalia; order Chiroptera; family Vespertilionidae; genus Vespertilio; species Vespertilio murinus. The sequence continues at coordinate 45,776,026 of OZ004715.1, read as the reverse complement.
CACCACTGCTTTGATCCCCCTAATTTGACACTTTCAGAATGTTGTCATTTTTTAAAAAAAAAATATAAAGACACTGCTAGCGGCCAGAGTTTCATAAATAGTGATTAAAAGCCTGAGACCTGGAATGAAATGCATTTACCACATTCAACCGCAGTTCGCTGACCCCAAGGCAAGTCACTCAACATCCCTATGCCTCAGTATCTCAGTGTTTAAAATGGGCTTGATCTCAGTGCCTATGTCACATGACTATTATGACAACTATATATATATATATATATATATATATATATATATATATATACACACACCATATTTGCCGGCGTATAAGACGATTTTTGGCCCTGAAAAATACGTGTTTGCCGGCGTATAAGACGACTGGGCATATAAGACGACCCCCTAACATTTCCACTAAAAATACAGAGTTTGTTATATACTCGCCGAATAAGACTACCCCCCACTTGGAGGCATATTTTTCAGGGCCAAAAAATCGTTTTATACGCCGGCAAATACGGTGTGTGTGTGTGTGTGTGTGTGTGTGTGTGTGTATATATATATATATATATATATATATATATATATATATAATTGGGATTTTGGGTATGTATGGAGCCTAATACAAGTTAAAGACTAAAAAATTATTATAACTGAAATGTATAGATACACGTAATCATAATGGATACTTATAGTTTTTCTCCCCAGGCAGGTGTGAAGAGGGTTAATTACACAGGCCTCCACGGGGCTCCGTGTGCATAGGAGAGTCCCACGCAGAGGCGCCTGGGCTGAGCGTGGGATTTTACTCGCGGCACAGTTCTGCCCCGGCCCCGCTTCCAGAAATCAATCTCACAAAACACAGAGGGGTTCAAATGGATGGTCTCTTGGGTGCCATCTAGCACTCAAATGAGGATTTTCAGGATTAATTTATAACTGTGATAACCTTATTACTAAAATAATTTTCAACACCGCTCTGATTCTAAATCAAATTATAGTTTCATTAGCTATCAGGGCGCTCGGTATAAGGCCTAAAGTCAGTCCAGGGCGCGAGGCAAGCCTCCATTTGCAAACGCCGGCGAAGGCAAACAGCGAGCCAAGTTTTAATGGCTCCGGAGGAGACCGTTTCTTCGGCTTCCCGGCTGAAAGGTAAATTAAAATTTCTCCCGCGTCAAGTGTGGCCGCTCCGCTTGGGCGGAGGAATTAAAGGGCCATGGCGCTCAGTGCTCTGGACATTTCCTGTCCGTGAGGGTTAACAGCACGTGGGTCGGTTCCTTGCCGGCTTCCCTCTCCTCTGTGCTAAGGCCCAGGGGCCCACACACATCCATTCAGCAAGGACCTGCACTCCCTGCTGTCCTGAATGCGGCCCAGGCGGCCTAATTTGGGATTTTTCTAGATGATTCTGGTCAGGTATCTTTATTTTATTTTTTTAAATATATTTTATTGGATTTTTTACAGAGAGGAATTGAGAGGGATAGAGAGTTAGAAACACCGATGAGAGAGAATCATCGACCAGCTGCCTATTGCACACCCCCTACTGGGGATGTGCCCCCAACCAAGGTACATGCCCTTGACCGGAATCGAACCCGGGACCTTTCAGTCCGCAGGCAGACGCTCTATCCACTGAGCCAAACCGGTCTCGGCTGGTCAGGTATCTTTAAAGCAAGCAATGGTATATGATGCTTTGTTCTCTAATAACACCCCGTAAGAAATAGCTCTTAATGAAAATGCAATCCCCATTTGCATGTAATATCTGAACAATCAGATAACCGGACACAAGCACGCCCTGGACTCCGGGTGCGGGGATGGGGACAGGTGCACCCCGTAAGGCCCCGTCACAGTCAGCAGAGGCTCACGCTAGCTTCTGAAGAAGGAGCCGCATGATCCCTCCGACCCGCAGAAACAGGCCCAGGAACAAGATGATGACAAATGAGACAGATTCCGCAGCTCTATTTACAGAACAAGCTGCCACCCTCCACCGGGACGCCTTCTCTTCTAGAAGCGGTGCAGAAACAGCAGTGCCTACATGTTAGCCAGCATTCCGGCACCGCTCCCCCTCCGCAGCGCCAGGCCACCAGGAGGAAGGGAGAGAGAGGTGTCCTGGAAGGTTCGGGAACAGCGGGCAGAGTGGTGAGGAAACACTGCCTAGCTTTGACCATGCCCGAAGGAGAGGGAATGCAGGACCACCGATAGAGGTGTTAAGATTAAAATGATTTTTTGAAAATGCTGTCCATGTAAACAATTATTTTGTAAGTTAAACAGATTCTCATTTTCAATGAGTCAAGCAACACAGTAATTTCGGTGAAACAAAGTCCTTCCCTGATAAAGCCGGTTTGCCCCCTGCCTCCTCCTCTCTGTGAGTTCCAGGCCCATGTGTACCCTTCAGTTATTTCTGTACCTGACTAACAGACCTTCTCTTTGGGGACAGCCTTTTACCTCCTTGGTTATAGCTAAAGAAGAAAACGGATCTGATGAAACCAGGTAGACATGGCATTCCAAAAAGAACAAAAAAAACCCAAACAAACCACAAAACAGTGTCACCTGCAGACAACATCTCTATTCCTAAAGACCAAGACTGTTCCGACTTGCTCAGGAAGAATGCTTTCCGATGCTTAAACGTGGAACAGGGAAACCAGAGCGGGGCAAACACCCCTTCCCCACGGCCGCCTTCACAGCATGGAGGGGACGTGGACAGACAGCCACCAGCCCACAGAGCTGCCGGTGTGGCTGCGTCCCGCACCTTTCCCTCACCTGGAGTGGGAGGCGGGCAGGCAGGTGAGGTCCCCAGAGGGCACAGATTTGATCTAGGTCTCCAAGAACAATGGACACAGGCAACCAGCATGGAATCATAAAGAAATGCTTTACTGCAGAAAAATTAACCATTTCCAGCCCAGGGAAAGTGGGCCAAGGAGGTGAAAAAGACAGGGGCCATAGGTGCCTCTACCTTGACCTCATCTGAGTTCAGACTGGGAAGTCAATTACAGACCACCGCGCTGTAGTCCTCCCTGGCTGCGCGGAGAGGAGGCGAGAGCTCCATGGCCCTCGGCATCCCGCTCCGTGGGAACAGAACCAGCGCTGCGCTCGCAGCGACCCCTCTGTGAATACACTCAATCAGGCTGGAAAGCAAGGAGCGTTCCTTTTGTCACAGCACAGACACGAAAGAAAACTCTTTGGGATGTGTGTGCGCATCTGAGAACTGAGCTTTTTGCTAAAACGGTGCCTCTCGGTTTACCTGGCTTTGGAAGTTCAGACATTGCCACGGGTGAGAGGAGAGCAGCAGCGAGAACTGAGCGCCGGGGGCTTTCCCTCCCTCGGAGCTTTGTGAACACCACGGGGTTAAGTTAACAGGGTAGAGATGACCCAGCGGAGGCGCTCGCTTCTTGAGGAACATGCTATACATAAGAAGAAAGAGTAAGAGGCCCAGACACCTGAAGATCGCAAAGGCAAAGCCAGACAAAGACAAAGGAAACTCAAGTAGAGCCACAAAACCTAGAAAACTCTCAGCAACGAGTAACATCACAGGTCCCCAGCGATGGCCACGTGTGCTGGGGAAGGCAGCCGCCCATTTGCCCTTGGCCAGTGCTCTCCGCAGCGAGCACCTCACACAGGGAGCACCTTGCCCAGCTCTCCCTAGCAGCCCTTCACGTGTGCAGGGTCACCTTCACGTGTGCAGGGTCACCTGAAGGGCTGCATGAGAAAAAAACAGCAAGAAACTGAAAGAGAAAATATTTTTAAATGATACAAAAAAAAAAAAAAAAAAGACCTTAAAACCTAAACATCAAGATGTGACTTGCTTTAAATCCATGAAGTCTGATTTCTCCCAGGAAACCCAAACACCCCTCTTGAAATAATTCTGGGCTCCGCAAAATTTAAATGCGTTAGAGAAAACCCCGAACTGCATGGAGGACAAATGCCAGTCTCCCAACCCAGCTCCCCACTGATCAGGAACAAGGGGAATTAAATATCAAAACCATGGAGGTTACTCAAGCCTATCACACAAAAAGGCAAAAGATCAAAAAAACAACCATGAAAGTTTGGGGAAAGATTGCCCGTCTTCCGGGCACAAGAATCAATCATAATGACAAACGCTGATGGGTTTTTTATTTTTTTTTGTACATTAAAGGGTAATTGAGTCATGCTTAAGTGGCGTTTGAGTTCAGAAAGCAAAGCCTAATTCTAAATGATGGTGGGAATGCAAATCCACACAGAACGTTCACATTTTAAAGGGAACCAAGAAAACACGCTCCATTGTATGAATTCCTGTCTTTTCAGTGGAGTATTTCTCACCCAAACGCAGAAAAATGTTACTGTCCCGGTTTAATTTTAAGAGTGCCAAGGGGCCCTAATGACATTTAAATGGGAATTACTCACAATGAAGTATTTCTGAAGGTGACTCTGCGTTGCTGCGTATTTTCTAAGGCTATCAAAGAATATTCTTGCAAGCAAATCATGTGCGTCTCCAAAAATACTCCAAAAAGTAGTTAGCTGGATCCCAGCTACATGCCGCTCACAGAGAGACGACATCTGATTACACTGGAGGACATGGGGGATGCGCGCGCAGAGGAGACTGAGGGTGTAAACCTTCCCAGCGTAAACGCACGGCCTGGCCAGCAGAGAAAGGAAGGCAAACTGAAACGGCTCTAAAGTTATAATTCAGAGCTATTAAAATACAAAGGAATTCTCAAACTCAATATCGGTGGAACTATGGGTAAACAGGTACAGACGGCCTCGCAATTAAACCGACTTCAATCTTCCCAAACAATCTATCAGCCTTAATAAGAGCCGTTCGAAAGCAATAATTCCAAAGAAATAACTTGCGGGAAAAGGAAATTAATTTATGCCAAGAAATATTATATTTCATTATAAAGTAATGAAATGGGAAACAACCTAATGCTTCAAAATAAGGAAACGATTGTACCAACCGTGAGAGAGCAGCACGGTATAGGATGTGTAAGCCAGGAACAGGCACACACATCACTGTTAAAAATAAACCCGTAGACAATGCGAACCGGGAGAGATGTATTTAAATATATGTATCTGATCAACAAGAAAATGCGATGAAACGTATTTATATCGTGAATGTAAAAGGCAGAATCAAAAGTGGGTCCAAATGGACTAAGGATCCCAATATTTTAGTAAAAATGAGACGCACTGCGGAAGTCATAGAATCAGCATTTCATGTGCACACGTGTTTATCCCTCTGTCAAGGAATATTAATGGCACTTCTGTGTCTCAGCTGCTAGGCTATATGTTCGGGGTACCATAAAGAGACACAAAGATGCCGTTACTGACCTCATGGAGTTCCCAAATGCCTCTGCCCTCACCCTTTTATTAAACAAAAACGTATCACATACTGTAAGTGCAGGAGGAGTCTCCGGGGAAGGAAGCAGGGGCTGCGCTGGGGGCCACAGAGAGCTCTGACAGTGTGATGAGCCATGAGGAACTTGGAGAGGCAGGTTCCCAGGAGACAAAGGCCGCACCGGCAGCAGAGGATCCGCATGGGCTGGGCCAGGGAGGCGGGCCCGGCACAGGGATGCCCAGAGTCAAGGACCAACTGGAGGGGAGCCTGAGACACAGCAAAGACCCAGGCCTTCCTCCCCAGGGTTTCCAAAGAAGCCCCTGCTTCTTTGGAGCAGAGCAAGGACTCCACCAGGGGGGCTGTGTTTTCCTGGCTGCACGGCAGGGAGGCTGGAGCTGCAGGGAAAGCAGGTGGGGAACAAGTGCGCAGGGACCAGAAAGGCCTGAGCTGTTAAAAGGCAAGAGGAAATGTAAGGGGTAAACGCAGGGAGTATTTCAGTCATGGGCTCTGCCCCACGGGCTGCGAGGAGTCCTTCACGATCAACTTCTTAAGCCGTGAAGAAAATAGTAACTGCTCCTCCACGTAAAGAAGAGGAAATACAAAGGGTAGCACGGAAACAGACTTGAATAGGCAACTTTTAGGAGGCTAAAGTTATAAAAGGAGGTTCAACCTCAACAAGAGGGAATCAGAATTAAGAGAGTGTATGTCCAGCTGGGCGGCTCGGTGGTTGAGCATTGACCTATGAACCAAGATGTCACTGGGCACATGCCAGGACTGCGGGCTCGATCCCCAGTGTGAGGCGTGCAGGAGGCACCAGATCAATGATTCTCTCTCATCATTGATGCTTCTATCTCTCACTTCCTCTCTGGAATCAATAAAAAATAGGTGTATTTTTTTTTTAAGAGTGAGTTATTCACTTTTTAACAGAGTGAGTTATCCCCTGGGTTGGCAAAATTAGAATTTCAGATAATGCAAGTTATTGGTAAGTTCATGTGAGTCCATACACAAACAATGGTGGTGTAGAATAAAAGTTATTCTAGCAGGTGAGAGAGCAGATTTTGGTTAAATGTATCAGTAACCAAATTCACTAAATGTGCAAAATTCATCAACTTGCCAAAAATACAAGAAACTCACTTTTGGGTGGATGAATGGATATATATATATATATATATATATATATATATATATATATAATATTATATTAACATATGTGTAACTCCATCTATTGGGGAAAAAATCTGCATTATTAACTGGTACACCTCGTATAAAGATACTACAGACAACCAAGGTGTCCTTCCCTGGGGGAAAAGTGAAATGGAGCTGATGGATGCCTGGAAATCTATATAGCAACCAAAAGCAATTAACAAGATGTACAAAAAACAAAGTGAATAGATTTTCAAAGATTACATTGATTAAAAATGCATAATAATAGGATGAGATCTAGAGTACAAAGACATTCAGCTGAATTAAAAACATTACAAGCAACAATCTTTAGAGAAAAAGGGATGAAAGCAGCGTAAAGGAGAAAAAAAATAAAGATAAAACAAGCCACAAGAGGCCTCTACACAAACTACATATGGTAATACACCAGAAAGTATATGATACCCTTTAAATCTTACACCCAAATTTTCATAACAAAATTTCTAAATGATTCTAAAAGAAACTTTAATCTTTATCAGTGATTTCTTTTAAAAACCTCACTTGATATTTTAGCATACACAAATTTCATGGCTGCCATATTAGCAATTATATTTTCTAACAAATGTCTATTCTAGCTGGGTATTTAAAAAAATTTAACCTATTTTTATTGATTTCAGAGAGGAAGGAAAAGGAAGGGAGAGAGTAAACATCAATGATGAGAGAATCATTGAATGGCTGCCTCCTACACACCCCCTACTGGGGATCCAGCCAGCAGCCTGTGCTTGTGCCCCGACCGGGAATCGAACTAAGGTCTTCCTGGTTAATAGGTCAACTCTCCACCACTGAGTCAGGCCGACTGGGCTAGCTGGGTATTTTTAAGTGATTTGCCGTCTTTCATCTGAGGTGCACTAAAGATTAGAACCTGAGCAGTCCGAGATCCATGCCCGCTAGCTGGAAGGGCACACGAGCCTCGGAGAACAGCTCCTTTCTCCCCAAGAAATACGGAGGTAACGTGTATCACTGACCTCTTGTAACAGGGAATCTGGAATTCTTGGTAACTCATCTTTGAGTTTTCGACTCGAGAGCTGTTAGTGAGCATGTGGGTGCTCACGTGCCACAAAAATAAAAAATCACCATCTTGGCCAAGAAATGAAGCCAAAAATAGCCTTACTACTAAAAGCACCTGGTTATTCGAGGGGTGGGCAAACCGACTTTATTCCTAGTCTTTAACACACAAAAGCCCTTTTAGCCTTTCTGAGAAAAGATGGCATTATTTCGAGAAGGGTAGCAAAGCGGAAGGAACACGAGGAAGTTTCACCTGGGAGAGGCAGGGCAATGTTCAGATGCTCCACCAGCCTGGATGCCAGGTAATGTCCCACAAATCCGGGACCTGAGACCCCCGGTGCCCGCACTGCCCTGAAATGCTGTAAGTCTGCAATCACAGCATGACCTGTGCTCTGTTACTGAATGTCAGTGTTTTTATGCAGATTCATTTTTATGCAGATTGGTGGCAACCTCTGCCACACCAGCAGATTCTCGTTGTGTCTGCTTAGGCACACAAAATAAAATCAATTCATGTGTGCCTGCTTCCTGCCTGCCCTTCATTCCTGCAGAGAAGAGACACAGAAGCAGAGGGTTCCAGGTCTTATTACGGTGCTGAGTTACTAACTACTACAGGAGTCAACTGTGGATCCCAAACTACTGACAATTCCAGCCACAGTGTCTGTGCAGAGCCGGAGCCAAATGCAGCCAGTGGCCTCCCCATAGACACAGGGAGGGGTGAGAGTGGATTACAGCTATTTGCCTGGAAAAATAACACAAAAACTAATAAATAAACCAAGAGTAAACTGTTTTGTGTATTCACAATTGCAAAAAAGACTTTTGCCCCACCCTGTCTATATCACAACCAGGATTTCCGTTTCTAAAATATCGGTTTTAAATGTTGGTTCAAACCTGTACCTTGGTGCTTGCTCCAAAACGTATTAACAAAAACAGGTTTTCCATCTTGACCACAATTGAGAAAGGAGTGCCAATGGCAGTTTGTGGATAAAATCACAGCAACTCAGGACTTCCCTGGGCAGACTGTGGTCACCTGTGTCTCTTAATTACAGGAGCATCAGGTATGGTTCTGTCCGTTGTTGGAATAACCTTCCCAACCAGAAATATAAATTTCTAGAATAAAAAGTTTCCTCTGTCCCTCCCTTACACACAGGGTGTTGCCCGCAGAAGCACCTTCCATAAAGACACTCTGGTTCGAAGACGGAGGGAAATTGTAGGCTGGCGGAGGCAGGCAGCCGGCAGAGCCCTGGGGGGAGGGAGGGATCAGCAGCCTCTCTGGCCTCTGCCAGGGAGATGTCTCCCAGGAGCGTGGGCACAGGGGAAGTGCCTGCTATCCAGACAAAGGCTTTCTTTCTTTCTTTTTTAAAAATGTTTTAATTTATTTGTAGATAGAGAGGAAGTGAGAAGGAGAGACAGAAACATCTATGAGAGAGACACATAGATCTGCTGCCTCCCGCACGCCCCCTACTAAGGATGGAGCTCACAACCCGGGCATGTGACCTGCCTGAGCACCGAACCCGGGACCTCTTGGTCCAAGGGATCACCCTCAACCCACTGAGCCACACCAGCCGCGCCCGATGAAGGCTTTCTAATCGCTGGGTTTTTAAATAGTCTTAGATTTGAGAGCCAGCCACCCTCACGCTTTTCTTAGCAACAGTAGGAAGCAGGCATGCTGTAAAATAATAGTTATTAAATGTGAAACAGGAGGGAAACCAAATGTTACCCCAAGAAAATTCTTTACAATTTCAGTATTGTATGTTGTAAGTTGACCAAATGAAAACTGCAATAATTTCATTTAATGGCTCAATTAATGCCGTTTTCTATAAAGAAAGAAAAATCGAGCGAGCTCTTTGCCATAGAGAAAGCTACGTTTTCCTAAAAGCTTTAGCTAGGAGCAACAGTAGCCAGAGAGAACTTTAGAAACAAAACCCAAATATGTTAGAAGTCCGCGATAAAAATACAACCCCATAGCTTTTATAATTTTACATTGTTCAAATGTGTCCTTCAAATACGACTTCCCTTTCTCCGTGGCAAAAAAGAATGTGTCCAACTTTAATCACTGCATTTGCTACTCTGGAGCTAAATGAAAACCTAAAAATAAGGTTAATCCATTCATGACCCTCCAACATGAAACACATTAAAGAAAAAAATTTATAACTCCAAAATTATTTCCGAATAACACGGCTTCTCCAAAACTCAAAGGACCTCCTCATAGATACACAGTGAATCTAAGTTAGTGTTAAATAAATTAGACGTTCTATTTCCTCCACAGAAGAAGTATTTGGAAAATCACATGGACAAAGATGAAGAAGGAAGACCCTTTGTTCTTGCTTTAATTGTTATTAACTCAGTTCCAAGTTTTCCAATCTGACCACAGTTAATTATTTCCAATCTGACCTCGATTTAGTCCAGGTGAGCAAGACTGAAAATCAGCGGCACCGGGCAGATCCCCGACCCTGCTTGCTGTGCTTCCAGAAGCCCGCCTGTGGATGTCATCTTTCGCTCAGAGAACGGCAGAACCTGGCAGCCTCCTGAGAGGTGCACCTATGCGCCCTGAGTCCTGGGATTTGTGTGAAGTGTTCAACCAGCGGAAGGCAGGACGAGTAAACGGTGCCCAGCAACCGAAAGAGCAGGTACACCCTGAGGAGAGGAACGTCCAATCCCGGGAATGGCGTCTGGGAGCCACAGGATCCCGAGGAGCAGATAAACAGTGTCAGGAGTCAGCAGGGGGAAGTGATCCTGAGAGACTCCACGTGGCTCCGGGAAAGTGCGGGCAAGGCTCCTAAAGGAGGGGAAGTAGGTCTGATGAGACCTTGACTGTACGTTCACGGGCCCTCTCTAACCTCAGTTTACCTCCCTGCCTGGCTCTCATGGGGTAGAGCATGCGTATGAGTCTAATGTAAACGACCTGCGTCAATGCTGTAAGAGTATCAGAATAACCTGAATTATTACATCTGGTTTTCTATTATCTAATTATATGTAGTGCGGTGATTTTTTGAGCAAAGAGGAGCCTGTTCCTTCACCATAAAAAAAAAAAAACTAATAATTTTTTTAAAAGAGCTTCTTTGAGGCTTTCCATGTGCTGAGAGAAGCCCTCCCTGGGCACAGCGTGGGGAAGGCGGGCAGAGGAACCCACGTGAACTGCTTTGCCCAAATTAGCTCTTGAGCACCAAAAAGACCGTCTTTCTGATTAAAATCAAAGATCACTGGACACCGTGGCAATACTTAACAAAATTTCCTTTCCTGGGAGGAAAACCCAGTGTAAAAGTGCTGGGTTGAATTTTGCCAACCGGGGGGGAAAAATATGCGAATTGCCAATATAAATATATGTGTGTCCGAACGCCAACTGCACCCACACCCATGCCTTTCGAGGCTTTCATAGGCTGGATTTACACCTTCTCACACCACCTGGGGGGTGACTTTTTGCAAAGAGGACATTGAATTCTGAGTAAGAATGTAAGTGCGGTGAGAAACGCAGCTGGACGCTTGCCGGTTACGTAAGCGTCAGGAAGTTGGCCACCAAGGCGGGTAGCTGGGAGCCAGCCGGAAGCCTGTGGGCATGGGCAGGAAGGTTCTAAATCCTGTACCGAGGAAGCCCGTGGCCACGAGACAGTAAAACACCGTATCACAGTCCCTCTCGGGGGCCCTGGGGGCTGGGCCAGCGCTGCCCACATGTGCTCAGGCCCGTAAGGAGATGCTTAGTCCAATGACATTAAAAAAACAACAACACGGAGTGGAAACCTCTGGCCCGCTCTAAAGGCAGAGAACGGAGGGCGTTTGCACTTCCTTCTCTTGGCAGGAAAGTGTTCCTTTTCGGGAGACGTTCGCAGCCTCTTGAGTCCTGAGGAAAAACCCAGCTCCTTCTGGAAGCAGACGCAGAATCACAGCAGCGCCCAGTTTCAAGTGGCGGGTTCTGGCAAGGCGGGGTGGGTGCAGGCCCCACAGCTGCACTTGGGTGTGGACAGCGAGCAAGAACAGGGTGAGGTTAGAGCGCGGGGGCCCCGTCTGTCCCGGGGAGGGAAAAACAGACAAAGCTCGTCAGATCCCCGCAGCCCGAGCCGGAGGCCTGAACGCCCAGACGTGGAAAAGGCTATTTACAGAAGCAGCTCCTCCTGCCAACACCTGAGCGACATCCGTCTTTCTGGCTGACAAGTCTAAGTGGATCCAGAGATGCCAGAAGATAGAAAAGACGCAGAGTGAAAGGAAAGGGGTGGGGAGAGCCTTCAGATTTTAATGACAGGCTTCCCGTTAATAAAATGTAAAAATAATTAAGAGCAGGACTGCCATATGGCCCAGCTAGAAGGCCTTGCGCTTAATTCCTTTAAAACAGAGAATCTGCATCTGTGTACTTCAACATGACTTTTTTTTTAAAATTGATTTTTTACAGAGAGGAAGGGAGAGGAGAGGGATAGGGAGCTAGAAACATCGATGACAGAGAGAGAGACATCAACCAGCTGCCTCCTGCACACCCCACACCAGGGATGTGCCCGAAACCAAGTTACGTGTCCTTGACCGGAAGTGAACCTGGGACCTTTCAGTCCGCAGACCGACGCTCTATCCACTGAGCAAAACTGGTTTCAGCTCAACCCGACTTTCTGAAGCGCATTAGTAAAACATGTATATCTGGCCTGCAACTGCTGTAGACTCGGTTTCCCTTGAGGAGCCTACCTCCAGTAGAGCACTGTGTTGGCAGCGAATGCGGAAGCGCACGGTGGGAAAGACCTAAGGAGATGAGTGATACTCAGATGGCAGGCCTGGGAAAGGCATCAGGAAGGAGGTGGCTTCCGGGACGGCTGGGGAAGCATGCTCCTGGCTGAGGGAAGGAGATACCAGAAGGAAAGAAAAAAAGGGAGGGGCGGGGAGAAGAGGGAGGCATGGCATGGCATGGTTTATTTGAGATTTGAGATGAGCCATTGGCTCAGCCAGAGTGCAAGGAACATAGAAAATGCTGGAGGGTAATGAACTCCAAGGCGTTTGGTAGGTCTGTTAGAATGTATATAGTATGTATATAGTATGTATACAGTATGTATATGCTGACACACATGTTCAAGTCCCAAAGACATAGCCCACGTGGCTCAGTTGGTTGGGTGGTGTCACGGGCACTGAATGACTGGTGGTTAGATTCCTGGTTGGAGGTACGTGCCCGGGTGGAGGGCCGGATCCCGCTGAGGCGTGTGCAGGAGGCAGCCAACTGACGTTCCACTCTCACATCAATGTTTCTTTCTCTCCCCTCTCCCTTCCTCTCTCTTTAAAAAATCAATAAAAGAAAATCTTAAAAAATAAAAAAAAGATTTATTGATTGATTTGGAAGAACACAGCACTGGGAGAGAGGCAGAAAAAAGGTAATGATAACTGAACACTCACTATATGTTAATACACGGCTCATGTTTTACAAGTATTAGCTATTACCGTCATTATAAAAACGTGTGATTGCTGCCTTATTTTACAACCCATATCTTTATCTCTGTGAAATCAGGAGAGAGCTTATAGTTGATGGTATCCTTAGCAATACATGGAATTTCTTCCCTACTGGTACATAAAAAAGTGGTAAGTTTTACAAACAACGATGAAATAAAAATATGAGTAATACTCAAATTTATAAAAGAAAAGAATTAGAAACCTCCTCAGGGTGCAGGTGATGGAAACTAAGGCTCCATGAACTTGAGGTTGCTCCCGTGGGCCCCACAGCCCGAGCACCTGCCTGCTCAGCTCCACGGTGCTACCAGCACGCTCAGCCTTCCCTCACAACCAGGCAGAAAGGCTGGGAGGCCCCCGGAGAGCCACGTGACCCTCCTCAGTCCCCATCAGCCTGGAGACAGAGCAGAGGGGCCGCCGGGGCCTCCAGGCAGGCTACCTGGTCTGCATGTGGACCTCTGCACAGAGGGACAGACGGACAGCCCACACCGGGACATAGCCAGCCAATCCGGGCACACACTTAATGTTTCCTTCTCTCCACGCTGAGCTGGTAGGGGGGTAAAGCACCTTCCCATCCAATCTGCTCCTATGCCACGTTTCATTACAAGATAACAATCTTCGCTGAAGAGTAAAAAGGCATAAAAATAGGCGATCAGAACTATGAGGTGACGTCACTTTGAAAAATGCCAGTTTTACTAGATAAATTCCTTTTGCCTTGTTCATGGTGCAAATACGGGGCAAGGATGCTGAAAACACAGAGACAGGCATTGCACAAAACAAGGGTGCTGAAATGGTCTGAAACGGGACGGAGTAGGCCCAGGAGCAGGTGGGCACCCTAGGAGGGCGGTTGGCAAACTGGCTTATGGCGGGCAGTGCGAAAGGGCTGCAGCTGATCTCAGCGCCTGGACCACAGGCGCTGGGGAGCTGTTAGCACGCTGCGGCCTCGGTGGACAGGGCTGAAGTGGGGGCCGCTTCTTTGGGGGTGAGGGAGGGCCCTCCAGCTGGAGTTGGGGAGCATAAACATCATGCAGCTTTACCTTCCAATTTTCAGCTTCCAAGGAACCTAAAACACGATCAGGAAAGGTTTTCATCTTTGTTTTCAATTCTCCCTGACCTCCCGGTGCATTACCCAGAGTGGTCAATTAATCCGCTCTGCCCTCATCAGCAGAACACACACACAACCACCAATTAGGAGTAGAAAGCCGTCCAATAATGTTGCGCACAAATCTCACAGACAAAATCGGAGGTTCAAGCTCATTATCCGATAAAGACACGCCGTGAAAAACCACTGCGAATCCCTTGGTGTGGTTTTGTCTATACCAAGAATTACAAACATACACGGGCATGGGAGCAAGGTATAACTGAAGAAAAAATCCCGCAAAATGCAAACATCACGTATAGACAAATTAACTGGTTTCTGGACCCACCAGTATTTAAATGCAGGCTGCTCCAACCTCTGAGGTCCACATTTGCTCACCTGCTTTGCTTTCCACGTCTAAAGGCGCCGTGGCCTTTATCAGCAGCTGAGACTGCTCGGCTGGGTGCAGCACACCGCAGGTGCCAAGCCGCCAGCTAGGAACTCTCTGTGCCAATTTCCCTTGCCCTTCAGAGCACCCTCAGGCTGGAGGTGAAGACTGCTGAGGTGCTCCCTCCCCTAAGGCCACAGCGGACTGCAGACCTGCACCCGGCCAGACCATTTCCAGAACAATTAGAACTGCCACCTTCATTTTTTATAAACTGTAGGACACGGACACACCCACAGCTGCCTGAAACAATGCATTCAGAATAGAATGCCCATGGACTCTACCCCCTAACCTGTCCGATAGCTGTTACCACTCAACGATCCTGTCATCAGTTCTTGAGGTGGAAAATGAGTTTATAGCCCGGCCAGCAAGGCTCAGTGGTTGAGCACTGACCCACGAACCAGGAGGTCACGGCTCGATTCCTGGTCAGGGCGCATGCCTGAGGGGCGGGCCTAATCCCTGGTGTGGGAGGCACAGAAGGCAGCGATCGATGGCTCTCTCTCATCATTGGTGTTTCTGTCTCCCTCTATCCCCCTCTCCCTTCCTCTCTGAAATCCATAAAAATATATATTTTTAAAAATGAGTTTATAAGCTGTAAATCCTAAACTTATGTACCTCGTCGTGTTAACACTGGAGGAAGGGCAGGTGGGCGACGCAGACGGGGGATGGATGAAGGACAGAACCTCGTGCCTCAGAGGCCAGACTCAGTGTCCTCGCCAGCTCTCGGACTTCTGGCGGGTCACAGACGTGTGTGCCACAGAAGGAGTGGGCCTTTAATTGAGAGATTGGGGGAGGGAGGGAAGGAGGACAAACATCACAGTAGCCAGGGTAGAATTCGTTTATTTTTCTAATTAAATTCTCCAATTGGTGGGAGTGTATCCCATTAAAAACACAGAACAAACCAAAGGGGGAAATGTGGGCTTTAGAGGTTAGCGCCAGCGCTGTGTCTTTAACGACGATACAGATGAAAGAAAATATTGCAACTTCGCATGGTTTGCTTAATGCCTCCAACTCTGGGTTCCAGCCGTCATGCAACCAGGTCATCGGATGCTTGTAATTGGAGCTGATGCACCCATCAAAACCATTTGTGCTTAAAACTGTGTTGGAAAATTACATTTCTTTTAAAAAGGCATTTACAGAGCAATTCCTATTTGCAAAATGCTTTCCGGTTATTTTTATAAAAGTAATTCTTCACAACAACCATGTAAAGTGGGTCAGAGTTCTTTCCCCTCATGCCTCCCTTCTCAAAAGGCTGAGTGGAGGGAAGCACAGAAAGGTTAAGTGATTTTCCTGGGCGTGCGCACGCCATCGGGAGCAGAACTTAAAATGCCCCTGCCGCCGTTACTTCCTCCCGCTGGCCCTCGCTCCTCTTCTGAATCCATTTCGGAATTTCCTGGGAACTTGGTCTCAATGAACATACACAGAGCTCTGGGCCCTCCCCCAAACCTGCTGACTTAGGGTCCAGGAAACAGGCCCTAAATCTCCTCTAACAGCTATTCCCCCGAGGAGCCTGCGGGCTCTCCAGCTGGACACGGAGCTGGGGGTCTTCCTGAGGCTCAGCCGCTCCTCCAGGCGGCTGACAACAGGCAGAACAGGCAGCTGACAACAAGCAGAACAGGCCGCTGACAACAGGCAGAAGAACAGGCAGCAGTCTGCACCCAGGCGTGTGGCCTCAGCACAGCAGAGCTGCCTTAACAAACCACTTGGAACCATGTCCCTTTCAGTTCCCGCCATGCTCCCTCTCAAACACAGCAACTTCAGGCATTTGAGCCTTTTTTCCTGACAAATGTCCCTGTGGGTTCTTTTTTTTACCCCAAAACAGCAACAATTCCATGGCAGCATTCATTTCACAACCACCTTCCGGGCATCATTCTTCTTCCCTGTTAAGATTCTGCCTTTGGCCAGTCCATTGGTGTGCAGACCGCACCGGGGCCAGAGCTAACCACCACGTGTGGAGGCATGCAGGTTCCCAGGCCCCTGCGTTAACCCACCTCGAGAGCGAGGCCCCATTTCACAGATTTACACATGCTGTAAGGGACTGGGAAAGCTGCCTGGGGACAAACTTATCCCCAGAACCCAGGCCCAAGGTACCCACACCTGACCTCTGACCTCGGAATGAATATAACCATTTTCTTTTGTATTCTCATTTAAATTAACCCTTTCCTCTTTATTTCCCTATTCAATCACCTCAGCAGCAAGTGAACCATTAGGAAATGGCCTTCTTAGCGTGTAAAGCCCCTCCCCATAGGCTTCAGCCAATGACAAGAGAGAGCCCGCTGCAAACTCACAGGACAAGGAGGGCCTGTGCCACATGCAGCAGCCATTTCTGCTGCCAAAATGGAAAACCGAGGTCTAACTCTGAACTCAGACGACCCGATGCACCAGACAATAGCACCTGCTCCAGCAGGCACAGCCTGGACTGAGGCATAACCTGTAAAGCCGTGACAAGAAAACAAAGATTAAGTCAGAGCAAGAGGGAGACAAGAGAAAAAGAAGAGCACGAGGGCAAACGTGAGCAAGTGCGGTGTTTACAAAGAAGGAGGCTTCAAGACTCCTCTCCTTCCCCAGACCCAGTGTCGTGAAAATAAAAAGGATAAAAATGAAGGAGTGAAAAAGAAAGAAAACGATGTAGGCCGGGCAGCCCTACAGACCAACAACCTTAAGTAAGAAAAATCTTAGGATCTTATCAGGGCCTTAGAAAAAAGCATGTGGCAAAATCCAATATCCATTCATGATAAAAATTCTCGGGAGCTTACAAATAAAGAGGAACTACCTCAATGTGATAGAAAGCATCCAAAGACACACCTGTAAAAAACCGAGCGCCAGTACCTCCTCTCACAAAGAACTGGATGTCCTCCCTCTGAGATATGGAACAAGGCAAAGATGGCTGCTCCCTTCACTCCCCTTCACCATGGTACTGGCAGTTTCAGCCCCAAAAATAAAGCATGAAAAAGAACTAAAAACATAACGAAAGAAGAAATAAAATGATCTCCATGTGCAGACACAATTGTCCACCCATAAAATCCCGAGGAATCTACCAAGGAAAACCTCCTAGAGCTAGTGAGCTCAGTACGGTATCAGATCAGCACAAGAAAATAATTCACATTTCTACCCACGAACAGTGAACCAACAAGACAAAAATGACGCCGTTTACAACTGCTCCAAGGAAAATGAAATAATACTTGGGCATACACTAAACAAAACACATACAGGATCTGTCTGCTGGAAATCCCAACGGTGTGGAAAGAAATAAAAGATCCCAATAAATGGAGACACACAGTGTTCCTGGACAGTGAGACACAAGATAGTAAACATGCCGATGCCCCACACACTGATCTACAGTGTTAATGAAAGCCCCATAAAAATCTCAGCCAAGTTTCTGTGGACGTAAAGTAGCCTCTTATAAAATTTATATGGTGAGGCACAACTGAAACAGTACAGCTGAAACAATCTCGACACTGAAGAATAAAGAGGGAGGCCTGAGTCTGGCATGAACACTTACCATGTAGTCCCCGTGATCAAGACAGCGTGGTATCGGAGGGGGGACAGACACATAATTCAGTGGAACAGGAAAGAGAATTCAGAAAGAGACCAGCACCAACATGCTCAACTCTTTAATGAAGATTTAAAATTAATGAACAGATTCAACAGATGGTGCTAAAGTAACCAGGCATCCTCAGGCCAAAGAAAAGGAAATAAACAAACACTGACCTCACACAAAAATCAACACTAAAGGGATCATGGATTTAAAGGTAAAATGCAAAACTCTAAAACTTAAAAAAAATAAATAAATAGGAGACATTTCTAGGGATCTGGGACATGAGAAAGGAGTTGTCAGACTTGAACCAACAGCGTGATCTATTTTTTTTTTTAAAGCTGGTAAATTGAACATAATCAGAATTAAAAGCTTTTGCTCTTTGGAAGCCTACAGGAAGAGCATAAAAAAGACAAGTTACAGGCTAGAGGAATCCCTCGCAAACCAAAAATCTGAATATATATACTCAAAATTCAGAAGAAAAAAAACACATAGTCCAATTAGAAGAGAAAATGGGAAGAAGACAAGAAAAGATATTACACTAAAAAGAATATACAGATGAGCCCAGCCAGTGTGGCTCAGTGGTTCTCAGCCCGTGAGCCAAGAGGTCACTGGTTCCATTCCCAGTCAGGGCACAAGGCTGGGTTTCGGGTTTGGTCCCTGGTAGTGGGGCATGCAGGAGACAGCTGATTGACGTCTCTTTCCCATCGAAGTTTTTTATCTCTTTATCCCTCTCCCTTCCTCTCTAAAATCAATTTAATAATTTAAAAAAACACAAAAAAATATATACAGATGAAAATTAAATACATAACAAGAAGACCAATATCATTTGCCATCACAATGAAAATTAAATTCACAATGAGATTATCACTATATTCCTAACAAAATGGGTAAAATAAAGAAACCGTGGCAAAAGGAAAACTACAAAAGATGCAGAGCAACTGGATCCCATATAAAGCTGTGAGAACATGAGAGAACAGCTACTCTGGAAAACCACGCCCGTTCCTTATGGACACACGCAACTACCACACAGCCGGCAGCTGCCCTCGTGGGCATTTACCCCCGGAATGGACAGCCTCAGGCAGAAGCCTGCACCGGAATGTCACAGCATCTCTATGTGTAACCGCGGTGCTGACGTCAGCCAGGGGTCCTCCCAGGGAAAGGCACACTGCGGCACAGCCACCCCTGGGAATGTCGCTCAGACCTAAGAGAGCAAAACTAGTGACTTCAACTTAGACGAATCGTCCCAAATTACTGATGAAAATGCCAGTTCCCCAGATATATACTGTACGATTCCATGTACACAACGTTTTGGAGTGACAACACTTTTAGAAATGTAGGGCCTGTTAGATTTTTCTAGGAGTTGGGGATGGCGGTAAGAGGGGTGGGCATGAGTTCAGAAAGGAATCATGAGGGATCCTGAGGGTGCTGGAACTACTGAGCACTTTGACTGTTATGCTGGTGGTACATGACCTACACAGGCAATGTAACTGTACAGAACTTAACACACACACACACACACACACAACTACATATAAATTAACCTCAAGAAAGCTAGATAAGATCAGTGGGATATATATGTAACACACACACATATGTAATAGATCTTACAATATACTAAAGTTTTATTAAATGTTAAGATGGGGTAACTGGGCAAAGTATATTAAGAAGTTACATATAAGAGATTATTATGTATTATTTTGTACAATTACATATGAATCTAATGTCTCAATAAAATATATCTTCTTAAAAGATGCAGAATTGAACCTGCAGCCTTGGGTATCCGGAAGACACTTTAACCAACTGAGCTACCGGGCCAGGCACAAGCGATGCCTGCTTACAGGGAGAGGTCACCTCCCCAGGCAACGCCTTCTAATGAGGTTTTGACAAGAACACACTGAGTACTGAGCGGGAGAACTCACCCAGAGAAGCAGGCTTGCTCGCCTGCAGCAGCAGGAACGAAGGACTGCCTAAAACCAAAGTCACATCACTTAATCCCACGCTTCGTTTTCACCAACCGCTGGAGCCTCTGCCCGCACTAGCGCGCTGCCTCACACTGCTGCCAAGAAGTCCAATAAACGGACACTCGAGAACACGAAACTTGACTTCCTAAAACAAAATGCCTTCTTGGTGATATTTTCAAAGTCAGAAGATATGCCGATAATTGCTTCTTGGTTTATAAGGTCAAAATCCCACACATTTATATGCACAGCTTACAGTTTTACAAGCTGGGAGAGGGAGCGCGCCTCGTTTAGCGGAGCTGTAAGCTTAATCACTGGGGAAGCAGGCCGGAGATCGGAGGGAGATAAAGAGTGGGAGAGAAAAGCAAATACGCTGCAGAGGCCCTGCCCTGAGTGGCTAAGCAGAGAGCACAGCCGGCCTTGAGGGAAGCTCGGGAGCTCCCTCCCCTTGGGGTCACTCCTCCGAAGGAGTGCTCCCACACAGCCTAGGTCAGTGGCTCTGCAGGGTTCCTTGGCTCCTGCCCAGACCTTTAAGGCAGAGCGATGCTGGAAAAGAGACACTGGCAACCAGGCATCAAGCGACTTCCCACTCAGAGCCCCTGTTCAAACAACGGCTCACTCACAGCTTACTGCTTCCTTCCTCGCACAGAGCCATCCACAGACACTGGTTTGTCCAGCCGGGGAGTGGGAAGTGCAGTGAGGGGGCTGAACTTCCGGCCTCCACTGGCAGAGGCCAGGGTCCTACAGGCACAGGACAGACATGACGTAGAGCCACCCGGGCTGAGGCAGAGACTCCCCTCCACAGAGGATCCGCGCACTGGCTGTAACAAGAGGAAGGCTCGCACACTATACACACGTGGAACAAACTCGGGAACTCAGCGCGACTAAGGGGAGGTCACCCTCCACCGGGGGAGGTAGTTCTTACTCCCTTCTCCCCCTCCGGGCAGTTTGGTCCGAGGAAGAGGGTTCTCCTGGTGGCCATTGAGCTTTACGAGCACCAATCCCATACCCACAAAGTCCAAGCCAGAATCTCCGTTCGCCACTTAATATCTGGGTGCCATTAAAGTAGGTAATTAATTACCTTCTGCGGGCATCCGCATATTATCTGAAAGGGGCATTCATAACTGCTCTTCTTTCTAAGAGCTGGGGGGAGAATGAAAGTAAGTAGGACATGGCTGTCTTGGAGACTGTGCACAGACCCCAGGCATATATGTGTTTTATTGTTGTCAATGCCCTCTCACCCTTGATCACCCCCATTTTTATTATTTCTCAACTGCCAATGAAGTGAACCACTCCTGATTCTACATCTTTCTCAATTTCATTAATCTTCAAACCGGTTTCCTCTCCACTGGCACCAGACACGGGCTGCCCATTTCCAAGTGATCTATAAACTCAGTGCCAGGTGCCAGCTGCTCTCCGTGTGGACAACCAGCCCAGCATCCTCACCGGCCCCTTAATTCACTCCCCCCTCCTCTCCTGCAGGGGTCACCCAACCCGCATTCGGAGGAAGGCGCCTTTCCTCTGATCCACACAGCAGCTCGCGAGACTGACACCAAAGAAATGTTTGGCAGGTCTATTCCTTGAGAGGTGTTTGCATAATCAAAGTACTTCCTTTGGTTCCTAACCACATCGACTAGATACCTTAGCTCAAGCATGCGAGTCTGGCCAGCAAATACTCACTGCACTGCACTGAGGCCTGGCTGTGCTGGACACTAAGAAGAAAGTAGTGAACACGCGGGCACCACCTTCAAGGTTCCAAAGGAACTGTTTGTACCTAAAGACTCCTAAACACACCATCGTCTAATCAGATAGATGAAGGAAACCCTTTCTGATAAAAGAAATATTATCCAATCTCCAAATGGGTCTTTGCAGGAGCCAGCAAACCACAGGGCCAGCTGAACTATAGTATAGGAGTTAAGGATTCAAACACTGAATGGCTCCTCCACCTACAATCCACACACCCTAACCACGCTGGGTCTTATTTGCTCAGAATGCTAATGAGAGATAAAGCAGTACCTACCTCATGGGGTTTTAGGAAGATTAAATTAGTCCAATGCAGTTGAACGGTACCTGGTGCTCAAAGTGTAGTGCTGCCATTACCCTTATTAGCAAGGAAATTCGAATTCTGCAACCTTGCGTCTCAGAGTTCTGGATTCTCCAACGTGTCTACTAATAACATCTTTCAGGAGCTTGCAGACCCACTATGCTACCTCCTAAAACCCCGTAAGTTCTTACATTTTCTGAACTCCGAGCGCTCCAATTAGGATGCCCTCCCCGGCTTCGCGTGGCTCCTGGGAGCATTCATCTGCTCCTCACCAGTAGTTGCCCATAGCGACGTGCCACCTATCGAGACAACAGTCTGAACAAAATAGCATCTGTTGTGTCCCTGGGCTGGAAACTGGGAGTGGAGGCTTTGAACACATCGAGGCTGATTCTTATTCTGCATTACAACTTCTCCTGAGTTACTAGCCAGCCTACAACCTGAAGGCCGTCTGATTAAAAACTGAACAAAGTGTCCCTGATATATTATCCCGTTAATTACTACATGAATATATTGAGCATAAGCTAGGGGGTCCAGATATCTGCCTACATACAGTGAATCTACTACTTTCACTTCAGCTAGATGGATCACGGGATGTTCCACAAGCTGAGATACACCCTTCTCACCTATAAAATGGAGGTCACAATATAAGCTCCTGCACAAAGCTACCGAGAACAATGAATGAAACTTCTTAAAACTAGGACAATGCCTCGGCACATTATCATCACTCAGTAAATCTAAGCTATTATCATTTTCATAGTGACTGCTAGGAAATTATTTTTTAAATCAGCCAAATCCATGTATATGGGAATTGAATGATTGGTTTGTGCTAACAACTTAGTGAAGTCACACAACTGTTCTCTGCAAAGTGCTAACTCCAATTCCGAAAGGACTGATACCCTTGTGGGTGAACACATTCCATGAAAGTAAGATCTGAGTGTCGTCCCATAGCAAGTTAAAGGGTCAAAAACAATCAGTAAGCAAATAAACATTTATTTTCCAGGCACTCTGACCTGTACTAAAGCCATCTCTTTAAAGACTTTAGATCAAGCATGTCAAACCCAAAGGTAAACTCAGGCCAAATAAACAAGACATGTGGCTCGCAGGCCGAGAATTTGACATGCTTGCTTTAGATCAGTATTTCCCAAACTTTTGATATATGTGTACCCCTTCTATAATTTTCGTAACGCTGAGTACCCCTCGTCAAAAAAAAGGATGTATTTTAATATCAAAATATATTTATTTCTTTATTTTTTTGTACATACACAAAATAATAATAAATGAAAAATAAAATTATTTATAATAAAATATAAATAAAAGTTATATTATAAATAACATTTATTTGCATACCAGACCACCTCACGCCTCACAAGACTGTCTTGACTTGACTCATGAGAACGTAAAATTAGGTGCAGGCACAGTGCAGTGCATATCCCCACCAAACTCTTCCCATACCCCATGGGGGTACGTGTACCACACTTTGGGAAACACTGCTTTAGATGATAGTCTTTTCTAGTCATCGCTACGGCCTTTGCTTTCCAGAAGGCAAGTGTCTTATTAAAAGCACATCTTGATATATAACTTTATTCTTTGAATCATGTATTTATTCACCAACAATAGACAATCATCAGATCAATTCACAAAAAATGTATAACACTGGAAGAATACTTTAAGTCTGGAGCTGTGTTTCCATACTAGACACAATTAAACGGATTGCACATAGAACCTCCATGCGGCCACCTGCCATACAGAGGATTCAGGGAAAGGTCTCTCAGGGTGTAAATGGGAGTCAGCTGAGATCCAATGCAGGGTGGGCCGAAGAAAGAGAAAGGTCACTGTAATATCAAATTTTAAAAAGATAAAACGAGCCGAATCCGGTTTGGCTCAGTAGATAGAGTGTTGGCCTGCGGACTGAAAGGTCCCAGGTTTGATTCCGGTCAAGGGCATGTACCTTGGTTGTGGGCACATCCCCGATGGGGGGGTGGAGGTGTAAGAGGCAGCTGATCAATGATTCTCTCTCATCGATGATTCTAGCTCTCTATCCCTCTCTCTTGCTCTCTGTAAAAAAAAGAAATCAATTATATATATATATATATATATATATATATATATATATATATATTTAAAGATAAAACGGGCACCTAAAACCAACAGCTCTCTATCCATGAGAACAGTGAATTTTCAAGAACCAGTGAAATGATATTGAACTGGTCAAAGTCTGTGAAAGCACATTACTAATTATGGAACAAAGAGCTGTCTTTTTAAACTGATTTAATTGTTTTAACACTATTTGTAGAACATTCCTCATCTTCTCTCACACAGGCATAAGCCATGTCCTTTGTTAGAATCTCAATGGTTGATAGGACTCTGGTTGAGTTTGCATTGAAAAGGCAAAATTTTATATACCAAATGCCCTTTCTCAAATTCAAGAGTTCAAGATGGAGACTGGGTTTCAACCCTCGGCACCTTCGGATCTAAAAAGGGATGGGGCGCAGTGGCACAGCTATTTCAAGGAATGCCTGTCATTCCACTGTTGCTAGAGCGGCCAGATGTCTTCGCTCAAAGACTGCAGAGCTAGTGAGTTAGATCCTGAAAAGAACGTTGACAAAACCTAAGAAAAGGCTAAAAAGATCAAAGGCTAAACAAAAACCTCACAAACACTTCCATCCCTTGTGTGGGAAAATGCCGGTTAATCCAAAAGGCTAAGACAGGTAATCACAGAAAAAGGAGACAGACAGAATCAGAGGGCAGAAATGGCAACACCCTCTGCTAAATTGTTCCTGCAGCTAAATTAGGCAATGCGGTTCATCTTAAATCCCAAGCTATGGATTATGTTCCATCCAACCAATACCTTAAGGAGAGTAACTGAGTTTCCAGTCTGAACTTCAGCTAGCAATAGGCATCCTAATCTGCTGGTAAAAGAATGCAACAGCTGTCCCCCTGCACCCGGCAGAAAAGCTCTAAGCGGGAAAGCTGAAAATAACTTCCTTCCCAAAGTATGAGAAAACTTAGGTGCAAAACCTCAAGATTTGGCGGTCTCTTGACAGAACACTTGCTAAAATGATTCCAGATGTTTCATGGAGACTCCTCCCCGCCCGCCCTCCGTTTCTTGACTTGTGTGCAGGTATGGCTGTAAGTCTCTGTTTTTAATTAAACCCAGATTGTCAATAGGGGCTGCTGCAGAAGTGACAAGGGAAATAAAAGCTAAATATTAAAGTGACAAGAAAATTCTCACTAAATCTTATCTGCACTTCATTATGCACATAGTTTAGCCGGGCACGGCTGATTGGGGTAGACTGGGATGCCATCCCCCCCCCAAGAATCATCCACTTATTGGAAGATTCCATTTTAAGACAAGATTAATTAACTTTAAGTAAACTATAATGTCTAGACCAGCTAACAATTCACATGCATGCTACCAGAAATAATAACAATCTTTGGTACAAGCGACATAGTAATACTGGTAGAGGGAACAGAGCAACAGCATTACAGCCCTTAAATTTCCTCATAGAAATATTACACTACTGTAATTTTAATTTAATTTGCCTAATCATGTTAGACATGATGGGGACATGTACTAATGACCCAGGAATCAGCTGGAAGAGATCCCACTGGGCAAATCAGGGACAATCTATTTGAACACCAAAATAATGAGAGTGATGAGTCCTAATGATAAACATCAATGAGTGAATTCAATGAAGGAACAAATATGTAATTGGGAGGGGGGAGTACTTCCTCCCAGTAGCATGCCAATCAATGTGGAGAAACAGTCTAAAGGACTCACAGAGTCAGAAAGTCACCTGTTGGCAACCGTCGTAGTATCATTAACAATTATCATTTGGTGTTAAAACTAGTGGGTAAAGGTTTGACCAAAAAAAAAAGCATATTTACAAAGATGCAAAGTATCATCAACAATTATCAATTGGTGTGAAAACTAGTGGGTAAAGGTTTGACAAAAAAAAAAGCATATTTACCCAGATGCAAAGTATCATCAACAAATACATATTAATAATTTGGGGGGAAATGGTAGTTTTACAACTGAGAAACCTGATGGATTTCACCTGACAGCCAAGGCACTGAAAAACACACATCAGCTGTGATGATTCCAGCAAAAAAATGCATCACTTAAATCTACTTACAAAGGAAATATCAGAGAAGCCTAATTTAAGGAACAGGGTAGAAAAGCAAACATCCTATAGAAAGGCAAACAATAATAATAATTAAAAAAAACTAGCTTTCACTTCTCAAGATGCCAATTTCATAAAATGCAAAGACAGATTGAGAAACTGTTCCAAATTACAGAAGACCAAAAGTGCGTGACAACTAAATGCAGTAAGTCATCTTGGATTGGAGAGGAAACCGCCATGAAGGACATAACGGAAGCGACTGGTAGAATGTGAATATGGAATGTGGACTTAGATAATGGAATCAGGCAAAGACTGAACTTCCTAATTTAGAAACATTTATGTGGTTGTGTAAGGAAATATCCTTTTCTACATAGACAGTGAAATATTTATAAGTAGTGGGGGATAATGCTTAAAGCTTTATAAAATAAATGCACACGCAGAGGAAAAAACCTGATGATAAAATTGGTGAATCTGGATCAAAGGTACAGAGATGGTTTTATACTACTCTTTCAACTTAAAGTCTGAAATTATGTAAAAATGCAAAGGTACCCAAAAATATTCTTGAGTCTAGAGAAAGACATGAATAATTTACTTGGTCATAAAACACATTATTCGAGTACCTTCTATCTCTCTCACTCTGTTTGGTTCTATTTTTTTTCCCCTAACACATCTCACTTATTTGATATCACCTTAATTCGTTTTAGTATCCTCCAGAACTCTCTTAATCTATAGCACTGTTCCTATGAAAAATTAGATTTTGAGTAATCTTCCTCTAACATCTTCACATTTCCAGGAATGTGACCTCAGCAATATTTAGGTAAGTGATGTATTCATTTTTGTTTAGGAGTAAAGAATAAATGCAAATATACTCAGAAGTCCTCTTTTTTTGCCCTGAATAAACATAGATCATTTACCAGTCAGCTCTTTTTAATCCCCCCTCACTCCCCCCCCCCCGCCCCAGTGAAAGCCATCTTCCATAATTAAAGCCTTTTAACAAATGGCTTAGAATTTGCAAAACAATAGCAGTCCAATCATATACTGTGGTCACTGCTCCAAGCCACCACCCAGCAACAAAATGGTGAACAGCAGTTCCCATCCAGAGTTCCAAAAAGTTCATTAATTGGTAAATAAATTTCCCTTCTGGTGTGTGTATGCCATGCTTTCCCACCAGCCTTAAGATCATCTAAATCCTCATCAAGATAGAGGACATACTTGCAAACAGTGCACTGGGAAATCTCTAAGTGAGAAGTCAAAGTTTTGCTGGACTCTTTACTCTTAGCATGTGCTTTTCCCCGTGTCTAGAGGTCTTGTTAAAATTGGTTTAATGGCTCTTGGTTAGAAACACAAAATGACTAACAGGGGTTCGGAAATCACAGCGGAGTCTCCTCCTGTAGATTGGCTTCCAGCATTCCTTCCTCTCCTCAGGAAGGGCTGCATTTGTTTTCCTCAGCTGAAATGAGCCTTTAATGAAGGCACTTAAAAATAAGATGCTAGAGTTATTTATACTTGAAAAATAGTATTTACAGACAAGGTTTAAGAGGAAGACAATCAGAAAATTGGAACCAGAGAGTTTTTCTTCTTATTAGTGGAGCACTCAAGATGCTTCGTTGCTTTGCTTGATCGTCCATGGACGCCGAACGCTGTTGGACTTCATCCCTAATCAGAACCTCACTTAGGCCGGAAGGTCTGTTTGATGCTTCTATGAGGGGAGGCGGGGGGTGAGGGAGGAAGAGAGCAACCCAAGGACTTGTATGCATGCTATAAGCATAACCCATGGGCACTGACAGTAGGGGGGTGAGGGCATGTGCTGGGGGGTAGGAACGGCCGGGGAGAAGCCAATGGGGGGGAGGGACATATGTAATTCTTTAAACAATAAAGAATTAAAAAATAAAATAAATGTTAAAAAAAAACACACAAAAAAAACCCTTCCAATTTAAAAAGGAGCAATCCAATCCTCTTACTGATCAATTATCCAACAACAGAAAAAGGCCACAACACTCAGACCCTGTGAAGCAAACATGTAATCAATTGTTTATACCCAATTAAGCAGGAAATAAAAACACTCCTATTTGGAAGAAGATTATCTCTAAAACACAAATCTGAAAAGAAACAGAGAAAGGAAGGGCTGGTGAATGTAGCTCAAAATGGTCTTGGGTCACGACTAACCAGAAAGTATTTGACAGGCAGCAGGTCTTGTGTCATACATCCCCTCCCTTTGGCCTGCTGCCACCTGATGAGAAGGGGCCACCTTTCCCTCTTAACTTCCGCGCATCCTCACAGCTGCCCTGGGCTCTAGCAGCCACACAGAACCGGAGGTAGGAAAACCAGCATCAGATATCCCTGTCCTTGAACACTATCCTACCTACCCAGTTCGCCCATTTTTGCAATGGTCCCCTTGTCCTCTCAAACCAAATAAAACAAACAAAAATAACATTCACCATAAAAAGGCACAAAACTATGAACTAGATAGCCATTCAACCAGACATTGAGATTTCAAAAATCAAAGAGGAAACGCCTACTTTTATGTGTGTCATTAAAGGGCCACGGGAGGAATTGCTTTTATACTCTGCCCCCTATAAGAGGAAAGTAATAATTTCTCCGTTTCCATCCCCTCACCCATTTCTGGCCCAAGGAAGGAGATTTTTTTTTTCTGATTTGTAACTGGGAGGAGGGACCTAAATAGGTATATTTAAGTATCTTACAGGCTCTCTAAATTTGGGGATAAGTTCTAATATCTACCCCCCTCCCTTCTCACCTCCCCCAATGTGTGACATGTAGGGCAGTGTTCTTGGTAGCTAACTGCTCTAGGTCTATCCTGCATACCCTATCTCCCCATGGATAGGCCCCAGAACTCAGGCTCGAGGAGAAGGTAGAAAGGTGCCGAAACCGGTTTGGCTCAGTGGATAGAGAGTGGGTCTGCGGACTGAAAGGTCCCGGGTTCGATTCCGGTCAAGGGCATGTACCTTGGTTGCTGGCACATCCCAGTAGGGGGTGTGCAGGAGGCAGCTGATTGATGATTCTCTCTCATCCATGTTTCTAACTCTCTATCCCTTTCTCTTCCTCTCTGTAAAAAATCAATTATATATATATATATATATATATATATATATATATATATATATATTTTTTAAGTAGAAAGGTACTCACGTGTGATGCCAGGGGTGCTGTTCAATTCAGCATGGCCACTGATGGCCCTGAGAGTCTGACCTGACACCTGGTCTTCATCTCAACTGCGGAGATTGACTGGGAGAAGGGTGTGAGCCTAACAAAGGGATAATAAGGCTGCTCACACACACCAGTTCCTGTACCAATTAGTGTGAATGTGCACATACAGAAAAAACTAAAAAAAAAAAAAAAAAAAATTAAATTTAAAAATCCTTCTAATAATAACTAGCTCTTAGAGTCAAAAGAATGAAGATCATTTCTTTTTTTGCTTCTTTATGCTTTAGTGTATTTTCCAAATAGTCCACAGTATTAAAAAGAAAAGAAAAAAAGTCACACAGGTGTTTTTTTGCAACAAACAGCAGAATGGAGATTTATAGGCAAAAACTCACAACCAATTTTATCCAGTGTCTCGGTCTAAGGAAAACTGTCAGAGTTTAGCCTGTTACATGATCTATGAAGTTTGCAAATTGGTTGAGGAGACAGCAAAAACCCTACCTCCACACCCCGTCTACTTGTATTTTCATAAAAGAACATGGGTCTCAAATTGGCAGAGTGAAGGAAGTGACATTTTGCTCCAGCCGACAGTGGAAGCCCACACCACGCGTCAGGATTGCTTACCGACTGCACACGCAGGACCGGGCTCCGCGGCCCCGGGCAGAGGCGCGGGCATTCTGATTAAACCCGAAGCATCCACTTTCCCAGGCGCTAACCGTGTTTTCTCTGGGGCTTTCTCTTGCTGGGGGCATTTTAAATCTGTCAAGAATCAGACTGGAGGTTCCCTCCCTTGGCGTTCGGTAGAAGCGGCGTGTGGGAACCTCGAAGCCCCATGTAGCCTTGGGTATACACCTGCTTTTCCAAATCAACAAGAGATGAGCACCACCAAAACCGGTTTGGTTCAGTGGATAGAGCATTGGTCTGCGGACTGAAAGGTCCCAGGTTCTATTCCGGTCAAGGGCATGTACATTGGTTGCGGGCACATCCCCGGTAGGGGGTGTGCGGGAAGCAGCTGGTCTATGTCTCTCTCTCATTGAGGTTTCTAGCTCTCTATCCCTCTCCCTTCCTCTATGTGGAAAATCAATAAAATAATTTTTTTTAAAAAGAGAGAGAGAGAAAGAGATGAGCACCTTCAAAGAAACGGAGTTCATGCCTTTGAAGAATTTCTACATTCCCAAGAAAAAGTTCGAATTATTAGCCCAAATTCACAGACACTCCTCACTTTTTTAAACACAGCAGGTAATGCCTGTCCTGAGGCTTTGGGCAAACTGGCCCCTGAGACCTCACCCCCCACCTCAACAACCAAGAAAAGGCTCACATTGTCTCACTTGTTCAGCCTAAATGCAATCCTAAGAATCTCTCTCACAACGCCTATTCACGGCAGATCAACAATCTCAGACCTTCCTGCCCTCCAAAGGGCTTATCACAATTTCTAACCATTTATTCCCCTGTTTCCCTGACTGGTCTCATCATTTTAACACTCATTACATTTGGCTGGTGAACACCACCAACCTCACTGGAGTGACTAAATCAATACTCCGTCTCCTACAGCACCTGATGGCGGGAATGTAGGTACAACCTAGCGACCATGCAGGTAAGTTCCAAAAGGCGGTTGAGAGAAAAGGCAGGAGAGAAAATGAGGTGAAAACCCAGAAACTATTTCAGAGGCAAGAGAAAAGGGCTACACATGTCCCAAAGCTGGCTCAAAGGTTTTAGCACTTTTTGCCATTTTAGTCACCAAAAACTTCCGAGTGAAAATAACAAGAATACAACTAAGATGGATAAAGGCGATCAAAAGGAACACACTGTCAGATGTGCGCTTTTTAAGGGTGTCAGCTTCAAAATGATGACGACAACTACCGTGTGATATGGGAATGTTGTTAAGAGAAGAGATCCAAAGTGTTCGCATCATAAGGGGAAAAGTGTTCCTTTCTTATATGAAATGACAGATGTTAACTAAACACATTGCGGTACTTACTGCGTGTAAGTCCAATTATCAGGCTGTGCAACTTAAACTTACGGAGTGCTGGATGTTGATTTCATCTCAATACAATGGGAAAGCTTAAACATGCATTTTAATAGTAAACTCATTTCTGGCTATGTTTCAGATCTCAACCCTCAAGGATACTCCTGGTTTTGTCCCCAAGGAATTCTTACTGACTCTTACACATCCCTACGAGTTAACCTTATTTTCTTTTCTGGAACAACCTGAGTTCTGCATTATTAATGCCTCGAGAACCAGGAAGAGCTTTCCAGATGTCGGACTTTCAGAATGGGGCGTTGCTCCCCGGATGGAGAACCACAGGGAGGGGAACACAGGGCCCTCACCAGCACCGGGTGCTAAAGCCCCTGATGCACACATCCATGGGAACAGAGAGAAGTGGAGGGGCGATTTAGTAGAAAGACAGGATATGTAGGTCAGCACGTAAGGATGATATAGTTTTACTTTTATTCTCCAAGGCATTCGTTCCTTTACAGGGATTACTGAAATCCTTTCCTAAATCCCTAACCAGGATAGACAGCCTGGTGGCCCAGCCTCAGACACCTGCCCTATGAACAGCCCGGGCATTCAGCTGCTGGGGGCACCTGTGGGCAAGGACAGCCTTCCTCTGTCGCTCAGAACACTGTTGTTGAAGGTTATAAAGTGTCTGCTAAGAGGAAGACTGGCATCAGGGTGACCATCCGGCACCTCCTAGAATTGCCCCGCCAGGATGGCAGAGACCTGAGCTGGCAGCAGATGCAAAGGAAGATGGTGGGGAAGTACTGGAAGAGGTTTAGAAGGAAGAACCAGGGCACTCAGGTCATCAGCAACCAATTCCTGTGTGTCTACTTCCTCTAGGGTCATGCGTCATATAGAAATAAACAAGAGCAGGTGCTAGCAGAACATAATCTGGTAGAACAGAGGAGCAGTGTAACAGGGACTCTTACAGAGCTAAACCCAGAATATCCTGAATTCAGAGAGAAATACTCTAAAAACTAAGATGTCACCCTGGCCGGCGTGGCTCAGTTTGTTGGGCGTCGTCATCCCATGTGCCTAAAGGTCACAGGTTGGATTCCTAGTCAGGGTACAAGCCTGGATTGTGGCTCCATAACCCAGCAGGGGGGCCTGCAGAAGGCAGCCCATTAATGTCTTGCTCTCACATTAATGTCTCTCTCTCTCTCTCTCTCTCTCTCTCTCTGAAAATCAATAAAGTCTTGAAATAATTAAAATTAAGATATCAACTGGCATGAGATAGAAGGTATTTAGATGCATAAATCTATGACAACAAGTTTTAACATTCATGGGAGTGTGTGGAACTTCTAAACTTTTCTGGGAAAATCTAGATCAGTAAAATGGCACAAAGCTTAAAACCCAGAGTACCTCCTGCTCACCGAGATTGCACCAAG
Source organism: Vespertilio murinus (assembly GCA_963924515.1). Lineage (NCBI taxonomy): Eukaryota > Metazoa > Chordata > Mammalia > Chiroptera > Vespertilionidae > Vespertilio > Vespertilio murinus. The sequence goes on along the minus strand of OZ004715.1, from coordinate 45,743,392 downwards.
CCCAATCCCCATTCCCAAGATCGCTGACTCATCTCCCTAATGCACGTGGGAGAACTCCATAGTGAGTGCAGTCATGTACCTTCAAAGTATGTCGTATCAGGAAAGAACGGTTCCGGGCAGGACATTATGGCTCCCAACGTGTATCAGCTTATTTTACAAAACTTATTCTTTCAGAAGTAACTCCATCTGAGCAAGCCGTTCAGTTCAGGAAGAACAGCTTTCCATCTCGTTGCTGGCGTTGTGTAAAAGCACATGCAGTGACTGACCCACAATTTATGAGTTGCCCAGATGCTCTTTAATTATGTTTCAAAATGCCAAATGGTTTTTCCATTCGGAAAATTGTTCCCAGCTTATGTTCTCAGGAAATGAAAGATCTGGACTGGCATGTCCTTTACTGAGAAGGAGGGACACTGTCGGGACCAATGCCATGTACGTGGGAGCTAATCAGACGTGGAAGTCCCATCCCACGGAGGTCTGACTCCCAATACGAGGCTCTGGGGAAAGCAGCTGTTCTGTTATACCTGTGTGTTATGTCTGTGGTCATGGGGGTGAGGGTAGAGGCTTGCGAGAATATGCTTCATAGCCCTGGGTACCATGAGAGGTGATTAAAACTTTAGAATGGTCATTTATTTCAAAGGACTGTGGCAATAAAGAGGTTAGTGGCTACCCAGCTCAACCTGTTCCAAGGAAAGCATCACTGGAAACCTCCTATTGGCCATCAGTCCACATGCTGATCAACACGCTACTGTGTCCAGAGGACAAATATTTGCAATTACTACCGTGTAATTTCCTTCCTTCCTCTTCCATATCCCAAGATTCTTGGCTCAGCATCATACAGTCACTCCTCCTGACTCCTCTCATATCACATGGCCCCGGGCCTTCTCGCCCTGCGACACGGCTGTCCCTGAATGCATCATAAAACGGGAATTCTAGACAAACTGTATGTTTATTAATTCAGCTGTTAATTTGTCTGCCTCTAGCAACTAGTAGACTCTAAATTTCTCCTGAGCTGCTATTTCTCCAGAACATCAATTATGCCTGGTATTTGGTAAGCAATCAAAAAAATTATCTGGGGAAGAAATGAATTAAAATATCTTACTAGTTCACCTGATAGAGGCAGAGAACGTGAAGCTCCTTGTCACGCTGCAATGCCGTGGGGATGCAGAAAAGAAACCGCCTCCAGAACCACTTTTCATGGAAGCATAACAAGCTTTCTGGGAAAGGTCAGGCTGAGGAAGAAGCCTCCGCCTCAGCCTCCCTCAGCTACAGAAGGAAGTCAGTCGGAGAAGCACCGCCTAAGATTGTACACACAGTGCACGGAGAAGAAAATACACCCTGAAAAACAGTAAGTGGCCAAGGAGGCCAGGTCTCAACACTTCTAGTCAACCCCGTCCTGGAAGTTCTAACCAGGGCAATTGGGCAACAGGGAGAAAGAAAAAGCATCCAGACTAGAAACGTGTAAATCAATCTATCTCCGCTAGCAGATGGCGTGGTCTTATATATAGAAAATCCTCCAGAAAACCATCACAACACAAGTCAGAGCTAAAGAACAAATTCAGCAGTTTGCAGGTTACGTCAATACGCAGAGTCCAGTGGTTTTTCTATACACAAGCAATAAACAATCCCCCAAAAAATGAAATTAAGAAAAACATTCTGGTAAAAAAAAATATATATATATGAGAATAAATTTTATTTTAAAAGCTCAAGACTTGCATGCTGAACACTACAAACTTTAATGGAGGGAAATTAGGCCTACATAGATGGAAGGACACCACAGGTTTAGTTATCAGAAGACTGAAAATCGTCCCAGTTTTCCAGTCTGCGCTAAATGATCCTGAGGACTCACAGAGAGCAGCCTAGAAGGCGACAAAACCGTTGCCCACCCATCTCGGTGCTCATTGCGTGTTAATCAACATTCAGGTGTGATCACCGTGGAACATAAATAGCCTGATGGCACACAGCTCACACGTCCCAATCCCTTCTGTAAAAAACATTTTACAACTTTAATTTACTACTTCTTATCAAAAAAAGGAAATAAGATAAATTCCACCGGATTTATTCTGCCGAACTTATGTTGATTTTTGATGACTGCGGGTCAGTCTTTTATACTCTTGATTGGATTTCCATCTTCTTTCTATTACTATACAGAAATAGTTGAAAAGACCAAGGAATCCTAATACACACAGGCTAGTGATCTCACGGCATATCATGCATTACTGGCGCAGCCTTGTCGCTGATACATCTACAACCTGTCAAACCGCATTAAAATGCCCTGCACTCCAACTCCAAAGGTTGCAGAAGGGCTGCTGTGTGTTACAAAACACAGGGAAATGTCAAGTCACAACCAAAACAGAGATGCAAGCCACAGAAGACCGGTGTTCGCATTTTATATCTCCCACCCTGACTCGGCAATTAGCAGTGACAGAAAACCAACAACCAGAGGGAAAAGAATTAAATCCTACTGGCTCACATGTACCACCCCCGTCACTGAACGAGGCGGCTCTGCCGGCAAATGGATCTCTCGCTCAGAAGACTCGTCAGGCCTCCCCAGTTCATTGCTTTCCGTGTGATGCAGTACATCCCCAATGTTCATAAAAGGCCCCGGCCATAAAACAGAAAATGTTAAGTGTTTTTGCTGAGTTTTAGGGATAAATGCCAGGATACGCTCAACCATTCTGATACCCTGACATTTCTCGTGAAAATGATCTCATACAGCGAGTTCCAAATTTAACAACGGAGGTCTCAGGAAGTACTTCTCTCACTTAATCAGCGTTGGCAGCACTTCAAATTAAATACTCCATTGTGCAAGGAGCCACTTACGATGAAGCCCACAGAGTGATGGGAACGTTGACTGTACTTTCGGTAATGACGCAGTCCTTCTAACATTCAAGAGCACAACTTCTTCGTAGTTTTGAAAGGTGTCACCCATAACCCAAAGAATTGCACCACACACACAGCTTGTCCGGAGTTTACATATTTTGGGACTAAAAAGACAATTTTCTTTCATCAACAAGCATTCGTTCCTATTAAACATTCTCCTCAGTGCCAGCATTTTCATTATTGCAGTCCCACTGCAGCCGGCATTTATCTGTGTCAATACGTTGGCATCCCGTGAGCGTGTTTCCGACACGCAATTGAATAGTTACTGCTTTGTCTACCAAGGCCTGCACACACCCACTGAAGTTTATTCTGTTTAGAATAGTTTCACTAACTGCTTAAATATGATAAATTTCTGCAAAGTGTTCAATCAGTGCCCCCACCCAACTCCGATCCCTGTTCTGGTCTATAAACTACAAAGAAGTCAAAAAAACGAGGCACCTGTGTGGCTTTCTCTGTGGTTGACTTACTAACCCCCTGCTGGGGGCCTACGCATTTGAAGCAAAGTTTAAAAACACAAAATTAACTTCTGATGGGCCTCCATTCCCACACACCTCTCCACCGCTGCAGACACTCACAGTCTCAACACTCAGGGAGCAAATCCAAACACTAAGGCAGCTTCTGGGCTCCCTGCTGGTCTAAAAAGTGCATAAAGGCTGGAGCCTGGCCAGATGGCTCAGTGGTTGAGTGCTGACCTATGAACCAGGAGGTCACAGCTCCATTCCAGGTCACATGCCCAGTCCCCAATAGGGGGTCTGCAGGAGGAAACTGATCAATATTTCTCTCTGTCTCTCTTCTTTTTCTAAAATAAGTAAGTAAATAAATAAATAAATAAAACTTATTTATAAAATAAAATAAAAGTACTTCGAAAAACTGCATAAAAGTTGGAAATTGCAGAATTTAAAGATGACTTTTCTTCTTAACAGGTTAAATGTAAAACATTATGTGAACCCAGACGTTGATATCTTAGAAATTACACTTTAGATACAAAATAATTTAAAAGGGTTGCAAAAAGCAAAGACCACATATTCGCTTTCTGATACAAAAATGTTGGCCCAGCCCATTTCCGTTTGGCCCAGTGGATAGAGCGTCGGCCTTAGAACTAAAAGGTTCCAGGTTTGATTCCGGTCAAGGACATATGCCTGGGCTGTGGGCTCGATCCTGAGAAGGGATGTGCAGGAAGCAGCCGATCAAGGACTCTCTCTCATCATTGATGTTTCTATCTCTCTCTCCCTCTCCCTTGCTCTCTGAAATCAATAAAAACATATTTTTAAAAAATTGTAGGCCCGAATTAAGAGCTACATTTGTTAATATCAAAAAAAGGGGAATACACAGAGAAGAGGATTTGTTCAACACTTTATGAATGATTTCTGAGACAGCTAAAATTCCCATAAATACATTATGACAGATTAAAAATGTAATGTTTTACAGCAGGTAAATTACATAGGCAGAAATCTGTGTACTGAAGAAAGCCATGAATCCCTGATAAGTGGGAAGGAAGGAGGCAAGCTGTGGAAAGACTTACAGAGAAGGATCACATTCTGATTGATAAATATCACAAAGACATGAGTTTGTGAACTTGAATTCCTGGAGAGTGGGGGTGGTACGGTGATAATGTCAGAGGGAGTGAAGATAGGATTTTACTGGGAGGAAAATATTCTTTTCTACTTTATATTGCTCAATTTTTCACTTACAAAATAGACTTTTGTAAGTCTATTACTTTCAGAATAATATTTTGTAATATATTTTATTGATTTCAGAGAGGAAGGGAGAAGGGAAAAATAAATAGAAACATCAATGATGAGAGAGAATCATTGATTGGCTGCCTCCTGCACGTCCCTGGCATGTGCCCTACCGGGAATCGAACTGTGACCTCCTGGTTCACAGGTGGACGCTCAACCACTGAGCCATGTAGGCTGGACCAGAATAATACTTTAAAATGTTAAGCATTAACCTCAAAAAAGCTTACTAATGTAAATCCCTTCAATTTAATACATTAATTTGCCATTTAATATTTGGATCCAACCCTCATGGTTTTGTAATTCATAAAACACATCTGTGAACCATTTATGTGAAATGCTATTGAAATTGCTATGTAGATTGGAAAAACAACAGAATCTGTTTGTTTTGCTATACTTACTACATACTGCTTTTTAAAACAACCCATTTGGATAGAACAAATTTTAGAATTACAGGAAAGTTGTAAAATTATATAGTTTCCATATATCCCTCAGCATCCCAAAATGCTGTCATCTTACATAACCACAGTACAAAGATTAAAACTAGGGCATTCACACTGGCAGGGCATTACTGAACTGACAGACAGGGCTTATTTGAATTGTACCAGCTTTTCCTTTAATGTCCTTATCCAATTCCAGGATCCCATATCGCATTTAGTTATTTCTCCTCATGCTCCTTCATCATATTGACAAGAGAATCCTTCCTGATCACTTAGTGTAGCATTGTTAGATAGGAAGTTAGACAGAGGGGCTGGGGTGGGGGCTGCCAAGGGGTCCTAGCAGGGGTAGGACCAACGCTGCCTTCAGATCACCCCTCTGTGCAGCCAGCAGGCAGCCATCGTGGATTCAGAGTCAGTGGGTTCTTGGTGCAAGCTGGGAGGAAAAGGACATGGCCTCAATGGGACCTTACTGTCTCTCTCGACTGGCCCGACCTTCACTCAGAGTGTACCTTTAATAAATCCCACTTTGATTTACTTTCATTTTTGTTGACCTTAAATGTGTCCATGAGAAGAACCAAGGTCCCAGCCGGTAACCCCAATGGGTAACAGAATGTCCCTCAATTTGGCCTGTCTGATGTCACCCGGGAGGGGAATGAGGGGAGGCATGTTTGGCAAGAACACCATAGAAGTGATGTTGTGTCCTTCCTAATTACTGCTTTTTATTGTAAAAATGCCTTTCCTTGACATTGAGCTATCAAATAATGAACCTATTGAGCACCATTTTCTAATTATGTTTTAAAGAAAAACTGCACTGAGTCGATCATGATTAAGAATTGGATTTCAGTGACAGGGCTGCCCGGCTGCAGCTGGTGCCTGCACCGTGGGTTCCTGTCCACGGGGCTGGAGAACCAAAGGAATGCAGCCCGTTCTTCATCTTAAACCTCCGCTTCTAGAAGGCAGGAGTGGAAGACGGTTCAGCTCTCTCTGCAAGCTGTGTTTCCAGTTACACCACTCCAGGGAATAGTGGCATTTTAAGATATAAGAGTAGGAGGACTGACCGTCTACAAAGTGTGTGTGTGGCGGGGGAAGCAATGTCTGAGCCACAAACCCAAGCAGACAGCCCTCCATCCTGACAGCTCTCCAAGTCCCCGGACAGAATCGCAGAGCAAATAGCTTTCTCAAGACACTGGGTACCTTTGGTTTGAAATTCTTCCCAGTTGCCCTTTTATATAAAGACGGGAGTTTACTGATTCATCAGGTAGCCTGCAAATTAACATTAAAAACATTATGATTCACCGAAACCAGTTTGGCTCAGTGGTAGAGCGTCAGTCTGCGGATTGAAAGGTCCCGGGTTCGATTCAGGTCAAGGGCATGTACCTTGGTTGCAGGCACATCCCCGGTAGGGGGTGTGCAAGAGGCAGCTGGTCGATGTTTCTCTCTCATCGACGTTTCTAGCTCTCTATCTCTCTCCCTTCCTCTCTGTAAAAATATCAATTATATATATATATATATATAACATTATGATTCACCCTAACTTGTTTGGCTCAGTGGATAGGGCGTCATACTGCACACTGAAGGATCCCAGGTTCGATTCTGGTCAAAGGTATGTACCTCAGTTGTGGACACATCCCCAATAAGGGTGTGTGCAGGAGGTAGCTGATAGGTGTTCTCTCTCATCAATGTTTCTAACTCTCTATCCCTATCCCTTCCTCTCTGTAAAAAAAATCAATAAAATACATATCTTTTTAAAAGCATTATGATTCCTCAAAAAGAGGATTTCCTCTCTCTTTCAAAAGCCTTTGCCTTGCAGATGGAATTCAAATCCACCCTGGGCACTCCAGGGCCCTTCTGGACCGGCTCCCTGAACCGCATCAACAGGAAACACTTCCTCGGGTGTCAGTGCGGAGCCAGAGGCGCCGGAAGAGGCTCCAGCCTTTATAACACGGGGCACTCTAAGCAGGCCTGCGCTCCGACATGTGACTCCCGGACAATGACAAGGAAAAAGAAACTGAGAAGAGAAATCAAAAGCCAGAGCGACATCTCCCATCGGCTCCTCGTCCACGCGGACTCCCCCTTCTTTAGGGAAGGGCCCACGGCAGCGAGAGAATCCTCCAGAGGAGGAGGGGGCTTCCCAAAGGTGACCATTTTCTATCCCCGCTCACCCTGCACACCAACCAGGGAGGACCCCAGGACACGGGGACAGGTTTGCCCCTCTCCGGGCCTGTTTGTCTTTCAGCTCCACATCGAAGCCAGTCTGGGATGCCGGGTTTGCCTTACAGGGAAATGGCACTAACGCGAGGAGGCCTCACCTATGGCCCCCTCACCAGGCCCAGGCAGGATGCACGAGGGACACGGGAATTCCTGGGCACCGGAGGGTGTCTGCAGCCTCCCTGGCCTGGACCCACCGCCAGCACACATCCTGGGCCTCTGGTCTTCACAGCCAACACTGCCTTCAGACACTGCCACATGCTGCCCAGGAAGAACCCACCGCCGCCCTAGGGCAAATCCTCCAAACATACACTGAGCCTGTGAGCGCAAGGAGAAGGAAGAATGGGGGAAGTGCTGTGGGCCTTTAAGTGGAAGGGGAGGTAGTGACCTTTCTGACTCAAAAGGCACCCCCTCCCCAGGAGTGCCCACACATTTTGGTATTATCTTGGTGCCTCTCAATACCCAATCCATCAGCCACACTGAAAACATATTTGCATAAGCTAGATAAAACCCCGAGAGAAACGCATTTGATGAAACTTAGTGTTTATGACAGGCGGCCACCTGGACAGAGCATGGGAGAGCCTGTGGGCGGAGCTCGGCCTGTGGGCGGAGCTCTCTGGTGCCATCACTGGTGAGTGCTCACAGAACTTGCACAGGACACCCTGGACCTCACCCCAGGACAGACCTCCACGTGGTTTGTCAAGCTGCACTCCTTCTCCCCTTCCCCCCAAATTAACCTTTTCTGGGGAGGCACACACAGTAGACTTATTTTACAGTGGTGTCTGGTGAAACTCATGCAGGCTGTGGTCAGCTTCCCCATCGCAGACTGCGATGAACATTCTTGCACACGTTACCCAGGCTTCCTACAACTGGTTGAGGGAATCCAGAGAAGGCTGCTAAGGAGTGGACAGGGAGGACAAAGGGCCGCCCCTAATTGCCATGCTGCCCAGGAGAGGGGTTGGGGCAGGCTTGGGGCTAGGGCCCTGGCTCCTGGGGCCCCAGACTCTGGCTCACAGCTGCCACTGCTGCCATCCCAAGTGCCTTTTTCCTCAGCAAACTCTACGGGGAAAAGAGCGAACTAACATCTAACCTAAGTCAAACACTGTCTGGCATTTGAATAAAAAATAACCGCATTCCCTGCCTCCCACCCTGGACACTGCTGGTCAGGCAGCAGGGAGAAGACCGGGGCCGAGCCCCGTCCCCACAGCCTCGCCATGGGTGGGGTTCCAGGGGGAAACCAGCAGTGTCCGACTCAGCGTCCTGGTCACCCAGCCACTCCTATGTTCTGCCTTCGGACCCGGCACTCAGCTTTTCTTCCATCGGAGCGCTGATGGGGGCAAATGTCTTCATGGAGGCAGACTATGGGATGGGAAAAACTACCTTCTCTTTCCCACAAAAAAAAAAAAAAAAAATAGCCACAGTCACACAAAACACTCCATGTGCCACACGTGATCGCTGTATTTTCCTCAAGGAAAATATTTTATGTTTTATAACATAAAATAAATACTACCTTGTTCAAGCCACAACACATCCTAACCGGCTGTTTCTTTCTACCAGCTATCTAAAATTAAGAAACGTTCTGAATGCTCAGAGACAACATAACTGACAATAACACAGCCATTACTGTTATTTAACAAGATTTAATGCTTCGCTCTATTTGCTTGAGATGATTTAATATTAAAGACATAGAATTTATAGGTAAAGCTAAAACCTTATCCACCTTGATTTGTTGCACTAGTTTATTCACCTACATGGTCCCCACCAAAGGATGACCAGTCCTCAGATATGAGACCGCTGCCCAGTGAAAGCCATTCAGGTTGTAACCAGTTTCCCCATCACCGACTGTTATGAACCATCGTGTACATGTCACCCAGGCTACAAGTATCAAGAGTTTCTCTGAGCTACACACGAGATTACCTGGTCATGAAGCGCAGACTTGGTAAACTCCACTAACTTATTCAACAGCTAGTCCACACGGCTGTATCTATTCTCTCCCACTCAGTGGCTCTGCTAAAAGAAAGCAAGTCACACGTCCCAACTCCATTATTGCATTTTTTGACTCTTCACCATTCCAGTGGTGGATAGGCCTGATTGCGAATCAGTCCGTTGGTTTTTATCAGGATGGATCTCCAGTGAGAAATACAATGTCAAGGAAAGCATGGTCTTTTCCAGGTGCAGTGATGTCAGCTGGCTGGGTCCTTTACTTCTGTCCGGCTGTTTCTGGGAATACACAGACTGGACCCGCGGAAGCCTCACACACACACCAGCTGGAGACCTGGGGAAAGCGCACTACAGCTCCCAGAGGCAGGCGGCGGGAACTCCCAGGAGAAAACAACCCGCCCTTTTGACAAATATATGATGCTGCTCCCCAGGCAGCCAGGGAAAGGGAAGGTGTGGCTCCTGCTGGGAAAGGGCTGGGGCCAGCCCACCTCCACCTGCACCGCTCCGCCATCCTCAGAAGGAAGTATGATCCACTTTTTTTTATATAAATAAATTTTATTGATATTTACAGAGAGGAAGGGAAAGAGATAGAGAGCTAGAAACGTCAATGAAAGAGAAACATCGACTAGCTGCCTCTTGCACACAACCCACCAGGGATGTGCCCGCAACCAATGTACATGCCCCTGACCGGAATCGAACCTGGGACCTTTCAATCCGCAGACCGACACTCCACCACTGAGCCAAACCGGTTTCGGCAAGTGTGATCCACTTTACATGTGGAGAAATGGGCTTCAGAGACAGTAACTTGCCCAAGATCCCAAAGCTAGTGAGCCCCAGAGCCAAACACTAGCAATGCAGCTGCTTCTACCTCCAGAACGTATAACTCTTGTCCGCTCCAGCGACTGCCCTGTACAACAAGGGTGCTTGCTTTTCCACAAGAAATACATTTATTTGGCCTGATCGTCTCCATAACAGGATTTTTTGACAAGTGTTTGCCTTATGGGGTTCCAACAGTAAATGGAGTGCAGGAGAACAGCTCTGTTCTCGGCTGCTTCCAAGGTGTTTGAATAAACGGAGGAGCATGTCAGCTGCTCAGAGCTTTGAGTTTGGCTTCTGCAGTGGTGGGCAAGAACAGTCAGCTTTAAAACACCGAGCGCGGTTCCTCAGTGCTGTGGCCTTTAGAGTGTAAAAGCCTTGCTGAGAAAGACAGAAAGAAAAGCAGACAGGCAGGCAAACTGGCGATTTCCGAACCACTGCCTTGACTACCAAAGCTACCACCCCCACTAACGAGGGGAAGTGGGACCCAAGATGAATTAAAAAATATAAGGCTAGAGACCCCTGGTGTGATGACCTATGAACCAGGGAGTCACAGTTTCATTCCCCACTAGGGGGCATGCAGGAGGCAGATGATCAATGATTATCTGTTTCTATCTTTCCCTTCCTCTCTAAAATCAAATATATATATATATATATATATATATATATATATATATATATATATGGTCTTTATCCTTTTCCCCAGGGGCAAACCTGTAACTTTTAAGGTTAGTTACCTGAAACCTAACAAAACAGCTAGGTTTTGCCAGAGGAGATAAACTTTCTTTTTTTCATAGAAGTTACTAAAGATTCTGTCAAATTCACCCCATGATCCAACTGAGCCGAGAGGATGAAATCTCTGTACTAGAATCCAATTTCTGACAGAAAAAGGAATGTGGGGACAGTGGGGTGCTGGGAGGGACCTTCGAGAGACTCTGCTGATGGCCCCTTCATTCTGGAAACAAGGAAATGAAACACCAGGAGGCTGGCAATCTAAACTACTCTCAGTTGTTCCTGAAACCCCTGAATTGAATTTTCATCTAAACTTCTATTCTGCCGATTTCTAAAATGTGATTTAAAAATAAAAAAAATTCTAGTCACATTCATTAATTGAGCTTTCGGTAAATGACCTAATTTATTTCACAAACAGACTCCTCACCCAGCCCAGTTATTATGATGATGATTGCTTCCATTTCAGCCAACGTTTCAATACAACTTTATGGTTTATACCGCACTTTTAGAGCATTTATATAATCATCCAATGCTCAAAACTGGAAGGTGAAAATCATTTTTCCTACTTTACAACAGAAAATTGAGCATCAGCAAAGGGTATGTGTGCATAGAAACTATTTATATATAGTCTCCACAAAAGGCAAGAAGACAAGGGTATTTATACAATCGCATATACACACTTCTGTTCTAAAACGGAGGGGACGATGAGGCTGGGCATTTCCACGTCACAGATATCCTAGCTTGGATGACTGCAAATCACAGTATTATATTTTAATTGACTAACACAATAAACATCTTCATTGTTTACCTCTTCACTTAAAAAAATACTTGCAGTATTCTCAGAATTACATATTTACATAATTTTTATTAATTTACGCGTTTTTATCTGGAATAAGCCTAAGTCTTCTACAATGGCTCTTAAACACCCCTCAAATACAAATATTCCAATCTCCTCTACTAGGAAGAATACTAATATACTTATCAAAGAGAAATAAATATATACACATATATATATCCACAAAAGTAACGTTTACATTTCAGTTCACAGCACCTTGATTTACTCCAGCCTCAAAATGGAGACCCCAAAAGCACACCCACAGGAGGGCAGGTGAAAGGGCTGTGGTACCAACATGCAGAGAAACAGGGCACGGGAAAAAGAGAACAAACTTGTTACATGCAACTGCAGTGCTGAGGGAAAAACCCGGGTGTCATTGTACATATCGTAGGAGTCCATTTATGGGAAGACTGAGAACAGACGGAACTTGTGGTGGTCACAGAAACTAGATGAGGAACAGCCTCTGGGAGAGGGAGGCCGCTGGGTCAGACGGTGAGGGAGGGTCTGTGCGAGGCGCTGGAGCCAGGCTCCGAGTCTCCCTGGAGGCCACGTGCGTCTCACACATGCTCCCTGAGCCGACCTGGGTGGGAGCGACTGCACACCTGTGCACGCTTTCACAAAAAGGACACAGCACGCTTTTGTGTCAGTATGCAGTAGGTGGCATGTTATTGCTGCATCGCCGGGCTCCCTCGGGCAAGGCACAGGGTGGCAAGTCTGTGCTCCGAGAAGGGATACATCCGGAAAAGTTAGATCTGTGAACAGTCAAAACATCTCTTTGGTCAACATACACCTCAGTCTACACCAAGGCTAATAAACAGGCACATCTGTGTCTTCATTCAATAACATACATAAGTGATAGTCTATCTGCTCACTCGCATTTCAATAATTAAAAGTCAAAAGAAAAGGCAGAATAAAAAATGTATGTGATCATTACTGATCTACTAGAAACCTAAATTGCTTTCTAGATAACATGATTCATCCACTTAACAAAGCCTTCCCTACACTGCATGTGACTCTTTCAATAACCTAGGAATAAATAAATGGGTAAGTGCATTTCCGAGGGAAAAGAGTTAAGGCTCAGATGAGTTGGTGAACAGCCCAACGGGTCTCTTACGAGGGGCACAGAGAGACTGCAGAATTGGACCGCGGGGCTCCAGTCTCGCTCTGGGCACTTACAGCTACCTCTTCTTGGCTAAGTGACCTCTCCAAGCCAGAGGTCAGCAGCCTACAGACAGACCCCAGCAGAGCCCCTCCCTCATATGCGCCGGCTTGTGGCTGCTTCTCTGCTCCAGCAGCAGAGGTGCGTCCCTGCACACAAAATGAGGGGCCCCAAGGCTAAAACACTGACCACTGGGCCCCTTCCAGGGAAGGGTTAGCAATCCCTGCTCTGAGCCACACGGCCCAGGTCGGAGAAGCTGTGGAGAGAAGTGCACAGACCGAGGTCCAGGGAGCTCAAGAAGCGCTGGGACAACCAGCAGGGGCAGACGGGCAGGAGGGCGAGGATGCTGGTGGCAGGAGGAGTAAGAGGAGAGAGTGACAAGGAGCATTTAAGGGACATAGTCAAGAACGGGCCTCAGGCTTCGGAGCCCGAGGGAGACAGCTTCGGGGTGCTCACAGATGAACACACTGAAGAACCTACTGGCGTGATCTGAAAAGTGTGCAGCCACCGGATTCCAACGCAAATATTCATTCTGGGTACTGACGTTTTTTTAGTCGTGCAGCCAAAATATGGACACATCATCCAATTTCTCTCAAAGATCTGCCCACAGACTGACCTCAAGACCTTTTTGTTCTGTGCTTCTTGCAAAAGAAGACCCAGGGATTTGTTCAAGGACACCCCAAGTCAACATAGAAAATGAATTCTGAATTCCACGAAGACACTTCGAAGAAGTGGGAGATGGCTATGTGGAGAGATCTGGCGTGTTTGCCGCGTGGCCCAGGCCGTCACAGAGAGCAGCAGCCACACGGAACGATGGTGAGGGGGCCAATGACGGTGAGTGGCCTCGGGGCACCGGTACAATTAGCCGCAGGAAAGGCCGCAGTGACCAGCAGGCGAAGTCCCATCCTCCTCGTGGTCTGTAAAGCTGGAAGGCCAGGGGGCCGCAGAGGAGCACAGATTTGTTTTAGTGAAAGAGTTCTTAGAGGGGTCCAACCCCAAACCAGAAATCCCATACTCTGCTGAAATCTTTAAAAAACAACAACACACAGTTCTGAGCAAGCCATCCAGCAGGACCCTGTAATAAATGCGCACATTGAATTAAATATGAGGCTATTTCACATACAAAGACCCATGCTCAAAGCAGCTCAAACCAATGAGAAATCTAGAGAACCCATCCCTAGAAACCTAACGTCTGTAAGAAACTGTATTTGAGCTTGACCCAGGGCTCTTTGCCTTACTTGTGCTTACTCAGCCAAAACGAACATCACTTTACAAACAATCTCCTGTTACAAATTAACCTCGGGGTAATTCTATAAACCGAGTGTGTTCCCTTTGCCCACCAACTCCTTCAAAATCCAAGTCACAGGAGGAGGAGAAACCCCATCGAAGGGGGAGAGGACATGGCCGGCCGGGCCCAGGCGGGAAGTCCACGGCATGTGGAGGGGCAGCAGGTGAAGTCAGGGAGCTAACCGGGGGGCAAGGTTCTAGAAGGCCTTTCTCCTGGAAAGCAGGGGTTCTGAAATGGATTTTCAGAGAAGCATCACGAGAGGGTTGTGAGTAGATAAGTAACAACACATAGTTCACACTCTTGATCTTGGGGCTCTTCTCCCGCAAGATTAGACTGAACAGGACCCACTGCGGGGGTCTAGGGAGGGCGGCGAGAAATGCCTGAGACCCGGAATGCACAGTCCCGAGCCTGGCACAAAGCCAGGTCTCAAGGCACGGCCCCTCTCTTCCCTGGTCACGGGAGAATCCAGAGGCGGAGGGAAGAGGCTTACATACACAGAGACCTTCCTTAAGCGCAGATCCTGCTCATGGGCCGTGTCAACAGGAGAGCCCTTCCAGGAGAACGAAGAGCAGGGGGAAGACTCGCGAACGTCTGCTTCTGGAAATGTCACCGCCTCAGCCTCGCCATCCATTCACAGCCCATAGCTACCCAGTTACCCAGCGGGGCGCCCCTTCTCCTGGCTTTCGGCTCCCATCCATTTGCCATTCTCACCTCAGGCAACCCAGTCAGCTCGGCGGGGGCTGCGGGGTGCCTCCGCACCCAGCCTCTCCTGGCCTCAGAGGAGGCTGAGGATGGGGAGCAGCGGGTGGGAGGCTGCCAGGCACCCAGCAGGGGCGCCATCAGAGCCTGCTGCTGCGGAATCACAGCGACAAGCAAACTCCCGGAGCCCGAGGCCATCTGGTGCTGCTCCCCTTCCAATCCTGGCTCCGGGCCGATGTTCTACCCTGTCAACGGGAACCGACTCCCCTGTCAAACCCTTCCCTGGCCGTGACCGCTCCCCCCTCCCTCCCATACAAACCGTCTCTGCGGGACAAAAGAGCATAGCTGTTAATTTTTATAGACAGGAGCTCCGTCGCTCTCCCAACCTCCCTGCCTGGGGAACTAAAGCGGGGCATGTTCCTCCTTTTCCTGCTGGTCCTCAGCCACAGCCACAGCCACAGCCCCAGCCCCACCACCTGGGCAGCAGTCTCAGAAGCTTCCCAGTTCCTGACCGACGTCACCTTCTGCTCCTTCATGAGCTAAAGGCAGAGATCGTGGTCAAGTGCAAACAGACGTGTGTCGCTGTGGCAAAATGAAGAGCTGTCCTCCCTGGGTGCTGAGGGACGCACAGGTGTTCAACAGGCAACACAGCAGCCAGATGGCATGCAGTGACAGCAGCTGCGGGCAGTGTCCCTACGTAGCGGACAGATCTAAGGCAGCGCCTTCCCGGAGCAGCGGGAACGCCACGGGCAGGAGCCGTCCACGCCCCACTGAAGCAGGCCCCAAGGAGGTTCCCGGCTCTTGTATGACCTGTCCTGGGAGCCTTCCCCATGTCCTCACGTGCACACAGAGCCCCGTGAGGGACTCACCTCTGCAGACCTGTTATGGCGGCAGCCCAGAGGAGGGCAGTCGGATGCCAGGGCCTGTGGACAGCTGCTGGGCCTCGGCACTGCCGAGGAGAGCACAGGCGAGCGGATGGGGACGGCACCCAGGCCTCCCGTGGCTGCTCTGGCTCCCGGACCGTCACAGGCAGAACACGGGTCCCGGGGGCGGGGGGGGGGGCGCGGAAACCTGGCTCCAGGGGCAGGAGGAGGGCTGAGCCAGTGAGGAGGCCAGTGGGTGCTGCCATGCTCCCGCAGCGGAAGCGGCTCGCTGCCGCCTGCCCCGCCAGTGTGCGGGCCCGAGCCCCAAACAGCACGATTTCATTATGACCGAGATGAGACCATCCATGTTAGGTGAGCAAGCCCTCCCTCACAGGCTCCACACGTGAGACCAACAGCCAGGGAACCAAGTATAGGCTAGTATAGGCGCCTGGCGAACCAGAGCTAAAGACAGCAAAGGAGCCCAGTTCAGGGGGCAAATCAGGAGCTGAAACAAACTCGGTTCACCACGCAGAGCCGAACCTGACAGTTCACTAGAGAAAGATCACGTGACAAGCCAATGACTCAGGTTCCCAAACGCCCCTGGGACGTGTCTTCATCTCCCAGAAACCTCGGCTGCTTTGCTGACCCCTGAGCCGCATCAGAAGGTTGGGGGCCTCCACACCCAGGGACCAGGGGTCCAGGGAAACACCCCCTGTCCCTGTTCATCAGACAGAGAGGGACGTCTTTAGAGGTCACGGTCACAGACACAGCCCCTCTGCTACTGTGAGAAGAGGAAACCTTCATCTCCTGGGGTACTGAACGAAACCTGGGGGAACAAATAAAGAAAGGGGTAAAATTATACAAGAGGTCTCAACTAATTCGGCAGCAGGATGAATGCTACCACCCCAGGTAACATTTAGCGGGTATTACCCATGGCAGGTGCAAAGAAATACTAAAATGATGGTCTGGTTTTGTTCTCATGTGGTAGATAATTTTACCACCCCCGACTTACAAAGAGAAGTTGGGGATTCAAGGAAGTCACATGACTTGCTAAAGTCCATCGCTGAGGAGAGGGTAAGTCTAAGATTAGGACCCAGCGCTCCAGTTCAACTGCCATTTTCCTTACCCCGCTGGAACCTGAGCCAGAGCAGCCTCTCAGGGTAGGTACTGATACGTCAACTCTGCTGACCACAGAAGAAAGCTCCGAGGTTCATGTCAGGTAATTCCCCAGTCTGCTGCTCTGCGGCTTTTCCAGGGGAAGCGGGGAAAAAGGTGAACTGCATATTCACCACTCCTGCAGAGCTGGCCTTAAATGCCACGTTCTGAATGTCAGGAAACCTACGTGAAAAACTGCCCGCATCCAGGGTGCGGAAAGAGCAGGCGGCATCGGAGTCCTGCCTTAGGAACCCAGGGTCCCGCTGCCCCAGGAAGCACAGAACCCCGGAGCCCAGGATGGAGAGCTGGGGTGCCGGCCTTTGCCCAGCAAGCACGCAGAGCAGAGAGAGGGGAAACAGCTTCAGAGTATAGCAACTTTTACCCTCTTAGCCTCTGCTTGAGCCATAAAGTAATTCTGCCCCATAGATTTTTTTTTTCTTCAGTCTAAATTCACAACTGGGAAGCAGGTCTGGGTGAAAGATGAACAGAGGGGCCAGAGACTGGGACCAGGACACAGGCTCTATTGGAGAGAAGAGTACCACTGCCGGCTGCCTCCAGAGGAGAAAGAGAGCGAGGGCTGGGGTTCAGGCACCTTTTGAGGGGAGGAAAGAGAGGGGGCGGGGCTTAAGGCACTCAGCACACGCTGATTGGTGGTTTCATGTAAGGCCTATGATTAGGGACCTAGGGACTTAGGAATTGGGGGCTTAGGGTGTTTGGCAGGTGCTGATTGGTGGTTCAGTGCTCAGGAATGTGTGGCTGCAGGTGGAGTTTACATCATTCTCCGTCCATCAGTTGGGGGAAGGGCAGATCTATCAGGGAGAGGCAGTGCAGGACTACCATGGGCTATGGTGACAGAAAACTCCAGTAACTGATAAAGCCCAGGGTATCCGCAGGCACTGGCTGAGCTCCTGCAGCAGGGATGGAGGATGCCCAGCCCCGGGGCCGCAGTGTTTATGCCCACAATGTCCTCCCTGCCGTCCCCATTAGCACCACTCCAGGCCTGCCCCCGGCTTGTGAAAGCCACTGTGGCTGCGTGGGTTCACCCTGAGCGGGAAATCGCTCTGCCAATAGCACAGAACAATACCGCCCACTACACAACAGCACAGGCTGCCCCCCTGGTGGCCCCGCGCCATTTCTTTCACGGGAGCCTTTCTCCGGGGCTTGGAAGACAAAGGGCAGCACGCCAGGGACAGCCGGGCCACAAAGGCAGAAGGCTCTCCTCCTCAGCCCGGACTCCGCCTGCAATGATATCTTTGATCTCAGTCTGCCCGGTTCTGTTTTCAGCCTACAGCTTGACAGAAGCTTTTAGGAGCAAGTGCCTGACAATTTTATTTATTTATTTATTTATTTATTTATTTACTAAAAGTAAAAAATAAAAAATAAAAACCTACTTAGTGGAAACTCTGGAGAACAACGGTTTTTGCAAACTCTCTGCCTTCAGCACCTTAGGTCACTAAAAATGCCATAACTAACGCTTGGTTCCTGAAGGACTGTCTTAATATGACCGTGCATAGCTGGTAATTAACACACACACACACACACCCACGAAAACGGAAGGAATGTGAATCTGAGTAAAACAGCTGGACTGTATCAGTGCCAGCATCCTGGTTGTGATATTACACTATTACTTCTGCAAATGTTTCCACGGGAGGTGCTCCCCAGCTAACTAGCAAAGGTACACAACTACACAGAAAGCATCAGTTATCTCGAAAGTTTTAATTTTAAAAAATGAGCTGTATTTCTATGCCCTGGAGGGTGTGTGTGTGGGGGCGGGGGGGGAGCATTTCCCCCCTAATAGCAGAAAAAGAATAATCTAAAAATCTATGACAGCTGAAAAGACAAGCCCAACTGTCAGGAGACGGGATGTGGTGATTAAGGACGTTAACATTTAGGAAAAGGATTCCTTCTCAGTCTAGCACTCTTATCAACTGCCTCAATTTCACATCCTACCTGGAGGCAGAGCTTTTCCGTCTGAAAGGTGCACACAATGTTTCCTTCTCTGTATCTCAGCATATTTGTTAACATGACAAAACAATCACACCTGAGTTTATGCATTGATATCCAAACTGGAATCCCTCAGTGTTTTTCCAGAATTTTAAAAGGAAATGATAGTTAACAGATAATGTGATCAAAATTGAGAACACCAGGCAAGAGCAGTTACTGGGTCCAGGTCATTAGTTCTACCACTGTTCCATATGCTTCTCATTTACCAAATGTTCCATTCTTAAGTTTTCTTGTGTGCTAAAAAAGAAAAAAGAAAAAAATCAAGAATCGTGACCAGTTCAGTAGTTGATAAACCAGACTCCTCAGGACGTAGCAGCCACTCTGGGCTGTCCACCGCGGCCTAACCGAGAGGATCTCCTGTGTCCGTGGACACGGCTCCCTTGTGATTTTTACCTGATTGAAGGTCTGTATTCCTAAAGGAAGGAGGCGAGGGGAACATGCTTGTGGGAATAGGTAAGGCTGTATTTCATGATGGCTCTGATGTGTCGTGGAGGTGACAATCTATGATTTTAGGTAAAGAATCATTTAAAATCAGACCTAGATTTGAACCTCCTTTCTGTGATGTAGTGACATGGTGACACGAGCTACTTAATAATCATCCTTGGAACTCAATTTCCTCATTCCTACCAATTTATACAGATTATTAATTACAATGAGAAAAGTCTCCTTCCGGTCTTGAGCAAGGGGTGAGGAACATCCATCTGACAGGCCGTATCATTTGGTTTGGTTCTGCCAAGGCAACCTAGATTCAGTAAATCTAGGAGCATTTTTCATAGCAACATAATTTTTAGGTTGGTAATTTTGTATGGCCCTTGGCAGAAAAAAAGGTTCCCCATCCTTGTTAAACAATGCCTGGCAAATATTCAGTATATACTAAATCAGCGGACGCCCACCGGTGATCTGAGGACCACTGGTGGTCCATGATGTCTGAAAGGTTGGCAAGCGCTGTACTAAATGATCGAAAGTATAAATGATAAAAATCCTATCTCATAAAAGAGTAATATGCAAATTAACCATCACTCCACTACAAAGATGGCGGCGCCCATAGCACCAGGGCGGGATGCTGGCATTATCACCATGGTGAAGATGCCAGCATCCCACTCCCAGGCTTCAGAGGGAGGAAGGGCTGCAGACAGAATGCTGGGCCAGGGGTGTGCCCTTAGAGGAAGGGAGAGGGACAGAGAGCTAGAAACATCGATGAGAGAGAAACATCGACCAGCTGCCTCCTGCACACCCCCCCACCGGGGATATGCCCGCAACCAATGTACGTGCCCTTGACTGGAATTGAACCTGGGACCCTTCAGTCTGCAGGCCGATGCTCTATCCACCGAGCCAAATCGGTTAGGGCGGAAACACCTTTTCTGAAGGCTCATTGGCTAAGCTCCCTGTAAGCTGCCTCCCACAGTGTTCTTGGTAACTTGAGTAATAAGAATTCAAGGAGGTGATCTAGGATTTTTCCACCACTACACTCCTGGAGGAAAAACTAAGGTCTGCTGCTGGAGGGGCTAAGAAATGTCATATCCTGCCGTAGGCCGTTTGGCTCAGTGGATAAAGCGTCTGCCTGCTGATCGCAGGGTCTGGGTTGATTCTGGTCAAGGGCATGTACCTAGGTTGCCGGCTCCTCCCTGGCCAGGGCCCAGGTCAGGGCTCATGCAGGAGGCAACCAATGGAAGTGTCCCTCTCACATTGATGTTTCTCTCTGTCTTTCCCTCTCTCTTCCAAGCTCTCTAAAAATCAATGGAAACATATTCTCAGGTGAGGATAAAAAAGAGAAAGAAATGTCATATCCTATGAAAGACACATCTTGAAAATGCCCAAAGAAAGTTGTCATTTTTTCATGGTGAAGGCACTGGAGTCCATGTTGATGAGAACACGTTGGCGGCTGCGACAGTGGCAGCAGCAGGGGGGTGCGGGAGCTGGCGTCTTCCCCTGATCAGCCCAGTCACCTCCCTCAGAGGAAGGCCAGACTGCGGCTTAGGCCCGCTCCCGGCTTGGCTGAGGGGACCCCCACCCCACCAGTGCACAAATAAAAGCATAATATGCTAATTACTGGTAGAACAGACTTCCTTCTGGACAAAGCCCAGGCTCGGCTCTGAGGGCCCAGGCAGGCTGCCCCAGTGGGTGTGACAGGTGGGTGGAGCTCCCTCCTCAAGGGAAGCCGGTCCCGGGTCCCAGGTGGTGGTGGTCGGAGGAGAGCCCAGGTCCAGGGTGTCCGCTGGCGGCGAGGGAAGCCTGGGTTCCGGATGCCGGAGGGAAGCCAGTGCAGGCAGCTGGGGGAAGGAAGGCCTACTCTTGCATGAATTCCATGCATCGGGCCTCTAGTATTCTGATAACATAGAACCTATGCATCTTTAAATATGTTTTTTTTTTAAAGCATTACTATTAAGATATATTTTTAAAAGAATTATTTTGAATAAGTAGATTATCATTTTTTTTCTTCAACAGATTAGACTTTATTCCCCTTAAAATTTTGTTTTTCAAACCAACCCCTAAAAAAGTTATAGAGATACAACAATAAAAATACAAATGGTCGTTCAGAAAACTTTGACCCCATCTCCTAATTTCTTCATCACAACCTGCATATGCAAATCACCGGAAGTGACGTTTCCTGAATCAGAAAAGGCAAAGGAGAGTTTTTATGTTGGTGAACAACGTATTAAAAGGAGTCTGTAATGAGCTAGTTTTCCAGGCTAGATATAACACTGTGGTTATCACCTTTAAAATTCAATCTAGAGTCTTCTCCGGTGGCACAGGGAGGCATCAGAATTGCAAGTGTAGGGCATTTGCTTTTCCCGGCGAAAGTAGGAACTGGCCTGCCATAATTTCAGCTCCCACGGTGGGCTTCTCGTGACCTATTTCCAACAGAAGCCACCGATAACAACAGTGAGCTTCTTAACCAGAATAATAAAGCATGTGCCTCTTCAAAAAGCCACATATGTAACCCCTAACACCCTAGGAAATGTGTAAAAAAAAAGGCATTATTCTGTACTGCACTGAGAAAGGAATCGACACATTAAATAATGTTATTTGGTTTTCTCCAACTAGGCTAGGCTCTTTGTATTATAAACACTGCATTGATTATAGGTGCGTTTTTTTATACTAAGTAGCAAATTTGTACTCGTTTTTTTTTAGAATAAAATTGGCGGTAGAAGCAGTGTTACAGCAGAATATCCTTCTACCATAAATAAAAGGGTTGGTAATCCGGTTCATAAAAACGGACAGCAACGCATTGTCTCCTAAAAGCTTCTCCAGGCCAGGTCTGCAGGCGCGCCGAGAGCAGTGCCACCTACAGCTGCAGAGCAGCGTCTGTGTGCGGTTCTCCGGCTCAGTCCGGCAGGGAAGCCAAGCCTCCCGCAGTCTTCCCAAAGACAGAGTGTTTACTTTCCTTCCTGCTGTCCTGGCACGTCTCACACCAAAATACAAAAGGGCCTCAGAGAACATGACCTTTAAAAACGTAGTACAACCCACTTAAAGCTTGCACCAGTTCACACAGCGGACTTGACACCCTGCTGATTTGGCCCCTGAGGCATCTGGCACGGTCTGGAGGAACTCACAGTTGTCAGATTGAGGTGTGTGTGCTACTGAATTCTAGCAGATAGAGGTCAGAGAGGATGCTACACCTCCTACAATGCCCAGGGCAGCCCCCCACCCCGCCCCCAAAGAATTTTCCAGCCCAAAGTCCCAAGGGCTGAGGCTGAGGCAGCCAGGTTTAACCAAAACCAGTATCACCTCTTCTCCTGGAAAGAGAAAGCCAATATTTGATCGCAGAAAATATAAAGCCAATTTCAGCACCCAACAGTCCCCAGCAATATACTGATTCCAAGTGCATAAAACATTAGGGACTGCATCAATCTTCCCAAGATTAGTATGAAGACACCAACCAGCGCAGCACCAATTAGCAACTGAGAATTCAACCACTTAGAGAAAATAAAGCAACACTGGCTAAGCGGTCTCCCAGCTTTACAACCCTCCACCTGAACGTGTGACTGCTCCCAGGCTGACGCCTGAAGCAGAATTCCTTAGCCACACTCAAGAACTGTCACTGTGGGCATGGCGTGATGGGCATCTGTATCACCATTCGGTCATCTCCTCCCTCCCCTTGATAGCAGACATCATTAATCAAAGTCAGAATCTTCCTCCCATGGTGTTCCAGGCCTCGGGGCTGGCGTGGGAGATGCCGTCTTACCTGGCCTGCATGATGGCACGTGATTTCAGGAGGGGTGAGTTCAAGTCCGGCCTTAGCCACTGGAGGTTGTGTCAATGTAAGCGCGTCACTTAATCTCCTCTGGGCCTATGTCCCTCGTTACATAACACTCAGTAAGGGTCTTTTCATTCTAATCCCAAACAAGATGTTGTACCAAGAGCCTTCTGGAGTAATGAACTGCCACGTCGCCAAATGCTCACTGTGGGAAGCTATGCGAAGGGAGTGAAGAACAACATTAGGCACAGACGGGAATATGAGAGTAGGGTGGGAAATGACCGGGAAAAGAAATGGCTAACAAAAAGAGGGAGAGGCGTTTTATCTTTAGAAATAAAGGAATAGCATATAATAGAGAAAATGCACTGGAATTCCCTTCCTAAGGCCTCAGTGTGTGTCACGCTGTCATGGAGCCATATGAGTCTATGATTTAAGTGATTTCACCTCTCTCTGAGGGTCAGTGTCTAGCATACAAAGGGGGCTGATTCCTCCTGCCTGACCCTCCTCACAGGACTTCCTCTAGATTAATT
The DNA here is from genome assembly GCA_963924515.1 of Vespertilio murinus. Taxonomy (NCBI): domain Eukaryota; kingdom Metazoa; phylum Chordata; class Mammalia; order Chiroptera; family Vespertilionidae; genus Vespertilio; species Vespertilio murinus. The sequence continues at coordinate 45,719,908 of OZ004715.1, read as the reverse complement.
ACTAAACCTTCCCCGGCCCCAAGGGCAGCCTGACTGAGTAATTGATGGATTCCCCGCACGACAGAGGACCACAGAGCCACAAAGCGAGTTCCAGGGGTTGGCTCAGAGCAGATTCACAGGAAGCTAGCTGCAGAGGGGAGGGTACACTGTTACCCCATAATTATAAGCAATACGGAATGAACCAAAGACATGTGAATGCATAAGTGTGCATGAAATGAGAGAAAAAAAGTGTGGAAGGAAACACCCCAAAATGCTGAGCACTGGAGTTGAATGAAACAGGAGTGGCAAACAGAGAATGAAATTGTGTATTAGACTGGGGGGTGCATTGCAGCATAACTCACCCTTTTGGCTTATTCCTATGCTACTGCTTAGGAGACCAATCTTATCCTTTCAAAAATATTTTCAAAAACTCTTGGTCTTAGATTAGACACCGCCAGGGATGGGGGAGGAGGCTAAGGGGAGTGGCTGTTCGTGAGCATGAAGTTCCCACATGGGGATGAAGAAGTATCTGGAGCCGAAACCAGTTTGGCTCAGTGCTAGAGCATCGGTCTGCGGACTGAAAGGTCCTGGGTTCGATTTCGGTCAAAGGCATGTACTTTGGTTGTGGGCACATCCCCGGTAGGGGGTGTGCAAGAGGCAGCTGGTCGATGTTATTCTCTCATCGACTTTTCTAGCTCTCTATCTCTCTCCCTTCCTCTCTGTAAAATATCAATAAAATATATATATATTTTTAAAAAGAAGTATCTGGAGGTAGACAGGGGTGCGGTACATCAGCCTGTACATGCCTGAGTGCGCTGAGCTGTACAGCGAGATGAGTTACCATGTTAGAGTCCAAGTTGTGTGTACTTGACCGTTTTTAAAATTCTTGTTCTGGATGCTCTATATGGGCAAAGAGACTGAGACCAGGAGCGCCCGCCCTCCACCAGTAGAAATTAGAGCAATAGAGGAGAGGCTGGAACAGGAGGACGGAACTCAGAGCGTCTAGGAAGGAGACAGGCGGTGTGCCCGGGGAGACACGGAATCGGCTTCTCCCTGACTCACGGGAACCCCGAGCCCGGGTGCCACACCACCTGATGTGCAGCCTTTGTCTCCCACCCCCCACCCCCTCAAGCTTCCTCAGTGTCATGTCTGTCAAACCCAAGGTCCCCAGAACCCCCTGTGAGACGGGGTTCAACCAACCTGCAGCTTCAGCCTCAGCGAGCTCCCCGCCGTGAGGCACGGAGCACTTTTCAAGCCAACAACGTGGGAAGTAAAAGTGTGAAATTGCTGTAATGGCAAACGCGCTTTCATTTTAAAAGGTCTCCCCTATTACACGATTTTATATCCCTATCTGAAGCATTACGGAGCTATAAAGCGTTCGTGACAAACTTTTTAAAGCTATTTCAAGTCTTTCTTCAAACCGAGTTTTGAAGTTTTACGCGGAAGACCAAAACCCAGAGCAGTGGCTGTGGAAGGCCCCGGGGAACAGCGGATGCGGAACACGCAGTGAAAGCCAGCGGAGCTGGGGAGAGGCCCGCTGGTGAGAACGGGGTGACAGCTCCTCCGAGGGCCCAGGACAGCGTTGGGGGCAGGTTTACAAAAGACGGGAGGTGTGCGTTGCAGTGAGCTGACCTCAAAACCCATGGTTCTCAGGGAATCACTTCGGGGAATTCTAACAGGAGAAAGCCTGGCAGAGATGAAAGAAGGGAGCCCAGCCGAAACCGGCTTGGCTCAGTGGTAGAGCATCGGTCTGCGGACTGAAAGGTCCCAGGTTCGATTCCAGCCAAGGGCATGTACCTTGGTTGCGGGCACATTCCCAGTAGGGGGTGTGCAAGAGGCAGCTGGTCGATGTTTCTCTCTTATCGATGTTTCTAGCTCTCTATCTCTCTCCCTTCCTCTCTGTAAAATATCAATAAAATAATTTTTTTTTAAAAGAAAGAAAGAAAGAAGAGAGCCCAACTGTCCGGCTGTGAAACCTCTGTGTCCTCCTGCTGTCCCCTGCCCCGCCCCCGGGTTCGCGGAGTAAGGTCAGCGGCTACAACGACAAGAGAGCTCAGCAACCTCCGAGGGCCCTACGAACAGACCACGGCAAGGAACACACGTGACAAGGCTTACTGCCAAAGCGAGAACCTTGCCGTGACCACACTCCTTCCCGTGCCATGAAAATAGGCAAAGACAGCCGCAGCCATCTCCAACACACGGCATGCCTCTACAAACCCGCCTCTCCGGCTGCGCTGCAGAAATTAATGCAAGCATTGAACTCTTGTCAGGGATAAAAGGAAGCTGATGGAATTGTTGATCTTACATTCACAAGTGCAGCATGCAGCTACCGCTGCAGCTTTCTCGGTAAGCCAGAAATGCCAACCCCTCTCCCTCCTCCCCGTGGCCCTGGCCGCGTTCCCTCCCTCCCCACACCCCACGTCACCGGATGTCAGGGTGCCTGCTTCTCCGGGGAGCGGTGCTGGCACCTGATTTCAAGCTGGTCGAGTGCTGCCCACTCAGACAGCTCGGACTACAGCTGCGGCTGACCATTCGCTGAGTCTGCCACTGGAACAGCGCTTCCTAGGCCTGCACATCGCTATATGACAGTGCACTGTGGTCTTCCCAATAGAACACGTTAAATTAAGTGTATAGACATAGATATATTTATAGATCTCTACTACACACACACACACACATTCATGAGGGTATGAACCTTATGAGAAAACAATCTCCGTGTTTTGAAATGGAGTACAAGGTTCGGGAAGGGAAATGAGTTAATAGAGAGGACAGAGAAATGTCTTATACATCTTCCCTCCTTAACTTCTCACAACACATACGCTGAAATAGGTAAAATCAGACCCTTTTTATAGAAGAGGGAAAAAATCAAACAAATCCACCTCCAAGGGGCTTACACAGAAAAAACTAAGGGGCAGAGGCTGCCCTCCTCCCCAGCAGAAATGCTCAGGCGCCTTGTGTGAGCATTCGCTGCTGCATCCGCTGGGTCTCCCTCCACAGCGCCCCCTCCTGCCCTCACTGTGCTTCCAGGCTCTGGCCAGCAGCCCCGGGAGCTCCAGGTGATGCTCCCACAGTCACAGATCCCGCAGCAGGGAGGGCTTCCGGGTGAGAGTAGAGAACGGAGTCTCCAGTCAAAGCACTGAGACCCTGAACGCCCAGGCCTGGGCCCCTCACCCTCTCCTCCAGCCCCAGGAGAAACGACTCGCCCAGGACACAGTGACCCGACCAGGACACAGCGACCCGCTCAGGGCGCAGCGACCCGGGGAGAGGGCAGGAGGGCACAGGTGTTTCTCGTGCCACAGCCTGCCCGGCGCCCTGCACTGCTCTCAATTGCTGTGCAACAAAATCCGCCCAAACTCCGCGGCTTACTGCATCCGTGCACGTGTACTATCTGCCACCTCGCCACACGGTCAGTATTTGGCAGCGGCTCAGTTGGCTGTTTCTGGCTCCGGGTTTCTAATGAGGCTGCAGCGGGGACGTCAGCTGGGCCTGCAACCACCTGAGGCTCGGCGTGCACTGACCATCCATTTCCGAAGTGGCTCGGTCACCTGCTGGCAGGCTGGTGCTGGCGGCTGGCGGCAGCCTCACGCCTTCCCACGTGCCCTGACCGGTGGTCAGCTTGCTCCGGGGCAAGAACCGGTGAGAGCGGCCACACACTCTCCGGCCTGGTCTCCGAAGGACAGCACAGGGAGCACAGCACACACAGCTTACATTCCACTCAGGGAAACAGAAACTAGTAAGACGCAGGAATAAGAAAATGAGTGCTGAGATCAGCAGGGAAGACGGCAGAGCAGGAGTTATGAGACCGGGGACATTCTGAGCAAGGTGTGTGTGCCGGCAGGGATCCTCACGTCCCGGTGTTCACACGCTTCCCGGTGTCTCCCCGCCGGGAGTCACAGCTGGGCGGCGTGACGGGCAGGACGTGGCAGGAGTGACAGCCTGTGACTTCTAACAGGTGCCCCGGAGGCCCTCCCCTCCCCTCCCCTCACCTCCGTGGGACCCGGCTGTCAGTGCTCATAAGAAGCAACGTATTTATTCGGAGGAACTCGTCTCTATTATAGCATCGCCGACGCCGGCGGTGACAGCATCTGGCTGGGAGTTTGGAAAGTCTGTGCAGGTAAGGAAATCCTGATTGTGCAGGAGGCTGCACCGGCACACAGGCCTGCATCTGAACGCCAGATTCCGGTTTCAAATTCTTTTCCCGGACACGGAGCCCAGCTTATAATCGCGGTGCAACCTGCTCCACATAAAACCCACCGGGACAGACTCCCCGGAGAGGTCCGGGTAACCCCGGGGCGGTGTGAGAACTCACCACGGAAAGAGGAAGTGGGGCGCTTGGAAAAGGAAGTAAAACACCAGTGAAGTGTCTCTCGGCAGAGGTTTTGTTCGGGGCAGGGTGGATGCAGAGAGAGGGAAACAGGACATGGCACTGTCTCTACACATTGCAGCAAGAAGGCAGTCAATGCAGAGGCCTTTGTTAAACTCCCCACAATCTAATCAAACTCTTACCAGAAATCTTTTCCATCGACCAAAAATGCAGTCCAGTTGTGTCCATCCTGTATTTGTTATAAATTATTACATAACAGGTTACTTCAGATTTAGTGGCTTAAAACCACTAACAGGTTACAACACATTTCTTTCTTTCTTTTCCAGGTTCTATTGTTAATCCTCACCGGAGAATATTTTTCCATTGATTTTTAGAAAGAGTGAAAAGAGAGGGAGGGAGGGAGGGAGAGAGGGAGGAAAGGGGAAAGGGTGGGAGGGGGAGAGAGAGAGAAACATCAATGTGAGAGAAACACATGGACTAAGTTGCCTCATGCACGTGCCCTGACCAGGGCGGGTTACTGAGTCCGCAGCTTAGGCGTGTGCCCTTGACGGAAATGGAACCTGGGAGCCTTCAGTCCACGGGCTGACGCTCCATCCACTGAGCCAGACCAGCTAGGGGGCCACATCATGTTCTGAGCGCCAGCCCATCTGAAGAACCAGCACCAGAACACATTAGTGAATTATGCGCGGTTATCATTTCTTAAGCACACTTTCCAATCTTTTATTTTCAAAACACCGCCGTCGAAAGCCAAGGAGAGAAGAACAAACTGATTGTGGGGCCAAACCCGAACCCCGTCAGAGTACTTCTTCCCTGTCAGGGGAGGGATGGGGCCAGAACCCATCACGAGCAGCCTCACGGTGCCAGGCCGCCGGGTGCCAATCCCCAGGCACTCTGAAATTCCAATGTGATTTATACACACTTCGCCCTAATCTCATTTTTTTTGAAACCGGGTATCATACTTAATTCAAACAGCCAGTTCCCCACCACGTGAGTAAACAGGCATTCAACATGAAAAGCAGTGTGAAAGGGACAGGTGCTGGGAATGCAGCTGGGAGGCACAAGGGGAAGCAGGCAGGGGCGGCGGGAACCGAGGTTTCTGGCCACTGGCAGCTGCATCCCTCCTTCTGCTCAAAGCAGGTGGGTTTCCTTTGGCGGGACGAGGTTTTCCCGACCAGATCTTTTCCTAAGGGGCCGCTTAAGCCAGGGATGCATTCCCATTTCCCTTCACTGGGCCCATCCTACAACCCAGAGACATAGCTTTGGAGCGAACCATTCCCCGAATCGAACCCTTTCTGAGCTGGGTTTTCAGCTTTCCTAGAGATTTCACCAGCTCCCCCGTCTTCCTGCCCCAAAGTCTGTCACTGCCTATGCCTAGCCGGGTCGTCTGTGACACCGCTCGGCACGGCGCAGAGATGACCCGGCAGCACCTGTGGGCTCCGTGGGGTCCCGGCAGCCGCTGTCCAGCGGCCCGGCTCTGCTGTCGGCGAGCGGGCAGGGAGGGGCCTGCTGGTTCCCGAGCTGAGAGGAGCCCTCCGTGGCCCGAGGCCTCGGTGCCGTGCCCTCTGGGTACCAGCTGAGGGCACGCACCCAGCTCGGCTTCCGTTTACCGGCCCATCACAGGCAACCCTGAGATGGCACCTCCTTCCCCTTCCGTCCTATTTCATACCAAGGTTTTGCTTTGCCAAAAGGGCTCCTTGGAACACCTGCCGTGTCTGTAAACATGTGAACTGTACAAGGGAACACTGTAGACAGATGTTCAGTCCAGGCTCAACCTTAATGTCAAGAACGTATAAAAAACCCAAACCTCTAATCACGGAGAAGCAAATACTGGGCCGCAGAACAGCCACAATGACGAAGCACTACGTCACTGCACTTTCGAAATAAATACGTAAGAACTAAGCACACAACGTACACAAGGCACAAATGGGCCAAACATCAACTTTTAAAAGTAGGCTATTTACACACACACACACACACACACACACTATACCTTCTATCTTTAAAAATAAAATAACAACAATGTAAATATTTCCGGAACTTACATGAAGATACTTTGTGTGCACATTAAGAGCAAACTACATTCACCAAATCAGTGACAGTTTTTATCTGGGACAGGGATGAGGAAGATGGTCTGGGATAGGGAACCAGTAGGGAATGAGATTTGTACAAAACATTTCTTTTTCAGCCAGGAGAAATATAACCATGCATTGCTTACAATAACTAAAAATCGGTCCTAAAAATATTACAGCCAGGAAAAAAATTTTTGAGCCTGAACATGTCTAATGCAGCTTAAGTTAACTCAGCCATTGGAACTTTTCCGAAAGCGGAAGAAAATACTGAAAGAGCATCAGGGTCCAGGCACAAAGCCTGCGGTGACCCTAGTGCCCCAGTCCTTAGGTAAGTAAACCCAGGAATGTTCTAGAAATAGCTTTGGCTAAGGCAGCCACCCTCTGACGAGGGTGTAGGCCTCCCTCGTACATCACTGGGTCCTGTTAGCACGTCCCGTTCGCCCCGCTGACAGTGAGCAGCGCCGGGGCCCGGGGCAGCCACAGCCCGGGGCGTCCTCGGCGCGGAGGGTGCAATGCCTCACTTTGTGTCAAATCCATTTTCCAGGCCAAGTTCTCAAATGGCTTAAATCACGGAGTGCTCTTTTCCCTCAACTGCACCGGGGCTTTTTGCCGCATTTCTAGTTAATAAAGGAGAGCCCTGTAAAATCATTCACGGGCTTCCTCTTCGGCAGGTTCCCATAACGTCTTCTCCGTCGAGAAATACACACACAGATCAGACCATCTGCCACGGAGCCGACCTGAAGGCACCAATGGTGGCCGAGGTTTCGTGGAGAATGTTATCTGCTCCCATCCTGTCCGCACGGGGGAGAGAGGCTGTGGCTTCCGGTCCCAGGGTGCAGTCCAAGAACCGACTCCACAGCAGTCTGCGAAAATAATCCCCGGCGTTTTGTTTCCGGAGGAATATTGGAGCGCGTCCCGCGGAGAAAGGAAGTGGGCTGGCCCGGGCTGCCCAGGCCCCGGTGCTCCCAGGACTGCGGGGGGACACGCTCCGCTTTGCTGCTAGCCGTGTGCCACAAACCCGCCCTCCTCGGGCTCCCTAGCCAGGGTTGGGTGAGGGGCCTGTGCGGTGATATCAGATGAGCTTCATGCTCTTCTCTGGTCAGCAGATCAGCTCCTCAGATCCCTCACCGTGGTTAGAAAATGGGATCATATCTGCCTCTTGATGAGATGTATGAGAAGGATTAAAATGAAGGCCCCGTGCTTAGCAGGTGCCCTGCACACAGTAGGGCACCATAATGGTTTGGTATATAACACACACAGAGATAATTTTCCAAAAACAGGTATCCGTTTGAGTCTAACACAGCTCAAGACACAGTGCGCTGAACTAGGGAGGAAAGACCAGTTTTCTGCTCTGTAGTCACTACAGCAATGACTTCAGCTTACGAGAGCACCTAGTGAATAAAAAAAAAAATCTGAAATAATTCTAATATGAAAAGATAACATAATTGGTCAAGACCCTATCAGCTGCTATACGATATATACTACAGAGAAGCTAAAGTTTAAAGAGGTAAAAAATGGGGTACGGAATAAAGGGGGGTCGAATTGGAAAAAAAATACAAATAAAGAGACCATCTGTAATACTTCCAACAATTAAGATAAAGTATTTAAAAACAAAATAAAAGGTATAAAATGCAAACATTGCTTCAGCATTCTCCCTTTCGCCCTGACTCACGGAAGGCCACGTTCGCGGGGGCATTTCGGGGAGAGGCGTGGCCGGGGGTCAGGAGCACAGACTTCCGTCTGGGCCAGGGGCAGGCAGAGCCCACCTCGCACCCAAGGCTCTGCCTCACGAAAGAAGGGCAAAGTCTGCAGAGAGGACGGTCACCTCCCCCACCAGAGGTCACAACCGCCTCCTCCGGCAAGTCCACATCCCCACCCTCACCGGGAGGTGCTCCCTCCCCAGCGGCCAGCACGGCTTTTCACTGGCAGCCAGGCCTGAGCCAGGAGACAGCTTCCCTGGCACCGCTCTCCAGCCCCCCAAAAAAGGGGGAGGGGGTAACAGAGTTTGGTAATGCGCCCTTGACCTTGGCTCCAGGGCCCCTGTACACCCCGCAACAGCTGGGAAAGTCAGCAGCAGAACCTCCTCTACCCGGGCATTTGCAGCCTCGGAGTGGACAAGGAGCCGCTGCAAACGCCGTGTGCATCCTGCAGAAGGACCCGGGAGAGCAGCGCTGGACGCGAAGGGGAGCTCTCCGGACGGGACGGGACGGGCCGCTGCTCAGAGCTGGACTGCAGAGCAGAGCATCTTCCTGTCCGGAGGACCGGGCTCTGGGCCCCGGGCTCCATCGCCTCCAGAACAGGAAGTCCTGCCAAAGGCTGGCTGGCTGACCAGCCCAGTGTAATGCTGGGCTTTTTTCCTTCTTTCCTTTAAATCATTTATGCGTTTTGCTCTCGATTTCAGGACAAGGAACCTACTTCATAGGACCCATTCAACCTTTCGTCCTTTCTTAGCTGCAGCTCTTAGAGCTACGAGCAGCCTGAGCTGCCCCCGGAGTCTGTCCGGTGGAGGGTCTGCCCGGAGAGCCATGCAATGCGGCAGCGCCAGCCACGCGGGCTGTCCTCTCGGAGCCTGGAAAGGAGGCCAGCACCGCGGCTGGCGGCCTCCGTGCAGTCACCCTGGGCTGCGGAACAGGCACAACGTGGGGGACTCACAGAGCGGAAACCCGCTCCGCACAATCCTGCAGCCCGCAGTCCCCGCTCCCGGTGCGGGCAGGGCTGGCTCTTCTGAGGACCCGGAGGAGATCTGCCCAGGCCTCTTTCCTCATCTCCGGTGGCTGGCAGGCAATCTCTGGCCCTCCTTGGCTTGTGGAAGCGTCACCCTAACCTCTGCCTTCATGTTCCAATGTTCTCCCTGAGTGTGCGTCTGTGTCCAAATTTCCCCTTTTAGACAGCTGTTAGCCACCCTGTGTTAGGGGCTCGCCTTAGTCCTGTGGTCGGCAAACTGTGGCTCGCGAGCCACATGTGGCTCTTTGGCCCCTTGAGTGTGGTTCTTCCACAAAAGAGAGAGTCTATTTTGAAGAAGAGGCGTTAGAAGAAGTTTAAGTTTAAAAAAAAATTGGCTCTTGCCGAAACCGGTTTGGCTCAGTGGTAGAGCGTTGGTCTGCGGACTGAAAGGTCCCGGGTTCAATTCCGGTCAAGGGCATGTACATTGGTTGTGCAAGAGGCAGCTGGTCGATGTTTCTCTCTCATCGACGTTTCTAGCTCTCTATCTCTCTCCCTTCCTCTCTGTAAAATATCAATGAAATAATTTTTTTTTTTAAATTTGGCTCTCAAAAGAAATTTCAGTCGTTGTAATTTGGCTCTGTTGACGAATGAGTTTGCCGACCACTGCCCTGGTCCAATATGATCTCCTCTTAACTAATGGCGTCTGCAATGTTGCTATTTCCAAATAAGATTACGTCCCACACTCCTGGGGGGTTAGGACCCCAACATGTAAATTTGGGGGAGGACAGAATTCAAAACAAAAGACTGGGGAGCTTGTTTTTACTCCATGCTGATTAATTTGAACTTAAATGGCCCGAGAGGCGGGCAGCTACTGCACTGGCCAGCACAGCCACCAACACCTCCTCCCGGGCTGCCCCTGCGCCCAGGCCTCAGGCTGCCCTGGCGGCTCTGCGCGCGGAAGATGCTGCCACTGTCAGTCACCCTCGGAGGACCTCTCAGTTCACAGAGGGAGCGCCTGGAATCCGTTCAAGGTAAGAGGGCCTCTAAGTCAGGACATGCATCCATCAGGGCCTGGAGATTTCTCCCTTCAAAGCCTTCCCGCAGCGCTTCCTCTGCGGCTGAATTCCCGGGCCTGTCCCGGGCCGGGCCGCAGTGCCAGAGAGGACTGCTTCCCTCGCTGCCTCCACGCGAAGACAGTTCACCGCTCAGAGGGTAATTGCTATTCCAGGGATTAATTACCTGCTATTGTACCACGCTGACTCTCAGTAATGTAAGAATAATTATCTCTTAAAGAGTACATGGATAAATAATATAACAATTCAAATTTTTACAGCATTTATCAGATGTTAGAGAGGGGTGGGCAAACTTTTTGACTCGAGGGCCACGATGGGTTCTTAAACTGGACCGGAGGGCCGGAACAAAAGCAACCTGACCATGCTGGCACTCTCATCTTGGGCTGCTGGTGAAGGAGCGGAGGGGAGAGCAAGAGAACCCTCCGCTCTTTCTCGGACTGGATAGAACAGCCGAAAGTAGTTTGCCCACGGCTGTTTAGACACTGACATGAGCATTTTATGCAGATATTCTTCAATCCTGACACTAATAGACAAGCAAACTGAGGCTTTGAAAGGTTAAGCGATTGGCTTCAGAAAGCAAAGCAAATGAATGGACCCCGACTCACACTGTCTGGACCCCAATCTCTCTCCGTGACCCACTCTGCCACATGAGTACGTACAACTCATTAATACACGTGCTAATGTACCAATAGAAATCATGGCAAACACATTGCATGACACGAAGATTTTCGCAGCCTTCCTGCCACTTGAACACGGAAAACGCAGTCCCTTTCTTTCCTAATGTCCCACAAGCTACAGCCTGACACCAGGTGTGCTCCTTGTAGAGCTTCCTGGTGACAAAGGTTTGGCACGAGTAATAGGTTTGCATGAGAGTTTAAGGATAAAGCATGTGACTTTAAATAACAACATCATGGCTTTTCAAGGGGAAAATTGAAATGTTACTTCGGGTCCCCAGATAATAAGATCAATAGACGACTTCCCAGCGGAGGCATTTGCCTTCCCTGACTAAAGCAACGGGCTCTGCCGATTGCCCCGAGGGGCCGCCCTGCAGTTTAATCATCCTCACTGCCAGGTTTCCCCGCCTCGTCTACAGCCACAAGTTCTTTCTGCTAAATCCCAACCGGTAACCACAAGCTGCTCTCCCAAATATCCACCCGCCCTCAGCGCCGTGCACCCCCTAATCGCCCTGGATCGGTGTGTGTTCTTTCCAAGGGCCCTAAGAGTTACCCACAAGGTGCCTTTCACATCATTAATAACGGAAACACAAAAGAAGAACATGAAACAACCTCCAAAGACAAGACGCTTAAAAGGGGGCGCTAGGGAAAGTGTGACAAGCCTTAAAAAAAAAAACAAAAAAAAAAAACAACACAAAATACACAGAATGAATGGATCCATTTTCCCTTTGCTCATACACAATCCATACTGGACACTTTCTACGTGACAGTCACCAGTAAGACTAGGAATAAAGCAACAGATAAGCCAGCGATAGCCTTACCGGTACGTAGAGACTTTAAAGAATCTTTCAATGTTATGAAATTTAATGGAGTTATCCCCCAAACTATCAAACCACTTAATACCGATTTTGGTTACGTAATGATTCAGTTCCAGAAACTACAGTTGCCAGATTTAGCACAGGGAATGCAAATGACCAGTTAAACATGAACTTCGGGGAAACAAACAGTTTTTGAGAACGAGTACGACTTCTGCTTTACCTGGCAAACGCAGCACAGGGTCTGGTCATTAATATCAAGTTGCAACACAAATATGAAATGTTTATCTTTGTACCAGGGCTCTGAGAGTCGCTAACTTCCGGCCGCCAGCCACACCCCAACCCTCGTGTTTAAAGTGGGTCAACGACGAGAGGCTGGGTCACCATGCAACGCCAGGACAGCTGGGAATGGCACCCCATACGCGAACAGAAAATGGAAGCTTTAGCTGAAGTTCGGCTTATGGGATTGTGGTTTCTGGATTTACCTGATGAGCAGTCACAGGAAACAATGCAGCGTTGAACCAGAGCCAGAGATAAATAACATGTCTTCCAGGATGCTATCACACCCAGTATCACATTTAATCCAAAAAAGTCGAGGCTAGCAACCTGCCCCTCCGAGCACCCATCAATCCTATGTGACTGTCACTCAGCAGCAGTAACATTTCTTGTGTCTAGAGGGCATGCCAGGCGCTTGAAAGGCAGTGGATGCATCGTGGCGTACACATGCAGACACAGACACAAACGCACTTTCTCATCAGTCTATGAGCATCGTTTCTTGACTCAAGTCTTCCACCTTGACCCTCGAAAGCACCAGAAATGCCCCCATGGGAGGGTGGTCCAAGTTCACGCTCACTACATGCCATCTGTACTCCAAAGGCAATGTTCTGAGGGCCCACATTGAAGCAGCCAGGTGTGTATTTTATACATGCAGGGCGCTTACTTAAATGCCGCAGCAAAGACTTACACTGATTGCTGCAATAAAACTTGTTTCTCTCTCTTCCTGATGACACAACTAAAATGAAATTCCCAAAGCACCTCACTCCAGGGCAGGCACCACAGAAACCATCAGGTCAGTGGAATGGGGCAGGTGATGTCCACCAATTCTAGGCCAACCAAGCGAGGCGGGGATGCAGAGCTACAAGACGGGAGGAGGCTGGCCCCATGACGGACGGCCTGGACCCGAATGACTAACTCAGCATGAGCATGAAGCAAACCGTTTTATCATGTTTCTGCTAGCGTTTCTATTAATACGGACCCAGGCCACTGCAATGCAAATGGAAATCCCAATTATATTTAATGAAATGGAAGTTAATGAAATCTCTCTGTAACTGTATCTCTCCAGCCTGACGTACAATACTTCCCTACTTTAGAAAAAAATCTTTTATCTCAGTTTCATGTTGACTCATTATGCAAAGAAAATCCAGTTTTGTGGAATATGTCAATTTAAACTTTGATGAGCTATGTTATCATTATATGTGGACGTGGCTAACTTAAGTTTACAAAGTTCATCTGGAATGAGAATCACCAGGTAAAAAAAAATTGAAAGAAGAAAAATAAAGACGTAGGGTTTGCATTACAAGAAAAGCATGCCCTCCATTGTGGTAGTACCAAAATTACAGAGAAAAATAAAATATACATGCAGGGCCTAGAAACAGACCCTGTACAGATGGAAACTAAGAGAGATATAAATGAATATAAAATAGCACCTGCCCTCAGAGAGTATTTTGAGACAACTCACAGTAGGAAAAATTAATTGAAACATTTTAAAAATAGATTTTATTAAAATTTTACAGAGGGGAAGGAAGAGGGATAGATAATTAGAAACATCCATGAGAGAGAATCACACCACTGAACCATCATGTGGGTGTGGAGAGTGGCTACAGTGTTTGGACAGGTTCAAGCCTCAGTCTAATGAGAGGGCACAGTCCTCTCATGGCCACGTCCAAGTCCCAGCTTGGAGGGCAGAGCCCTCCCAGCACAATGACAGCCAACAGCTATAGTTGTAAGCTTGAACCTATGGTCTGAGCACGTGCCTGAGTGATGTGGGCTTGATAGAGTTCAGGTGCATGTCACTGAGTAGGACTGAAACCCAGGAGAATGCTGTAAACATCTTGACCACGCCCTTCCTTTGCCTTACAGCATCTGGCTATAAAATGAAGACAGGGCTTGTAGTCCATGACACTTCCGCTAGCTCTCCATCAAAGAGGACAGCATCCCACCCAGACCCAGGTTTCTTCTCTTGTCTGTCTTTTCTCAATCCTTCAATGCCCCCCCTCTCAGGGTCACCAAACATGGCTAAGCTGGAACAGCACATAAGGTGCCCAACGTGGGGCTAAGTATGCCATGGCCATGCCTGCTCGGCACATGTGGGAGCATCCCATAAGGCTAGAGCCTTCTCTTCCAGTTCCCACTGCTGGTCCTGTCTTCCCCAGGACGCCTGCACCTCCCCGGCTGCACAGCCCTTGGCAGCCCACACTCCCTTCTTGATTCCATAAAAATGAATACTTGATTTACCCAACTGTGCCTCAAGAAAGCTCCATTGGGTCCGGCTTCCTTGGCCTCTAGCATTTCAGGATACATTCTTAGGGAGATCAGAGCTCCTAAGTCAAACTTACACTGAGCTCCCCTCACCACGTGGCACATCCACTTATGGTCCTTGTCTACCCACTTACCTGTACCCAAGCAACTTGACCAATTATTCTCTTTGTCTCTTACTTTCTGTTAATATCACTCAGTACATTGCCAATAAATGAAACACACAATTGTCCCTTTTGGTGCCATTGCTTAAGCCAAGAAAACATTTCTTGGGAACAGAAGGATGGGGAGGGAGACTAACTTTACTCACATCTCCTTCCACCCAACAGTCAAAAGTATTCAACAAAAGGTTTAAAAACAGTCCATTTTGTACCTCTGGTTAGTTTAATGCCCTATTAGTCTGAGTAATGACTTTATACCTCCAAGACAAAGATTATTTTCCTCTTTATTTAAAAAAATAAAAAATAAAGAAATTAACCTCACAAAACTAAAATCACTATTAAAAAAAGCTCCAAATTTCTCCCCCAAAGAGCATGCACTGAAATCCTCACTTTAACTCCTGTCTTTTCAATATGCTTTTGACTTGGGAAACCAAATAAAATGTGCTTCCCAGCTCACTGTAATATGGTTATCTTAAATATATATAAAACATCTCCTGGACAGTTTTTGTTTTAATTTCTATATCAGCAACACTGTATGAGTTGATGTCTTTCTATTTTTTCTCTTCCTTAAACTTGGTAAAATAACCTATGGAAGTATCAACGGTATTACAGAAAATTTAGAGATATCTCTCTGAAGTTAACTATATCTTGTATATCTGTTTACTTATGTAGTATCTCAATGCCATCTCTCCCTCCTCCAGGATAAGCTCCAAAATATAATACATCTTCTCTGTCCCACTCACCTGCATCCAGTATGTGTAAGCACTCAATGATTCTTTGATTAATAAAAGATTACTTACCTCAGGCTTAAATCATCATGACCAAAGCAAAAAATAGATACACAATTAATACTCTAACAACATTTATTATAAAACCTAAATCATCCTCCTTCGCCCACCTATAAGCAGCTTATTAAATCACTTAGTTTAAGAGATAAAAGCCTAGTGTTTTGTCGCTTTGGAATAATAACATTCATTGGCCCAAATCATAATTCAACATGTAAGACATTCATTCACTTTTTAGATAATGTGAGTTTAACCCCTCAATACTTTAAACTTTGAAGATTTAATAACTGGAAAAATACAAATCAAAATAGGTCCTGGGTGTTAAGGTAGAAAATTAACAAAGAATATTCTTAAGACAGTCAATTATATTTAATCAAACTAATAAGGGCAGCCTAGACAGCAAAAGCAAAATCCTACCAATTAAGGCACAATAGTACAAAGTGATATGATTTAGCCATTGGGTGTGCCAAACCCTTGATACAACTAGAAAATGCTTAAGACTCAATATCCAGGGGGTGATGCAAATACACATCTAACATATATGTGCATATGAATTAGAAATGTATACATAAATATATATTGGCTATATTCCCTAAATTCTAAGACTGCATGAATTCTGAAATACAGTTATTTAAAGAGCACCTCTTTTTTTGTAGGATAAAGAAATAGCACCACAGAAAAAACACATAACCCCAAAATGCACGAGGGCCACAAAATAACCCATATGTGTGAGAAGGGTGAATTTTAGAATGAATAAAACGTGTACAAGGGTGAGAGCTGAGAGAAAACGCAGTAGGAGAACAGTACTGGAATAAAATACAAAAAAAAATGTCAAAACTCATTCTTTTTTCCTCAATATAATTAACAATTTTTATTTCTCCCTTGTTTTATATTTTGCAACTTCTCTATATTGGGCACGTGTTGCCCCTATAATGTTAAACGTCGACACAACCATTTTTTAAAGTTTTTCTTTCAAACAAGAAAGCAACGCTGCTGTATAAAGCTGCGTTAGGCAAATTCCTATCCTCTCAGCTCAGGCCTCAGTTCAGTCGCTGGCGGTCTGAAACACTGCAGCCCCAGCTTTTGGAGCGGGCCCAGCCTGAAATTTCACTGTTCTGGCAGCTGGCGACTATTCACCATTTCACATTAGCTTGTTTTTGCATTTATCCTCCTTGATGACCTCGGGCGTCCAGGAGCAGCTGGACACATTTTTAAAGAAACAGGACAATATTGTAGGACACGCTCCTGTCCATTGCTGTCTGTGCACCTGAAAACAGTCCTACTTTCTACAGAGGCCAAACTCCTATCTATGGAACAATAAATATTTCCAGGTATAATCCACTCAAGAGCTATTTAATATAGAGTTAACACATCAAATACTAGGTGTCCCCCCCAAAAAAAATGGATTCACGTGTTGAATAATTATTCACGCCAATGAGTTACATCTGAAAAGAGAGGAATCTCCACTGAGCTTCCAGCTGCTGAGTGTGCGTACGTTTCGGGGGATGACACCCTGCAAGCTTTTCCTGTCACCAATAAAAAATGAAAATTTTCTGCGAAACAAACATCCTTATTTTACAATTCAGCTTCTTAAAAGCCAGAAATGAAAAGTACTTATTATCGTACCGAAGATAGATGCTGTTGGTTTGCTTACAACATTAAAAATTCTCTGATAAAAACACATAAATCAGAACCCTGCGTTCTTCCCTCAGCCATTACTGAATACATAAAGCACCCGTTTCCCAGACATTTTAATGAATATGTGCTAACTTCACACTGCTGTTCACTTGAAGACCAGCCCAGGAAGCATGAAAAGCTTAGATTTTATACAGCTCCTTTTAAGCGCAATCTCCCGGAATCCTGGGAACAAAGACACTGATAACATGCTATCTATTTTATTTACAGAAACACAAAGCAAAATAAACTCCAAATGACAATTTTAGCAAGAGAAAGCAAATGAAGAGAAAGCTTCCAGAGAACCATAAAAGCACTCAATTCTGACCGGTCATTAGACATAGTTTGACACAGAATATTTTGGTGCTATTGGGTGGAAAAGAAAGAAGAAAAAAAAAACTTAGTCAACTATTTTTTAAAAGTTTTTCTTAGTTGGTATTTGATTCTAAAGATCCAGTCCACACAAGCAAATGTAAGTCATCACTGTCTTAAGGAATCATCTTTACTATAGAAATTCACAGCCAAAAACTGCTAGGTAGAGGTTTAAAGGAGAAGGCTTGTTTTTATCACCAGGAAGCCAGCATATGCACTGCAGGCACCCTGCTGTCCCTTTTAGACCAGGCCTACAGAGGCAGTCACATACGTAGAAAATTCAAAGGCATGCTAAAACTTACTGGAGGTTAAATCTGGGGACCTTATTTTGTAATAAAATCTAAAATGGTCCTTTCCAAGGGTAGATTTGGTGGCCTTTATTTATATGCAGAACCAACTTCTAGAATTAATCATTTAAAATAAAAGTAACTTTGCCATGGATCTGAGGTAGGCCACGCAACACCACAGCACACCCATCCTAGGCGCTGCTCCTCACTGACCAAGCTCAAGACAAGTTCCCTGCTGTCTGCTCCCTCCCCCTCGCCATATATGGGATCTCAGGTCAACCCTTCAACCTCCCCTCCTGCTATGGACTGAACTGTGTCCTCCCAAATTCACCTATTGAAGCCCTAGTTCCCGATGTGATGGCACCTGAAGGTACCTTTACAGGGTAAGGAAGGATGAATGAGGGCACATGGGTGCGGCCCTGATCCAATAGGGCTGGTGTCCCTATAAAAGAAGACACAGGAGGACACAGGGCAAAGGTGGCAGTCTGCAAGCCCAGGAGGAAGGCCTCAGGAGAGGCCAAACCTTCCCACAAACTGATCTCGGACCCGAGCCTCCCACACCGGAAAAACACAATTGGTTGTTTAGGTCGGCTGTGTTTTGTTACTGCGGCCCTAGTGGTTAATACGCCTGCCTTGGGTTTCTTCATGTATTTTGGATGACCCCTCAAAATGGAACACAGAAAGCACCGAGTAGTTGAAAATTAAGAAGGCCTGAAGCATGCCTGGCTGGTGTGGCTCAGTGGTTGCGCATCAATCTACGAATCAGGATTCCATTCCCCGTCAGAGCACCTGCCCAGGTTGCAGACTCGATCCCCAGTAGGGGGCACGCAGGAGGAAGACCATCAGTGATTCTCTCTCATCACTGATGTGGTTTTTTTAAAATATTTTTATTGATATTTTACAGAGAGGAAGAGAGAGGGATAGAGAGCTAGAAACGTCGATGAGAGAGAAACATCGACCAGCTGCCCTTGACCGGAATCGAACCCGGGATCCTTCAGTCCGCAGACCGACGCTCTACCACTGAGCAAAACCGGCTTCGGCTCATCACTGATGTTTTTATATCTCTCTCCCTCTCCCTTCCTCTCTAAAATCAATACATATATATTTGTAAAGCATGGAGCAGGGTGACTGGGAGAGAGAGCACAGCCAATAGGAGCTGCTGTGCTTAGGACCACTAAGCACACCATGTAAAGGCCAGAGAGAGGAAACCTAGCAGCTCGTTCTGGGACTGAGCCCCCCTCCCTTCCCACCCCAGCAGGCCCCACACCATCACCATCGCACACGCACTCATCTCCGCCACTGTTTCCCAGGTGCGCGCTGGGGTGTGCCTGTCCCAGCGAGGCCAGGGGCTGGCGGATGAGACAGGGGAGAGGTGCGTGCCACCACGGAGCCACCACCAAGAACAGTGTCAGCAGAAGGGGCTGTGCAGGTGGACACTCAGCAGTGGTCCCGGTCACCGCTCTGAGAACAAGGCGGGAAACACCTGAGGAGCCACTCCTCTGCCGTGGGCCCAGGGGTGGAAAGCCAGGGGGAGAGCCACCCATGTAGGCCAGGCCGGCAATGACTTGCATGGTGACAATGACACCACCCACTGAGGAAGAAAACTGACTGCCCACAGAACGCAAGTCACGGGAAGGGCTGGCCAGAAGCTGATGCAACAGCCTGAGCCTTTTGCCAGGGAGAAAGCTTTAGGAAGAGTCACTGTAAAGAGCCACAAAGACAGCACGGCCTGCCTCTTACCCCAAGCCACGCAGACCTGGACACGCTGAAGGTGACAGCTAATTCTGAATACAAATGCACATAGTCTTTCCGGCAGGCTGACATTTAGGATGCTGGACCGTAGGTGTACTTCTCTATTTAGCTGAATTAAAGATGGAAAGCCGTCAAAGGACATGTCAACATGAAACAAAGCCCTAAATATAAATAAATAAAGACTGCAGAGGAAGGCTTCGTTGCAAGGAGCGACAATTTGCCTAAAGTGAAAGCCACCGGTGTGAGCCCGAGCCGGCACTGCTGGTGTGTCCACTTCAGAAAAGCCTCAGGGTGAGAAATCAGAATCAGCATCGCACGCCAGAACCGGATCTTTGAATAAATTAAGCCCAACAGGAAAGAGAGCTTTGTACTATAAACTGCCCCATTACTAGGGAGAATATTTTTTAGAGGAAAATAATCTGAAAGCCAAAATAAAAAAAAATCTGTATGAACAAACTTGACAATATAAGTCCCCCAGATGATTCTTACCAATTTTTATCAAAGCTCATAACAATTGTAACCACAGTAGGTGTGTGTGCGCCCGCGAGTGAGTGAGTGAGTGAGAGAGAGAGAGAGAGAGAGAGAGAGAGAGAGAGAAATGACTTGAGAGGCAACCTGTCAAAGGAAGATGCTATAACAAACATTTCCTTTCAAGGCAAATCTCTTTTTTGACAAATAAGCTAAAAGAAAGAACATAAGAATAAACTATCTCAAATGTTTACCTGCCCAAGAAGAACACCTTGTGAAGCCCTAAAGCTGACCTTCATCTCATCAATCATCCTACATCACCGAGCTGGGACTAACTGAGCAGCCATGTAGACAGGACACAAAGAAGCCCAGAACCTGAGGACAGTAACACCTGCCATTCGGTCCGAGCTCTCCTTCCACAGGTGAGCCTGCATGGAGGCACCTCAGCATGGAAGTCACCACGTGCACATCTGATGAAGGCTACATCGGGGAAAGGGTACACGTGCTCGGTATAACCCAGCAGATCTCTCTTCGTATTAGGCATACACAGAGTAAGTGCAAACACTACCTCAGACATAAAATCTAAACTGCCGAAATCAACTGGAAATTAACCAGTAAAAGCTCTTATGATTTCTTCTGTGAGTTTCTAAGTAGATTTTCAAAATCAAAAGACTGCACGCCAAATTTTAATAGGTGTAGCAAACTGACCTGAAAAATTGTATGAAAGTACATGCCTGTAGAACATGTAGGAACTCCTGTAGAATTCACTTAAAAACTCCCCATCAAGAGACTCCACCTACACCTAAAACCATTTCTACTCCTTCTGCCCAACAACAATAATAACAAAAAGATCAATAAAATGGAGGATAAGAGTACCGATTCTCTTGCCCAACTGGTGTGGCTCAGAGGTTGAGTGTCCATCCATGAACCAGGAGGTCAGGGTTCCATTACTGGTCAAGGCACATGCCTGGGTTGCCGGCTCGATCCACAATCCACAGTAAGGGTGAGCAGGAAGCAACTGGTCAATGATTCTCTTATCTTTGATGTTTCTAGCTTTCTCTCCCTCTCCCTTCCTCTCTTTGATATATATATATATATACACACACACACACACACACACACACACACACACACACACACTCTATTCCCAGGGAATTCATCTGAGTCTCGGTTTTCTCAGCTGTAAAGTGAAGACATACTATTGGGACCCAGCCAAAGAGGCTAGAGTGTGAAGTAAGGGGCGGATCCCCTGAAGGCTGCATGCCAGTCACAGTGGCTCACAGGGATGGCTTTGAAGCCAGAGGGCCTGGGCTCAAAGTCCACTCATCTCCTACCAGCTGTGTGACCCTGGGCCAAAGGCTTAACCTCTCTGTGACTCAAGATTTCCATAAAAAAAGAGACTGTGCCAGTACCTAACTCATGGGGCTGTCATTAGAATTAAATGAGTTAGCAAAGGCAAAAGGTTTCCAGCAATGTCCTCTAGGTAGGAACATTTTTCGAAAAATAAAGGGAGAAAGATATCATCATTATTTTCGGCAGCAAATTCAATATTCCAAATCCTATTTCCAAATCCCGTAATTTTGAAAGCGGAGCTTCTATCGCCACATCAGAACGAAAAGCACAGCTGTGGAGAGAATGTGCCTGTTACAGCTAGATGGAAATTGAATTCATTTGCATGGAATTGTGCATGCGAAGTGCCTCCTCCTTCTTGTTAAGCTGGGAAACATGATTGCACTTATTTTGGCTGATATAATCTCATGATTGACTCTTTCTGGGGTATTTTATAAGATACAACTGTAGAAATCAATGTATAACTAAAATTCTTCATCTGGGAATATTTTTAAATATTGAATTTTTAAAAGCCATTCTATCTAGGATAGTTATAAACAAGATGTAAGTTTATCCTCTTTTCTTATTTAATAAGCACTTTTTTAGTCTTCTTTCTGAAGCAATTAACAAAATTTACCAACACAAATATGCATCATGTGGATGTATATATATTGTTTGTCTGTGTGTAGCTATATGTATACACACACACACAATGTTAGAACCAACAATTACTACTAAAGTTATATTTCCTTTTTTCGATGGGGAAAACATCACCAAAAAATCATCACCCACAAGAGAGAAGTGAAAAATACCCAGAATTTGGTAGTACTTTGTCTGTTTTGATGGTTACTGGCATTATCCCAACTCATCCATTCTTGAAATCCCCAAGTGAGAAACACTTCTATGTGGAGCAAGTAAATTAACACAGTAAAAAGGTAACAGGTGGATGACTCCTTGAGAGAAAAATAAAGAGGTAAGAAGGATGAATGAATGGTAGCTTGAGTCCGGTTTCACTTTCACCTGAGTTAAGCATCCAGCAAAGGGGGTGATATGGAGTAAAAAAGACAGGTGTCACCAGAATCAAAAAATGGAGCAAAAAGTTAGTTCGATTGGTGACATATTTATATTGGGCAAAAATTACCCCATTGCTTTTTTGAAAATTAGATGACTTAAAACTGTTCACATAGCTGCTTTATTTAACAGCTTCTTCCTTCTCTTCGCCATAAATGGATATTGTGTTCTCACACAAGTTTTGCGAGACAGATGTTTACACAAATTATTAATACATTTCAGTGAAAGAGTTTGCAACAAAGGCTAGGAGCTTGCTGAGCTGTGCCTGAATTTGATCCCTCCGTACAAATATGATAGAAAACCATATGGCCTTCCCTCGGCTTCAAGTGTACAGATCACCGAAGAAAAAACATTCTGCTTCACAGCAAAACGTCCACCACTCTCCTAATACGTCTCCAAAACCTGAGGACGCCAGCTGTGCAAGGTAAGGCCTTAAAGGGTGAACAGGAGAGTTTGTTACTTACACATGGCCACTGGGTCACACTGACAGGAAGCCACTAGGCAAAGACAAAGTCCAGCGCCAGCTGGTTTTGCTCAGGGGACAGAGCATTGGCCTGTGGACTGAAGGGTGCTGGGTTTGATTCCAGTCAAGGGCACATGCCCTGGCTGTGGGTTTGATCGGGGGGGGGGGGGAGCAGCTGATCAATGATTCTCTCTCATCATTGATGTTTTTATCTCTCCTTCTCCCTTCCTCTCGGAAACCAATAAAAAAAATATATATATTTTTTTTTTTTAAATAAGACAAAGCCCAAACTTCACTTTGGCTCCATAAATCATGGTGTGCTGTTTGCTCCTGGAGAGAACCATCATCGCCAGTTGTTGTTTTGTTTGTTATCGATTTCAGAGCGTAAGGAAGAGGTAGAAACATCAATGAGGGGAATCATTGACTAGCTGCACACCCCACACTGGGGACAGAGCCTGCTATCTAGCATATGCCCCAACCAGGAATCCCACCCTGACCTCCTGGTTCATAGGCTGATGCTCAACCACTGAGCCACACCGGCTCGGCCCATGACCAGTGTTCACCACAGCAATCAAAATGGAGAAAAATTGTCAGCAAACCTGACAAGGACCGGCCAACCTAGAGAAGACACCAAGAATGTTTTTTCATTAAAAAATTAATATACATATGTGTATATATAAGATGTGTGGTCCGTGTTTCATACATGTATGTTTGTATATGTACTGAGAAAACAGGTTTTATGTTTGGTATACAAACACACAAGGAAGCCAGGATCAACTTTAAAGACGACAGCATCTTTCAGGCCAGGACAGTGAGACGGCTCACACCGAGTAATTCCAAAGCACAGGAAAATTCACAGGGACGTTTCCAGAAACACTGCAACTCTGATTTGCTACACGGGTTTTCAGAACTGGCAGTGCTCCTAGGCTATGCCAGGTGACATCACAGCATTTCTCAGAGCCAACTGGGAGACACATTTTAAGAGAATAAATTTGACCAGCCTTTATGGAAATGAACTTTTCTGAGTAACTACTGAGTTGAACAAAGGTGCTGTCTTCACGCTGCAGTATCATAATGGTCCACACACAGGTGCTGTCTGCCCCCCCCCCCATCCCCAACCCCCACAGGACACGCACCACCTGGAGGGGGCGAGAGCCCGTGGCCTCGCCAACCAGAACGGATGACATGGTGCTCCTCAGGTGCAGGCTGAACCAACAGCCAAACAGATCGCAGGCATGACCATCCTTCGCTCCAACCTCAGGACCGGTGAATTAAAATTACTCGGCGAGTCAGTGGTCTTTTTGTTGACCCCTATTTCTCATGGTAAATTAAATTATTAGTTTACAAATAATCAGTCCTCCAAAGCAGAAACCTAAGACAAGTGTCTACTTGTGAACGCACCCTCCGGGAGTCTGGGCTCAGCATTTCCCACCCTCAGGTGCTCGGGCTGGGGGAAGCTTGACCTTCCCACCTGCCAGATGGCAGAGACCTGAAAACGGAGAACACAGCGAAGCCCGCGCCCCCCTGAGAGCCCCACCCACAGGCAGCTCTGCTCACCCCCTCGCAGTCCGGCTGCTGCTCGGGTCACAGGGCCACGCCCCGCTGAGAAGAGTGCAGCTAAAATTATTTCCTGAACCAGTAATTACTACTTCAGTCTCCAAACGGTTTTCAGGACCCGGTAGATTTCTCCATCATTTGACCAATTTGAAAAAAAGAAAGTTTCCATTTTCAGAAAACTCTATATTTGAGCATCACAGAGACTTTAGACCTACAGAACTTAACAGGTGGAGAATAGAAGTCACTCGTCTTTGCTTAGAAAAAATTAAGCAGGCTGGAGGAATAGTCATCAATCAGTGCTAGGGTGAGAGGCAACTATTTTTATCACCATAAAAAAAAAAAAAGCCATACTTAATCCCAGGTTGCCACTAACATAAACATTAAACATCCAACGTTTCTTCTGTTTTTAACAAATTAGCAGCCAGCAGAAGTGGGAAGGGGAAAACAGTACAGATATTTGAATGCTAGGTTCTGGAATGTGGGGAGAAATGGACGAGGCGACATGGAGATTACTGCCAGACATGTCTGGGCAGGTGAGAGGGTCAGGTGATGGGACAAATACGTTGCCCAGTGACCCCCGTGACCGGCATTCATCACCAGCAACCTCATCGCCAAGTTGCATCCAATTAGCAACACCAGGGTCCCCGGTGCCTCCATGACCACATGTGCTGGCAGTGTTGGCCCGGATGCAGGACACCGTGGGGGCGAGGTCCCTCTGACAGGAAAACGATGAGTGTTTTAGCGGACAGACACCACATCTCCGGGAGAAAAAGAAAGGAAAGGCTTTCCCATTACCCACACTCACCAATATTTTTAATTTTCAATTTTAAGAAATCTATTTAATCCTCTGAAAACTATACAGACAGTTGGTAATAACAATTATGGCCCAACAATGCGAGTACTGTCCATGTGCCAGGCACACTGCGGGTAATTTACATGGATTATTTCTATGAATTTTATGACAGTGTTACTATTATTCTCATTTTATTAACAAGATCATGGAATCTGCAGTAATAGGACCATAATCAAAT
Source organism: Vespertilio murinus (assembly GCA_963924515.1). Lineage (NCBI taxonomy): Eukaryota > Metazoa > Chordata > Mammalia > Chiroptera > Vespertilionidae > Vespertilio > Vespertilio murinus. The sequence goes on along the minus strand of OZ004715.1, from coordinate 45,694,825 downwards.
CTTAGTCTGACTTCAATTCTGTAAAATCTAGCTATCACACAATGCTATCTGGTTGTGTGTGTTTTTCTTAAATTAACTATAATGCATATTATAGAATCACCAAATCAGCAGATATGGAATACATAAATGCCCACATTTCCCCTCGGCATGTTCTGGTTCTTACTATTTCCACAGATCGTGACCAGAAGCCAAGTCATCTCCTCACTAACCCCAGGTACCTACCTGCACTTTTCTGTTGTCGTTCTACTTATTGTGTTCAGTATTACCTATCTTCTACTTGAAGCATTCCACTTACAGGTTTCAAAGTGAAAGCTGAGAGGATGCAAGCCCTTTGGGCTCCTCTGACCTGGTGGCCTGTGTGGTGTATGACGTCACCAAGTTCTGACAAAGCCCATAAGTCTCTCCAGTTTTCCGGTGCATCTTCCTGTCCTGACCCTTCTCACAAACCCCCTCCGAGCAGACACAGGAGCCAGCCTGGGAAGACGGTCGCTCTCTCTACTCCAGACTGTCTCCTTTGGCTTGTCACTGCCACCTCACCGGACAGGCCCATGCCAAGCGTGATACATCACCTGCACACACACGCGCGCGCACACACACACACACACACATACACATACATACACACACACACACACACACACACACACACACACACACACACATTCTGCCTGGGCTCTGTCTTCAGTGGGCCCTGAAACCTAGGAAATCAGCTGAACGCTTTATGGCTTATGAACATGGGAAGGAGCTAGTTGAGGGGTTTTAGTCTACTTCCTGCAAAATGTTCTTGATTGTGTAAAATTAACAAAATCATAATTCTACGCCAACATCTCGCAGAAAGTGAGAATGAACGGGCAGCTATGTCTCCGCTGTGAATTTCCGTTTGCTTCTGCATCACTGACCCACCGGAGCACCGCACTGCCATGGGGTGCTCACCCTTTTATGGGGTACCAGCTTACTAGCCATGGAAGCCAACGAATGAGAATTCAACCTTGCTTCCCAGGCAGAATGAACATGTTTACCTATAACTATAACAAGTGTTTTCTCTGGGAAGGCTACAAAATAGTCTAAAACAATTCAACAGGAGTACTTGCTATAGTTTGGTTTATAAAACTATTCAAGTTCTCTGATCCAAATCTTCTAATGTCACAAATTTCCCCAAATCCTTAAAACACTGATATAGTATGTGTATATCAAATCATCATGACATATATTTTAAATGTCTCATGATTTTATTTATCAGTGCTACCTCAATAAAGCTGAAATTAAAGAATAAAAATCTTTAAATCACACAGATGTTAAATTTGTTGGATATACAAACCAAGGAATTGAAGATACCTCTCTGTTGTTCTAATTTTTCGATTTCTGCTTGGATTGTGAATTTTACCTCCAAGAGTAGCAGGTTTTGGGGGTGGGTTTTCTTTTGTTTCGCCTAATATTTAGCTAACAAAATAAAAATAATATAAACAACCACAATAGCTTTGTTTTCCCATCACTTCTGTACAGTTCAAAATCATTTTTCATTTTAATTACAGATACCTTACACCAAACATGCATAGCACAGCTCACCTCTACCTGCTCCTTTGCACTGAGTAGCGCCATTTCACTAATGAATAACCCTGGGGCAACTGTTTCCACTAGCTGCAGCTCCATCCATCTCCCCGTGTACCCAAACTTCCAGGTGCCCAGCGCACCAAACCGGATAAGGTAAACAGTGGAAAATATTCATCAAATGCCTTAAGAACTCCTGATTGGAAATACAACACAAAGAATATCTCCGGGATGTTGACCCTTAACTGTCAGAGAGAGTGGATATTCACCCTTGTTCTCCTCTTTCCCTTGAAGAGAAACAGAGCAAAGGTGTTCTCAAACAGCCTAGTCATGTAAAATAAAGGATCTGTCTGACACAAATACCATTAAATGTGGTATTTTTTAATGATACCTTTTTCCCCTCTATAGCTTTTCCTGTGGCGGGGAGGTCTGAGGACACAGTCACAGAGAAATGTTGCCCACTACACATGGCTGGAAGGGTAAAGATCACTACACCAAGAACCAGCAATTATTCTAGCACCAAAAATACCCTCTCCATGGCCATGGGAAAAATAACCTCACGTCGGAAAATTCCTCATTGCTTAAACTGGGAAGTAACCTCTGGGCTATTCGGATTTTTACAAATGTAATCTTCTGGAGATGTAGCTCCTTTTCCTTCAAGTGCCTGATTTATTTTTCTCGTTCTGTTTGGTTTTTCCACCCAGGAAGGATCCCTGTGAGAACAGAGAAGATTCTTTTCTTTCCTTTTCTAGGGAAGGTCACCGTTCCACATTCATTGCCAGAGCTGGCTGTGAGTGCTTCCATGGGTGAATTATTAGTGAGTCAAGTTCAGGGACAACATTACCGGGTGACTCCTCATTAGTGGGAAAGTTAAGACGAGAGCCGGGGACAAGAAAGAAATTCTCTAACCATCCAGCCAAGAGTCCCAAGGGGCCCGATGATTTTCAGGCCGCCTTCGGTCTGCCCCGATTATAATGTGAAACCCACCGGGACTCACTTCACGCTTGGGGACACGGACGGAAAGTGAAGAGGGGAACAAAAGGACCGGGCAAGGAAGTCACAGAGACGGGACAGAAAGGACAAGAATGTTGCCTTAGAGGAACTATTCCAAAAACAAACTCACTGAACAATCCCTCAAGGCTTCCGAGTCAGAAGACAGAGGCTCTTTTCTTGGCTCTGCCACTGATTGAAACGCCAATGCTGAGGGCCGGGGTTGCTGAGCTCTGGGAGAAGGAGTCAGGCATGACTGTGATGGCGGGAGGCAGGTGATTATCACTGGCTGAGCCTGCCCAGTGCAGTATCCCGGGGGCTCTGTTTGCTCATCTGTAAAATGGAGAACATAATGACGACGCCCTCATAAAAGCGCTATGAAATCTAGCGGCACAAACCTACGAAGCTCTCAGCACACTTCCTGGGAGAATGTTCCCTATCAGCACAATCACTGAGAGTATCATCGCCCCTACTGTTGTCAGAATACCTCACAGCTCACTGCCCCCTACTGCTTACACCTCTAGAATCTTCCTGACTCTCCCCCTTCTTATGCCTCTTTCTTGTACCCTTAGAGTCACTGAGTTTTCCTCTCTTTATCTTTTGATTCAGAACAAGTCAGTTATATTTTAAGCATCAGTTTTCTGGCATTCAAGACAAAAGAAATGGGTTTAAAAATGCAAAAATATGTAAAACTGCTCTGGTTTTTCTTCAACCTGAGAAGACCATACACACGAGTACCGACTGAAAACAAATGAGAACAAAACAAGGATGATTTCCTTGTTGTTATTATTGTTAATATATTTTTTAAACTCAGGACCAAACCAGAGAGGGTGGGACCTGCATTACCACCATTTGTCCACCAACCAGATCTGAAATATGACTGCTGACATGTACACATAAGGAACTGTTTGACATTGAAATTAGGACCCAAAAGAACGGTTGGTCCAGAAAGAAACTCACTACATACTGATTCATTTGCCTCTCAGCATAACCATTATTGCTTGTCTCGTTTTCGGTTCTTATATAAGTGTATTTCTAGTAGCACATGATCTCACTCATCTAGGGGAAATGGTGAACAACATAGACTGATGAACAAGAACAGACCCAGAGACAAGGAGGCATGGATCAGACTGTCAGACATCAGAGAGAGTGTAGGGGAGGGTGGGGATAAAAAGGAGAGATCAACCAAAGGACTTGTGTGCATCCATATGAGCCTAACCAGTGGTCAAGGACAACAGAGGGGGTGGGGGCATGCGTGGGAAGGGTTTTGGGATGGGAATGGGGGGATGCGGACAAATATGTGATACATTAATCAATAAAGAATTATTTTTAAAGAAGAGTCTTAAGGCTGAGAGTAAATCTGCATTGAGATGGACCCTAGAAAATGTGGACAGAGTCCATAAGAAAGATGACATTTTAAGAATCTGACTAAGAAAAGCAAATTTTTAAAATTTTGGTGTATAAAAAGGAACAAGCCCATAAATGTTCACAGTCAGTGAATAAAAAAAAAATATCTGTGTCTTATAAAGGTGTTAGAGGTAACAAGTAATCAAGTTCTTCAAGGGGCCCGCGAACCCTAGGAAATCACACTCACATACAATTTCTCACTACCCTCACAGAAGAAGTGCAAAAAAGGAACCCCTGCGGATGAATACTGGAGATGTTATTTGCACAATCCCCAGCGACCAGGAGCCTCCCCGAACAGAACAGGAAACCTGCCTTTTCCATTTCGATGGCCACAGTGATTCCACACCAATGAATTACTGTTGGGTCACCTACGGCCAACGGGACAGAGGCACAGGGATGGAAAATAAAAAATGTGCTTTCCGGGGGTGATGATTAATTTTATGTGTCAACGTGGCTGCATAGATTTCGGTGAAACATTATTTCCAGGTGTGTGTGTCTGTTAAGGTGTTCCTAGATGAGATTAGCATTTAAATGGATAGACTTCGGAGAGCAGACAGCCTTCCCCACGGTGGGTGAGCGTCCTGCAATCTGTTGAGGGCGTGGACGGAACAAAAAGGCAGAGGAATAAAGGCAACCTCGGTGTGAGCGCTGTGCTCAGACGCTGGCCTTCCGAGGCCCGAGGCCTCAGATGGAACTTACAGCACCTGCTCCTCTGCATCTCCGGGGACTCTCCAGCCGCCGAAATCACCTGAGCCAGTTCCACATAACACATCTCTCCATTTGATTTGCTTGGTTTGCTTTAGTTTGATTTATCTGTATACTATTGGTTCTGCTTCTCTGGTGAACTCTCACACGTGCTACAATTTCAAATGAGTTATTCAGCATCCCGCGTTCTCTATTTTGCTACTCAAAACCCTTTTCCCCCCTTAATTTAATATTCTTATTACCAACAAAGCCAAAAATATTATAAGACACTTAACATACGAACTGTCAAGTCCTAAACACCCAGTATTCACATTTTCCCAATTACATTATATATTCTTCTATTTTACAATTTCGTTGCTTGATTCGGGTTCCAAAAAACCTCCACGTGTTACGATAAATTAACCTTTTAATCTACAGGTTCCTGTTTCATTTCCTTTTGTTTTAAAACTAAATCTTTTTTTTAAATATATTTTATTGATATCATACAGAGAGGAAGGGAGAAAGATAGAGAGCTAGAAACGTCGATGAGAGAGAAACATCAACCAGCTGCCTCCTGCACACCCCACACCGGGGACATGCCCGCAACCAATGTACATGCCCTTGACCGGAATCGAACCTGGGACCCTCCAGTCCGCAGACCGACGCTCTACCACTGAGCCAAACAGGTTTTGGCTAAAACTAAATCTTTTGTATTGTAAAGGTTCCCGTGGTCTTATTTCACCCGTTTTGCTGATGACAGCCCCCCAACATGTTCTGTCTATGATATATAGATCTAGAAGCTTAATCAGATGTGAAGCTCCATATCTTGCTGACAAGACTACTTCATAGGCAGTGCTGCGTACACCTATGAAGAAGTAAGTACACTGTGTCCAGGTGTCTCTGTGTCTGTAATGCAAGTGGCCGTTAAAGATCATAGCCTAGATCCACGAATTTACCCATGGTGGTAAATCACCATCACCACGGGTGTAAGCGACCCTGAATTTGCCAGAAACTACAATTCTGATCATGAAGGTAAACCTGAATAAAGCTAATAAAACCGAAACACTTCTATACAGAGAAAGATCCTTCATCAACCATTCAGTTACCTGCCTGAACTCTGATTGTTAACGCTTCCTCCCCAGGTTTTAAAGTTGTCTGAAGCTTCTTCTCTATTGAATGCTTCAAGAAGAGCTCACAGGAAAAACATTTCCTGATTTCTGCAACATTCACAACAATTTGCCTGCTGGTTTATTTCTGAAGATCAGTTTAGCCAGTGATAATTTTCATAGCTAACATTTCCTTTACATGACTATTTTAAATATGATACTTTTTTTTTTTGCATAAAACATTGCTGTCCAAAAATCTCATGGTTATCTAATTGTCTTTTCCCTTATATCATGATAAAGTCCTTTTTCTTGGATGCTCAAAGGTTTATTGGTGTTTTTTTTTTCCTTTCATTAAAGACCATACTGTGAGGAACAAAGAGGTCCTTTCAATATGTAGCTTCAAGGACTCTTATGCCAATAAATGTTTATGACTTTTATATTGTTTTTCTGTTTAACCTTCCATTTTTGTCTTGTAGGACTCTTAATATATATGTTTGGTTCACTTTTAGACAGTTTCTATAAAACTTTTCCTCAAACATTTTTTTTTCATTTCTGCATTTGTCTTTGATTATTAAAATGTTCCATCTACTACTCTACTTTAAGTATTAGCACTTGCATTTCCTTACTTTTTTTTTCTACTTTTGCTCTTAATCTCTATATTCACAGTTTTATTTCTACATTTTTTCCTGATTGTTTCTAATCTTCCCTTCTGAGTCTCTCTCACAGTGATATGTAATCCACTCAGGAGCTGGCCCGGCAAAGCCTTCGGATCTGGTCGCTTCTCTGCATGCCCCCATTTTCACCCTCAACCAAACTGTCATCTCTCACCACGCCACTGCGGAGATGGCCATGGCTGTCCCTCTTCAACCCACTTTCCAATAACGTATAACCAACCTGAATATATGTGGGTATTTATTCCATGGGCATTTTTCTAGGTAAAAAGGAGCTCAAGGTGTCCTTGACCCCAAAGCCTTAAGGACCAACAGAGCGATAGTGTCTAGTAGACACGAGTAGACGGGATGCAGTGAGCAGCCCACCGCTGTTTTCTGGGTTTATGAATTCCCTTCAGGAATGGCAAGACACAAAACAGCAGCAGGTCTGAAGTCCTGCTGTGAACTAAGCCACCTGGCTAGTTGAACTTCACCTCCCAGGGCCTCCATTTCCTCATCTAAAACATGTGAGACCTTGACGTCCTCTTACGGATTGCATAACAAAGTTAAACTAAAGGCATGCTTTGCTACAGAAATATATTCACTTGCAGTGATATTTCCAGGGGTTAAAGATGGCGGCCAGAAAGCAGTGCTTTTATGAAGCAATGTAGCCTGCAACTAAATAACAATGAAAATAATGGCAGGTCTCTTCTAGAATTTCTAAGCACTGGCTCTGTTTCCAAGGAACACCAGGAAACGGACCTGCGAGGTGCACTGCGGTCACCCGGTGCCTATGACTGTGCCTGGCATGTGACAGGGGCTTTGTACATGTGTGTCCTGTGGATGCATGGGCCTCCCTTAGCCTTGTACCTTTCATCTCGCCTGGTAATGTCCGAGAACCCAGAGCAATACGGTTCTCAGTAAGCACTGGCAGCAAAGGAGGCATAACCCACTCTGGCTCAGTACAACAACCCTTCATCCGGGTCCCTACAACCTTGCCAACCTATAAGCTCTTTTTCTCCTATCTGCTCAAATGAGAGGTGGCACTGGGAAAGGGTTATCCTCGTTATAAGGTATTCCATCTCCAGGCTGCATTGGAAACAGGATGACAGCCACCAAAATGGCGTTTCTTTTCATAGTAAATGAAAGTAAATCTGAGAAAGCGGCTGCTGTTAACCACCAAACTAGCAGGCAGGTCACAGAGACCCCGAATCTGAGACAGCCCTGCAGAGGGGCAAGCACAAGGCTCAGAGCCGGGCAGCTGTGAATGGGAAGCCTGTCTCCAGAGCATCTTCATCTGCACAATAGGGAGAGGAATGGGGCTTCTCTGGGGGAGTGGCTGCCCGGGCAAATGGGCTCAGGCATGCAAAGCACAGGCACAAAGCAATCAGATTTAGTCTCCAGAGCCCCTCCCAGGAGGGGGAGAGAGAGAGAGAGAGAGAGAGAGAGAGAGAGAGAGAGAGAGAGAGAGAGAGAGAGAGAGAGAGAGAGAGAAAATGAGATACCCCACAAGGGCATCCAACTTTTTTACATAGGTTCTTTCTCCTAGGTAGCTAATCCTAACTTCCATGGAACTCACAGTTGGGAGAAGACTTTAAGACGAAACTCTAAATTATAAACAACAACAAGTAGAAAACACATGAGGCTTCTAGAAAGAGGATGAACCTCAACAAAGCAATTTACCTCCAGGTAAATTCCCCCGTGGATTTCTGATCGGCTCTCTGTTAAGAACGTGCATAGCTTGTCTTTGAATCTGTTCTTCAATACAAGACATGGAATAATGTCATGGCTACTAAGCACACACTCCTAAGCAAGATGGTCCAACCGCACACCCGAAGCCCACCGCCAGGCAGGCTGGGTAACACCGGCACGGCTTAGAAGCCCACAGCAGGAGGAGGAGGCCCAAGTTCAAATCCTCCCCCGCCACCTACCGAATGTGACCTTTGGACAGGTGCCTTCACTAGCTCCGCCTCAATGTCCTCACCTGTAAGAACGTGATCTCTTTAAGAGTTCTGTAAGGATTCATGTCTAAGAGGCACAGGTAAAAGCACTACGCACATGTTTGGGACACCACCTTGTTTCTTTTGTTGTGTGGAAATATTGACAGCTCCTTCACGCAGGATTGTAGGGACAAATGAACAAGATATTTCATGTAGAGAGTACAGCCTTGGGCCAGGAATTCAGCATGCCTTCAATAAATGACTATTAATACCATAATTAAAGGCGCCCAGAATTCTTCAAACCGTGACGGCTGGAAAAAAAAGTCGGGACACACACACACATACACACACACACACACACACACACACACACACACACATGGGCGGATTTTCGTTCTTATATTCCTCACTCTCTCCAAAGTCTCGGACCCCATCCTCCGCCATTAAGGTGAGCCTGTGCAATATACTTCATGCTGAAGGTTTTTACTATGTTCTTCCTCGATACCTGCCCAGGACCCTGCTCTTTGCTAAACCATAATGGATGGGAAGCCATTTGAGGTGCTCTAAGCAATTATCCATTGCACATCACAAAGCTGATCACAGGGTTTAAAATGTACACGTGCCCATAAAGTACGGGGCATTTAAGACCCTAAGCCAGGTATGCACAATTGAATGCAGCATCCTGAACCAGGACAATAAATAGTCCTCAAACCAGCCAAATCGTTGTTGACAGCATTTTTATCCGCCTCGCTGCTGTCAAACACTTCCTCCACTCCTGTGCCCATCGCCGGGTGTCCCTGGGGGCTGGACCAGCGTGGGCAGGACTGAGTGGGGCTTTCTGAGGAGCCCTAGGGGCACAGTGACTGTCGAAGACCCAGAACCGCTTTGCTGACAGAATCTCCACGGTGGAAAGCAGCTGATTGTGGCGCTACCTGGGCACCTGGGGGTTGAGTGATGACTCGGAGCTTACGTTGGCAAGCAAAGGTGCACCTTTGTTTGGAATAACCCTCCCTCTAACGTAGCGGGCTGCCAGCCAAGGCGCTGTGTGGGCACGGGACATTTACTAACACGCCGGGGTTTTAAATGGTGATTTCTCATTGTGCTATAAAATGTACATACCCGTTTTGAATAATCTTCGGCCTTGCGTGAAAAATTATTATGTACAAAGGGAAAATTGATCGTACCCGAAAAGAAAGCGGAGAATAAATATGTGTTGAATGGCTGACAGATGGACTGGCAACGTGAGTGAAGAATGTCAACGCCGTCGCTCAATTACCTCTCAGACAGTAAATCTAAAATCGTGGTTATGACACCCCCCAAAAAACAAACAAACAACAACAACAACAACAAACACTAAAGTACCTGAAAGAAGTTGCCAGAAATCTGTTCTTGGCAGCCAAGTCGTGCCGTGTCAGGGTGCAGGCGCCTCTCCGTGCCGTAAATCCACGTGCCCTCCACGCCTGTGCCGTGGGAACAAGCTCGCCTTCTGAGGCCTCGGGGCAGGCTGGCAGTGTCCCCACTGCGGCCTCAAGCGCATGTTAGAATACAAGCTCCTTTGGAAGATGGGCCCACTCATAAATGAAATTATTTCCGTTATGACACACTGATGAAGAGAAAGCGCCAAGCTCACGGTGAGCGACAGAGCTGATCTATAAGCTGCGCTATTCTGGCACCCACACAGGGCAAACCAGCCCGGGCTCCGGCACCGGGGAGGCACGGGCCGGCGCGGGAGGCAGAGCGGGTATTTTAAGCCTGTGGGAATCTGGAAAAGGTCCGAGGTACGGCTTCTTCCTTATCTGGCCGACACAGCCATCACACCTTCAAGGAAAGTCTAACGGTGAGCCAGAGCACGGAAGCCAGAGCCACTCTGTGGAAGGCGGTCCTTTAGGGCCCTGGGCGCAGGCAGGACCAGGCAGGCCACAGCAATCCCAATCCCGTTCTCCGCCCCAAAACAGCGCCATCATGTCTCCCTCCTTCCCTCCTGACTGCCAGTCCTCCCTGCTTGTTCTCTGGTGATTTGATCACACCTGCAGAAGTTGAGGCTGCAAGCTCTTGACTAAGGTAAGACCTGCTACTCATTCGTCTGTAACTTTCTCCACCCGCCATGGTAACAATGATGGACAAAGTTAAAGTCAGTGAGCTGATGCTCCTACACACAGTCTTAGACTTATTCCTGCCATAGCTCTACGGATCCTATTACCCTCGTTTTCTAGGAAAGGAAGAACGTGTGGCAAGATTGCGTCTTGGAGACCCTAAGAGCACACGCCTCACAGGCAGCAAACACAGATTCAAACCCAAGATGTTCAGGAAGAAATAATGGACGGAATTTAAATGTGATGCTGCACCCCAGTTTTCATCCAGGGAAGTGCAAAAGGTCTAACTCTAAAGTGTGGGAAAGTCTCCATCAGGCGGGGACCCACGTCTCAAAGCCCTTTTCACGGCCAGATCTGAACAACAAGCAGGCTGGGGGCGAGGACCGGCAGGGCACCCGGGCCGATGGGTACGTGGGAGGGCAGGGAGGGGGCATTTAATCAGTGCTACCTCGGCAGCGGCTCTGTGCCCGATGCACACGTGTTCCAGCGACCTTAGGCCGCCCTTAAAGTCCTGTGTCTGTGAAAAGGACGGTCTGTCTTGCATGATTAAATCTGCCTTAACATCCAATATCACATTGCGGAATTGAAATGACTTACAATCAAAGAAACCGATTCCTCCTTGGGAAGGTGATGATGCCGTACGTAGACAACCTATTCTAGGAGTTTCCATAGTGAACCAAGGGACCTCTTGAACAAGAATTGTCTGGGGTGCCGAAACCGGTTTGGCTTGGTGAATAGAACGTAGGCCTGCGGACTGTAAAGGTCCCAGGTTCGATTCCGGTCAAGGGCATGTACCTTGGTTGCAGGCACATCCCCGGTGAGGGGTGTGCAGGAGGCAGCTGATCGATTATTTTCTCTCATTGATGTTTCTAACTCTCTAACCCTCTCTCTTCCTCTTTGTAAAAAAAAAAAAAATCAATAAAATGCATTTTTTAAAAATTGTCCGGAGTGCTTGAAAAGGATACTCAGTAAAAAGGGTCAGGGACACTTGAGAACCGTCCCCCAAGGGTTTCTGTAAAACTTGAGAACCACTGAACTCAAGTGCAGTCCACAGCTCAAGTGCCAACACTTCTGGACTTAGTTTAAAAATAACCCAATAAAAGAGTCAGTGGCTTTTCTCGTCGTGTTTGGCCTGAGTCTCCACGGACTGCGATTGTGAGGTGCTCCTGGCTGCGTGTGCTTGTGGCGTCTCCTCCCTGTGTGGTGGGATCCACACAAAGACCTGTCCCCCAGAGCCCACCCTCCCAGAACCCTGCCTGTGCAGCCACGTGAGGGCGGCTTCCGGGTAGGATTACCCAAACCCTGGAGGAGGAAGCAGGTTCCAAGGAAAGCAGCTTGCCTCTCAATAATCTGATAAACAGGCATTAACAGAAGCACCACCAGGGCAAGGCGCCTGAGCGCACGTGCCGTTGTCAAACTGTATCAGGGCGCTCCAGCTCCACACGATCGAATGCAGCCTCCCCTCCCGAGGCAGGCATGCCCCGAGCTTCCCAGGAACCCCAGGGAAAGAACGGGCTTTGCTTAAAAGAATGAAACCTCTCAATACGCAGTTCAGAGTTTAAAAGAAGAAACAGCCTGGTAACATTCAATAATACTCACACACACACACACACACACACACACACACGTGCGCATATGTGATGTAAGCACACATACACTCACATGTATATGTACACACATATTTGATTCTGTTTACAATATGGTCTTTATCAATATGGTATTTACCTGTGTGTACGTGTGCTTATAGGATTTATATATATATGCATACATACATATACTAGTTATTTCCTGGAAGTCTTAAAGACTACTTCAACTTGAAACAGCATCAGCTAAAAAATTTAATGAAAACATCTCTATATATAAAAGCCGAATAACTGTAGGCCAGTAGATATGGCACACACTGCGGTGGCCAACTAGCCTGATTGGGGCCCCGATCGGACCCTCCCAACCTCCCGTGGTCCCTCCCCCACCCTCTATAGGGTCCAGACCCAGAGGCCCCAACCTGGGCAGGCAACCAGACCCAATTGTGCATCGGGACTCTAGTAAAGTAATAAAAAGAAATAAAGTTAACCACTGGGACTTAAATGCTCAAGATTTGTGACACAGAACTGACCACAATTGGAAGATATTTCATCCTAAATGATGAAAGAGAAACGGAAAGAGAGTGAAAGAACAATCCATAGTTCTCAAGGTCAAACCTAAGTTTTGACAATGTCACTGGCATAACTTCTGTCCCCAGGACACAGTGAAATTGGCAAACTTGAGTAATGACAAGTAACTTTAATTAAACTCTCCATCTGCTTATAAGCCTAATGAAGTTCAAAACACACTTGTTCCAAACCAAGTCAGTCTCTTCCAAGCAGCAATCCTTTCTTATTCATCTCTGATGAAGTATTAAGTTCTCCATTCCCCCTCTCCCCCTAACCAGTGGAAGAATGTCCTCTCCCCTATGATTTACAAACAGCATCAGAAATTAGAAAGTGATGTACAGCGCATGCAATTCGCCTTAATAGGAATCTGAATGGCTTCTCTTCCCCTTTTTCGAAATACAATATCCTGAATTGTCCTCTCCGTGCATGTGATAAATAACCTGGGCGCAGAAAATGAGGAATTTTTAAAAGGCAAGATAAAAGGCCGGACTCTGAATCTGCGTCTGCGAGGGGCCTGCGCTCTGCAGTGATGAAGGCAGCGGCCCTGCTGTGTCTCCACCTGCAAAACTCTATTAAACCTAATAGAACGTTCCGGGGACACAAGCCACCCCGCACCAAACCTAATTTCCCTCTCGCTTCATTCGATTTCCTAAAACTGCATCAACAGAAAAATCAAATAGAGGCCGGGCACTGGTTTTATGCGCCTTCTGGTGGGGGAAACCCCCTTCGAGTGTTTGAAGAATGACTACCCCTCTGCGGTTCACCCGGGCTTGTGGGAACCTACGCTGTCTCCTTCCCCTTCCTTCCCCTTCCTTCCTCTTTCTTCCCCTGCAGATGTAGATCAGCACAACCTCCTAACTCCGCTAGCACATCTGTGAGAGACTTTAAGAAGATGAAAAATGAGCCAAAACCGATTTGGCTCAGTGGATAGAGCGTCAGCCTGCAGACTGAAAGGTCCCGGGTTCGGTTCCGGTCAAGGGCACCTACCTTGGCTGCGGGCACATCCCCAGTAGGAGGTGTGCAAGAGGCAGCTGATCGATGATTCTCTCTCATCGATGTTTCTAACTCTCTATCCCTCTCTCTTCCTCTCTGTAAAAAAAAAAAAAATCAATAAAGTATTTTTTTTTAAAAAAGATGAAAAACGACATTAAGATGCAATGTTAATCCAGCAGTACAAAAATTAGCGCAAGGATTCCCACGACTCGGAAATCAAAGGGCCCTAATCATTCAACTCAACTTTCCACTCGTTGCATCTAAAAAAGAGTGCCGAAGCAGACAGGGCATATGTATGTAGAACTTGGATGAGGAGGATGGCGAAGCAGAGTCTCCACCACCCATCACACCTTCCAGTTTCCCTGGGGAGGGAGACCTTGTCTGGACGGATGCACTAGGAGGAGGGCTCACTAACTTTCAAAACCCAGCTTCGTTTCTCACCAACACCACTGCTGCTCACAAAGTCCACTCTGAGATTACCCAGCCAAGTAGGCTTGCCATCATTGATTCTGGGTCGTCCCCTTCATTCTGAAAGACCGAAATGACAGTGCTGAAATAGCATTCCCGTTACCCCTGCCCCATGAGCTGGGCTGAAAATGGCGTGCAAGCTCTAGTGGAGGCCTAGGCACACCCAAGGTTGTCTTCGGAACATGGATTCGTGTCGATTCAGAGGAAACTAGCTCCACAGGCCTGTCCCGCGTCGTAAGCAATCTTCCCGCCAAATGTTGTCACCGTGAACGGACGTCCACAAAAAGGTCCTTGGCTTCTTTTTCTTAAATGGCAAAGAAGGAATGCGATCGACGCCTTAATAGGAAACATAAGGCACAACATAAAAACAAAAGGTCTCGTCACACTTGGCCACGGACCAGCTTTGTAAGTCCGTTTCCCCCTTTCCCCAGCACCCAGCCTCTACCCCTCAGAAGAAATCACGACACAATGAAAAAATGCACGTTTCCCTCCGGTAAAGAGCAACCCAAGCCCACGCCTTCATTTTCTCCCATTTCAAGGTGAAAACACCACGAGCCTGAACTGCAGCTCAGGCCGTGGTCTGATGCCAGCGGGTGCCCAGCGGGGCCTGGCTCTCAGACTCCCTTTAGCCCAGACTCCACAACCTGGGGGGGCCGTTAATTACCCAGCCCAGAGAGCCCTCCTCCAGGGAGGCAGCCTCAGTGGCCAACACCTCCCAGGCGACCACTTCGATTTTCTTCTCTTTTCTTTTTGCAGAAAAAAAAAATATATCGACGGGTTTGTCTTTAGGAGGCAATTTGCTATGAAGATAGTTGGTGGCTTTTCATTTACTGCATATTTTTAAGAGGGGTGGGGGTGGGGGACAGAGAAGAAAGGAACACACAGGCCACAGCTCAGTCCTAGAAAGCGTCCCTTAAGGCACGGTCCTGGACACCAGCCATAATGTGAGCCGGATCAATCTTCGCTGTGGGGGCTGCCCTATACATTGTAGGAGGCTGCCCTATACATTGCAGGATGTTTAGTAACATCCCTGGCCCCGATCCTTTAGAGCCCGGGAGCTCCAACCCTACTGGAAATGCCAAAAATATCGCTGGGCATTGTCAAATGTCCCCTGGAAGATAAAACTGCCCTGCCGAGAAGCACTGCTTTAGAAGCTAAGAGATGGCCATCGACAATGGCTAAGGTTGGACCGGGCGCTGTGGGCGGAGGAGGGCGTGGGCCTGTCCGGCCTCCGTGGGTGCGTTTCCGCGCCTGTGTCCCCATCACCCATGAAGCTGGGAGCCAAGATCACCTGCACCTATTTCTACAGCCCTTTGTCTCAAGGGACCCGTCAGCCCTTCATGATGTGCTATCATAAAACTAAGACCCAGAAGGAAAAATGCCTGTGTCTGCAAAGGGGGGAGGAGAATTAGCATTTATACATCAGGGAAGGGGAAAAATCCTAACGCGTCAAAACTGCTGCTTTGGCAAATGCCTGATGCCATGAGACCTATTTTTAAAAGTGGGGGTGGAGGGTTGTGGTGGTGAAAGCAAAGAAAGAGAAAAGTCAAAGTATGTTTATAACATCTTTTAATCTCTTTGACATATCAATGAAGGTTTTTTTTGAGAGAGACAGAGAGAAAAAAAAAAGTAACTCCTGGAGTAAAAATAAAGAATGAGCATATGAAGAAGAAAAGCTAACCATCAGCACTTTCAAGCTGCCCTTAAACAAAAGGGCTCTGATGAGGCCGATCTATTTTAACCCCTCGGCGGGAGGAGGTTGCCGAATGCGGTCCATCTGTCACAGGGTCCCCCTTGGGCTAGAGAAGGTTCCAGCATCAACGCAAAACCAAGTCTGGCAGCTTGAACACGAAAACCTGAGACTGCGTTCCTTGGCCAGGAAATTGGGTTCCTCACGCGACGGGAAAGAGGGTGCTGAGCTAGGTGGAACCAGGAGCCCCCAGATTGCCCTCAAAGTTAGCAGCTTTCTAACAGGAGCTGTGGGGTGCTCCGGACAGCCAGTCTTACAGGAAATCTCAGACGAGACGGTGGGAACATGGGACCACTCCAGAATTCCTTTCAACAGTGATTGGCCCGGGCCACTAACACGCCTGCCCTGCTGGTCTGAAGACTGTGTGTGGAAAACCCACCCACAGACCCGTGGTTTTGGCTCCTTACAGGAAAGGAAGCTCGGGGGAATGTAAGTGACCAAACCAAACGCTTTTTCCCAGGGGCCTTGGTGAGTGTCACTTTTCTCTCCTTCAGACCTGCATTCCACTCCTTCTCCGTGAATAAACGCGGTCCTGTTTGCACCGAGCATTTTCCATAACTTCCCACTGAACCGTAAATCAACTCTGAGGGAAAGGGAGTGATTAATACAACAAATGGGTTTCGCCACAGTAGATTTGTCATACCTGACAGCTCTGTCCTAGAGGAAGTGCAAAGGACCCCGGCATTGCAACGTTTAACTTTCCAAACGCTCGGCGGCGGCTCTCACCGACCCAGGTGATGTGATCACTGCAAAGGTTTGGAAATCCCTTGAGAAAGGGACAACCTGCAAGGACCTGGAAGCTGGGGCATCAAAGCATGTCACCCAGGAGAGAGCCTTGCCGACCACCAGTCCTTCGTACCCCAACATTCAGGAGGCAATGAAGAAAATCCTTCGGGCAAAAACAAGCCGGGTGGGTGAGAAAGCGCGAACAGAGCTCGGAAGAACACTGTACTGAGAGTTGCAGCGTTCTCCGAGGGGTGCTTGGTGCACCCCGAGAAGGGCATCAGGCACCCCTCCTAGAACCACACTGCCCAGCACGGTGGCCACTTGCCACGCGTGACCAATTAGACGCGTGCAATGTGGCTGAGCATTGAGATGTGCTTACCGTACATAACACACACTGGATTTCAAAGACTTAGCAAAAACAGAGGGTGTAAAATATGACACGAATAATTTTTTATTGATTAGATGCTGAAATAATATTTTGGAGATATTGAGTTGAATAAAAGATACTATTAAATTTCATTTCACCTGCTTCGTCTTTTTTACTCTTTTAATGTGGCCACTAGAAAAATTTAAATGACATATGTAAATCACAGTGATGACTCACGGGATATGTGTGATGGCAGCGCTGCTCTAGAATAGGAGTCAGCAAACTTCCTGGGAGGGCCTGACAGTCCATATTTTGGGCTCTGTCTCTGGTGCCAGAGCAGTATATACACACACGGTGTGGCTGTATTCCAGTAACGTTTTATTTCCAAGAGGGCAGGTGAATGTGGGCTGAGAGCGCTGGTTTACCTCTCAGGTCCGGGTCATTAGCAGTTCCGGGAGAGGAAGACAAATACCAGGGGGCCCCGGGGGTGGCTTCAGCCTGGAGAAGATGTTTTGGGACCCAGCAGGGGCTTTAAGCAAATCTGCACGTGACTGCATTCAGACTGGGTGTGGGTGATCAGCCCCCTAGTGCCCCATCCTTCCCCGAGGGAACCGGCCATCTCCGTGCAATGGCTGCAATGGCGGCGTGCATTTACATTCCCGCTGTAACGCGGGTGTCATGCAAGGAGCCAGACAGTAATGGAATCAGATAATGGGAGTTTCTATCGGGGGCCAAGCGAGTTGACCATATAATTTATCATCCAAACAAAATCAATTCTGAGAATGAAAGGAGACATAATTAATAATTATATCTGGACAGCAGGCGTACAGCACCAGAATGTACAGTTATCCTACCAATAAGGAACCAAGGCCTACAATAAGAGCTGGGTCAACGTTCTCCAAAATGCAGACATAAACAAGGATGGGAAGAGCTAGCTGGTGCGCTTCCGGTGAGGTACACTGCGTTGACCGAGCCCTGATGATGTGATTGTGCACAGCTGCCTCCCTGCGGACTGTGGAGTGGACACGGGTGGGCGTCCCCTGCTCTCTGCTCGGGTCCCACGCTCTATCTAGTTCAGCATCCCTAGTAACAGTCCCGGCTTACCTACCTCTTAGCCCTCGGTGTGGGCTACACCAAGGGAATTCCCTCCAATGAGCGCAGTGGGGAAGGTGTGGTGGGCGGGCACTTGCCAAGGGAGAAACCTAAGGAAAGCTCACAAGCCAGGTGATCACCAACTGTGCTGGTGGCGTGTACCCTGATAGATACGATGAAAATGGCACTCTCCTCCTGTTATGGCCTACCCAGAACCTGAAACCCAAATCTAATCCCAAGGAAAACAACACACAAACCCAAACTATAAGCCAGTGGTCGGCAAACCGCGGCTCGCGAGCCATGTGCGGCTCTTTGGCCCCTTGAGTGTTCTAACGCCACTTCTTCAAAACAGACTCACCCAGGCCGAAAACCGACGTCTGTGCATGGGCCATGAAGTTTCCATCGCACTGTATGTGACGCCCGCATGTGGTATTTGGTGGGAGAGCCACGCTCAAGGGGCCAAAGAGAGGCATGTGGCTCGAGAGCCGAGGTTTGCCGACCACTGACTGCTGTAGGCCATTCTACAAAGTACCCGGTGAATACTCCTCAAAACTGCCAGGCTCATCAGAAACAAGCCAAGTCTGAGAAACTGTCCCAGCCCAGAAGAACGCAAGGAGAAGACACAACTCAAGGTACCTGGGTGTGATCCTGGGGCAGAAAAGGATGTTGGTAAAACCCGAGCAAATCTGAGTAAATATGCACTGGAGTAAAACCTATCAATTTTGGCTCATGAGTTGTGACACATATCCCAAACTACTGTAAAAGGTCAGGCACAACAAAAACTGGCTTTGGGCCTGGTGTCAGCCTATGAAGAGAAGGTCATGGTCCGCTTTCCAATCAGAGCACATGCCCGGGTTGCAGGCTCGATTCCCGGTGGAGGGCATGCAAGAGGCAACTAATCAGTGATTCTCTCTTATTATTGATGTTTTTTTTCTCTCTCTCCCTCTCTCTTCATCTCTGAAATCAATAAAAATATTTTTTAAACTGGATATAGGATTATGGGAACACTGTTTTTAAAACTGGATATGAAATTATGGGAACATAATTTTTTTTAACAAAAAGCATTCTTTTAATATAAATTGCTTATTTTTAAAAGTGTTTATGCCCCTAAGAGTTGGAGGGAAGGTGTGAAAGACCAAGAACCCTCACAGCTTGCAATGAGGAGAGCTAGGCCAGGACCGGAAGACCGGTCTGTGTGTGCTGTGAAGCTCCGCCTCCAGACAGGCACCCAACCCTCAACATGCCTCTAGAGCAGGGGTGGGCAAACTTTTTGACTTGAGGGCCACAATGGGTTCTTAAACTGGACCGGAGGGCCAGAACAAAAGCAACCTGACCATGCTGGCACTCTCATCTTGGGCTGCTGGTGAAGGAGCGGAGGGGAGGGCAAGAGAACCCTCCGCTCTTTCGGCTCCTCAGGCCGGATAGAACAGCCGAACGGGCCAGATGCGGCCCGTGGGCCGTAGTTTGCCCATGGCTGCTCTAAGTGTGTCCACTCACCTCCCCCTCAACCTCAATTCCTTAGTTGCTATTCATCCATAAAAGCAGATTATTTCATTCACTAGACAAATTCTTGCCTTATGCCACTCTTGAAATATCAGACTAGCTGTTTTTGAACCAATTATTAACTGTAAACATTTTACAAAATAAAAGAAAAAAACTTCATTAAGAAGCCTCATTCAAAGGTATAATCATACAAAGGTTTAACCGGAAAAATAGCAACAATACTTAGAATGCCTTAAGAGGGTGATAAAACAAAAAAATAGGCTTTTTAAAATGCAAAGTGACTAAAAAAGTGTATTCCTTTCTGGGAAATATTTTGGGCACAGTCTCAGAGGAAGAGCAGCAAGTTGCAAAGGATGCTGACCAGCATTAATTACCCTGAAGAAGTAATTTCATGCCTGACGTTACTTTCAACACCCTAGGAACTCTTCCGAACTGACCAAAAGGATGAGCGAGTTTTTAAACACTACAAAATGAAAATTACACCCTGATTTCAGACATGTTAACATGCGAAGAAAAAATACCTCAACAAAGATGAAACCTACATCATCTGATCCTCAGGGGAAGCCAGCCACACAGACAACACCTCCTCTGCCGTTCGCAGACGAAATGGAAGCCAGACTCAAAGCGGATGATGGCCTCTCAGCCCCTGGGATGGAGAATGCCCACGGCCCTGGCCTTTGGTACCGACAGATCCGGGGCGTGGCTTCTACCTTTCCCATCAGTCTCCCGCTTTATTTCTTATTTCCACAGATATGAAGTTGGGTCCAAAAATCTGCCCTGTCACCTGGGATGAAACAATGGCTATATGGAATAAGCCAATCATTGACATTTGCTTGCTAATGAGTTTTGAGTGCTTGGTATGTGTCCCCGGGGCCCCGTGTTGAGCCTCAGTAGATGGAGGAGAACAAAATCCCCGCCTTGGCCTCTAGTAAGAGAGATAAAACCTATAAACAAGCTCAGAGCAAGAACACAAGAAGGTGATGCATGAAGACACGAGTGCTCTGCAGGGGCCACGCTTAAGAACCAACACTGACCCTGTGACCTGGACAGGGAGGGTTCAGCCGTGAAAAGAAAAGGGCGGAGGGAACCATGCACCCAAGGGTCCAGAGCTGGGTCAAGAGTGTGCGGGAGCCACCCTCCACTGCCCTCTACTTCTTGCCAAAATGTGCATCTCCCACGTGGAAGCCATGCAGGCCTTGGTCCTCTTGAAGCGACTACACAGCTTGACTTGCCCCGGGAGCCAAGTCCTGCCCTCTCAGGCTCTTGTACTGGCAGCGATCAGGTCCTCCGGTCTCCCGGCTGCTGGGTTTAACCATTCCTTTTCAATAACCGAGGCTCAGAGCCATGACTTAGTACCGTCCTCTTTTGTTTTGAGTCATGTAAGAGGGAAAAATATTACCAATATTTGCTCTAGGACAGGTGTCTACAACCTTCTTCATTTCTGCCGCTAAGATGTCAGGGCCATCCATACCTGCTCAGAAAACCCAAGGCCAGCTACCTGAGTGCAGACTACCGGATTATTAACACCGGCCATCGGCCTGCGAGGCCGCCGGCTCTTTCATCTTGCTCAGCGGTGAACATTTGGGAAGCTCTCCCTTGTCTCCAGGAGACATCATTTTCAGTTATAAGCTATGGGGACGTCCCCTCCGGTCATCAAATTTAATGTGGTGATTATTAAAGGGAATGTGCTCATATTAATGCCCACTTTCAACTTGAGGGCCTGAGCTACAAATTTCCCCTCGTGTTGGCTGGTGAGGAAGGAGCCAAGGATGAAATCTGAATAAAGTTAAGGGGAAATCTGCTGCTGTTCCAGTTTCTGACTGTATCATCTTGTAAGACAGACTCCGTGATGCATGACTGACCTACAGGTATGACTACACTCAAAGCCATAATGAACTTTACTATCCGCAGGCTAGTTCATGTAAGGGGGGTGGGCGTGGGGGGAGAACGACACCGAAAATATACAAGAAATTCTACAGTACAACACTAATCAACAGCCTTAGTAACGATCAAAGCTGGTATTTACTGAGCACTTACCAACCATGCTTTTTTACTTTGTCACTGAACTTGTCAACACTTTGAATGTAGACACAGTTCCCAGCTACTTTCTACTGATGAAAGAAACTAAATTTAGTGACGTTAAGTCCTCGTGGGCTACACAGCCTGTGCTCCCAAGGCCTACACCACAAAGAAATGCAATTCAGAGGGCAATTTGTGAGCAATGGCCTCAGACCATCACGGCTGAAATTCCAGCTCCACTACTTACTCATTGCATGACTAGAGAAGCTAGTTAATCACTCCTCAGCCTCAGTTCCCTCATCTGTAAAATGGGTCATCACAGGGATGAGCACACAGAGTGGGGTGAAGGACTAACTGTTCCTGGCACGCTGTCAGGAACACGGTAAGCGTCCAAGGAATGCTGGTCGCTGATGCTACTCAAGCCATTGCTACTGCTAAGAGCAATGTCACATTCCTGACGCTAAAATATCAATAACTCACTGTCATTTATTTTAGCCATTTACATCATAACGAAATGAACCAAAGCACCATCATCAATACAGCATGAGCCAACAAGTATGGCGTATAAAAACTCATTTTCCATTCCCGTGGAGAAGACTAAGACCCGCTGCTGTAAACGAACTCAGAGGATGACACCGGCGGTTAGATTTGCTCCAGCTGCCACGGAAACCTGCATCATAAGCTGATGAGCGCAGCGCTTTTCAGAGCACACAACCTGCAGATTACGGTTCAAGCGCAAAAGGGGAAGGAACGCTCCGTGTTGTACAGACTTTTGCATATTCAGTTTGCAGGCAGCAATCTGCTGCGGCATAAGCAAAACATGCTCTCTGACGTATTCCATTTCCATTTTCTTTACACCCAAACAACCAAATATTTAAACAGTTAACATCTGCTCGGAGACCTAAGACACGAAAAGCATAGGCGGTGTGTTGAAGAGGGAGCGAGTGGAATTACACGGGGGCCAGATTGCTGGAGGCCTGACCCGTTGCATCAGAGGGGAGAGCCGCCTGCCGGAGGACGCATGGGGGATGGGACCCAGGGGCCAGCTAGGAGATGTAAATGGACAGATGGCAGCAGGGAAATAAGGACACGGAGAATTTTAAAACAATAGTAAATCCAGCACATTCTTTAAAAGAGAGAGAGAGATCCCAAATCAAATCCATAATAATGAAGGAGACTAAATTGCATGCTGAGTTTTTTTTAAGTAAAATGGGGATAGAGGTAGAAAACAGGGGCATGCAGTGGGGAAGATAGGATTTAGGTCAAAGCATTTATCCAAAATCATCGGCTGTGCTCGGACAGTCGAGACCCATGAGCAAACAAAACACAAAAGTGTGCCTTCAGCATGGAGTGATCCACCAAAGCCACCTTTCTCCGCCTCCAGGATGTCACCTCCCCCACGGAGACCAGTCTGCTCCAACAGGACAGCTGGTGAACACAACATCCGCGTTGCTGTAACTGGATAGTCAAGAAAAGATGTTTCCTTCTGACATAGAGAAATAAAGAGTAGATGAACATGCACAGTTTCTTTTTTACAACCCAATTTTGGGTTTAATTTCAATCCTTTCACCTGAAAAGAAACTGGGGTGGAAGGTGGGTGAGGAGTGCAGGGGGGGAGGGGGAGGGAGACAAGAGGCACAGAGGAGGCAAGAAGACAGACAGCATCCAGAAGGCTGCCCTGCTCCTGCCACCCTGCAGAGGGAGGCCCTGTGCTGGGAAAAGAGCTTGTTGTTTGTTTTGTTTTGTTTTGTTTTGTTTTGTTTTGTTTTGTTTTGAATCAGTGACTTGTTGAGCCACTCAAGTGAATAAAGAGGTAAGAAATTAAATGACTTAAATAATTGAAGGTTTAAATCGTGAGGCTTCAGGTACAGCTGGTTCCAGATGCTGCAGAGGTATCATGTCTCTGGTTCTCTCTCCAATTTCCAGCCAACAAGTTGCCATCACCAGGCAGAGTGTGCAACACCCTGCCTCTGGAGGAGGAGCACGTCCAGAGAAGAGGGGTCCGCCTCGTAAACGAAAGGAAGACCCGCCTTAGTCTTGCTTAGGACGCAGGACCATTGCTGGAGCCGTTCTCTGGCTAGGCGCTCTGACAGCCAGGCTGAACACCCAACCACGTGAGAGACCAGCCCGGAGGTTGGCCCAGGCCTGTTCCAGTGGCTGTGTGAACTGCCTCCGAGAACTGTGCGGAGGCAGGATGGGAGAGGACCGAGGGGAGGGATGGAGGGGACCTGGGGAAGGGAGGGGAGGGGACCCAGGGAGACTAAGCATGAGATGTCTCCAACACTGTGACCACTCATTCTCACAGACCTTTCCTCCCCTTGTTTCTATTTCTTGGGCCAACCTCAAAGCCTCTCTCTCTTTTTTTTTTTAATATAATTTATTGATTTTTTACAGAGAGGAAGAGAGAGGGATAGAGAGTTAGAAACATCGATGAGAAAGAATCATCGATCAGCTGCCTCTTGCACACCCCCTATTGAGGATGTGCCCACAACCAAGGTACATGCCCTTGACAGGAATCGAACCTGGGACCTTTCAGACTGCAAGCCAATGCTCTATGCACTGAGCCAAACTGGTTTTGGCTCAAAGCCTCGCCTGCATTTTTTTATATTATAAATGAATGGTAAGCTATGCGCTGGGAGAAAAGGAGAGAAAAATATACCGTGGGGAAAGAAGATTGAGGAAAATATGAAAAGCACACCTGAGATTTGAACTCTGATTCCTGAATTCATTGGTGGGAAGGGCCAAGAACTAAGAAGTACGGCATGTGCCAACAGGAGGCCCGAAGGCCTGTGTGCTGAGAACGCAGCCGTGTGCTTGCCGGAGCCCCCTCTGGCGACACTGTAACAACAGGTTGGTCACCGACCCTGTCACCCACCCTTCTCCCCAGAACAACCTCCGATCTCAGGTCACAGCAACCTCATCAGAAAGGTGAGCTCTACTAATTGAGGGAGTCCAGCCTCCGGAAATCGAGACCCCACTTCCTATTCATGACGATGCATTAAATAGGTACCCTTCTGCCTCGTGTTCTCTCAAAGCTCTGCAAATGGTGAACGAAGTCAAAACAGTGCGGTAAGATTAAAGTAATTTGTTAATAATAAGACCTCTGAACACCGACAGCGCCTTAAAAAAATGCCCCAACAACCACAGAGATATGCAGTTTGTAGAAAAATCATTGAGCCGAAACCGGTTTGGCTCAGTGGTAGAGCGTCAGTCTGGGACTGAGGGGTCCCAGGTTCGATTCCGGTCAGGGGCATGTACACTGGCTGCGGGCACATCCCCAGTTGGGGGTGTGCAGGAGGCGGCTGGTCGATGTTTCTCTCTCATCGACGTTTCTGGCTCTCTATCTCTCTTCCTTCCTCTCTGGAAAATATCAATAAAATATATAAAAATAAAAATAAATAAAAATCATTGAGTAAGGATTGCAAATAAATCTGCTATGACTACAGCAGCCTGGGCACTGGAACTGTTAAACTCCCGCCCAATCTCTGCCTTAAGCAAACTGTCTTCATAACAGGATCGTTTTTTTCGTTCCTCGACTTTCTTGGTGATGTTAAAGCAAAGGCTGGGATGTGTTGCAAGGAGTTCTGCGTTACAACGCGGAAGGGTCCCCGGCCCGTGAAAGCCGCCTGAATGCAAACCTGGGAAACAAAGCAGCCCAATGCACTCACTCCGTTGAGGCTGACCTCCTCCGTCCTGCCCTCACAAATGCCGCTTCCTGGCCTCCCCAAACTATCCTCAGTGTGTCCAAGGCAACGGCCCAGGATTAATTATATGCAAAGATACACAGGGAAGTAAAGTCAAGTAAAAATTACGTCGTACTTCTTCCCATTTCATAAATAATTTCGCAGCAGGACAACAACTGATTGCATTGTTGTTGTCTTAAACTGATGACCTATGTCTCATCTTAACACAGCAAGAGAAAACACAGAGGGGTTGATTTATAAGGTGTTTCAGCTGAGCGTTCCTTAGGTAATGTATAACAGATCAAATGATCAGGTTTCACATATACTTTATCTTATTGACATACACAGACTCCACAAATCAATCATTGTACCTGCTTATGGCAGAGATGAATGAGTTATTCAGACCTACTCACCTAGAAGAAAATAATTAAATCACAATATGAATTTCAGAAGAAGAAAAAATCCTACCCCCCCCCCCCACACACACACACACGAGAGAGAGAGGAATCCAAAGAACTTTAGAGATGGAAGAGATTCCAAACTAAGAAGTGGCTTTGTGAAGCTAAAGTCAAACCAGCAGCAGGGTAAATAGCCATAAAGGTGCTTCTGTTCCGAACTCCATCACATGTAATGAAAGGAAAGTGCACATGCACGAACTTACAAAAGAATATTTTATCCATTCAGCTCCATAACACACCAGGAGCAATTCTGTTCTTCACGCCACTTCTTATTCTAACTGCACAGGCTGAACTACACGGAGTGGAGGTGTTTTCAGTAAAATTGCACCTGGTCTGAGTTTTGTCATCAAGTGTGATTTAATCTAAATCGCTGCTGAACTAAAACCCTTTTCATGCAGCGGCAGGTTCGTGAGAAACAGGCTCACGGGAGAGCAGTGGGGACGCGAGGGCTCAGACAGGTACCCAGTGCTCCAGGAGGAAACAGGAGCGCCAGGGAGGGCGCCACCACGCCTCGTGGTCCACCGCCCAGCGGGAAGTCCAGCCATTTTAGAGGAGGAGGACTTTCTAAATTAAGAGAGACCAGCCGGTGTGGCTCAGTGGTTGAGCATCAGCCCATGACCCTGGAGGTCAGGACTTGATTCCTGGTCAGGGCACATGCCGGTGGTTTCAGTGCAAGAAGGAAGAGGGCAGCCACCCTCAGTCCCAGAGTGCTCATGACATACCGTATTTTTCAGACCATAAGACGCACCTTTTCTTCACCAAATAGTGGGAGGAAAAGTGCCTGCGTCTTATGGTCCGAATAGAAGTAGTGCCTGCGTCTTATGGTCCGAGTTGCAGAGTGGCAGTGGGTCCCCCGGGACCTTCCGTGTCCCTGCGGACTGCATATTTGGTGAAGAAAAAGTGCGTCTTATGGTCCGAAAAATACGGTATATGGGTAAGGATGGGTACTGTCACCCAGTCTGAGTGGTGAGACCACTATAGTGTGTACTGAATTATAATACTCTACACTTGAAAGTTACATAATGTTAATAACCAATGTTATCTCAATTTTTAAAAAGGCTTTTGGAATAGATTGCAAAAAAAAATATGAGAATCCAGCTGGTTCCTCTTAAACTAAAAATTGGAGAGATTTATCTGCAAGAACGTAATGTAATGCCACTCCTCTCACTAAATATGTTTTTGTGATAGGCATTTATGTTAACACATAATAAATTATTGTTCTTTTAATGAAATAAATATATAGACACATTTAAAAACAGAAGCCTAAAATAAAAAGCAACTCTTGCAAAAAGTACATCCAAAGCAACATGTGCTCACTATCTCCGAAACCAGCTTTTATTGCCATAATCAAACACTTATGAACTCTCTACCCTATACAAATAAAATACTTAAACATAGACGCTGTGGTTTGCAGATCTATCAGGTCATGAAAAGAAGTAAAAACATTTACATAAAGGACTGAGTGCAAAGCAAACTTAGAGGTCCCCTGAAGGGGAAAAATGGTGTTTTTATTATAATACATTTTATGCTTAACTTCTGCAACAACGATAACATTATGCTCACTGGTAAAGTCACTGAGTTCAGAGTTGCTTTCCCAACTAGCATGAGGTTGTGTGAGGGCAGAGAGTAAGTGTTAGTCACCTTTGTCTTGATCACTATGAAAAGGATATGCTTTTCTAACCACTATGCTGAGACAAATACAAAATAATACCGGGTGCAAACTGTAAGTTAAAAACAAAAATTCTTTAAAAGTCATATTTATGTTATCAGAAACCAGACTTACTAGTGCGCAAAACATATATAATTAAGCTGAATGGGATATATAAGTAATATAAGACACAGCACCCAGACATGAGAACAGGAAAGACACATGCAGAATCACAAAGAATGGTTTCAGTGACTCAGCCCCAAAGTGAGCGCTGATCTCCCAGGGTGGGGAGTGAGTCTTGGTGTGAAGAGCCGTCTCCTAGGAACGAGGTCAGCACAGGAAGGCCCCTGGCCGACCCCGGCTCTCTCTACCTACAGCTTCACTAGAGCACAGACAGCTCTGAGGGTTCCTTTGGGTATGGTCTAGGGCTGCTTTCCTGTGGCAGAGCTGCACACTTGCAACAGGAACTACTGTATATACACCCTACAGAGCCAAAAGTATTCTTTATGTGGCTTTTTACAGGGAAAAAAAAAAAACCTTGTGACACCCCCCTCACCTCCCCCCGCCTTTGGTTTAGAAGAACCTGTAGCTAAAATTCCAGTGATCTATAAACTCGAAATAGAAATATATATATATATATATATATATATATATATAGTCAACCATGTCAACTGGTTGTTGAATTCTTCAGCATTTCCTTCAACTTAAAAATAGGGGTAAAACCACAATACTATTGACAGTACTTGCCAATATGTAATTATCAGAATTCACTCATGACAGATGCTGCAAGTATCTCAAAATGTCCTCTGCATTCATGACAACTTCACTATTACAGAAGTTGTTCCGCCTATTACATCCCATTATGGAATCCTAATATATAAACACCCAGGGTCCACAATGACCGACCGAAGGCTCGACCGGACACCAGAAGTCAGTCCTGCAATCAGTGCTGGGTTGCCGTGACTGCTAAAAGTGTGGGTGCGGACCAGCACTGATTGCCAAGGGTACTGTGGATCGGGCCCAGAGAGAGGCCCAAAAAGAGAGGCAGGGTCCGATCCACAACCTCTGCCTCTCTGATCAGGCCTGAAGATAGGCTCGGAAACATGGACTGGCATAGAAACCAACCAATCAGAACCAAATCTGGGTGAACAGTGAGGAGCCGGGCTGCCCGGGAGGTGGAGCTTTTGACACTGACTGGCATAGAAACCAGCCAAACAGAACCAAATTGGCTGATAGGGGAGGGCAGTTAAGGGCAATCAGGCAGGCAGGCAGAGGCAGTTAGGGGTGAGGCAGGCAGGCAGACAGGTTAGAGGTGATCAAGCAGGCAGAGGCAGTTAGGGGCGATCAGGCAGACAGGCAAGTGAGCGGTTAGGAGCCGGCAGTCTCAGATTTCGAGAAGGATGTCCGATTGAAGAGGGTGCAGCCTGGGGTTTTATGCACCAGGCCACTAGTGTGTTAATAAAATGTTCATGTACTGCAAATCACAAATTTTAATGATATTTAAATGACTTCGCCTAGACAATCAATACAATTAGTTCCCTCTGTAATCCAATGTTTTATGCCGTTAAAATACAGACTACAAATACAGAAATTCTTGGGTACAAAATGTGACCTGAAAATAAATAGTTGCTATTAAACTGGGAAAGAGAAAGAAGTTAGCGAGCAAAGGCGAGTTTGAGGACAGTTAGAAGTTAACACTGGGAGGCTCTGGAGCTGGCAGCTGCTGCCTTTGATCATTCTACAGAGCCTTTCTCTTCCTCAGACACGCTCACACATCCTCAGACACGCTCACACGTCCTCAGACACGCTCACATGTTCTCAGACACACTCACACGTTCTCAGACACACTCACACGTTCTCAGACACACTCACAGCAGGCATCATCTTCAAGACAAACGGAGACAATGTCCTTGGGGAACAAATGGTCCCATTCCAAGGCTTAACACAGCAGCGAGGAGTGTTACTACAACCATCGTGGGTACGAATGCCTACCCCAAAAAAAAAGGTACTTCTTGTAATAGACGGAAACCATTTTACAGTCCATCAAGTCAACAAATTGACCTTTAAGAAGTTTCTTTAAGAACAAATTGACTTTAACAACGCCACTGGAACCATTGTGATCTAATTGTGTCCATCACACCTAAATTAAAGGCTTCTAATAAGCAATGAACATTAAGGTCCAGAACAGGCCAATGGAGAGATTTATGGTCCGTGGGGTCAGTGATGAAGCATCACGAACGAGCTTCCAGAAGGCCTAACAAAGCAGACGCGTCACTGCCTCGCTGCCCTGCTTTGCGTAGGGACCCCCGATTGCCCAGTTCACTGAAAATCACAACCGGAGTGATACCACTCCGAACCCTTTCGGTTTCCAACACCAATGAGATAACCCAGTGGTCGGCAAACTGTGGCTCGCAAGCCATATGTGGCTCTCTGGCCCTCTGAGTGTGGCTCTTCCACAAAATACCACGTGCAGGCACACACGTACAGTGGGATTGAAACTCCATGGCCCATGCGCAGGAGTCAGTTTTTGGATCTATCTCAAAAGAAATTTCAATCGTTGTACTGTTGATATTGGGCTCTGTTGACTCATGAGTTTGCCGACCACTGAGATAACCTGTCCACTGAAACTAAACGCAGGACAGTTTTTTCAAACCAAGAGGAAATGGTTCTATCAATGTTGCCCGAGGTCCGTCAGGAACAAGGCGGAAAAGGAAACAGCAGCATAAATTAAATAATTCCTTTAGGAAGGTGTTCTTGTTTCTGGATTCTTCCTTCCCCAAGTAACGTTCATCATCAACAGGAAATATAAATGAACACTGAAAAGCCAAG
Source organism: Vespertilio murinus (assembly GCA_963924515.1). Taxonomy (NCBI): domain Eukaryota; kingdom Metazoa; phylum Chordata; class Mammalia; order Chiroptera; family Vespertilionidae; genus Vespertilio; species Vespertilio murinus. Next base: position 45,664,721 of record OZ004715.1, on the reverse strand, counting down.
AAGAATTATCCATCGCTGTGATTCCTTCTGTGACAATCATATTATTGGAGGGGGATGGTGGGAAGTGAGCACACTGAGAAGTACAATTTAAACAAGCAACTTGTTTCTCAAGTGGAAGGATTTATTGTTTTACTCTCCCATACAAACAGTCCAGCTGCTAAGAAAGGATGAGAGATTCTTTTTGGCCTGTGTCATAAAACACTTCTGAAGAAGCGCTTAAATCAGAAGATCGCCTGCTGGTTTCCCTTTTGGGTGACATGCTATGAACTGGAGCTGTCCTTTGTTTACAAAAGCCGGAGGTGAGACCAGAAGACCTTGGAGATGACACAGAAAGAACTGAGAACACCTCTCTTTCCCTCTGTCCATTAAGCAACGCTAAGTGTGTAAGGCTCTATTCCCCCTGGAACATTTCAAAGACACCGTGCTAATTTTACTCAGATTTAGCATATTCTAAAGCTGCAAGACCTAATCAGACAGAATAATCATCTTTAAATGCATTCATTCCAAAACTTGATAGGTATATGATATTTCTGATGTTTTTTAAAAAAAATCATTATATACAAATCTAAAAATAGAAGGTAAAAATAGGCCTTTGCTCTTAAAATAATACTACAGTCTATTCTTGACTCGACCAATGATATATACTAATTTGGGGTGAGTTTCTTTCCTCTTTTCCAGATCTCCCCAACCTTGACTCTCCAACCATCCTTGAATCCCCCCAACAATTATGACAAGCAGCCTAGCCATGAAAAAAGTCTGTCTTAAAGTTCTCTAAATACAAAGGACCATAAACTCATGACCAGCCGAAACCGGTTTGGCTCAATGGATAGAGCGTCGGTCTTCGGACTGAGGGGTCCCAGGTTCGATTCCCCTCAAGGGCATGTACATTGGTTGCGGGCACATCCCCAGTAGGGGGTGTGCAGGAGGCAGCTGGTTGATGTTTCTCTCTCATAGATGTTTCTATCTCTCTATCCCTCCTCTCCCTTCCTCTCTGTGAAAAGTCAATAGAATATATATTTTTTTAAACTTTAAAAAAACTCATGACCAGACTATAAGGAAATGCCTTGTAAGGCTCACATAGCAAGTCAACCCAAAGCCAAACAATGTATTGAACTAAGTTTGTTTTTATCATCTTCCTTCTCCTCATCACGAGGTGAGCCTAAGCTACAATCTGTGCTTATTCCTCACATTAAAAGCTAGGAGCAATCAAGAAAGAAGAAAATGAATTTTTAGAAGCTAAAACATAGTGCCACCGGCCTGAGGAAACCTTCCTCTTTTAACTCCTGAGTGACCGCTCTGATGGGCACATCTGACACCACCTTCTCCATCCCTCTCAGATAACGGGGAGGGGCTATGTTTTTAAATTCCACAGGGAGTGGAAAGGGAAACGCCAGCAGCAAATAGGATTTGGGGAACCTACATTTACCTATACATCTAATTAATGGCTGTCGCTTTGTTCAAAAAGGCTCTAGAGGAAAGGGACAATGGATAGTGGAAATGGGGAAGGAGGAAACCCCTTCTTAGAGGCCAGGGAAGTACAGAAATGAAAGGAAGGGAAGGTGTTTCACAGACTGGCCCTGCTTGGTGTGTGTGTGTGTGTGTGTGTGTGTGTGTGTGTGTAACAGGCTGTTCACTAGAGTATCATTACTATGATCCTACAAATGTGTTCAACACAGTTTACATGATGTATAATAATTTTTCCACCGTCATCCATGTATTTCTGAATATAGAGATGCTGATTCCAAAATTGGTCTCCAGGAATGCCCGCATGCTTTCAATGTGAAGTGCCATGCTTTATATTTCCCATTTCATTTTCTGCCTGAGGAACGCCAGTTTAGCAAGTGGGCACAGCCAACTGAAGCCAGGTCCATACCAGCAAAACAGAGCAAAGCCAACATGTAATGTAAAGCTAAATGAACACCAAAAAAATCTGCTTTTACCAGGTACATGCAGCTAATGGAGGTCTGAGGATTTGGGAAGGACTTTAATTAGCACGAATTATCTGGATAATTACATTGATTTTTTTTTTTTGCTAAAGTACATTCATTCTTAATTGGTTACATGAATGATATAAATATGTATCTCTTCTAAATTTTTTTTTCAAACAAAAGGGGTTTCCATTTAATTTTCCTTGCTAAGTAATAGACTCTAAGCTTAATTTTACATTTGTGCAAACAAACCCTGGTGTGAACATGACCTACAAACCATGCCTATCCCCTGGACTGGCCCCCTCTCATGACATCACTCTAGAATCCAAACACGGAGGTTAACGTGGGGAACCTATACTTAACTCACAAGCGTGGCTTGGAATTAATGGTTAGCGGTTGCCATTGGGAGCACAGCCATGAAAATTTCTGTCTCATCCCTGCATGTAATTAACCTCTTTCCCCCCCTCGGCTATTTATAAATGCATAAACATACCTGTGCTTTACGTAACAATGGCAGGCAGGGACAACACACTGATACCCGGTGCCACTCCGCACTTGGCTATGAATATTTCATTAGCCAGGTTATCACCGCTGGGTTGTGACCTTCAACTCTCTAATTTTAAACTCATCCGTCTTCGGACTATGAAGCTGTACCTGAGCACACCGCAGAAATTACAAACGGGGAGGTAAATTTCCAAGATAATTTTTAACTCCAAAAAAAGGTCGAGGATATGCATACTAAATTCTTTAAAGAGTTGTATCTCCTAATGAGAGCAAATGGGTCATTTTGGTTGCTAATGATGTTTGCGTCATCATGTATGTGTGAGAAGGGGAAGGCGGAAGGAACAGACTCGGGTCCCTGAGTGAGATTATCAGGCTCCTAATTCCCCAGTACAGCCCACAAGAGCCTGAAAAGGCTTAACTACTCAGAAGACCGGCTAACTGGATGCCGCGTGTGCCTCGTAGAAGGTGAGAGTAAAACATAGAATGTCAGCTTCTAAGTCAGCCTCAGCTGCCTCCTTCTCAGTACCCGCCCAGGAATAATTTACACGATTCCTTACACACACACACACACACACACACACACACACACACAGAGGTTATAAGTATGTCTTTGCAGGTACGTCTTCAAAGTGGTTGACATGTTCTGGAACAATTAGGAAAACCATTAGCGGAAGGACCGCTGCTTCTGGCCCAGCAAACCTCTCACCACAGCCAGCAGGGGGCGCCCCTGTTCAGGTAAGCTGCTGAGAATAGACTGTCAGGCTTCTGGGAGCGAAGCCCCATTGACACAGTCAATGGTTCTGAAATCTCCCCGGAAGCATCTTTTGGTTCATCGCACACGCTGACCTCACAGCATACTTTCCACCATCCCCGGCCTTCCCTGTCTGCGTTCCTCTCCCTTCCTGACTCTTCCCTGTGAAAACTGCTGTCGCTCAAGGGGATGTTGCTCTGCACATTCATCTCCGCTAACCCCAACCTGCAGACTCGGAAAGTCAACAGCCACTGCATTTTGCCAACAGGACGCCCCTGGCACAGACCCCTCCAAGGGCTCTCCATTTCCAAGTTCAAAACACGGTACAAAGGATCTAAACGATGAACCCCCTGCCTGGTGATCCAAGCTCATCCATCCCCACTCCCGGCCCTCAGTTTCCTTCCAGGGCTCAGGATCTGCCTGTGGCTCAGGATCTGCCTGGCCAGTACTGGCTTCCACACCAGGCTCGCACTCTGTCCACTGCACCCACCTGCCCCACGAGCCTCCACCTCCCCCCCCCCCCCCAACAATCTCAGTCTCCACCTTCAATACGCCTTCCTCATCCGATGGTCTCTGTGCATTCCTAGGATTCAGCGCACGTACCACACCACCACCCTTAAAACCACCTGTCCACCAAACCCCATTAGGGCGATGGCAGCTAAGTCCCATGAGCACAGCAGTTCTCACACGGTGGTCATCGTGTGAATTGTCTTCTGTGTCTCTCCCCCCCCCCCCCCCACCAACGACAATGAACAGCCTTTAAGTGCTTCAGAGCTCGGGACAGAGTTTAGCACAAAGTAGATTATCAATCAGTATTCTCAAAGAGGGGAATCCCAAAATTAAATAAACAACAACACTCACATAATTATTACCTTGGGGAAAAAGAGCAGTCCCTGGCTGTCACCCTCAGCCTAAATATCACATTAGCAAGGAAGGGCTCCCTCATGCCCCAGAGCAACCCGTTACAAATTCCTCCCAAACCTCTCCGGCCCGTGTCTCTCCAGACTCCTGCCTCAATGAACACCATCAATCTCTCCCCTCCCAAACTTCACAGCTCCAGCTCGCTCAGCACCCTTCTTCCGAGCACACTAACTTCCTCCTCTTCTCTGCGTGCATCCTACTTTTAACGCAGTGAGCGGTGAAATTGTTTGTCTCGTGTCTGTCTTTCATACCAGCTGAGTGTGAAAGCAGGGATCACGGGGCTGGCTGACAGTTCACACTCCGTTATTGACTGATTCAACACGACTCAATTGAAGAGCAAAGCACCGTCCCCATCTGTCACTAAGTGAGCAGTGATTGGACTGCCAAGGAAGCCTCGTGATATCTGAAAAATAAACGGCAACCAGACAATGAGGAGACGGTAAATGAGTCAGGTACATGTGATTCATTAAAACAAGTTTTAGCCCTGGACAGTGTGGCTCAGTGGCTCAGTTGCTTGGGCATCTTTCCAGCACCCAAAGGGTGTCATTTTGATTCCTGTATTTCGGGCTCCATCCCCTGATTCCCAAGAAGGGGCAGTGTCTCTGTCTCTGTCTCTGTCTCTCTCTCAAAATTCTTTAAAAAAAAAAATAAATAAAAAATTTTTTTTTATGAAAGTCAAAGGAAGATGGAAACATGAAGTACCTTGCTCATTGGCCTTAGAACTCTGAAAGTCACGATGGAGATGCTGTTTCCCAATATTGCAGACACTCTACCTACTGAGTGTCTTTGCTTATGAATGTAATTATATCCATTCAATAAAATTGCACATTGGTCAACTTCTGCTGGGCAGAAACCTCAGAAAGGTTTGAATCACACTTATTAAGAAAAATGGGAAGAGTAATTATTATTTTAAAAATCCAGTTATTTCAAGTAATCAAAATTCTCATAATAATGCCATTGAAAACATACTGATGGTCTACATTTAAAGTGGGATGGGTCAGCTGTGCTGAGAAAAAGTCTTCCTTGGTCATGGATAAAACTGTCCTCAGCGGAGAGGGGTCAGGAGATAGAAGAGACGACATGTCCCAAACTCATTGTTCTACCGAGTGTATTCCTCATTCGTTTCAAAAAGCCAAAACAGAGCTCAAATAATTCTCTCCCAGTGAGAGTCACCAAAGGGAAGTTACAGTTTCCCCTACCATCTATTCCTAGAAAAGGACCTGGAATCATATACCCCGTCCTCCTTCAATGTTTACTCTGAAAAGCACACACAAGTAACCCTATTTTACAAGTTCCGTTTCACTGTTTCCCCTACTCCCAAAGGTTTATGAACTTTTTAAATGTAGGTGGAAGGAGCGAATCGATCATGAATATCCCGATAGGCATCCTTCCGCCTACAGAGGTCATTGCTGAGAATTTCCTACCCAAATCCTTTTAATATCCACATGTTCCCTCAACCTTTTGGCAGACACTCCGAAGCCATCTGAAATCAGCTAACATAACCACAGAGACCCAAGTCAGACACTCTAAGAGCTACATAATTACAAAACTCCTCGCATTCCCCTGACCCCCCTGGAGGCACATTCCGGGAGACCTCGGAGCTAATCGATGCTTTTGTTAACAAAATCCCATTAACTGACAATATCACGCCATCAAGGCCGCCCCTGTCTAAAGCAGAGGATGGACACCAGCACTCATTTCAATTTCATAGACCCTTTATCCTCACATCTAAAGCTAACTGGCAGGAGGGTCTAAGAATTAAGTTTCTCAAATGGTTAATGAACTGAAAACAAGGTCTTAGACCATGGATGCAAACCCAACGGTCTCGTGGGTCAGGCACACAATAGAAATGGCGAGTGGTCGCAAGGAATCGCCGAGCAGCAGGGTGGAAGGAAGCTCTGTTCTCAGCAGGCATCCGGCCCAGCTTTGCCAGACAGCCCCATTCTACAGTTTCGATTAGAGGTGTGAACTGTGATTTCCATTTAAGGAAGGTATATACATTGATCTTGTAAATAAAAATCCCCCGTTTTCAAATGTTGGGAACTAATTCAAAGACATTACCAACACCATGTAAACAAACAAAACATTTGTTGTTGTTTTTTGTTTGTTTGGGTTTTTTTAATTGATTTTTTACAGAGAGGAAGAGAGGGACAGAGAGTTAGAAACATTGATGAGAGAGAATCATCGATTAGCTGCCTCTTGCACACCCCCTACTGGGGATGTGCCTGCAACCAAGGTACATGCCCTTGACCGGAATCGAACCCGGGACCTTTCAGTCCGCAAGCCGATGCTCTATCCACTGAGCCAAACTGGTTTCGGCCAAACAAAACATTTGTATTAGGAATGTAGCCCAAATGGAGACAAATGGAGTTAGCCTCTGACTCAGCGGGACAGGGCACACTCAGTAGCCTCCACTAGGCATTCCCAGAATGAGTGCTCAGCGCCTGCGTGTGTGCCCGCCCCCCTCAGCATTCTCACACTGGCCGGCTTCAGATGAGGTCCCTCCGCAAAACAACAAGGCCACGTCCGGCTGTCATTCCCAACAGCTTCTGAAGATTAAGTGACTGATTCCAAGCGACTTGGTTAGCATCACTTGTAACCCTAAATAACCCTGACTTGGTCTCACTCAGGGAAACGTACTTGGGTTTTACATGTGACTTCCATGTCTGGTAAAGAAGCTTTTCGGCCAATAACTAACGGGTTATGCCAGCTTTTCTTAAGGTAGGAGTGTCTTAGTGTGGGGTCGCCCAGAAACAGATACGGAGGCAAAGACTTAAGAACAGCTAGCCGGTGATCAAAATGTGTTTAAGCTGTGTGGATCCACTTATACACATTTTTTTGTTCAATAAGTAATGTAAACATATTTTCTTTATGATTTACTTGGTAACATTTTCTTTCTCTAAGCTTACTTTATTGTAAGAATAAAATGTACAAAATATGAAGTATCAATCAACTGTTTATATGACCAGTAAGGCCAACAGTAGTCTATTAGTAGTTAAGTTTTGAGGGGAGTCAAAAAGCATACATGGATTTTCAGCTGTGCAGGGGGTCGGTACCCCTAACCCCCAGGCTGTTCAAGAGCCAGCTGCATTAGTACTTTATTTGGGAGGTGACCCAGGGAACAGTAAGGAAGGGAGAAGAGACAAAAAAGTATTACTCAACCGATAAATTAGCGGCTGAACGTTGCTGACTAAGCTACATGAACTTGACCTCACCTTTCCAAGTGCGAGGTGCAAGATCTCATGGCCACAGAGAATCTTCCAGCAAAACCTGCAAGAGCCAGCAGGTGGACAACAGGCCAGTGGGCCAAAAATTTTTTTTTAAAAGTCCTTGAAAAGGAGAAGAGCAAATAATGGTCAGAGAACTAACCCACAACACTTGGCATACCGATAATGAGCAAAAGCTTAAGCAAGAAAGGTTAATTAAATCAGCCTTCCTAAAGCTACCCGGTTTGGTGGGAACTGGACACTCTGAGCTGGCTCACGCCAGTCTGCCTACAAAAGACCCGTTACATAACCCGCACCCCTCAGCCTCTCCCGTCTGCACCTCCGCTGCCTGGAGGGGCACAAAAAGAGGCTCCTCCTTGGGAGCTATTTCAGTCGCACCTCTCCAGGGAGAAGTCATGTGTGATGTACAGTGCCAAGCACCAGGCCGTCAGCCCCCAACGCCAGCGTGTGTAATTAGGAAGGCAATTAGGAGCAATCACACTCTTCTGGCCAATTACTGCCTCTCGCAGCAGGCTCACTCTCAAAATTAGACCTGGAGTTGAAACCTACTTGTGCAGCATTAAGTTCTCCACTTCCGTCTCTCCAAGGATTCGTCAGATGTTCCCCCCGTTTACTTAGCTCCAAGCACTCCCCGGAGAACAGAGAACTCTGGGCAGTCTCTGAATGGGTTTTAATCTGTGGCCAAAAGGAGAGGATCTCAAAATGGCATTCTGATTGACCATAAGAAGTGTTCAGTAATGCCTAAGATGGACTAAAACTTTACACATTTCCCTCCCTTAGAGTGTGCATGCATGTGTAAATAAATCATTCATAAATGTAAATATTGCCCATCTTTAGTGATAATTCATGATCCTGAGGACCTTTGAGGCATCCTAATTACTTTGTAGAATCTAGTTTCCACTTTCCTCTTTCCTCCATTCCTTCCTTCCTTCCTTCTTTCCTTTCTTCCTTCCTTCCTTCCTTCCTTCCTTCCTTCCTTCCTTCCTTCCTTCAATGGCCTCATGTCACATGACTTCCATCTGTCTCACTGAACTCGGAGCTCCATGACCTCAGCCAGTCGCCAGAGCAAGCCATGTTCTTTCATCCCTCCATGCTCCTTGTTGTACTTGCTGTTCCTTCAGCCTGGGATTTCCCCCCATGATGCACTCCCTGATGATCACATGACTGGAAGACTTTCACTCACCATCCACTGAAAATAGATCCCTACCTCTGCTAGCTATCACTGGCCCATTCACTTCCTTTCTTCCTGGCTACCATACATCAGTTTTAGGCATGTCTTGCCTGACTGCCCCTCTAGAGGCATCCCATGAGAACAAGGACTAAATAGGTCACACTGTCCACAGAGCCACAGTGCTGGCATGGAGCAGGCCACCAAACACTTGCCAGAAGAATAAATCAATGAACGAATGACTGGAAGTTTCCTGCACACCTTCCGCGTGACTGTGCTAGGCCGCGTGTGGCTCATGAGCCGCAGTTTGCCCACCACTGGGTTAACACATCACTTGATTACTTTTACCATGTTTCACATATCCAGAAACATATCTTTGTTAATGCCCTCCCACTATGTCCCCCAAAATATGCCCACCTCAAGTGACCCTTGACCTCCCAGTCTGGTCCCCGATTCCTTGCTTTTGGCTACAAACAGTCCTTGGCTCCATATCTCCCTTTCCCGTTTGTGGCCAATCCTCTGATTACCCGACAGCATCACCCTTGGCGCCCTGGATTAATGCGTGATTATTAGTCTCGCTGCGGCCCTGGGAGAGCTTTGGAGTCCCAGAATTAACAAACGCTCCTTGGTACCCCGGGCCTAGAAAATGCAGTCACCTGACAGGTGCTTAAAATAAAGACTGCGGACGTGAAAGAGGGAAAGAGCGAGGTTAAAGCAACCTACTTCCCTGCCTGTGTTGTCCAACACAATAGTGGTGGCTAGTGAGGATTAAACTAATTAAAATGTAATTTAATTTAAAATTCCGTTTCTCGGCCACACCAGCCATATTTCAGGTCCTCAAAGGCCACTTGTGGCTGATGGCTACTGTGATTGATAGCACAGGGCAGGACATTTCCATCATCATAGAGAACTCAATTGGACAGCGCTGGTATGGCTCTTTACAAAATAAAGCCATAAAGTAAACACTTTATTACATATTGACTAGAAGAAATGCTATTTCTGTGCTCCGCAGAGACATGTAATTCAATAAAATACATCAAATATTTATTTAGGACCTTCTCTGTATCTGTGGTACCAAGTCAGGCCCACTGGAGGCTCAAAGAGAAATGACACATACTGGAGGCCCAAAGAGGAATGACACAATCAGCTGGCACCTCAAGAATCTCACAAGCCAGACCCTGGCTGGGTGGCTCGGGTGGTTGGAGCCTCATCCCCAAAAGCTGGTGGAGCCGATTCCCATTCGGGGCACCATACCCAGGTTGTGGGTTCTATTCTCAGTCTGGCGCATGTGGCAGCCAATTAATGTTTCTCTCTCACATTGATGTTTCTATCTGTCTATCTATCATCTATCTATCCATCTATCTATCTCTATCTCTGCCCCCTCTCTAAAAGTCAATAAAGTAAAAAAATTAAAAAAGAATTTCACAAACCAGTATGCAAAGCAAAGCACATGAGTCAATACAACAGTTAGCTGAAAATCAGTGCAAAAAAAAAAAAAATACTCAAGGGAAGTTATAGAGGCACACAATAATTAATTCAAGTTGGGAGGGTGGAGCAGAATTAAAAACCTGGCAACATCTGGGCAAAGAAGGGGTTTCTGAGATACATCTCGAAGACGGGTATTTTAACAGACAACAAGAGGCCATCCCAGGTTCACAATCTGTGTAAACTTAGGACTCAGCTGCAGGAGAGATCAGAGAAAGTTCGGGAATGACAAACGTTGTTGGTGCTGAAGTATGAAGTGTAAGACAGAAAATGGAAAAAAATATACAGTTAGATATCATGGCAACCGGAAAACATTAAGCACCTGCAGCCTCCAGTTCAAGGGAGGGATTTCTGGTGTGGAAAACACAGAACGGTCCCAGGAAGGCCCAGGGTAGAAGACGCCTTCCCAACTCACTGTTGAGGGGCGCTTCAGGCTGAGGTCGAGTCTGACCAAGAGAGGCTAGGAGAAAACACAGCAAGCCGGTCCTGCCCGTAACCATCCAGCCAAACCTGGGATTTCTACCCACGTTTGTTTGGCAAAGGCGCAACCACCTGTGTTGGCCTTAATCTGTTCGATAAAACTAAACTTAAAATTCCAATAATATGCTGAAACCGGTTTGGCTCAGTGGATAGAGCGTCAGCCTGTGGACTGAAAGAAAGTTCCCGGGTTCGATTCCGGTCAAGGGCATGTACCTTGGTTGTGGGCACATCCCCAGTAGGGGGTGCGCAAGAGGCAGCTGATCGATGCTTCTCTCTCATGGATGTTTCTAACTCTCTATCCCTTTTTTTTCCTCTCTGTAAAAAATCAATAATATATATATATATATATATATATATATATATATATATATATATATATTAATCCAATAATGACTGGAACCTGGGCCCCCCCAAAATCATCTAACCTTGTAAGTGAGGAAGTCAACTTCATGGCCCTTATTCATCCAAGGAAACACTGGCCAAATACTTCTGGCCTGGACAGCAGCTCGAGTCCCTTAACAGACAGTACTCCTTGGCCCCCAAGTCATCCCCATGACAAAGACAAAAACCGGGAGGTGCAGGGTTATCAGGCTAACCTCGTCCGGGGGTGAGGACACTCAACTCTCAGGGTTTGCTTTCCTTACAGATGAGCCACTTATTATGTGAAGCGTGCTGAACACCTGATAAGACAGTTTATCCTTTTATATCAACTAAATCATCAAAAGGAAGATTTTCTTTTAAGAGGCCAACATTTCTCTTGCGACATTATATGAATACTGTTAAAAAGGTACCCCCATATTCAGCCAACAGGGCAGGCCATGTCGTTTTGTGAGCTCTCCTATTCTCTTGCAAATTTCAAATATTGAAAGACTTTTCTTCAAGGGCTAAAATGCCGTGCACACTCGCAAGCTGGTAAACGCCATTAACTGGTGGTCAGGGAAGAGACACCAGGGAGCTGAGAGCTAGAGAAGGCAGGGAAAGTGGCCTAGCCTGCATCCGGAGGGGGAAGGGCCAGATGAGGGGTGTCCTGGTCACCTAGGCGTCCATTTCCACCTTGTTCTCAATAGCCTTTTTAGGGTTGTGCTTTCAGGACAACCTCAGAAGCTGCTCAGCAGCCACACACGGGCAGGGAGTGCGGCAGAGGCAGGAGCGGGCACGAGTCCCGCACTCCCGGCCGCCTGCATGCACAAATCCACTCATTTCTGCGTCGGTTATATACGTGCTAATTACAAACCAATTTCAACTTTAAAGTCTCCCCAAAGAGTGGTCACGACACGTTCGACCTTATGAGCAGAAACAAACGGGAACAGACTGGAGACCTGCACCAGTGTGAGCTGCCAGGATCCGCCTGCCCCCGTGTCCTCCTGCAACGGTGCCAAGACCAACTCGCATCGCTCATTTGAAAAGCCAGATTTCCAAGTGCCAGGAGGCCAACTCCAAATGGGGTATTTATATCCCTACTAATTTCTGCAACAAATAAATAGCTGAAGCATGTAAATGAATAAGTATGCAATCTGGTCCTGGGCACGCTCTCCCAGGGTGCTGGCCAGATCAGTATGGCTGTCTCACGTTATGGAGACCCTCCATCACCAGGCTCGTTGAGACTTTGCCCTTGTGAATTAACTGGGTTTCAGGAAAAAAAAAAAATCTTCCTCCGGTAGCACGCTTTACTGTGTTCTGTGTGGTCAAGTTTGCAGAAGGATTGCAACCTCTTAGCTGCTCTCGAAGCCTGGGGTCAATGAGCAAGCTGACAGGTAGAAGTTTTGAAGTTTTTCACTCCTGAACCTTCTACTCCCTCACCACGAGCCTCAACACATAGCATACTTGTTAAGAAATGCATCTGCATGTTTTGATTTTAAGATCAGCATCTGAGGTTTGAAGTATTGTCTTTGCCTATAAAAACAATCCATTGACGGTTGATCAATTCACTTATTTTCAGTCTATATATTATGGAGCTGTTCCTTTCATGTCTCCCATTTGTAATGGAGAAATAATCAAAGCTGAAAAGCCTCAAACTGAAGGGCATAGGAGAAAGAAACACCACATTCTTTGATCTAACAGCCCAATTTTTGACAATCCCTTCTACAAAAAATAAAAGCACCAGAACACAGGAATGAATACTGGAGAACTTTGGAAGTGTCAAAAGCTAGGGACAATGCAAATGCCCATCAATAAGAACTGTTTGAATAACTTATGGAGTACCTGTTCTGTGGATGACATGCAGCTACGAAAATATCTTGGATCTGCATGTATTGACTTAGATGACTCTACATGGTTAAAGGGCTGACATTACCAAAAACAGAATGGTTAAAAAAGGAATGCTACATTAAGTGGTGTGTGTGTGTGTGTGTGTATGTGTGTGTGTGTGTGTGTTCATAAACACACATGGATGTTTATGAACAAAGTTAGAATAGTTGTCGCAGTTTTCATGTCTGTTCAAACTACCCACAACACTACCAATAGTTCAGGAAAGAAAAGAGAGGGCGGCTAGGGAAGGGAATATCATTTTAACATTGTTCCAAAGGCAATTCTCTGAAATAGGAACACACTAAGCCAAAGTACAAAATACAAACTATCTATGCATAATAATTAATTTTGGTACTGGATTCACATCTCATCTCCATGGTAATTAAAATTCAAGACAAAAATAAGAAAAGAAGCGAAAAGATTCAAATAATAACCCTAAACTTCTTAACGACCTTTACATAAAAGTTAACATATGGACCGAAGTCACATGTAAAGGTCAGCTCTTATGGTCAAAGTGAAACTCCAAGAACTACCAGACTGTGAAATTAAAAAAAGACTTTCAACGTATGTAGAAAGTAAAAAGAAAGAAAAGATAAAGCATTCGGGTTTCTGCAGCCCCTTTTCTCTCTTGTAGGTGCCAGAGCAAACTTGAGCTGAACACAGAATAAGAGTTTTGGCACATTTTCTGGGCTCCACTCAACATTATGGAAATTAAAAGCTTCATTATGTTCTAGTGTCAAAGTTTCATCATAATGCATCTTATTTCCTCCTTGTTCTGACTTTTTTAAAGGCGCCGTGCGGTGGAAAAAGAGATGAGTCCACTTCTTTTCACTGAACTTAAATCCACCCCCAGCCGACCAGCCTCACCAAATATGAATCACAAACAAAGGAGACACGGAGGGGGCCAAGGCGAAGGGTGAGCTCAGCTGTCCCAGAAACAAGGGCCAGAGGGAAAATGCCTAGTCTAGCTCCGATGGGAGGTCAATGGGGAAGGGAGAAAATTCTGCCAAATAGCATTTAAAAGCTCAGGACAGAAAGGTAGAAGGTAAAAAGAGCTGTCAAACACATACACACACACACAAAAATATATATACATGAATTGCTTCGAAGACACGAGACAGATTAGAAAGAAAAAAAAAAAGCATCCTTTCTGCGCCAAACTTTTAAAAAAGCAACTTTGATTGGATTAACATATGAATTTGAGTTAATAGTACGAGTTTTTAAGCTATAAGTCTAGGTAAAATTCTAACCAGCAGAAATGCAATTTCCATTTTTTGAAAGAAGATCTCAAATCACAGCTCATTTGAAAATTTCTTGGGAAGCCATTTACACAGAAATTAGAGACCAGCTGAATGAAACAAAATGAAATCCCGGGGGAAAAGTATATGTGGAGGTAAGAAAAGCATTCAAAGAATGACAAATTCCATACAAGCCCATTTGTTATAACAAATAGTAAATAAATAAATAAATAAATAACTTAAAACAACCCACTTACAAAAAGGAAGCTTTTGCAATTACCTAAATAAAGCTGTTAGTTAAGACACCATGGATAGCATTACTGTCTAATACATCTACACGATTATGGACTGTTACTACCTATTGTCATACGTCTTGCATACTCTACAGCAGAGATTTCCAACCAAGAGCGATTTTTCCTGCCTCCCTGAGGAAGCACATGGCACTGTCTGGTCGTCCTGATTGGTGCCACTCTTTCCCCTCAGAAAGAACAAAAGGACAGCGAGACAATCATCCACCATCTTTCTTTCTCTCTATCTAACTGTGGTGATTGTAACCCACCCCACCATTCTCTTGACATTGCTTCTGTAAATGCTGACTCTGACTAATATGTAGCTTGTGTATCAATGGCATGTTTGTATAAGGATCCTAGGACCTAACTTCAGAAGATACAGACTTTGACCTTCAGCCATCCCAGCTCTAGGAAAAATGCTGACCTTCAACCACAGAATCACAATGACACACACTACTAGACCATCACTTGACAAGTTTCGAGGTCCTTACCGGAATGGCCTGCCGGGCACATAAAGAACTTCCCAACCCCTTCCACTTCTCTCTTTGTTCTACTTTCCCTCTCCCTCCTTATATAAACCTCTGTCTGCGCTGTGATGTTAAGATGGGCCTTGCAACAAGAGTCCTCCATCTTCTCAGGTGACTGGCACATGAATGACCCTCCTTCCCTTCTCACCAGCACCTACTTCAGGAGTTTGAGTTTCATGGCAGCAGGCAGCAGAACCTGGATTTCAGCTACAGCTCCCTACTTGGCAGGCAAGGTCATTCCCTCTTCTCTCAGAAAACTTAATTCCCAACCTTAATTATTTTAAGTACCTTCACTGCTGAGGCCCAGGCATGTGTAGTCTGGCGTGACTAAAATCTTCTTTATTGTGGCAAATTGCTCTTGGTGGGCTTCTTCCTTTCATCGAACCATTTGTTGGTGACAATTATATCACTCCTAAACTCAACATGGTGTAAAACCATCCCATACTTCTTTAGGAAGATATTCTACAAAACAAATGTCCATCAGTTTAAATGAGGTCACTTGTAGTAAATATGTTCATTTTGGGTAACTTAAATAGGTATTTTTATCACATTAAACTAGAGGGCGTTATATCCCCCAAGGAATTCTTTCATATGCAAATGCTCCGTGTCTACTAAGTGAGGAAGAGGAAACTATTTCTGATGTGCCTTGGCAGGGCTTTCCCTTTTAATGAAGCAAATCTCTACATTTTACTTCACCGCTGACGTGTGAATCATGTGAAACTCATCGTTTCGGAGTGAAGTTTCCCTACACCCATTCTCTGCAACACCGGCAGAGAACGCCCAAGGCTGTTAGAAAAGAATGATGCCGGAAGACAACAGAACCACTCTCCTACCCACAGGCCCACACCCCTCCCTTCCCTCTTCCCTTCCCCTCCCTCCCTAATGCAGGGTGAGTGCACAGAGAAGGTGAGATGTCCAATTCAGTATTCAGAGTGGAATGTTAAAGGCACTGCAAGTCCCGCAGTAAGGAAATCTGCATGACTGTGTTTATCTCAGCAACTCCCAGTGTTCCTGGCCACAGACCTACTGCCATAAAAAGCCTCTTAACAGCCTCTTTGTTCTGACTTTTAAAAGGCACTTTTCACAAGGTGTTCCAGGTCGGTTTTGGGACAACACTCTCTCAGCAACCATCTTTTACACAGACTTCTTACTCTGAGACTCGGCAGAAGGTGAACACAGAAATAGTCAATTCTGGATAGATCCTGCTCTTTCTGCTCATGGAAACTCTACTCCCAGAGGCTAACATTGAGAAATCAGTAAAATTATTTAAATCTTTAAGTAACTAAGAGTTAAAATGGCTGCAAAAGTCTCCCAGTGTCTAAAATTACTCCCTGGAGTAAATGCCCCTAAAGAAAAGAAAAGGACAGGCATCACACCTGTGAGTTACAAGGATATAATTCACAGTTCCTCGAGACAAACAATGCAAGGGCTAATGCTTTTCTGATGAATAAATAACGTTCTTTCTCTCTCTCTCTCTCTCTCTCTCTCTCTCTCAAATTCTAATATTATAAATATGGATTCTAACAACCGTATTCATGACCGGTATTTTAAGGACAAAAATCTGAAGTCAATTGATATATTTTTAATTATTATATTTCCTGTCCTCCACATGCATAAATCTATTCAGTTTGGTGATGAGAAACCAAGTAGCAAGTATTTACCTGAACTTGTATTTTAAGAATTCTGCAACCCACTACAGTGCCTTTGGACCCCGAATGCATGTATTTTCCATCTTTTCTATTACAACTGTGCCTAATTTATTAATTACCTAAAAGCTCTAAATGCCAAGCAATTAACAAGAAAGAACACTTTAAAAACTCTTAATAAGCTATGAACCATCTTCTGCAAAGGGCAGCACTTAGTTGGAGCTACCTTGAGACAAATGACTTAAATGAGAACCTATGTATTTTGAAGTTGTCTACAAGAGGAAAATTAGGGAAAAGTGTTTCCTACAGTGAAGTCATTATATATTTGAGTAAGTAAATAAAATGAAGTAAATGAGCCTGGTGTAACCCTTACACCACTAAAATAAAACGTATTAAAAAATGGAGTGTGGCAATCCTCCTCTTCTAAGTAACATATTTTAATAATGAATGTGTTTTATACTAAGCACTTTAATTAGGAAAGCCTATTTTAATGGAATGGTGTTAAATCATTTGTGATAGGAACATACTTCTTTTTGTAATGCGGTCTGTATTTCTACCAGAGAGACTTGAAATCCCAAATCTACTTTCATATACAGATGGAGATCTGCAAAATGTGCTATCAATCAGAGATGTCAGACTTCAACTCCAAGGGAAAAGACTAAATAGTCTCTTGTCAACAGCAATGACTGAAGAAAGTCCTTTGGAATTAGTCTGGCATGTTAAAAAAAAAAAAAAAAAAAAAAAAAAAAAAAAAAGATGCTACAATAATTCCAACATCACTTTGGGGGGGAGTGGGTCTCACATGACCTTTACCATCGAGAGGTGTCTGGATCGGAGCTCCAAAATGATAGGGACCGAGGGAACTGGAATAACACACGTCAGAAGACTTTAAGTAGATACGTCAATGCTTTTAATAAGATGTTACCATTCCGATTTCAAAGAGTATTTCTGAGCCAGGCCTTTCAAACTCTCAGTAGGCCTCCAGTAGGTATGTCAGGATAAATATATTAGATCTTGGCATGTTTAACCTTCAAAGTCACTGGCTATCACAGGTAATGAAACTGTTTTCAAAACCTGTCTTCACATGTACACGTGTCCAAGAGGTCTTGGGACAGAGCAAGCACACAACCACCGCCTGCTCTCCAGCGCTAAGAGCATGCGTGGATACACACGCATGTACACCCCTCCCACAACGTTATTTTGATTTAATCCTTACCCAGAAAGAGGTGAAACCTGTGGCCATTATCACAACATTTACATAACTCGTAGCAAATATTAAGCGGCTAACACTTGACAGAAAGCTGGCTGGTGATGACCTGTCAGTCATCATCCTCAGCTCTATTTCCTTTCCCACTTCCCTTTGTTTAAAATGACCACTTAGGAAGGAGTGCTGTGCTCTGCCCAGCTCTCGAGTGGCTTGTCGGGGTTCACACCAGGTAACTCGGTGTTCTATGGTGCTGCCATGGCTCGATCCACCGTTCTAGAGAGTCCTTCTTGGGTAGCAACAGGAAGACAAATATTATTTCATAGCAGCCTCTTAGATCAAAGGGTGGACACGTGGAGTAGCCAGCAGGGACCGCAGAAATAGAGCAGTAATAAAAGCAACCTCGCCACCTCTTTCGTGGCTCACGCATCACCTTCACACAACCTGAGAGGTAGGCTGCTCACCACCACCAGAGACTCTGTGACTTCATGCACAGACACCTGGGATGGGCACGTGGCCACGCTGCCCCTTTCTCCTCTCCTCCAGTCTCCAGCAAGCTGGACACCATACCACTCGCTTGACTCTGCACTGCCTGAGCCACCCCGCGCACCACGACCGCCATGTTCCTGCCGTGGGATGCTTGCTCTATTAAGAATTCCGATCAATCGCCGCTAGGAAGGTGGGACTCCCACGGCATCATGGTGACAGAGTGCCAAGCCAACGAACTCTGGCTCTGGGTTTTCTCAGCCTTGGCACTGACATTTGGGGTCAGATGATTCTTTGCTGGGAGTACTGTTCTGCGCACGGTAAGAGATAGCACAGCATCCTGGGCCAATCACGGTTCTAGATTAAGACCAACTAAAATTAGCAGAGCGGTTTTAAGTTCAGTTCATTTAATCTTTCCAAGTTCCATCATCTCCTCTCTTCCCAATGACTGGAAGGCCTGCCCCCACTCCACAGGGCTCAATCTCGAATTAGATCCAGGTCCTCCCCTCAAATATAATCTCATCATGGAGGCCTTTTCTGTCCCCACCCCCACCCCAAAATAGTACCTCCCTCGGCTTCATCCCTCTGGACTGCCTTACCGCCCTTTCCTTTCCCCAATGCTCTATCCGGTGAGATTTTCTATTACTGTGCGCATGCTTCACCGTGGTCTCCACCAGGCGGGAGGGACATTTGGTTTGTTGTGCTTTCCTTTTGCAGCCCCGGTGTCTAGAACTGAGCCTGGCTCATGTGCATGGTCAGTGAACTGACCATTGGAGAGAGGCACAGGGACACACACATGCACACACCTCACTCCTCTGAGGCCCCGGTTTACATAGCCAAAGACACGGAACCTTGGCCAGCATGTTGCTCAGTAGCTAGCGCAGCACAACTTCTGGAACCACCCCAGGGAAGAGGAGCCTGGATTTGAGGAGCAAATACACGTGGAACACACACAAGTTTCCCCAAAACACCTCACATCTGCACGGCAGGCTCTCCACCTGGAAGACGGTTTGCAAGTATCTGGTGGTCTCCCTTCCCCACTCAGCGCCCGGGGCTGCAGAGCGCAGCCCACACAGACAGGTGCCAACCTCAGGAGAGGTTTCTAACGGGGGATCGCTGCCCCACATGGAAGGTTTCCCTCCCGACAAAAGCAGCCTCGCTCAGAGGGCCAGTGTGCAGGGCAACTAAGACAGACAAAGCCCCGAGCCCAGACAGAGTCTCAGTGCCCAGAAAATGTTACCTGCGGACGCCCCTGCAGCATCTGAGTCCTCTGAAGGGCACCGATAACGGAGCTAAGTTCTATGCTGTATGAAAGGGTGGCCATCAGCCATCTGCGGCTACCAGAAACTCAAAATCTGGCTAAGGTGACTTAACTTTAATTTTCATTATTTCAGTGTCAATAGCCACGTCTGACCAGTGGCGACAGAACAGCACAGTGCAACCCCGAATACTCTGAAGAACCCGAAATTCATGGAGCTTTCCTCCTCTATTTGCAACCACGCCAGGCCTCTGAAATGACACTTCATTTCAAACGTAATTTCCTTCCTGTGACTTCTTGTATCATTATTAAGCCATGAGGCTGCTTAGCTTTTAATTCCTGAAAAGGATAAGCAGGCTGCAGGCACCGCGGGCTGCTGATCCAAACGCCATCCCCCGCTACTTCGGGGTGAGTCCTGACCCATCTAAGCCCGTCGCGCTAACCCCATTTCTCTTGCCAGGGACTGGACTAGGCATGCACGGGAGACCCAGCTCTGGCCAGTGAAACAGAAGGCTGACTGGCCCGAGGCGGGGTCCTCTGAGTAGCATTTCCCTGGTTCTTAAACAGAGATAGGGGAACGGGAAGGGATACGTTCTCTTCTTTCTCTGGGCGTCACACGTCGGCACTGACTCCTGGGACTGCAGAAATATGAAAGCCCCGGGACAGTGGTTCTCACATCCAGCCTCCCGAGTAAGGATGGTAAGGCGGAAACAGGAATGTTCCTGAAAGAGGGCAGAGGCGCAAAGATGCTGCCCGGAGGTGCCCGCCTCCGGACGCCTCTGCAGAAGGATGCACCGCCCTCACGCTTAAGCCGGGAGGGCCGGGGGTCTCTTCCAGACATCAAGCATGGTACCTGGCACAAAAACCAACGCTCACACTCAAACAAGCCCCTGGAAATTACTTCGGTGTGAATTTGGGGGGGAAGGGGGGTCAGGTGAGGGGATCCTGGCATTCCTGTCCACCGCGAGTACTGTCATCGCAAAGGGACGCAGGCCTCGAGTCTTCCCTCTGGCATAGCAGGGACTTGGGCCAATTGGCCTGAGTGCCGGAACGTCCTTTTCACGCCCCAGTGGACGGTGAGAGAAAGGGCAATCTTTACCCAGAAGAAACTGTTGTAAGATAGCGCATTAGGAGGTGGTGTAAAAATACAAAAGCCACAGGGCCTTCAAAGGTGTCAAAATCCCTCCCCAACGGGAGCGTGTGGACGCGTGGCTCGCGGCTGCGAGGAGAACAGCGCTCCCGCTATCACAGCGAGCCCCGAGGCAGAATCCGGGGCAAGCGCTCCTCGCATCTCTGCCAACGGCCTCGTGCGGTTCATATTTCATCTTCCTGCTCCAGCGGCCCCGGCGCCCAATCAATACCGAATGCGGTGATGGCGTGCACACCCTGCCGAAGGAAGAGCGCGGGCCTCGCTCTTGGAACGAGGGGGCAGGGTGGGACAGAGGAAAACGGGTTCCAGGAGGGAGAGAGGCCAACAATAACTGGGGCAGAGCATCGAAATGGTACCTTAGGGAGCAGCGAAAATCCACACAACTTCAAGAAGGAGCTTGTTTTCCCGCCCAGACAACGGCCTCCAAACTGGAAGAGCGTGGATCAGCAAAAACAGAAAATCTGGACCAAGTGGCTTCCCAGGCCCAAGGATGATCTCCAGGTCAGCTAAACCCACCACGTGGGCCACGGAGCACAGGACATGACCTGCAGAACTGCCACTGCCCGCCCTTGTGCTCTGCAAAACCCCCTCCATTGTGCTAGCAGAGATGGTGTTCAAAACATTTAACAAGTCAGGGGCCACAACCACTAACAGTGGAGGTGGAGGGTGAGTTGGAGGCCACTGTCCCTTCCTGGGGAGGTCCCCAGGTGGAGGAGCAGCCAGGGAGGAGCGGTGAGGAAAAGCAGGGGTTTGGGCCAGTGTCTACTTTGATGATTTGTAATAATCTGTACGGCTGTCACAGAGGCAGGACAGATAATGAGCTAAGCTTTTTAAAATTAGGACACAGAATAATTTCCTTAATTCTTAAGCCGTTCAAGGAAGCGCTGTGCCCTTTGTAGAGGGTAACCGTACCGTGTGGAAGGAACCTTTCAATTCTTCTGAGGTGATCACTCCTCCAGGAGATGAAGGCTTATTTTCCACACTGGAACGCTGCTGGACGAATGCGGAGCTAACTTTTTTCCTTTAAACTGACTCGGTTTTCATAAAATCTTAAACATACAATTAATAAGGAGCTTCACAGACTGAAATAGAAACTTGGCATGACTGCCAGATATGAAAGTTATCCAGAAACAATGAAACCACATGATCCAATTCGCCATCAATGAATGAATACTCTATCAGCTAAAGTATCTCTGGGCAAGATCTACCTACATTAAAAGAGATACTCGCAAGTGACAGGAGTATTACAGACCTAGTAGCACCAAATTCTGAGTTTCTCCTTAATAAGTATCTGAGAGCAAGAAATGACTTTATTGTGCTAAAGTCAAGTAATTAAATCGGAGTAGTTTTTTTTTTTTATATGACATAAAATCATATTCAATACTACATTTGGGGAAAACACGAGTTATTATGCACTACAGTATTATTAGTGAAAAGTAAACTTACTAGAAAGCATCTAATCAAGTTTCTACAGTTGCTAGAAAGAATCTCTCAAGAAGACAGAGTTCTACATTATATACGTCCCGCTGCTTCGTTTTTTTAACCTAAACAAGGTCCTAGTAGCAAAAGGTTTTAGTAGCCAAAGAGATGACCAAGAAGACACACTACCCCCTCTATGTGCTGACCTCACACAGAGCCCTGGGATATGGAGATGGGGTTAATTTCAGATCACCTGAAGCACTAAAGACTAGCATCTCCTCTCTACGCTGCCCCCGGCCTAAGAACACTCAGGGTGAACCGACCACAGGGGGACTATATGAGACATCTACTTTTGTTCAGGTACAAGATTACACTTAACCCTGTGAACTGAGTTCCCCTCTACATGTAAACAGAGAGGAAATTCAGTGTTTACACACGCATTAGACACATTCCGGCTTTGTACCCCATTACTAAACCTTCACAGTCCAGAGACACAGCTCTCTCTTAGCTTGCATTGCTACCAAGCTCACCCCACCAAGAGAAGAGTCAGGATAAGCCATGAGAGTCCACACTCAACATTTTCAACAAAGGAAAGGCCAATAAAGTGTTACTGAACATGATACATACCAATCGTATTGTATTTGCCAAAAAAAATAAAATAAAATAAATCCCACATAACAGCTTAACAATAACCAAAGGGAAAGATAGAATGTTCCCATGTCATACGGTCAGAGAGTGGGTTTTCTGAACCAAGTCAGATATAAGGAATGAGTGCATTTTGTTGGGTTAGAAAGGAAGATGAATAGCCTTTAAGTAAATCAAAAAGCACATGCAAATCATGCTCTCCGGTTGTCAGGCATGTATGAAGCGGGGTGCATTTTCCTTTTAAACCTTTAAATTAATCATGCCCCTCTACTAACCCACACTGTCTCTACCCCTGCCCCCAAGAAGATAGCTTCAAAGGTGAGAGAATCATCCTTCAAATTTTATGACCAGAGGGGGAGGGGAGGGGGCGCTCGGAGGGGATGTTTCAGTTCCATCAAAAATATGAAAAATATATACTCATAGATAAGTCTGTATGCCTTCTGTAGACCCACTAAATTTATAGGTTACTGAATATTAGGATTTATGTTATATCAAAGCAAATATTGACCTCATCTCTGCCTAGGTCCCTGTTTACTGACTGCTTTGTTCAATAAATCATGGTGTTCATTTTCAAACTTAGTCAATAGCAGTTCATTAACTTCTGCATGGTTCATTTTATAAAATCTGAAATGCCAGGGAAAATGTTTTACCTAAAATAGTGTAGATACAGCCAATTACAGAAACAAAAAGGCTTTTGCTTTCCTTCTGGCTTTTTCTCCCCTCAAAATGGTTACAAAGAAAACTGCATGAATTCTATACAATTCAGCCATCTATTCAAAACTAATACATATTAGAAAATATTGTTAAGGTACTGGCATAAGAAATTGAAATATTCTCAATATAATTCTATCTGATATTAAAGTATTTTGGAAATATAAGGCAGTATTTGTCATTTCTCAATGAGAAACACAATGAACATTTGTGTAGAGGTTTCAGACTTCTAATCTCTCTTCACTAATGGGATCTTCTCACCCCTATTATTTTATTATATCTACAGCTCAGCCTGTTTCCCTTTGGTAGGTATTTAGTAAGCATCCCACTATAAGGATGCACTGTATTTACCCAAGTACCTAGTGCTGGTTATTTAGGCTGTTGGCCACAAAACCACTTTGGGGCTCTGCACAAGAGTTTCTGAAAGATAGAGTCCCAGAAGCAGAAATACTGGATCGAAGACCATCGATACTTAACCTTTTCTCAGTTACTGAAAAGGAGTTCTCCAAAAAGGCTCCATCAGTAAAGACAATGTGGACAGACATAGCATGAAATATTACTCATCCCTAAAAAAGGATGAGATCTTGCCACTTGCAACAGCATGGATGGCTCTCTAAGGCATTATGCTAAGTGAAGTAAGTCAGGCAGAGAAAGACAAATACCATATGATTTGGCTTATGTATAGAATCTTAAAAAAATAATAAATTAATTAAAAAAAAAAAAAACAGAAAACACACCCAGAGGTAGAATAATCTGATGGTTGACAGATGGGGGTGGGGGGGAATGGGTGAAAAAGGTGAAGGGGATTAAGAAGTATGAAGGGCAGTAATACAGTGAGTCACTGTCAGGTACAGCAGAGGGAATACGGTCAACAATGTCCTAATAATTATGAGCGGTGCCAGGTGGGGCCTGGGCTTATTGTGAAGCTCACTTCATACGGTATATAAATGTCTAATCACTGAGCCCACTACCTGAATCTATTTAATGTTGTACATTAACTAAAATTTTAAAATAAATTCTTTTTTAATCAAAAAGTCTCCATCAACTCACTACCGTCAGAGCCGATTTTAAATCCTACCTCTTAGGCTTCCATTTACCCAAGTTTTAAATGTCCCATCACAGCAACAACTGAAATTGTTATCCCCGATAGCCATTACTTGATATCAACCCAGCGTTGATTACTATCCGGTATTCCTTCCTAATATGCTTTCTCAAAGATCTCAGGGGCCCTGAGAAATGTGCTGCTGCCTCCTAGAACACACCGTGGCATCCATTACCATCATAAACACTGTGAAATCATCTCCTGAGAGAAAATGCCAAAAAACATTAGAACTCAGGCAGCCAGGATTAAAATAAAAGTTTTAAAGGAAAAAAAAGACATCTCTAAGATGTACAAATATAATTTCTTTCAAATGGTGCTTGGAAAGGAAAACAGATTCAGCCCAGTATTGAAAAAATGCTCACGGTGCCCTAAGCATATGGCAACACATTTTTCTCTCTTATACATAAAGTCCTGATTCGTGTGTGACCATATGTGTTTTTT
Organism: Vespertilio murinus; assembly: GCA_963924515.1. Taxonomy (NCBI): domain Eukaryota; kingdom Metazoa; phylum Chordata; class Mammalia; order Chiroptera; family Vespertilionidae; genus Vespertilio; species Vespertilio murinus. The sequence goes on along the minus strand of OZ004715.1, from coordinate 45,639,893 downwards.
CTCACCCTATCTATCCTTGTAATCACCGATCAAGTGTAAAGAAAAAAAGAATACCTACAGGAAAAAAAAACAAAACAGTTGTTCCACAATACGTCCTCTACCCGAGGCCCTCCTATTCCAAAACATTTAACTAACAACAGAGAACGCAAAGATTAATTACACACAAAGGTTCTGCGCAAAGGAACACCAAGTTTAAAGGGTGTAAAATATATGAATAAAACATTACGCCCCATCTTAATAGGACCAAGTCCAAATATTTTTTATCTGTATAAGCCCCACCACCATTGCTCACTCACTCATTTTAAATTGAGAGCAATGCCACCCCCTGTCAACCTGGGGATCATTCTAGGCAATACATTCTGCTTTCTCCTCCGTGTACTAGTGGTAATGAATTCCCCTGGGCTCTCTCCTTTCATCTCTCAAACCCTTGACAAACAGCCACATCATTTGTCATCCTACCCTCTTCCTCACTGACCATTCCCGGAGCCTACCACCAATGGTTTCACTCAGACATAAAACCAACTTTGTTCACGTCCACCATGAAACCCTATCATCCTCAGAAAGATGTCCTAGGACACAAACAGGATCCTGGCAGGACCCTTCATGGTCCAACTCCCATATTCTTTATTATTCTCTCTCTCTCCGCCCTCCCCAATGCCCTCGGACCCTGGGCTGCTCCCAGGGCCCTGGTCACTGCCAGACCATTTCATGCCCCAAGGCCTCCCACACCTGCCCATCTTTGGGTCTGAGGTCCAAAAGTAGCAAGTATGAGGAGCTTTTCAGGCCCTTCCCATTACAGCACAGCACATTAATGACTAAGTAAATAACTACTGTTAACAAACTGTAAATAGGCTAATGGGGAACTATAGAGTCAGGATAAAATGTAATTGTAAAAAATAAAGGGGAGACTAATGAGCTGGGGAGAGAAAGGCCAAGCTAAGCATGAAGGCGGGGTACCTTTGAACTGGGGCTTGGGACGATGAATCTCAAGGTTGATTCATCCCCAACCACCTGGTTCCATCAGACCAGAAGGTCTATGTTGCAAAGGAAATGTCTCTGGCAAAATTATTCCCTTGAGACTTCGGAGAAGGCACAGGCGGGGGCAAGTAATACAATATTAACACTAAACTTAGAGGTTCTACAGTGCCTTCCGTGGTTCTAACGACAAAAGCGGGCTTCTGCAGGCATGTGTATATATTGCTTTGCCCTGTGTAAACATGATTAAAAATAGGCATGGAAATGTTATTTTAGGAACTTAATTATATCTTAAGTTCACCAGAGGAGCTCATTACTTAAAAGGATCCAACAGCGAAACCTTTTGTAAATCACCCACTAATTTATCTGAATTTCGTGGCAGAATCCCCTGAGTGAGTTCCTAAGAACAGACTCTGGCATGCGTCCATTTTTCCATCCATCCACTTGAAAAATATACATCAAATATGCACAAAATGAAATATGCTGGCACACAGTAGGGAAAAAAGAATTATAAGCTATACCAATCCTTGTCCCCAAGGAGCCCACATTTAATTTAACTGGGGAAATGAGACATGCACCTACCCACACACACAACCCAGGTGTGTGTTATAAAGCCAGATGCTTATATGAATAGGGCAGTGCAGTGACATATAGTTAAGAGCCAACTGAGTAAGTACCTCTTCCACTCCAGAACAGAGGCTAAGAATTATACCGGGTGATTACATGCATCACCTCTACCCTTCAAAGCCACCCTGCAAGGTTTGTCCTTTTATCTCCATTCTACAGCTGGGCGAGTCATCAAGCCCCGGGACAATGAGAAAGGACCTTGCACAGATCTCCTCCCACAATGTCCTGGCCACAGCACGAACGCCTCCTGGAATAATCCTACTTGACCTTCACCCAGCAGAACACCAGGTGCTTCTTATAAGACATTTCGGTCGTTGCACGTCTCAGTTCTGTATTCCTCTAACCATGAGAAGCGTCACCCGTGTTTTGAATCACGAGGTCTTTCTACGCAGAAGGAACAACAGATAGAAGCTGCAGAGCACCAAACTGGATCGGTACAAAAGGGGTGGGAGGAGAAGCCACTGCCTGTTTCTCTCCCAGGGCTTTGAGGGGGAGGAGAGAGAACAGAGAGTCTTATGAAAATGCCTCAAATTTCCACTTGAACTTGGCCCAGATTTGTTTCTCATTTTTCCTTTCCAACAATGATGGCCTACCTAACATGTGTTCGTTTCTGTGTAATGACTACAGAAGTGCTGGGCAAACTCCAAAATTCATATGCCGTTATCACCTCAAGTAACACAGAAAAGTATCTGTATGTTAGTTGAGTAAAATTAATAGGAAATAAACTGGTTTAATATTTCCATGAAGATACTTTTACTTGAACTATCCCCATCCCCACCCCTCACCCCGCTTTTTTTAGTGTAATTCTTCATAAAATACATAAAAAGGTCATTCCCCTTCTTTCTCTATCTTGGTATAAAGAAAATAAATCCAAAGACATAAAGCAATCTTGAAATTACTATTATTACCAGTTAACAATAATATTTTATATTTATACTCTGCTTCATGTCTCTGATGCATGGTATTTCCCCCATTGAACTCAGCTATTTAAGACCCACCTTTTACGGCAGACAGATTAAGAACCAGAGAGATAACCAATCTTCAGATGATCACAACGAGACTAGAACACGCATCTCCGGGCTCCTCTAGCCCTCTCAGCTAAAACTGTGAGTGTTCACAATGGCACTGTTTAATAAGCTTACAGAAGTGAAGGTTTTGGCTCTTCAAATACAAGCAGGATGAATGCATTATCTAGAATAATGCTCCTTGGCTAGTTCTAAAGTGCAAAGTCACACTAATATGAACGAACTGCTGTTATGACAATATCCCAAAAGCAAGCTATAACACAGCTTAAATACTTATAACTCTCCTCAAGTGGCCGGGACAGAATGCCACTGGAATAACCTGATCAGCATCATTCACCAAACCGAAGGAGCAGAACACAGTAACCCGAGGGCCCAGAACGGCCAATACCCACTCAGCTCCCTGCTCCACCTCCTCATCATCCCACTCCCTCATCCTTGTCCCTGCCAAGTCCTCTCCAAACAGGACCGCCAGAATCACAATGAATGCCAACCAAACACTTGCCAGGGATGTTCCAGCTCAAGGGGGAAATGCAGGACTCAAGGGGGAGAAAAGGAAAAAAGATATGTTCCAAATCTCTGCACACGTCTGTGTGAGCCGGGCTAACATCTGCTCCAAAACCCGGGCTGTATCAGTGTGAACAGAAGTTGGCAAGCTTTCTCTGTAAAGGACCAGATAATAATATTCTAAACTTTTTGGTCAAAGGTCTATGTGAGCTACTCAGCTCCTCAGTTGTAGCATGAAACCAGCCAAAGAATATACACAAAAGAACAGGCATGGTCTATTGTGTTCCAATAAAACTTTACTCTCAAAAACAGGAGGTGGTTTACAGTTTACCAACCACGCCCTGAACTTGAGGGTAGTTTTCATAACCCTTAATTCTCAAATCCCAAATGGGAAGATCTGGTGAAATACAAATAATTGAATTTAGCTTTCTTAGCTCTCAGTATTACCTGGTGAGCCCCACCCACTGTTAATCACAGTTACCCACTGCGAGTTCCACAACAATAATAACGGTGGCAAACAGAGCACGAAGTAATATGAGGTACTTTATGCCAGGAACTTGTTAAATTTTCTGATTAAAGAAAGCACACTCTGCCCTGACCGGCGTGGCTCAGTGGTTAAAAAGTGGGCCCCGTCACTGAAGGGTTTTGGGTTCAATTCTCGGTCAGGTGGCTCTCTCACACTGAGGTTTCTCTCTCTCCTTTCCTCTCTTCCACTTCCTCTACAAACCAATGGGAAAAAATATCCTCAGACGAGGACTAATAAAACAAAACCAAAGCCCCTTCTGACCTGGCTGGGAGTTATGCCCTGGACCTGGGAGTTAACCTGGAAATGTGGTCCATTCTCCTTATAGTGTCCTAGAACTGCCTGTCATCACAGAAAGAGTAACAACCTTGTTGTCAAAACAATGGATTCCTGCTCTTTGCAACTCCCAGCCTGAATTGCCTATAACCTGTAACCATTATACCTATTCTATTTTTTAAATATTTTATTGATTTTTTTTTCCAGAGAGGAAGGGAGAAGGATAGAGAGTTAGAAACATGGAAGAAAGAGAAATATCAATCAGCTGCCTCCTGCACACCCCCTACTGGGGATATATGCCCGCAACCAAGGTACATGCCCTTGACCTGAATCGAACCTGGGACCCTTCAGTCTGCAGGCCAACACTCTATCCACTGAGCAAAACCAGTTAGGGCTCATTATACCTATTCTTATTCCTTTTGCCTACTCCCCCATGCCTGGAATTCCTTTTGCATACTTTCTCATGTAATCTTTGCCTTCTGTCTAACACAAGCAGCTGGCTCGGAGGGGAGGAGAATGGGGGCAGTCAGAGCATATTTTTGGGAATGGCCTGCAGCTCTCCCTTGTTGCTGGCTATATTGGAAAGTAAAATGCTCATACAGGATTCACCCTGTCTCTGCTTAATTGGCTCAAGCAGTGACAGGCAGCCCAAAGCCATTCCTTATCCACTTCCACAACATCTGGTTTCCTGTAGTTTCAGGGCCCTGAGCTGGCCCTGCCTGGGTAGCTCAGGTGGTTAGAGTATAGTCCTGATACCGCAAGGATGAGGGTTCGATCTCCCGTCAGGGCACATACAGGAATCAACTAATGAGTGCATAAAAAATGGAACAAATCAATGTCTCTCTCTCTCTCTCTCTCTCTCTCTCTCTCTCTCTCTCTCAATAAATATCTTTAAAATTTTTAATAAAATAAAGGCCTTGGTCTGATGTGCCAAAAATAATAGACAACAACTCTTTCTCCTTCCTGCCCTTTCTTAGTCCATTTGCCATTTGCTAAGGAATGCCTTCGATGGACCCCAAGTCTTCTGGGCATGAGAACCAATATTCCACCACGTTAGTGTGAGAGGGAAGCAGAATTTGCTCCCCCAAAATATCTCTTTGGAGACACTGATTACTTTAAGGAGGATATTTTTTAAGAAACAGAAGACAGGGAAAACCTTTGACCTTCACCATGCAGAAAAGATACTCTCATAGACAACTACGGTTTAATATAAACAGACGGCATAGACAGGGAGGAGCCTAGCAAGACCCATTGGAGCAAAGTCCTCCCTGTGTCCATCATCTCAAATGGCCCAACAAGCATGTGTTTACTAAACATTAACTCTTTTCATCTCCTTACTTGACCACTTAACATACCTGGCAGGAGTGGTCTCTATTTTTGTAAATGGTTGATGGGGAAAATAATGTATACGATGTATCCTGGGAGAATGAGTAGGAGCTGGGAAGAGGAGGGGGAAAGGGAGGGGAAATGGGACATACCAATAATACTATCAACAATAATAGAAAATATATTTAAAAAGAAAAAGAAGTGTAATATTTCCTGACACATGGAAATTAAATAGAATTAAAATTTCAGTGTTCATAAATACAATTAATTATATGGGAACAGAGCCAGTTTTTCCATATTACCTACGGGTGCTTTTGCACTAAAATGGCCGAGCGAGTGGTTGCAATGAACAACTCAGGCCTGGCAAAGCCTAAGATATTCACTATCTGCATCTTTCCAGAAAAGCACGAAACCCCTGAGGTTGAACTATTCGATTTCCCATCAGTAGAAGACATTCCCAATCCAGACAAGGCATTCCAGAAACACAAAATGGAGACGCAGTAAGTCCACCAGATACCCACAATGACGCCATCCAGGAGAGATCATACACTGCATCCACTCCTGACTAAGCAGGGAGGAGAGCGTAAGCCTTGCGTTCCTCCACTCCATTTTCAACGGGAGATGCAGATGGGACTTAACTCCAGCTCTCGAGCAGCACCATTAGTGTCCCAGATTGATGAACCGTAAATAGCAGGCCACTTTTTGCTGCTTCTTAACTGAACTGCAGCCACAGTACAAAAAGATAAATTTTCTTTGGGTTTCTTGGCAAGGAGCTCTCTCTATATATGTGATTTTGGCTTTTGTCTCCAAATTTCCTTCATTTATCAAAAATGTTGACAAAAAGGCTCTAATTAGATCATTCTAATCACAAGAAACTGGGTGTGATGGAAGACTTCAGAATCACTATCTGTTCTTTGCAAAACAAAACAGATAGGCTATTCTCCCTGTAGGGGCAGGAGATTTATCAAGAGACAAAAGGATGCAAAAAGCCAATAGATAAGGTGTAATTAAAGATCAGGCCTATAAATTTTACACTGACATAGATTTAAGAGGATTTGCAGGTAGAAATTCAGGATTTAAAACCCGAGTATCATTATGAAAATAATACCCGCTCAGTTCTGTATGCAACCACATTCTGTAATATACAGGTTTATTATCAAGACTAATACGCTGTGCCTTCCAGCCCTTTCATACAAAGAATTTAAATTACTCAGTGCCCAAGAAATTTCCAAAGTGGCCTATTTTCTTATTCCTTCAAGTATTCCTCCTCAATTAGCTACATGTTCCATGTATTGAGCATCTTAAATCTGTTTTAGAAACTTCAATCACCTACCATACCTCTGTGAGTTGTTAGAGGCATTAATTCAGAAAGGTTTGTGTATTCTTATAGGTTTTCATCCACCCCCCACCCCCACCCCCGCCATAATGTAATAAAATTATTTCCAATAGAATATTCAAGGTGGTTATAATACACGGTGGGGCAAAAGTAGGTCTATAGTTGTTTGTATAGGACATAATACAATCCTATATAATAAAAGCCTAATATGCAAATCAACCAAACGGCCCTGTTTGTGGGGGGCAGGGCCAGTGAGCAGGCTACGCCCGGCCAGCCAAAGCAGTTACCAGCAGGAAGAGTGAGAAGATGGCCATCAGAGGGGCAGCTGCAGTGACCAGCGACAGCAGAGGGGTGACTGGGGGGAGAGTGTACTGGCCACTGCTGGCTGGTGCTGTCCCCCAATCGGCCCGCCAGTAGCCTCCCACAGAGGAAGGCCAGACTGGCTCCCAGACTGGGAGAGGGGACAGGACAGGCTGAGGGACACGCCCACCACCCCATTGGTGCTGGAATTTTCGTGCACCGGGCCTCTAGTAATTAATAAAGAATAAACTGTGTTTTTGTGTGTTCACAATTGTAAACCTACTTTTGCCTGCCCTGTAGTGCTCTCTTCACTGGCTCAAAGGCCAAAAGGAAAAAGAAAAGGAAAAGGAACTGCAGAACACCATATAGCAGAGAGGGCTGAAGTCTATTCGACTAAGCTCTGACTGGAAACTAAAGCGGCATCTCTTAGAGTAAAGCGTAAGCGATCAGTTTGATATGCGATGCTCTGTAATATCCAGCAGACAGCGGGCAGCTCCAAACTAGCCTCTGGAACCCCAGCCACCGGGAAGTCAGAAAAGGAGAGGCTGCTGCGTCTTTTGGGAAATGACAAGTTTGGCTCAATAACTCGTTAACAAGTGGAGTGCAGGAAATACATTCGGGGGAAACAGGTTGAGAACACAGGCGGGAGGGGTCACGTAAGGCACTTCAATAACCTCGAGGCAAAACAAGCTGGAATATGTGAACTTCCAGGGAATCACAAAAGGTCTGAACAGACAGAAGTCGGCATGAAGGCGATTCCAAGCGGACCTCCGGGAGAGTGTAAGAGAGGCCACCGGCCTGGGAGGCCGCTCAGCAGTCACTTACCCGAGTAGGCCCAGTACGGGTCCCCGGACGCCTTGCGCCTGCGGATCTGCGAGGAGCTGCTGTGCCTGCCGTCCTGAAGGGAGCCGGCGTAGCCTTCGGTCAGTGCTGGAAGGAAGACAGAGAGCCACAGTGAGACGAAGGCAGCACCCCTGAGCCCAGGAAGGTGCCAAAGGCACACCGGCAAGTGGCTTTTTGGAAGCACGGGCCTTGGAATAACGAATAGAACCTATTGGCTTTACAGGAAAACAGCTGCGGGAGACGCTAGAGACACTGCCGTGGTGACTATTAATATCCATCACAGCCTACAACAAGCCAAGGAGCTCAATGCACTGGGCACTCTATACACATTATCTCCGTTAGTCTGCGAGGCAGGCACCCTGACCTCAAAGAAGTCTGTAAGGTGCTCAGGGTCGTACAGCTAGAAGGCTGGAGCCTGCATCAGGCCCATGTGGCGGGCGCAAAGGGCTGTAGCCTCAGTGACCTTCAGAGAGCAAGGGTCACTCCGTGTCTTTCACAGGTGGAGGGAGAGAGGCTCAGAGCCCAGGTCGCTGAGGGTAAGGTGCAGCAGGTCACAGACCCGAACTCAAGTGCCTACATCAACGCCAGGGCTGCTGCCCCCACAGGCAGCACAGCCTGAGCCTCGGAGGCCCCCAATGACGTGGCAGACTTCCACATCCTTTGGACCCCACGGAGTCAGGCACCTATTGTAGGTGGGAATAGGAACTCTAAAACCCTCCTAGGACTACAGAAAAACACACTGGCCAGGTGGCTCCCTTGGCTGGGGTGTCCTCTGTACACCAAAAAGTTGCAGGTTGGTGCCGAAACCGGTTTGGCTCAGTGGTAGAGCATCAGTCTGCGGACTGAAAGATCCCGGGTTCCATTCCGGTCGGGGGCATGTACCTTGGTTGCAGGCACATCCCCAGTGGCGGGTGTGCAGGAGGCAGTTGGTCGATGTTTCTCTCTCATCAATGTTTCTGACTCTATCTCTCTCCCTTCCTCTCTGTGAAAAATCAATTTTATATATATATATATATAAAGTTGCAGGTTGGAATCCCAGTCCAGGCACACACCTAGGTTGTGGGTTCGGTCCCTGGTCAGGGTGTGTATGAGAAGCAACCGAGCCATGTTTCTCTCACATGTTTTTCTCTCCCTCTCTCCCTAAAAAAAACCAATAAAACTATTCTCAGGTGAGGATTAAAAAAAAAGAAAGAAAGAAAGAAAGAAACACAGCTTAATGGTGTATTTTTTGAAAACTCAAACTGAATCTGATCTTCAACCCCATGGTGGAGCTTCCATCTGCCAGCTCCTGTGTTCAAAGCCCACCCACCCCGCCCCCATCCCCTCATGGATGCAAATCTCCTTTGTTGTGAGCCCGCACCTGAGTGCACCGAGGTGTAAAAAGACAAACGTCACAGGTGCCCGGAATCCAAAATGAAATGGAATTACACTTCAAACAATACACCCCAGCTGTCTATGTTAACGTTTAAGCACATCCAAACAAAATCGAATGTGCTTTTAAAAAGCAATGAGAGCGGTTAGGGGAACCGTACAGTCAATTAAAAATTAGGACGGCACCAGGAAAGCATGATACATTTTCTATCCCGAATTAGCCAAAGGAATAATGACAATAATAATCTCACCAGGATGGCATTAGGGATGCAGACACCGAGACAGTTGTGAAGTAAATGAGGAAACGTATAAAATACTTTACGCTTACGTGTCAACTGCAAAGACCGGCTTTAATGCTTAAACAAATAACAAAGATATTCGAGCAAGATGAACCCTCCGAGGGAAAGAAGAAATCTTTGGAAATGCGGAAACACATCGGAAAAGCAAGATTGGTTGTCTTTCACGCCTGCCTGCTCATTGGTCCTGAAGGACCGAGTGAAAATCTAAGTCCCTCTTCACTTTTAGAGTATGCTGAAGTTTTCGGTACCGTCCATCTACTCCATCCTAGCTTCTGCAGATGAGCCATACACAGCCCCGGGAAGTTGATCATTCTAAGCTTCGACGGATCAAAATTCAATCTCTCACGTCCTAACCTACTTTGTGTCCATATACTAACGCACCCCAAGTGAATCACTGCTAATTGTCCGTGTATAGGGGAAGCTTTTTAAATGTCTCTCTTTGCTGCGTATCTTAGAGCTGGTTCACTCTGACTGTTCCCAAATAATTCTTCCTGGTAGTATCAGGAGCATGAGTAAGAGTGTCTTGACCTTGGGAGTAATCCGTGTCGCTTCCGTTAGGGCATGTGACTGAGCCTCCGTTTCCTCGTCTGTAACACGGAGCTAAAAAATCCAACTTCATAGGACAGTTACTTAGAAAGACAAGCTATTGTGAGCAGAGCACCTATCTAAACATGGGGCACATGGCGCTTTTAAATGCCTGGTAACACAGTGGCAGTTTGTGGCTGTCACTGTTTTTGAATCCACCACAGCCCCCCACTTCCTTAGCCAGAGTCAGACACTGGAGAGCCGTGCCCCCTTACCTCTCCTGTCTCCCTGCCAGCTGTGTGTGTGCGCGCGTGTGCGTAATGGGGGGGGGGGGGGGGGCACAGCGGAATGACACTGCTTTGGCTTGAGCCAGTCAGACCATGTCCCTGGCTCCCAACAATGTGTTTAGAAATGGGGACATCCCCCACCGATTAGAGAGGTCCTCCTCTCTTCCTGAGCTCCCGGGACATGAGCTGGAAGCCTGGGGGGGGGGGGGGGGGGGTGACTGAGGACCCAGCAAGGGGTCAGCAGAGGGGCTCAGTGACGGAACCACGCCAGAGGAAGCAACATCTGTGGATGATTTCTGTTGCCAAATTTTAGGCCAGGGACAAAGCCAACTTAAAACCAACCCCGTGGAAGCTTGAAATCTGCATGAACCAACTACCTGCCAAAGTTTACTTTTCTGTCTCTTATATGCAAAAGGTCCCCAAATGATACAAATTGTGACCTCGTGGCCTTCAAACAAGGCATTCAACTCCTGATCGTCAAGTTCTCCATCCATAAAGGCTACTGTTAAACTTCAGCTCTGGCTCTCAACTCTGGATGCTTTAATAATAATAATAACAACAACAACAACAACAACAATCCTATATAATAAAGAGCTAACATGCTGATTAGACTGATGGCACAGCGACCTTCCTGAGTGACCTTACGGAATGACCAGTGGGTGGGGGGCGGGCTGCAGGGCCTACTCTTGCACCAAGGTCATGCACTGGGCCTCTAGTAACGTAATAATAAAGAACCCTATACCATGGACCCTACCTACAGATATCAGTATTTTTTTAAGTTACTTAGGGATGAAAAGCACAAACCTCCCTGGATAAGCCAGACCCAGGGTCCAGTTCATGCTCAGCTTCTGTCCTGCAACCTGTAACTTGGCATGTTAAGTACAACACGAGTGAAGAGCTGGCCTGGCAGAGCCAACCACCTGCTGCAGAATCACCCGGGTGTGGCGTTAACCTCAGAACTTGGACCAACAAACCTGAACGAACCAGAGTTCTGACGAACAAACGAACCAGGTTAAGGAATGAGGTTAACCTCAAGGGTGTTAACTCCTGTGCCTGTTACAGGAGATGTTCTCTAGGATCACGATCTCCACAGCCAGTCCTCCTTTTTTCTTCTCCTTTTTTCCCCTGCAAAGGAGATGCTTTCCATTTCCCAGAACCCTGGAGAATGTCAGGCAGGGACGGAGTAGGGTGCAGGCAGCCAGGCTGTCTCTCCTCCGTGTGGCTTCCACGCTGGCAGCTGCATCACCCAACCTGCTGGACGGCAAAGGCAGGGCCAGAGCTGCGTCGGGTAACCTGCCAGCCCCGAGTAGCAGACACTGATGCCAAAAGTCTTTACCTGGACTGGACAGAGGCTATAGGTTTGGGGTTCCAATACCGGCTGGCTCCCCAACCCACATATTAGTGAAAAGATCTGTTTCATCCAAGCATCAAGGGGGTTACATATCCGGAGGGCCTCCCCCGACTCTGCAAATCAAGGCACCCCGCCCCAAGAGCAGACAGACCCCTTCCCAGCCATCGGCACACGTCGCACTGGTGTGAGCAGCTAGTTCAACTTGGAACAGAAGGAAGCGGTGTGGTTGTGCTGTGCACAGACAAAAGAACAAGACGAAACCAGTTTGGCTCAGTGGTAGAGCGTCGGCCTGCGGACTGAAAGGTCCCGGGTTTGATTCCGGCCAAGGGCATGTACCTTGGTTGCAGGCACATCCCCAGTAGGGGGTGTGCAAGAGGCAGCTGATCAATGATTCTCTCTCATCGATGTTTCTAACTCTCTATCCCTCTCTCTTCATCTCTGTAAAAAAAAAAAAAAAACACAACAACTGTAACATCCAGGGCAGAGCCATCTCCAGGAAGGTGGGTCCCGCTTTCTTCATCTCACTCCCCAGAGGACGGAGGACGGAGGTAGAATGCGGGGCTGGAATTGGCAGGAAGCCCGGCTGGAGTAGCTCCGGTGGTTGAGGGTCATGTTAGAACCCCAGATGGGGCCAGTGGGGGAGGCAACCAATGATGTTTATCTCTCATCTCTCTCTCTCTCTCTCTCTCTCTCCATGTCCTCAGGCAAAAAGCCTGCTTCTGCAGAGCATGCTGCTCAGCCTCTGAGCTCCATAGAGATCAGGAACTCGCAAACTACCATGCAGGGTGGAACCTGCACCTTGCAGACGACAGCTATTCAACTGGGAGTGAGGACATTAATAAATACATGAAAGGCGGGGAGGGTGGTGCTGTGTCTGTCGGGGGTAAGATTATGTGTATATGCTGTGTTTTTATAAAGCACAAGCAGAAATACCACCTTCTCCTCCAGTCTCACTTTCTAGACACTGCCCCCCTCTCAGAACCAACAAACATCTACAAGAGAAGCCGGAGGGAATGACCGGGAGCCTCAGAGCAGCTCTTTGGGGCGGCAGCGCCGAAATGCCCAGGGTGGCAGGGGACTTTACCCCCCGGCCCGTGCACCACGCGGCAGAGATGACTGTATTTAGCGTTCCCCGTCATTTCCTCCCTGTCAGTGACGTGTGATTTCTTTTTCCCTGAATGAGAACATAATGGCAGACTGCTGGCGCTTGCATTTAAATCAAAACAAACTCTCAGTTCCCAAATGTATGTTAATCGCTTTACAAAGTTTTTCTTTAAGAAAAAAAAAAAAAACTTTTTAAAATTATTATTTGAACAGCAGTCAAGAAGACCTATGTAGTATCTTAAAGCACTTAATGCTTTCCTGGCAAGGAGCGGAGACTTGCAGAGAGACGCAATCCGTGGTTCCCGAGATACAGACTCAGCACACCAGACCCCATCAATTTTAATACTCCTTGTATCTCCCAAACCCCAGCAGCCGGCCAACGGCGGCAGGGCGATGAGAGGTATGGTGAGGCTATGAATCACGCTATTGATTTTCAATATCTCCTCTGCAGAAAATTAAATTATGCAAATGCATGCCTTTACGGGTCCTTACCTTAATGTAAAATTGCATCCCTGTTTATGTCAGCAACTTAATTACACAATTAGAAATGGAGAACGCTTATGAAAAGATGTAGCTTCATTCTTCAGAACAGACAATAGGTGTAAATCTGCCCTTAATTACCGTGTGTCTAACAAGGAGGAGGAGCTGCCGTGGCACAGAGGACCAGGTCCTCCGGCACCAAGCCCCCGCGGGAGCTGAAGCTGCCGGTCAGCAGAAAGCACAGGGGCCTTTAGGTGGGGACCCCACGCTTGGAAGAACTGGGGCCACGGTGATGTGACAAGGACAGAGGGCAGAGGCCGTTCAGGCCTGGACACGGAGGTGGACTCCCGCTCGGAGAGGTCCTGTCTGGTGTGAGTTTAACCAGCAGGAGCGCACACACACACACACACACACATGCACACCCACATGTACACACACCAGCATGTTGACTAACCTGGGCATGAGGGAGAGCAAGTGTAGGCAGCCTTCTAAGATCTGGATATTTTAATCATAGAATGAGTTTAGAAAGGAAAACCCCAGCGACCCCCACCATCCAGGACCATCTGAGTCTCTGGGTTCTGGCAGGTGACAGGTGGCAGTGGAGATCACAGTGGAGAGCGTGAGGCAGCCACCGCTGCTGGCCTCACTCAGCAGGAGGCCTCGGGCCCTGTGCAGAGCTGAGCCAGGGTTCGTATTTTCATCAGGGAGTTCTCATCCACTCTGCCACCACCTCTGAGAACTCCTACTGGGCATCCCGCGTTTCCTTCCTGGAGCGAAGAGGACAAAAAGTTTCCAGACCCAAAGTCTCAATTCTCTCCTACAAAAACACCCTAAGAGTTACCTCCACTGAAGAGGCCAAGGGAACTGACAATACTCCCCGTGAAACCGACAGGACTACCGGATTCAGTCATGAGTTAATCCCCCAGAGCACCGGACACGGTTTCCAAGAAGAAATGTTTTTATGCGGGGAACATAAAGGCAGATGAGTCCTCCATCTGCCGCAGCCCTGACCTTCAGGAGGGTTCTCTCTCTAAGCCTTACTCTGGGTTTCACGGAACTGTTTCCCGTTGTGGTACCTCGCGTGTGTCACTGTGCAGGCTGAGCATTCTCCGCGCAAAGACACCAGCTCCTCTAGAAGCACCACATTAGATAACATTCCTGATAAACGCGGCTTTCCGGTGTCACTGTCCGAGACAGGGGTCCCTGAATCTACCTGGGGTCAAAAATAAACGTTTTTGGCCCACAATTCCAAATGCAGAAATTGAAACTGCAGAGTGGAACTAATGTCTTATTGCTTTTACCGAAGGTGGGATGTTTACATGCAGGCACCTGTGCACCTGAAAACGAATGGCAGTCTGAGGTGCTCACCAAGAAAGGAAGGCGTGGTCCCCACAAGCATGTCAGCGTAACCACGGCATTCCTCCACCTGAGGTGGCATCTCGTCATGTTGAAACGACAATGCCCACTGATCCCAGCTGTGTCATGATCTCCCCCCTCCCCCCCCCCCCCCCCCGATGAGGTGATCAGGTGGCAGAGGTTAGGCAGAGGTGAAACCAGTTAGTTTGAGACACGACCAGCCCGAAGTTCCATCCACAACCTGGTCACCCATCTCACACCCAAAGCAAAACCCTGTAGTGGCCCTAGAGGGTATCTCAGCTTTCACCTTGTAGGTCCAATTCTAGATCATTCCAAAGGACTTAGACGCCTGGGAGAATTGGGCCAGCTTCCATTCAAAATTGAAAACCTCAAAACGAAGACATTCCGGTTCCCTGGTGCCAGAATGGAAATGACTTCGGGCGATGGGCGGATGGTGCCCACACAGGGTCCTGGGTCACACTACCAGAGTCACTGCCAGAAACCTGCCCCCCGAGAAGCAGTGAGAGCACCCCGGCTTTCAAACCCAGGGTGCCTGCTTCCGGAGCGGCGGGCAGCCCGTGGAGCAGGCTGTTTGTCTCTTATTATAACAGCGCACACAACAAACTAATTAAAGATCCCTCAAGGATGGCGAAATCGCTACCGAGCATAATTTTCTCCGCATTTTGAAGAGCATTTAAGAACATTAAAACCACACAATAGTCTAAAATGAATAAATCTTTATCTTTTTTTTGTGCCTACAATGAGCAAAAAGTATCAAATTATAGTCAGAGTAATTCAATATTCCAATCAGCCCCTCATCTCCTTTGTGCCCGGCTTTCAATTAATTGTAGTCAAACGTACTGAGGGTGCCCTCCCCCCAAAAAAGGCAGAATCAAAAGGTTCGTTCCTTTGTAACTACTTCATTTACAAATAGTCCCTCGGATATTTGTGATACTGAACTGACCTCAGATATAATAGATTATATTACAGTAAATTGCCTATTTTATCACATTCAAAGGTACTTATTGTCCCAACTACAAAAATATATTTTTTTCCTCATCTGAAGTGATAAAGAGACCTCACACAGAGCCATGACTCTTTCAAGTAAAACAGGTAATTGACACTTCAAGGGACGGGGAAGCACACGCAGCATGGTGTCCTAGTGGGCAAAGAACACACAACAGGCTTGTACAAAGGACTGAGGTCAGGGGGAGACGCAAAATACTGTAATTTTCTCCTTGTTATTTTCCTCTAAAGTACTGATCCCAAAAGGCGGAAACCATTTTTTTTTTTTTTAATCAGACAGGATGAAAAGGGACAAAAACTACAGCCATGCCTCCACAATGTTAACTACATCACAGTGTTAACACTTCAGAAACAAACACGCATGTGTCCCAACAGGTCCAAGAAAGGGTACGCTGGAAAGCGGATTTATACGGGAGCGCAGAGGCACCCTCCTAAAAAAGAATTAGGTGTCTGACTTCAAGTATTTTATAACGTCCGGTAGAAATAAATCAACCAACTCTTCCAATCCATTTTAATGCTGTTCGGCTTTCAAAGAATCCTCTCTCTCGATTTTATAAAATTCCTGCGAAAATGAGGAGTCCTCATGGGGAGCGTTCTGCTAATGTGGACTGTCACAAAGTCTGACTTTCCATCTGACCACTGGACCATCTGAATCCTTAATAATCAACTGAACTGGCCAATACAGATCATACGGGTCCCCGACGGCATTCTGGTGGCCACCAGGCTCAATACAGCCACTAGCCCAGAAGCTCTGTTTCACCCACTGTACATGTCTGCATGTGTATTTCATGAATCGCCAACATGGAAAAACCCAGGTGGGAGCTCCAATATCTGTTTGTTTGTTTTTAACAGGAGCTGAACTTTGTTCCCAAATAGCACGAAGATGCTAGGTGAATAATGCTTAGCTTCTTAGAGAAGAATCATGGCCCCACCCAGTCACCTTTGATCCTTTTCATTTCCTGTTTAGTCCTTTATGGCCATCTAAGTGTGCCACCCATGATGTGGCTCAATAATAAACTGCTTACTAAGTCAAGTATGCCTATGAGGTGGGCATTATTAACATATCAACAATACAAAGGCCCATATAATCCTCCCAATAATCTTGTGGGTGAGGTACAATTGTTCAGACATGGTGTATAACCTGCCCAAGAACACATGTATATTACTCTCAAACCTAGGTAGTTGACACCATAGTAAAACTATTCTTCATGAACTTCAATTTTAGGGATTATATAAAAATTTTAAAAAACACCTGCTCTAAAGTAACCATCACAAGTGAAAACCAGTTTGTACGTAGGCCTCAGAAAACTAATCACATAACAAATTCAAGTCTACTCTTCCCAACACTATTGGCAACTGTCTAATATAAACCCACGTAATAAGAATCCTAACAGAAAACAAGAGAGTGATTTGTTTAACGTGATGTGAGAACACTCAATCACAATGATACAAACATTGGGTATTGTCTATAAAAAAGAAAGTAACTTCAAGACAAAATATTAACTTACAACTGGAGTTAGCGAAACAACGTGATACATTGATTAATAAATTCTCTGTGTCTGCTCTTTAAGGCTTGTAATCGTGGCTGCCCAATAAATTTTTATACCTCAGAAATAAAGAATAAGCTTTATAACTTGGACTTCTTCTACTACAGTTAAGACATTTACATACACATAGTCCCTGTGAATAGCTGCATAAAAAATATTTAATAAAATGGATACTTTTTTTTTTTTTTTTTTTACAGAACAAAAAGAAATGGATCCAAAAATAAATGCTACTTAAATGTTGTTGGCTGCCCATTTTAAAACCATGGCACATCTACTAACCCCAGCAAAATGTGCCCGCACTGAGCACAGGACTCACGTTTCAGAACTCGGATGTAGTGAGCATCTTGGTGACAAAAAATACTCACCAAGATAATTCCCAAACCACAGCCACACGCTGTAAGCCCTGGTTTGGGGTCACATACAAAGAGCACTCCAACCATCACACCCTTTGCTTGGCCCAAGATACCAAGCACAACTGTGGATAGAGCTGAGTGGCTTAGTGAACCCACAAACCTGAGACTTTTAGGACCGAGTCCAGACACCACTGTGAGGGGTGCCATGATGGAGCCACGTTACAATAGAGCCGGTGGAGCCATTTCAGAGGGACTGCCCTGCACACCTCGTTTTCTTTACCTTCCTAACTGGACCAAACCACCACCACTCCAGTCAGTAAAAAAGACAACAGTGTTTGTAGGAACAGTGGGCTTTGCTGGTGACCAAATTGTTGTTAACCAATCAATTAAGTGCAAGTGTAAACTTTGGAATCTCGAGGCAGTCTATGAAGTACAGATCTATCCTTAACTCATCTAGCACCAATGAACCCTTTAAACACACACACACACACACACACACACACACACACATATACATATATATACATATATACATATATATACATATGTGTGTGTGTGTGTGTGTGTGTGTGTGTGTGTGTATATATTTCAGAGAGGGAGAGAGAGAACGAGATAGAAATATCAATGATAAAAGAGAATCATTGATTGGCTGCCTCCTGAAAGCTCCCTACTAGTGGAGAAGGAGGTCTCGCAACCCGGGCATGTGCTCTTGACCCAAATCGAACCCAGGACCCTTCAGTCCAGTCCCCAGACCGACACGTTATCTACTGAGCCAAAACAGCTAGGGCAACACCAATGAACTCTTGGTTAAAAAACGTATGTCATCTTCCTCCTCTATTTCCAAAAAAGCCCTGAGTCCCTGTCCTGTGGGGAATGTGAGGTATCACCACTGGGGCTACTGCCTGAATCTGTACTTTCTGAATTGCAATTCCTTTGATTTCAAATAAACTGTTTTTGTTCAATTATTGTCTTCTAGATTTTTAGGTTGACACAACTTAAATCCTGGCCACCTAGTGACCTATAATTGTCTATTTATTCCTCACAACTCTGTGGGTTTGGTCAGCAAAGCATCTACACCTTCACACACAGTAGTTCCTAATTCCTTCCGGCCAGGAAAAGAATTCAGAGGGAGTGTGGTAAGATGTACACAAGTATTCATGGTCTCCCCAAGGTCGGACGTTACTGCACCCAGGCATTCAGGAGACCTCACCCCACATCGTTCCTGTCCTCCCAGAACATCAGGCACAAGGCGGGTCGCCCAACAACTACATAAATTACCATCTGCACACGTGGGGAAACAACATGACCATTGCCAGTAAGTGAACAAACGTGGCAGAGCCACAGAGATCGCAGTGAGGAAGAAGGGTACTCGGAGACAGCAGTCAGGGCAGGAGATGGCATTTTGGTTGGAAGCACTGGCAGGATGAGACCACGGAGTGAGAGCACAATGGGAGGACAGCAGGTGAGGACAGCAGGTGAGGAGAGGTGTGGCATCGGGAGCCAGCTGGGGGGCGTGGGGAGCTGCTCTGTGGAGAAGAGGGGCTGACAAGGCACAGGGGCTGGATCCTTAGGGCTTTCGGGCTTTGACATGAACTCGAAGGACTCCGGGAGGAGTCAGGTCCAGTTTCTGCTTTCCTTCAAAGCCACTTTATTGAGGTGTAATGGTTTGCGGTATAATTACAGAGTTGTGCAACCATAACAGCAATCTAACTTTAGGACACTTGTAGCAAAGTATGCTTTAGAAAGGTGATCTGCTAAGGAAGGCAACAGACGGGAGGGAGGCAGGGAGAGCCAAAAACGGTGGCCGCAGGGTGAGGCCACACAAACCATTCATTAAATGTGTGCCTGCAACTGTGTGCAGGCAGCCCGTGCTCCTGGAGGCAAACCGTGGAGAGAAAACACTCTCCAGACATTCACCTAACTACCTACCCATCTCGCCTTTTTGTTTTATTTCCTATTATTGCCTGCCATTTCCCTTTTGCCATTTACCTCTTGAATTAGGATATGTACTAATTATACCAGGCAATTAATTGTTCATATATGTCAATAAAAATTTAAAAAAAAAAAACAGTTATTGAGAGACAAGCAAGATACAACTATTGGCAAACAAAATGAGGAGAAAACTGCAACAACAACAAAAAACCCATTATCACTATACTTTCCGTTAGAGCTATGCAGTGCATAAAACTGTACCCTCAATATTATACAAGAAAAAACTACCTACCTGTATAATACCTACTATGGATGTTGAAGATTTAGGTAGGTGATTATTTTAATAACAGTTTTTTCATTGTTTAAATATAGACATCCATGTGGATGGCTTTAAACTCAACTTGGTTTTTCTTTGCCTCCCTAAATAATCTTTTATTTAAATAAAGAAGAAAAAAAAACTCTTCCACGGGTAGCTATAAGCAATGAAACAGTAAGTGACCTAAGTAAAGGGGAATTAATACATTAAATCTACGGCAATTCATGTCTGAATGATGACAAAGAGTTTGTCTTTAGTGACTCTTCAGAGCTGTCTCTAGTCATGAAAATATATTCAGAAACAAGTATGCTTTGCGGCTGGTAGGGAAATAAATTACCAAATATCCCTTTCTCTGCAATTCCATGTCCACGGACCAATTCTCCCTCCTGACACTCGGACAACAGGCCTCCCACGGGCTTTGTATGACTCAATCCGTGCAGACCTGACCGAAATCTAAAAGAAAAAATAATAATAACCCAAGGAATTGGGTAGCATTGCCCAGGCAACCACTTCCATGCTGCTGGTGAGAATACCCCAGGGCTCAAGTTCATTTCTGTTGTCTCCATTCTCACTAGGTGCTAGCTCCCCTTCCTTTCCAGAAAGCAGGAGGTGTGCTTGGTTCTCTTTGGTTGTAGACAGAGACCTTCAGAAGCGAGAGTTTAGCCGAAACCAGTTTGGCTCGGTGGATCAAGCGTGGACCTGTGGACTGAAGGGTCCCAGGTTCTATTCCAGTCGAGGGCATGTACCTTGGTTGCGGCACATCCCCAGTAGGGGGTGTGCAGGAGGCGGTTGATAGATGTTTCTCACTGATGTTTCTAACTCTATCCCTCTCCCTTCCTCTCTGTAGAAAATCAATAAAATATATTTGAGAGAGAGAGAGAGAGAGAAAGCGAGAGAGCGCTTGCACTCTGCCTTGAAGAGGAATTATTCTCCTGAAATAACTGATGCAAGTCTCAACAAGAACCACTTAAAAGGGCCGTTAGACTCTTAACCACAATGATGTAATTAAAAACTCTAACTGCATACGAACGTTCACCAGGTCACATCAAGGTGGCCAAATTAAACCAATTATTGGGGATGTGTGTGTGTTTGTGCGGTGGTGGTGGTAGGGGGAGGGGTGTCTTTTTTGGAAAAAGAGTTATTTAACCAAAAGTCTTCTCCTGACAAAGAAATGGCAGCTATTAAATACAATGTTTACTTCTTTTTCCATTTCTGGTTGTGCTCTTTCTAAAACCTTCTCTGACTCTGACCAATTACACCAAAAAACATATTTGAAGAGTCAAATGGAAAAGCAGTTTGATGACTTTGGAAAGCGCAGACCCAAAATTGAAAGTTTCGGTTCAATTTTCCCTTTTGTTCCTCTCACTGTTTGTTTACAAGAATCTGAATGAAGTCAACTGCAAGGAGACATTTCACCTCTGGATTTAACCCCTCTTCTGGCTGCAGTGCAAACCGGGCATCAGAAGAGGAACGAAAAGACTTTCCCTTGTTTTTATAAACACGATGACGGCTGAAAGGAAATTCTGTACTTTCCGAAGCTTCCCTCTCAGGTGAAATCGAAGGAAACAAATCGTCGGTCTGGTTTTTAGACAGCGGATGAGAGAGAGAGAGCATCTGCAGGGCATCCTCAGGAACAAATCGGTACAGCACGTGTGCCAAGCTATAGGACCACGGACTGAGGAAAGCCTGAGCGAATTCTGAGAAATACACTCTTAAAATACTAGTTACAAAGGCTTATTAAACGCATTTGCTCTTACAGATCAGCCCTGTGTCAGCAGTGAGTGTTCCTGGAAGGGGTGAAACAGGAAAGGCTTTGCAAGCAGGGGACACCTCGGTCTTTCTCCGGGGCGTGACTGTGTTCAGGCCAATCTATTCTTTTATATTTAACAAAACGGAAGCAAAAAGGCGCAGCTATGCCCCGTGTTATAGTTATATTAGTGTGATGTCTGATTTACATGTTAAGGATTTAAAACAGTGTGAGAACAACTGTTTGTGTGATTTAAAATAGGAGTGAAAGCATTTATTTTTATGAGTGATTCATATTTAAAGCGTGAATCGTATTTCTGATTTTATTCTGATATTATTTTTGAGTGAAAGAATTTATTTAAAGTGTGTTTGAGACTTAGGATAAGTAAATTTATTGTGTGTGACTTGAGTCCGTGTCGTGAAACTGAAGTCTTAAAAAGTGACTCTGAGCCCCGCCTGTGTGGACGCCCTGACGTGTGTTTATCTGGAAAGTTGTAAACATTTTTCCCCTCGTAAATTCAATTTGAAATTGTAGACCAAAAGCGAGGCAAAAAATACCTGGAGACCCCTGGTGAGACACGCTGAAGAATCATCATGACTCAGCAGGAAATGGCCATAAGAAGGGAAATAGAGGCACCAGATTAGAGACCAGGAAGGGTCCTCCACCTGCCCTGCTCTCCGCTCCCTCCTCTCCCTGTTGGAGATACTGCGTGCGGCTCAGCCCCAGTGCGCTGTCACTCTGCCTGTGAGCCAGACAGTGACCGGTAGTGACCAAAGCGCTGAAGTAGCGTGCTCCTGTCCGGTGTGTATGTCTGTCGGGGCGGGTCTCCAGGTGACCTGCCTAGGCTTCTGGAAACCACCTGGACTCTGGTAAATAAACCGTGGGATTCGTGCATCTTAATATGTGTCTCTGTGTTCAGTTTGTGCTCGGTCAATTTTAATCAAGTACTGTGGGCAAACCCGTATAAGTCCAGTTCTCCTCTGGCCGAGGGACCCCAGTCACCTGTGCATACGTTCCCACCTGAGGCTGAGTTGGAACACCCCGGCCCCTGCGGCTCAGTTGGTTAGGCACCGGCTCCTGCTCCAAAGGTTGTGGATTTGATTTCTGATCAGGACACATGCCGGGTTGTGGGCTAGATCCTGGGGGTGGTGGAGGACGCAGTGGATATTTCTCTCTCTCCCTTCCTTTCTTTCTAAAAATCAATAAACTGTTCTTTAAAAATAAAAATGGCTGCAGATTTTAGGTGTGTTAGAAATCATGCATGATATTTGAGGTTTATTTGGGAATCAATATTTTGGAAACAGAAAAAGCACTCTGTGAAATTCACTTAGAAATGTCCCTTCACCCGGCAGGCGAGAGGACTGGAGTAGAAATGCTCAAACCCCAGACCAGACAGTGGGTGGAATAAAGAGAGGGGGCTAAAGAAGTTGTGGCAGAAACAAAGATTGTTGTTTTTTTAAAATAAATGTTTCAGGAAGAAGTAAGGATACTTTTTAAACTCTCTCTCTCTCTGTCAATAAAATAAATTCATTCCTAAAATGAATGCCTCCTGCCCTGCGTTAGCTTCTACATTTAACAAAGAAAATGAGTTAGGATGCTGAAGACAGCTAGTACTTCTTCAGCACTCACTATATGCGGAGCTGCCAGCGGGCTATCTCATTTCGTCCTCCCCGGAGTGCTGAGGGGTGACTAGGTCCTCGCAGCATCCCGGCTCCCCAGGCAGGACAGGTAACCGAGCACCTGTCCCCATCCCGTCCCACGGCACAGGACAGAAAAGGGAAGGCTCTAGCCCAGCAGTCGGCAAACTCATTAGTCAACAGAGCCAACTATCAACAGGACAAAGATTGAAATTTCTTTTGAGAGCCAGATTTTTTAAACTTAAACTTCTTCTAACGCCACTTCTTCAAAACAGACTCCCCCAGGCCGTGGTGTTTTGTGGAAGAGCCACACACAAGGGGCCAAAGAGCCGCATGTGGCTCATAGCTGCGGTTTGCAAACTACTGCTCTAGGACATCCAGAGTCTGCAATATGGAAATGGATGGGGCAATATAGGTTCTTTTAAAAACATGTATAAAGGCCCAAATGTAAAATGTTTCCACAGAACATATTTGCATCCAGGACTCCCCTGGACGACTTTAATTTCACTTACTGCATCTCAGGGACCCCCCTGGGCACCTAGATGTCCAATCCTGTGTCCCCCAAAGAAACAGGGTGCTTTCGATGGTCCTTGAGAGAGATTTCACATGGGAAGGATTCCCACTGTTAAACCTCTCTAGTTGCAACTAAAAATACTGCAACAAAAAGTGATAATTCCTGAAAATTATTATATGGCTTGCAAAAGAGAAGTCTAACACTGCAGCCCACACAGGAAGGCATTACACTGACACCAGCTGACTGCCGAGGAAACAATATCCTCTCCGCACGGAGGGAAGGCATTTCCGCGCGGGCACGTGTCCACGTCGGGGCTGAGCACCGGGCAGTTCCAGAGCCTTCGGAGGGGCCGCAGGGCCTGTGCAGGGCCTCCAGCCACAGGGTTTCAAATTCTCAGCAAGAAACGTGAGTGTAAAGCAGCTCAGTAACATTTTTCACTTGAAGTCCACATTAAAATGGTATTTTGGACATACCGGATGGGACAACAAAACGCAATCTCCAGGTTCCCGTCTGAAACAGGTTCCGTTAGCAGGACGAAGGCAGCTCCTCTGTCTTTTTGTGCGACCTGTTTCCCATCATGCTCTGGCTAAGCACACAATGGGACCTGGGATACTTCAGTGAAACCCTCCCTCCTCCGTCTGCCTGCCCCTCCCCACAAACCAGGGCCTCAAGTGCTTCTGTTTCCCCTCCTCCCCACAAGAGAGAAAGGCAGCAGGGAGAGGGGGTGTGAGTGTGTGTGTGTGTGTGTGTGTGTGTGTGTGTGTGTGTGTGTGTGCTGGCCTCCTCTCTCCACTGCTTCCTTCGGCTGTGGGAGTGGGAGGCTCATAAATCAGCAGGAGGCCTAATGGCTGGGCGGGAATGCGGGAACAGCATCACGGGGTCCGGCATGCGGGCCCTCCTGTTCTCCAGAGGGGACCGCGTGAGGGGGCCACATCGCACGCAGAGAACAGTTTGGTTTCAGACACTGCTATCTCTGGAAAACAAAACCTAACCGGTCACTGTGTTGGACCTGAACACACAGTTCCCCTTTGCGCAGTGACCGTGGAGGTTTTCCAGGTAACAGGACATTAGGGCCTTTCCCAGATTTTACATCCGGTGGCAAACATTCAAAGAGGGCTGGGCCCAGCTCCCCACAGCCACTCTTTCTTTTTCTTTTTTTAAATATATTTTATTGATATTTTACAGAGAGGAAGGGAGAGAGATAGAGAGCTAGAAACGTCCATGAGAGAGAAACACTGACCAGCTGCCTCTTGCACACGCTCTATTGGGGATGTGCCCGCAACCAGCGTACATGCCCTTGACCGGAATCGAACCTGGGACCCTTCAGTCCGCAGACCGACGCTCTACCACTGAGCCAAACCGGTTTCGGCCAGCACAGCCACTCTCTCTGGCCCCGTGCTGCCCCCTGAGAGGACCGGACGGGCTGGGAGCACAGTGGCTGAGGCCGTGCTGGGGCAGCAATGCGCCCTGGGCTCATGACTGTTCAGTCTGCAGTGAGGCTCCCGCATGCGTATTTTAAAAACTCCTTCTGGGGTCAGATGCAGGTGGTCAGCAGGCCACATTCGGAGCAACACTAATTTGCTCCAATCATCAATAATGAAAATCCGCAGGTGAGGGAGGACGAGGAAAATAAAACTCTTTCGCAGAACCAGTTTAGAAAATATTTTAATGAAGCCCTCTAAAGTGATGCGTCTGCAGAAAGGCTGGCGATAAAAAAAAGGTGTGTTTTGCATTTCTGTCTGCTCGGGGTTTTGAAGGTCACGGGGCTCACAACAGATGTGGCCTCGTTTGAACCGCGGAGGTCTGCGTGGCTAATGGCAGGGAGTGTAACAGGCTGACAGCTGAGGCGCGGCGGCGGCAACAGTTGGTGGGCCCCCAGCCCAGCGGGACGAGCCGCCAAACAGACTGTGTCCCAGGCAGGCCAGCTGCCCGGGGGTGGGACCAGCGACTTCCATACCCCACCCCCTCCTCTATTCCCACCCCCATCCCCACCCCCTGGTGGTTGCAAACCCCATTCCATCCAAGAAGCCCCTGCAGACCTGAGGAAGAGCCTCGGAAACGCATTTAAACAGCACAACAAGACGCACCGTCGTTTTGCTGGGACAAATGAAGAATGAACCATTACTGTGCAGGCAGCTATCGTGGGGCCATGAAGCTGATCAATAATCATATCACACATGTACACAGCCCCACTATAAATTCTGTTTTTAATAGCGTTTACTGCTTTTTCTGATTATAAAAGCAATAAATATTCGTGGTACAAGTCCATTAGGTAAAGTGCATTAATGAGCGGAGTACATTAAGTAGACAGGAGAGTACATAACGGGCATAGAAAATAAAATAAAAATAACCATAAGCACTGTTAAAATGGGGGTGTGTTTTCTTCCTCTGTTCCAATAATCAATGGGGTTGGTTTGTGTGTGTGTGTGTTTTTTTAACGGATGGTGCATCTTTCAAAAAGGCATCTGTGCTTAACTGCATGACTCTCCAAGTGGAAGATCGTGCAAGAGTAAGGCTCATTTCCATATAAACTAAAGCGTGCCATCGCTAACAGGCACAGACAGAACTTTGCCCAAGTCCAACTGTCTGTAAAAACCAGGGCCTGGGGAAATGACTGCACGGTCACTCTCGGTCCTGACATGGTCCAATGTGAACAGCTCTGCATCTGCCGTGGAGCATTCTCCATCGGCCAGACCCCGTGAACATGGCATGGCATGGCAATCAGTCGCCAGCATCTGACAACACGTGACCATCCAGATTTTAGTATTCTCTTTAAAAAAAATTCTAATATCAAGCCATACAGAACCATATGGCAACAACTGGCGCCAGATGCACAGTTCGGGTCACCTTCACTCAATACAAACTTTGCCAATGTCCCTGCCGGCCACTAATCTGTCCCCAGCTGAGATGCCAGGTAACAGTTGTCAGCTGTCCCTGCTCCTATGCTTACCTTTATAAAATGTCTCAGTTATGTGAGGTGGGCCCACTGGTCCTGGTAAATAAGAGGGTTTGCAAATCCTCTAGAAAACATCTGCTAAGTAAAATAACAAGATTGTGTGTGTGGGGTGTGTGTGTGTGTGTGTGTGTGTGTGTGTGTGTGCGCGCACGCATGCGCGCGCGCGCTAGAGGCTAGATGCACGAATTTGTGCATGGGTGGAGTCTGGCCTGAAAGAGGGGCTGTGGGAGGTGAGCTGGCCAGTCTTGCCCCCCATTGGGGGTGAGGGAGACTGATCAGGGCTGTGCCAGCCGAGGGAGGGACCACAGGAGGTTGGCTGGCCATCTCTGCCCCCTTCCAGTCATAGCAACCACTTGTTCTGGTCATTCAAGTCACTTGGCTTTTATATACAGAGATAGATAGATGTAGATGTAGATGTAGATGTAGATGTAGATGTAGATGTAGATGTAGATGTAGATGTAGATGTAGACATAGATATAGATATATAGATAGATGATAGATAGGTAGATAAGTATATGTACATATATGTGTGTGTTTGTGCATATATACTATATATATATACCCTAGAAATAATCTTTTTTAAAAAATATATTTTATTGATTTTTTTACAGAGAGGAAGAGAGAGAGAGTTAGAAACATGGATGAGAGAGAATCACTGATCAGCTGCCTCTTACACACCCCCTACTGGGGATGTGCCCGCAACCAAGGTACATGCCCTTGACCGGAATGGAACCTGGGACCTTTCAGTCCGCAGACCGATGCTCTATCCACTGAGCCAAGCCGGTTTCGGCCCTAGAAATAATCTTAATTGAAAACTTACTATATGCTGGTCACCATTTAATCCTTTAATTTAATCTTTTCATCTTCACTACATCCCGACAAAGCAAACACCACAGTTCAACCCTGTTAGGTGATGAAGATGGGGGTTTCGAGGTTCAGGCTTTGCTCAGCATCACACAGGGAGTCCTGTCCACGCTCAGAGCATCCAAGCCGGTATATAGGTCAGACTCAGCATATAACCCTTCTCCTCCTGCCATCCATCCCTAGACAGCTCAGACAGTCAGGCACTCTCACGGGATGAAAAGAAGTGAGGACTGGGGTGGGAGCAAAAGTGCCAAATGTCAGCAGAGAAGAAAGGCAAAGAAAATATCACCGTTTGGTTCAATCGCACGTTTGTAAAGTGGTTCCCCGTGGGGACAGGTAGCCCAGCTGTGGACATTAGCCGAAAGCAGTACTATACAGCAGATAAAAAGCAGCAATTATCAGTCACCATGAAGCTTCACAGGCAGCTGATAAGAAAAATGATTCCACGCAAGAAATAAGGTCAACAGAATGCAGCATTTCCTTTCAACACTATATTGGGGTCAAATTTAACAAAGTCAACCAAAAATTACTTAATTGCCTAGGGCAAAGGCACCATAGTTTGACTTGCTATTCCCTAAGATTAAATGCCAGACGTTAAAGAAATTAATCGTTAACCTGTATACTTGTGTCCAGTTTCAAAAAAGACAAATGGGTTACCTTTTTACAACTCTGTAGGATATTAACCAGCGTTGGATCTAACCTTATTGGCTACAAACACCCAGTTCTTCAAACCCGCTTTACCATATTATTATTATTATTATTTGCCTCTTTAATGATTTGAATTTGATGTGTACGGTCTGTGTAAGCATCACTGATTTTGTGAAAGTTACGATTTTGCCTACAATGACTTGAACCCCTCTCCTGAACACTGGGCTCCAGGCCTATCCCTCTCCTCTTTCCCATTTTCAGATAACTGCAGGGAGAGACATGCCATATAAGATCAAACCTGAATTCTATAGCTCAATCTTAATGAACGGGGAACTCGGGGGAGCAATCTAACACAGAAGATGTCTGGGGTTGCCAACGTACAATAATAACAACCGTTAATGCTGAAACGTCAGGCATCGCAGCAGGCCGATGAGAAGGCAGGCATTAAAGGAGATACAATGTAATCATCAGTCCCCAGGGGATTACAGAATGGCCGCACCCTCCCTAGGAAAAGACCTGCTTACGGACGGGGCTTTCCATTTAATGAGAGTATATTCCCTTTACAAAAAGCCTTACTCACTCAATTCTTCCAGTTACACTCCAACATCTGAATCCCACATGTTTTCAACCATTAACCCATGCACATTTCCACCCATGGTGAAAAAAACATCCACCTTATCACAGATCAAGAGATCCTAGCACTTAAAGGGAGAGGAACAGCCAAAACAGCAAGAGGCCCTGAGCCAGAAGACAATGTGGTGACAAGGAAACCACCGTAGTGACCCTCAGCGAAGGTTGGAAGATAAGAACAGAAGCTCCTCTCAGATTTGCGATGATTCACTGGACGTATTTAAACTGGAGAGGTTACAGATGACCTGTGTGGGCAAGGTCCGTCCTCCGCCCATCCCAACCGCCATAAACTCCAGTCTCTTCTCCAGCTAAAACTAACACTCAACAGTGCCGATCTGAAACCAGAAAGACAGACACCCAGTCCTGGCCCGGTTGCTCAGCTGGTTGTAGCATCGTCCCATATACCAAAAGGTTGTGGGTTTGATTCGATTCCTGGTCAGGGCACATTTCGAGGTTGCGGGGTCAATCCTTGGTCGGGATGCCAGGGGAGGCAACCAATCGATGTTTCTCTCTCACATCAATGTGTCATTCTCTCTCTCTTTTTCTATCAAATTAATTAAAAACAAACAAACAAAAAAAAAAAACCACACATACCCTGTCTTGACCAGTTTGGCTCAGTGGATGGAACGACGGCCTCAAGGGTCCCAGGTTGGATTCCGGTCAAGGGCATGTATCTTGATTGTGGGCACATCCCCAGTAGGGGGCGTGCAGGAGGCAGCTAACTGATGTTTCTCTCTCTCTATCCCTCTCCCTTCCTCTCAATAAAAAAAAAAAAGAAATCAATAAAATATATTTTAAAAATAAATCAATAAAACTGAAGAGTCATATATACCATATCCTCCTCAGGTGGGAATTAAAAACATAAAAACTAGAAGAGCACCCAGCATGTGGCCACCATGTGCTTATCCTAAATCCAAGGCGATATCTGCCCAATTTCACAGCCTCTCCTGCTGCGCGGGGCCCTGTCCTCTCGATGCCGCCCAAACCTGGATTCCAGAAAGAGGATGAAATAAAACAGATTACAAGCAGACATCACCCGGCTGTGGGACTGATCCTCGGGATAAAATGTGCAACATTAAAGTGAAGACTTCTCGGGGCACTGAGTTCCTTTGTACGGAACACTCCAAACAACCACCACCACAAACCATAAAGTGTGTGTGTGTGTGTGGGGGGGGGGGGGGGGGGGGGGGGGGCCGCGATGAGAATAAAATCTTCAAAAGGGAAGAAGACAGTGTGAGGAATCTCTCTCTCTCTACCCGATTTTAAAATGTGTTGTAAAACTGCGGGAATCAGGAGCATGCTGTGTGAGCACACAGAAAGAAACCCAGGTCAATGGGACAGAACCGAGAATTCAGAAAGAGGCCAACACAGTACAGCCAACCGAGTTGTGACAAAGGTACAAAGCAATTCAATGGAGGAAGGATGACCTTTAAAACAAAATGGTGCTCTGGACAGCAAGTGGATATTGGGGGTGAGGGTAGGGGGCCATATGGGAGGAAGAAACAGAATCTTCACCTATAATCTCCATGCCTTATACAAATATTAATGCAAACTGGCTCATAAATTTAAATGTAGAATGGAAAGCTATAAAACGTTTAGGGAATAGAAAAGGAGAAAATCTGCTGGACCGGAGGCTTGGTCAAGGGTTCTTAGCCCCGACATCAAAGGCGTGACCCAGGAAAGAAGTGACTAAACGCGACTTCACAGAAATTAAGAACTTTTTCTAAGGGGCCTTGCTGGGGGGTGAGGGGGCAAACTACAGAATAAGGAAACATCTGCAGAGCACATATCCAACAGGGGACTACTATGTAGATTGCATGAAGAGCTCTCAAAACCCAACAGCAGAAAAACACACAATCTAATTAGAAAGTGAGCTCGGCCCGAGAAGAGCCAGGGAAGGCTCCTCAGCACCGCTCGCCACGAGGGAGGTGCCCCTGTGCCCACCATGAGCCTCACCGCACACCTGGCAGAACCGCCCAAAAGCAGACCCCCATCCGTGTTTCCCACGGTCCTAGGCAACCCTGCTAGCGGGTCTCAGCCTGCGGATCATGACCCACAGGTTGAGAACCAGTGCTGTAGAGCCTAAGACCATCGGGAAACACAGATATTTACATTACGATTCATTGACAGTAGAAAAATTACAGTTATGAAGTAGCAACGAAAGTAATTTTATGGCTGGGGTCACCACAACATGAGGAGCTGTATTAAAGGGTCAAAGTTGAGAACCACTGCTCCCTCCAAGGTCTTTATCCCAGACAAGGACAAACCAATGTCCACACAAAAGCCCGTACATGACTGTTAATAATTGACTGTTTTGAAGCAACCAGGAACTGGGGGGAAAGGTGGGGACACAAAACACCTCACTCGCTCAGTAGGTGAGTGAGCTGCCGGCCACACAGCCGCCTGGAGGACACCGGGGACAAAAGCCAACCTCGAAAGGGCACGTACTGTGTCATTCCATGCATGGACCGTCCTTGAAATGACACAGGTGTACAACAGTCTAGTGGATGTCAGAACCGAGGAAGGTGGGGCAGGCGTGCGGCTGAAAAGGAGCAGAATGTGGGAAACCTCTGTGTGAGGAGGTCAGGCTGTACCCGGATTTCA
Organism: Vespertilio murinus; assembly: GCA_963924515.1. NCBI lineage: Eukaryota > Metazoa > Chordata > Mammalia > Chiroptera > Vespertilionidae > Vespertilio > Vespertilio murinus. The sequence goes on along the minus strand of OZ004715.1, from coordinate 45,608,611 downwards.
GCGGTGGCCACACCAGCTGCACCTGTGCTGCCATGGCCGAGAACTAACTGTTCAGACACCTTGGACCGAAGTCAAACCCCTGGCTTTGAAACGGCACTGTAAGAATGGAAGGTGAAAGCAGTGAAGAAAGCTAGGCAAACGGTACTTGGACCTCTGTGCTACTTTGCACCTTTCTGTGAATCTATAATTATCCTAGAATTAAAAGTTAAAACAGGAGAACCTCTGACACCCTGACAATGGCCACGGTTTTTTTGCTTTCTAGTCAATTCATTTTGGTAACTCCACATAAAAATAAGGAAATCATAACGGGGAAAATGCTTCTTTAAAAACAATAAGACCATTAGAGTCTTCCCTTTTCTTCTTCTCCCCAAATTTAACAATAGCAATATTGGGGAGGGGCTGCACAGAACAAGAATCTTAGCAACTTCTTGGAAAAGTATCTCACAGACAATACGTCTGTGAAAGTTAATGGTGTTGTACCAGGGGGAAAAAAGAAAAAAAAAGAAAAAGAAAAAAAACCAGAAGAGCCACCATTAGTTTAAATTCGTCATTTCCTGTCGATCATCTGATAAAATACTGGGAAATAAAGCACAAGATTGTTAACACATTACCAGGCCTTTAAACAATGTAGCAATCAAGGGATAGATTATGTAATTTCTGAAACAAAGACATTTTCTGAAAAGAAAGGAGAAAGGAAATACTAAGCACATTCCTAAATATTTGGCCTAGGTTGAATACCAAATAGTTCTAACCCAGAGACAAGTCAATTTCCTTCAAATTAATCATCCACATATGTCCTCCCCACAAGCCCACTGCCCAAGTTCCATTTCTTTCTCCCAAATCATCCCAAACGAAGCATTACCGTTGTAACTGTGCAAAGTGCGCTGGCACCTTTAAACAATTCTTAAGACCAGAAAAGAAAACATTTATTCATATATTCATGATTAAATGATTGTGTATTGGGCATCTGTTGTGTCACACAGCACAATAAATCTTTTTTTTTTTAGTAAAAGCAATCTGTTTAATTTTAAAATTTTAGCCAAAATTAACAGACTTAACATTTAAAAATTGACATTATTAATTCCCCAATTATACTCATAATTTCACATTGAAAGTGTAGTAACAAAATTAAGGGAAAACAGGAATATATAAATTTGATATTGATTTTCGTATTTCAAATATTTGCTTAGAATGCGAAACCTCCAGGGGAGAGACTTCTGCATGGACAGATCTCCAAAAGTCCAGTTCCAGGATGCCCACCCTGTATCTGTTCTCCACCCTCCCCAGCTGCCTCCTCCTCCCCCTGGGAACCCACACTCTGCGGATTCTCCCTCCGCCACCCAGCTGTGAGCCTCAATCAGGCTGTGCCTCAATTCACAGCACCCACTGAGTGGTCCAGACGGGTCTAACTTCCTTTCTGCTGGTCTGGACCTGACACTTTATGTGGCTCCATTTTGCCACCTTGAGGAGAACCACAATGACAAATCTGACACACAGATGGCAGAGCAGACAATGGCAAACAGCCAAAGTTCCCAACGAAGTTGGTTGGCCACTGATTATTTGGAAGTCCACTACCTCTGGATCTCCATAAGAGACTATAACACTTCTTGTGCCTCGTGGCTCAGAGATGCGCCTCTCCTCACTTGCAGCTCAGAGCACCTTAAGAGAGGCATGGTTGTTACTCATATGGCAGCCTGACCCAGGAGACGGCCCCTTAGGCTTCTAAGGAAATCAAGTCCTCCAAGCAATTCCTGATTTAGAAAGCACATAGGACATGGTGTTAAACGTGAGAAATAAAACACAAAATCTGTCCTAAAATACAATGCTCATCATCTTTATTTATAATGATTGTGTAATTTCCCATCATATAGACAGCTGAGCTGACGTGGTTACTTTGTGTGAGTTAGAGAACATGTTTCTTCCTCACCACACTCCTTGGCCATCTGCCAGAATAAAGACCTAATAACTTTACTCATCAATTACATAGAGCTTCTGCAATAAATGGCACATCCTTGAGTTTGTAGACATCTCTACAGCTGAAGACAACTCTAAACCAAACTTCTAGGAAGCACCTGCCTGCTTAAACTCATCAAAACTCAAATGATTACTAGCTAAATATCAAATCTGAGGATACTCTATTACTTAAAGCACCAAATTAATTCAGGCTGCAGTTCTAACGTGGGCATCCAACTGGAACAGTAACCTAAGCACCAGGAGTCCCAGAGGGCAGCCAGTGACCAGGAACGAAAATGTACCATTCCAGCGAGGAAAGAATCAAGACCTAAGGGTAATATTTGGTGCAAATGCATTATGCTTGGCTGATTTGCAATGTAACTGAGAGGCGAGAAGAAGTTAAGCTGCCCTAGCCTGACCCAGGGGATGGCCCCTTAGGTTTCTAAGGTTTGGCTCAATAGATAGAGCATCAGCCGGTGGACTGAAGGGTACCGGGTTCGATTCCAGTCAAGGACACATGCCGGGTTGTGGTCTCAATTCCCAGTAGGGAGTGTGCAGAAGGCAGCCGATCAATGAATCTCTCTCATGATTGATGTTTCTAAGTCTCTCTCCCTCCATCTCCCTTCCTCTCTGAAATCAATTAAAATTTTTTTAAATAAGTTAAGCAGATAGCATAATACTCTATATACAAAGAACCCTAAAGATTCACCAGAAAACTACTAGCAATGATAAATGAGTTGCATTTTTATATACCAATAATGAACTATTAGAAAGGGACACTAAGAAAACAATCTTATTTACAATTGCATCAAAAAATAAAATACTTAAGAATAAACTTATCCAAGGATGTATAAATCCTATACTCAGAAAGTTAAAAAAAAAAAAAAAAAAAAACATTGAAGAAAGAAACCGAAGAAGACACAAATAAGTAGAAGCATATACCACGTTCATGGATAGGAAGAATTAACATCGTTAAAATGTCCATGCTACCTAAAGTGATCTATATATTCAACAAAATTCCTATCAAAATACTAATTGCATATTTCACAATTCTAGAACAAATATTCCAAAGATGTATATGGAACTAAAAAAAAAATGCCCAAATAACCACATCGATCTAGAGAAAGAATAAAGTTGGAAGAATCACACTACTTAATATCAAACTACAAGACCATAGTAGTCAAAACAGTGATATTGACATGAAAACAGACATATAGCTCAATAGAACAGAATAGAGAGCCCAGAAATAAACCCACACCTTTATGTTCAATTAATATTTGACAAAGGAGACAAAAACATACAGTGGGGTAAAAACAGTCTCCTTAATAAATGAGACAGATACGTGCAAAAAAAAGTGAAAGTAAACAAACTTCTTATACAATACATAAGAATAAACTCAAAATGGATTACAGACTAAAATGTTAGAAAATCATAAAAATCCTAGAAGAAAAATATAGGCAGTAAAATCTTGGGCATTTTTCTTAGCAATATTTTTTGTGCTATATCTCCTCAGGCAAGGGAAACAATAAATAAATGGGACTACATCAAACTAAAAGGCTTTTGTATGGCAAACAAAACCATCAACAAAATGAAAAGACAGCCCACTGAATGGGAGAACACATTTGCCAATGATATATCTGAAAAGGGGTTAATATTGAAAATTTATAAAGAACTCAAATAACGCAACACCAAAAAAACAATCTGATTAAAAAATAGGCATAGACCTGAATAGACACTTCTCCAAAGAGGACATACAGATGGCCAATAGACATAGGAAAATATGCTCAACTTCATTAACCATCAGAGAAATGCAAGTTAAAACCACAATGAGCTATCACCTCACACCTGTCAGAATGGCTATCATCAATACATCAACAAACAACAAGCATTGGAGAGGATGTGAGAAAAGGGAGCCCTCGTGCACTGTTGGAGGGAATGCGGATTGGTGCGGCCACTACGGAAAACAGTATGGAGTTTTCTCAAAAATAAAAATTAAAAAATGGAACTGCCTTGTGAATTAGTGATTCCACTTTGGGGAATTACCTGAAAAAAACCTGAAACACTGATAAAATAAAATAAAAAGTATGCAGCTCACGTGTCTGTTAGTGAATAAAGAAGCTGTAGTACAGTTACACAAGGAAATACTACTTGGCTATTAAAAAGAATAAAATCTTGCCAAAACCGGTTTGGCTCAGTGGATAGAGCGTCGGTCTGCGGACTGAAAGGTCCCAGGTTCGATTCCGGTCAAGGGCATGTGCATTGGTTGCGGGCACATCCCTAGTAGGGGGTGTGCAGGAGGCAGCTGGTTGGTGTTTCTCTCTCATCGACATTTCTAGCTCTCTATTTCTCTCCCTTCCTCTCTGTAGAAAATCAATAAAATATATTTAAAAAAAATAAAATAAAATAAAATAAATAAAAAGAATAAAATCTTACCTTTGTGACAGCAAGGATAGACCTGGAGAATATTATAAGTGAAATAAGCCAGACAGAGAAAGACACATACCATACTATTTCCTTTACATGTGGGATCTAATGAACAAAATAAACAAAATATCAAAATAGGAACGGACTCATAGATACAGAAAACAGATTGACAGGTGTGGGAGGGGCAGGTTTGCTGGGTGAAATAGGTAAAGGGATTAAGCAAATGAACAAACAAAAACTCACAGACTTATAAACTCAGACAATAGTATGGTTACCAGAGGAAAAGGGGGATGGGGAGATAGAAGAGGGTAAAGGGAGGATAAACAGTGATGGAAGAAGACTGGGGTGGTAGAACACACAATACCATATACAGATGATGTATTACAGAACTGTACACCTGAAACCTATATAATGTTAATAACCAATGTCACCTTAATAAATACAATTTGAAAAAAGAAAACCTATGTATTCCTCACAGTTTCTGTGTTTCAATAGGAGTTTTATCATAGTTACATAATGTCATAACGGTGTCAAGGTGGCCCTTCAGTTCAAGTTTAAGCGCCATGCAAAGACCATGTGACTTTTTTTTAATAAAAACTGTATGTTTGTATTTTTTTCTAAAACTTTATCCCATGAAAATCAAATTATTGCAGGATTATTTCATGTTTACATGCATTTAATAAATGGTATTCAAGGGGGGGGATTGCAAAACAGTATTGAAGGAAATTAAAGCTCTAAATAAATGGAAAGACTTTTCACAAAATAAAAAGAAGTTAAATAATCATGTAAGCCATCGCCAGAGAAATGTCTAAGTGCGGAGCAAATAGAATCCACAGTAGAATGGGTCGACCGGTCACTATGATGCACACTGACCACCAGGGGGCAGGCGCTCAGTGCAGGAGCACCACTCAGATGACCGACAGGTGGCAGAGGTTGGGCTCACAGCTGGCGAGCGCAGCTGTGGTGGCACAAGCCTCGCCTGCACTGGCGCTACCAAGCGTGTAGACATGGCAGCACAGGTGCAGCGGGGCCAGGGAGAGTGGTAGAGGCAAGGCTCCTGGCCTGGCTCAGGCTCCTCCCCGGCCACCTTCCACTTTGCGCACTACTACACCCCCTCGGGGGATGTCAAACTGCCAGTTTCGAGGTCCCGGATGCCAGGATCCTGGATTGCAAGAGGGCACAGGCCAGGCTGAGGGACCCCACAGGTGCACGAATCTGTGCGCCGAGCCTCTAGCAGACAATAAATTAAAATTACAAGCAGGAACAGGGGACTTAATGAGAGCACAGGTAAAATGCTTAAATAACCAAGGCCAACTCAGCAGAAACAAGTGACAAATCAAATTGGCTAAGTGATAGCATCCAGTGTCTTACAACCAGATACTTCAAAGGCCTCTTAATTGCATTTGCCAAGGACTGAGATTAATCCACAGAAGAGAGCAGCTTTAACCTTGCCTGGGAGCTCAGTTGGTTGGAACTTTGTCTGGTACACGGAAAGGTTTCGGGTTCGATTCCCTGTTGGGGCACATCTGGGAGGCAACTGATGGATGTTTCTCACATCAATGTTCCTCTCTCTCTAAAATCAACTAAAGAGAAAGAGAGAAAGAAAGAGAGAGAGAGAGAGAGAGAGAGAGAGAGAGAGAGAGATCATATTGTTTTAATTCACTCAACCAGTGTTGACTCCATGCCCATGGTGGGCTCTGGATACAACAGTGAAAGAAACAAATGCAAGTCCCTATCATCGGGATCTCCACCATGATGTCAGAACTCACGCCCTCCAAGTGGGAAAAAGTGACGGGAAGGGGAGATAAAGGGCCTTCTGAAGTGCGAGTGATGTTTCTAATCCTGGGGCTGTTTCCATGGACACGCTCAGATTGTGATCCCTCCTCCAGCTGTTCCCTGCCGTGTGTGCGTGCACCTTTCCACAAGCAAGTTACCACTCAATAAAAATGAAGGAAAATCCCTCTCTGCCTTCATGGTGCCTGCAATCCAAGAGGGGTTGGGGATGAGGAGAAGAGACCATGAGCGAGATCAATTAAAGTAAAATACACAGAATGCCAAACGGTGCTCAGGAGAAAAAGAACTAAATCGAGGAGAGGAGACAGAGCAGGTGAGGAGTGGGCTGAGACAGAGGCCAGAGGAGCCTCACATCGACGGGGCATCTCAGCAGAGAGCCACAGGCCATCGGGGACACGCAAAGGTCTCTGGGGGAGGAACATTCCAGGCAAAGGGAAAAGCATTTACTAAACTCTGAGGCCCGAGGGTGCCTGGGAACGTGTGAGGAGCGGCCAGAAGGCCAGCGTGGCTGGAGCAGAGGAAGCGAGGGGAGGAGACGTCAGAGGGGATGGACCCGCGCGGACCCGCTTGGGAAGAGGGTGTCCACCAGGAGTGGCAAGACCTGAGTTAAGGCCTTCGTAGTGGCCTGCTACTCATGCCAGATACACGGAAATCCTTTAATGAACAAAGGCAGTTCAAGCTGAAACCGGTTTGGCTCAGTGGATAGAGCATCGGCCTGTGGACTGAAAGGTCCCTGGTTCGATTCCGGTCGGGGCATGTAACTTGGTTGTGGGCACATCCCCAAGTAGGGGGCATGCAGGAGGCAGCTGATCGATGTTTCTCTCTCATCGATGTTTCTAACTATCCCTCTCTCTTCCTCTCTGTGAAAAATCAATAATATATATTAAAAAAAAGAAAAAAAGAAAAGCAGTTCAACTCTCATAGTGATAGCTTGCTGCAGAGGCCACGCTCACAAAAAACGGAGGTTCCCCTTTTAGAATCATTCATTCAGCCTACCTGTGTGATACACGAGAGTCAGAGAACCAACACCAAGACACGTTTTCTCACTCTGAGCTCCTATTTTTCCACTAAAATGCCTTTCGTAATTAAGCAAAGTGCTGACTTTCCGTTTTCCTTGAGTCAGTCATTTCCCAAGTACCGGGTATCCCCCCCAAAAAAACTGTGTATGCACTTCAATAGCTGATAGTTCAATTCTGAAAGTGAAATGCATTTTAATAATCACTGCCTTTACAATTACTCCAAGTGTGCGTACACATTTTGGGGGACACCCTGTATTTACAGAGGCCCAGCAGAAGTGAATTATTCAATGGGAGGGGCTGACCCTCAAGGTCAAAAACAAACCACCGTGATTCAAGGAGTTAAGTTTCCAGAGCCATAGGTTCATGGACGGGGCCTGTGACTCTGACCTTGAGGCCAGAGGGCTTCCTGGGGAAAGTGGAGGCCGAGGGGAGGCCCCCGGGGAAAAATGGCTCCGTGCAAAGTAACTGACCAACCGAGGAGATCACAGTTACTAGCTGGACCAGCAGGTAACTTCAAAATCCCTGCTCCCGCTCTCCATCCCATAGGACGAGACGCTGTTAAACTGCGTGGATGATCCAAACGTCTTTCCCTGCGTGATTTATAACGGGCACATCTCCCACGAAATAAAATCTCTAATTCTGATTTCACTGCTTTGTAACGTGTGATTCCTTTGGGGCAGCAATTCGTTTGGTCTTGTCTAGAAAAACAGTTTGCAACCCAAATTAAGAGAGAAATGATGAACTGGTTGAGGAAACCAGGCTGATTCGCCTCAGACAGACAAATCAGCAACTGATGCATGGGCCAGTTCCCAAGATGCTCTTCGGGATACAAAGAATTTTCATGATTTGTTTTAAAGCGATAGAGCCACTGGCAACATTTCCATCTTCCCTGCTTGTTCCTCGGCCCCAATAACAAATAAAAGGTGTCCAGATTTTAAAACTAAAAGACGGCATCAAAATATCAGACCATTGAGCCCAGCCAGTGTGCCTCAGTGGTTGAGCACAGACCTATGAACCAGGGCCAGAGGCATGGCTCAATTCTTGGTTGGGGCATGTGCCCAGCTTGTGGACTTGATCCAGAGTGTAGGGAGTGCAGGAGGGAGCTGATGAATGATTCTCTCTCATCACTGATGTTTCTGTCTCTCTCTGTATCTCCCTTCTTCTCTGAAATCAACAAAAAATATTTCTTTAAAAAAACGCCATACCGTTTTAGTTCACTAAAGCCAAAAATGCATTACAGTGGACACCTCAAGTGGATTCACACCTTCGCCGGTGTGCAGCACAAACCCACTCACATTTTCCATTCATCCCCACAGCCTGGGGGCTCAAGTTAAAGAAGCCCAGGATATGGGGGAAAAAAAATCTCTTAATAAAGTAACTCATAGCATTAATCTAACAGATTCTTCCCTGAATGTACCAGGTCAGCAGGAAGAGGAGGAAGTTGGAATTTCTAAGTCTGTTAAGGCCCTGAGTCTTATACTTTTCACAAGCTGCCTTTGGGCCTTACCGGAGCTTAAGATATTCTAATACCCATAATAAAACACAAGCCATCCCATACAATTACACCTACTGCTTCTCCAGCAAGCTTAAAAGTGGAGTATTTATCAACTTACTATTTGTGAGAAGAAAAGAAAAAAAAGGAAGAGTGGTTTTAATTTCCCAAAGAACAAGTTTTTGTTTGTTTTTTTAATATATATTTTATTGATTTTTTTACAGAGAGAAAGAGAGAGGGATAGAGAGTTAGAAACATCCATGAGAGAGAATCATCGATCATGCCCTTGACCAAAATCGAACCTGGGACCTTTCAGTCCTCAGGCCGACGCTCTATCCACTGAGCCAAACGGGTTTCCGCACGAACAAGTTTTGAGGCAGCCACCTCCCAGGTGTTGGGTCTGCTTGCCTCTGGCCTTGAGGATTTGGGTCTTGGTTTCCTCCTCTGTAAAATGGGAATGGAAATGGGCATCCCAGGGGCTGTGGACAGGATGGCACGCTGCACGTGGGAAGCACTCAGTGAACTGTGAGCACTGCCATCGTTACCGCTATCCTGCCTCCCGCTGGGCACGGCAGCTGTCCACAGGAGGCGCAGACACAACCGGTGTGGGCTGTTCGGCTCAAGGGGCACAAAAATCTTTACCACGTGCGACTCCGGGAAATATTTATGAAAATTGAACAAGAGCCTCAATATGTTTCTTGCAACAAGAGCTAGAAGAGCTTAAGAAAAAGAAATCAGCCACCGACGTAGGTTACGGAGTCAATGTCCCTGGGAATTCTTACAGGGAGATTAGGCAAGCATTTTTACAAGATGGTTTAAGCACAGGAGCGTTTCCTAACCATCAAGCAATGCGAACAGAGGGCACTTCATAACCCAGCAACAAGACAGAGAGAACTTAGAAAGAGAAGAAACACACCATTCTCTTCATGAGAAGGGACAACACTTTGCTTACATGTCACGGGCTTCTGATGTAAATAATAATAATCCAGGAGGCTCATAAAGCATGCTGCTCCCCCATACGGTGGGTGAGCTCGTGTTCTGCTGTGCTTTCTAATGAGAAACTGATTTCTCTCTTCCAGCGAAGACGTGTCCGTGATAAATACGAAAATCCACTCTCACACCAAGATATAGAGGCTCTACAGATTAATTATTCATGGGGAAAACCATAAAATTACCCCCGGATAGAACTTCAGAGGCGGAAACGCGCCTCCGCAAGTTGACATCAGGCCCTCAGAGTTGAGGCCGCAGCCCCAGTTCTGGAGAAAAAGCGGGCCCACCATGCCTAGAGTCACACAAGAGCGGCTGGCAGGGGGCAGAGGGCTGGGCCTGCAGCTGCCGGGGGACTCTGGACGCCACAGCACAAACCAAATCACAGCCGCGGGGCCACGTCCCCGCAGGGAGGACCCTCTCCGTCAGCGCCACCTGCCCCTGGGTACCCAGCACACTGCCCTGTGCACAGCGGGCGGGCAGCAAGGTCTCCTGTGCAAACAAACAAAACCGAAAGGGAGCCGACCCTGCAGAGAAAAGCACAGTGAGGTTTCATCAGGGTGGGTCCAGGTACCGGTCATAGGGAGGCCAGCACAAGGGTGGTTGAAACAAGACTGAGGGCCACTGCCCAGACAGGTAGTTGGGGCATATACAGGAGGCAAGAAGATGTTCTCTTGTTCTCTCTCTCTCTCTCTCTCTCTCTCTCTCTCTCTCTCTCAAAAGTAAATAAATAATAAACATATCCTTGGGTAAAGAATAAAAAAGATTAAGGGTTATTTCTCTCTCCCACTGATGAAGTTCAGAGGTAGGGAGGTCTGGGGATGGTGACGTCCTCCATAGTAACAGGGAAAACGTGGTACCTTCGAATAAACTAGGAAAGGCACCCCCTCCAGGTGAAAGCAGCTTTGCAGGTACCTGGCTTAGTGCACACATGACCCTTTCATGGGAAGTAAAAGGCCCAACCTTCCTCCAGGTACATAACATGGGAAGCAGAACCTGGATTCAATCTCAGGGCCTTAACGTCTCAAGCAGAGGCCTTCTCTAAGAAATAATCAGCACTACTCTATCTACAGTGCGGCCCAGACTGCCTCCGCCGTGTGGCTCTACCCCAGCCGTGGGCAAACTACAGCCTGCGGGCCGGACCCGGCCCGTTCGGCTGTTCTATCCGGCCCGCGGAGCCGAAAGAGCGGAGGGTTCTCTTGCTCTCCCCTCCGCACCTTCACCAGCAGCCCAGAATGAGAGTGGTCAGGTTGCTTTAGTTCCGGCTCTCTGGTCCAGTTTAAGAACCCATTGAGGCCCTTGAGTCAAAAAGTTTGCCCACCCCTGCTCTACCCTCTTCCGCACACAATGCCAACCACTCAAACTCAACCACAGTGCCCACCTTCCAGCCCAGAGCGAGGAGGAACAGACTCTTTCCCTTTAAGGACACTTCCTAGAAATCGCATGTCATTTCCATTTATAGCCCATCAGCCTAAATTTAAATCACACCTCACCGGGAGGCTGAAAGCTGGTCTTTATTCCATGCCGCGTTGCATCCACCTAGGAAAACAGAGCCTCCATTATTGAGAAAAGAAGATCAGAAATCCCTGGCCCATGATCCAAGGCTCCATTAACACACTCCTGTATGACAAAAGGCGGGCCATGGCCTCTCCTTGAGGTCCCCGGAAGGGTGACACAGTTGAAGCCTCACAAAATATACTAGTAGGAGTAGAGCTAACACTTTGGAAAAGTCAGAAAGAACCGAGTAGGAAGGATATTAGAGATCATTCCGTTCAAATCTCTCATTTGAATATTAATGTTTCATCACATAGGCCACTTTGCACAGACATCTAATGCTGTATTTCAAAAATATGGCATTATGCACTCATTTGTAACCTGCCAGTCCTCCGTTAATTGTTACAACAAATGCTTTAATGCCTTTTTAACATTTAAATCACCCAGGCAATTAGCACACTGTCTAGTAACAAGTGGAAGGGGGCACCTAACTCCCGCAGGCCATTGACAAAGAGCGGGGACGCCTCATTGCCACCTAATAGGTAAGGTGACCACCTTCTACAAACCAAGCACCGGACGCACTGCCGGCCACACAGGGGCTGGACGGCAACCACAGCTGAACACGGAGGCGAGCATGTAAAATGTGGCTCCATATAACTACACATACCACTTCCAAAGTCTCGGAATACTAAATGGGATGGGGGTGAGAAATAGATGATGAATATAAGCTCGATGGGGAAGGATATTTATGCATCTCATTCTCCGTTGTACCCACCCCTCTGGCCCATCAAGGATTCGCGGAGTACCTATAGGAACTTAAAATGTATTGGTTCCTTCAAAGAATCTGTCCAAAATTCTGATAGGAACTTAAAGATCGGGAGGACAAGCATTCAAGGAATCTGCAAGAAAATAGGAAATCAAAACAAAACAACAGAATGCCTGGAGGATGAAAGGCAGGACTTGGGGAACTGGATCGGAATTCCTAAAGTTGATAAAATGTTATTAATGCACAGCATACAAAAACCCCAGGCATATCAAGGAGCATCATTCCTTAATCTTACTTTCCAAGTAACAATTTAGTCAATAATCTGACACTACACAATTGATTATAAGCATGTGTTTGTAGTCTTGCTACGTATAAATATTACCAGCATGCTTACAGATGTGTGTGAAGACGTATGTACTATTTTATTTCTTTACTGCAGATTTTTTTGGCAATAGCATACAACTATGAATAGCTATGTGCTCTATAAACTCTGGAAGAGCTCTGCTGTGGAATACTACGCAGCAGTTAAGAAGGATGAGGACATTATTTCTGGAATGATCTGTACAGATCTCCAAGATATATTAATGGAGAAAAAATAGGTTATCTAACAGTACACATATCTTTTTTGCAATATGAAAATTAGGTATTTTCCATATGTAAAACTGCAGCAAATGCACAAAACTCACAACATTTATCTTTCAGAGGGGTCTGGAATTCACCTTTTTTTTAACAAAAGAAATTTAAAAACATCAATACACTGGCAGAGTAAGATAAAAATTAAAGAAAGATATTGAGTTAATGTAGTTTTACACTCATTCTCTAAAGCAAGAAATTAAGGTCTCCCTTCGCTGATAGCTTTACAGATACTGTATCACTATATACTATCCAATTATCAGTCAAAGAAACAGGCCAGGGCCTTAAGATTGAAGATGGAACTCACATTGAATACTTATTCAGTGAGCTGGCTCCCAGCTGCATCCTATTAGTCTCCCAGTTTTATATTTTAAGAAAGGTGTGTGTGTGTGTGTGTGTGTGTGTGTGTGTGTGTGTGTTAGTGAAAAGGTAGTCCCCAATTCTAAAAGCTCTCTTCAAACCTTAGTGCCCAAAGAATTAATTTCAGGACGTCCGTGGATTGCAAGCACTTAATCTAGCCTGCATGAGCAGGGATCACACCCCACTCCTTCCATAGGCCAGCCCTCTTCAGACTTGGGTGGGGAGGTCACCGGGGGACTCGCGCTTCTACAACAGAACTGTCCCTTAGGAGGCAAACAAACAATATGAAACAAAAAACAAAAAGCAGAGAGAGATGCTCTTCTTGGCAAGTGGGAACACACTGTGTGTTCCTATAGTCTAGCCAGCCACTTTGGGAAAGGTCAGATGCAGAGGGTGGGAAGAGAAGAGTAGGAAAAATGAAAGATGAATCCTCTGACCTCAAACCTAAGGTGCCACAAGGCCTCTGGCTCCACCACCATCCTCACCAAGAAATGTGAATGGTATCTCACCACCGTTCGTGAATTCCATTGTCACTCACCAATGTGCATCAAACCCCTACTATGCGCAGTAAAACAAGTGAGGTGGCCTAAGATGGCACCTGCTCCTAGCCCTGGAGAAAGAAGAGAAAACAAGGACCGGGGGCACCCTTCCGTAACCCCAAATTTATTCCACACGAGCAACTCCTCTTCGTTCTCTGCTTGTGTTCCTCCTCCTTCTTTGGTGACAACACACCTTTTATTTTGTGCAATGAAAGTGACAGTAAATATCTTCCTATTTTCTTTAAACATCCTACTGGACAACTTTATAGGGAACTACTTTATATCAACCCTCCCATCTTATTTTAAAATAGCCTAAAAAAATCCAAGGCTGGAAAGCAAATGACATCCATCCTTGAACAAATAAATGGAGAATAATCGGAATCTAGCTAATCACCTGGCTAGTGTGGTTCCGTGGTTGAGCGTTGACCCATGAACCAGGAAGTCACAGTTCATTTCCTAGTCAGGGCACATGCCCAGGCTGTGGGCTCAATCCCCAGTAGGGGGAGTACAGGAGGCAGCCAATCAATGTTTCTCTGTCATCATGGCTGTTTCAATCTCTCTCCCCCTCTTCTTTCCTCTCTCTGAAATCAATAAAAACATATTAAAAAAAAAAAAAAAAGAATCGCCCTAGCTGGTTTCTCTCAGTGGATAGACTAGCATTGGACGGCAGACAGAAGGGTCTTGGATTCAGTTCTGCTCAAGGGCACATGCCTGGGTTGTGGGCTCAATCCCCAGTAGGGGGCGTGTAGAAGGCAGCCGATCAATGATTCTCTCTCATCATTGATGTTTCTATCTCTCCCTTCCTCTCTGAAATCAATAAAAATATATCTTTTCTTAAAACGACTCTATTTACCCTTTTTTTTCCCCAACCTCCAACTCCCTCCCCTAACACCCAAAACCTGTCAGTCACTGCTATTTCACTCCCCAGTTCCCAAGCGCTGTTTCCAACTGTCATTGCCCACTGCTCCTCACGCCCATCACAGGCATCTTCATCAGCTCAGCTCTCAGACGCAGGTGCCCAAACACAGCTTCTTCTTAGTGGACCTCTGCGGGGTGTGGGCACTGAGGAGGTGAGGAGGTGATGTTAGGGACTTGTGTCTCAGTCACCCAAAACCCTCCCTGCAAATCTTTATCCCCATCCGCCACGCTCACCACTCCTGGCAGCGGTCCCCACACACCCAGCCCGCGATTGCTCTTGGCAGGGATGCCTAGCTTTATCATGACTCAACAGGTCTGCTCTGACCAAGGACCACAAATAGCCTGTTTGGGCTGCAAATGGTCGGGGAGAGAAACCATCACTTCGCAGGGGCCAGGGGCAGATCCTCACGAAGCAGGTGGGTGCTAACCCTCCCGGAATGGACGCAGTTCATCTCAGAGCGCTGCATCAATCATTCAGCAAGCAGGGAACGGACTTTTGTTACCTGGGCTTTGTCAGCTTTTTCTTTTTGTTTCTATCTTAAGGCCATCAGGTGGAGAAGTCTGGCTTATTCATAGTAGTTTTTTCTTCAAAGCAACAACAGTCACCGAGGGCTTTTCCACAGCATTTATAAAACTGAATTTCATGTAAGACCCCTGGGGGAGGGGGGCGCTTGGCCTCCTCCGTGGGATACTGGCAACCCCTACAGACATTCTGGCTGGCAGAACTGTAGGAATCCGGGGGGTAGAGGCCAAGGATGCTGCTCACGTCCTACAATGCACAAGACGGTCCTCCCTAACAGTGATCTGTCTGGTCCAGGGGCAACAGTTCCAAGGCTGAGTAAGCCTGCCCGGACTCATGTAAAGCCCCACCAATCCCCAAGGGGGGAGGGAGGGGTTCGGTGACTACACGCTTTTTGCAGATGGACAAACTGCGGCACAGAGAGGTTAATGGCCCATGCAGACCTGAGGCTCCAATCTGGTGTTCCTGTCTCCCTCCCTCCATGCGCTCTTCACCATGTCACACTACCCGGCCTCCCACACAGCCAAGTCCCACCGGCTCCCTCACTGCAAGCCCGGGAGGCTGCTCCACTGCAGGGCGCAGGCTGCCTCCGATGAGGAGATAATATTAGGGACAAAGAGATTACTTAACTTGTGATCAGCCGTGCCTCCAGCTCACTTTTATTACAGGGTGACCGAGGAGTACTCTTTTTTTTTTTTTTTAGCTAAAACAGTATATACTGGCATCCAGACAATAAACCTAATGCAATAAAAGTTATCTCCTCCAAAATGCAGAGCAATGGTCTTTTATCTAATATTTAAAATTGGAAACACCTTTATAATCAAGGAACCCTGAGCAGATGTGCGTGAACAAGCCCATATAAAATTTGACACATATCTGTTTGAGTTTCAAAGGAATCATCCTTCCAATTACCGAAGGGATTGAAAAAACCCCAAAAAGGTCAAGAACCCTTAATGCTGCCCCCACATACACCCCTCCCCCCTTACACTGAAGAAACGGAGGCACGCGAATGTGGCTTTCCCGAGGCCACGCGACCCATCAGGCCGGAAGGAAGCCTGTGGAAGATGTCAGCTCCCCCAGCTCCGCAACTTCTGAGAAACGTGGGCCTGGCTTCTGAATTCGGATCGCTCCCCCTTTAGAACCAAGGCGTCACATTAAATAAGATAAGGCCCACACAGGGAACGTGCCCGTCCGGTAGAACATGGCTCCTCTCCCTCCCAACCCCGTGGACTCTGAAATCATTCCAACTGAAGCTTCTTCACAAACTTGCGAGCAAGCAATGACGACACCCGCCCTTCACCTGCTTTACAGAAAGGCGCGGGGCTGAAGCAAACTGAAGCTGATGGGCAGGTCGTGGCCGGGCGCCTGGGTGTGTGGGCCACACCCAGGGGCTGAGAGACAGCTTGTGAGACTGTGACCGGGACTGAGACACGTGCATTGATCCCTGTCCCCGTTCCTGACATGGAACCCCTAAAAGCAAAGGAGTGTCTTTCCTTACTCAAAGCCCTTCCACCCACACCTCAGGGTATGGTGACTGAGGAAGTGCTGCTGAGAAGAAAGCCTGGTGCAGAGCGTCCTCCAGGTGGCGACCAGAAAGCCCCCAAGCTCCAGGGACAGCGGCCCCTGTGCTCAAGACCCAGGCCTCGTCCTCTGATCCCCATACCCGGCTGTTCACGTGTGTCCTTTAAGACAGCCTTTGTAAGCAACCAGGAAGTGACCTCATTTTCTCCATCCTGTGAGCCATAACTCTTCTGTGAGCAAATGACTGCATTTGAGGAAGGGGTTGTGGCCTACAAGGACGTAAGTTCTAGGTCAACCTGGAGAGCTACCGTGCCACTGTCATCTGGAGAGGGAGGAGAGAGGAGAGAACAAGTGCCCACGAGGCCTGAGGGGACTGAGCCCCTGGCCTGCAGGGTCTGGGTTAAACTGGAGGACGCCCAGCCATGGTGTGCACGGAACATGATGTGTGCAGAATGGCTAGTGCGGGAAACCTATCCATCTTGTGTCAGCGTGTTCTACAGGTGTGGTAATAGCCGAGATTAGAGGCAGAAATACAGCTTTATCTTTCCACAAGTCCAAGCACCAGCTCACTGAACCTTCACAGGAAATCTACAACTTCGTCCCCTGAGATTACTAAAGTAGAGACAGCAAGAAAGGGCAGTGGGACAGCCCCGAGCTCTGAGGTGTGAGGGGTGACATGAGTGGGGCCGCCTCACCATGGAGCCGGAGGAGCCATTTCCGCTCGGCACGCCTTGTCGTCTTTGTCTCCCTAACTGGACCAAACCACTAACACTCCCAGTCAGTAAGAACAAGAATATCCTGTAAGGACTGATGAAATTTGGGCTTTGCCGATGGCCAAACCGTTAACCAATCAGTGGATTAGAAAGTCTCAAGCCAGTCTCTGAAGTACAGATCTATCCCTACCTCACTTTACACCAATTAACTCTTCTCACCTCCTCTCTTCCCATAAAAGCCATGAGTCCCCCCTGCCGGGAGGGACACTATGTGGATTACTGCCCGAATCTGTATTCCCTGAATTACAATTATTTTGATCCCAAATAAAAGCTTTTTGTTTGATTATTGCCTCCTAGAATTTTCATTTGGCAGATAAAGGACCAAGGTTCAAATCCAAGCTCTGCACCCACCTACGATTCCTTCCTGGTAGGGACCCAAGAGAATTGCCTACAAATGTGCACCTACCTGCATTTATGAAAATATTCTTGAGATTTTATTCCTAAAAAGCTGAAATCCTAAAAATGGAAAGAACTCCAAGATACACCAATAGGAAAGGGGGTCAACTGTGGTTACGTTTCACATAATCAAGGAAAACTAAAGAACAAGTAGACAAGTCAGACACAAAAGAGTATATAACTGTGTGGTTCCGTTTATCTGAAGTTCCAAAACAGGCAAAAGAATGGTGAGTGAAATCTCAGAGTGGTGATCTTGCGGGAGTAGGAAGAAATGGTTGATGTGGATGGGACGCTGATGGCCTGTGGCTTGACCTGGAAAAGGACCACGCAGATGAAAACAGTGACACACTATGTAAATGTATCCAACCACACAGTTGTGTGCACATATATTAAACATTATAATTAATATGTGCACAAAATATTAAGTATTACAATTAATATGTGTGCAAGATATATTTAGACCATGAAATAATTATATTTAATATTACATTTATGATACATTTATAAAGGTATTTATAATACATTATATATCTATGTATAGTATTTTAATGTAGTAAATACTATGATTATAATTAAATCACATGTTAATTTATAAACCAACTTATGTATTGATTTGTATATAACTTAATTACCAAAAAGCCTTCAATTGCTTTTTTTTTTTAAGTAAATTTAAAAATTTCAACTGTGCCACTTATTAGCTGAGGTACTGAAGGCCAGATATTTCACTTCCTGGGCCTCAGATTCCTCTCCTCTGAAATGGAGATAAAATAACCCCTATTCTCATCAAGTGGTAGTAAAATAGAGAACAAGGTTAGGATGGGTGAAATATTAGCACGATGCTTCAAAACCTGCTGCTATGATTTGTCATCATCATTATGATAATAATTCTTTAAAATGTGTCTGCACTTACTTCTCTTCATTCATCTGTTATAGAGATAAGAACTAGCCGCTGAGTGTGGGCTGTGATATACGTGTGTGTGTGTGTGTGTGTGTGTGTGTGTATTGACTTTAGAGAGAAATGAGGAAAGAGAGAAACGTAGATGGGATGCCTCCGGTACAGGCCCCAACTGGGGATTCAAACCCACATGTGCCCTGACCAGGAATCAAAGTCACAACCTTCAGGTCTATGTGTCAACCCTCCAACCAACTGAGCCACACCAGCCAGGCCTGGCTTAGGGTTTTTTTAACCCCCACCTTTTAGCCCACGAAAGCCCCACAAAAACAGAATGAATAGTATTAAAGGGGTAAGCAAAAGTAACTTTACAACTGTGAATACACGAAACACAGTTTATTTCCTGTATGATTACTTCTTCATTATTGTATTGCTTTTCCACATGAACAACTATAAGCCTATTTTTGCCCGCCCACCCCGTAGGATAATAAACCTGCAACGAGAGTTGCACCGTGAGTTAGAAAGTGTGACCTGGGCTTCCTCAGACTCAGACCTGCCAGAGATCTGAAAATGAAACGACACTCGGCCCGTTGAAACCTGCACCCTGCCTCTCGCATCCACGGTGCCCGAGGAGTTGTCAGGGATCTTGTCAGCAGTGGGTGCGACTGTGAGAAGTATCACAGTGCTCCCCGGCATGTTCCGACAAGACCAGGAGGAAACTGTCCCCGAAGAATCAGAGCGCCCAGCGAGCTGCCTGATTAATCACCAGAGGAAAAAGCCATATGGTGTGATGGCGCGGTGCTTATGAACACGCAGAGAGATGTGTGCAGCCGGCAGGAAACAGGACAGAGGGTCAAGCGAGGGGCCGGAGTGAGTCTCCCACTACCTACGTTTTCAGAAATCAGAGGCCTTGCCCTCCAGGACTGTTCCCACTCAGTTGCTAATTGCTGGGGCTCCTTACCTGGCAGGGTCTTTGGACCTGGCCAGGGGCAAAGCCTCCTTCCAGCGGCAGCTCTCATGGTGAGGACACACGTGTGTTTCCTGTGCAGCACAGGCACGTGCAGCTCCCCCCTCACAGAGGCCCGGGGTCAGGCATGCTGATGGGGAGCACCCAGAGTGCTCCCAGCAGAACGCGATTCTGTGAAGCGGGGTTATTCGTCCTTCCACCCTCAGAAGAGAAACCCCAAAACGTGAGCATTCAATAATGAGGTAAACTGTTTCACTGCCCGGTTTTTCGTTTGTGTGTTTGGGGTTTTGTTTGGTTTTCATGTGCCTGGGGTTTGGGGAGAAACCTTGGAGCTCAACTTCCAAATGATACCGTTGTAATTAACTCGTTATTAATAGCAGGAAAGGGGCAAAGCAAAGACCAAGTCTTTGCATGTTAGTTGGGCAGCTTTGCGAGGAAACAGCGGCTTTACCTTCCCCAGGGAGCTACCGGGTCTTTGCCCAGATGAGTGATCGGCAAACTGGAGGTCGAGAGCCACATGCGGCTCTTTGGCCCCTTGAGTGTGGCTCTTCCACAAAATACCACGTGTGGTCAGCACGTACAGTGCGATGGAAACTTCTCGGCCCATGGGCAGAAGTCGGTTTTCGGCCTGTGCGAGTCTGTTTTGAAGAAGTGGCATTGGAACACTCAAGGGGCCAAAGAGCCGCACGTGGCTCACAAGCTGCAATTTGCCGACCACCGGACAAGCAGAACAGACACATGTCCGGGGAAATGAGGGTGGCCTTGGGAAGGTACCTGTCAGTCACACCTGGGAACAGGTCATGGGCCAGAATAGGCGTGGCCACTGCAAGCACGAGGATATCTGGGATACTTAATGCCCCCCACAAAGGAACTCACTCTCTCATGCCTTTGGCTCCTCGTGTACCATTGGAACTCTGGTTGCAGGGGGCACGCCTCCTGTCTCCCCTGCGTTAGTTAGCCCACACACACCACACACACACACACACACACACACACACACACACACAATGGACTAATGGACGGCAACCAGCCCGATGCTGAGCTGGACCTGGCTGCAACATGGGCCACAAACTCTGCGCGGTGGCTTTGCTCTCAGCGCCCTGAACCCCCAGCGACCCTTCTTTGCTGACTGGAAACCCAGGGATGTAATTCCAAGCAAATAAAAGTCGCTCATCCTCCCGTGTTTCTTTTCCCCAGATACCCGATGTACCTCACCCCCAGCGCACAGTGGGGAAGGGGACTTGCCAATTTCTCAGCTAACACAAAGGCAGTCAAGTTCACGTCACCATCTCTCAAATACGTGGTGACATCCTCACCACAGTTCCCCCTGCTATTAAGAGGTGAATTAACCAGAAATATGTTATAATGGGTAATAAAAATATGCAACCAGGGGATTCATTGAGCCCAATTTAGTTATAAATCCCCCCCTAAAGTTAAGCTAAATATAAAGAAAAGGCAATTAGGTACACGCTTTTAGCACTATGCTGAATCATTTTATTATTCATTTCTACCTAGTCAGGGCTACAAGCAATCTTACTGCTGAACATTCTCGGCTCATTGTGGTTTTATCCCTCATCTACCGTATTTGCCGGCGTATAAGACGATTTTTTGGCCCTGAAAATACGTATTTGCCGGCGTATAAGACGACTGGGCGTATAAGACGACCCCCTAACATTTCCACTCAAAATACAGAGTTTGTTATATACTCGCCGTATAAGACTACCCCCCACTTGGAGGCATATTTTTCAGGGCCAAAGGGTCGTCTTATACGCCGGCAAATACGGTACTCATTCACCGGTGTCTCTGAACAAAACAGACCTGGGTACGTTATTTTGCCTTTTTTTTTTTTAATGAGGAAAATCTCACCTATATGTATTTTTATTAGGATCTCACAGCATGGTTTTAGCACTGTGTGACTTGATTTTTTTTTTCTTGCTTGAAAAGTCAAGTCCTAGAAGCATATGGAAACCCCTGAGGGGTAGAGAGTGTGCAGAGGAAGCAGGACTCGCCCGGTCTGAGAGCTCCCGGGTTTCCGGGACCGCCTGTTCACAGAGTAATGACCGATTCCAGGGGAACCGGGAGACGGCCTCCCCCGCCAAGGAATCCAGAGTTCCAGATATTTCTGCTCCAGAGTTCAAAGGCCCTCCACAGGAAAGGATGAAACATTCCTTCTTCAAAACCCTAAAAAGTTATTTCAAAGGAAGCCACACTAATGTTCTGGAGTTTTTTCAAGTGTTTCCGCTTTGAGCAAATCGTTCTCTTGGGCTTCCAGGTAAAGCTGGTAAGACTAGGGGAGGTGCTTGCGGTCAGCCGCACCAGGGGACAGAGCTGGTTGGCCATAATGGCTACGGCCACTGCGAGCTTGAAGACGTGATGTTTAATCCCCTGAGCAAAGGAATTCAGCCCTCTTGTGCTATCTGGACCCCTGGGACTCTTGTTGTTGTTGTTGTTGTTCTTGTTCTTGTTGTAGTTGTGGTTGATGTAGTTGTTGTTGTTAATCCTCACTCAAGGATATTTGTCCACTGATTTGTAGGGAGAGTGGAAGAGAGAGGGAAAGACAGAGAGAAACATCAAGGTGAGATGTTGCCTCCAGCACACACCCAACCAGGGCTGGGGCAGGGGAGGAACCTGCAACCAAGGTATACATGCCCCTTGACCGAAATCAAATCCGGAACCCTCTGGTCCGCAGGCTTATGCTCCGTCAACTGCATCAAACCGGCTAGGGCCCTGGGGACTCTTGTTGCTGGGGACACGCCCTCCTGCATCGGCCCCCGTGGCCCACGGCCAAGTGCACTCCCCACACACAGTGCACTGCCGGCTGAAACTGGCCTGACGCTGACCCGGGCCCAGCTCTGGAAAGGAAACTCTGGACCCTGGCTCTGCTTCTAGCTTTGCTGAACCCCAGCTCCATTCCCAAGACTAGACAAAGGGAAACCGCACACCAGGATGGAACTCCACGAAAACACAGCTTTCTGCCATATCTCAACCTCCCGTGGGGGCCTCCCGAAATGCTTATTCCGGCAGCACCCCAGGAACCCCACTGCCAACAGCAACAGCGTCCCTGAGACCTGACGTGGAACAACACGACAGATTGGATGCAAAGGCAGTTACAAAAACCCAGCTGTTTTCTGCGGAGCCTGGCGGTAAAGAGATTTGCTGCAGGGTGAGGCAATGCCACTCTTCCCACTAGCATGTCTCGTTTTGAAAAAAAAACAGTTCATTTTCATTGCAGTGTGATGGTAACATGCTAGGGTTTTATTGGTGTTCTTTTTAATTAACTAATAGCTTTTTAATGTCTGTTTAAAATTTTCATACAACAAGTGTAAACATCTTAGGGGTTCCTCCCTCGTCTCTAAGAGTGTAAAGGAGGCCTGCGAGTCAAAGGTTTGAGAACCACTACCACAGGAAAGACACCATCCCCCGGGCTAAGTCCCACCTGCCTGGTTCTGTAAGTCAGGTTTGTTTTCTGTTTTGTTTCTTTGTTGTTGTTGCTTTGTTTTTTTTATATATGTTTTATTGATTTTTCACAGAGAGGAAGGGTTAAGGATAGAGAACTAGAAACATGGATGAAAGAGAAACATCGACCAGCTGCCTCCGGCACACCCCCCACTGGGGATGTGCCCGCAACCAAGGTACATGCCCTTGACGGGAATCGAACCCGGGACCCCTCAGTCCGCAGGCCGACGCTCCATCCACTGAGCCAAACGGGTTTCGGCTTTAAGTCAGGTCTTACCGGGCACACACAGCTATGTTTGTTTGCATGTTGTGTCTGAGCTGATTCCAGCCTTTATAAATGGTTTTAGTAATAAAATTTTAACTAAGACAAAGTCACACCATTCATTTGCGCATTATCTATGGCTGCTTTCCTGCCGCCTAAGGGCAGAGTTGAGTAAGTTGTGACTGAGAAGGCTTGGCCTGCCTAAAACATTCACTATCTTCCCCCTGACAGACACTACAGATACTAATTTACTCAATTATAGCACATTACCTGGGCATTTAACCACAAGTGTTCGGAGTGTATTAGGAAATATATATATACCATGCCTAGTTTAAGGACATCTCATGGGTAAGTAAGTAGAAGCATCCCAATATTCCCTCATGTAAAATACATTATTTCCCATCACAAAACCTAATAGAAACATCGAAATCATTTATTCTAACAAGTTTTTTGAACAGGTATCAAACTCAAAATTTCTCATACATTAATCATTTATACATCTTGCTAAATAGGTAGATGTTAAAATTACGCCTACCTCTCCATAAAAATGAATTGTCTGATGCAATGAATGGCCAAATTGCATTTTTTATATTCTTCCATTGTTAATCTTTTTTTCATTTTATTCTAAGGAATAGCAATCAATTAATATAAATTCTTAGTCTCACACCATATCCAATAGCTATAAAAACAATGGTTAATAAAAAGGCTGGGGAGATATTGAATGAAATGTACAACGTACTAAAAAGTTTCGTATGTGCTTACGCAGGATTTTTCACTTCTGATCGTTCCCACTGTGCAGCACGCAGCAACAGCAGGTAATAGCTCCCAAATGTGCACCACAAGCTGCAGTTAGGTTATTTTTATCACTGCTTCACGTAACACTGACATCAACTGAAGGAAGAGAACTAATTTTGCTAGTCCCATTTTATAATACGAGGGTGTGTTACTACTGAGTGGTGCAGTGGAAACTTAAACACTGGGTTGTCCAGGTCCATGGGGCAAGCTTTGTGTCACTGTGCACATTTCTACTCCACGTGTTTCAGAAATTACCAATGTCTATGTTTTAAATTTCAAAAAAATATCATTTGCAACTTATGTGCAACTCAGAACTCTTCATCAAGCCATTCACGAGCACCGCACATACTACAGGGCAGCTGAGTCAGTCCTTAAAGATGGGAGGACAGCCTGCGGACTGAAAGGTCCCGGGTTCGATTCCAGTCAAGGGCATGTACATTGGTTGCGGGTACATCCTTGGTGGGGGGTGTGCAAGAGGCAGCTGGTCGATGTTTCTCTCTCATCGACCTTTCTGGCTCTCTATCTCTCTCCCTTCCTCTCTGTAAAATATCAATAAAATATATTTATTTAAAAAAAAAAAAAAGATGGGAGGACACAAGGGCAGCAGAGGAGAATTCCTTATTGATCAGACAGTGGGCACAGCTTAGCACTGGAATGTATGCAGAGAAGAGTCCAGCGAAATACAGCATGAACTGCTCCTTTTTCATCCTGCTTACCTTACACACCCTCCATAGCCTAAGCTGTATTCATCTCCCACCCACACATGGTACAGCATCCTCTGTCCATGCCCCCATCAATGTGTCCTTAGTCAGGGTTGAAACGTAAGACCTGCGTACTCCATGTGACTCTGCTGTACCCTATCTACCAGCCCTTGGAAAAGCCCCATCTGCCTTTCTCGGTATCGAAATTTTACTAAAATACTTGATGCTATGTGTATGCTCCTGCTGGGATTCCCATGGTGACCTCCGGCAACACACTGTCTGCGCTGACGTTGTTGGGATGTTTTCCAGAACTCGTACGTCATGTTGTGCAAACAAACTCTCCTGTGAGGTCGGGTCAGGCTGTGGGTCCAAACAAACCACAATGGTCAGCCTTTGCCCCTTCCACCCAATACCACTACATGCCCCTAAGGAAGATAGTTTTGTCTATAGCTTTTTAGTCAGGTTTCAAAGACACGCATACACCACAGGCTGTCGGTCCACTCCTTTGAAAAACACAGGTAGGAGACACCCCATACTGTTCCGCGCCTTGCTTTTATCGCCCAACAAAACAGCGAACATGTTTCACATCCGCATACATACACTGACAACATCTGAGGGCCCAATGTCCCATAGTTCTGCTGTGCCACATTTTATTCAACCGTTCCCTCTATTGACAGAGAATGTGATTTTATTTTGTCTATGTAAAAACAGCAATTCTCGCCCAAAAATCAATCGTTCTCTAAGCAGATTCATCTGAGAGATGTAGAGATAATCTAACGTGCCTTCCAGGAAGATAGCGGAGATCTAAAGGTGCATTGCATGTGTCATTCATTCTATTAATTTCTTTGGGGGGGAAAAAAGAAGAAAAGATACTCTCTAGCAAAAGCCTGATACAAACTCAAAAGCCAACAGAGGATTGCTGTTATTCAGAGCTTTGTTCTGGTCAAAGAGTGAGAAGGGCATTTCAAAGAACGGAAGTCAGCTACCAGAAACCGTTTTCTCTCGGGATTCGGAATCTACACAGTGTTGGCCTTAACATGCGATGGATGGGGAAGGAGGATGAATATATCCCTTTTTAGACCTTCAGGGTAAACACTAACTGGGTGGCTCAAATGGGTGGAGCCTCACCCCCATACACCAAAAGATTTCAGGTTTGATTCCTGGTCAGGACACAAACCCTGGTTGTGGGTTTGATCCCCAGAAAGGGTGAGAACAGGAGGCAACGGATCAATCGTGCTTCTTTATTTCTCTCTCTCTCTCTCTCTCTCTCTCTCTCTCTCTCTCTCTCTCTCTCTCTCTCTCTCTCTTTCTCTCTCCTCTTTCCTCCCCCAAAAATGAATAAAAACATATCCTCAGGTGAGAACTTAAAAACAAAAGCACCGGGTGTTTAAGGTCCCAGGCTCTCTCTGATGTTGTGTGTCTTTGACTCTGGCACATTCTCTCTGCTTTGCATGTATCCGATGTCAATGAGATGGAAAAGAAGGCAGACAGGGACCTGAGCAGGTGCTGTGTGTAACACATGTCCCCCTCGGGCATAGGGACAATGAAGCCTTTGCCTTTTATCCTGGAGAGAACCCGCTAATGAGTTAGCTGCAACACACACTCAGAGAGGGATGTGACTCTGCTCTTGGCGGGCCTCCCTCCCTCCCGGGGGTAGTGGCCTCATAGAACCGGGAAGCCCTGCGCGTTTCGAAGTGGTAGCAGCCACTGGGATGACAGGGTTTGCATTCCAAACCATCTGCTCTGAACAATGAGAGCTGGGGAGGACCAAGGTCTGGACGGGACTCACCCAGCACAGAGTCTGGCAAAGCTCTCCCCCGTGGCCAGAGGGACGCAGGGAGAACGGGGCTGTGCCTGGAGGAGGGGGAGATGGGGCAGGACAGTCCTGTGGGAGGACAATGACGCCTGCTGCGCCTGCCCCTCGCCTTGCTGAGCTGGGCTGTCACCGAGAGGAGCGCCGTGGCTAACTCCCCCAAAGCGCAGCAGCCGGAGACTTTTCAGACAACAAACCGGGATTCCCCAAACACTTCGGGATACGGGAAAACAACGCCGGTTCGATTCCTCAGTGTCTCTGACCAACTCATTTCAGTGATGGAATAAGCGCACTCTACATAATGAGAGGCTTCTACTTTGTCATCCTTATGGTTATCGTACCATTTTGTTCGCCTCCGTTTCTTAAGAAAATTATTTGCCGTCAATAAAACAGAAAAGGCTTGCCCTGGCCGGTGTGGATCGATGGTTAGAGCACCAGCCCAAGCACTGAAGGGGCTCGGGTTTGATTCCCGGACAAGGGCATGTACCTGGGTTGCTGGTCCACCCCCACCATGGCCAGGGCACTTGGGAAAGGCAACCAACCAATCACCCCCCTCCCCCGCCCTTCCAGTCTATCTAAAAGCAATAAAAAAATATCCTCGGGTGAGAGTAACAGAAAGCAAACAAAAACAGAAAGTCGGGTTTCTGATGCTAAGCAGTGCCCTAGGGAAGCAGATCTGTGGCAAATGAATGCCTGCCGTTCCCTTTGGCCCTTCCCATGTCACCTCGGGCGCCCACCTTTCCAAGGCCACCCGGGAGCTGGGCATCCTGGAGCAGAGACTAGGCAGCCTCATCGCCTCTCCCGGGGTCTGGCTCCGTCCCAGCTGCCCTAGGGGAGGATCTCCCGGGGTCTGGCTCCGTCCCAGCTGCCCTGGAGAGGACGGTTACCTATTCATCTAGTTGAGGTGCTCCCCCGAGGCCCCCCTCTAACATGAATTTCATGTATGCCCTACGGCCTACAGTTAAGTCAGACCATCAGCCATACGCCTCTAGTCCGGTTGAAATCCTAGAGCTTCCGTAAATCCAGTAAACACACCGTTGTGTGTGTCCACATGTGTGAATTCATACATGTAATCTCAACGTTTTGTGATGGGTGACAACAGGGAGCGGTCGGGCATGTGAACCACTGCCCCAAACAGGTCACTCCAATCACCAGGTCGCTTCTGGCTGGCAGCAGGGGCCTTGGGTCAGCAGCCCCAAATATGAATTGCAAAACGCTCTCCTTGGGCTAATGGTAACTATAATTCTCATTCCTAGAAATGAAACCCTAGAAATGATGGATTATTATGGTAAAAGGAGGCCTCCCTCTAACCGAAGTCACCATGCTCGGGCTAAGCCAGGTCCCACCGGCCAGCAGGGTAACCAACTGCAATTCCCTCCCAGAGCTCAGGCCCTGCCCTCCCTGTCGGGAGGAGATTATGGGCAGACACATGGCAGTTTCCGGGCCCTGAGAAGAGGGCAGTCCAGGAACTCAGCAGACAAGTCAACATCACCCCTCCCCATCTGCGATTCTGCTCCTGACCATCTGGGACGGAGGACCCCGGAGAAGAAAGCTGGATGGAGGGGGCCATGTTCACCTTATACAGCCGATGACCCAGAAACAGGGAAAGGACGGGGAATGTACATGGCAGTGGACCAGGGCACTCAGGATGGAATTTTGCAAAGAGAAGCGCTAAACCCTTTGGTATGAAAAGCACAAGGCGGGAGAATGGACGGGCACGGTCGCCTTTCTTCTGCTCGGAGTTGCCACATCCGCTCACCACGGGGCCAGATCTGGCTGTTCGGACCCACCCAAAGGGCTCCAGACCCAGGAAAACGCCAGGAGCCTTCCCGCCGCAGCTATTCACTCACAGAGCTCAAGCCCGGCTTCCACAGCCAATGGGTGGCCTGGGAGTCTCCCGGGAAAGATGGCGGCGGCCAGGGAAGAGGGGCTCTGATGAGCTCAGGCTTCACCTAGCTCTGATCCTCAAAGATTCCCGCGGGGATGGCAAATGCCTGGCTCCGGGGCCAGGCTGCCCCTGGGAATCTGCCCTCCGGGTTGGTGGCATACAGCCCCGTGTGTGATTTGAGGACAGAAAACAGTTTTCCAGAGCAGCTCTGGTCTAAATCCCGCCCCTGTCTAGTCCCATGTCCACCATATAACTCTGCTGGCAGCCTGGGTCACTCCAGGGAGGCCTCACTCTCCGTCCCTCTCTGGAGACGCATCCCTATCTGGCAACACACCTTGCCTGACAACCACCTCAGGGGTAAAGCAGGAATGTCAGCCACCCCCAGAGGAGGTCAGACACCCTTAGAAGGCGGTCAGTGGACACATCCCTGCACCACGTACTCACCCAGGAGCCGCATTTAAATGATTTCCGCTACGAAGCTGCTTTTGAAAGCCCTGTAACCCAATTCCACCTCTGGAAGTCCAGTGCCAGCTTCCCACACCCTATCTACACAGCGGGGTGTGATTTAAACTGTCTTATTCTGTTACCCCCTTTAGCAGACCTGGAAACAAAAAACGTCATAATCCCACCTACCATAAAACTGCCATAATTTGAGGGCTATTTAACACACTGATTTCCCAAAAAGCAGCAGGCATAGTTGTACATTATACACCACCCCCACAAGCGTTTCTCTACGTGAATGCAAATTGGCCTCTAAAGAATGTGTCTAATGTGTTGGATTCCTAAGACCATTATTGAAGCTACAAAGTCCTGCGTAAGAAATAATTCACGCTCTCCTTACTTTTTTATATCCTATATAATAAAAGCCTAATATGCTAAGTGTCCAGTCGTCCATTATGCTTTAACTGTTCAACCAATCAAAGCATAATATGCTAATGATATGCTAAGGCCTCTCAACCACTCATGATAACGTGCACTGACCACCAGAGGGCAGACAGCCGACTGGTTGACCAGTAATGATGACATGCAATGACCATCAGGGGGCAGATACTCCGACCAGTAGGTTAGCTTGCTGCTGGGGTCCAGCTGATTAAGACTGAGTGAGATGGTCCAGACACGCCCTGGAGACCCTCCTGTGGTCTCTAACTGGGAAACTGTATAAGATCTCTCCTTCCTGTTCCTAATGGCCAATGCATAATTCTTTTGTTCTTATTATTGTTGTTTGTTTTTGTTAATTCTCACCCAATGATATTTTTTCCATTGATTTTGAGAGTGGAAGTAAAGGAAGGAGGAAGGGGGAGAGAGGGAGAAGAAAAGAGAGATAAAAAGAGAAGCATAGATGAGAGAGCCACGGATTGGTTGCCTCCTGCACACGTCCCAAACAGGGCAAGGGATTGAACCTGCAACCCAGGTGTGTGTCCTTGACCAGGAATCAAACCCGAGACCCTTCGGATCAAGACTCGGCGCTCTAACCACTGAAACACCAACCAGGGCCATAATTCATTTCTGATTCATTGGTTTGGGGGACTTCTTTATTGAATTTCCTGAACTGACAATGCATATATTATAACAAAGTCAAAGGTACAAGAGGATGGACAGTGAAAACTACATCTTCCCTCACCTCTTCCTGAACTCTCCCAATGCAGCACTATCACCACGATGCTAATGGCACCCCTGTACATGTCCCAGGAAAAGGTGGCCTCCTCCAGATACTGCCGGGCATCTTGCTTTTCCCTCATAAGCAAGATACACTAGTAGATATCCAGGGAAACAGAGGTGCAGGTAGAATTAAGCACCTGTGTCAGTTCAGGCAGAGTTGTTTCGCTTATACACCACATTTAACAAATGTACACATGCCATTACTTAGCATACTGTCATTTATTACAACGACCCTGTTCACGGACCACGGGGTTGTTTCCGATCCTTCCCAAATCCAAACTCTGCTGAGATGACTAACCCTGACCCAGGTCATCTGTAGGATGCACATCGGGGGGCAGAGCTGCAGGATCAAAGGGCACGTGTGTGTGATTGTGAGAGAGTAGACTGGGATTTCATAGAAGCTGCAACAGCTTACGTCCCAAGAGGGAGGTCTAAGATTAGCCAATTTCCCCCAGTCTTACCAACTATTCACAGCACAGGCCAGTTTGTAAAGGCCCTTGCCCTTGGCACCTTGAACAATGAGGCATCAGGGGGCTGGAGTGGGCCTAGTACTCCCAGCTGCCCTCCCTCCGCCTTGGGGTAGCAGTGCACTGAGGATCGCAGGCTCGGTGTGCAGAAGCGCTGCCCCAGCTCTGCCGCTCCTGAGTTCCATGGCCCTGCAGAGTCCTGACATCAAGGTCCCTGAGCTCAGTTTCCTCATCCGCAAAGTGGACCGCATGCATGCCTTCTTCTGCTGAAAACATACAAGCACCCCTTCCCCCAGTGGCCGGTAAGGTGTGCAGTCCTTCCGAGGAAGCTCAGGCCGGGTTGGGGTGAGGCCCTCACTGCATCCAGCAATGAGCACTGCTCCCACCAGTGCTGGCCCAGCACTCACCCACGCCATGGCCTCTGCCTCGGAGCTCACACAGCGACAGAGTGAGGGTGACAGAGGATAATACCAATGCCCTTGTTAAAGCTGCTAGTGTAAACGTTGGGCCTTTCTGGCCAGCTTGTTTGCAAAGGCGCTGGCCAAGGTCAACATCGGGAGCCTCGTCTGCAATGCAGGGGCTGGTGGACCTGCTCCAGCAGCTGGCGCTGCCCCTCCACCCGGGTCCCAGCTGAGGAGAGGGCAGGGGAAGTAAAGAAAGAAGAATCACTCTGATGACAACATGGGCTTTGGTCTTTTTGCATAAACCTCTTTTGTAACATCCTATGTAATAAAAGCCTAATATGCAAATAGATCGAACGGAAGAACAACTGGTGGGTGAAACAAAGGGTCGCTGTGACGCGCACTGACCACCCAGGGGCAGACACTCAACCCAGGAGCCTCCTCCAGTTCAAAGGCTCCAGGCCCCACCGGTCGCCCCAGATCGGCCCTGATCGCTGGCCAGGCCTGGCAACCCTACCCATGCACGAAATTTCATGCACCGGGCCTCTAGTATTCAATAAAAAAGCTTAACTTTGTTTAAAAAATTAAAAAACATAAGCTACTCCCTCCCCAGGCAGAAATACTGGAAAGAGTAACGGAGATATCCACAATGCATTTCCTGTGAATGCTTAAGCAAATGTTCACAAAGACTCTTGATACTTTCCAAGGCCAAATGAGAGACCACAGCAAAGAGACACCGGATTCCCTGTACGCCAGGCTGCCAGGAAATGCCCTCCTCTGGCCCATTGGCGTGCTGGCAGCCAATTAAAGTGTGCACGCTTTCTATTACAGCTGATGATACAACACCACGAAGGAAATAAACAAGATGGAAAATAAGACGGGCAGGGGTCCCCCTTTAGGTGGCAGAGGAGCCTGGCTGGGGGTGGCGAGTATCTCTCAGACCTTGATGCTCAGCTGCAAGATTTCAGGATCCCACCCGCTTTGGGGCCAAGGCGAGGCTCTCTTCAAACACACACCACCACCCCCCAAAGGCTGCAAAACGTGTGGGGGCCTGGGGTCTGAGGCCTGGGGCCTGGGGCCTGGGGCCTGGCCATTTCTGCCCAAAGCTAAAAGCGGGCAACCTTGGCTCCGCAGCTTCCCACTGTCGTGGCTGAGACCGAGCCAGAGCTGCAGCGTGTCTGAAGTCCCCATGCCTCTTCCCCCTTACTTGTCCCAGGCATTAACCCCCAAGCTCCCTGCACTGCTAAGTCAGCGTCTGTACCCCTGAACTGCCCGGCAGGGTACCCTGTTGGGATCATCAGGGGCATTCCTAACCCTAAGCGACTCCATCACCTGCCTTATCGGACCTTCCTTTCTAAACTCACTAGCCTGCCCTCCACAAGAGCGATTAGTGAGCCTTCGGCCGCCAGCCTCCCTAGGTTGCTCGCATGCTTTCTGCCCTCAGGACTGTTACCTTACAGCAGTGTTTCCCAAACTTTTGACATATGTGTACCCCTTCTATAATTTTCGTAACGCTGAGTACCCCTCAACAACAACAACAAAAGGATGTATTTTAATAATCAAAATATATTTTTTTGGTACATACACAAAATAATAATAAATGAAAAATAAAATTATTCATAATAAAATATAAATAAAAGTTATATTATAAATAACATTTATTTGCACACCGGACCATCTCACGCCTCACAAGACTATCTTGACTTGACTCATGAGAACGTAGAATTAGGCGCAGCTAAGCACAGTGTAGTGCATATCCCCACCAAACTCTTCCCGTACCCCCACCACACTTTGGGAAACACTCCCTTACAGGGTAGTAGGTACCCTTGTATTCAAATGAAAAAAAGGAGAGAGGTGGGGTGGGGGGGTCACAGGGGAGAAGGAGTGTCATCCCCAAAAGATTAGACTTAGTAAAATAACTGGCCCCAAGGTCGGTCCATGCCAGGGAAGGGACTCACCCAGGTGCCCGTTATCATAAACCGGTGTTCCCCACTCTATACTGATCCTTTTTAAGCCTGGTTCCCCACAAGCTCAACTACCCCAGGAATCCCTCTCCCCTAAATTATAAAACGTAACTCTCCTGGTCCCTTGGACTAGCACTGTGGTCTGCAAACTGTGGCTCGCGAGCCACATGCGGCTCTTTGGCCCCGTGGGTGTGGCTCTTCCACAAGATACCATGGCCCGGGCGAGTCTATTTTGAAGAACTGGCATTAGGAGTTTAAGTGTAAAAAATTTGGCTCTCAAAAGAAATTTCAATCACTGTCCTGTTGATATCTGGCTCTGTTGACTAATGAGTTTGCCGACCACTGGACTAGCAGAAGCAGCTTTAGTCTGTGTGCACGGACTGGTTTGGGAACTGCTAAGCGGTTTCACGGGCCCAGTGTGGCTCCCAGTGGGAGCTGGGGAGCCCAGGAGCAGAAGCCGCCACCTCCACGTGGCAAGTGCTGGCCCGGAGGAAACACACCTAGAAATGACTGCGTTTCTGAGGGGCCTCAAACGCTCAAACAAGGCGCTCTAAGGGAAAACTCAACTCAACCTGCGCTCGCTTTGAAAGGTGAGCTGACTGCCAGTAAATAAAAGATAATATAGAACAGGAAGAGCGGGCCATTCCTGAAAGAACCCAGAGGCACGTCCCAGCACCCAGACAGTGCTTCCTGCAGGCGGCCAGCTGCCACGCAGGAGCAGGGGCACACGGGAAGAACACCCCACCCCCGCCACACACACACACACACACACACACACACACACACACACACACGTGTGAAACAGGCCAGGCCTCTTCTGTGGGCACTCCTCTTAAAACACCGCTGGCCACCTCCGGAAACAAGGGAGAAGACGGTGGCAAAAGGAGGCCCGGCTTCCCGTGGCTGCGTGGCCTCCGGGGAGCCGCACACCGGTGTGCAACTGCCAGGCCACGTGACGTCCCGCCTGCTGGGGCCACGGGGCCTGAGCCACCGGTGAAGTTACGCGTTTCCGAATGTTACCGACCGAGCAACACGTTCTAATCACAGCCCCGGGAGGATAATCACGTAATTTCTACTTTGTGCGTAAAGGCTATTATTAAATGCCTAGACGCAAAGGGGAAGTCTCCAGCATCACTAAATTTATCGTGTTTTCAAAATGTGGCTTTCCTTGCTCTACTCCTAATGCCAACTGTAGCCTCCAATCTCCTCCCCCTCCCCCCCTTTCATGAAGGCCTCCAAGATGGAAGTGAGGGTTAAGCTGGTCCGGAGAGGGCCCGGCTCCCCAGCCCCACATGGGAGAGCTAAATATACGCCCCGGGAGAAGGGAACGCTGTGTCCCGGGAGGAGGAAAACAATTCAAAGGGATTTCCAGTTTAGCTTGGCTCCCGAAACCAGGGTTTCAGAAAAAGGCCGCAAATTCAAAAGCGCTCCCGAGACAGCCAAATAACCCTGGGATACGGCGCTGGTGGTGCCATCTGCGAGGGAGAGTGTGGATACGTGGTTAACCAAATAGCACGGGAACCACACATTTCCTAAAAGGGGAAAAAAATACATCCTCGACTTGGAATTGAAAATTACAGTTCCGAGGAGAACTGGCTACTAATTCCAGGCCAATCCCTAGCGACGGCTGTCACCGCTGCCTCATGTACATGTAGCCCACTCAGAAACTGGCTTGGGCCTGGGCGACCCACGCCAGTCCCACTCTGCCAGCCTCACCCGGACTCCAGGACAAAGCAGCTGTCAATCAGCACGCTGTCCGCGGCCGCCTCACTATTTTGCAATGTAGACTGCAAAGAGCAATTCAACTTTATGGAAAATAAAGCCACCTCCCATGGCTCCCTGATGGCTCCCTCTTCAGTCCAGGTGTGACATCCTGCAATTAGTCAGCCTGACTCCTAGAGCTTTGTTACACCGGCAGCCAGTCCATGTATCTGCCATAGAGGAGCTGTTCGCGCCACATGGAAAATTTAGTAGGAAGGGGAGAGAAGAAAGTTTTCCACTCGAAGACAATTTGGCTAATAGGTCGCATATGTTCAGCTTGGCCGTCCCGCTGCCTCTTTCGGGTTTTCGGTTTCATTACCCTGGGGCAGTGGTCGGCAAACTCATGAGTCGACAGAGCCAACTATCAGCAGTGCGACGATTGAAATTTCTTTTGAGAGCCAGATTTTTTTAAACTTAAACTTCTTCTAACGCCACTTCTTCAACATAGACTCACCCAGGCCGTGGTGTTTTGTGGAAGAACCACACTGATGGGGCCAAAGAGTCACAAGTGGCTCGAGATCCGGTTTGCAGGCCATGGCCCTTGGGCATTTTTGCACCAAACAGAATCTTTGCTTAGAATTTCTTTCCTTAGAAATTTATCCGCCCCTTTATGCTATTCCTTATTGAGTCAGAATCCTCCGTTTGTGACATCACAATTAGTCACTTGTGGTGATGATTATAATGTCGTGAACAAAGGATTAGGAGAGAGAGCTGGAAACGAAACAGCAGGGGTATTAACGGGAAGACAGGAAGTTCCTCTTTTCAATACCCACCCAGGCCCAGCCATGAGGAACGAGCGTGGGAACAGCGTGGGTGAGGGAGGCGCTCTCTAAAATGGTTTTTTTTTTTATATATTTTTTTTATTTTTTACAGAGAGGAAGGGAGAGGGATAGAGAGCTAGAAACATCGATGAGAGAGAAACATAGACCAGCTGCTCCCTGCACATTCCCCACCGGGCATGTGCCCGCAACCAAGGTACATGCCCTTGACCGGAATCGAACCCGGGCCCCTTCAGTCCACAGGCCGATGCTCTATCCACTGAGTCAAACCAGTTTCAGCATGGGAGGCGCTCTCTAATGGGGGAGAGAGAGATCTTTGGGTGGGAAACAAGGAGAACCCCACCAGTAGTTTTACCTGGTTTCACAAAACATGGACTAGCTACCTTTTTTCTCACCAGCCCACTTTTATTTTATTTTTTTTATTATTTTGAATAGGACAAAGATTTCTATTTATCCTTCACCCACACCCGTCGGTGGCAACAGCGAGCTGCATGTGCTCTATGATTCTCTAGGTGCGTATTTTTTCCTCAAGCATCTGAGAGAAAGTTGCAGGCATCATGCCCCTTTAACCTCCTTAAGCACAAGGACATCCTCTCACCTGCCTACAGGACAACGGTCACATCCAGAAAGTTAGCATTGCTATTGCACAATCAAACTTAAGGTCCATATTCAAATTACACCAGTTACTCCCCAAAATTCTGCCCTTTGTTTTTATTACTAGCTTGCTTTACTCTAATCAAGAAAACAAAGGCAATATATTTTTTCAACTCTCCTCAATGGTCAACAAAATGACTACTCCAAAAGTCAAGATTTTTTAAAAATTTTAAATCCAGAGTAAGAAAAATCCTGACGGCCATCTTTGATTCGGTGTTTACTATGTTGTCATCAAGCTTCTGGCATGAGTTATCTCATTCAAGCTCATAAAAACTCCGTGGAGTGGGAGTCCCCATCATCCACATTTTATAAAAGAGGCAAGAAAACCTAACCCTAATGACGCACTGAAAACGACGTCAAGGGGAAACACCAACCCCTCCCCACGCCCGCCCCCCCAATTTCTCCCCATGACAGCGCTTCCTCTAAGGACCCTGATCCCAGCCGGTCCTGGCGGGCAGTGCACCATGAACAGACTACCAATGTCCAGTCAACCTCAGGACAAGCCGAAAGCAACCCAATACTCCCCCTGTGTGACCATGCGCCTGAGCGGTCAAGGCAACTGTGACCCTCCGGCTTTGGAACAGGGTACATTCCGACATCCGCCCCAACCCCTGAACAAGTGTTAGGGTTGGCAGTGCAGTGGGCAGCTTCCCTGGCGTTATTAACTGCCCATTTAGCAGACCCGGGAATGCCATTTATCCTAAACACCGAGGGGAGGTTTTTAAAAGCAAGAAAAGCAGGTTTTCTCGGGCTAAAAGCTTTCATGGTGGGATGGACCGTAAATCGCCTACTTCACGGAGACAGAAGTGGCTGAAGGGAAGCTTGGACATTATTCCTGGTTTTTAGGAGAACGGAGAGCTATAAGATTGACTCGGCCTGACGCCAAACCAAAGCCCTTCGTCTACACGGGTTATGGAAGGGAACAAAATTCATGGCCTAAAAGCCAGGACCACGTTTGGAAATAATTCCTATTCCACTCGTTCCCCGCTAAAAGCATCCCATGTTGCACTAGACATAGGTCACGTACAGATTTCCCGGGACCCGCCAAGCTACACAGAGTAGACACCGAGTTTCTATTGCATCCTCTGTCCCTGGTCACCCCTGCCCAGCAGCCTGGGCGGGAACAGCCAAAGGAAAAGTTAGCTCAGCAATGCATGCCCCAGCCCATGCTGAGGGCCGTCTCCCCAGCCAGGTCTTCCCTTTTCCCCTCCTCATCACCTGGAGTTTAAAAATAAATAAATAAATAAATAAATAAATAAATAAATAAAGAGAATAGAAGAATTCCTTCAAAAATAGCCAATAGATCACCCACATGTTTTGCTCCCACACGTTCACTATAAAGCCAACATTTTTAAATTGGGACATTCGGCTAAAAATCCCTACTTCTGGTTTCTCTTGAGACTCACTCATGGCCACAGCGGGTGCACATTCACCCAAGGCATGGCTGGTGATCAGAGAACCAGCCACCCCGAGACCGGGGCCGGCCCAGTCCCCACCCCTCCACCCCTGCTTTCTCTCACTGCCGTGTGTCCTCAGAGCTAACTGTCTAAACCGGGCCCTTCTGAGAGCGCAGGGGGCCCGTTAATAATGCATTAGGACAAATGGCAGTAGCGGGACGTATGGGTACCGGCCTTGGCCCGGCTCCAGGTCTCTGCAGGTGGCCTTTGTCCTTTTCTGGCCCAACTGCGCTGGTGTGCTGTGTTCACCAGTTTTGCCTTGGGACTGAGGGGCTGGGAAATTTTAATGTCTAATTAGTAAATTGCTTAAGGGGACAATCAAAATCGAGAAAGAGAAAATGTTCCAGGCGCGGGCATTTGAGGGAAAGTAGGACACGTTGAAGGGGGCAAGGGGTCAGGGATTTTACTTCTCCTGGGATCATCCCTACTTCCCACTGCATTTCTCTTTCTTTTCTTTTTAATACATTTTATTGATTTTTTTTAGAGAGGAAGGGAGAAAGAGGAGGAGGAAGAGGAGGAAGAAAAAGACATCGATGAGAGAAAAACATCGACCAGCTGCCTCCTGCACACCCACCAGGGATGTGCCAGCAACCAAGGCACATGCCCTTAACGGGAATCGAACCTGGGACCCTTGAGTCCACACCACAGGCTGACACTCTATCTCTGCCAAGGCCCCGCTGCAGTTCGTGGGACCCCGTGAACCCTCTGCCCACTAGAGGTTTTGCTAGCGGGCATCTAGCGAGGAGACCTGGAGGCCACACTGCCAAGGTTTCCCGGGGCTGGCCGAGCCGCTGCGGCTGGCCGTGGTGGAGGGGCTGCACTTATGGTTCTTCTTAAGGAAAACCACACGGTTCCTCCGACCGAGCAGCTACCCAGACGCCTCCCCGCCCCCTCCTCCTGGGCCTGCTTTTAAAGTGAGCCCCGTGTGCAGCTGGGCTGGCCGCCAGATGCGGCAGCCATCGGTTTGAAAACAGTATGAAACGCTCAAGCTTTGGAGGCGCATAATCACAATCAATGAATCTGCCGTTTGGGACACGAGGCGGCAGCTTCCCAACTACCCTGTCGGGGTCCCGTGGCGCGCAGCCAGCAGCGTTCCCCTGGGCCTCCCGGCCACAGGGGCTGGGGCGCCCGCGAACATGCTCGCCTTCTTAGTCACGAGAACTTAATTTGGGTACAATTGTCTTAAGAAAAAAAAAAATATTTTAAATCATTACTCCAGGAAAGTTCAAAGGGGTGTATTCACTACCGAGATCCTTACTGAGGGGTGGGCATGCAAAGGCGCCCCAAAATTTAGGGATGGGGATGCGGCCTGGGAAACTCCATTAGGCATTACCATGGGCATTGGCTTACTGAGGACAAGAAGAACGTTGCACACGGCTCCCCTGGTCACGCCGCTCAGAGGGAGGGCATGTATGGGGAGAGAGGGGGGCAATGGTAAGCAATGTACACATATAATACCATAAATAAATAAATAAATAAATAAATAAATAATAACGTTGCAGTCACCCAACCAGTAGAAAGTGGGCGGGTTTCTAAAGGGACTGGGAAACAGCAAACAGCGCGGTCCTCCTGCTCTGGCAGGTGATCTCGTTCTGGCCTCGCGGCTGCCAAACTGAGAAACCTGGAAGCCACGCGGGGGAACTCGCTGTGGGCCCTCAGCCAGGACAGTTTTATCGGGGAGGGGACCGCCTTCTCTGGCGATGCCCCACGCTGGAGGGACCAAGGTGCTCACACAGGGGGAAGAGGCTCCACGGGACCGCACTTCTTTCCAAACCGGACGGGAAATGCCATCGGGTCGTACTTGGCACTCCAGCCCCTCCCGCCCCTCCCGTTCCCGGCACTCCCTCCAGGTCTGCAGTCCATACCATTGGTGAAGATTAGGCCTCTGAGCAGACGATTCGAAACACAAGTGGACTACTGCTTCCCGGGCCACACATACACGTCTACCCCTTCCTTCATTTTTGAAAACTGACCAGGCTTACCTGCCTCTTTTAGGGTTTCCAAATGGCTTCCTCAGCTTCTGGTTAGCAGGGTGGGGGGGTGTCTTTCAGAAAGGTAATCCCTTACATCATCCGTGCCCCCTTACCTTGGGCAGCGCACCCGCACCCAGGCCCCTGACTTGCTCCTGAGACTACAACTAGGAGCTGACAGCGTGAGCCCTGGATCCCAGCCACCGCCCCTCCTCACCACCTGGGGGCGCCACTGTCTAAGGATGGTAAAGCACCCCAAAACTACTAAGCATCCAGCTCTCTGCTCAGGCTCTGCGCAGAGCACAGGTGTCTGTACATCTGGGATTCCAGTTTCCCAAACAGTTTTCATAACCTAAAATTTATGAGCTAGAGCTGTACAGAAGCTACCTCTCAAAACTTTGCCAGCCCCTTCCCGACCCTCCCGGCCAGGCCCTGTCCTCACGAACACTCTTCATAGCCGGCTCCTGCTGTAGGTGTTCCACATCAAAGGCACTGCCAGCTTCCAAAAATTGCTAACTTAAAAAAATAATAAGCAAGCCACTCCTCCGCTCTGGAACTCTGCCCACTGGAAACTGGGTTTATTCCAAGTCACAGGAAGACGGTCTGAAAATGTACCCCGAGGCCTGGTCATCTTCTTACACATATAACAGGCAGATCTTAGTCACAGGCCTATATCCAGGGCTTTCCATTTGCATACGTTATGATTAATGAGTGAATACACATTCACCAAAATCTCACTACTGAGCCTTCGGGACCTTGATCCAAGTTACTCAATGAGTTGACCATGGTGTCCAAAAATCTGAAGCCAGCAGTTCGACTTTCACTAGCTGGGGACTTGATCTCTCTAGACCTCATTCCTTCACTCATAAGCGGGAAGAAAAGCATTCTCTGTATGTTGCTATAAGGATTCAATCCGATAAAGCAGGTACCAGGTATGTTACAGAACCTGCCCCATAGTTCACTCACAAAAGAGGGGGTGATGGGCATTAAATGTATTCTACTTACTCAAATGAACTGGAGGCTCAGAGGACAGATGCTCCTCCTAACTCAGGATTCTCAATCGAATGAACGGTGGATGCCGGTAAGAAAGAAAGGGTTGATCATGTTCGCAGATACCCAGTTTCCAGTGAGTCTGCCCCTGACCAGGGAAAGGCCTAGCACAGCCCTCAGCTGAGGAATGGGAATCCGCAGCTTGTGATGAATAAACATCACAAAGATGACAGGACACACATAATAAACTGCTCGATGTTCATGTACAACACACATGTGTCCAGAAGAGCAAATGCAACTATGTCACAAGTTAAACATACATCAGTGAACTAAGACTCCTGGCAATAAAAGCTATTTGGTGGATTAAAGGGTGTGTGTGTGCCTGTGCCTTTGTGTGTGTGTGGTGTGAATATGTGTGTAAGATTTATTGAATTACAATGCTACATTCAAAGAACACACTAATTGTACTTTAGTAACTTTTCTAATTAAAGATTTCTGGTTCTCATCTCTTCGGTTATAATTCAACATTCCTTGTTGAATCATTACAGAAGTTAAAAAAAAATTTTTTTAAATGATAAAGACCTAAGAAGATGACCAAACAAGCTTGCATCCATTTGCAAAAATGGAGTAAAATACTGAGAGCAGAGGAATCCAACAACAGGGTCTTGGTTACTTACGGCCATGCTGTAAGTGATGGCCCATGCTACCATGGCACTATATGTGACTCCAAAGGATGATTACATTGATGTTGACCTGGAAAACTGAGAAGATCTTTATGGACTGACACATATGTAAACTTTTTATTAAGGAAAATTTTAAAATTATGCAAAACTACGAGTATTGTGAATCTTCATGTATCCATTACCCAGCAGAAACTTTCAAAATTTTTTATTTTTATTTTTGCTAATCCTCATCTGAGGATATTTTTCCATCGACTTTTAGAGAAAGTGGAAAGGAGGTGGAACAAAAGAGAGAAACACTGATGTGAGACACATTGATTGGTTGCCTCCCATATGCCCCCTTGACCAGGGCTGGGATCAAGCCCCAACCAGTATCTGCTCTTGACTGGAACCGAACACGGGCTGATGCTCTACCCACTGAGCCACGCCAGCTGGGGCAAAACTTTCAAAATTTTAAGACTAAATCTTGACCTCACCTCTCCTCCCTCAATTATCTGGAACCAATACCAGACACTGTGTCAATCGTGATAGTCCATTATGTGAGGGGGAAAGGTACTACCAAACTGCCTATAAGGCAGAATCCTGTTTATGAAAACAAAAAACAAAAAGAAAGAAAAATATATACATATTAGGGAAAAGTCTGTACACCCAAAAGGTAGCAGTAATGTCTGTAGGTGATGAGAATACAGGGGTACATTTCCAGCTGATGTTTCTAATCAACTATTCCAACAATGAACCAACCATACATGTTTTGCATTATAAAGACAAACTGGGGGGGTGGGGAGGGAGAAGTGGGTAAAGGAGGTCAAATATAGTAACAGATAAAAAACTAGACATGGGTGGTAAGCAGACACAGATGTCAGATATAATGATGTATACCTGAAATCTGTATCATATCATTAATCAATGTTGCACCAATACATTCAATGTGAGACATGAACACAGCTTTTATGGACTATTCTTTAAAAAAAACAAAAATAAACTCAGACTCATCCTGCCCTTAAGAATATCTTAGTACTAAAAATGAAACAAGCTCAAGTCATTTTTTTTACTAATAATATTCAAATTGATTGCTAAACCTTATTTTACAGTTTCCAGCATTTTCCTAAACTTTGTCATTCTAGGCTAGCCACCCCAGAAAAGAAAAAAAAAAATCGGAGTCAACAATGTAAAGGTATAAAAGGAAAAAAATTATACGCACGCACATATGCACACACAGACACGTACGCACAAAGTAAATTTTATATAAAGAGCACTACTTGCTATACATCACATGCCAGTTTTTACTACAAAAGAAATAGTTATTCAAAAAATGTTAAGAGTTAATGCAAATTTCTAGGGCAACAGTGCCGAGTGACAGGCATCTGCGGTAGGGTAATGCTGGGCTGTTTCTTGCTTTGTTGATTCAACAATCAGCACTGAATGTCTTCTGTTCTAATTTATTTTAACTTCTGCTTAATTAAATGCATAAAAGAACTAATGTGTTGGATTTGGGGATTTAAAATGACTTCCACCCAGCTGTTTTTAAATGCACTAAGAAATTTCTTGAATATAATTGTTCTTTTCGAGGCCAAAAAAGCAGACGGTAACCATGACATTCACACAGAGGGGAATTATCACCTTAGTGACACTACCTGACAATTTATAAACATTAATTCCCATCCAGTGTTTAACGGCATTCCTGAGCTTCTCCAGCTACCGCCTAAGGTGATATAAAAATTGCAAAAGCAAAAAAGGGGGGGGGGGGGCGCTGAGTAGTGTTCGTTAGTGGTTGGAGCATCAGCACTTGCACAAACACGTTGGCAGGTTAGATTCCTGGTCAAGGGCACTTACTGGTTGCAAGTTCGACCCCGGGCCCTGGGGACCCTGGTCAGGGTGGGTGTAGGGAGCAGCCAATTGATGTGTCTCTCTGTGTCTTCTTTCTCTCTCCCCCTTCCCTTCCTCCCTTCCTCTCTCTCTTAAAGAAAAAATAAAAATAAAAATGAAAAAAAAAATCCTCCAGTGAGGATTAACAACAACAACAACAAAAACTGCAAGAAGGAAAGGTCAAGATGAAATTATTTTAAATTCATTTTCAACAAATTCAACAAACAGGTGCTCAATTAACATTTGCTACATCAAACTACAGCAAGCACATTAAAATAACTTTTTGGAGAACTGAGGACTCGTCTCCTCCTACTTTCCTTTTAAAAAAAATAGGGCATTTATAGAGTTCCTTATGGCTCTAACTATGTTGGGTGACAGTGAAATTCAAAAACAACAGTTGAGCATCATCAACACAGAAACCAGTAGGACATGGTTCAATCCCCAGTCTGGTCACATGCACAGGTTGCAGACTTGACCCCCACTTGGTGCATGCAGGAGGCAGCTTTTCCATGATTCTCATCACTGATTGTTTTTCTCTCTCTACCTCTATCTTCTGCTCTCTGAAATCAATAAGAACATCTTTAAAAAAAAAAAAAAACACACAAATGAGTCCAGTCGGTGTGGCTCAGTGGATTAAACATTGCCCGATGCACCAAGAGGTTACTAGTTCGATTCCCAGTCAGGGATCATGCCTGGAGGCAGTTCATCAATATTTCTACCTTCTCTCCCTATCCTTTCCTCTCTCTCTTAAAAAAAAAAATAAATAAATAAAAACATACTTTTTTTTACATAATACCAATGAGAAGGTCTTTTCTATGGTTCTATTTTAATTCTCAAGAACTAGGTAATAATTCTCAAATGACAGCACAGACTGGACCATGACAAGTTCCTGCATGCTATGAAAATGTGTGCCAGGGCAAATGAATGCAGTGGAGCTCCGAGAGATCTTAAACAGAATGCCTCCCATGCCAGTTCCCTTTGGGAAGGCTCCCATTTCAGGTCGCGGGGGTTAATGAGTTAGTGGGTCTCCTGGAGGTCTAGCTTTGGAGCCTGACCATCTGGGAAGCAGAGAGAAACAAGTAAAAAGGATGTGGCGCTGATCAACAAGGGGGCAGATGATGCCATTCCGAGCACAGATTACAAGCCTGCAATGTCCTGTAATATAATTCAAACAAATATTACCAAACGGACTCCTACCAGGCAAGGAGCTCTGTAATAATAACTCGTTGTGTGTCTGAAAGGCACGGTGACATTTAAAGAGCCCTGGAAACCATAGCTAATTTTCTAACATCTTTAGATGTCCCCTTACGGCCTGTCAAACCCCCTCTGTATCTTCCCAAGATTCTGAACATTAACCACACTGACTAACTCCCAGTGCAACTCAGTTCATTCAGATTC
Organism: Vespertilio murinus; assembly: GCA_963924515.1. Lineage (NCBI taxonomy): Eukaryota > Metazoa > Chordata > Mammalia > Chiroptera > Vespertilionidae > Vespertilio > Vespertilio murinus. The sequence goes on along the minus strand of OZ004715.1, from coordinate 45,564,202 downwards.
AAGTGACCAAAAAAATGTGAACAATTACGCGGAATTTCCTGTATATCATGCTGCTGAGTGTTGAACTTTTCAACACCTTCCCAAGAGGCTGTTACATAGGAAGCTGGTATTTATCCCCATCAAAGAGACAAGGAGACGGCTGTGGTCCAAATGTTTGGTGCCCCCCAAAATTCTTATGTTGAAATACTAACCTTTAAGAGATGGACCTTCAGAGGTGATTAAGTCATGAGGATGGGGCCCTCAAGATTGGGATAAGCGCCCTTACAAAAAAAAGACCCCACAGACCTAACTCGTCCCTTCCATCATATGAGAAGCCAACAAGAAGGCACCATCGCCGAAACCGGTTTGGCTCAGTGGATAGAGCATCAGCTTGCGGGCTCAAGGGTCCCGGGTTCAATTCCGGTCAAGGGCATGTACCTTGGTTGCGGGCACATCCCCAGTAGGGGGTGTGCAAGAGGCAGCTGATCGATGTTTCTCTCTCATCGATGTTTCTAACTCTCTATCCCTCTCTCTTCCTCTCTGTGGAAAACCAATAAAATATATTTTTTAAAAAGAAGGCACCATCTATGAACTAAAAATGGCCCTCACCCAACACCAAATCTGCCAGCACTTTGATGCCAGACTCCCTAGCCTCCAGACCAATGAAATATAAAACTATCAGCCATCTAGTTTATGGTACTTTTGTTAATAGCAGCCTGAAAGGACTAAAATAGGAGACTAATAAAACGGGTTGAATGAAGTTGTCCAAGGTCAAACAGCCAGGAAGCCAGGATTCAAACAGAGGTCTAGGTCAGCTGGACCCCCTTACCGAGCTGCCTCTTCCCCAAAAGGAGCAGCCCCACCTCCCTGACAGCTCACCTTCTGGCCTGTGGGACCGCCAGTCCCGCCTGCCACCTCCCTGCCGCCCAACTCGTCACCCACAATGCTAGCATACGCCACGGTCCCTTCCCAACCTGTGCCCGTCTGCCTGGAGTATATCTGATTTTTTGGTGGCAGGGGAGAACACCCGCCTCAAAGAGTAATGTGTGTCCTACAGAACGTTAGGCCTGAGGGATGTGGTTCTAAGCACGGAACTCCTTGTTTCAAAGAAGCAAAAAGCAAAACTTTTATTCCTTCAACAATATATTCTGGGCACTGGGGTCCCACTGTAAACTAACACTATATCTGAAATAGAAGTGTAGTTAACTGTACTGGTAAGTCTGTGAAGAGCAGAAAGGAAGGACAGGCGTAGCTGGTCCTCCAGACACGGGAAGCCATGGATGTGACTGCGCTGTGAGAATGCTCCGAGTTCCTTCCAGCTTCACTCCGACCAGCATCCGGGCACGCCGCACTGTTTGGGACTGGTCCTGCCAACCCAACGCTGGGTCTCAGTAAGTAGGTCACACCATCTCAAGCCTAAGCCGCAAAAGTCATCCACCCACCCCACAGGAAATGAGGCACCGCGAAAGCTCAGCCAGAAACAAATACTTCTGCTCATACTTTCTGTGTTGACCTACACAAGCCCAAGCCACTCTCAACCTAACATCAACATTTCAATGACCAACTCCGGGGGTGCAGTATCCTTCACTCACGAGTAGCCAGGAAGAGGTATCCATAATAAAAAGGCAATGCACGAATGAATGTTAAGTGAATCCTATTTGGAAGTGTATGGGATTATAATTCCTTTTATTTCCCTCCCTTTCTGGAGCACACATGTGGGCGAGAGTGGACTTACGCAGGGGTGCGCAGATAGTAAACATTTTAGGCTTGGCTGGCAACCACTCAACTGTTGCAGCCACTCAACTCTGCCATTGTAGGAAGACAACAGCCATAGACAGTACGTCAACAAACAGCATGGCTATGCTCAAACAAAAAAACACAAAAACATTTATGTACAAAAGTGGGCAGTGGGCCAGATGTTTGCCGTGGGCTCTCGTTTGCCAACCACTGGTACTTGTCTCCAGGATCAAGTCTTAGAATCTGCAGAAATGAAGTTAGAGACGAGTAGTAGGCCAGACAACCACTCATTGGCTGGGTAATCCTAGGCAAGTTACTGAACTTTCCTCTCCAGTGCTCTGTCGGTAACATGGAGAGGGAGTTGTGGGCATGAAAAGAGCCTACCGCACGAAACTGCTCTGAGGAGCAAGTGGATTGAGATGGGAACGGTAGCTGGCACATATTAAGTGCCACGAAGTTTATAGAAAATATTATTTTAATAGGACTAATATAATTATCCCAGATCCAGTGCCAATGTACATATTTTTATTTATAGTATACTTATGTCGGAGATGCCAGACATCCTAGGAAAAGTTATAAAGACATTTTATCTTCATCCCTTCGTCAATGTCGGAAACACATTTGTATTTAATGAGGTTTACGTAAGTTAAAATGTCAAATCAAATACATAACCTATACAATCAAATTTCGCTTGTTGAAGACCCATTTAAGTTTTGAACTTAAGCAGGCTTTCTGCTTTATAGGGTTTTCTACCCAGACTACAGCCACCAGCATCCTGGGAGGTTAACATCATTCTTTATTTACCCGGTAACACTCACAGGCCCGGCTCCGGCTCCCAGTGTAATTAGCCATTTTCTTTTGCAAAAAAAAAAATAATAATAATAAATAAAGTAAGGCGTTAGGAGCTAGACCTCAGCTCTTTCCAATATAATCTTTTACTTTTTTAATTACATGTATCGAGGTGATACTGGAAATAAGATTATATACATTTGAAGTGTACACTTCTATGACACATGATCTGTATGTTGCCCTATGTGTCCAGCACCCACAGTCAAATCATAATCTGATTTTATTTCATTCTCAGGACTTCTCAAATTCACATACCCAATTCCCACAGTAAGAGCTTCATCTGCATATTTCATTTTTTGAAAAATACAGTTCTTTATATGTGCAAGTATATACAGGCAAGTATTTCAGAAGGCCAGTTTGTTTCTCAGCTCTTCTAGGTCTCCGGTTCTGAAAGGTGCATGGTGGAAGCTCATGTGGTCAAGATTGCCCCCACCCCCCACACAAGGTGTCCCTTCCCCAGAATCTCACCCCCCAGCCACAGCACAGCGATTCAAAAACAGAACCCGACATTAAACATGACCTCCCTCTGGGCGTAATAAAGGAGTAAGAACACATATGTACTGAACATATCAATATGTACTGAACCTTAATCAATAGAGAAATAAAAATAAATATGACCTCCCTCGTGATAACCTCCATCCAAACAGGAGCCATATTAATAGCAGCACTAAAATTTATCAGAAAACTCCATTTGTGTAATGCAAAAATAGGGTATGTCCAAGTGGTTAGAATTCATATTACCCTTGAGACAAAAAAAAACTCCTACTCAGTATCTTCCCATAATGCCCTGGTTAAGCCCCACACTGTCATTCGTAAGTATTATTTACAGCACAAAGGTTAAGAACTGTGTTTAATGAATATCCAGATTGACACCAGGTGCCTTTACTGAAACAATGCCAGGGGAAAGAAAGGCACTCTGAAACACTCCTGGACTGAAGATGATAAGACAAGAAGAGACGGGCCTCAGTGTCCAGGACTCTGCCAACCAGCACGGAATCAGTGAGTCCCAGGAATGTGGCTTCCTTCTGGATAACTGTGACTCACAACTGCAACAGCGTCACCTTGGAAAGGAGGGAGTGTGACATCAGCTTGACAATAAGGAGCATGTAGAGTGGGGACTTGGAGGAAATCCATTTAATATAGACGATCCAGAAACGAAGCCCAATCCAAGAGTTCACTCCCTGAATTCATCACTGACAATTTAGAAACTGAACTACCCAGACCGATTCTGCCAAAACAAAAGTACAACATGAACAAAACTTCACATTTATTCTCTAACCAAGACAACCAGAATTAAATGGAAGAATTTTGATTAACACATGCCCACCTCCTGTAGGCCAGACGATCTAACATGTGCTTTAAACACAGCACCTCCAAGCTTTACAGTAACCTTGTAATATAGGGGTTATTTATCCCCATTATACAGAGCAGGGTACTGTGGCTCAAAATCACATGATGATGTTCATTCACTGGCTCAACCAATATCTACCCTGTTTCCCCGAAAATAAGACATCCTCCGAAAATAAGACCTACTTCATGGAAACATAATACATCCCCTGAAAATAAGACCTAGCGCATCTTTGGGAGCAAAAATTAATAAAAGACACTGTCTTATTTTCGGGGAAACGGGGTACTAAAAACCTTGCATGTCCCAGGACACCAGGCATTCATAAGTGAATGGCAGACACAACTTGGCCTTTGTAGAGGTTACAGACTAAAAAGTGGCAAAGTTGGATTTCAAACCAAAGCTGAGTGGAATTCCAATGTGCCCGCTCTTCCCAATGGCTTTGAAAACTAAGTAAATGAGTCACAAAGAAAGTTACTCAACTTTGGAGATGAACCAGAAGCAATTTCTGTAGTCTACATCTTCAGCACCTACCGTCCTCTAAGATGAGAAGAAATCAGATTGTCAGGAGAAGTCAGGTTTATTAACTACAAGTCTTAGACCCAGGAAATAAGTTTAAAGGTGGTTTCCACTGGTTGGTCTGCTATCGGATCTAGTTAACAGGTCAGCACACAAAAGGGTGCAAAGCATACTTGATGAGATATAAGGCCTGCTACTAATTCTAATTTAAATGATGTTTGAAAATAAACTATATGAAATTGGGTTTTCTGATGCACCGTGTTCCACAATAACATTTCCAAACTGTCTCACAGGGCTTGGTTTTCATGTGTCCAAGGTTGCATTCTTCCTATGAGAACGTTGATATCTATGCAAAAGTAAGTATCTATCCTTTACTTATTCTCTACAAAGAAAAAAAAAAAGCTAGGTGATTTACAAACAAATAAAGTCCTTTATCCACTGCAAAATAAAGAGAGTGGAATTTATAAACAAAAGTGAAACAAACTTATTATTTAATTTCTGGTGTTTCTGATATTTATAGCATGATAAAATGTCTCAGGCTAGAAAGTCATTCACCAAAGATGCCATAATTCTAAGAAATAGCCAGTTGCATAAATGCTTACATATTTTAAACTGCCTCAGGCAGCCAGATAAATAAGATATATACAAGCACAAGAAAGAGCATACAGAACTAAGGAAGAAATCATATATTCACCAAAGTCAAGATTTGCTACTCCTCCATCAGAACTAACTTCTCTTTAAAAAAACAAATAAATAAATAAATAAATACATAGGAAAAGCCCAGTCGGAGTGGCTCAGATAGTTGGAGTGTCTTTCTATGCACCAAAGGTTGCCAATTCGATTCCCAGTCAGGGCACATCCCCGAGTTCTGGGTTCGATCCCCAGCTGGGGCATGTACAGAAGGTCACCGATCAATGTTTCTTTCTCTCTTTCCCCGTCTCCCTCACCCTCTCTCTCTAAGCATGTCCTTGGGTGAGGATTTCTATCTCTCTCTCTCTCTTTTTCCTCTCTCACTCCTTTCTTCCCTTGAAATCAATAAATTAAAAAAGAAGCATACGCAGCACCATCAAACCATCTTCCTCTCCGGTGAAGCACAATGCAATCTCCCTCAAGAGCTACCGAAAATTGAACTAGAAAATACTCAACTAAGCAGCACTGTTTAGACTTGCTCAATCACAGCCTTTGTTGATGAAAGAAAACATACATTTCGTATGCCTACACAAAGCCCCGAGAGCATCTATTCAAACCAAGAGTTAGCTGGGGAGCTAACAAATAAATAAATAAACAGCCAGCATCCTGCCTTTGATGTTCATAGTGCTGCGGCCCGGGAGCCAGAAGAGCAGAGATCAGCAGGTCTTCTCCGGCTGCAGGAGCCCCCGGTGGCCCTGCCAGGCGCTGGGCACTGTCAGAGAAAGGGGACGGGGAGCAGGGCAGAGGCGGGAGAAAGCACAGCAGAGCTCACGCTCCCGAGTACAGCGCTGTCAGCAGCAACTCCCAAAGCCAGCCACGGACCAGATGTCTAATTCCTGGTCTGAAAAGGACTCAGAAGTTAAGGGCCACGGGCACAGTGGGCAGAATCCAGGATGTCTAAAACCCACCTACTGGGTTCCTACTCAGAGATCTTTTCTGGGCAGCAGCAAAGAACTATGGTCCAAGGAGCAAAAGGTAACGGACAGGAGCCTCCGGCGAATGTATTCTTCGATGCTGCAAACATTTCATCTCTTAGGTGCCGGGTGCTGGGATAAAACAGTGACCAAAAATAAAAAAACAAAAAATAAATCAAATCCCTGACTCTCAAAGAATTAGTATGCTAGATTGGGAAATGAAAAAAAGAATCTCATCATAGGTGATATAAGGAAAACAATATTTGAAAACTCTTGCGATGAGGGTGATGCAGGGGGAATAGAAACCAGGGTACCTCAGGTTGACATCTGACCCCTATTTTAGAGGTGGAGAAATACATTTAAATTGCCATCCAACCAAAACCGGTTTGGCTCAGTGGATAGAGCGTCGGCCTGCGGACTCAAGGGTCCCAGGTTCAATTCCGGTCAAGGGCATGTACCTTGGTTGCAGGCACATCTCCAGTGGGGGGTGTACAGGAGATCGAAGTCTCTCTCATCGATGTTTCTAACTTTCTATCTCTCTCTCTTCCTCTCTATAAAAAATCAATAAAATATATATTTTTAAAAATAAAATAAAATGAATTGTCATCCAACGTTGCCAATGTCATGCGGAATGGTCAATATCAGAGCTGGAATGTGAACCCACAGGTACTTGGCTGTAGGGCCAATCCAAGCTCTTAATCGTGATGGCACATCGCCCCCCACAAATGCCAGGGCCTGCTCCCGAGACCTCACCTACTCTCTCTCTCCTGGGACACCTACCGGTACTTGTCAGGGGCACTGATACCTGCTTGGGCCAGGCTGGAACACTCCTGTCCTGAAGCCCCTAACAGTTAGGTCCTCCTTCCGTCCCACCGCAGGGCCGGAAACGCCTGTCCTTCCCAAACGTCCCATCCCTGGGGCATCCGTCCGGGGGGAGCACGCAGTGGGCGCGCCCAGCAAAGCCCAGTAAGGCTGTGCAAGCGCACAGGCACCGGCGGCCACAGGCCGGGCCACGTGGGCCCCAGCTGCTCAGCAGCCCGCCTCCCAACAAGCAGAGGGCAGGCCCCTCCCCAGCTGAGGCCTGTGATCCATCAACGGAGAGACAGAGACGCTCACACTCAGCGGCCGGGAGGACTGATTTTCAAAGGGAAAGTCCAAATGCTCTCGTGAAGCCTCCAGTGGTCATTTCATTTGTAGTCAGCTGAGCTCACTCTGAGCTGGGGAGCTGGGGAGCGGGAGGGGGGGGACACGGCGCATACAAGGAACACGAGAGGAGCACTAGCAAAGTCAGTGAAAGACACAGGCAAT